>OZ012739.1:142040489-144440489 GCA_963859935.3 Lathyrus sativus | reverse complement strand
TTATTGCTTCTATTTGTAGACATAATCATAATCTTGATAATTTTTAGGGGGCTGATAATGGGTGTATATTGTACACAAATTTCAGGACATTCTTGATTATGGATGCTCCAAATCTCTTCATCTTTTCCGCAACTAACAAAACTTTGACGAAGTCGACGATCAAAGACGAATGTAGAAGATTGAGAAAAACCAAACAAAGAGCCGTAGGGGCACTTCTATTTCCTCCAACCGCCATTACAAACGGCATCGTGGGATTCGTGCCTCTACTTGAGGTGTTTCACACGACAGGGCCAAGCAAGGTAGCTAATTTCAGTGAGGCATTAATGACCGACTTCTTTGGATTTTACGAGCTCTTCAAGACCGAGCTTCAAATGTAATTTTTTTTATATGCTCTTTACTTTGGTTGTAAAAAGGAGGAAGAGTTTCACAAGAGTTTTGTAATCTGAGTTTGTAATTGGATTTGACTTGCGAATAAGTTTTTAGAGACTTTGTGAATTTCAATTCTGTAATTGTGGGAAAAAAATAACAAACCTTGTGTACTTTTGAAAAGTCAAATGAATTCAACAATACCTTCTCACTGTTAGCCCTTGTATATAGTTTGGCCCTACATGTTTTGCTATTAATGTATTCTGTCACTAACTTTAATTGTTATCGCATCTTGAAAATGAATGTAACAGGTAACCTTGCAATTTGGATTCATAATCTTGTTAGGATTTTGTGTTTTCCACCTTTGACTTGTAAGTATGAATAATCAATCTATTGTAAATTCGAAAGGCTTCTTGGGCTTGTAAGTTTCCAGACTTGTAATTTGAATGAGTAACTTCCTCATGGTTGGAAAATATGGGTCTCTTTGAATCCTATGTGCACTCATGAATCATAATGCTACTCTAAACTTAACCTTGAATGGCATGAACTGATTTAATTTCATAAAGAAAAACTCGCATGGAACTTCCATAATAAGGTACTTGAACCTTTTAAAATTAATGTGCAAAGCTCTTTGAATTAAACTTGAGTTTTGGAGAAATGAATTTGTGAATAAACTTCCGATCTTGTGTCATCCCAAACTGCTTGAAATTCAAAAGTGAAACATGATGTAAACCATAAAGACGGGAACAACTATGATTTGAAGCTCCAAAATCTTGAACAACTTTAAGATTAGACCCTGAGTAGATATAGGACCTCAAATTTGCATTTCACCCACCATTTTATATCAGTCCGTAAGCCCATATCATAAGTGAGAGCTTTTAAAACAAAACTTGATCCTTAAACAGACCCCTATTATTGGTGTTTCAAGCAGGTCGTGCAAGGCAAAATTCAAAGCAAAATAAATGCCCAATAATTGAAATCACATGAAAATACTCTTGAATTTGCGAGTTTGTTATCTCTAGATTCTAATGTGGTCATAATTCAATTACATTATTCTTGACGGATTCATAGAAACATCTTACTGAAGCCTCAAGTAGCCTTTTAGGCATGTCACACTTTGTCACATGAACTAATGCTTTGGGGCTTTAGAAATGAGAACACCATTTGTAATTCAACCTACCACCCAATCACATCCAATTCTCATGCAACTATCCTTGAAAAGGGTTTGTAGGAAACCTTATTCCTCCTTAGAATTTTTTTGAACAACCTTGGAGAGAAACATTGATGGGGTCTTCCAGACATTCAAACTTTCTTCAGCAAACCTACAAAACAAACACAAATAGATAAAATGATTAGTTTATGCATGGATGATTGACTTAGATGATATGCAAGGGATAAATGAATCTACGGATAAAATTTGGGGTACGACACACGCTAATTAGAAGGATCTTTGCTATCGAAAAAGTGGGATACAATATTACTAGTGCTAACTGGAACGGAATGGCATGCTTCTCAAAGCCTTTATTAAATAGAAAGGATTCCTTCTCCCATCCAATGAGCAAAGATAACTACTGATTCTTGATGGTTGAATAGAAGAGAGACAGGGCAAGCAATTGATCATACCAGTCGGTTCCCACCGCTAGATAAGGACTGGCCCACCAACAGGGGAATTAGGTAACGACTTTTAATCAAGAGATTGACTGCCCGATAGATAAAGCTGCAAGGTAACACACTACTTGAATGAATTATTATAAACCTTAGTTACCTTACTAAACTTTACATAACGGCTCAGATCATTCCCACCCACTTGATTCTCCTAAATCCACCCAAGGAGGGCCTTTAGATAGACAATTAAGGCCTTCCCCTTCCTTCATTTATTAGCAGATTAGTCCCCTAAAATAGACTTTCTGCCCTGCCCCATATGCTCTTTTTAAGAGAGAAAGACAGGCTGGCTTGGTCTTGTATCCTTTTTTTAAAGGGAGTTATTCCTATTAAGGATAAAGAGTTTCGTGGTTAGCAAAAACAGAATGATACACGACAAAAAATCCTATTGAAGGGCCTATAGAGGCCTTTGACGTTGCTTCAGGATAACTTCTTTCATCTGCCCTAACAAAAATGGTTACCTCACATGTTGCATTCTCGACACCTTACTTTTGAAGGGGGCACTCGAGCTTCCACTGACCCAAAAACCTCGATTGACCTCGCCCCGACATGAAAAGCTTCAAACTCGTAGGCTCTGTTGTTTGCCTATTTTTGGTATCCCTTGATCAACATCCCTGTCACTCAAGCTAGGGTAAGTTAAGCTAGTCTCTATGTGTTCTTGATCTTTCTCATAACTCATCTTGCTTTTAAGAACAGATTATTCAAAAAATTATCTCCGTGGAACTGCAGGAGCAACTCTAATTATGAACGTTCTTCCCCGCGTGGGAACTGAACCCACTGCCCTTGTTGCTTCAAGCTCACTTGAGTAGTTTCCTTCATCTAGCCTCCTTGCCATGCTGGTTTCTCTACAGAGACTCAAAGTAGGTCAGGGAAAGTTATTTTCTCTTAAGAATGTTATATAGAATCAGAGCTACTTTCCCATCCCAAGAGAGATGGTGAAGTGGGATTCTTTCACCGCCGAATCATAGAAGAGAAAGGCTATCTTCTACTCGGCTTCTGCTCTAGTGGTTGAACTCTTCTCCCTTTTACTAGCTTCCACCAGCCGCCTGGCCTGAACTGTCCTAGTCTGAACTCTTTCACCTCGTCAACTCGGACTCGGGCAAGTGGGTTCACTCATATCCTCTTTTCCTTTGGGGTTTGTTATCACCCCATCCCTTGATGAATTTCCTTGGGATCGGCCTTAAAAGAAAGATTGGAACATTTGCATAGATGAGATCACGAGACCAAGCTAGTTCACATCCTCTTGTCTTAGTCTTCGAGTTCTAGGACCCTATCTTCACTCGCTTGATTGGGCGCTACTTGCCTATTGACAGAAGTCATCTCTTAAAAAGTCTTCGTGCTCAACTCACTTTGTTTTTTGATGTCACGAGGGCTGGAAGAGGAATTGCCTGATTCAATATTGGAACTGCGGAGCTTTCTTACCTTACCAATGAAGCCTGAGATTAGATTCATAATCAGTGAAGTTTCTTTTTGCTCCCCTTGATTCTTGCGTTTTGGGGTTGGCTACTCAATCAATAGCGTCCATGAAGTGATTGATGTTCGATTGAGCTTTCTCCCTTTAAGGTGTTAGGAATCGATTGAATCATCCATGTACTTCTACTCGATAGAGTGATCGAATCGGACGTTGTGCCATTGGTTGAATTTTAATAGGCTCTCAGATGGGCTTGTTGATATAGGTCACAATGAAGCAAACCTAGTGGAAGGAATATGCCCATAGGTGGAATATAGAATAAGTCAATAAGTAAGATTGAAAGGGCAGGGAGATCTCTGGGGTAAAGACAAAGAGCCTAACTAGGTCCATGATCACTAATCTGAATCTGCAGAAGAGGATGAGGCACCCAACATATAAGAATTAGACTAAGAAAAGATGGATCCGTTTAAATGGTTGATGCTTTACAGGTCCCCCACCTTCTCCTTAGTGTAAGGATAAATAAAACCCTATTATTTCCCTTTCTTTCTTTTGAAGTTATTTCTTAGGTTTCTTCCTGTAATTTAAAGAATTTTAAGACTAGTTAGAGCATAAGGATTAGTAGAATCGTAAAAAAAACTGTTATATGATATAAAGAAGAGGAAAAATTCCAAGACTTCTATATAGTACGAAGCACCAAGAGCACTTGCTAAGAGTTACCTAATTGATTGAATACTAGTAAATTTACCATAAACAATAGTATACTCATTTCCGCAACACAATTTCATTGCTTTGGATGCGGCTCCTTTAACTGCTAATCTTTTTCCACCCGAAGGCTAGTTAAAAATATGTCACAAAGAGTAGTATCTGAATCTGTATCTAATGAGGATATTGCAGCTATAGCGAAGGAAGTGGTAGTTTTAAGGAATTCCATCCTCGAGATAGTCGATATAGAGAATTGTCCGCCTAAAAGAAAGAATCGTGAGTTTAATTGGAGTAGACTTCCAAAAAGCCTTACAGTAAAGGTAAGTCATCATATTCTTATAATTATCTTGAAGAGTAGCTAAGACGCCCCTTCCCATTCATTTTCCCTTGGGATGGTCAAATTTATCTTTCTCCTATTTTAAAGCACTTTTATCTTATCTGACACTCACAAGTAACTACTCCCCTGGACATATAGGGAAGACCACTACTGAGACTGGAACTCAAAGGCCTCAAACGGTAACTTCAACTCCAGGTAAGCCGAAACAATTTTAGGGCTTAGGACGAGAAAGACATATTTTACACTAGCTTTTGACCTAGAACCAGCTGACTTAACATATGGGTTGGCCTTGCCTACTTCAATGCTAATAGATAGGGGGCCTGGACCAACATTGAAAGAAAGTGCAACTTCTAGAACAACTCCCTTAAAGAAAAGAAAGAAGAAATGGAAAGGAGTATTCCACGTGCATAATCCTTCACTTTTCTTAAAAGAAGGTAATTAAAAAAGAAAGAAGGAAAATTGCGCCATGTTTCCCGAGGGAGGCTGCCTTCTCTCAGGCCAACAGTCTTCTACTTCTACTCAACTACTCTATGACGGGCTTCCCTTTATCTTAGGCTCTGCTTGTTGATCTACGCTCTGACCCAACAAGTAAGAATTGAAATCTTTCCTTCTCCCTTACGGTTGAGAACTACGTACCTTACCTGCATTAAGATTTAAAACTTGTCGTTAGAAAGGCAATCAATCAGAATCAAGAAAAAATGGAAATAGTGAATCAAGCAAGATCTAGATGGATCCCTATATTTATCTCTTTCCACGGAGATACCTATTTATATGGATATAAATCTATCTATGAATTGATCTAGACTATCCTATATCTGGATAGATATGTCCTTATGAGCGACTACGCTGATCTTTATATGTTTTGGTCACGTCTGTTTCCGCTCCGAAGAGGAAGGTTTGGATCTTTAAATCTTATGTCATGAGGAATGTGACATGTGTTAGGTCCATAAAATACCACCGCTTTTGGTGTTTTATGATTTACCTCCGAATAATGAGTAGGTAGTTCGATCCTTTTGATTCTTCTCTTCATAGTAAACTTATGGGGGGATGAGGAGCAATATGTCAAATTACTATATAAAGATGAGTTGTAAACTATAGGACTTCTTGTTCGAGTAGGAAGATACCCATTTTTCTAGTTTCTTCTCTTCAATAAGAATAGGGATTTGAAATTATATAAATTCCTCTTCAATCTGTTGTGCTCAGCGAAGGAACTTTGTAAGCATACTTTCTCGGATCCAAACTTCTTTGTTCTTTCAAAGTCTTCTTCTTTCACAGAATAACACAATTGTTGTTGAAAAACCGGGATTTTATAGTAGGTGGCATCCCCTCTTAGTTTTGAGGTGGTGGAACCATTCTGTTTTGGTTCTTCTCCACATTCTTACCGAGTGACCCAGGAATGTTCCTATGATTTTATCAACTAATATTTCGATATAGAAAGATATCCTTAATTCTTCATCACAGATTCTCGCTTCATTTTATTGAAAATATATTAGATCACCGTGGGAAAATTTCAAACGAGTAATATTTACCATTCGATTATTCACACAAACCTTTCGATGACTTATTGGCTGCCTTTCTTAAGGAATAGTTTCACGAAAGTGGAGACGAACCAGAATAATGCCCGATCCTATTTCTGGACTGAGTAGAAAAGGGATATATGAAGTTTTTTCTGTTCCTCTGTGCATCTCTATGATGGGTAAATCCCCATGAAAATGGGGCAACTTTCGTGTAGTTTGTGATTCGATGTAACTGTTAAGATGTTCTCTCGGATAAATATTTCTCTTAATAGATCTCTTCTTGTTCCTCAATCTTTGGAGAATGCGGTGTTGTATTATTGTAAATTCTTTGTTCCGAACATTTCCTAAAAGTAGACGACAAGTTTTAAATTGGATATCTCGTCTTTATATTTCTTTCCTTGGGGGAATGCTGTAACAAAAGGGGATATGGGAGTAGAACCCAATTCTGCCAAAACCCTGACAAAAATAAGATGAAAATGGCATACCAGTCTCATTTAACTCTCTTTCTTCATTCAATATATGTCTAGCTTGCTAACGACACTTTTCTGATCTACGCTATTTACACTTTATTACTTCCCCAGCTTAGAGTGAAGTTCCTTGATTTCAGTCTATTGGGCCTAGAGGACTGGGAATTGGCAATAACAAGAATCAATCCTTTAGTAATAATGAAAGCTCAATCCCAATTGTCAAATCAAAAGCCTAAACCGTCTAAGGTATGAAGTTACTTTCCAAAGGTCAATCTCTTTTCTGATGCATGCGTAGAAGTGAAGTTGCTATTAAGGAAAATGTGCCAGTTAGAAAAGCAAATTTCCCATTCATTCACTTTCGAATAAGCACTCAGACCTAAAAAGAAATTCCATTTCAAAAATAAGATCTCTTTGTCCCCTAAGCAAGCTTCATAAGAATCCACTTTCGTGCTACTAGCTTATTAAGCTTCTTTCCCTCTATCTCTACAAAAAGTAAAAGTAACTCTAGACGATTTCCCATTAGCTCATTGGATTCGTCTTATATTAGCATTTTGGATTGGAAACTAATTGTCTGGTTGGCCCCGAACGGAAAGGGAGAGGCTTTTCTCTTTCTAGAGGATTTCGTAACAAAGGGCTCCTGAGGTGCTAGCCACCCCCTCGGGCTACACTTATACAGCCAATCCAAACATATTATGATTTTCCTAGCTGGGTGATACCTTTTGGAATACATCCCACCCAGGATTAGTATAAATTTATTTCGTTTAATTTAAGGGGTGAGCTAGCCTGTCATCCACCGCTCCAACTATGATGGCCCCCTTCAGCTAGTTCTCTTGGGTGGCTCTCTATTCCGTCTCTATCATAGTGATAGAAGAAGCAATTGATCTCTTTCATTGTCAACAAGCTAAGAAGATCTGAGTTCAGAGACGATTCTCTTTCTTGAAAATTTCCTTTTCTCATGGTGGTGAGCTCCTTCTCTTCTTTTAATTTTACATAGATTTCCCATATGCGTAGGTGTTCCTCTACTCCTTTGTGAAGTGTCTAAATTAATTTTCCTATCTCTTTTCTATAGGGAGTGACTGATGGAAGGGAGAGTTAATTAACAACCTATCTACGGGAAAGCCTATTTTCATGGCACATGGAATCTCTTCCTTTCTTTGAAAAACTTGTATTACTCTGCAAGTCCAATAAGATCCAACATAAATGCGTTCCAGAGTCATTAGGTATGGTATCATATGTATCCCACTCATTTAGTTTTTAGTTAAAGTATTAAGTATCGTCAATTCCATACCACCTTCGCTCGAGAGTGACGATGTTTAATGTTAAGTAATTAGTAAGTTAGTGGTTCTACTTTATCTCATAAACTATAAATAGTTTAGCCTAGTCTAGTCCAATATCATATCCGAAGTTCCTAGCCTTTGAGAACTAGATTTTTCTCTTACATTGGTTTTGGAACCTTTGACTTGTGGTTCCACTCTTACTCTTGCAAAAGTTGGAGAATCCGCTTCTAGGGGAATGGGATGGATGTCACATGCAAGTCTTCAAAAAGGGGCGGTCCTGACCTATTAAGAAAGGGGAAAGCGACGAGAATCTTTCTACTTTAACGGGTGAACCTGGAAATAACAAAAATAACATTTCTCTTCACTCATGTGGGCGAAGAGTCAATAGAAATAGAATAGAATAAGAATCCCCAGAGACTATATCCATAAAGAAAACCCACCATTGAATCAACTGGTATGGAATCAGTATTTGGGAACATTCCCTTTCACTTCATCGGGTGATATTTTTTTTTAAAGAAGTTAAACACCCAGGTCAACAGATGATATTAGTCCTTAGCATAAATTAAAAGGCTGTGCTAAAAATTCTCGTCTGTATTGTCCTCCGAGTAAGTGTTTCCCTTGAAAATTGGAAAACAACCGCTGATCTTCCAAATCTAACTTTGGTGACTCACAGGATCGATCAGATTGATACTAGGACATGTGTTAAATTCTACTTGAAAGAAAACTACCTAAAACTAAACATTTCGACAATGTTTTTGAAAAAAAAGGTTAATGTAAAGGTAAGGCTCGACTGAAAGGAAAGAACGTGAATTTGTAGAAAACAAAGTAAAGAGCCTTTAAAACATTTAAACAAAGCAAAGCAGGATGCAAAAATGTAAATTGCAAGGAAGTAAAGATGAACTCTTTAAGATTAAGCAAACTAAAATAAGTTTTATTGAACGTAAAGATGGTATGTTTACATGACGTACATTCTCCTAGAACTCGTTTCTCTACACTCGGATGCTTTGAGTAATTTTGGGAGTGATTGTGCAAATAGTAAATTACAACACACTAAATTATATTGCTAGAACCCTTATTTATAATAGTAAAATTAACTGCCATTAGCCTTTTAAAATGACCAGCCCATGACAAGTGTCACGTCGCATGTAGTCACTTGGTGGATGTGCGTCACTTGTCTTGTTTAGTCATGAGAAAGAATAACTACTCTCTCATTTATTTGAATTTTAAAATTCCACTAATACTTGGCCAGCAGCCTCGGTCGAAGGTGGCATCTTTAATATTTGGAAATATTTTCTAAGTCCCAAAGACTTAAATAATTCAGCCTACTCGAAAGTCTCTTCACTCGAAGATTTTTCATACTTCTTCAAGATTTTAATATTTCATCCAAACATTTTAATTTAGTATGGGAGTCGAATTTGTGAGCTAACAAATTGCCCCCCAAAAATGTCTTTTTCGACCATGCTGAAGAAAATAGACTATTTTTTAACAGCATCCAATTCGACACCATCTTTCAACCTTCACATAGGTGTCAAAATGTAACTGACTACCCATGACTTGAAAGAAAACTGTTCAGCTATTTTCACGCATAACCATGACATCATGGGCCATTATGAACAATTTCTTGGAAACCCCACAAAATCCCAGACCATCATCATTTTTGTAGGACCTATGAAATCGTGGGTCTAGGCAATAACTGCCACCGCCCCCATTTTTAATCCTGGGACGCAGCGTGTCCCACTAATCTTAGCCCTCAATGATGAATAGTGGCTTTTGATTATTTTAAAAACGCCTTATAAATAATTTCACCAGAAATCATTTTAAACTTTTCCCCTCCAGCAATCACTTACGCATCTCTTCCAAAATACTCCCAATCTTTCTTCAGTAACCCATTTTTACCAAAACTTCATCAATGGCGTCTTCTACTGCTACCACCAAAGATCAGAAGAAAAATCCCCAGGCCAAAGGACTACAAATTGCATAACTACTTCCTCCTTTCACCATACTGAGTGGGCCTAAGATGGTGAAGAACCAACAATTTATCCCTGAACCTCTTATTGAAGAAAAGAGGCACATTTATGAATTACAGGTAATAATCTCTATCACTGTTGCAGGTAAGTCCTTTGCTCTGGCTGGCCCTCTGTCTCCCTTAGGAACCAATTATTCAACCCTTAGTGAATTTTCCCCCTCTTATCGCAAAACCAAACCTCTAGGGCAAAAAGATTCTACCAAAGTACCTACTGAAGGTCCAAATAGCTTGACTTTACACAATGTGGACCTCAAGTACCTAAATGATGGATCCAAGTTATTTAGAGCTACCCCTTATTTCAAAGACTCTAATTTTTACCTAAACTGGCTGACCAAAGTGGAAAAGGTCAAAGCTAACGCTTGGAAGAGAACCAAAATTTACGACTTAATCATGATGTCGAAAGCAGGTCCTACCTATTGCCCCATTATGCTGGCATCTTCACTGTACTTCTGGGATAGCACCCATTACACTTTTCATATTCCTTGTGGGATGATGACGCCTACTTTCTTCGACCTAGCCGCTATCACAGGGCTCAAACCTCATGGATTGGTTTACGATCCTAAGGTGGTTTGTCAAGATACCATAAGGTTTTTGACCACCAAACGTACATATACCCCTTTCATCAACCATAACCATAACAAGCAAATAGAAACCATCGAAGATCAAGGACATATAGCATTTCTAGCTATGTGGCTCTCTCGTTGTGTCTTCTGTACAAATTCTCTGCAGGTAGCGAGGAAATACCTCACTTTGGCCAACCAACTGCACTTAAATCGAGGTATCTGCCTAAGTGAGATGATTCTGGCTAGTTTATATAAGTCTTTAAGCAAAGGCGCTGGTAGACTGAAAAGCCAAGAAAGCAACGGGAACCTCTTGTTGTCGGGGCCTTTCTAGTTATTTCACCTTTGGCTCAACACTATGTTCGAGACCAGTCTTCCCAACAGAGGAGTAGTTGATGAAGAAGACCCTGGGATAACAGGGAGACGAGTCGAATGAACTCGATTGGTCAAGCTCACCCCGAGTGAAGAAGTTCAAACACATAGGGCAAATAACTCCGATTTTATTAAGATGTTCACCAAGCGGCATGAGTTCACCCCACGGGTGGCTCCCTTCGTAGAGAGGAAATATGGCCCAGAATGGTTCACTAGGGCTTTCTACCTACGTTCAAAAAACATGAAGCAGAGTCAAAACTTGTCTGGGAAGGTTTCTTAATACCTCGACTAACAATCCACAAACTCAACTCCTGAGAGGCCATGCAGCTCTGATGGATTACCAGCCAAACCTTGTATCTCGACAGTTTGGCTTAGTTCAAACGCTGCCCAAATGTCTATATGACAAGAGAGCCTATGTTATTCTCCCTAACACTATTTTTAACACCCTCGAAATTTCGACGCATCTAGCTCGACATGCTCACAAATCCCTTCTAACACCTGTTTACTTCGAACCTTCTTACCTTTGCACTCAAGAATTCTATAACTGGTGGTCAAGGCACTATACTTCAGAATTTCTTGATATTTCAAGCTTTGTTCGCTTGATTGACCAGGCTTTCGTTGATGTGCAAGAAAAAATCAAGAAAGGTATATCCACTCATATCGAAGAGATTCAAGCCTTCCAGAAGTACTTTGAAACTGCCTATCGACCAGATGATGTTAGTCGAACCATCCGCGAAGCTACCGTCACGCTGAAGGAAACTTTTCCAAAGAAAATGGAGAATTTAAAAATCCCTTCGTACGTTCCTCATGAGAAACGTTACGAGGTGTCTTTCGTCTTATTTCCCCCAAAGACTCCTCGATTGCCAACTGCTGACTTTGGAGTGGCTCTTGCCCCTCCATTTCCATATTGGTTTACCTGTGGGGATTCTATAAAAATCCTTCGCCAACAGTCAAAACCGAAGGCCTAGCGGGTGGTTCTGACTAAATATGCACTCGATAGTTTCAAACGGCACCTTCATGTCGGTATCAAAGATGTTCGCATCGAATCCAAATTTCTTGAAGGTCATCACCCTTCAATTTTAGACTCTTTCATCTGAACTCTACTGTTACTAACTTGTAGCAACGTGGTTTGTTTTGCAACTGCTCCTAAAAGGAATGCACCTCTGCCACGGGTTGAAACAAAGACTGAAGGCCCTAAGGTACTTTACGCGCCTCTTCATTTTATTACTTTGTCCTTGATTGCTTCTAATACGTCTTGGGATCTTAGGTGTCTCGCAAGCCACCTCCAACACCTTAAAAGAGGCTGAAGAGAGACTCTGCTCAAATTATTACCGACTTAGAGGATGATGACGAATGTCCTCCTAAGGAATTACAACTGAAGAAAAGGAAGATAGCCAGTCAAGGATCAGATGTTGCTGGAGACCTATCCGACCCTTCGACGACTAAGGTCCCAAAAATGACTACACCCACCAGAGGTGGTGCAGAAACTTCCACCAAGGGTGCCTCGACCCCAGCTGCAGTCCTTATCGAAAGCGATAATTCTAGTCTTACCGATGAGGGTGCCAAGGTATTTTATGCCTTAGTTTATATTTGAAATTCCAATTTATTGGTACCTTTGTTCCCTTTTATCATGGCTTATTTTCTCTTGATTTAGGCTGATGTTGGTGGCTCAAAGCCAACGTTGGACAAATATCCTTCCCCAACCACTATTTTAAATAGCCAAGGTGAGCTTACTTACCATCCCACGTCTGATTTGGACTCTGGCATGAGTTCCCTTGGTGAAATTAATAAACCTGGCCTTGAAACAGTTCCTCCTTTGTCTGTAAAACTGATACTCAACAATCCCAAACTGATGGTTCTGATTGCGAAAAATATGATGCACAGCAGACTCTTGAGACAACCAATGCAAGAGACATACTTATGGAGGAAAATACATCTTTAGCTGATGCAAGTAATTCTCCATTGGGCAACACTTTTGGCGTCGAAAATACTGAGCCAGCAGGGAGTGAAGACACTGATGAGGATAAAACTATGCATCAATCTGAATTGAACGGCCATAGTGATGAAAACATTAGCGATGGAATGGATGAAGACAAGGTGGACGATGGTCAAAGTGAGGAGGGGGAATTTGAAAAAGGCCCTGCCAATGAACCAACCCAAGTCGAGGTTGCTACTACTCCATCCGCCACCGTGGCTAAAGAAGGCAAAGCAATGCCCACTTTGTGTGGTGCAAGCCTTACTGAAACTGAACTCAGTGCCTTAAAAATTAGCAACCCTCGACAGTACATCAAGATTCTTCTTGAAAGTCAAGGGAGTTCTTCTGGAAAGACTGTGAGTACTTCGACTTCTGAAGATCAAGCTTCGAGCAAGCCTGAAGAGAACATCCTTCAGAAGATCAAAGAAAAAATCTTCAAGGGTGATCTTTTATTTATCTTAAAAATGGATCATGTCACTCATCTTTCTCTGAAAAGTATCCTTCAACAAGTGGACATTCACGCTATTTCCCCTGAATTTGCTACCATTATCCTAGAACTTGGCACCATGATCGACCAAGTCTACGGAGACCTCAAACAGCTGCCTCAGATTGAAAAAGTTATTTCGACCAAAGCTGGGAGTGAGGCTGCCGCTTGGGCTTCTGCTGTTGAGTCTGAGAACAAGGTAGCAGAATTAGAGGAAGCTAAAGAAAAGAACAAGCAAGAGATTACCTTCAATGAAAATAACATTTCTTCCTGGGAGCAAAAAATTAAGAAACTTTGAAGCAGGATCTCGAAGGCTAAGAAACGGAACACTAAGTTATCTGCCTTCGACGATTCCAGCCTTTCGAAAGAGCTTGATCATGCCATCACCTTCGTTGAGGAAGCTCGACAAATGGAAGAAGAGGTTGCCCGTCTGAAGTCTGATAAGACCTTGTGTGAAAGGCGCATTGAACTCCAGAAGTTGAGATATTCCAAAATGAAAGAGAATCTCCCCTTTTAGCTTGTTATCATTTTTGTAATGTTTTCCTTTTTTGGCCATCATATGCCATAGTCTTTAGACTTGATTATGTAATGTCTCGAGTCATTTTGGCATTTATAAATACCATTTTTGGCTTTGCTTTATGTATTGAATTATTCTGTAGAGATTTTAATTTCTTGAAGCGTTGGGTTGTATTTTTTCAAATACTTGCCATTTACTTTCAAAATTCTCTTATCTTCGTTTAATTCTGACTTCATAAGCTCCATTGAAGAACACTTGCATAATTTGGAACGGGCCTTCCCACTTTGGGGACCATTTGCCCAAGGCTTTGACCTTTCGATCCATAGGCAAAATTACCCTCCAAACTAAGTCTCCAAGCAAAAAGGTCTTAACCTTAACCTTTTTATTGTACGATCTTTCTACCCTCTTCTTTTGCCTTTTCAAAAGTTCCAGAGCTTTAAGTCTTTCCTCATCTAAATCCACTAACTCGCCTAACATCATATTCCAATAAGTCTCGCAAGGAATTTCATGATGTCTCTGAATCCTAATTGACTGAAGGTAGATCTCAACAGGTAATACTGCATCATGGCCAAAAGTCAGTTGAAATAGAGTGCTATTGGTGGCTTCTTTGGGAGAGGTTCGACATGCCCAAAGGATCTAGTCTAATATCTTATGCCAATTTCTAGGCTTCTTTCCCACATGCTTTTTTATCAACCCAATCACCACTTTATTTGCTGCCTCGACCTGACCATTAGCCTGAGCATAATAAGGTGTCGAGGTTAGGAGTTTGAATCCCATCTCCTTAGAAAACTCCTGCATTTTTTGACTAGTAAACACTGATCCTTGATCTGTCATAATGTTTCTGGTATTCCAAACCTATAAATGATATACTTTTTAATGAACTCAATAACGTCCTCTTGATCCACCTTTGGTAGAGGTACCGCTTTGATCCACTTCATAAAGTAATCAATTCCTACCAGGATATACTTCTGATTTTTGGAGGATGTTGGTCGAATCTCTCCAATCAAGTCCAAAGTCCACCCTATAAAAGTCCATGGTTTGACTATAGAGTGTAACTCACTTGCAAGGACATGTTGTATGCCAGCATGGACCTGACATTCCTGGCAGCCCTTGGCGAATTCAATGCAATCTTTTAACATGGTAGGCCAATATACTCCTTGACGAAATAATAGCCATTTCATCTTATGGCCTACCTAATGTGCCCCACATGCCCTACTATGGACCGTCGAAAGGTCCAGATATGCCTCAGATTCTCTATGGATTTAAAGTAAGACCCCCCTCAGGGGTCTTTTTAAATAACTCGTTTCCTAGAAGAACGTAACTTAGAGTTTGATACTTAACCTTTCGCTCTGTAGACGTTGCTGGATTACGCATGTACTCGACCAAAGGCTTCCTCCAGTCTTTACCCGTCAAACTATCCACTGCAAAAATCTTGAAGCTTTCTTCGTCATCATACCCAAACTTTATTACTTCTAGATCGGATGGACGTAATCCAATAGACACAACTTTACCCCTAGCTTCGATTGCTTCCTGTAAGCTTTCCTTCGAAACCTTATACCTAGAAGCAATTTATGCTAAGTCATTTGCTACTTGATTCTTTAGTCGAGGTATATGTCGAATGCTTGCCATTTCAATTTTTTTCAGTAGTCTGTTGGCTATTACAAAATACATGATAAGATTTTCCTCAACACATTTGTACTCCTTTGCA
The DNA here is from genome assembly GCA_963859935.3 of Lathyrus sativus. NCBI lineage: Eukaryota > Viridiplantae > Streptophyta > Magnoliopsida > Fabales > Fabaceae > Lathyrus > Lathyrus sativus. The sequence goes on along the minus strand of OZ012739.1, from coordinate 144,425,108 downwards.
ATTTGCTTTATAACCAACTCTGAATCTCCCATTATTTTGACTCGAGTTGCCCCCAATTCTAACAAAATTTTAAGTCCTTCTATCAAGGCCTCGTATTCAGCCTCATTATTGAAGCAAAGTCTTTCGACTTTCTACTTGAATTTTGTTGGAATTCCTTCAGGAGAAATAATTAGTATGCCAATGCATGTCCCCTCTTTATGGCTAGAGCCATTGAAGTATAGCTTCCAAGGTTCTAGTTCGACATAATCTAAAGCACTTTCATTTATGGAGTGGTCGACAATAAAGTCTATTATCACTTGTCCTTTAACTGCTTTCAAAGGCTTACATGTTAAAGAATATTCAATTAACGCTAGTGTCTACTTACCTTTTCGACTATACAAAATAGGTTTAGACAATATATGTTTGATAACATCAAAGTGATATGAAACATAAACATCAACTGGTTTTATATATTGCTTCAGTTTTGTGCAAGAGAAATACAAGCATAGACATAACTTTTCTATCATGCTATACCTAGTTTTTGCATCATTCAAAACTCTACTAAGGTAGTAGATGGCTCTTTCGACGCCATTCTCATCCTCTTGAGCCAACATGCTCCCTAAAGTTTTGTCTGATGCTGCTATGTATAGCCTCATACTCCTACCCCTATAAGGTGGAGACAAAATTGGAGGATGGCTCTTGTAGTCTTTGATTTTGTCGAAGGCTTCCTGTTGATCTTTACCCCATTCGAACCCTTCTTTACTGAATCGAAGCAATGGTGAAAAGGCCTGCGTTTTTCCGCTTAAGTTTGATATGAACCTCCTCAAGAAGTTTATCTTACCGAGCAGTGATTGCAGCTCCCTTTTTGTTAATGGCTCTTTCGCTTCCATGATGGCTTTAGTTTTATTCTGGTTAATTTCGATCCCTTTTTTGTGGACCACAAAGCCTAAGAAATCCCCCGTCTGCACACAAAATGCACACTTAAGAGGATTCATCTTAAGACCATATCTCCTCATCCTCTCAAAGGATTGTCGAAGATGATCCAAGTGATCTTTTCCTGAAAAATACTTAACCATAATGTCATCAATGTATATTTGCATGAAAGTCTGTATATAATCATGGAAAATTGAATTCATTGCTCGTTGATATGTTGCCCCAGCATTTTTTAGGCCAAAAGGCATCACTACCCATTCGTAGGTGCCTAAGGCTCCAGGACATCGAAAAGCTATTTTGGGGACATCATCTTCAGCAATGAAAATATGATTATAACCAGAGTATCCATCCAACATGCTGAGGTACTCATGTCCTGCAGCGGAATCGACTAGCATTTCTGCCACAGGCATAGAATATTCATCCTTAGGAGTTGCTGAATTTAGATCTCTAAAATCTATACAAACTCTTAGAGACCCATTCTTTTTAATAATAGGGGCAATGTTAGCCAACCATTCAACATACCTGGCAGTACGGATAAAGTTGCATCGAAGGAGTCTCTCGACTTCCTCTTTTATTTTTGAGAGAATTCTCGGGGCAAAACATCTTGGATTTTATTTGACTGGCTTCTTCCCAGGCTTGATTGGTAGTTTGTGTTCGACCAATTCTCTCTTCAAACCAGGCATCTCATCATAATCCCAGGCGAAAAAATCTTTATACTCTCGAAGTAGCTGGATGATTTCGACCTTAAGTTAAGGGTGGAGATTGGCACTCATGTATGTTGGCCTTTTAATTACCCCTTCTCCTAGATCGACTTCTTCCAATGGGTCCTGTGCTAGCATCTTGATATCATTTTCTAGTGGATCCTTTTCAAATCCCAGAGGCTCTTCATCATAGATGGCATCAAGCCTCTGGCTTTGCTCTCCGTCCTGAACCTTGTTAGGAGGTTCTGAGTCGAAGTCTTTACCAGGACCTTCTTGGTGAAAACCTAACTTGGCTTTGTCAGACATCTGTTTGCTAGCAGCTTCCAAAGCCACCTGAAGTTTGGTTTCAGCCACGTAGGTCGAAATTCTTTTCAGTGTTTTGAACTCAGTCATTCTCATTGAATTCGCTTCCCCATCATACGGGGCCTACTGCAGGATTGCCAAGTTATGGAAGTCTCTCTCCTGGCACTTCCTTATCCTACCGAAAGTTGTCGAAGAGGTGTAGACATAATGAACAAAATGTCTCATCATCCAAGACAAATTCAAAATCCGCTGGGGCGCATGGGGAAATGTTCTCCAAATGTTTGTCGAATTGGCCTCAAAACAATAATTCGTTGGTGCATCAAAGATGGCACGACACCAATGCCATGTATCCATTCTCGTCCTAAAAGCATATTATAATTAGCCTTTGTTTCCACCACCACGAAAACGGTCGGTCTTGTGATAGTTCCAACTGTCAGATCCACCTGTATTACCCCCATTGTTGAGCCAACCTTCCATTCGTAGTTCGACAGGACCATATTATATGGCTTGGTGTCGGTGTCATATTTTCCAATTTTACTCAGTAAGAAGTGTGGCATTAGGTTTACCGTTGCGCCACAATCCACTAGAATCTTATTTAATGGCACATTCTCTACCTTTGTGGTGATGTAAAGAGGCTTCAAGTTATTTTTCATTGCCTCTGTAGGTCGCTTGAAGAAGGCATTATGTTCTTCTACGCAACCATTGTTCATAACATAGTAGCACACAGGTTTGTGTGCCGCCATTTCTACCTCGGTGTAGGCATCTAGATTCTCAACCTCCGTGATTCTGTCGAAATCCCTGGGGATTATAGATACCACATTTACCAAGATGTCTAAAGAGGAGTCAGAGTCAGAATCGAAGTTATCTATCATCTCTTCGTCATCTTCGATCGTCTATTTATGTTCAACCTCTTGAGAGGGGAACAATTTTCGTCCTACAGGCATTTTCTCAGTAATTTTGAGTTGACCCCCTTTGTTTTCAGCAGGGGCATTAGTGCTGGATTCTCCCTGATTCTTCGATGAGGCCTCCCTAAGGGCCTTCCTTCTTCTTTGTTCCCTTCTCTATTGGGATCATGACAACGGGTTTTTCCCTTTGTAATTCTCAGAGACATGTACAGTTTTAGAGGATTGGAACTCCTTTCGATAGCTGATAGACAAACCTCGATTGACATCCAAATTCTTCCATTTTTTTGTCCCTTTTGTCTGTCCTCATTAGATCTGACCCACTTGCCGTTAGAAATATTGGAAAATGGCTTAAAGGTAGCAGACCTTGCCATAGGCGCTCTAGTATTAGGCTTAGATTTTCTTAGATCACTGCTTCGAGGGCCAAAGTTAGGCCTCTCCCATCTCTGTTTTTTCTTTCGCATCCCCTCGAGCTTCTGGGCAGCCTTTTGATCAAAGATTGCACTACATCTAGGGCACAACATGACACCAGACCCTTTCTTTTGGCAACGAAGGAGGAATTCGATGATGGTCTCCTCATGTCTTAGATAGGCCATTTTGTTGTGTTCCTCTTGGCAACATAATTCGTTGTTTTCCATGGTCTCATGTTGTGTTATTTCAACCATATTCACATCCATGTCGATGTCATCATTTAGGTTTAGCCTGCGGAGGTTTGACTCAAGGCCTTCAACAGACTTATCCATCCTAGTGAAACCATATGCAGCTTCTTTGGTTACCAACATCAGGATGGAGCCTTCAGTATCCTTCTTACTTGAGTCACAACAATCTTGTCGAGGCCTTCAGCAACCTTACTTATGAGTGTTTTTAAGGTATCATGCTCAAACCCTACAATGACCTTGGCCAACACAACTTTATTGGCGAAATCCTCAGTGATTTCCACCATGTTAATCGAAAAATCAAAGTCATCAGCAACTTCGATCATATGTGCCTCTGTGAGCTCAGTATAGTGGGCATCCGCCACTTGTAGTGGATCAGTGTCAATTTTCATCTGGCTATTGCTTTTCTCTCCAAACTTCAATCTTCCCTCTTGGATAGCATTCTGCACCAAATCCCTGAAAAGAAAACATTGAGACGTTTTATGACCCCAAAAAATTATGGTATTTACAAAACCCTCTCTTTTTTCTCTGTTCTAAAAGTGGCATTTTAGCACCAACGGGCACTATCATTTGCCCATCCTTAACTAACAAATCAAAAATTTTGTCACATTTAGTGATATCGAAAGTATATGTTTTCTTTGGAAACTTGTCATTCTTTTCAGATTCGACAAAATGTTTTCCATTTGGGGGAGCTAATACTCTACAAGCGTAAGGAGGACCCTGTTTTAATTTAGCAACATCTATCTCGTTTTATTCGAAATATAATGACTCATCATGTTCACCTTCGATATTTTCATTATATTCGACGTAAGCTACCTTCTTACTCTTATTAAATTTGGCCTTTTGTCTTTAAGACGCTCTAGTTGTCGAACCCTGTCAGCTAGTTGAGCCATATCTCTTAGATACTGGGTATCTAGTTTCTTCCTAATAGAGTAATCGAGGCCACCAGCGGCCATTTCGACTAACTCATGTTTAGGTACTTGAGTAAAACACTTAGGTTTGATAAATCAAAACTTATTTAGATAATGTTATATTGGCTCAAAAATTTTTTCGTTTTATACTAGCCAATTCCTTCAAACTAATCTTGGTTTTCCCCATATAAAACTGTTCATGAAATAAACGTTCCAACTGGGTCCAATTGCAAACTGAGTTAGGGGGTAAGGTTGTAAACCAAGTGAAAGAATTTTTAGTTATAGAGCTTGGAAAGTATTTTATCCTAAGGCTTTCATCATTTGCAATCTCTCTGGCTTCGATCATATATCGGGCAACGTGTTCGACAGTAGATTCCACCGTATCTCCTGAAAACTTGGTAAACTTTGGCACCTTTGTCCTAGGAGGTAATTCTGACTGGAGAATATAATCTATTATTGGTGATGTATAATTTGTCCTAGTGAAACCGGAGTTTACGCTGTTTCGTGCCATTATTCTTTCGACCATGGCTAATAGGTTGTTATCGATGGCCATGTTGTTACATCGAACCCGTTGTATGACATTATCTGTATCTTGGTTTTGATTCACCATAATTACTTCTGGGTCTCTATCTACTGGAATTGGTATTTGGACCCTTTGTGGTTCGACCCTGAGAGGGTCGAGTCTAGGGAGTTCGACCCTCCCTTGATTTTCTAGATTGGCCTCAGATAAGTTCCCTAAGTCCTGTCGTGGAACTCCACAGTAGTTGTGTTTCTGAGAGTGGCTAGCACACCCATAAATTCTTCCAGTTGTGCCAATTGCACTGCTAACTGTTGGTTAGTCTGAGTAGTATTTTGGATCAGAGGTTGAAAGATTTCTCCCATAGTTTGGGATCAGGTTTGGACTATTTGCAGGTTTCTCTCATCCATTTGCTGCCTCAAACAAGCTATCAAAGTATTAGTAAGATTGGGGCCCTGAGTGGAATACCCCACACTTATACTTTGATTGTTTAGACCAACATTTACCCCAGACCCCGATCCTTGTAATGGTGAAGCCATCACGTTTTTTGAGAATATTGGGGGAGCATTCCAGAGGCCTTGCATTACTGTTGTTGGAAATCCATATGGTGGGTTTCTTGGTAATGGTTCTGAAAACCCTGGAGGGAAAAAATGTCTAGATGTTGAAGTCCCTCCTGGCGGAGTTTGGGGATTCGACGCTCGAGGCCCAACATACTCTAACACTGGTTGGGTGTAGGCCCTTATACTTGTCGACCCTGATCCCAACACTAATTTAACTAGTTCAGGCCTAACATGAGGCGGTATCTTCTCCCCTATCAAAGATATTGAGGATGGAACCACATCACTCCTAGACACATCTCGAGGATTGGTGTTACTAGGCTGGAGATTAGAGCCATCTCCTTGAAGGTTTGGGTTATTTGGCTGATTAACATTTGTCGCCATTTCCCTAGTGTAATTTTTTCTTGGTCTTTCTTTGTTTGTAGCGGCTATCTTACCACTTCTTAATAACATGCAACGAATTTTTATCAAAGACAATAATAACAACTGTATTTTTCACAAATTTTACAAAAATTCGAAGAATTTCTTAGCACTGTTCCACCGGGTGTGCCAATTTGTTTCCCTTGAAAATTAGAAAACAATCGCTGGTCTTCCAAATCTAACTTTGGTGACTCACGGGATCGATCAGATTGATCCTAAGACATGTGCTAAATTCTACTTGAAATAAAACTACCTAAAACTAAACGCTTCGACAGATTTTTTGAAGAAAAAAAAAAGGTTAATGTAAAGGTAAGGCTCGATTGAAAGGAAAGGATGTGAATTTGTAGAAAACAAAGTAAAGAGACTTTAAAACATTTAAACAAAGCAAACCAAGATGCAAAAATGTAAATTTCAAGGAAGTAAAGATGAACCCTTTAAGATTAAGCAAACTAAAATAAGTTTTATTGAACGTAAAGATGGTGTGTTTACATGACGTACATTCTCCTAGAAGTCGTTTCTCTACACTCGGATACTTTGAGTAATTTTAGGAGTGACTTGTACAAATAGTAAGTTACAACACACTGATTTCTATTGCTAGAACCCTTATTTATAATAGTAAAATTAACTGCCATTAACCTCCTAAAATGACCAGCCCATGACAAGTGTCACGTCGCATGTAGTCACTTGCTGGATGTGCGCCACTTGTCTTGTTTAGTCATGAGAAAGCATAACTACTCCCTCCTTTATTTGAATTTCAAAATTCCACTAATACTTGGCCAACAGCCTCGGTCGAAGGTGGCATCTTTAATATTTGGAAATATTTTCTAAGTCCCAAAGATTTAAATAACTCAGCCTACTCGAAAGTCTCTTCACTCGAAGATTTTTCATACTTCTTCAAGAGTTTAATATTTCATCCAAACATTTTAATTTAGTATAAGCGTCGAATTTGTGAGCTAACAGTAAGCTCTTTAAGGCCTTTGGGAAGAAAGCTAGAATTATTTTCTCTTCTTTCATGTGAATCACATTAGCTTAGCATTAGCTAGAGTTTTTATAACCTTCAGGTCCCAGTGTGGTTAAGCTTATAGCTCTTGTCGCTATCTCTTATGAAGATGTGAATGGTCTCGTTATCTTATTAGAAGTTTTAAGAGATAGGTTGTTTTCCTTAGCATGAACGGGGGAAGAAGTTGTTCCAGCTACTGGTGTCTTGGATTCAGCTGGTGGTCTTGTAACTAAATAAGTAGCAGATTCTGTCTCCTTAAATTAAGTAATTTCTATAGATTCATCCCTTAGTTTTGTACCCAAGTCAGTAGACTTTCCTTTCTTGCTTTCCTTCACTGTCATTCGAATTGAGCTAATATTATGATGAAGAAAAGAACCATGGTAACCGAAGGCTTACTTACTAATTGCGGGTAAGCTATGGATGAGCTAAGTTAATGGCTGCCCTTTTCTTGCTCCCTAAGAAAGAAGTAAAAGACTACTAAATGGAAGCGAAAGATAAAAAATTCAACGTTGTATGCACACGTGCAAGCATTAATAGTGAGAACTCATAGAAGCAATCCAAAAAAAGGATTACCAACATATGTGACCTAGTATTTTGATGACAAAAAAGAGAGTTGTGTACCATACCTTGTCTGGAGGTGAGAGATGAGCTCTGAAGAGAATCTGATGGAAGGCATAGAGAGAAACTAGGAAGGCCAAGAAATGGACATGACTGAAAACAACAAGGACCAAACTCTCGTGAGTTGGAGTGAAGAGCAAGAAATGGATCTACCAGAGGAATAGATGGAGAAAGCTACCTACAGAGATAAAGTCGTGACGAGTTCCTCAAAGAAGCAGGAGTTTTTACTAAAAACAGATTTTGTCTGCCCGTCGAGACATCTACTCAACGAAGAAGCCCATTCGATAGGTAAAGCCGATACTGTTATCCCTAACATAAAGAGTTGATTCTCCGGACCTCCCTCGAAGACTGAGCTTTTCGGAAGGAAGATTCGTAGGATGTGTAATAGTAGCATAAGAAAGCAAGCCCAATCCAAGTTGCCCTCAGTTTGAACACTTTCTTTACTTTATCAGAAGCTTCAAGTGTAAGTAATAGAAGTCTCATATGCAGGACAAGGGAGCCCAAGGTCGTATTAGTTCTCGAATTCGCTCTCTAGTAAGACAAGAGTGATCATAAGACTGCGTAGAAGTGGTCATCAGCGTGTCCACCATATTTTTGTTCATAAACTGATAAGTAGTAAGGTTTTTATGTGTAGTTGAGAGTAACGCCTATGCCCTGAAAATATCCATATTAGTCGGAAAAGGGGAATTTCTCTGCTTCCTTAATTTCCTCTTCTCTATCTCTTATTGTGTTATCGTTCTTAACTCGTTTGTAGCGAGTTCATGCTTTTTCTTTTACTATATGACTGATCCTAACCGTAACTCATGGACGAGACTTTGGGAAAAGAAAAAGGTTCTTAGATACCTTCCTTCTTAAAGTTCAATAGAGAAATTAAGTCCTTCTTTACTTGAGCCCTAGTTAGACCGCTTGCAAGCTTTCTTATGGAACTAAAGCATAATATGACTTGCTTAATTTCTTTCTGGCTGTAGCTGTAACCATTGGCATTGTATATCCCAACAGAGTAATGGTAACGCGAATCCTTTTAGTTTGATTTGATCCTTATGGGTTATAAACATTTTGAATCAAAGTAGAATAGGTTTAGGTTGATAAATTTCTTTCTCAATCTTTCTTTGATTCTAGCCATGTAGTGGATCCGACTTTAGTCGGCTAAAAAGAGGTGTGTGTGGTCGGGATTCTTTCTTTATAGTGTTGCCTGCTTGCCCCCTTCTTCATTCATCCATTTAGGCCCGACTAGGAACACGTGGATCTAGGGAACCTGGCTCAGGAACAACTTCTTACTAGTAGGGCTAATCACAGTAAGAAAGTCCAATCTCAGAAATAGAGCTAAGTCTCTCCATAGTAGTAACTAATTGAAACTAATGTGATTATTGTCAAAGACCGGATCTTTGCGCTTCACAACCCTATCCGAGTATGGACTTAGTGCAACGCCTTATAGAATAATGAAGTAATGTATCCATACAAGCTCGACCCTCAGCAACTCGAGTACAAAATAAACTTGTTCATTTATGTTACCTGTTGTGGACCTTCAACGTTTCATCTTTCATAAATCTGAGAAAGGCGATTTAGGTTTGGAAAGTGACGTTGAGACTGGGCACGTGCGATAAGTAATAAAGAAAGAAAATGGAAATCAAAGGAGTTAGAGTAGCGAACTATGGGCATCCCTGCCTGGAAAACAAAAAGTAGAATTACGCGAAGGACCTCAAGCAACTCTACTACCGCCTTTCCTACCAAAAATTGAACCCAACCAAAGGAAATAATATAAGGTCTAGAAAATACTATAAAGAATCAAATTCCTTCCCCCCTTTATTCCCCTATTCCGGAGATCGATAGAGCCCTCTTGAAACCTAGTTGCATGAGTTTGGGGGGCAAAGTGCAAGCAACTTCATCCCCGAATGGTTTTCCCTTTCAACCTCGGCTTTATTTTGTTATTCTGTGGGCGACTTAAGGTCAAAGCTGAAACAGTCAAAACTAGGAAGAATTAGACAAAAGAAATAGCAGTTTGTTTAGTTAAACGTACCATCCATTGGCAGGCGGCGTCAAACCTCCGCAAACCCTTGATGGAGAGGCTTAAGCAATTGCTGATTCATGTAGTTGGAAATATCAAATATCTGGCGCTTTCCAGTGCCCTCAAGGGAGCAACGTAAGTGACCAGTTACTAGTTGAATACCTAGTAGTTGGATGGTAAGACATGACCTATACGCCTCTCAAACCAATCTAGGTCTTCTGGAGCGAAGGTTTGCTTTTTTTTATTATTTCGAAGGCGAACCGTGTTCTAGGTGGCCATAAACTTCCTTGAGACACTTGCTCATCAATGGGCATGAACAAGGGTCACCAAGAAAAGAACTAGAAGGCAGAACTCTGAACTAAGCCCAAAGGCTAGATCCCATTTCAGTAGTTCAAGTAGAGATTTGAGGCTAGCCAGCTTTCAGTGAAAAGGAAAGATGTATTCATAATCTATAGCATATTATAAAATACTAAGCTATCAAGAAAAGAAGTGAAAGGCCTATCATTTATAACAATAGTAGTCCTACCCTGTCACAGAGTTTGAATAGGTCTAAGAGCTAATCATTCTACCCGTTAGAATATTTTATTTACAGCAGTAACAAGTAAGAACATTACTAGGATTGGCTTAAGAAGTCAAAATCTCTGACTAGCTCCTTTCTTATTCCTCGTAAATGGCATATCCCTAGGTAGACAACAATTTCTGGGTATAGTTATACAATTTATTGGGTCTAGTCATATTTAAAAAAGGGTAGGTGTAAAGGTACTTATTTTACCCAGTGAATTGATTGTTGTCCCTTTGGCATAACCCCCTCACTGAAGTGATTCAAGAAAGATAGTCACGAGCAAGTGCAAAGAGAATACATTTGCTATTAGCTAAGGCTAGTCACCTCAAGTCTTTAAATGGTTCAGGTTGCTCGGGTTAGTAAAGAGTTACCGCTCAAGGGAGGAACTGGATATGTGGAGGGCTATCCTGGTGGCTTGAGGCTGACCCGTATACGAGAACATGTGCTTCCAATTTAACCCAGGCTAGCTATGGAACATGCTTGTGAACTAGGCACCCCATTTTGGTATCTTTATCGACTGGATAAAGATTTTCAACTTATGGGGAGGTTCTTTAGCTGGGTCATTTTCTTAGTGAATTGGCTATGCGTCTGTGGGATCAAATCTATCTTAGAGATTTGGAGGATCCACAACTACAAGCTCTCGAGTAGGAACATGATCTACTACTGCTGATAGGTATGTAACTGAAGAATCAGGATCTGTGAGATATAGGTATGAAAGAGGATATGCTCGAACCGGATCGCATTTTGATTTGCAAATGGATAATCTGCTGGTGGACCCCTTTTGTCTAAGTCATCAAAGTTGGATTTGCTTTTGTTTGAGAATGGAGTTAAAGTAGCATCAAGGACTTATTTTATCTTTCTTTGTTGAGCGCGTCTATCTTATAGAGGGGTCTACCCGTCTCACTTGTTTAGTCGACTAAGGTAAGGTAGCTTAACCTTAAAGAAGGGCCATTTTCTTTGCCAGCCTTCCAGTCTTAAGTAGTCCAATCCTCTTTTTTCGTATAGTGAATAACAGGTTTTCCGTTAGTCCCTTATTCTGATACTGAGAAGGGGGACTTCTTCCTTTAGGAGTTGGAATCTTTGAAAGCGAGGGAATTTACGGATCTTTTTCCATACCCCTAGAGGAAAAGGTAATTTAATAGAAGATTGCCCCTGATATGAATAAGCGTTATTTTACATCAAAGATGAAGTAAGATTCCAATATTCACTTTAGGAATGCAATGGACCTTTAACCGGCAGATGGAACGCAAAAACCGAAAGGAGGAGTGATTCACTTCAAGGTAGGGTCCTATTACACGAGGATGAATACAACTAGACGAATGCGTCATATAAGGAGGAACTTAGTCAAAGACTTATCGATCCTTAAGAAGGAGATAACATAATTAAACCAACAAGGCAATTCAGCCTGAGACTCTCACACTGTATCAAAAGAAAGGCTATGGCTATCAGTATGGGATATGCTAAAGACGTGATATTAACTTTTAATTAAGAATATTTTAACTTTGGTGCGAAGTCTAGTAAATATGAAAGATAAGTGTCAATCAAAATAATGTCCCTTCACTTTAGATTTTAGTTAACTTTCACTCTGGGACTTCACTTCAAGTAAAGAAATTAACCAAAACTATAACAATGCTATGTTAGAATATTATACTTTGTAGAGACCCTCGGAAACTAATGTAAATTTTTGTCTAGGTCTGACTCATCAACCTTAAAGAAAGTATTCCCCTTTTGAAAGAAAGCTCATAATAAAACTTCATTGACGAGGTATGTCCCTTCCTGAATTAGTCTTTCTCATGTTCAAGGTCCCTGCTTATCTGTTATGGTATTCCTTGGCTAAGTCTAAAAGCCCATTTGTGTCAAGACTGGCCTACCATTCTTCCATATCAGTGTCCCACGTAAGAGAAGGTTTATGATCCTACATAGATTCTCAATAAATATGCATTGAATAATGGTACATTTTGGGTAAGCCAAAGGTTCCATTCATAGATCAAGTCATTAAATATATGATCTTTTTGATTCTGATAAACCGCATACGATATTAATGAAGGCTAGGAAAAGGAAGAAGGCAGTTTTGTAGCTGAGGTAGACTCTGGGAGTGGAGGAGAGATAGTCGATGGGATGGGCGGTCTTCCATTAGTCTTCTATGTTTGCAAGGCTTGCAAGCACCCTTGTGACATCCTTTAAAAGCTCAACAAGAATAGGAACTTCCAATTTAAGTATTGGAGATTGGCATGGTAGTTTCCTTGGCCTAAGGCTTCTCTACATAATAGAATCTTCCCACTGCTAAGCTAATTCTACTGTCGAGCTAAAGGATGACACAAAAATAGCTTATCCCTTGGCTGAACTCCCTTAATGGAATCCCAGGAGGAGAAGAGAAATGCCTTCAACCGGAAAATATTCCTATCTTGATCTTTCAACTGACCTTCTCAATCTCCCTCTACTCTAACTTTCCATTTCATTCGCTAAGTCATTTCCTCTATCCATTCACTCGACTAACTTCGTACCTTACACGAGACGCATATTCCCATCGAGAAAAACAACCTTTCGAAAGGATTCTACACATGAGGACAAGAAGACACATTAGAAGGCCATATAGAGCCTAATAGAAATAAGACTTTAAAAGGGAAAGCCGTTAAACCTTCCTATGTCTCCAGGTTTGTGTCGCTGGATGAAATCCTATACCTGATAACCATCTCGATAGTGACTTAATCTAATAAAGGGATATTTAGTTGAATCATTTCCTCTAGGATGAGGTCTTGATTATTTGATATCATTTCCAACTTTTCCACCCTCCCCCTATCTCTTCCATCTTCACCCCATCCAGAAGGAGATTTACCCAAAATGGCAAATTCCAAAAAGAGAAATGAGGAAAGTCATGCTCTTTTACACGGTATGAACTTGGACATAGTTTGAAAGTCAATCCTCCTTCAATAATCCAATAGAGGTATCCCCGCATAAAGTATTACTATTAGTTCTGTGATTGGCAGTCATTTTGGTAAAACTTGGTGTTATCACAATATGTCCTATATGATGTCTTGACATGTGATCTTAACATTCTGCAGGTGGTTCTTTTTGTTGTTGCAGGGTTTCGTTCATGATGTCAAGCATGACGTCCTGACATATGTTTACAGTACATTTAGTCAAAATGTTATATTTTGTCTGTTGCATTTTTTCTGCAATCTTGTGTGTGCCTTTGTTAAGTGATTGGTTATGCAAATCAAGGCGTGACATTATTTGAAGCAAGTATATTCTATTTCCTTTTGAAGAATGGATGTTTCTATTTTTGTGCAAAAAGATATGAAGAATAATTAGTTTTAATTATGGATTACTTTTGCCCAAGCCCGTGAAGATTGGTTTCTATTTAAGGACGTGCTAACCCTACTTGCAATGTAGAGAGAAGATTTTAAGAAAGTTGTGTTTTGTCTTTTGTTAGGGTTTGAGTCTTTTGTTAGTTGTTTTCTTGTGATCCATTCGTTCATCACTTTGAGTTCTTTGTGTTGTAAGTTGTCCATTCTAAGATTTTAAGCACAAGTGCATTGTTCTTGATTGAAGCTTTTTAAGCAAGATCAAGTGTTTTCCTTGAAGTGTGTCTTCTACTTTTTGATCTTCTGTTTTTATCACTGCATGTGATTAAGGGGGAGTGAGAGGTGTATCATATCTAAGAGTGTCTTAGATAGAAGTTACATGGGTAGAGATTAGGTGCGAAGATTGTAAACTAGAGAGAGTTTGCTGAGAGTCTTCAAACTAATTATGTTTAGTGGATTTCCTTCTTGGCTTGGTAGCCTCCAGACGTAGGTTTGTTTGCACCAAACTGGGTTAAAAATTGCTTGTGTCTCCTTATAATTGTCAACTGCATTTTATCTTGTTCATATATTGGTAATTGTTCAGATATTAGTGTCGTGACATCTCTTTCGACATCTAATGTCTGATACCAGAATTTCAATTGGTATCAGAGTAGGCATCCTACTCTGGTTCTGGGTGAGATCTAGGGACGATACTTTCTGGTACTATGGACAAAGAGGGAGGATTTGTGAACAGACCACATGTTCTGGATGGAAATAATTATGATTATTGGAAACCTCGCATGGTGGCCTTGGAAAGCTTGGAAAGTTGTCATAGAAGGATGGGAACACCCTGTCACTGTTGGGAAAGATGGAAAAGCTACATCTGACCTAAAGCCTGAGGAAGAATGGGCTAAGGAGGGGATGAATTGGCTCTTGGAAATTCTAAAGCCTTAAATGCATTGTTCAATGGAATTAATAGAAATATATTCAGATTGGTGAACAATTGTGAATTTGCCAAAGATGCTTGGGAGATGCTCAAAACTACTCATGAAGGTACTTCTAAGGGGAAGATGTTAAGACTTCAATTGCTAACTACCAAATTTGAAAACTTCAGGATGAAAGATGATGAAAGCATACATGATTTTCATATCAATATCCTTGAAATAGCCAATGCTTCAAGTGCCCTAGGTGAAAAGATGTCATAAGAAAAGCTTGTAAGAAAGATTCTCAAGTCTCTTCCCAAGAGATTTGATATGAAAGTAAATGTCATAGAAGAAGCTCAAGACATCAGCAAGATGAGGATGGATGAACTTATTGGATCTCTCTTAACCTTTGAAGTGGGGATAAGTGACAGATCTGATAAGAAAAAGAGCATAGCCTTTATGTCCAATACTGAAGATGGAGAGGATGAATGTGATGTGGATACTAATGAAAGCTTATCCAATACTATAGTGCTCCTTGGAAGACAGTTTAACAAGGTAATGAAAAGGATGGACATGAAGTCAAGACCAAATGTCAAGAATAACTCATATGACATCAGCAGGTCTAATGATGTTGGTAGACGAATAAGGTCTGAAGAAAATTCTAGTCAAAGCAAAGGGATTCAGTGCCATGGATGTGAAGGATTTGGTCACATTAGAGCTGAATCCCCTACTTACCTCAAGAAACAAAAGAAGAGCCTAGTTGTATCTTGGGCTGATGAAAAATCTGCTAAACATGTGACTGCTTTGACTGGGAGATATGTCTCTGATGAAGACTCTAGTGATGATACATTAACCTCTGAAGAAATTGCAGCTTCTTACAAAGAGTTGTGTCTCAGAAGTGAAGAAGTATGTCATCAAGGAGAGAAGCAGAAGAAACTTATAATCAAACTGAAGGCTGAAAAGGAAGAGCATCTTAAAACTATCTCTGAGTTGAATGATGAAGTTACATTGCTGAATTCTCAACTTGATCAAATGTCCAAGTCTGTCAGAATGCTGAACAGTGGGACTGGCACTTTAGGTGAAATCCTTCAGGTTGGAAAAAGAGCAGGAGACATGACTGGGATAGGGTTTGATGGAGAAAAGAAACCCTCTTCAGACTGTAGTCCCTATTCACACCACATTCCTTCTAGGCCTAAGCGAAATATGTCACATCAGATGTCTCAACATCATGGCAGAGGACAACCTAACCACCCAAGAGGAAGATTTCAAAGATGGAGATGGCATTACTGTGGATGTTTTGGTCACATAAAGCCTTTGTACTTTAGGCTATATGGATATCCTAAACCTGTTCCTCAACCTAGAACCAATCACAACGTTCCTTCTAATAGGAAGCAATGGGTTCCTAGAGCTGCTACTACCAGTTTGACAGCTCATATGTCTCTCAGAGTCTTAGGTAAAGAGGATTGGTATTTTGACAGTGGGTGCTCCAGACACATGACAGGAATTAAAAATCTCTTAGTAGACATCAAATCCCATTCTATTAGCTATGTGACTTTTGGTGATGGAGCCAAGGGTGAAATCAATGGGGTTGGAAAGTTGAACTGCTCAGGAGTTCCAAGCCTTGATAATGTGTTACTGGTTAAAGGGTTGATAGCCAACTTGATTAGCATCAGTCAATTGTGTGATTAAGGATTCAATGTCAACTACACAAAATCTGAATGATTAGTTACTAATGAAAAGAGTGAAGTGATTATGAAGGGAGACAGATCTAAGGACATCTGCTATCTATGGGTTACTCAAGATTCTAGTTACACCTCCATATGTGCTCTAGCCAAAGAAGATGAAGTGAAACTGTGGCACCAAAAACTTGGTCATTTGCATCTAAAAGGGATGAAGAAGATCATCTCTATGAAAGTTATTAGAGGAATTCCTTAGCTAAAGGTTGAAGGAAAGGTATGTGGTGAATGCCAAATTAGAAAGCAAACTAGGATGTCACACCAGAAGATTAAACATCTCATTACATTAAAAGTGTTCGAACTCTTTCACATGGACTTGATGGGACCTATGCAGGTGGAGAGTCTTGGTGGAAAGAAGTATGCTTATGTGGTGGTGGATGATTTTTCCAGATATACTTGGGTGAATTTTATAAGAGAAAAATCTGAAGTGTTTGATGTGTTCAAGGATCTCTGTCAAAGAATTCAAAGAGAAAAGGAGAGCAATGTTGTTAGAATCAGAAGTGATCATGGGAAGGAATTTGAGAACCAAAAATTTGCTGAATTTTGCTCATCTGAAAGGATTAGCCATGAATTCTCTTCTCCCATTACTCCACAGCAAAATGGAGTTATGGAACAAAAGAATAGAACTATCCAGGAATCTGCTAGAGCTATGATCCATGCAAAGAAATTGCCTTACCACTTCTGGGCTGAAGCTATGAACATTTCTTGCTATGTTCATAATAGAGTGACCTTAAGAACAAGAACCATGACTACCTTGTATGAGATATGGAAGGGAAGAAAGCCTACTGTCAAATACTTCCATGTGTTTGGAAGCAAATGCTACATATTGGCAGATCGTGACCAAAGAAGAAAGATGGATCCAAAAAGTGATGGAGGAATATTTTTGGGTTATTCTACTAACAGTAGAGCCTATAGAGTATTCAACTCTAGAACTAAAGCTATGATGGAGTTCATCAATGTTGTTGTTGATGATGTGCATAAGGAGGTTGATGTCCTAGAAGATGTTGGAACATTCCTAGATATCTCAGCAGAGTCTGCAGATAAAAACACAGATCCCAATCCTACTAATGCAGAACCTAAACCTGAACTAGTAAACAAGGGACCCTCTACCAGAATTCAAAAAGACCATCTTATGGATCTTATCATAGGTGATCTAAATGAGGGAGTCATTACTAGATCCAGAGAAGTCATAACAAGTTCTTGTTTTGTGTCTAAAATTGAACCAAAGAATGTCAAGGAAGCTTTAACTGATGAATTCTTGATCAATGCCATGCAAGAAGAGCTAGGGAAATTCAAGAGAAATAAAGTATGGGATCTTGTTTCAAGGCCTGAAGGAACAAATGTGATTAGAACAAAATGGGTATACAAGAACAAGTCTGATGAAAATGGGGTGGTCATCAGAAATAAAGATAGATTGGTTGCTCAGGGATACACTCAAATTGAAGGGGTTGACTTTGATGAAACTTTTGCTCTTGTAGCTCGCCTTGAATCCATCATATTACTTTTGGGAGTTGCCTGCATTCTGAGATTCAAGTTGTTTCAGATGGATGTTAAAAGTTCCTTCTTAAATGGATACCTAAATGAAGAGGTTTATGTGGAACAACCTAAGGGATTCATTGATCCAAATTTTCCCAATCATGTTTATAAGTTGAAGAAAGCTCTGTATGGACTGAAGCAAGCTCCAAGAGCTTGGTATGAAAGACTAATAGAATTTCTTGTTGATAATGGATACAGAAAAGGTGGCATAGATAAGACTTTGTTTGTCAAAGAAGAAGGAGGAAAGCTTATGATTGCTCAAATCTATGTTGATCATATTTTGTTTGGTGGGATGTCTGATGAGATGGTTCAACATTTTGTCCAGCAAATGCAGTCAGAATTTGAAATGAGCCTTGTTGGTGAATTAACCTATTTTCTTGGGTTGCAAGTTAAACAGATGGAAGATTCTATATTCCTATCTCAGAGTAAATATGCCAAGAATATATTTAAGAAGTATGGGATGAAGAAAACCAGTCACAAAAGAACACCTGCTCCTACTCATCTTAAGTTGTCTAAAGATGAAAAGGGGGTAAATATGGATCAAAGTCTTTATAGAAGTATGATAGGGAACTTGTTATATCTTACAGCAAGCACGCCTGACATTGCTTTTGTTGTAGGTATGTGTGCTAGATACCAAGCTGAACCCAAAGTGAGTCATATCAATCAAGTAAAGAGGATTCTGAAGTATGTTAATGGAACAAGTGAGTATGGAATGTTATACACTCATGGATCTGGCTATGTGTTATCTAGATATTATGATGCTGATTGGGCTGGAAGTGCTGATGATAGGAAAAGCACATCAGGAGGTTGCTTATTTTTGGGGAACAATCTTATATCATGGTTCAGCAAGAAGAAAAATTGTGTCTCTCTATCTATTGCTGAAGCTGAGTATATAGCAGCTGGAAGTAGTTGTTCTCAATTGGTGTGGATGAAACAAATGTTGACTGAATATAATGTCATGTAAGATGTCATGACATTGTATTGTGACAATTTAAGTGCTATAAACATCTCCAAAAATCCTATTCAACACAGTAGGACCAAGCATATTGATATTTGCCATCACTTTATAAGGGGGCTTGTTGAAGACAAGATCATTGCCTTAGAACATGTTGCTATAGAGAAGCAGCTAGCTGACATCTTCACTAAGGCATTGGATGCTAGTCAATTTGAAATTTTAAGAGGAAAATTAGGGATTTGCATTTATGAGGATTTGTAGCAATTATTATTGAGTGGAAATATCATTCAAGAGGTTTTGTATTTTCCAAAAATAAAGTGTCTCCAACTAATGCAATCATTTCAAAATACCTTAAAAGATATTTTCACACGCTACCCTAACCTCACTTATCATTCCAACTGCTCTTTCATATCCCATACTCTCACAAAACTTTTGTTTGATCACCATCGTTCCATACACAAAATTCTCAAGATGTCTCAATAACATGGTTCAACTCCTTCCAAGTCTGCTAGGTCGGAATCAAAGACAACGGCTCACCCTGTGAGCGTCTCGTTTGATGATGTGATAGATGTGGCTCCACTAGCCATGGTTCCCTGTGACGATGCTGGGTTGACAAAGCCCACAACCTCTCATGCAAGCAACTCCAAACATGCTCCTATAGGTAACACTTCTAATACTCCTCTTGATTCATCATCTGAAAATAGGACCAAAGAGGATATTTTGTATGTTGATAGAGCCATTAGAAAGTTGGTTACTAGGGTTTTATATGGAGGTCACAATGTTCCTGGGATTCCAACCCCACTTTCTCAAATAGATGATATCCCCACTTCTGATGCTAACCAAAGTGAAGAAAGAGATGTTGATTGTTCTCATTCTGAGAAGAGCACTGATACTGATAACTTGCACAAGTTGGCTAACTCTGTGCTTAAGGAAGGGAGGATTGAAGGTGATGTTGATGCTGATGCTAATATTTCTGGTGTGGAGAACAAGACTGGTGGTTCTGATCAGAGTAAGAAAAGGACTAATGTCTCTGATGATGTTGTGGATCCTGATAATTTTCCATCTGATGATGAATTGATTGTGAATGTGGCTCTTGGGATTTCCAAGAGGTTGAAGACAAGGAGAGGCAAAGTTGTGATTGATAACTCTCCTTCTAGGAGTAGTAAGAAGAAGATTGTTGTTGGACCTCCTAAAACATGGAGCAAAGTTACCACTGCTTCTAAGAAGAGAAAGGCCAGGTCTGATACTAAGTCTGAAGAGGATGTTGAGGATGATGTCTAGGACATCACACTTGTCAGAAAGTTTGTTACCAAGAGACCAACAGACACAGTGCCTGATGCTCCTTTAGATAATGTTTCTTTCCACTCTATTGATAATGTGCCAAAGTGCAATTATGTGTACCAAAGAAGAGTTGCTCTTGAGATAGAGTTGGGTAAGGATGCTTTTGAGATAAAGGAGGTCATGGAGTTAATTTTTGATGCTGGGTTAATGAAGACTATGGCTGGTTTTTCTAAGTGCTATGATATGCTGGTGAAGGAGTTAATTGTGAACATCCCTAAGGACATTGCTGATAGAAGAAGCAAGGAGTTTAGTAAGGTGTTTGTGAGGGGGAGATATATTGAGTTTTCTGCTGCTGTTATTAACAGGTATCTAGGAAGGGGTGAGCAAGAAGCAAGTGAACTTGAGGTGACTAATAATCAAGTGTGCAAGGTGATCACTGCAAACCAAGTAATTGCATGACCCTTAAAAGGAAAACTGTCTGCTGGTCAACTGAGTGTTAAATAGGCTATCCTGCATAGGATTGAAGCAACAAATTGGGTGCCTACCTATCATACTTCTACCATTGCTATTGGGTTAGGAAGGTTCATATTTGTTGTTGGTACAAAGGTGAAGTTTGACTATGGTAGCTACATTTTTTATCAGATTGTGAAGCATGCTACTACCAATGTTGTCAAACTGCCCATTGCATTTCCTTCACTGATTTGTAGGATCATTCTAAGCCAGTATCCTGGTATTCTCTCTAGTAATGATGTGGTTTGTGAAAGGGATTATGTGTTGTCTATCCATTATAAATTATTTGCAGGAAGGCATGTCCCAGACATTGTCTTGACATCTATTGAAAAGACACCCTCTACTAAGACTGAGCTTATCTCAAAGTTGACGGAAACTTGCAGAGATTTGGCAAAAGTCATTTGTGTAACTACTGCAAGGAAGCTAAAGTTAGAAGCCTTGATGAGAAGTCTGGAGCAGGCTGAAGGTAATGATGTTGAGGTTGTTGATGCAGTTGAAGAGGAAGCTGGGGAGGATTCTACCTCTGATGAGAGGACTGGTGATATTGAGGGTCATGATTTTGGGTCTACTGCTGGTAATGAAGGTGACAGCTCTGGTTCTGAGGAAAAGAGTTAATGGTGCTTGTTTATGGTGCTCTTTGGATTGTGTTTGTTTTTTTATTCAGAATTTTCTTTTAGCACTTAATGTGCTTTGACCTCTATTTTTTTGTGGTTTCATTATGCACTCTTGACACTGTTGGCTTTGTGTCGCATCGCTGCAAAGAGGGGCCGGCAAGGACAGAAGAGTCGCCATCATTTGTTATTTATCCCAAAAAGAGGGAAAGGAAACAATTAGAGAAAACCTACAAAAAAAGGGAAAATACAGGTCATCGAAACCAAATCTTGGGTTCGGGAGTCGGTTACACAAGAGGAAGGAATGAACACTCCTCACGTCCGTTGTACTTAATGGGATCCATGCTTGTTGTCTATCTAAAAGGGTTTTAATCTATAAGGCTGGCACACAAGGATAAAAGAAAAGAAAAGAGACTCGATAGAGCATCTCCGCTATATGCCTACATATTCCCTTGTGCAATGGAAAAGTCAGAGTCAACATAGTTCGGAAAACTACGGGTGAAATGGGGGAAGGTTGCTTGCCAAGACATCGTCGCCTTGTGCCTACGTATCCTCGTCTGGTACGAGAAATTAGAGCAAACGTAGTTTGGGCTGACACAAGCACAGATTGGTTCAAGTGTTTTAACTAAGTAAGGTTAAATAATGGTTCCAGCAGTTAGGGACGAAGCTTGTTTGTGGTAGAGCCAAGACTTAACACACTCTTTCTAAAAAATGATTTTCAAACAATACCGAAGCATAAAAAGGTTTGATTTTTTGTTTTGTGTTTTTAATGAAGAAGTGGATTGAATTAGATTTGTAATTCATGTTGAACTAAAGACAATTGAGAGGAAGCCCTTCAACTATCATTCCCCAAGTACTTAAAGGCTTGTAGCGTACAACACTTATTATCCTTTATTAGATGTCTTGAATAAGTTTTGAGATGAGAAGAGAAGACACAAACTCTAAGGGGAAACTAATCAACCCTAATATTATCATGCAATTTGCTTCTAAGATTGAGATTAAGAGGGAGGAAACTATCCTAATGTTATCATGCTTGTATTGAACACTTAATGTCTCTCCTACTCCCATCCTAAGCGGATGGACTAGAAATCCTAAGGGATCATGGAAAAGGACCAAGAAAACACAAGATAAATCAATCACAAATGAAATGCAAGAAAGAGATGAAGTTGACTTAAACAAGTCAAGGAATAAGATAAATATGATATGCAATGCTCAAATGATGCAACACAAACACAAGATGAAGAAAAATGACTTAAACAAGTCAAAGAACAAGTGAGATGAAATGGGAGAAGTTACAACTCCTACAACCATTCATACACCAACCACTTAAACCAAAAGGATAAACAACAATGCACAAGCAAGGATCATAATCAAAGTGTAGATGGGAGAAAGTAGCTTGGGCAGCAAGCACATGAGAAATGTCTCAACCAAACACAACACATTGATCATGCAAGAAGAAAAACAAACAAGTGCTAAAAGATTGGACCACCATTCAAAACAACCTCAAAGCATGAACATGAATGCCAAATTGTCTCAAATGGTGATCCAAACCAAAGGGGCAGAAAAATAAATACAAGAAGAAAGCCCACAAACAATAATGGAAACAATGCATAAGCAAGCTACAAGTCAAGGCAAAAGAAAGAACCAAAGTTCAATTCATAATCAACACTTAAAATCAAGTGGAATGCCTTAACTTCAAAGTAACTTGTAGCATAAGTTACATAAGTGTATGACCTAAAAATGCAATACCAGCACCTTAATCATGTCAAGCATGAGTATCAAGATTCATAGGGTGCATATGGGATCAATCAAAGTCATTTCCCAAAGGAACTAGGTCAAACTAGTTTGTATGAACTTCCTCTAGGGTAACTTGACTTGCAAGCTTCACCGAAAATAGAAGAAATGTTCAATAAATCTCAAATAAAATGCATAAAGCAACCAAATCTATTGGCTAACAGAGGCCAAAGTTTCAAAACCAAACTCAACTCAAGGAATCACCAAATGATTTGATCAACTAGGGTGCTCCACCTTATTGAGTTATAATCGAGGGTCAAACAAAGTCAAAGCAAAGTCAAACAAAAAGTGATCAAACATTAACCAAAATCATCCTCAAAGGTACCTCAACCCATCCTCAAAATGGAGAGGAAACCTCATTCATAGGTGATATCAAATGGTAGCTCAAATGTTAATGATCAACAAAAGGCAACATTAAAAACCTCTCCAATTACAAAATTCAAATAAAATTGCAAAATAAAATAAAATCAGAATTACAAATTATGAAAAATTAAATAAGGTTTTGAGGTATTGGAAAACAATTTTTATTTAATTTTTGGACCATTGGAGCTATTTTTAATAATTGAAAATCAAAACAGCAAATAAAATAAAATCAAATCAAATCAAATATGGAAACGGGGTGTAAACGCAATATCCAGATTCAAAGGAAATAGGCAAATGCACGTTGTGCCCTGAAAGCTGGGGGGTGTGGATATCAAAGGAAGCCCAAATCAGATCACCTCAACTCAACACATGAAACACACCGTTTCATTAAATATATGTGGAGTCAACAAGCCAACTGGACCAGGTCAAGCCAATCACACACAAACACGCAGGCCAGTCAACAAGTCAAAGGGGAGCTAGGTCAGATCTGACCTCAAACAAACCAGACGCCGGAGCTAGGGCTCCGGTCGTCTTCTTGGGTGAGCCCACTGGAACTCAGGTGAAAAACCACCACCAACAGGCACAAAATGGTACCATTCAAAAGATCCCACCACAAGGATTCCAAATCTATAGATCAAACATCATAAATGTTCAAGATCAAGGAGAATCGAAGATCCAAAGTTTGAATGCACCAACTGAAAACTTGATCAAACATGAACAATAACTATGCAAACATTGCCTACTCAATGTAGGGCTTCAGATACAACCAGCACGAGCCTAAATCAATGCCTAGAATGAGAGAAATCAGAGATGGAAACTTACTGAACGGAGCAAGTCCGTTGGTTCTTCAGATGCGTGCAAGCTTCACTCTCTTGCTTCAAATACGTTCCAAATGCTTCCAGGAAGAAGATTCAAGCACCAATTGAAGTTGATTTGTAGAGAAAATTGGAATTCGAATTTGAAAAATCTTGAAGAAATTTCAAACTCTCTATGCTCTCTCCAACCAAAATTACACGTTCTGAGCTTCTAGGGCAAGCTTTTAGTTTATATATGATGGATTTGAACATGTCATGCAGGCCCATGATGCCCCCTTTGTGAGATTTCAAAATTTTCCCAAAAAAGAAACTTCACTTATGCACATGCGTTTTGGCTTGCTTCACACATTAGGAAATCATGAATCTGCAGCATATGAGGCGTATTTTGCATTTGAATTGAGTTGGGCTTTGAATTTGATCCACATTGTAAGTTTGGAATGGAAACTTTCTCATGAAGAAACTTGAAAATACCACATTTCCATGCACTTTGGTACCAAGCCAATTGTGGCAAACTTCTCATGCTCATGCTTTGGTGTGAATTGATTCAAAATAAATGACAAAGGTGACCTATAACGAACTAAATTCACATCATGCTTAAAAGTCCAAAATTCACTTGAAAATCTTCCCACATGGCCATATAAATTCATAATTCAAATAAATCTTGAGCTCTATGATGTAAATGAGGTCTTTATGAACAACTTTCATGTTGGCTGGGAGTGCATTTGAGGTGCATAAGTTCATGGAAATGACCATTGTACCAAATTACCTATAATGAAACTTTCCCAAAATACCCTTGCCTTGTAAGGTCCATAACTTGAGATGTACAAATGATATCAAGGACTTCTAGGATTTTTTGGAAAGCTAAAACCATGAGGGACAACTTTCAATGTTATGGCCAGGAGCACCAGAATGAAAGTCGCACCTGGCATTTGCATCATACCCTAGGGGTGGTACGCCGGTTAAAGGAGCTAGAGTCCTTTTTTAGATCAATTGCAACTGCATCATATGTTGTAGTAACTGCGAGTAAGGCATCGGTGGTGCATCAAATTGTCTATTCACTGCTCTTCCCCTGTCTTGGAATCATCGCAGAGCATAATTTTGTTATTGCTATGGACGTTATGGTTGTTGTTGTGGTGGAGGTACAGTTGGAATTGTAATGCTTGCGACCTGAGGTTGCTATTGACGATATTGCTGACTTCTGTTCTTATTCCGGTTTCTAAAGCCTGATACCGCATTTGTTTCCCCCTCTCTTTTCTTACCAAAACTTTTCCTACCTCCTCTAGCTGAGGATCCTTCCCCGGCCTGTATCTTCACCAATTTGATTCCATTTTCAACCCGCTCACCTGTAATGATCAAGTTTGAAAAACTACCCAACATATTGCCTATCAATTTCTCATAATACACTCCTGGCAATGTAGCAACAAACATGTCAATAAATTTTCTCTCCACCATAGGAGGTTGAACTCTTGCTGCCAGCTCGCGCCATCTCTGGGCGTATTCCTTGAATCATTCACTGCTCCTCTGTGACAAGTTCTGCAGATGTACTTGATTAGGTGCCAAATCGCTGTTATACTAATAATGCCTGACAAAAGCTTCAGTCAAATCTCTCCAACTTCTAATGTTAACCAGCTCTAAACCCATATATCATTCCAGGGACAGATCAGAAAGGCTATCCTGGAAGAAATGCTTGAGCAGCTTCTCATCGTCAGAGTATGCAGACATCTTTTGGTAATAAGAACGGAGATTCACCCTAGGACACGTTGTCCCTTATACTTATCAAAGTCTGGAACCTTAAACTTAGGAGGAATCTTCAGGTCTGGGATCAGCCCCAGATTTGACATATTTAGACCCAGCGAGTTTTGATTTTCAAAATTCTTCATCTTTTCGTCTATCAGCTTAAACCTTCTGTCTGTGTCAGACTGCAGACTAGCACCAAGTTCTCTCATAGAGAAAACATCATCTTGGTCATCCTTATCCCACAGAGGGCCAGTATTCCCATGTATAACACATGTCGCTCCTAGAATGTGAACTCCAGTCTGATTTCCTCCCCCCGGAGGGACAATAACCGTTGGAATGGCGTTAACATGTGGAGTACCCCCATCATCATGAGGAGGAACAGTAGTAGTTCCGCCATGAAGAACCCCACTCCCGTCAACCCTTGCAATCAGAGGTTGCAGCAATGTTCTCAGTTGTTCCTGGCCATTGGCGACCCCTTGCATCATATCCATAAACTGGGCCATACGTTCATGGAACTCCTGCAGCTCGAGTTGGATTTGGTCCATAGTTTTGCGTTGATTTCCCCTAGTAGAGTAGCGATGAATCGCTTGGTTTTCAATCCTGAAACAAGGCTGAAAAAACCACAGAAAAGATAAGGTTAACAGATCCCGGAACACCTGCGATGCAAAATGAGAAATGATGCAGTATGTAGACATGCAAGTATGCTTTAGGGAAATTTTCCCCTTGATTCTAGTTTCACGGGAACAACAGGACAATGGAGAGCTAACAGATGAAGTCACGCAAACTTCTCATAAATAAAATGAGGATTTGAGTCAATACACATCAATTCACTGAGGGAATACAACAGAATCAAACACAACACCATCCAATAATCCTGGTGATGGTCGAAATATAACAACAAATACTAAAGCAGAAAATACATCAAGTATGACAGCGAGTCTGGAAATCCTCTAACAACTCCTTCATATCAGGATGGTCTGGCCTAGCAATCAACCCTTGGATGAGCAACTCCCTCCGACTAATGGTAGCCTGCAAGCCCTGAGCGTAATCTTCTCAGGCGCCTTCCCCAAATGCTTCTTCAAGCTTAGGCCTCTTCAGGTCTGCTCTTAATTTGTACTCTTCCAATGTTGCAAGAGCTTCATTCAACTTGCGGTCACTTTCGCATCGGCGTGAGGATTCAACTATATCTTTCTCATCTTTCACCTGGAGTTGAGCTTTCAACCTGACAATTTATTTCCGCAATCCATCTTCTCGTTCTTTGTTGTTAGTCAGAATAGCGTTCCATTGAGCATTGAATTTAGATATCTCTAGATGTGCTCTTTCTAGCTCTTTCTTCTTATCTTTGAGGATATCACTAGAACTCTTCAATCTCGGCCCACTCTCTCTCGGGCACGAATCTCCTCTATTAGTTCTCTACCCATCTTGTTCACCAACTCTGTCTGCTTCTTGGATGAGTAGGTAGCTTGATTCTTTTCACTTCTGAGCTGCATAATTTCCTTTTCCAACTCCTCGTTTACCTTGCGTAATTCCTCCTTTTCGGCCCATAGTTTATTGTATCTCTGAATATCAACTGTTGCTGGTTCTTCAATCATCAGGCGATACAAAGGTTCTCGAGCTGGAAATGGTAACAACAATCTCTCAATTCTTTCATGAATTCGTTCCACATAAGGCTCATAGACTCTGCTATTGCTCTTTCCCAAAGAAGACCTCCCTCTACGATGTATCTTACCCCAAGCCTTCTCCACTCTAATCAGGGTCTCACTGGTAACCAAACCAGTGAAATACAGAGATTCCTGTATTTCTTCTTCCTTCGGAGGTTCCCTTAGAGCATAACCAAATTGCCCCACTGCAAGAGCTAGATTATAGTTAATACCACCCTTTCTTCCAATCAAAGGGACATTAGGGAAATTACCACAGCTAGAGATTATCTCCATACCCAAGAAGTCTCGGTTAAACCATACAATATCCTCAGAAGTTAACCCCATAAGCCTCTCTGACCAATCAACGGTGTCTGAGATGTCTACAAATGGACCAGACTTAGGAAGATGACTCATAAACCATCTATACAGGAGAGGTACACAGCAGGAGACATTCTTACCCCTCCTATTCTCATTCTTGTAGTGCACAGAGTGATACACATCTCCTAAGAGTGTCAGCATAGGATTCTTTGAGACAAAAATATGGAAAGCATCCAAGTCCACAAAGTCTGGAATGTTTCGGAACAGTATTATACCGTATACGCAGAGTGCCAAAATAGCATTGAAGACAACCCAACAACCTTCTTTTGCAAAATGTTGAGCTCTACCAACCAAGAAAGGCAATGGGAAACCAGACATTCCATTCCTCCTAACCATCTTCCCTTCTAACTCAGAAGCATCCATATGAAGTGAATTCACAAGCATAGTTAAGTTAGGCTCTGCTTCAGAATGATAGAAAGGCATCTGATCCAGAATAGGAACTCCTAACAACATGGCAAACTCCTTCAGAGTAGGCATCAATACATAACCAGGGAAAGTGAAACATCCCAGCTGAGGGTCATCGAACTGAAGCGAGGTGTGAAGACCTCCTAACTCAAACACTGAAGCTTTACAAACATAACCCAGAAGCTTCCCATACTCTTTCTTGAAATCCTCCATCACACTGTGATCAGCAGCAGAAATCAAACTGAGTAAAGACCCTATATCTGGTGTTGGAAACTTATACACAACTGTCTTCTTCAAACAAACCTCCATGTCAGTAGTGGATTGGTCTACTAGAATCAAGAGAAGAATATGCACCTGAAACATAAATACATGTCAATGTTAATATGCAAATGAATATGCAAATGCAACAAAGGATCAAGATTGTTGTGTTGTTGACTGAGATGAACTAGCGCTTTGCCTTGGCTAGAACACAACAATGACATAAGGAACCCACTGTATCAAGGATCAAAAGTTCACACTGACAAAAAAACCAGGTAGGTTAAAGGTCAAGGTTTCCTGCATAACCTTCCCCACTCACAGGTATGAACCTATCTCTGATAAGGTCTGGCATCCTATGCGGTCATCAGCGTCACAGGCTTTCGAGAAACGATGATACGTTCACCATTTCTGGTATGCCATCATAGTCTAACGAAGCGGCCTCACTTAGCTGACTTCTAAATGATCGGTCCCCAGAGTCGACAATCCTCAGATCCAACATCCTCTCAATTGCCCGAAACAGACTGGAAAGGTAGTCATCAAAGAGAACCTCGTCTGAGCGTGAATTTCGTGAGAACTAGTGCATGCCAAACATACAGGTTCATCACTACTTTCCACTTCTAATGCTATGGTTATCCTCAAACCTAGGTTTTGGCTTATCACAGAGTGGAACATTCCCACCCAACAGCACAACAATATGATAATATAAATGATGGAAATAAAATGCAAATGTAGTAAAGTACAAATGCAACGCATATACACATATGCATACCCATAAACAAAAACAATCAAGCGCTAGGATTGACTTGCATAAGGGATGGGAATAGTCCCCAGCAAAGTCGCCAGCTGTCGCATCGCTGCAAAGAGAGGCCGACAAGGACAGAAGAGTCGCCACTGTTCATTATTTATCCCAAAAAGAGGGAAAGGGAACGATCAGAGAAAACCTACGAAAAAGGGAAAAGACAGGTTATCGCAACCAAATCTTGGGTTCGAGAGTCGGTTACGCAAGGGGCAGGTATGAGCACCCCTCACGTCCGTTGTACTCAACGGGATCCATGCTTGTTGTCTATCTAAAAGGGTGTTAATCTATAAGGCTGCCTCACAGGGACAAAAGAAAAGAAAAGAAACTCGATAGAGCATCACTACTATATGACTATGTATTCCCTCGTGGAATGGGGAAGTCAGAGGCAACGTAGTTTGGAAAACTACGGGTGAAAGGGGGAAAGGTTGCTCGCCAAGACATCATCGTCTTGTGCGAACGTATCCTCGTCTGGTACAAAAGATCATAGAAAACGTAGTTCGGGCTGACACGACCACATATCGGTTCAAGTGTTTTAACTAAGTAGGGTTAAATAATGGTTCCAGCAGTTAGGGACGATGCCTGTTTGCGGTAGAGCCAAGACTTAACACACTCTTTCTGAAAATGATTTTCAAACAATCTCGAAGTATAAAAAGGTTTGATGTTTTGTTTTGCGTTTTTTATGAAGAAGTGAATTGAATTAGATTTGTGATTCATGTTGCATTAAAGACTATGATTTGAGAGCGAATGCGTTGCATATCGCCCAAAGGGCATACGCTAAACACTCCAGACAGTTGAGAGGAAGCCCTTCAACTATCATTCCCCAAGTACTTAAGGCTCGTAGCGTACAACACTTATTATCCTTTATTAGATGTCTTGAAGAAGTTTTGAGATGAGAAGAGAAAACACAAACTCTAAGGGGAAACTAATCAACCCTAATGTTATCATGTAATGTGCTCCTCAGATTGAGATTAAGAGGAAGGAAACTATCCTAATGTTATCATGCTTGGATTGAACACTTAATGTCTCTCCTACTCCCATCCTAAACAGGGGGGACTAGGAATCTTAAGGCATCATGGCAAAGGACCAAGAAAACACAAGATAAATCAATCACAAATGAAATGCAAGAAAGAGATGAAGTTAACTTAAACAAGTCAAGGAATAAGATAAACATGATATGCAATGCTCAAATGATGCAACACAAACACAAGATGAAGCAAAATGACTTAAACAAGTCAAAGAACAAGTGAGATGAAATGGGAGAAGTTATAACTCCTACAACCATTCATACAACAATCACTTAAACCTAAAGGATAAACAACAATGTACAAGCAAAGATTATAATCAAAGTGTAGACGGGAGAAAGTAGCTTGGGCAGCAAGCACATGAGAAATGTCTCAACCAAACACAACACATTGATCATGCAAGAAGAAAAACAAACAAGTGCTAAAAGATTGGACCACCATTCAAAACAAACTCAAAGCATGAACATGAATGCCAAATTGTCTCAAATGGTGATCCAAACCAAAGGGGCAGAAACATAAATACAAGAACAAAGCCCACAAACAAGAATGGAAAAAATGCATGAGCAAGCTACAAGTCAACGCAAGAGAAAGAGCCAAAGTTCAATTCATAATCAACACTTAAAATCAAATGGAATGCCTTAATTTCAAAGTAACTTGTAGCATAAGTTACATAAGTGTATGACCTAAAAATGCAAGACCAGCACCTTAATCATGTCAAGCATGAATATCAAGACTCATAGGGTGCATATGGGATCAATCAAAGTCATTTCCCAAAGGAACTAGGTCAAACCAGTTTGTATGAACTTCCCCTAGGGTGACTTGACTTGCAAGCTTCACCAAAAATAGAAGAAATGTTCAATAAATCTCAAATAAATTGCAAAAAGCAACCAACTCTATTGGAAAACAGAGGCCAAAGTTTCAAAACCAAACTCAACTCAAGGCATCACCAAATGTTTTGATCAACTAGGTTGCTCCACCTTATTGAGTTATAATCGAGGGTCAAACAAAGTCAAAGCAAAGTCAAACAAAAAGTGATCAAACATTGACTAAAATCAGCCTCAAAGGTACCTCAATCCATCCTCAAAATGGAGAGGAAACCTCATTCATAGGTAATATCAAATGGTAGCTCAAATGTTAATGATCAACAAAAGGTAACATTAAAAACCTCTCCAATTGCAAAATTCAAATAAAATTGCAAAATCAAATCAAATCAGAATTAAAAATTATGAAAAATTAAATAAGGTTTTGAGGTATTGGAAAACAATTTTTATTTAATTTTTGGACCATTGGAGCTATTTTTAATAATTGAAGATCAAAACAGCAAATAAAATAAAAGCAAATAAAATCAAATATGGAAACGGGGTGAAAACGCAACCAGATTCAAAGGAAATAGGCAAAATACGCATTGTGCCCTGAAAGCTGGGGGTGTGGATATCAAAGGAAGCCCAAATCAGATCACCTCAACTCAACACATGAAACACACTGTTTCATTAAACATATCTGGAGTCAACAAGCCAACTGGACCAGGTCAAGCCAATCACACATAAACACGCAGGCCAGTCAACAAGTCAAAGGGGAGCCAAGTCAGATTTGACCTCAAACGAACCAGACGCCGGAGCTAGGGCTCCAGTCGTCTTCTTCGGTGAGCCCACCGGAGCTCAGGTGAAAAACCACCACCAACAGGCACAAAAATGGTACCATTCAAAAGACCTCACCACAAGGAATCCAAATCCATAGATCAAACATCATAAATGTTCAAGATGAAGGAGAATCGAAGATCTAGAGTTTGAATGCACCAACTGAAAACTTGATCAAAAATGAACAACAACTATGCAAACATTGCCTACTCAACATAGGGCTTCAGATACAACCAACACGAGCCTAAATTAGTGCCTAGAATGAGAGAAATCAGAGATGGAAACTTACTGAACGGAGCAACCCCGTTGGTTCTTCAGATGCGTGCAAGCTTCACTCTCTTGCTTCAAACACGTTCCAAATGATCCCAGGAAGAAGATTCAAGCACCAATTGAAGTTGATTTGCAGAGAAAATTGGAATTCGAATTTGAAAAATGTTGAAGAAATTTCAAACTCTCTATGCTCTCTCCAGCCAAAATTACACGTTCTGAGCTTCTAGGGCAAGCTTTTAGTTTATATATGATGGATTTGAACATGTCATGCAGGCCCATGATGCCCCATTTGTGAGATTTCAAAAATCTCCCAAAAAAGAAAATTTCACTTATGCACACGTGTTTTGGCTTGCTTCACACATTAGGAAATAATGAATCTGCAGCATATGAGATGTATTTTGCATTTGAGTTGAGTTGGGCTTTGAATTTGATCCACATTGTAAGTTTGGAATGTTAACTTTCTCATGAAGAAACTTGAAAATACCACATTTCCATGCGCTTTGGTACCAAGCCAATTGTGGTGAACTTCTCATGCTCATGCTTTGGTGTGAATTGATTCAAAATAAATGACAAAGGTGACCTATAATTAACCAAATTCATATCATGCTTAAAATTCCAAAATTCACTTGAAAATCTTCCCACATGGCCATATAAATTCATAATTCAAATGAATCTTGAGCTCTATGATGTAAATGAGGTCTTTATGAACAACTTTCATGTTAGATAGGAGTGCATTTGAGGTGCATAAGTTTTTGGAAATGACCATTGTACCAAATGACCTATAATGAGACTTTCCCAAAATACCCTTGTCTTGTGAGGTCCATAACTTGAGATGCACAAGTGATATCAAGGACTTCTAGGATTTTTTGGAAAGCTAAAACCATGAGGAACAACTTTCATGTTCACTTGACATTGAGGAGTAACTTGATTCTAGGTCAAAAGTGCCTT
Organism: Lathyrus sativus; assembly: GCA_963859935.3. Lineage (NCBI taxonomy): Eukaryota > Viridiplantae > Streptophyta > Magnoliopsida > Fabales > Fabaceae > Lathyrus > Lathyrus sativus. The sequence goes on along the minus strand of OZ012739.1, from coordinate 144,392,142 downwards.
GGAAGTGAGTTGACTTTTAGTTGACCAAAAATAAGTTCATGTGAGACCCCTAACTTGTTTTCATCATAAATTGAGTTCTACAAACTCAATGGATGAGTTCTAGTACTCAAATTAAAGCTTAGAACATACCTTAAAATTCTCATGTTTACATAAAAATGAGATTGAACTTGTATCATAGGGTAAATTGTCCTTGAAGTTAGGCACTAAAGAAGGGGATTTTACACTAAGATCCTCTGAAACCCTAATTTAGTAACTTCTTGAACTCTTGATTCTTCTTGATTTGATCTTGACATGACATCATAAATTTCCCAAGATAACTTCCCATGGTTTCAATGACTTAAAACCAAGTTTTGAACTCCCTCAAAGCCACAGTTGACCTTGAGTTGACCAAATGAACCCTAGCTTCATATCCTTTGCATGTGACCTCTTGCAGATGAAATGAATGTCTTGATAAGCTCCACAATGACCTCCAAGGTACTCAATGAGCTTCTCAAACATATTATATCCACAACAATGTCCTTATGAACCCCTGACGATCCTCTATTGACCCCCATGATGAGTCGCTAGCTGTCGCATCGCGGCGAAAAAAGGGGAGCCGACAATGACAGAAGAGTCGCCATCGTTCGTTATTTATCCCAGAGAGAGGGAAAGGAAACGATTAGAGAAAACCTAACGAAAAGGGAATAAGACAGGTCATCGCAACTAAATTTCGGGTTCGGGAGTCGGTTACGCAAGGGGAAGCTATTAGCAACCCTCACGTCCGTCGTACTCGACGGGATCCACGCTTGTTGTCTATCTAAAAGGGTGTTGAACTATCTAAGCTACAGGCTCATGGGGTACAAAAGAAAATAAAAGAGACTCGATAGAGCATCGCCGCTTTATGCCTATGTATTCCCTCTTGCAATGGGAAAGTCAGATTCAACGAAGTTCGGAAAACTACGGGTGAAGGTGGGGAAGGTTGCTCGCCAAGACATTGTCGTCTTGTGCCTACGTATCCTCATCTGGTATGAGAAATCAGAGCAAACGTAGTTTGGGCTGACACGAACACAGGTTGGTTCAAGTGTTTTAAACCGGTGTATGCAGCTCGACCATTGGAGACTTAGGCTTACCTGTTTGCGGTAGAACCAAGAGTTAACGAAACTCTCTTTATGAAAATGATTTTCCATTAATCCCGAAGGGCAAAAAAGGTTTGATGTTTTTGTTTTTTGTGTTTTTTAGACAAAGAAGTGAATTGAGTTATGGTTTAAAACTCATATCGCACTAAAGACTATGACTCGAGAGCGAATGCGTTGTATATCACCCAAAGGGCATATACTAAACACCCTAGACAGTTGAGAGGAGGCCCCCCAACCATCATTCTTCAAGTACTTAAGGCTCGTAGCGTACGATACAAATTATCCTTTATTAAGTGTTTTGAATTATTTAGGAGATGAGAAGAGAAAGACACAAACTAATGGGAAACTGGACCCTAAAGTTGTCATACACAATGCTCCTAAAGTTTGGATGAAAGGGAAGATACTATCCTAATGTTATCATGCATAGGGTTGAAATGAGAAAGAAAAGAAATTGACCGGAAAAAGTGATAAGCCACAAAGCATATTAATTTGTAAACTCAAAATAAAATGATAAAATGAAAAGAAAAGAAAATTAAAATAAAATAAAATAAAGAAAAATAATTTAACATAATAAAATATTAGAAAATGATTTTTTGGGATTTTATAATATATAAAACTATTTTTTAAAATAAATAAAACAAAACAAGAAGAAAAAATTAAAATAAAAGAAATAAAATAAACAAGTACTAAAAATGAGGAAATGTCTACACCAAGGGTAGAACCCATGATCTTGGGGTTCCAGATACAAAACAAGACCAGTCCATCCACTCTCACGCGCATGAACATAATGGAAAGAGGAGAAGAAATACAAACACACGGAAAAAACATGAAAAAAAAGTAAAAATGCCCCCAGCAGGGGTCGAACACAGGTTCTCATGGCAAGGTAAGGCATTTAACCACTGGGGTGGCGATACATCTGTTATATCAAGCCACCCCAACTCTACATATACTGAAACAAGCGCACAGGCTGGGCCAAAATGCAAAGCAAGGCAAGTGAAAAATCATGAAAACGATTTGATTCCAATTCTTTCAATTTTCCACCAATTCTAACAAAATAAAAGTCCAACACACTTGAATTTTCATGAGGAAGATGATGGTGCTAACCATTTTTTGAAATAATGCACACACACAAAAACTCGAATGTTCATGCATTTGAAAGCCTTGAAATGCACTTTGAGTTCAAAGATCAAAACTGATGCAAATACACACAAGTGAGGGTTTGCACATGATTTAAATGCCCTACTCATGGATTAAATTCAAAGAATGATCTCAGCTTAAAACAGAAATAATCAGCAGAACTTGGTGTTACCACATACAACAACCAACAACAGGTTTCAACAACATGAAATTTCCAACACAAGTAACAAGGTCATTTGTGATTTGTGATGACAAACAAAAATCATTTTAAAGCAGAACTTCACTCATGATTCACAAGACATAAAAAAACACATGTCAAAGGCACATACAAAACATAATCATGATCAAAATAGTTGACAAATACAAAGCATAGACATGTTCACAACAGGCCTTACACAAACTGTTCAAACCAACACATCATGCCAAGGATAAAAACATTCATGATGAATCATTTCCACAGTGCCTTCACAAAGTCAAAACAATACATTTGCGTTCAGAATGATAAAGACAACAATTTACAAGCTAGTGTGCCTAAACAATGATTAACAGTTTCTTTTTCATCACAAAAACCAAAACCAAAACCAAAAGAGTCTTGTTTAAAACAGGAACAACAGCTAGTTCTTGTTATCACAATGCAAACATCGATTCAATACCTCTTGCAAGCAAACACAAGTTTAAACAGACTCAACTCAAAAAACAGTTCAACAGCACTGTTGTAAATTCAAACATGACAATGTTTAATTCAACCAGCAACCAGTTTACTACCTTTTCATATGATAGTTACAACTTATGATAGCAGGCCTAAACAAACTTATAGCACAAAGACCAGTTCAAGAAGGCACAGATGCAACCTTGTGATATAACAATGCCAACATCAAAAAAAGCTCAATATATACAGGAAAATTACAACTTAGCAAGCAAACAAAAGACCAACTTTCAGTTATAGAGTTAAAACAGAAGCAGCATCAAGTTTTGGGACATAAAAATATCAACAACAATTCAAATACATTGCTTCAAATGAAAGCTGTTATTCAAGACAGCAAGCACAACCAATTTTTAATCGCCATGACAACAACAGGAGCAAATACTTGACATGAGAAGGTGCTCTTTCAAAAAAACAGCTGGGATGTAACAAACTTCAAATGATTCAGCAACATCAATGTTTCTCTATTTTGAAACTCAACCAAGTAGATACTTAAACAGTCCAGGTTTGTTAGGAAAGTTTCAAAAATGAAACTGATGGATGGGTAAGCTAACAAGCGTAGACAGCAGACCTAATGCCTCATGTATCAAACATCATTTACTAATGGTTTCAACAGAAATGCTAGAGAAACACATAACTTCACAACTCAAACAAATCCAAACTGGACAGCAGCTATGACATGGATAAGATCATACTACCAACTGAGATTGGATGAAAGGTTAAGTTGGTAGACCTCAACATCAACAAATTTAAACAATCAGACTTCAAAAGCCCAAGTTTCAAAGATGGACAACATCTTAATCAAACCTGAATCTGCCAATAATGTGTTGCCAAGACTGAAGCAAACATCCTTTGATATAAATATGCTAACCAACCCTCAAATACATTGATAACCAAATATGAATTAGCCTACTTAAACCACCAACAACCCTTGGCAGAACAAAACAAAATTCAACCATGCTGATGCTCTTAAAGACCTGTTAATATGCACTTCTAACAAGAGATTGCAACTTAAAACAGTGTGTAAAACCAACTTGATAGTTACAGTGGTGAGCCCTATCTTGACAAAGTTAGATCACTTAAAACAAAGTCCAAGACTCCAAACACAAAGGCAAACCTGTAAGCCTTATGACAATAGAAATTTGGAGCATAAATGCACCCTTCTAGGCCTAACAATACTTGTCAATCCAAGATCAAACCCCCTTATGCCAAATCTCAATGATAACAAACAAACAAAGGCAACAATATCCTCAAAGTAGGCAATATAATGTTGTTCGTCAAAAGCTGCATCATCAGCCAAATATCTGATATGACCTAAACTGGTCAAACTCTCCAACAAGCCTAGACAGCAGGCATAGCATCCACAAAATTGAAATCCTTTTCTGTCAAGAACTCCAACAGGCTCATGATGATAGCCTCTACACAATAAAACACACTAGCAGGGAAAGCTCATTAGCCTCAACTCCAACTTAAATCAAAGACAACCCCCTGATGTTCTAATAGCAACAAATGAGCCCCACCTAAATCACACTAAAACCAACCAAAAGCTATTCTAAATAGAATTGCCTTTAAGGATCATATCAGAATAGAGGCCACTACAGTCTTATAAAATATAGAGGACTGACTGTACTAAATAGCCAATCCCCATCTCAATGACAGCAACAGTTTTGGTTCTCATAATGCCAATCTCAAATACTGAATCACAAATGGCACTCAAAGACAGTCATCAATTTTCCACAGTAAATACAAACCAACCTTTAGCATGAAAAACCAGTTCTAAAGCAGCAATACATCAAGAGCCGACAAACTCCATTTCAAAGTAGTTTTGACAGCAAAGATCATCATTTCAACACAACAAAATCAAACCTTAATGCCATACATTCCAACAGTCTAGTTCTCTTAAAAGGTAACAACTTAACCACATTGCCCTAGTGACAAACACACATCCATTAGCACATGAGTTTGACAAACTCATGATGATTTCTAACAGAATCAAACCAGGGGTAAAGTATCCCAAATAGAAAGTCAACAACTCAAAACCTACCAATATGCACTAGACAGGCTCACACCTAAGTTCTAACAACAGTCTTAAACAAAAATCAAAGACAGTCCACAATACCATAACAAAGCCAGACCCCAATGTACACTGCCTGAGCTAAACAGATCTAACATGAACAAAGCCTAAAGCCTAGACAACAGCATGACAATGTTTTATAGTTGGAGCAACTAAACTAGACCCTTCATGTTAACAAATTCTAAAAATAGTTTTGATGGTTTTTAACATAACAACGTCAAAAGCATAAACTCAATCAAATGTCCAATAGTATACTTTCACAAAAATAAACAAACACACATACTACCTTAAAGTCATTCTAATAGCAAAACACATGGTATACAAAGTTCAATGGCATGGTTAAAAAACCAAATCAAACATGACACATGTGTAAAGGTATTCAACAGAAATCAAACATACATGATGCATAAAGATAAGAAGGTTCAAGACCACATACCTCTTGTAGTCTTCCTTGAGCAAACTTTGAGCTTCCTTCTTTTTGAGGTAATGAGTGATCCTTGAGGACAATTCTAACCAATGATGTTCTAGTTGTTCTTTAAGGACTTGGACAGTTGGTCCAACATAAATGGATGGTTTTCAAGGTATCAAAGAGGTCCAAACTGTTCTAGGCAGTGAGTTTCATTATCTTATACAGAAAAGTCAAACTTTAGGATGTGAGAAGTTGACTTTTTGTGTTATGGTATTTTTGGCCAAACTAATGGCTGGAACACTTTCTAATAATGGTTTTGAGATTGTGTGGATGATTTTTAGAGTGGTTGGGTGATTGGAGAAGGTGCTGGTATGAGATTTGCACAAGACAATTTGTGTTTTTTGGAGGAGTTCAAAGCTCAAGTTCTGGTTTTTCTTGCAGCAACGATGGCTAGGGTTTGTGTTGACTGATCTTTAGCTTAAATATGAAGTGAGAAAGAGGTTTTGGGGAGTTTTACTGTGGTGAAATATCAATGGTGTAGATGTTGCATTTTCAAGAATTTTTGAATCAATGGTGGATTAGAGAGATGGTACACCAGCCAGCTTGCACATGGAGTTGTTTTGTTTTAGTGGAAAGAGCAGAATGGTGTAGCTGTATATAGCAGAACAAAGCAAATTTGTCCTTTTCTTGTTTGGGCAAAAGATTCAAAAATGAGCAAAAGAGGTACATCATTCTTGGCAATGTTTGGTTCATTTTTGGCAATGTTTGGCATGCTCCTAATGCAACTTCATGCGCATGGGATAGGGAATGTAACAAGTTGCGTGCTGAAATGCCAAAATGTCAAAATGTCTTTGTAACACATACCTTGAAAATATGTTCAAACCATCAACTTTGAGCAGTGATAATTTGATGCACAAAGATCAATTTGCCCTAAACTTGAGCTCTAATGAAAGAGGGCATGGAGTAGAACAAATTTCATGTTGGTGGAAGTTCCATTTGATCATTGGAAGGACATGAAATTTGAGGTTGAAAAGCATGCCAAGCAAGCTGCCTACAAATAACTTAGAAAAAAATCTAAGTATGGATTTTGCCTTATTTTCCCTAAACTTTGCACATCCATAACTTGAGCTTCACAAATCATAGGAGGACTTCTAGGACTTTTTGGAAAGCTTGAAACAATCTCTACAACTTTCATTTGGGACAAAGTTTAATTTGATAACAAGAAAGTGTTGAAAATTGGCTTTCAAAAGAGGTGCAAAAATCTGCCTGTACTTGCCAATGTTGAAATCATTGAAATCCTCAACTTTGATAGATCATAACTTGAGCTCCAAGTATCATATGATGATGAATTGGTACTAAAACAAAAGCTTGAAATACAAGTAAAAACTTTAATGTTTGATCCAAGTCCATTTGAAACCTTGATCATGAAGAAAAATGGCCTTGAAGATGGCTGCTTCAAACATGAAACTTTCCATAAATGGAAAGTTTCTAAAACCCTAATGCACCAAAATGGCAACATTCAACAACTCTTGATTTTTCATGATTCCTTTCACTTTTCTTGATCAAATTCTATCCATGGGTCATATTGAACTTGAGAAACATGATCTTGACCTCAAAAAGTCAGGAGTTGACTTTTTCACTGCTGTTAGCTCCTAAATTCGACGCCTCAGCTAGAAAGAAAGTGTCCAAAGAAAAACGGTGGAGAATACCTTGAATGCAAGAAAATGGTCGAAAGGAGGAAGATACTAAGTAGAAGGACTCACCCCGAGGCCAAGGGTTCGACCGCCTGCCAATAACGAATGGTGTGTCAAAGTATTTGAAATTTGAATGTTGGAGGGAACGGTTTTGCTTGTGGAAAATGGAGGGAGACACGTGTCACCTTATGAATAATGGATCCATGCATTTAAGACAAGTGGCGGAAGGAGATTATGGTGGAAGTTATTAGAGATTATTTTTTGTTACTATAAATAGAGTGTCTTAGACATATCCAAAGTGTGTTGTAATTAACTATTATACAAGTTACTCTTGAAATTACTCCAAGTATCCGAGTGTAGAGAAAGCGAGTATTGTAAGAGAATGTACGTGATGTAAACACACCATCTTTTAAACTTAATGCAATTTATTTGTTTTTACTTTAAGTTTTACAAAGTCTTTTATTGCCTTTATTGTCCTTACTCTTTTTTACTCTTTACCTTACTTCTATGCAATTCTTTTCTCTTCGCCCTCAAACTAAATTCACCTTTACCAACAAACTTTCTTCTCTTTTATTAGAAGCCTTATTTTACCTTCAAATTAACCCGTAGTCGAATAGATGTTCTTTTAGGATTCTGTTTATCCCAACCATATTTGAGTGTGGAACTTGGATAAATTCTTAAAACCAAAAAATAAATCTTTTAGCACATGTCCTAGGATCAATCTGATCGATCCTGTGAGTCACCAAAGTTAGATTTGGAAGATCAGCGGTTGTTTTCCGATTTTCAAGGGAAACAAAATGGCACGCCCAGTGGGACAGTGCTAGAAAACCTATTTTATAAAATTAACTTATAAAAGATTATGCAGTCTTACTGGTCCTTTTTCGTGAGAAGGTACACTTTTATGTTACTAAGAAGTGGTAAAATTACCGCTATAAACGAAGAGACGTGATCAAGACTAAGCAGTAAGAACATGGCTACGGATACAAACCAGCCAGATAACTCCAACCAACAAGGAGACGGTTCCATTGAAGGAATAAGAGACGAGGGAGTTCTCCCTCTGATATCATCGACCGGAGAACAAACGATGCTTCGTATGAGGCTAGTGCTGACGCCTTCAGCACTTGGAGTGGGATCGACAGTGATAAGGCCTTATACTCAACCAGTGTTGGAATACATTGGTCACCAGACGTCGAATCCTCAGATTGTGTTAGGGGGTAGTTCAACGTCCAGGAAGTTTGTGCCTCCTGGTTTTTCACAGTCACCTAGAAACCCCTCATATGGGATGCCTACTGCTATGATGCAAGGGCTCTAAAGTGCACCCCCTATATTTTCAGATCAGGCAATGGCTTCGCCACTGCAAGGGTTGAGGTCAGGTGTAAACATGAGTCGAAACCCCCAGAGTTTAGGGTATTCGACACAAGGCCCCAATTTGACCAACACGTCAGTTGCGTGTTTGAGACAGTAGATGGATGAAAGTAACCTACAGATGGTTCAGACTTTTTCACAAACCATGGGTGAAATATTGCAGCCATTAATCCAAAATACAAACCAGACCAACCAACAATTGGCGGTATAATTAACGAGATTGGCTGAATTCATGGGGGTACCTCCCTTAGCCAGAAACCAAGCCGCAGTAGCGAACACCCCGCGAGATAACCTGGCGAATGTGATAGAAGTCGACGTAGGAAACCAAGGAAGGATAGTCCCTCCGGTAGTCGAAGAGCTTAGGGAAGAGCCGTTGCAAAACCAACCCCGTGGCTTGGGAGAAAGAAATCCAGGAGTGGTGGTTGTGAATCGAAACTAAGACGCAGATAATGTAGTCCAGCGTGTTTGTCGAAACAACATAGTCGTAGACAATAATCTAGCGGCCATGGTCGAGAGAATTATGGCCAGAAATGGGTTAAACACCGGTTTTACTAGGTCAAATTACACTTCACCTATAGTAGACTATATCCTTCAGGCAGAGTTACCTCCTAGGACGAAAGTACCTAAATTCACTAAGTTCTCAGGAGATACAACGGAGTCCACCGTCGAGCATGTGGCTCGTTACTTGATTGAGGCTGGAGACATAGCGAACGACGAAAGCCTTAGGATAAAATACTTCCCAAGTTCTCTTACTAAGAACGCCTTCACCTGGTTCACGACGCTTCCCCCCAACACGATATGTAACTGGACCCAGTTAGAGCGTTTGTTTCATGAACAGTTCTATATGGGTCAGACTAAAATTAGCTTGAAGGAGCTAGCTAGTGTGAAGCGTAAATTCTCTGAACCAATAGAGGAGTACCTTAATAGGTTCCGCTTGCTCAAGGCCAGATGCTTCACGCAGGTCCCTGAACATAAGTTGGTCGAAATGGCCGCTGGTGGTCTCGACTACTCTATTAGGAAAAAGTTGGACACCCAGTACCTAAGGGACATGGCCTAATTAGCCGATCGGGTTCGGCAACTCGAAAGACTCAAAGACGAAAAGGCTAAATTTAATAAAAATAAAAAGATAGCTTTTGTCGAATTTAATGATAACGTCGAAGGTCTGGGTGACGAGTCCATGAGTTTCGACGATGGTGAAGTGGATCTTGCTGAACTCAAGCAAGGGCCACCTTACTTATGCAAAGTAATAGCTCCCCCACAAGGGAAGAGTTATGTCGAATCTAAAAAGAATGATAGGTTCCCAAAGAAAACATATACCTTTGACATCACAAAATGTGATGAAATCTTCGATTTGTTAGTTAAGGATGGACAGATGATAGTGCCTCCTGGCGCTAAAATGCCATCCCTAGAGCAAAGGAAGAAAAGAGAGTTTTGTAAATATCATAATTTCTTGGGTCATAAAACATCTCAATGTTTTCTTTTCAGGGACCTCATTCAGAATGCGATCCAAGAGGGACGTCTAAAGTTCGGGGAGAAAGCTGGTGGCCAAATGAGGGTCGACTCAGATCCTCTACAGACGGCGGACGCAAATTACACAGAGCTAGTCGAGGCTAACATGATTGAAGTTGTCAGCGGTTACGACTTCTCAATCGAAGTAACAGAGGCTGTTGGCAATCCCATAGACGAAGCAGTGATGGCGAAAGTTACCATTAGTTTCGGACAGGAGAGATGTGTCAAAATGGAAGTTGATAGTTGTGACCAGAGGGGTGAAACCAAAGGCCCAAGCAACAGGAACAATCTGGGTTGGGAGATAGTGACCAAAGAAACAACTGATGACTTCGTTAAGATCGATGAAGCTACCAAAGGCGTGGAGTTAAGCTTGAAAAAGCTTAACCTGGCCAAAGAAATTGAGATTAACATGGTTCAAATCACTCAGCATGAGGAGGTAGCGGATAGTGAGTCAAACTACTAGGAAACACACACAAGGGAAGCCTACCCAGAACAGAAGGAATCCATCGTTTCTTTCCTTCACCAATGCCAGCAAAAGGGTTCTAGTGTGATGCTCTGTCCCTGATGCAGCGCCATATTCGACAAGAAGGCTACACAAAAGTTGGAGGGGACACGAAGGTTGAAGCAAGAAAGAGAAAGGCCAAGATTCGACCCTCGAAGAGGCCTCCAGCAGAGATCTGACCCTCGCATAAGGCCTCCGATGAACAAGCCCACTAGCTTCAAGCCCAATGCTGAGGCCACTGATGGAAAGTGGACGAAGCCTAATGAGAACAAGCAGCAAGGGCAGAAGAGATGGAAGTATTTCGAAGTGCAAAGGGGATATTTGTTAAGCTATCAAAAAGAATTTCAGTCTTCGAAGGCTGCTCATATATCAGAAAATTACAAAGGGAAAAATCCCATGTCTCGATCCCAATGGAGACGTGAGCAGAGAAGAAGGAAAGCACATAGAGAAGGTGCACACAAAGACCAACCACAGTCCAACACCAATATTCCCACAAAGCAGGAAGGTCGAACGGAGGCTCTTGGGAAGACATCTACAGGAAGAAAGTTGTTTCCAACACGGATTGAAGAACAAATAAAGTCGGTCGATGATGAAATGACCAATAACTTTGATGAAGATTCGGATGATACGTTGGATATTCTGGTCAACGTAGTGTCAGTGATGCCCAGGGAGTTCGACAGGGTTTCAGTAGTCGAGAACTCAGACGCCTATACGGACTGGGAAATAACGACTCATAAGCCGGTGTGCTATTATGTAATGAACAACGGTTGCGTCGAGGAGCAAAATGCTTTCTTTGAACGGCCAACGGAGGCGATGAAAAACCATCTGAAGCCTCTTTATATCACAACACAAATAGAGAAGGTCCCTGTCAACAAAATATTGGTGGACTGCGGCGCTACGGTTAACTTGATGCCGCATTTCTTGCTGAATAAAATTGGGAAAAGTGAGACAGACACCAAGCCACACAACATGGTGTTATCAAATTATGAAGGGAAGGTAGGTTTGACTATGGGGGTCATTCAGGTAAATGTCACGGTCAGAACCGTCACCCGTCCGACTGTCTTCATGGTGGTAGATACCACTGCCAACTATAATCTATTACTTGGAAGAGAATGGATCCACGGAGTGGGGGCAGTACCATCATCGATGCATTAGAGGATTGCTATCTGGCGACCAGATGGTATTGTTGAAAACATCAAAGTGGATCAGGAATACTTTAAAGCACCTATAAATCAAATTAATAGAGGACAGTTTGACAAACATTTGGCCAGTATAGGGCCATGTGAACCTGCAAACTTCGACTTTACACCTAATGACGAAGTGTATTGTTCGTTGTATCTGCATCCCGTCGAAGGTTTCTGATGGGACAAGGAGGTTCCAAGCGAAAGGTTACCATACCTTGGCGAACTTCCCATAGACCCTACTGGCTGGGGAAGTGAGTTCGATGATGATGACTGAAGCCGCAGCGCTTCAAAAGATTTTGGCCTACGTGGCTGAGACTAAACTTCAAACGGCCTTGGAGACCGCTAATAATAAAATGGCTGAAGAAGCCAATGAAAAATCCAACCAAGCAGGTCCAGTTGGGTATTTTTACCCTAAGATTCAATACGAGGGGCAAAGACTCGACGCCATATACGACGATGAGCCTTTGGGTTTCGAAAAGGATCCCTTAGCCAGCGATGTCAAAATGTTGGCGCAAGATCCACTAGAGGAAGTTGACCTAGGAGACGGAGCAATCACAAGGCCAACTTATATTAGCGCCAGCCTCGACCCCCAACTTAGGGTCGAAATCATTCAGTTACTACGAGAGTACAGGGATTGTTTTGCTTGGGACTACGACGAAATGCCAGGTCTAAAAAGAGATCTAGTCGAGCATAGGCTACCAATCAAGCCTGGCAAAAAACCAGTCAAGCAGAATCCAAGACGCTTCGCCCCTGAGATCCTCTCAAAAATAAAGGAGGAAATCGAAAGACTCCTCCGATGCAAATTCATCCGTACAACCACGTATGTCGAATGGCTAGCAAATATTGTGCTAGTCATAAAGAAAAACGGATTGTTAAGGGTCTGTATAGACTTTAGGGATCTGAATTCAGCAACCCCTAAAGATGAGTATTCGATGCCAGTGGCAGAAATGTTAGTCGATTCAGCTGCTGGCCACGAATACCTTAGCATGTTGGATGGATATTCTGGTTACAACCAGATTTTCATAGCTGAGGATGATGTTCCTAAAACAATGTTCTGTTGCCCAGGGGCCTTAGGCACTTACGAATGGGTAGTGATGCCTTTTGGCCTAAAGAATGTTGAGGCAACATACCAGCGGGCAATGAATTCGATTTTTCATAACTACATTGAGTCCTTTATGCAAATTTACATTAATGACATTGTGATAAAATCTGTGTCAGGAAAGGCTCATGTGGAACACCTGCGCAAATCCTTCATGAGAATGAGGAAATTTGGACTCAAGATGAATCCCCTCAAGTGTGCATTTTGTGTGCAAGCAGGAGATTTTTTGGGTTTCGTAGTCCACAAGAAGGGGATCAAAATCAACCAAAACAAAACGAAGGCCATCATGGAAGCGAAAGCGCCATCCAACAAGAAGGAACTTCAGTCCTTGCTGGGCAAAATAAATTTCCTAAGAAGGTTCAATTCGAATCTCAGCGGAAAAACACAAACTTTTTCGCCATTACTTCGAGCTACCAAGGAGAAGTTCGAATGGACGAAAGATCAGCAAGAGGCCTTCGACAAGATCAAAGACTACCTGACTCATCCTCCAGTCCTTACATCTCCATGTCGAACCAAAAACATGAGATTGTACATATCAGCATCAGACAAAACTCTAGGGAGCATGCTTGCTCAAGAGGATGAGAGTGGCATCGAAAGGGCCATTTACTACCTTAGTAGAGTTTAAAATGATGCAGAAACTAGGTATAGTGAAATAGAGAAATTATGCTTATGTTTGTATTTCTCATGTATGAAGTTGAAGCAGTATATAAAACTAGTTGATGTTTATGTGTCTTCACATTTTGATGTTATTAAGCACATGTTGTCCAAACCTATTTTGCATAGTCGAATCGGTAAATGGGCATTAGCATTAACTGAGTATTCATTGACTTATAGACCGTTGAAAGCGGTCAAAGGACAAATAGTGGCAGACTTTATTGTCGACCATTCTATGAACGAAAATACCCTGAACTTTGTTGAACTAGAGCCTTGGAAGCTATATTTTGATGGGTCTAGTCACAAGAATGGGACAGGCATAGGTCTATTGATCATTTCGCCTGACAAAATTCCAACAAAATTCAAGTATAGGGTCGAGGGCTTATGTTCTAATAATGAGGCTGAATACGAAGCTTTGATCGCCGAACTTGAAATTTTGTTAGAATTGGGGGTAACCCGAGTCGAAATAATGGGAGATTCAGAGTTGGTTGTAAAATAGCTAACAAAGGAATATAAATGCGTCAAAGAAAATCTCATCATGTATTTCGTAATAGCTAACAGACTGCTCAAAAAGTTTGAATTATGTACCATTCGACACATACCGCGAATACACAATCAGATAGCCAACGACCTGTCGCAAGTTGCCTCAGGATACAGGGTCTCGAAGGAGAACTTACAGGAAGCAATTGAGGCCAGAGGCAAGGTGGTGTCCGTGGGCTTAAGACCATCAGACCTGGAGATCACAAAATTTGGCTACGCTGACAAGGAAACCTTTGAGATTTTTACAATCGAGGGTTTGTCAGACAAAGACTGGAGGAGACCTCTGGTCAAATACCTTCAGAACCCTTCATCGACTACAGAGCGAAAGATAAGATACCAAGCATTAAGCTACGTCCTGTTGGGGAACGAGTTGTTTAAGAAAACTTCTGAGGGAGTTTTACTCAAATGCCTTAGTGAATCTGAAGCATACTTGGCATTATCCTCAGTCCATGGTGGGACATGCGGAGCGCACCAAGTGGGCCATAAGATGAAATGGGTGTTGTTTCGCCAGGGGATGTACTGGCCTACGATGCTGAAAGATTGCATTGAGTTCGCCAAAGGTTGTCAGGAATGCCAAATTCATGCTGGCATACAGCATGTCCCAGCAAGCGAGTTGCATTCCATAGTCAAGCCATGGCCATTTAGAGGTTGGGCTTTAGACCTTATAGGAGAGATTCGACCAGCATCCTCCAAAAATCAGAAATACATTCTGGTAGGGATAGATTACTTTACCAAGTGGATCGAGGCTATACCTCTGCCGAAGGTAGACCAAGAAGATGTTATCGAATTCATTAAAAAGTATATCATCTACCGGTTTGGCCTACCAGAGACAATAACGACAGATCAAGGGTCAGTATTTACGGGTAGGAAGATGCAGGAGTTTGCTAAAGAAATGGGATTTAAACTCCTTACCTCCTCACCTTACTATGCCCAGGCCAATGGCCAGGTCGAAGCGGAAAACAAAGTGATAATTGGCATGATAAAGAAACAGATTGGAAGCAAGCCTAGGAATTGGAATAAGACATTGGATCAAGTCCTATGGGCATGTCGAACATCCCCGAAGGAAGCAACCAACACTTCCCCTTATCGACTTACTTTCAGACATGACGCAGTGTTGCCAGCCGAGATACACATACAGTCAGTAAGAATTCAAAGACATCATGAAATCCCTCGAGAGGTTTACTGGGACATGATGCTTGATGAGTTAGTTGATTTAGACGAAGAGAGAATAAAAGCTCTAGAACTCTTGAGAAGACAAAAGAGGAGAGTGGAAAAATCATATAACAAGAAGGTCAAAGCGAAGACTTTCCTAGTTGGAGATTTGGTATGGAGGGTAATCCTGCCTATGGATCGAAAGGTGAAATCCCTAGGTAAATGGTCCCTGAAGTGGGAAGGACCATTCCAGGTATCGAAGGTATTCTTCAATGGGGCTGAGCAAGGATGAGAGAGTATTAAAAGTGAATGGCAAATATCTAAAGAAGTATAAGCCTGCACTTCGAGAAGTGAAAATATCAACAGAGTAATTATAAAAGATAAAGCGAAGCCATAAATGGTAATTTAAATATGCCAAAATGGCCCAATGTCTTACAAACAAAAGAAATGGCTCGTAACGGCCAGAATAATCTACTCTATTACAAAAGCCCAACTAATCAAAAAGGAAGATTCGGCTTCATCTTAAGGTAAGTCGACTTTTGAAGTTCAAGGCGGCTGTGGCATTGAGCTTTATCTGCCCTTAGCTGGGCAACTTCAGATTCTAAACGACGGGCTTCCTCAGCATAGGTGACGGCGTATTCAAGCTCAGCTGTTAAGGAGGTATCGTCGAAAGAAGATAACTCAGTATTCCTTTTCTTAGCCTTCGCTATCTTACTACGGAGCTTTTTAATTTTCCGTTCCCAACAGGCGATGTTCGCCTCGTTAGTCAGAACCTCTTGTTTATTCTTTTCCTTGGTTTCTTCCAACTCAGCAATTTTCTCCTCAGAATCTACAACGGTGCCCCAAGCGGCAGCTTCGCTGCCATCCTTCATTTCAATCTCACCCTCAATCTGGGGCAGCAGTCGATAGTCTTTGTAAACTTGGTCGATCAGGGTATCAACCTCTCGAATAACACTTGCAGCCTCAGGAGTAAGGGATTTAATGTCCACTTTCTGAAGGAGAGCTTTGAGGGGAAGATGGCTGGCAGGGCCCATCTGCAGGAGGGTAAAGAGATCCCCTTTGAAGATTTTTTGTTTGAACTTGTCGAGGGCACTGTCAGTTGTGGGATTTTCGAGGTTTGCCCTTTAGAAGTCGAAGTACTGAGCGTACGGCTGGAAGAACGACTTCTCCTACTCAACAAGAGCCTGATATATTGTCGAGGGTTGGAAACCTTCAGCGCATCTAGTTCAGCGAGAGTCAGTTGAGTTTCCTCTGGGAAAGAGCTTGTCGGAATATCTTTTGGGATAGGAGGAACGGGAGTCTTTGATGCTTCAACAGTTTCAGGTTCTTTGACAGAAGTATCCACAATTGGCGATTCTTTATCTTTGTTGTCCTTGATCTTATCAACATCCTCCTCCATGGTATCCCCAGTGCCTTTGTCATTAGATTCATGCAATTTAGGCTGGGGCTTAGCCTGATCCTCAATAGCTTGACTACCTTCGACAGCTGTTTCATCCATAGCTACTGTCTCACCCAAAGGTGTGTTGGTCGTATCAGCCAGAGTTGTTTTCTCCTCTGAAGCGTCAACCTCATCGTCCACTGTGATAGGATCAGCCTGAGGATGGTCATCTTCATGATCAGACCCGTCAGTCTGAGACTGTTGGGTAGTAGTCTTTGCAGGAGATGGAGGGGCTGTGAGAGAATCAGGTTTATTAATTTCGCCAAGTGAACTCACACCAGATCCCAAATCAGAAGTGGGATGATAGGTAGGCTCACCTTGGCTATTCAAGGAGTATAGCGACAGAGGGGTTGCGGTGGGATTAGATCTTGAAGTGCCAGCATCATCCTAGAAAAGGTAGACATTAGACAAAGATTCAATGCAAAAACCCAAGGAAAGGTGGATGAGTGACATACCTTGACAGTTTCGTCAGCAGGACTTGAATTATCACTTTCCATAGGGACGGTCGCTTGAAGCGAAGCATCCCCTACGGGAGCAGGAGTAGGTTCTGGAAGAGGATTGGTAGGTTGAAGTGTGTTGGTCACAACAGGAGCAGTAGGAGCAGGTGGAGCATCAGGAGTATCTACATCATGAATAATCTTTCTTTTTCGTTTCACTTGAAGACTCTCACGAGGAGACTCGTCTTCGTCATCAGAATCAAGAATAATTTGGGGAGAAGCCCTTTTCAATCTCCTTTGAGGAGTAGGTGGTTTTTGACTAGCCTGAAAACAACATGAAATGGTGAGATCGAGTAAGGAGATCGAGATAGTAAAAGCTGCGGAAGGCTACCTTTTGACCTTCGTCCTTGACTTCAGTCCTGGTCGTTGGGGCAGCACATTTTGGGGCAGCTGAAAAATAGATGATACTTAAAACGGTTAGCAACAATAAAGCTCAGAGAGGGAAGTCCAAATCGAAGGGGGATGAACCTTCAAGAATTTCGGATTCGATGCGAACATCTTCGATATTGACATGAAGGTGACCTTTAAATGTATTGAGTGTATGTTTAGTCAGAACCACCCGCTGTTCCTTGGGCTTAGACTACTGTCGAAGAATTTTTATAGCATCCCCACAAATAAACCAATCTGGAAATGGAGGGGCAAGAGCCATGCCAAAACCAGCGGTTGGCAATCGAGGGATTTTTGGGGGAAAGAGTTTAAAGGCAACCTCATACCGTTTCTCACGAGGAACAGAAGAGGGAATCTTAAAACTATCTAGTTTTTTGGAAAAAATTTCTTTTAAGGTAACAGCAGCCTCGCGGATGGTTCGACTAACATCATCTGGTCGATAGGCAGTTTCGAAATATTTCTAGAAGGCTTGGATCTATTTGATATGAGTGGACGTACCTTTCTTGACCTTCTCCTGCACATCAATAAAAGCTTGGTCAATCAAGAAAGTAAAACCTGGAGCATCGAGAAATTCTGAAGCATAATGCTTCGACCACCAGTCATAGAAATTTTGAGAACAAAAATAAGAGGGTTCAAAGTGAACAGGTGTGAGGTAGGACTTGTGAGCATGGCGTGCCAGTTGCGTCAAACAATCCAGAGGAGACAGCACAGTAAAAGGAAGGATGATGTGTGACTTCTTATCGTACAAACATTTGGGCAAGGTTTGAATCAACCCAAATTGTCTAGAAACCAAGTTAGGCTGATAGACCAACAGGCTGGAGTGACATTTTACGAGGTTTAGTTTGTGGATCAGTAGGCGGGGAACGAGGAACCTCTCCCAGATCAGCTTCGACTCCTCCTCATGTTTCTTTAAGGGAGCGGGGAAGGGTCTAGTAAACCATTCTGGCCCACATTTTCGTTCTGCGAAAGGAGCCATGTTCGCGGTAAACTCATGCCATTTTGTGAAAATATGAATGAAGCTAGACAAGTTGGATCGAAGGGAATGACCTTCCTCACTAGGAGTAAGTTGAGCCAGGCGAGGCCACTCGACTTCCCTCTCAGCAACTGCAGGCGAATGTTCATCAACTTCACCTTTGTTGGGGAGACTGTGCTCGAACGTGGCATTAAGCCACAGCTGAAGAAGCCAGAAGGGGCCCGACAACAGCAAGTTGCCATGACTGTCAGGATCTTTCAGTTTACCTACACCTTTGCCTAAAGCTTCGTAGAGACTAGCCAGGATCATTTCACTGAGACAAATGCCTCTCTTCAGGTGCAGTTGGTTGGCCAGGACCAAATACTTTCTCTCCACCTGCAAAGATTTGGTACAAATACACAGCGGGATAGCCACATGGCCAAGAAGGCTATGTGTTCTTCATCCTCAACAGAGGTACTAGTTTTGTTGTGGTAGTGTTGGACAAAAACGAGGCCATAGGGTTTTAGGCCTACAATGGCAGCTACGTCGAGTAAAGTGGGTGTCATCATCCCACAAGGAAGGTGAAAAGTGTTGTGTGTCCTATCCCAAAAGAATAAGAAGGAGGCCAACATGAGAGGGCAGTACGAAGGGCCTACCTTCGACATCATAATCAGATCGTAAATCCCAGTTTTCTTCCATTCCTGGGCTTTTACCTTCTCTATTTTCGTCAGCCAGTTAAGATAGAGTTCAAAATCTTTGAAATAAGGGGTGGCCCTAAACAATCTGGCCCCGTCTTGAAGATACCTAAAGTCCACGTTGAAGAGGCTCAGGTTATCAGGACCATCAGTGGAAGCTTTTTTGAAGTTTCTTTGCCCTAGGGGTTTAGTGGTTCTGTAAGAAGGGAAGAAATCTTTGATGGCAGAATAGTCGAAACCGGGAGGGGGTAAAGGCCCATTCATGGCTAAAGGCCTCCCTGCAACATTAATAGGGACGATTACCTGAGATTCGTAGATGTGTCATTTTTCGTCCGTCAGGGATTCGCGGATGAATTGTTGATTTTTTACCACCTGAGGGCCGCTCAGACTAGCAAAGGGAGGAAGTACGGGTGCAGAAGTTTGTCCCTTAGGTTGCGCTTTCTTTTTCTGATGATCGGCCATTGTTGAAAGAAATAAGAGTTGGTTGGTTGAGAGAAGAGAATTAGAGAAAAAGCAAGGAAAGTTATGGGAAGTTAGAGAAGTTGTAAAAAATGAAAACAACAAAGGAAATTACTTATGTAGTGAGTGGAAGACTGAAAGCTTCCATCATTGAGGGGCTAGAGGTAGTGGGCCACGTGTACGCCTGGATGTGGAATGGCAGAGGTAGTAGCTGCAAATCACGTCCCCGAGGATTGTAGGATGATGATGGCCCACGATTTTGTTGAGTCCCGAGAGAATAGCCATGATGATAATGACGTCATAAAACGTGCATCAAGGCGGCGGAACAGTAGCTTACGTGTTCATAGCTATTTTTCTTTTTCTCTTTCATTCTCTTTCAACTTCCCAGGCTCACATTGGTGGAAAGAATACCAGATGACACTCACAGGGGAAAAGCAGCGTCGAAGGTCAGATGTTGTCAAAAAATGTGTTTTTCCACGGTCGAAGTTGAAAAGACATTTTTGGGGGGCAATTTGTTAGCTCCTAAATTCGACGCCTCAACTAGAAAGAAAGTGTCCAAAGAAAAAGGGTGGAGAATACCTTGAATTCAAGAAAATGGTCGAAAGGAGGAAGAAGCTAAGTCGAAGGACTCACCCCGAGGCCAAGGGTTCGACCGCCTGCCAATAACAAATGGTGTGTCGAAGTATTTGAAATTTGAATGTTGGAGGGAACGGTTTTGCTTGTGGAAAATGGAGGGAGACACGTGTCACCTTATGAATAATGGATCCATGCATTTAAGACAAGTGGCGGAAGGAGATTATGGTGGAAGTTATTAGAGGTTATTTTTTGTTACTATAAATAGAGTGTCTTAGACATATCCAAAGTGTGTTGTAATTTACTATTGTATAAGTTACTCTTGAAATTACTCCAAGTATCCGAGTGTAGAGAAAGCGAGTATTGTAAGAGAATGTACGTGATGTAAACACACCATCTTTTAAACTTAATGCAATTTATTTGCTTTTACTTTAAGTTTTACAAAGTCTTTTATTGCCTTTATTGTCCTTACCCTTTTTTACTCTTTACCATACTTCTACGCAATTCTTTTCTCTTCGCCCTTAAACTAAATTCACCTTTACCAACAAACTTTCTTCTCTTTTATTAGAAGCCTTATTTTACCTTCAAATTAACCCGTAGTCGAATAGATGTTCTTTTAGGATTCTGTTTATCCCAACCCTATTCGAGTGTGGAACTTAGATAAATTCTTAAAACCAAAAAATAAATCTTTTAGCACATGTCCTAGGATCAATCTGATCGATCCTGTGAGTCACCAAAGTTAGATTTGGAAGATCAGCGGTTGTTTTCCGATTTTCAAGGGAAACAACTGCACATTTCACTTTTTCCCCAAATCTCCTAATTTTTAATTGACTGATCAATTGAAGCTCTTTTGATTAAAATTGATGATCAATATCTCATCCCCAAACACCTTAGGACATATGGAAGACCATGGAAACAAGTATTGCTCCCAAAAACAAATTTATCCTGATTGAAAGTGAAACCCTAATTTCATCCTTTTTGCCTAGGCATTGCTTAGATGAACTGAGTGACCATTTCCACTCCACCATGACCTCTGAGGGACTCAACAAACTTCTACCTCATGCTCGCACCAATGGTAAAACCTCATGAACCCCTTGGCAACCCTCTGATGGTCCTTTAACATTGATCTATGGCACACCTCTCCTCTTTTAGGAGCTTTGATAACTTCAAAATAATAACACCCACTTTATGGCTTGTGTTGCACCCCAAAATTTGACCAGACTCTTCTTTACTTGGTTTATGTTTCATTTCATTGTTCTAGCATATTGCATTGCATAGTTTTTCGCATTTGCAGGGGATTAAGTGTTTGTTTGTGCACCACTCAAGAGAAAAAACCTTTATTAGCTTCGAGCTCAAGCAAAGGCACTGGAATAAACCATCAGAAGACTGTCAGGGGGCCCATAAGGTGTTATCATTGGCGGGAGCATGAGATATAAGTTTGTTGAGTGTCTCAAAGGTTGTGATGGAAAGGAAAAGTTATTCAGTTCATTTGCACAAGGCCCCAAGCCAAGAAAGGAGAAACTAGGGTTTCGATTTTTACCAGGATAAAATTTGTTTTCTGAGGCAAACTTGTTTCCATGGACCTCCACATGCCCTGAGCTATTTGAGGATGAAAGATCGATCATGAAATTTTATCAGAAGAGCCCCAATTGGTCAGTCGATTGAAAATCGGGAGATGCGGAGAAAAGTCAACTGTGCAACGAAAAGTCAACTCTTGAATTTTTGAGGTCAAGATCATGATCCTCAATCTCAATTTGACCAACGGATGAAATTTGATCAAGAAAAGTCGAGAGTTGTTGAAAGTTTCCATTTTTGGGAATTAGGGTTTTAGAACTTTCCATTTATGGAAAGTTTTATGTTTGGAACAGCCATATTCAAAGCCTTTTTGCTTCATGATAGAGGTTTCAAATGAACTTCTGGCCAACGTCAAAGTTGTTCCTTGTGTGTCGAGCTTTCTTTTGAGTACCAATTCATAATCATAGGATATTTGGAGCTCAAGTTATGATCAATCGAAGTTGAGGAAAAATAAGTCAATTTTATAACTTAGAATTTTTTTTAAGTTATTTGTGGACAGCCTTCATGACATGGTTTTCAACCTCAAATTTCATGGTCTTCCAATGATCCAACGGAACTTTCATCAACATGAAAGTTGTTCTACTCCATGCCCTCTTTACTAAGAACTCAAGTTTAGGGCAATTGGATTTTTGAGCACCAAGATATCGTTGGTCAAAGTTGGGGTTTGAGCACATTTTCAAAACTGGTATTTTGATTCATTTTGGCATATGTGGCATTTGTTCATGAAGAAAATATCAGCCTTGCACCAAGACCATGCGCATAAACTGATTTTTCTTTCCCACCAAACATTGCCATAACTAGAGGGACAAAGTTTGTACCCCTCATGAGGATATTTTGAATCTTTTGCCCAAAATAGGAAGAGACAAGCTTGCTTTTTCTGTTGCAACCAGCCACCCCCAGCTGCAGCTCAACAATTTGTCCCCTCTTGTACTGTTCATTCCCTCACCATTTGATCCCAACAGCCATGGACATGTATGATCTGGTCCCTTAATCTTTCACCTCAGTAAATTCCTCAAATTCTTTTTTTACATCCTATGTAAGCTGCAGAACAATGGAATGAAACCCTAGCCACCATTTGAGAGAAATCAGATTTTGACATTTGGTACTCCTTTGAAATCCCCACGAAAAATCACTATCCTCTTCACTCTTTTTCTCAAACTTTTCTCCATAACCTTGTTATCCCAACACTGCTGGGAAGATTTGTGCAAAAGGAGAAGTTAGGAGCTTGAAAACTGTGAGTTTTGCTGCTGGTTTGCTCTGGAGGCTGCAAGAGGTAAGTATCACAAAACTTTTTGGTTTATTGCATCATTAGCATTAAAACATATGTTGTATCTGTTTTAGTGTTTGTCTGACCATTTTGGGTATGAATATTTCATTGAATATGCCTTGACATGTGTTGTCCTTGGATTGTGAATCATTGGATGAGTTTCTGTTTTGAGTGTTTTTGTTTTTATCATTATGGTTACAAATGTGGATTCATGAACTTGGTTGTTGTTTTGTTTGGTTGCTGTCAAACTTGTGTGCGCTTGAGGATAGGGCTTATCAACTTAAATTTCGTTATGTGTGTTGGTCATGTCATTGGTTGAGACCTGTTTGTTTTTTACTGCTGTTAGAGCCTTGTGTGAGGCTGTTGTTAGATTTTGTTTGTGTTTTGATTAGTGCAGTTGGTATGTTGCAAGTGAGTTTTTTTTGGGTGAGTATTTAAACCTGTTGAGCCTGCTGTTAGGATGTTGTGAGATGAGGTTTCCATGTTTCTTTTTCCTCTGCTAGCTGGCTCTGATGAGAGAAGGAGTTTTCTGTTTTGGTTTTGAGTTGTTAGTTTTTAGGGCAGAACCTTACTTTTGTTGTGTACCTCAGTTTTTGATTAGAACATTGATGAAGGTTGATGTTGGTTTGTTAGTTAGGTCCAATACTAAGATGTTTCACATGACTGGTTGGAGATCAACATGTTTGCTTGGTTCAAGATTTATTGGTTGTGCTTGAGATTGAGTTTCCAACTCAAGTGTAGGTTTTTGGCAAGTGTTTAGTTGGAGCTGGTTGGTTTGTGAAGTCTTCTTTTGTTGCTGATCTATTATTAGTGGCCTGCCTGTTGTTTTAGGTAGTATGTTTGGATTTAGGATGATGTGGTACTACCTTAGAAGTTCATCACATTTGTTTACAGGACTACCAAATCTGTTGGTACTGAGGAGGCTTAGCTTTTCTGATGTTTGGATTTGAGTCATGTCATGATTGTAGCTGTTAAGAGATTTCATTTTGATTTTTGAGAATCAACTTGGTTTTGTTGGCACCTTTGATGACCAAACTGTCATGAAGGTCCTGGAGCTGCTTAGAGCAGTCAACTTCCTGTTTGAGTTAAGACTTTGTTTTACATCAAGACTGCTAGGTTGTGATAGGATTATCATAAGTAGGACTGTCATGGGCCTGATCTGCTCTTGAGTCTCAAGTTTTTTTTATTGACATAGTGCCTTAGTGCTCAGCATATGCCAATTTTTTGTGGAGGGTTAAACCATTTTGGTTTCCCATTTTGAACTTTGTTAAGTTTCTACACCTTGGCTGATACTTGATGTGAAGGAATTTCATAATTGGATTTGTTTGGTTTGTTTGTGCTAACCTCTGTGGTTATGTATAGGTCCAGCATCTGGTAGCTTTAATTTTCCCTCAAACACCAAGTCCTTTGTGTATGCCACTGTCATCTTGCTAGATCTGCCATGGTTTGCTTGTCAGCATCATTGGCCTTAAGATTTAGTGTTTGTGTTAAGTATTTGGTCCTGTTGCTATTAGGGTGGTTAAGTTTTGATTTTGGACCTTGCTGTCAGGGATTCATCTTTTGTGAAGGCAGGGTGTCTTGATTTTCCCCTATGGCTGTTCTTAGAGAGGGAGTTTATCACTTTTCTTTCCAATTTCTGCCATGATTTAGAGTTGATTTGTGTTGGTAGCTATCATGAGGATCTGTCATGGAGTCTTGGTGCTTTGAAGGTGGACTGTTGTGTAACAATTGGTAAAGTCCAGCTTTGACATTGTGAGGTCAATGTTCATGTTCAATAGTTGTTGGTTTTAATTTCACTGTGCCAAGAGCAGGTTTTATTCGTGTTTTCCCTGCAAGTAAAAGGGGTTTTGGTGGAAACTGATTTTGTTGGCTCAAGTGTGGTAGGCATTGGTTTAGTCCCTTATGTTAGGGGGTTTTGTTTGAGTGTTGTTGACTGTTAATTTTGGGGCTGTAAGTGGGATTTATCAATGGATAAAATGCCAAGGTTTTGGTACTGCTCATGTTTTGACAAAATGGATATTGCACTAATGAGGACAAACTGTGTTAGCTTGAGTCCATGCCAAGACTGAAATGTGAACCACTTGGATGATGTTAGACATTAGCATGTTAATTGTTTGAAGTGGTTTGGTGTGGAAATTGACTTGTACTTGCTCTCTTTGAGGTAGCAGCTCTCGTTTGGAGTTTGTAGTGAACTAGTTTACTACCTTTTTAGAGTGTGGATGGTTCATTGTCATGAGACTTTGGACTGTTATTGCTATTTAGAGCAGTTTCGTTGGGTTGTCTGTGTAGACCAGGTTAGATGTGTGATATTACCATGTCAATTTTGCAGGGCTGTTCCTGTTTGTTGTTTTGAATTAAAGTTTGATGTTTGGAACTAGTATGCATTGCCTTGTTGTTTGTCTGAACCAAATAACCTTGTTGAAATTTTGTTTTGATCTTGTAAGATTGGTTGTTGAGCCTGCTGCATTATTTGTTCATTTTCAACTCATGTTCATGATAGCAACTCATATGTCAAACTCTTATCCTTTGTTTTTTTATCTACATTTCTATTGGGATTTGATCTAATGCATATTTAAGACTTGTGCATGTGTGAAGCCTGGATTGTCTGCATTTAGTTGGTTCATGAATTTCAAAACGTATCTCAAAACATCTCTTTGCATAAGCCTTCGAATTTTTGTGTGTATACTGTATTTGGAAAAACTGATGATGCTATCTTCTTCCTTATGAATTTCTGGTTGAGTTTGATATAAAGTTGGTCCCATTTGGTTGAGGTATGAGGGAGTTACGAATCAAAACGTATTTGGATGGTTTGATTTTTTTGTTTTGCCCAGAAGTTCACTTTTCTTGGGTATTTCTATTAATGGGGTGGCATAAATACACTGATGTATCGTCACCCCAGTGGTTAGAAGCCTTGCCATAAGTATCTCATCATGTGCGTGATCCTGAGTTCGAGCCCGGCTGGGGCCTTTTTTTTGCCTTGTTTTTTTATTATTTTTCACACTTTACGTTTTCTTCTTCTCCTTCCACTTGTGTATGCGCGTGTGTGGTTGGCCTGTTGGTCATGTGAAGAGTTTCCAATCCCAAAGTCATGTGTTCAAGTCCTAGTGTGGACATTTTTTTAAAACCCTTACTTGTTTCATTTATTTTTATTTCTTCTGTTTTTATTTACTTCTTTTCTTGTTTTTTTCATTATTATTTTATTTTATTTTAAATATTATAAAAACCCAAAAAATCTTTTTTTTTTATTTCAATGTGTTATTTTATTTTTCGTCCTTTTATTTTATTTTTCATTCTATTTTTATCATTTTCATTTTAAATCTTAATTTAACTTTATTTCTTTCATTTCACTTGTGATTGAGTTATGTGATGTTTACTTGGCTTTTGCCCATGATCCCCTTAGGATTACTAGTCCCTCCGTTTAGGATGGGAGTAGGAGAGACATTAGGTGTTCCATCTTTTGCATGATAAAATTATGTTAGTTTTCCCCTTTCACCTCAATCTTAGGAACACCATTGCATGACAACATTAGGTTTGGTTCAGTCCCCCTTTAGTGCGTCTTTTCTCTTCTCATCTCAAAACAATCATAAAACACATAATAAAGGTTAATGAATATTGTACGTTACGAGCCTTAAGCTACTTGGGAAATGGTTGTTGCAGGGTTTCTTTTCAATGGCTTGATTGTTTAGTATAGCACCCTTTGGGTGATATGCGACGCAATCACCCCTAAGTCATAGTCTCTAGTGCGATATGAATTACAAACCAATTCAAAAACACTTCTTTCTCTAAAAAACACAAAAACACAAAAACCTTTTTCACCCTTTGGGGTTCTTAATCAAGGAAAATCTTTTCACAAAAAGAGTGTCGTTAATTCTTAGTTCTACCGCAAACGGTAACGCCTAAGTCTCCAATGGTCGAGCTGCATACACCAACTGCTAGAACTATTTGTTAACCCTACTCGGGCCTAAAAACTTTTGAACCAACCTATGGTCCTTTTAGCCCGAACTACGTTTTCTCTGATCTTTCATTCTAGATGAAAGTACGTAGGCACAAGACGCGATGTCTTGGCAAGCAACCTTCCTCACCTTTCACCCGTAGTTAGCCGAACTACGTTGACTCTGACTTCTCATTTCAGATGAGATATGTAGGCACAAAGCGTCGTTGCTTTGCCGAGTCACTTTCTTTTTTTATCCTCAAGCCTGTAGTTAGATAGTTTCAACACCCTTTAGATAGACAACAAGCGTGGATCCCGTCGAGTACGACGGACGTGAGGGGTGCTAACACCTTCCCCTTGCATAACCGACTCCCGAACCCGAGATTTGGTTGCGATGATCGATCTTATCCTTCTTTTTCGTTAGGTTTTCTCTGAGCGTTTCCTTTCCCTCTCTCGGGATAAATAACGCACGGTGGCGACTCTTCTGTCATTGTCGGCCCTCGATTTTCGCAGTAGTGACAGCTGGCGACTCTGCTGGGGACAGGAATATCCCTTATGCGAGTCAATCCTAGCGTTTGTTTGTTTATTTTTTGGGGTGTGTACATATGTGCTTTATTTTTCTTTATGTGCTTTCCGCATTTTACTTTCTGCATGATTCATTATTGCTGTCCTGTGGGGAGGGATTGTTCTGTTGAGAGAAAAGCCAGACCCAGGCTTGAGTATAGACTTAGCATTAGAAGTGGAGATTAGTGGTGAGCATGTATGCTTTGCATGCACCAGCTAGCCATGAAATTCGAGCTTAGACGAGATTCTCTTTAACAATTTTCTTTCTGGCTCTTTGGGCTCGAAGGAATTTTGGATCTGAGGATTGTCGACTCTGGGAACTGATCACTTGTGAGTCAGCTAAGTGAGGCCTCTTCGAGAGATGATGATGCTAAACCAGAAATCGTGAACGTATCATCATTTTTAGAAAGTATGTGACGCTGGTGAACACATAGGATGCCAAGCCTTGTCAGTGGATAGCTCCTTACCTGTGAGAGGGATGGGGTGCAGGAAACTCTAACTTTCAGACTATCCGGTTCTTTATAGTTTGGATTTATGTTCTTGATTGTGAGGGGGTCTAATGTCAGTGTATGGTTATGACTAAAGCGAAGCGCCGGCCGTCTCAAACTACAGCACAACAATCTTGATCCCCTGTTTACATGTGCATTTTGCATTTTCATTTGCATATTATTAATATGTATCTGTGTTGCAGGCGCATATTTTCCCTTCGATTCTAGTGATATCGTTCCTGCTCTGACATGGAGTCCCTGAAAAAGACAGTTGCCTACAAGCTCCCTTCTCCTGACATCAGTTCTTTGTTGCGTTTGGTTGCTTTAGCATATCAGAAGGTGAAAGCAGAGTTCAAGAAATCCTATGGGAAGTTACTCAGTTTGGTGTGCAAGCCTTCAGTGTTCGAGTTGAATGGCTTATATGCTCTGTTCCAATTTTATAACCCTCAGTTGAGATGTTTTATTTTTCCTGACTATGTTCTAGCACCGACATTGGAAGAGTATGCCGCGTTACTAGGGATTACAATATTGGATCAGATGCCTTATTACCATGTTGATACCGAGCCTGACCTAGCTAAGCTCGCTGTAACCATTCATCTTCATGCTTCAGAGTTCTCAGGAAAATTGACCAAGTTGAATGGAGTGTATGGGTTTCCCCTACCTATTCTGGTTGACAAGGCTTTACAGTGCACAAAAGACGGTTGTTGGATTGCGTTCAATGTCATTCTTGCTCTGTGCGTATATGGTATCATTCTGTTCCCCAACTTGCCAGACTTTGTGGATACAGAAGCTTTCTATATCCTTGCTTCAGGGAATCCAGTGCCAACGTTGTTAGGAGATGTTTACCATTCCATCCATTACAAGAATGAAAAGCGAAGAGGTAAAAATGTGTCGTGTTATGTGCCCTTGCTGTATAGGTGGTTCTCCAGTCATCATCCGAAGAAAGGTGTGTTTGTTGCTACCGTTAGCGCCTCAGATTGGTCTGCTAGGTTAATGGGTTTGTCTGCAGAAAACATCGTATGGTTTGATCGTGACATACATGGCACTGAAATCATATATAGTTGCAGTGGCTTTCCGAATGTCCCATTGGTCGGAAGGAAGGGTTGTATTAACTATAATCCCTCTTTGTTAATTAGACAATTTGGATATGCTTTGAAGAGTCCTCCTAAGGGAGAGGAGATACAGGAATCTCTGTATTTCACAGGATTGCTAGAAGCTGATTCTTTGGTCAGATTGGAGTATGCATGGAGTAACATTCACAGACGAGGTAAGGCAATGTTGGGAAAAAGCAACAATCGAGCTTTTGACCCCTACGTAGTTTGGATCAAGGATAGAGCTGCCAAGTCTCTAATGTCGTGTCCCTCAGTTACGCCCTTGTACCCCGTCATGCCTGAAGAACCTACGACCGTGGATATTCAGAAGTACAACCAACTTTTGCATGAAAAAGAGGAGTTGAAGAGAGCGAATGAAGAATTGGAGAAAGAAATTATCCAAATCCGAAGTGAAAAGATTGGTGTCGTTCATGCCTTCAAAAGACAGACTGAACTTGTTAACAAGCTGGGTATGCAATTGACAGAGGAGATTAGTTCCCGAGAACGAGTGGGTAAAGCTTTGAAAAGCGTCAGTGATGTCCTCTCCAGAAAAAGAAGGAATTGGAAAAAGCTCATCTGAGGATATTCAAATTTGACATCAAATGGAACGCACTGCTAACCAACAACAAGGAGAGGGAAGATAAACTTCGTCAACAAGTTGATAGTTTGAGGGCCCAACTTCAAGACAACATTGCGAAGGCTCCAGGTGAACATATGAGTCAACTGGAAGACAAGCGAAAACTCCACGAAGCTCTTGCAACGTTGGAGGAATACAAATTGAGGGTCGACTTAAAGAAGCCCAGATTAGAGGATGCTTTCAGAGAGGATGCTTGGGAGGACCATGTCTAGAGTCTGCAAGATACTATCAAGAGGAGGGACCTGCTTATTCAGGGATTGGTTGACAGACTCGATCATCCAGACACAAAAGAGTTGCTAGAAGGGTTTCGGACTCGGCTCCGCTTCTGACGTTTTCTCTCTCTCTTATTTGTTGTTGTTTGTATTCTGACCATCACCAGGGTTGTTGGATGAGGTCATGATGACTTTCTGTTATTTTTCTTTGACGATGTATGATGATACTCTATGACTTATTTCATTTATGAGAAGTTGTTCCTTAACTATCTTTGTGGTTCTTTCATTCTTGTGGAACTAGAATCAAGGGGGGAGTGTCCTTGAAACATATTTACATGTCTGCATTCTGCATTTTTTTTGCATCATTCTGCATTTGCATTGTAGGTGTTTCTGTTAACCTTACCTCTTCTCGTGGTTCTCCAGGGAGAGAGTTTTTGTTTCAGGATTGAAGGGCAGCCTATTCACCGTTATTCTACACGAAGAAACCACCAGAGAATTATGGATCAAGTTTAGCTCGAGCTTCAGGAATTCCGCGACAGGATGACGCAATTCATGGAAGTTATGCAGACTGTAGCCAATGGGCAAGACCAACTTAGGACTTTGGTGCAACCTTTGATTGCACGGGTTGACGACGATGGTGTATTACATGGAGGGACAACTACCAACCCACCTCTAGTTGAGCCTCAGCACGCTAATAACGTTATCCCCAATGCTAGCGGGAACGGAAACGGCAGTGGTGTTGGAAATGTAAACGTCACTGGGAATGATAATGGAAATTTTGGTAATGTCGGTGGAGGAATTGGTAACACCGGAATTGGAACCCGAAATGCAGGGAACGCCAGAAATATCGGTCAAGGGAATGGGTATGGGCATGAAGTTAATGGAGCCAACCAAGGTAATCTGTATCAGCCATGGCTTGAAGATCGACATGAAGACCTTTTCTCGTTGAAAGATGAAATGTCCGCTGAAGATGATAGAAGACTTAAGTTGTTGGAGGAACAGATGAGGAACCTTTCTAATCAGAACTCCATGGGGCTGGAAATGGCCAATCTAGGGTTGGTTCCTGACTTAAGGGTGCCACTCAAATTCAAAGTTCCCACGTTCGACAAATACAAAGGGGATACTTGCCCGAGGGTTCATGTGTGATCCTACTACCGAAGGATGTCTGTGTATTCAAGCGATGAAAATATGTTGATACACTTCTTCCAGGACAGTTTGTCTGGACCATCACTCGAATGGTACATGGGATTGGAGCCCACTCAGGTTAGAAGTTGGAAAGATTTGGCAGAAGCTTTCGTTAAGCACTACCAATACAACAGTGATTTAGCGCCAAACCGAGTGCAACTTCAGAACTTATCGCAGAAAAGTAACGAATGCTTCAAGGAGTACGCACAAAGATGGAGAGATCTTGCTGCTAGAGTTCAACCGCCCATGGTGGAGAGAGAACTAACTGATCTATTTGTGGCCACATTACCGGGAATTTACTATGATAAGTTGGTGAGCAGCATGTCTGGGAGCGTTTCAAACTTGATTATTACCGGCGAGAGGGTTGAAAACGGTATTAAGATGGGAAAGATACAAGTGGGAGAAGGGACCTCATCTGGAGGTGGAAGAAAGTTTTTTGGTGCGAAAAAGAGAGATAACGAGACAAATGCAGTGTCCGGCTTTAACAATCGAAATAGAAATTTGAATCAACGTCAACAACAACCGTATTACCAGCAACCACCACAAGTAGCTAGTATTGGCATCCCGGCGGTACAGCCTCAGCAACAACAACCACGTCAACAACATCAGCAATGACCTCAACAACAGAATTATACACCGAGGTAGTTCCAAGATCGGAGAAGGGTGGTGGATAGGCACTTTGACACACCACCAATTCCCTATGCTCAGTTACTACAACACTTAATTCAACTGCAGTTGGTCCGGAAAAGGACAATGGCACCTCTAACTGGCCAACCACCTCCCGGATATGACGTCAATGCTAGGTGTGAATTCCA
The DNA here is from genome assembly GCA_963859935.3 of Lathyrus sativus. Lineage (NCBI taxonomy): Eukaryota > Viridiplantae > Streptophyta > Magnoliopsida > Fabales > Fabaceae > Lathyrus > Lathyrus sativus. The sequence continues at coordinate 144,360,239 of OZ012739.1, read as the reverse complement.
CTCTAGCGCCCCCGGCCAAAGCATCGACAATTGTAAAGCTTTCAAACATAAGGTACAAGATCTTGTTGATAGTAAGGTTATCAACTTCAGTCAGGATGCGCCAAATGTAGATCAAAACCCCATGCCTAACCATGGTAGGGGTGGCGGTGTGAATGCTATTGTCAGTGAAGAAAGCCTGAACTTGGTGTCCAACGTAGAGGATCTGAAGACGCCGTTAGGTTTCGTGAAGAGCAAGTTGTTAGAAGGAGGGGTGTTCCCAGGCTGTGGGAAGGATTGTGAAGACTGTATGACCTGTCCCGAAGGATGTCGGAATCTGAAGAACCATATACAACACATGATAGATGACGGTTTATTACAATTTGATAGAATCTGTAGGAAGAATGTTGAAGAGGTAGTCGTTGAAGATAAGGATGAGGTGGCCACCATCTCCATCCCGTACAAAACAATTACAATTTCCGTGCCTCCGGCGAGGCCCACTATTATATTCACAAAGGCAGGGCCCATACCCTATGAAAGTTCTAAAGCGATCCCTTGGAACTATGGGGCCAGGTCTACTGCAATGGTCAAAAGCAGGAACTGAAGGGTTCACCGTTGGATTCTGTTGATAATTTGGTGGGAATTGGAGGAATGACTCGAAGTGGGAGAGTGTTTGCACCTCCCAAAGTAAATGCATGAAGTACCGACAAAGGTAAAGGAAAGATGGTGGAAGAGAATTATCAGGCTAGAGAAAAGGAGACTTTGCTGAAGGACGCAGAAGAATTCATGCGTTTGATAAGAAGGAGTGACTACAAAATTGTGGATCACTTACAACAAACTCCTTCAAAGATTTCTATCTTGTCGTTGCTGTTATGTTCTGAGGCTCACAGGAATGCTTTGCTCAGAGTTTTGAATAATGCTTATGTACCTCAAGAGATATCCGTGAATCAGTTGGAAGGGGTGGTGGCCCATGTTAATGCATCTAACGGGTTGGGGTTCACTGACCGTGATTTGACACTGAAAGGAAGAAACCACAACTTGGGTCTGCATATTTCACTTGAATGCCGAGGAACAGTGATGTCACACGTCCTTGTTGATACAGGGTCGTCTTTAAATGTGTAGCCAAAGAAAGCATTGATGAAGATTGATCATTAGGGTCTTTATTGTACGCCCAGTGATTTGGTTATGCATGCTTTTGATGGAACCCGAAGGTCTGTCTTTGGGAAGATAACTCTGCCTATCCAAGTAGGCCCGGAGGTGTTTGAAGCAATTTTTTACATCATGGATATCCAGCCGGCATATAGCTGCCTTTTGGGTCGGCCTTGGATACACTCAGTAGGGGCTGTGACATCGACTTTGCACCAGAAGTTGAAGTATATGGTGGATGGAAATATTGTGACTGTTTATGGAGAAGAAGACATCATGGTGAGCCATTTATCTTCATTCAAATATGTGGAAGTCGATGGGGAAATTCAAGAAACGTTGTGCCAGGCCTTTGATACTGTCCAAATCAAGGAAAAGGCGTCGGTCGAGGTCAAGGCTCCAGAGGTTGCCATGTCGTCATACAAGGAAGCACGGGCCGTGGTGGAATCCGGATCAACACAAGGATGGGGGCAGGTGGTAAGCGTCCCCATCAAACAAGACAAGTTCGAATTGGGATACAGCCCATATGTGTCTCCTTCACAAAACGCTCCGTGTTACAAAGGACATGTTCAGTTCACCAGAGGTGGGGTGGTTTTTGAAAGAATCAGTGTCGTATCTGACGAGGAAGGAGATAGCGACTGCGATATGGATGCGTGGATCAAGCCATGTATCCCTGGCCAGGTTTTGAAGAATTGGACCATTGAGGAAGTCATCTTTGTGACCTATGAAGAGTAATTGCTTTGTTTTGATTAATGTATCGCCCTATGTTCTGCCCGGAGCATAGTGGTCTTTATTTTGTAGGGCCTTATCTGTTATGTGCGCAAACAATCTTTTATCATTATCAATCAAAAAGGCGTTTTTTTTTCATTCAAAATTTTGTGATCCTTGTTTTTCTTTTTTTATTTTCTAACAATAAGATGGCAATGTGGTTTGTGTTTGTTTGTTTGCATATCATTTAAGCCCAAAATCATCATCATTGCAGGTTACACATATCAGATACCATCGACTCAGACTCGTCTATGACTCGGTGTGACTTTGACAATCCGATCTTTCAAGCAGAAGAGAAGGTTGAAGAAGACGAACACCTGCCTGAAGAGCTCGCCAGATTGTTAAGACAAGAGGAGAAGGTCATCCTACCTCATCAAGAGGAAGTTGAGGTCATCAACCTGGGAACTGAGGAAGATAAGAAGGCAGTCAGAATAGGGGCCGCACTGCGGAGTGATGTCAAGCGAAGACTGGTCGGGTTACTCCAAGAGTACAAGGATGTTTTTGCTTTGTCATATGAAGATATGCCTGGACTCGACACGGATATTGTAGTTCATCGTCTGCCACTTCGAGAAGGATGTTTTCCTGTTAAACAGAAGTTGAGAAGAACCAGACCGGATATGGAAGTGAAGATCAAAGAAGAAGTCCAGAAGCAATTGGACGCTGGATTTCTTGCTGTGACAAATTACCCTCCGTGGGTCGCAAACATCGTGCCCGTGCCTAAGAAGGACGGCAAAGTCAGGATGTGTGTTGATTATAGGGACCTGAATAGAGCGACCCAAAGGATGATTTCCCGCTCCCCTATATTGACGTGCTTGTTGATAACACCGCGCAATTCTCAGTATTTTCCTTCATGGACGGCTTTTCCAGATACAATCAAATTAAGATGGCGCCGGAGGACATGGAGAAAACGACTTTCATCACGCCATGGGGGACGTTCTGTTATAAAGTGATGCCTTTTGGTTTGAAGAACGCAGGGGAAACTTATCAACGAGCTATGGTGACTCTCTTTCATGATATGATCCATCATGAGATTGAAGTATATATCGACGATATGATTGCGAAGTCCCAAACGGAGGAGGGGCATCTGGTGAATCTTCTGAAGCTGTTTGAGAGATTAAGGAAGTTCAAACTTCGGTTAAATCCAAACAAGTGTACTTTTGGTGTGCGATCAGGGAAGTTGTTGGGGTTCATTGTCAGTGAGAAGGGTATAGAGGTTGATCCTGCAAAGATCAAAGCAATTCAAGAAATGCCAGCACCAAAAACCGAGAAATAAGTTCGTGGTTTTTTAGGTAGATTGAACTACATCGCTCGGTTCATATCTCACCTCACAGCCACTTGTGAGCCATTATTTAAGTTATTGAAGAAAGATCAGGCGTTCGTTTGGAATGAGAATTGCCAGAAAGCATTTGAGAAAATAAAAGAGTATCTGCAGGAACCTCCGATACTGATGCCCCCAGTAGTCGGAAGACCATTGATAATGTACTTAACAGTTCTTGAGAATTCCATGGGTTGTGTTCTCGGTCAACATGATGAGACTGGGAGAAAGGAGCATGCAATTTATTACTTGAGTAAAAAATTCACAGATTGTGAGTCCAGATACTCAATGTTGGAGAAAACTTGTTACGCACTAGCTTGGGCCGCCAAGCGCCTAAGGCAGTATATGCTAAACCATACAACCATGTTAATCTCAAAGATGGATCCGATTAAGTACGTATTTGAAAAGCAAGCACTGTCAGGAAGGATTGCTAGATGGCAGATGGTTCTGACAGAATACGACATTCAGTATGTGTCTCAGAAAGCTATTAAAGGGAGTATTTTGTCGGAGTATCTTGCAGAGCAACCAATTGACGACTATCAGCCAATGAAGTTTGATTTTCCCGACGAAGACATTATGTACTTGAAGATGAAAGATTGTGATGAACCATTGCCAGACAAAGGTCCTGAGTTGGGTTCCCAGTGGAAATTGATATTTGATGGTGCTGCTAACTCCTACGGCAGTGGAATTGGGGCAATCATTACAACCCCCCATGGGACGCATATACCCTTCACTGCCAGGTTGACATTTCCTTGTACCAACAACGAGGCCGAATATGAAGCGTGTATCATGGGTATTGAGGAAGCAATCAATTTGAGAATCAAGAACCTTGATGTCTACGGTGATTCAGCTTTAGTGGTCAATAAAATCAAAGGAGAATGGGAGACTCGCCAACCAAATATAATCCCTTATATGAACTACGCAAGAAGATTGCTACCTTTCTTCGATCGTGTAGAGTTTCACCATGTGCCGAGAGCAGAAAATCAGATGGCAGATGCCTTGGCTACTTTATCTTCAATGTACAAAGTGAATTTATGGAACGATGCACCGAGAATTGTTATCTCGCGCCTCGATAGGCCGGAATTCGTCTTTGCAATAGAAGAAGCTTCTGATGGCAAGCCATGGTATTACGACAGAACTTTCTCAAGAATTAAGAGTATCTGCCTGGGGCATCGGCCCGAGATAAGAAAACCTTGAGGAGGCTATCTGGTAACTTCTATCTGAATCCAGACGGTGTACTCTATCGAAGGAACTTTGACTTAGTACTGCTAAGATGTGTGGACGAAAAGGAAGTGAATCTGCTTATGGAAGAGGTCCACGAAGGAGCCTTTGGAACATATGCAGGGGGACATGCCATGTCTCGAAAGTTGTTGAGAGCAGGATATTATTGGTTAACTATGGAGTCTGACTGCTTCAAGTACGCCAAGAAATGCCACAAATGTCAGATCTATGCCGACAAGATTCATGTGTCGCCGTGTCCTTTGAATGTCATGGCATCCCCATGGCCTTTCTCTATGTGGGGCATTGATATGATCGGAAAGATTGAGCCTACTGCATCCAATGGGCATCGTTTCATCCTAGTAGCCATCGACTATTTCACCAAATGGGTCGAAACAGCTTCTTATGCCAATGTGACCAAGCAAGTTGTAGCCCGGTTCATCAAAAGGGACATCATCTGCCGATACGGAATACCTGAAAGGATCATTATTGATAATGGGTCCAATCTGAATAACAAGATGATGAAGGAGTTGTGCCGGAATTTTAATATTGAACATCACAATTCGTCTCCTTATCGTCCAAAGATGAATGGCGCTGTGGAAGCGGCCAACAAAAACATTAAGAAGATAGTACAAAAGTTGGTGGTGACTTATAAGGATTGGCACGAGATGTTTCCTTTTGCTTTACATGGATATCATACCTCGGTGCGTACTTCAACCGGGGCAACCCCTTTCTCGTTGGTATATGGCATGGAAGTTGTCTTACCATTAGAGGTCGAGATCCCATCTTTGAGAGTTATGGCTGACGTCAAGCTAGAAGAAGCAGAATGGGTGAAGAACAGGTTGAATCAACTCAGTTTGATGGATGAGAAGAGGTTGGCGTCTCTTGCGTATGGTCGTTTGTACCAAAGCAGGATGAAAAAAGCCTACGATAAGAAGATGCGTCCCCGAAGCTTTCAGGCAGATGATTTGGTGTTGAAGCGGATTCTCCCACCACAGAATGATCACAGGGGCAAGTGGACTCCCAATTATGAAGGTCCGTATGTTGTAAGGAAATTCTTCTCTGGAGGAGCCTTGCTACTTTCAACCATGGATGGTGAAGATTTTACGTCCCTCGTGAACGCAGACACAGTCAGAAGATACTTTGCTTAAAACAAACCCGCTAGAAAGAAAAAGAAAATCCAGGCAAGAATGGGGCATCCCGACAAACCATAAAAGGATAGGTTCGGGAAAAAATCAGGGATAAAATAAAAAAAGTGTAAACCCGCAAAGTTGAAAACCTGAAAGGGCGACTTTGGCAAAAATGGGTATCCCGGTGAATCGAAAACCCGCAAGGGCGATTCAGGCAAAAGTTAGGGATTTAAAAAGCAAACGACTGTGGTCTGCGCGTGGATCTTCAAAGCATAGTGGATCATGGGAGAACTCGAGAGTCATTCATCCAAATCAATCTCTTCAAAAGACAAAGCATCAGAAAGGCGTTGAAGTCACGCGAGTCATAGTTGAGTCATTCTATGGTGGTTGTCTGTGCCACATTGCCGACATTTTAGTATATTCTTGTGCATTTCTGTGTTTTTCTTACGCAACTTTCTCATTTCAGGAGTTGCGTCCTATGTAAATTGCCTATTTACAGGCCATTTATCAATAAAATATACTATTCAGAAAGACTGTTGTTTTTAATTCAGCTTTTACCGTTTTGTTTGCAAAAAGACCCCTGATTGTTTTTTTTATAAAACTTTGCATACATAACTTTGTGGGCTCTGCCAACTATGATTGAAATGCTGCTTTTGCTTGAATAATGTCACGGGTAATAAATGAGATGATGTTTGCTGCACAGAGCATGTTTGTTTGTTTGTCATTAGCAGGACGCTCATCCTCGAGACTTTTCTAAAAGTCCCTCATCTGAAGAAAGTATGCAAGCTAAGTGTGTTGACACTCCTAGCAGGATGGAGCCTCGTGCGGTTAAGGTTATCATCAGCAGGTCGAGATTGATGTCTCCAGCAGAGTAAGATCATCAGGTACATAGGGGTTTATCCCCAGCAGTGGAATGAATACAGAATTTCGTTTTCCCCTCAGAGTCCGGGTCATTGTGCTCATTTCTCAAGCAGAGGTCAATGTTGATTCCCTCCTTACCTAATCCCCCAGCCGAGGTGGTGGAGTAGCTTTCTTCCTTGAAATTGTTTATTCCCTTCATCAGAGAGAGATTTTAGGATGATTCCCTATTAGATATCATTCATAATCCCTAACAGGTAGCGGATTAAATCTTCAGCAGAACAGAATCTTTGGCAGATTAAAGCCATCCTTCGGCAGTCTGCCTTGTTCCCCAGCAGAGTTGTTAGTTCCTCAGAAGAGTTATATTCTAATAAGGCCATCTAGGGCGTCATCCCCAGCGGAATTTGATTTTGATTCCCAATGGAGTGGATTTGTGCTTAGTAGAGTAGCATTACACAAAAGTTTTCTCAGAGGCCATTTGTTGCACCCTAAAATTTGCTCAACTTATTTCACCTGATTTTGTGTCTCATAGCTTTAGCATTTGCATATTAGGTCATGTACATAATTCATTCATCTGTATAGCATAGCATGGGCAAGCCATCCAACAAGGGACCAAGTGCCATTCTTATCTCTATGAGCATATCAAGAGGTTCTTATTCAAATTCAAGCCTATCCAAGTCATCAGAAAGAAATTGAAGCTTGAGAAGTTAGTGGACCAAGCAGTGGGTTTCTCTCCTATCTTGAGGATATGTGAGGATCATCAGAGAAGTTGTGAGCTATGAATTGACATCATGGAAGACCTAGAGGGTCATTTTGAAAGTAAGACAAGTCATTGGTGTGGTTACAAGAGATACAGTTGAAGACAATCAACTAGGGTTTCATCTGGGTCAACCCTAGGTCAACCCTAGGTCAAATGCTTGATTGAAGGGAATCAAGGTCTATTTGGAGGATGTGGGATGCCTTATTTAATATTTGGATATGGATGTGGTGTTGTGCCAAGGAGAAATCAAAAGAAATCAAGAAGAAGGGAAGTTTCTAAATTAGGGTTTCTGTGTAAAATCCCCTGATTTAGGGCAAACTTCCAAGCAAGATAATTCAAAATGCAAGTCTCAAATGGATCCTTGGACAACATGAAACTTGTAGAGTATCTCAAGACCTTTAATTTGAGTGGTGGAAGGCATCAAGGAGATTTATAGAACTCAAGTTATGGTTCTTGCAAGTTATAGGTCATCAGAGGGCACTGAAATTTGTCTTTGAAAGTTACTTGATTTCCAAGCAACTTTTACCCCTCAAGGAGTTTTCAAATGGATTTCTGGAAAACATGAAAGTTGTTCCTCATGATCTTAGCTTTCTAGAAAGGTATAGTATGCCTTCATCTGATTTGTAGAACTCTACTTATGATCTTGGCAAGCCAGGGGTATTTTGGGAAAGTGGAATTACAGGTCATTTCAAGCATATGCCTAAAACTCCTATTTCCAAACTTCAAATGAAGAAATGTTCAACATCAAACTTGCTCCAAATGACATTTTGAGTCTAGAAAAGTGGTTGTGGCAAGTTGGAAATGCTCATAGCTTAGAATTGCAAAATTGACCAATTATAAAGGGAAAGTACATTTTTAAAGGACCAAAATTGTGAATTTTTGATACAAAAGCAAAACCAAGCATATGACCAACCATTTTGAAGGTAAAGGACATTTTAAGACTATTGGCAATGTTAGATTTTGGGTTTGAGGTCAAAATTTGGGAGTTACCATAGCTTGCTTATAATTGAAGTTACACATCCAATGCATACAAAGGATTAATGTGCAAGCTAGCAAGGCCTTTCCACATGTTCAAAATATCACCTAATGATATTTTCAAGTGAGAATGAGGGGATGCAACAAGGTTTCATGGACTGATTTTTTTCAACTCACCAATTTCACTTTCTCATGCAAAGACATAAGCAACTTCTCATGAGATCAATCTAGCAAGTTCTGGATCTTTCCATCATCATCTATATATTCATTCCAACTGATCCAAAAGAGGGTTGAACTTCATTTTGATAGAAAACTCATAGTTTCACTTCATCTTGCTCTTTTGCAAATTGCTTCGAATCCTCTCAATTCTTCATCATTCTTTCAAGTTTTTGTTTTCATTCAATCCAATAATCATCACTGATCCTATTGCAACCAAGATCTGAGTGAATAGTGGCCTGAATCGTGCTCTGCAAAATTCTCACATCCAAGTGCAATTGAAATCGGTTATGAGGATCCAGGTGGTTTGAGCAAGAAGTGTTGCATACAGAATCAAGATCATAGTCCATTGAATGATCCTGGAGCATTGCAAGCTTTGAATTGAAGAATTCAACCTTCTGTTTTCATCTTCTTACCAGGTTAGTGTTTCTCACGATTTGACTTGAATTAGGGATAGTCTTCATGATTTGTTAGGTTAGACATGGTCTAGGTGGTTAGATGATTGTTTTTGGAGACTTTAGCAAGATTTGGTGAAGGTTGATGGATGCACATGAATTCTGTTGAGGCATAGAACATGATGATTAAGCTGTTAGAATCTTAGGTGATTAGCTAGTTTTAATCAGTATAGCATAGGGATTATTTTTGTATAAAGATTGGTGAGTTTGGTGAAGGTTGAAAGCTGATGAAATGTTGAGTTCATGATGTTATACCTTTCGGTTTGGACGATATAGTTTATTTCAATGCAATCTAAGGCCACAGCTATATTCTACGTGGAAAATAGAACAAGATTGGTTCTTACATCGAGTCATTTGATGGAGAGATGAGTGAGAACGATGAGGGATAAGATCTGTGCATGGAGGGTGCGTTAATGGTGTTGCAGCAAACCCTAATTGTCCCATGAAGAAGACGATGTGGTAGCCTTCAGATCACGCGTTGAAAGTTGACCAAAGAGGGGATCGAACGGCTGAGATTCAAACGAATTTGGGAGGGAGAGATGACCCATGGAACGCTGCGTTTCATTAAACGCGTTCCTGGGCTTAAGTGAGTTCAGTGCTATCCAAACCCCCATGCAGGCCCAATTTCGTATATTAACTGCATTTCACTGCTATTTACACCGAGTTCTTGTTTTTTTTTTTCTTGCATTTTATTTTGTTTTTTCTGAATCATAACAAGGCCCAACGCGTTTACTAGCGCCACCCCCCCTATCTGGGCCCAAAGCATCATAATAACTGGGTATTGTTGTTGTTCATACCCCCATGCATCATTTTCACATTAATTTCACTCCAAAAAATTTTATAACTTTGAAAATCCATAATAAATTGAAAAATAATTATTTTTCAATGGGATTTTTTTTCCCACTTTCCATTTTCTGTCAAGAAAAATATAAAATCATAAAATTGCCATTTTACTTCATTTTTATATTTTTTGCATATTTTTACATTTAATTGCTTTTTTAATTCTTTTAGTTGATGCTACCATTTGTAGAATTTAGTATAAGAGTTTCCTTTAGGATTTTCACCCCATTCTTTTTAGTACAACTAGATATGGATATTAGGTGCCCCTAGTTTTTATACCACAATTTCTAGGATTTCATTTTAGGTAGTTTAGTTAGAAACTATTAGACTAGTTAATTAGGGTTTTGAACATAACATAGGTGTAACAAAGCAATTTCGTTTTGGGTTTTTAGGTTGAATTAGAAGATGGGACTATAGGGGTATTATGGGTAAGTGTAGTAGATCCCTTAGAAAATGTTAGAGTTTCCCCTATTATATTAATACTTTTAGTATATTTTTATAATTGATTGATTGTATGGTGTGCCCTTTCTAGGGTTATTGTTTGATTGTGTGGGTTATTGGGCTTGCTTGGGGTATGGGTTTGAGTTGAAGACTTTGTTGATGAATCCCATTGAAGACAAAAGGAGTGAAGATCAATTTCAAGAGTTGATGAAGGTGGTAGCTTGCTTGCAGCTGTTGAAGATTATTGGAACTAGGAGCTAGGTAGAGCTTAGAATAGAAACTTGATTCATAAACATGGAAGGTCTTGTTTGCCTCCATTATTTCTCTATGATTCAAAGTCTCTTTTAAGTACTCACCTCCTTCCTTTGGAAGGAATAGTGAATGTATTTAAGAGATAGAACTTTTGAGAGAAAACTGTCTGTATTTTGTTAACAGTCAGTAGGCCACCCTTGGTAGGCAACTGATTGTTTAACATCCATTTCATCTTGTTAACTACTACTCATCTTGGAGAGTTTGATTTGAAGAAAAGCCATGAAAGATTGAAGATAGAGACCTTGCTTGAAGATGAAGATTGTGCTGTTGAAGCTGTGCATGTGACTGCTGCTGTTTGAAGCCCTGCTGCTTGAAGCTGTTGAAGATGATTACTGTTAGAGTTTTCCTCCTTGAAGATTGATGCTTGCTTGAAGCTTGTAGATGTTTTGAAGATGACTTGAAGATAGATGTTGATGGAGCTTGCTGTGCAGAGTTGTTGTTTACTATTTATTTTCTGTTTAGAAGCTTTTGATGTATTGTTTGAGTTTCCCGGACTGTATTGTTTGCCAATTAATCTGTTAGGTTGAAAGTGAATTTTGTTCGCTTTTGCCTGTTGTTTTCTAGGTTCGAGGTTGAGTGGGACTCCCTTGCCTCGCTTGTACTGCTGCATTCATGCATATTTTACTGTTTATTGTATCTGTTGTTTCTGTTTCCGTTTATCCCTTAGGATCTCTGTTTCTCTCTGCGCAAGAGAGGAATATGATAGACATTAGGTCTTAACCCATGCATGATAACATTAAGTTAGTTTGATTCCCTTTTCAACCATAGGTTAGAGTTCTGTCTCTTCTTTCTCAAAACAAACAGAAAAACACAATAAATATTTCAAACACAATAAAAGACACTTCTTCCGTAAAAGAATGTGAACTCATCAAAACGTCATTTTTGTCCGCTTGGACTGTTAATCAGAAAAACCCTTTTTCAGAAGGAGATAAAAACAATCAAGACAGACTTGTGTCGTACGTGGCCTGAACTACATTTGCTCTGATCTTTCATGTTGTATGAAAGTATGTAGGCATAGGATGCGATATCCTAGCGAGCAACCTTCCCCTCCTTTCCCGTAGGTAGGCGAACTACGTTGACTTTGATTTCTCGTTCCAGACGGGAATACGTAGGCATAAAGTGCGATACTTTGCCGAGTCATTTTATTTTCTTTTAACCCCAGACCTGTAGGATAGATAGAATAACAATCCGTACCAGAAAACAAGTGTGGATCCCGTCGAGTACGACGGACGTGAGGGGTGCTAATACCTTCCCCTTGCGTAACCGACTCCCGAATCCAGGATTTGGTTGCGATGACCATTCCTTTCCCGTCTTTGCGGTAGGTTTACTTCGAGCGTTTCCTTTCCCTCCGTTGGGATAAATAACGCACGGTGGCGACTCTTCTGTTCAGCCGGCGCCGATTTTTGCAGTAGCGACAGCTGGCGACTCTGTTGGGGACTCCAACGGTTCCCTACACGAGTCAATCCTAACGCTTGTTTTCCCGTCGAGGATTTTGTATGGATTTACTTTTTCTGTATTTTACTTTCAGCATTATATTATTGTTATTATTGCTGTATTGGGGTGTGACGGGTGTTCTATGATTGAGAGATAAGTCGGATCTGGGCTTGAGTGCACTTAGAATTAGAGTGGAAAGTAGTGGGCGCGTGCCAGCTTTGCTTGCATTAGTGTCCCGCAAAATCCACACTCGGACGAGGTTCTTCTGGTTGACTTCTTTTTCTACCCTTTGGGTCGAAGGGGTTGTTGGTTAGTTGAATTGTCGACTCCGGGGACCGATCAATTGGAAGTTGGCTAAGTGAGGCCTCTTCAGGATCTGATGATGCCACTCCTTCTGGGAATCGTATCATCAACCCTGAAAGTCTGTGACGCCGACGACCGCATAGGATGCCATACCATTGTCAGTTACTAGGACACCTACCTGTGAGAGGGTTCGGGGCTATGCAGGTAACTAGACCTTCAGATACCGGTTTGTTTCTTGATTTGAGATTCAGGATATTTATGGACAGTTGAGGGGTTTATCAGAGACCAGTTGGAGTTATGTTATGGGGTCTATCAGAGACCAGAGTTGAAGCTTTGTATTGGGTCTGTCCAAGACCAGGGTTGAGGAATTCTGGATGGTCTATTTGAGACTTCTGAAGTGGTTCAGGCTTCTCAGCCATGGCATTTGGTCCCTGTTGCATCTATTTGCATTGCATTGTTCGCATAACCATTATCATGTGCATTTCATTAACGTGTGTCTGTGCTGCAGGTGCATTTGCATATTCCCTGATTCTAGTGTCCGGACTTCTGATTATTGGTCATGGCTGGTTTGAGAAAGACAGTTGCATACAAGTTACCTACACCTGACGTTACTCCCCTACTTGGTCTGATGTCCCTTGCTGATGAGGAGGTCAGGAGAAGTTTCAGGATGAGTTATGGAAGACTGTTGAGACTGGTCTGCAAGCCAACTGCTGTTGAGATGAATGGGCTGTATACATTGATGCAATTCTATGACCCTGCCTTGAGATGTTTCACATTTGCTGACTTTATTTTGGGGCCTACCATGGAAGAGTACGCAGAGTTTATTGAGCTGCCGGTGCAAAATAAGGTTCCTTTCATCCATTGTGACACTAAGCCCCAGCTGGAGGACTTAGCTAAGGCCTTACACATGAACGCTTCTGAACTATTAGTGACTTCTTGGCTCGGGGTTCCAGGCTTCTCCCTCGGTTTTCTGGTTGGCAAAGCCCAAGAATATGCCAAGAGCGGATGCTGGATAGTCTTTAATGCTATTTTGGCTCTGTGCATCTACGGAATAGTGTTGTTTCCCAATTTACCCGATTTTGTGGACTTTGACGCCTTTCATCTATTTGCTGATGGCAACCCTGTACCCACTTTGATTGGAGATCTCTATCATTCATTGCACTACAAAAATGAAAATAGGAGAGGAAAGACTGTTTACTGTTGTGCACCGCTGTTGAACATGTGGTTTAAGAGCCACCTCCCCCTAAAGGGGCCTGTGGTAGATGGTGCAACTACAGCTGACTGGCCAGAGCGCCTGATGAGACTATCTTCTGAAGACATTGAGTGGTTTGACCGAGACTTGCTGGGGTCTGAGCTTATTTTCAGTTGCTCTGAGTATCCGAACGTGCCCTTGATAGGAAGGAAAGGATGCATCAATTACAATCCATCTCTGTTTGTTCGCCAATTTGGATACGCGTTGAAGAACCCACCTAGGGAGGAAGAAGTACAGGAATCTTTGTACTTCACCGGTGACTTGAATGGAGAGTTACTAGCCAAGCTTCAGCACGCTTGGATGCGTATCAACAGAAGAGGGAAACCACTATTGGGGAAGAATGATTGTCAGGCTTATGTACCATACAAAGCTTGGATACAAGAGAGAGCAAAACAGTTGCTAATGACGTTTCCAGCTGCACCAGTCCATGTTCATGTTCCAGTAGAGGAACCAACCACCGTTACTATGGAGGTCTACGAGCAAATTGTAAAAGAGAAGGAAGCCTTGTTGTTGGCTAATGAAGAGTTAGAAAAGGAACTGGCTCAGATGCGTAGTGAGAAGAACCAGGTTGTGCATTCTTTTCAACAGCAGACTGAGTTAGTAAACAGGCTAGATGCTGAACTGACCGAAGAGAAAAAGAAGCGTGAACGCCTGGGGAAAGAATTCAGAAGCTCTCATGATATGTTGGAGTCCAAGAAGAAAGCACTCGATGTCGCCCACCGGGAAATCTCTTCTTGTAACAAAACGTGGAATGCTACGCTAACCAGCAACAAGAAGAGGGAAGACAAATTGAAGCAGCAAATTTCTGAACTCGAAGAACAGTTGAAGGCTAGCAATAAAAAGTATGAAGAGGAGGTGATGGCAAGATATAGTCTTCAGAACTCTTTGAACAAAGCCATCGAGGGCAAGAAGGAGGCTGTGTCTCAGAAACGGAAGCTAGAGGATCGCTTCGGAGAAGGGGCATGGGAGGAATCCGCTGGTGATTTACGACGTGTTCTCAAACGAAGAGATCTACTTGTTGAGGGTCTGCTTACCCGACCAAGTCATCCAGAGACTAAGAGGTTATTAGAGGAGTACCAGGCATATGGGAGCACTTGACCATTTCATGTATTAATGTGTATGCTTTATTTGCATTGTGCTGACCATCACCAGGATTGTTGGTTGAGGTCATGCCTTCTTATTGTACACTCCTTGATATTGTATTCCTGACTTGATGGGTTTCTCTGCAATATATGAGGTGTTTTCTATGATTCGGCTCCGAACTTCGTATTGCTGTCACTGTCACCACACTGACACATTCGCACTAGAATCGGGGAGTGATATTCCCTAATGCACAGACACATATTGCATTGCATTCGCATTCATATTGCATTACAGGTGATTATTGAACTGTATCTCACTTCCTGCACCGTACAGGTCTTTTCAGGATTGAAAGTCAACGCCCGCACCGATACTCTACTCGTACCAACTGCAGAAGAGTTATGGATCAGATGCAGAATGAAATGCAGGACATGCGTGAGAAGCTGGCACTATTCATGCAGATAATGGAGACCATTATGAAAGGCCAGGAGAACTTGCAAGCTTTGGTGCAACCTTTGCTGATGAGAAATGCTGGGCACGGAAACGAAGACCATAATTCTGTGCGAGTTGACACTATTCACAGGGATGGTACTCCTACACCGGTAGCTCCACCTGTGGTGAACATACCTGCTGTCAATGTGAACAACGGCGCTGCCGCCGGGAATGGTAACGCAGGAATCGGTAACGAGACTGTCGTCAACAACGTTGGGTTCGGAGATGTCAATCTGGGTGGTGATAATATGGGAGGTAATGGCTTCGGTAACAACGGATTTGGCTTTAATGACCAGGGGTTTGATCATGCTGGGAAGTACGGCTTCAACGCTCAGGGCTTCGGACAGGATGGATTTGGTAATACCAATCAGGGTTATGGAGGATTCGGTAATGGGAATGGTGCTGGAATAATGTCTTTTGGACCGGCCGGAGTCGCTCTAGTGTATGGTAACAGGGGGCGGGGCCCTGTAATGAATCAGACTAGATTTGGCCGTAACAACGGGTATGATGGATACGGACCTGGGAACGGTAATTGGCTAGAAGATCAACAAGAAGATGCTTTCTCTGGTGGAGGTTTTGAAGGTCCTATGGATGACTCTCAGAGAATCAGGATGCTCGAGGAGCGGATGAAAGGGGTTGTGAATCAAAGTGCTGTTGGTTTAGATATGACCACAATGGGTCTGGTGCCTGGCCTGAGGGTACCGCTAAAATTCAAAGCTCCCACATTCGACAAATATAAGGGGGGTACCTGTCCAAAGGTGCATGTGCGGTCATACTATAGAAGGATGTCGGCTTATTCAAACGATGAGAGGATGCTGATGCATTTCTTTCAAGACAGCTTGTCTGGTCCTTCCCTTGAATGGTACATGGGGTTGGAGCAAACTCAGATAAAGACTCGGAAGCAGCTGGCTGAAGCATTTGTGGCTCATTATAAGTACAATAGTGATCTGGCACCCAATCGGGTCCAGTTACAGGGGTTGTCCCAGAAGAAAGATGAGAGCTTTAAAGAATATGCGCAGAGGTGGCGCGACATGGCTGCACGAGTTCATCCTCCTTTGGATGACAAAGAAATGAATGATATGTTCATAGGAACATTTACTGGTGTGTTTTATGACAAGCTGTTTCATACTTCCTTGGGCAGTTTCTCGGACCTAATCTTGATGGGTGAGAAAATTGAAAGCAATATTAAACTAGGGAGATTCCAAGCTGAGGAATCCACTTCAGCGGGCAGTAACAGAAGGGCTTTCGGTGGGTGCTGTCAAGGTGACGCAAGTGCAGTATTCGGGGGCCGAGGCCGAGGCCGGGGCAGAGGTCGAAATCAGTACAATCATCCGCAACAGGTGGCAAGTGTCACAATTCCATTTCATCAACAACCAATACCACCTCAGCAACAGCAGCCGCAACAAGGGGCACATCCTGCCCAGCGCAGAATTCAGGGGGGCAAACCAAGGAGGGTGTTTGAAACGCCTCCTTCAACGTATGCAGAATTGCTACAGACGTTACTGGGTTTGAACTTGGTGGAAAAGAGGACTATGGCGCCAGTAACAGGCACTCCTCCGTACGGCTTTGACGCGAACAAGCACTGTGAGTTCCACTCCGGGGCTCCTGGCCACGACATAGAGAATTGCCACACGTTCAAGCATGTGGTACAGGATCTGTTGGATAGCAAGGCCATCAATTTTGGACAAGCAAGTCCGAACATAGTACAAAAGCCCATGCCCAATCATGGGGCAAATGCTATTTTAACCGAGGAGGGTTTGAACTTTATCATGAATGTTGATGACCTCAAGACACCGTTGTGTGAGATAAAGAGCAGATTATTGAAAGGAGGTGTGTATCCGGTCTGCGATGAGTTTTGCCTAGAATGTTGGACCCAAGCTGGGGGTTGTGCTGAATTGAAGAAGGGTATTCAGACCTTGATAGATGGAGGCACATTACAATTCGACAGAACGGCAGTTGAGGAACCTGCAGAGTTATCAACGGATGAGCAAAGTGATGTAGCTACCGTGACAATTCCCCGAAAAACAATAACTATAACAGCGCCAGCCAGGCGACCGCCGATCACTATCACCAAGGCAGGACCAACCCCTTATGAGAGCACTAAGGCAGTACCCTGGACTTATGGGTTGGAAGCATACTGTGACCGGGTGAAAATCGATATCAGTAGACATCCAGCTGAGGTTGTAGACAACGTCGTCGGGACCGGAGGGATGACGAGAAGTGGGAGAATTTTTATATCGCCTGAGGTAGAGGCTGAACGACTGGCGAAAGGAAAAGGAAAGATGAATGAGGATGTCCCTGTGCAGAGGAACAAAAAGGAAACGTCATTGAAAGATGTAGAAGAGTTTATGCACCTTATTCGTAAGAGTGATTATAAGATTGTTGAGCACCTTCAACAGACGCCATCGAAAATATCCATACTGTCGTTGCTATTGTGTTCCGAAGCTCAAGATGTTTATGTGAATCAGTTAGAGGGGGTGTTGGCGCATGTGAACGCAGGCCATAGCTTGGGATTTACAGACTTTGATTTGACCCCGAAGGGGAGAGAGCATAACATGGCGTTGCACGTCTCAGTTGAGTGTAGGGGCTCAGTCATGTCCCACGTACTGGTAGATACCGGATCTTCCTTAAACGTGCTGCCGAAGAAAGCAATGATGAAATTGGACATCAGGGGAATCATTTGTACGCCTAGTGACTTGGTGTTCAGGGCATTTGATGGTACACGAAGGACAGTCTTTGGATCCATAACGTTACCTCTACAGGTGGGGCCGGAGATTTTCGAAACTGAATTTTACATTATGGACATCCAGCCCGCATACAGCTGTCTTCTCGGACGACCATGGATCCATGGTGCTGGGGCAGTCACATCTACCTTGCACCAAAAGCTGAAATACATGGTAGGGGACAGTGTGGTCACGGTCTGTGGAGAAGAAGATATATTGGTTAGCCATCTGTCATCATTCAAGTACGTAGAAGTCGACGGCGAGATTCATGAAACACCCTGTCAAGCCTTTGAAGGGTTGCGCATCAAAGACAAAGTTCCAGGGCCGAGTAAAGCGTCAGAGGTGGCCGTCTCGTCATACAAGGAGGCTCAAGCTCTAGTGAAGACTGGTGAGACAAAAGGTTGGGGCAAGGTTCTGGATATTCCCGTGAAGATGGACAGATTTGGGCTGGGATATCAACCGTCGTCATCGACGCCTGCTGCTGGGGCACCCCGTTTCAAAGGACCAATAACAATCACAGCTAGTGGAGTGTATCACGAGGCCATCAACGCTGTTTCAGATTCCGAAGAAGGAGACAGTGACTGCGACATGGACGCCTGGATTCAGCCGAGCGTGCCAGGACAAGGAGTATGCAATTGGTCTATTCAGGAGATTGTTCCTGTGACTACCAAACAGTAATACTTTGTTTTCTTAATTGTTGAATAATCCGGTGTCTTACCCGGGGCATCGTGATTTTGCTTAGGGTCGTGCTGTTATGTATATTGCATTGTTTAATCATTAAATAAAAGGCGTTTTTCATGTACAAATATTGTGATCTATGTTTTTCCTGTTTTTGTGTTTTACAATAAAATGGCAACGTGGTTATTCGCTTTATACATATTTTGAAGCATTTAACCATTCCTTTTGCAGGATAATATTTTCAGATGACATCATTGAACCGCCTATGACTCATTTCGACTTTGAGCACCCGGTATTTCAGGCCGAAGAAGAGATTGTTGAAGATGGCGACGTTCCCGAAGAGTTGTCTTGGTTGGTAACGCAAGAAGAACGAATCATTCTGCCTCATGAGGAGGTCATTGAAATTATTAACCTGGGGTCGGAAGGGGTTGAAAGGAACATCCGTATAGGAGCCGCGCTGCAGAGCGACGTCAAGCGAAGACTGGTTGAAATGCTCAGAGAGTACAGTGACGTGTTCGCTTGGTCGTATGAAGACATGCCTGGGCTGGATACGGATATGGTTGTGCACCGTCTGCCGCTAAAAGAAGAATGCCCGCCGGTTAAGCAGAAGCTTCGTAGAACTAGACCTGATATGGCAGTGAAAATTAAGGAGGAGGTCCAAAAGCAGTGGGATGTTGGTTTCCTAGCTGTTACAAAATATCCCTCATGGGTCACTAATATCGTGCCAGTGCCAAAGAAAGACGGTAAAGTGAGAATGTGTGTAGATTACCGTGATCTGAACAAAGCGAGCCCGAAAGATGATTTCCCGCTTCCTCACATCGATGTGCTGGTTGACAACACTGCTCAATTCTCCGTATTCTCCTTCATGGATGGCTTCTCGGGCTATAATCAGATTAAAATGGCGCCAGAAGACATGGAGAAGACTACCTTCATCACGCCTTGGGGAACATTTTGTTACAAAGTGATGCCCTTCGGATTAAAGAATGCTGGGGCAACGTATCAGCGTGCAATGACGACTCTTTTTCATGATATGATGCATAAGGAGATCGAGGTTTATGTCGATGATATGATTGCCAAATCCCAAACGGAGGAAGGACATTTGGTGAATCTGCTGAAGCTATTCAAAAGGCTTAGGAAGTTCAGGCTGAGACTGAACCCTAACAAGTGCACCTTCGGGGTAAGGTCGGGTAAACTGCTGGGGTTTATCGTGAGCGAAAAAGGAATAGAGGTTGATCCTGCAAAAATAAAAGCAATACAAGAGATGCCGACGCCTAAAACAGAGAAAGGGGTGCGTGGGTTTTTAGGGAGGTTGAACTACATCGCTCGGTTCATATCTCACCTAACAGCTACGTGTGAGCCGTTATTCAAGCTGTTGAAAAAAGACCAGGCTGTAACGTGGAATGAAAATTGTCAAAAGGCGTTCGATAAAATAAAACAGTATTTGCAGGAGCCTCCTATTTTGATACCTCCAGTGGCAGGGAGACCCTTGATTATGTATTTGACGATTCTTGAGGGAAGTATGGGTTGTGTTCTCGGTCAACACGACGAGACAGGAAGAAAAGAGCATGCGATATATTACTTGTGTAAGAAGTTTACCGAATGTGAATCTCGGTATTCAATGCTCGAAAAAACTTGTTGCGCGCTAGCCTGGGCCGCCAAGCGTTTGAGACAATACATACTGAACCATACAACCATGCTCATCTCGAAGATGGACCCTATCAAATACGTATTTGAAAAGCAGGCATTATCGGGGAGAATTGCCCGTTGGCAGATGGTTTTGACCGAATACGACATCCAGTATGTCTCACAGAAGGCTATAAAGGGGAGTGTATTATCTGAGTACTTGGCAGAGCAGCCTATTGAGGACTACCAATCAATGAGGTTTGATTTTCCTGACGAGGATATCATGTACCTAAAGATGAAAGATTGTGAAGAACCGTTGCCGGACGAAGGACCAGAATTGGGTTCCAAATGGAAGTTGATCTTTGACGGAGCTGTAAACTCCTACGGTAGCGGAATAGGGGCAATCATCACTACTCCACATGGGTCGCACATCCCATTTACTGCTCGATTGACCTTTCCAGTTACCAATAACGAAGCCGAATACGAAGCTTGTATCATGGGGCTTGAAGAAGCCATTGATTTGCGAATCAAAAATCTGGATGTATACGGAGACTCAGCTCTGGTGGTGAATCAAATAAAAGGAGAGTGGGAGACACGTCAGCCTAATTTGATACCATACATGAATTACGCGAGGAGATTGTTGCCCTTCTTTGACAAGGTTGAGTTACATCATGTACCGCGAGCAGAGAATCAGATGGCTGACGCCCTGGCCACATTGTCTTCCATGTATAAAGTCAACTTCTGGAATGAGGCTCCCAGAATTGTTATCTCTCAGCTTGACAGACCCGCCTTCGTATTTGCCATTGACGAAGCATCTGATGATAAACCCTGGCATTTTGATATCCTTAATTTCCTGAAAAACAAAGAGTATCCGGCTGGGGCATCCAGTCACGATCAGAAGACTCTCAGGAGATTGGCGGGTAATTTCTATCTGAATCCGGACGGTGTCCTATACAGGAGAAATCACGACTTGGTGCTACTACGTTGTGTAGACGAGAAAGAGGCAAAGTTGCTCATGGAGAAAATACATGAGGGTACATTTGGTACGCATGCTGGTGGGCATGCTATGACGAGGAAGCTGCTGCGGGCAGGTTATTATTGGCTAACTATGGAAACCGATTGTTTCAAGTTTGCGAAGAGGTGTCATAAGTGCCAAATCTATGCAGATAAGATCCATGTGCCTCCGAGTCCTCTGAATGTGATGTCGTCACCGTGGCCGTTCTCAATGTGGGGAATCGATATGATTGGAAAGATCGAGCCGACGACATCTAACGGACACCGGTTCATTTTGGTAGCAATTGATTATTTTACCAAATGGGTTGAAGCGGCATCCTATGCGAATGTGACCAAGCAGGTGGTAGCCAGGTTTATCAAGCGAGATATCATTTGCAGATATGGAATCCCCGAGCGGATAATTACCGACAACGGTTCGAACCTGAATAACAAAATGATGAAGGAGCTGTGTCAGGGTTTTAAGATCGAGCATCACAACTCCTCTCCTTATCGACCCAAGATGAATGGCGCTGTTGAAGCAGCCAATAAGAACATAAAGAAGATTGTTCAGAAGATGGTGGTGACCTATAAGGACTGGCATGAGATGCTACCTTTTGCTTTGCACGGTTATCGTACGACGGTACGCACATCAATCGGGGCAACCCCGTTCTCGTTGGTATATGGAATGGAAGCAGTGTTACCACTGGAAGTTGAGATTCCTTCCCTGAGAGTATTACGAGATGTCCAACTAGACGAGGCAGAATGGGTGAAAGACAGATTGAACCAGCTGAGTTTAATGGATGAGAAGAGGCTAGCTTCTCTAGCATATGGTCGGTTGTACCAGAGCCGAATGAAGAAAGCGTATGATAAGAAGATACACCCTCGGAGCTTTCAGACGGGCGACCTTGTGCTAAAGAGGATTCTGCCGCCACAGGCAGATCACAGGGGCAAGTGGACCCCCAACTACGAAGGGCCATACGTTGTCAGAAAAGTCTTTTCAGGAGGAGCTTTATTGTTGTCCACCATGGACGGTGAAGACTTTACGTCGCCTGTGAATTCGGACGCAGTTAAAAAATACTTTGCTTGAAATTGACCCGCTGGACAGAAAAAAGAGAGTCCAGGCAAAAATGGGGCATCCTGGCGAACCAAAAAACAGAATGAGAGGTTCGGGCAAAAATTAGGGATAAAATTGAAAAAATGTACACCCGCGAAGTTGAAAACCTACACTGGGCGGCTTCGGCAAAAAAGGGTATCCTGGTGAACTGAAAACCCGTAAAGGGCGGTTCACGCAAAAGTTAGGGATTTGAAAAGCAAATGACTGCGGTCCGAATTTGATACTGCGGTGCGCATTGGTGCGGGAGAATATACCTGAGGGGTCGATTATTAGATACAATCTCTTCGGAAGTGTGAATACCGGGAAAGCACTAGAGTCAGGCGAGTCATAGGAGGATCAGCTCATGATGTTCGTCTGCATCCCGTTGCCGACATGTGTGCAAATTTGATTTGTCATTATATCTATGCTTCTTGTGCATACTTGTATATCTGTTGTGCGTAGCTTCCTCTCTTCAGGAGTTACATCCCGTGTACAAAACTTTGCCCATTTAGGGGGCCAATCAATAAAACATGTTATTCAGTATTTGATGCTGGTTCTTTACTGTTTTGTACATGACAAACGCCAAGGTTTAATAAAACTAGCAAGTGTATAACATCGCTGGCCCTTGCCAATAATTGCTAAAACTTTGAATTAACTGAAGATGATGTCACTAACGCTAACCTGAATAAATTTGGTTGCATAGACTTGTCTTGTCTCGTTTGTGGTGTTGCAGGGTTTTTTGACCATACGAGGTGGACGATCGAAAGATTGCAGTACTGACCAGAAGCTCGTAACGGAAAGACTCGATCCCCACGCAGGTCGCGCTTCTGAGATGACAATGTTTCTTACGGAAGAAAGATCAAATTCCCCAGCTAGTCGCAGCTTATCCGAAGGACATTCTCCAGCAGGGTCGTTTACTCTCAACAGAATTGATGATTCCAAGATCGAAGGTTGTATTCAGACAATGTATCCCGAGCAGAGTGGTTTAGGCTCAGGAGATTAATATTTCCAAACTTGTAAGCTGTACCCAGATAGTCTACTCTTCCCAGTAGAGATTCCCTTCCCAGTAGGGTCGTTTACTCTCTCCCAGCGGAGACAGTTGATTTTCCTCAAGAGAGTCGTTTCATCCCCAGCGAATTTCTCTTTTCAGCAAGTGTTGTCTTCCTCCCAGTGGAACTCGAAGGTTAAAGCTCTCCCCGACACAGTTGGTTGTGTGTCCCGGCATTGATTATATATATATATACCGTGTGATACCCGTTCACTCTCCAGCAGAAGTCCAATCATGATTGGCGCATTCAGTTATTCCTCAGCGAAGCGGGCTTCATTCTTCCAGCATTTATTTTGCTGGAATAATTCTGTGACGCTTGGTTATCCTCAGCGGAGTTGGCGTTGTCCTCAGCGTTTATTTTACTGAAGCGGTTTTCTGTATCCCAGCAGTTCGAGCCTGCATTTGCATCAGCATATAGTGTCATATTTGCATTCACCAAATAAAAAAACGCGTAGCATTTCCATGTCGAATGGGGCATTACGCCATTGGCAAACATATGCATTCTGAAACATAAACCAGGTTGGTGAACCGTTTGTTTCTAGTGTTGTTTTCCTTGCAGGTGGAGGGAGCTCTTGCTCAAATTAATTGCTAAACCTTCAAGATCTCGGCGTGAGACATGTAATGATAATGTCAATTGTGGCATTATTCCCCACCAAGGTGCTTGTTTAAGTTTCTCTTACCCCTCCAACGGAGTATTTCTTCAAGATTGCTGTTATAACAGTATCAAAAGATTTCGTGAATCGATTTTTGAAGTTGCCTGGCAGTGTGGATGCAGAAAATCCCCAGTATAGTCCTTCTCAGATTTGCTGCCATGTCAGCACTGAAAATTGGAAGACTAGACTCATATTGTGTCACCCATATGATTGATAGAGCCAGCTGCTGCAAAGATAGGCAGAAAAAGCTGTATCAGAGAGTTTACCCGTAGCAAAGGCGGAGTTATTTTCCTGTATTTGGCAGAGTATGCACTCGTAGCAAAGGCGGAGTTATTTTCCTGTATTTGGCAGAGTATGTACCCGTAGCAAAGGCGGAGTTATTTTCCTGTATTTGGCAGAGTATGTACCCGTAGCAAAGGCGGAGTTATTTTCCTGTATTTGGCAGAGTATGTACCCGTAGCAAAGGCGGAGTTATTTTCCTGTATTTGGCAGAGTATGTACCCGTAGCAAAGGCGGAGTTATTTTCCTGTATTTGGCAGAGTATGTACCCGTAGCAAAGGCGGAGTTATTTTCCTGTATTTGGCAGAGTATGTACCCGTAGCAAAGGCGGAGTTATTTTCCTGTATTTGGCAGAGTATGTACCCGTAGCAAAGGCGGAGTTATTTTCCTGTATTTGGCAGAGTATGTACTCGTAGCAAAGGCGGAGTTATTTTCCTGTATTTGGCAGAGTATGTACCCGTAGCAAAGGCGGAGTTATTTTCCTGTATTTGGCATAGTATGTACCCGCAGTGGTGGCGGAGTTATTTTCCCGCAGTGGTGGCAGAGTTATTTCCCGTAGTGGTGACGGAGTTATTTTCCCGCAGTGGTGGCGGAGTTATTTCCCGTAGTGGTGACGGAGTTATTTCCCGTAGTGGTGACAGTGTTATTTTTCTGTAATGGTGACAGAGTGATTTTCCTGTATCGTTGGCAGGGTCATGTTTTGTTGACAGAAGTACTTCTCCCAGTGAAGTCAATAAGTTTGTTCCAGTATTGACAAGATAATGTTGAAATCAGATTTGTTCCCCAAACAGTTGTGCAGTTTATTTCTGCGATTGGCAAATTTTCGGGTTCTTAGTATTCAACCGTCTTGTACCTCGAATGTCTGAAGGCTCCGGGCGTTTCACCCAGTCGGGTCCAAGTCGTTTGAATAGGGGCAGCTGTTGCACCCTAAAATTTGCTCAACTTATTTCACCTGATTTTGTGTCTCATAGCTTTAGCATTTGCATATTAGGTCATGTACATAATTCATTCATCTGCATAGCATAGCATGGGCAAGCCATCCAACAAGGGACCAAGTGCCATTCTTATCTCTATGAGCATATCAATAGGTTCTTATTCAAATTCAAGCCTATCCAAGTCATCAGAAAGAAATTGAAGCTTGAGAAGTTAGTGGACCAAGCAGTGGGTTTCTCTCCTATCTTGAGGATATGTGAGGATCATCAGAGAAGTTGTGAGCTATGAATTGACATCATGGAAGACCTAGAGGGTCATTTTGAAAGTAAGACAAATCATTGGTGTGGTTACAAGAGATACAGTGGAAGACAGTAAACTAGGGTTTCATCTGGGTCAACCCTAGGTCAACCCTAGGTCAAATGCTTGATTGAAGGGCATCAAGGTCTATTTGGAGGATGTTGGATGCCTCATTTAATATGTGGATATGGATGTGGTGTTGTGCCAAGGAGAAATCAAAAGAAATCAAGAAGAAGGGAAGTTTCTAAATTAGGGTTTCTGTGTAAAATCCCCTGATTTAGGGCAAACTTCCAAGCAAGATAATTCAAAATGCAAGTCTCAAATGGATCCTTGGCCAACATATAACTTGTAGAGTATCTCAAGACCTTTAATTTGAGTTGTGGAAGGCATCAAGGAGATTTATAGAACTCAAGTTATGGTTCTTGCAAGTTATTGGTCATCAGAGGGCACTGAAATTTGTCTGTGAAAGTTACTTGATTTCCAAGCAACTTTTACCCCTCAAGGAGTTTTCAAATGGATTTATGGACAACATTAAAGTTGTTCCTCATGATCTTAGATTTTTAGAAAGGTATAGTATGCCTTCATCTGATTTGTAGAACTTTACTTATGATCTTGGCAAGCCAGGGGTATTTTGGGAAAGTGGAATTACAGGTCATTTCAAGCATATGCCCAAAACTCCTATTTCCAAACTTCAAATGAAGAAATGTTCAACATCAAACTTGCTCCAAATGACATTTTGAGTCTATAAAAGTGGTTGTGGCCAGTTGGAAATGCTCATAGCTTAGAATTGCAAAATTGACCAATTATAAAGGGAAAAGTACATTTTTAAAGGACCAAAATTGTGAATTTTTGATACAAAAGCAAAACCAAGCATATGACCAACCATTTTGAAGGTAAAGGACATTTTAAGACTATTGGAAATGTTATATTTTGGGTTTGAGGTCAAAATTTGGGAGTTACCATAGCTTGCTTATAATTGAAGTTACACATCCAATGCATACAAGGGATTAATGTGCAAGCTAGCAAGGCCTTTCCACATGTTCAAAATATCACCTAATGAGATTTCCAAGTGAGAATGAGGGGCTGCAACAAGGTTTCATGGACTGATTTTTTTCAACTCACCAATTTCACTTTCTCATGCAAAGACATAAGCAACTTCTCATGAGATCAATCTAGCAAGTTCTGGAACTTTCCATCATCATCTATATATTCATTCCAACAGATCCAAAAGAGGGTTGAACTTCATTTTGATAGAAAACTCATAGTTTCACTTCATCTTTCTCTTTTGCAAATTGCTTCGAATCCTCTCAATTCTTCATCATTCTTTCAAGTTTTTGTTTTCATTCAATCCAATAATCATCACTGATCCTATTGCAACCAAGATCTGAGTGAATAGTGGCCTGAATCGTGCTCTGCAAAATTCTCACATCCAAGTGCAATTGAAATCGGTTATGAGGATCCAGGTGGTTTGAGCAAAAAGTGTTGCATACAGAATCAAGATCATAGTCCATTGAATGATCCTGGAGCATTGCAAGCTTTGAATTGAAGAATTCAACCTTCCGTTTTCATCTTCTTACCAGGTTAGTGTTTCTCACGGTTTGACTTGAATTAGGGATAGTCTTCATGATTTGTTAGGTTAGACATGGTCTAGGTGGTTAGATGATTGTTTTTGGAGACTTTAGCAAGATTTGGTGAAGGTTGATGGATGCACATGAATTCTGTTGAGGCATAGAACATGATGATTAAGCTGTTAGAATCTTAGGTGATTAGCTAGTTTTAATCAGTATAGCATAGGGATTATTTTTGTATAAAGATTGGTGAGTTTGGTGAAGGTTGAAAGCTGATGAAATGTTGAGTTCATGATGTTATACCTTTCGGTTTGGACGATATAGTTTGTTTCAATGCAATCTAAGGCCACGGCTATATTCTACGTGGAAAATAGAACAAGATTGGTTCTTACATCGAGTCATTTGATGGAGAGATGAGTGAGAACGATGAGGGATAAGATTTGTGCATGGAGGGTGCGTTAATGGTGTTGCAGCAAACCCTAATTATCCCATGAAGAAGACGAAGTGGTAGCCTTCAGATCACGCGTTGAAAGTTGACCAAAGAGGGGATCGAACGGCTGAGATTCGAACGAATTTTGGAGGGAGAGCTGACCCATGGAACGCTGCGTTTCATTAAACGCGTTCCTGGGCTTAAGTGAGTTCAGTGCTATCCAAACCCCCATGCAGGCCCAATTTCGTATATTAACTGCATTTCACTGCTATTTACACCGCGTTCTTGTTTTTTTTTCTTGCATTTTATTTTGTTTTTTCTGAATCATAACTGGGCCCAACGCGTTTACTAGCGCCACCCCCCTATCTGGGCCCAAAGCATCATAATAACTGGGTATTGTTGCTGTTCATACCCCCATGCATCATTTTCACATTAATTTCACTCCAAAATTTTTTATAACTTTGAAAATCCATAATAAATTGAAAAATAATTATTTTTCAATGGGATTTTTTTCCCACTTTCCATTTTCTGTCAAGAAAAATATAAAATCATAAAATTGCCATTTTACTTCATTTTTATATTTTTTTGCATATTTTTACATTTAATTGCTTTTTTAATTCTTTTAGTTGATGCTACCATTTGTAGAATTTAGTATAAGAGTTTCCTTTAGGATTTTCACCCCATTCTTTTTAGTACAACTAGATATGGATATTAGGTGCCCCTAGTTTTTATACCACAATTTCTAGGATTTCATTTTAGGTAGTTTAGTTAGAAACTATTAGACTAGTTAATTAGGGTTTTGAACATAGCATAGGTGTAACAAAGCAATTTCTTTTTGGGTTTTTAGGTTGAATTAGAAGATGGGACTATAGGGGTATTATGGGTAAGTGTAGTAGATCCCTTAGAAAATTTTAGAGTTTCCCCTATTATATTAATACTTTTAGTATATTTTCATAATTGATTGATTGTATGGTGTGCCCTTTCTAGGGTTATTGTTTGATTGTGTGGGTTATTGGGCTTGCTTGGGGTATGGGTTTGAGTTGAAGACTTTGTTGATGAATCCCATTGAAGACAAAAGGAGTGAAGATCAATTTCAAGAGTTGATGAAGGTGGTAGCTTGCTTGCAGCTGTTGAAGATTATAGGAACTAAGAGCTAGGTAGAGCTTAGAATAGAAACTTGATTCATAAACATGGAAGGTCTTGTTTGCCTCCATTATTTCTATATGATTCAAAGTCTCTTTTAAGTACTCACCTCCTTCCTTTGGAAGGAATAGTGAATGTATTTAAGAGATAGAACTTTTGAGAGAAAACTGTCTGTATTTTGTTAACAGTCAGTAGGCCACCCTTGGTAGGCAACTGATTGTTTAACATCCATTTCATCTTGTTAACTACTACTCATCTTGGAGAGTTTGATTTGAAGAAAAGCCATGAAAGATTGAAGATAGAGACCTTGCTTGAAGATGAAGATTGTGTTGTTGAAGCTGTGCATGTGA
The DNA here is from genome assembly GCA_963859935.3 of Lathyrus sativus. Classification (NCBI taxonomy): domain Eukaryota; kingdom Viridiplantae; phylum Streptophyta; class Magnoliopsida; order Fabales; family Fabaceae; genus Lathyrus; species Lathyrus sativus. The sequence continues at coordinate 144,331,460 of OZ012739.1, read as the reverse complement.
CTGCTGCTGTTTGAAGCCCTGCTGCTTGAAGCTGTTGAAGATGATTACTGTTAGAGTTTTCCTCCTTGAAGATTGATGCTTGCTTGAAGCTTGTAGATGTTTTGAAGATGACTTGAAGATAGATGTTGATGGAGCTTGCTGTGCAGAGTTGCTGTTTGCTGTTTATTTTCTGTTTAGAAGCTTTTGATGTATTGTTTGAGTTTCCCGGACTGTATTGTTTGCCAATTAATCTGTTAGGTTGAAAGTGAATTTTGTTCGCTTTTGCCTGTTGTTTTCTAGGTTCGAGGTTGAGTGGGACTCCCTTGCCTCGCTTGTACTGCTGCATTCATGCATATTTTACTGTTTATTGTATCTGTTGTTTCTGTTTCCGTTTATCCCTTAGGATCTCTGTTTCTCTCTGCGCAAGAGAGGAATATGATAGACATTAGGTCTTAACCCATGCATGATAACATTAGGTTAGTTTGATTCCCTTTTCAACCATAGGTTAGAGTTCTGTCTCTTCTTTCTCAAAACAAACAGAAAAACACAATAAATATTTCAAACACAATAAAAGACACTTCTTCCGTAAAAGAATGTGAACTCATCAAAACGTCATTTTTGTCCGCTTGGACTGTTAATCAGAAAAACCCTTTTTCAGAAGGAGATAAAAACAATCAAGACAGACTTGTGTCGTACGTGGCCCGAACTACGTTTGCTCTGATCTTTCATGTTATATGAAAGTACGTAGGCATAGGATGCGATATCCTAGCGAGCAACCTTCCCCTCCTTTCCTGTAGGTAGGCGAACTACGTTGACTCTGATTTCTCGTTCCAGACGGGAATACGTAGGCATAAAGTGCGATACTTTGCCGAGTCATTTTATTTTCTTTTAACCCCAGACCTGTAGGATAGATAGAATAACAATCCGTACCAGAAAACAAGCGTGGATCTCGTCGAGTACGACGGACGTGAGGGGTGCTAATACCTTCCCCTTGCGTAACCGACTCCCAAATCCAGGATTTGGTTGCGATGACCATTCCTTTCCCGTCTTTGCGGTAGGTTTACTTCGAGCGTTTCCTTTCCCTCTGTTGGGATAAATAACGCACGGTGGCGACTCTTCTGTTCAGCCGGCGCCGATTTTCGCAGTAGTGACACCATCCAAGGCTTGTATTTCCCAACATGAGTCCGTTGACACTAGGCGTGCCTAGTCTTTCTCCCCGGCGGGGATATTTTCCTCTCTTCAGCATTTGCATCGTGCATAGCATCCTCCCAAACGCATAGCATTTCGATTTCGTATGGACCATTACGCCATATTCAAACATGTGCATTTGAAACATAAGCTAGGTCGTTATCTCTTTGTTTCAGGTGAACCTTGCAGGTGATGGGTCTTTGCCCGTGTTGTGGCTAAACCCCAATTCTTGTTATTTCCCCAACGGAGTTTCCCCGTGATTGTTATCATTGGGTGATCTTAACTTCATGTGGATTTTGAAGCTCGCTCTTATTTAGCGAAGGTCTGGCGGCGATGTCAGAAGTTTCTGAGGAATATGGTTATCTGACGGCAATGTTGGATGCTCATCAGATTCATGTTTGTCTGGCAGCGGTGTCAGAGGTTTATTAGCACCATGGTTGTCTGGCGGCTATGTCAGAGTTCTTTATCCCCACAGGTACTTGACGGTGATGTCAGGTGTTTTTCGGAATTATAGTTAGCTGGCGGTGTTGCACCCCAAAATTTGCCTAACCTATTCTTACTTGGTTTATGTTTCATTGCATTAGCATATCATTGATCTAACATTTGCATAGCATAGAATTGTTCATTTAACAGGGGATAAAGTCTGGTTTATATCAAGAGGAGCCTTTCTAGATGTCTTATGCAAGCTTGAGAAGTCACCAAAGTCATCAGGAAGAGGGTTGGGTTCTTGAGAGGTTCAATTGTTTATATGTGGTTAATCTCCTCATCTGAGGACCAATTGAAGATCATCAGTGGGTTGTGGAGCCTTAATAAAAGAGAGTGTGTGTGGATAGAGCTCATAGAGTGCCTTGAGGGTCATGGTGGAGCTCAGACAAGTCTTTATGCCAAGTGAGAAGAGCCATAGTTGAGGGTGTTGCAATTAGGGTTTTTGTCTCATCAACCCTAAGTCAACTATGCAATTGAAGAGGATCAAAATCTAAATTATAAGTCTTTGTTATCATGTATAGTTGTGTTGAGGTACATGAGATGATAGTCCAAGATCAATCCAAGAAAAGTTCACAGTGTGAGGAGTTGCTAAATTAGGGTTCTCAGGGTAAAATCCTTTATTTAGTGCCTAACTTCAAGACCACTTATCTCAAGATACAAGTTTTATCTCCAATTTTAGCCAACATGAAACTTGTAGAGAATGCTCTTAGCTTTAATTTGAGTACTAGAAGTCCTCCATTGGATTTATAGAACTCAAGTTATGTTCTAGACGAGTTACAGGTCATCTGAGGAATGTGAAATTTGTCTGTGAAAGTTCACTAACTTCAAAGGAACTTTTGACCTAGAAGGGTGTTTCTCCTAAACTTTTGACCAACATGAAAGTTGTAGGTCTTGATCTTAGATTTCTAAATTGTATTAGAAGTCTTCCATCTGATTTGTAGAACTCAGGTTATGAGGTTTACAAGTTAGGGGTATTTTGGGAAAGTGGGATTATAGGTCATTTGGCATTATAGGTCATTTTCACCATCTTGAAAGCTTCAAATGAAGTTTTGTTCAACACAAAACTTGCTCAAAATGATGTTTTTAGGTAAACCATGTCCTCATGATGGATTGATTTGGCTTGGGGTGAGACTTGGTTTGAGAAATTTGGCAAAAGGGAGAATTTAAAGGCATTTAAATGAAAATTCATGATTAATTCATTTTGTGCTCAAACAAAGCAAGTGGGTGCTCATTTTAATCAGAAAAACCATTCTAAGCACTTTGGCATTATTGGATTTTTCATTTGAGGTCTAATTCATGGTGTTTTGACTTGTAACTTCACAAGTAAGCAACACATCCAAATTTGGTCATGGGATGAATGCAAGCTCTCTAATCACTCTAGACACTTTCCACAGACCACAAGGGATTTAATGGAAACTTCTGGGAGAAGATTTGAGCCAGAACTCGTGTTTACCATGTTTGAATTTTTCAAAGGAATTTGAAAATTGGATTTCTGGATTTGGGCCTTCATTGGATCAAAAAAGCCCACAAACACTTTCTATTTAAGTTCTGTGAATGATTCAAAACAATTTTGGTGATTGATTTGTGCTAGAACCAGAGTTTGAAGTTGGAGTTTCAAGAGGAGAAGTGAGAATCGTGATTTCATTTCCAGGCCAATTCAAAGCAAATTGAAGTTACAAACGCCTTCAACATCACGCATTGAGTGGATCTGCATAGTTTGAGGCTGAGAATCGTGTTCTAGATACCTCAATTTCAGGCTCTAACACAGGTATGTAGTTTTCAAAATTACTGAAGATTCATCATGATTTAGCATCTGTTAGCATGCGGTTAAGCTTTATGAAGTTGCTTAGATGGATTTTGGATCATTAATTGAGAGTTTAGAGACAAAATAGGTTGACATATGATTTCTGTTGAGAGTTGGTTGGATCTGATCTTGTGGTTTCCACACAATCTAATTAGTTTAGGTTGATCAGTGTAACAAGAGGAAGAGATCTGTGGCATTAGATTAAGTTATGGTGATGATCAAGATTGATGTGCAATTTCTGTTTGCTTGTGTGTTTTATTTTCTGGTGAGAATTAGAGGAAATGAATGTCATATTTGGAATCAGTGTGGAAATTGGCGTGGAACCACATAATTTTTGTTGAGAATTGGCCACTTGTAATTGCCTGCTCACCGGAGAAGAAGGCTGAGGATCACCGGACCACCGTGCCAGAAACCTTCCCTCCATCTGAGTTCAAATGTGGAAGATGACCATGGACCGTTGGATTTGGCTGGAAACGAGACTTTGTATGTGCATCGTACGCTCACAATTTAACCTGAGGATTGAACTTCGACTTCCAAAACGAAGTTGTTTCATTAATCTGATGTGGCACGCTGGCAAGCCTTAGATTAGGAGACTGAGTCAATTGATCCAACGCCTCCCATTTATTTTTGCATTTTATTTTTCTTATTTTGATTTTTAATTCATTTCTTTTTATTTTAATTGCATTTTAATTCTAAAATTCATTTTAATTTCAATTTTCATCAGAAAAATAAAACAAAAATATGTCCATGCTCCTCCTTTTATTTGTGATTTTTCTGTGATTTTAGATTTCATGTTTGCCTGATTTTCAATTTAATTTGATTTTCTCCATTTTTGTTATTTCTTTAATTTTGCATATTTGATGCTTGTTTTTGCTGATTTTTGTTCTTTCAATTGGTATTGAATTTGGGGTTGATTTTTGGTTAGCTAGTAGATTAGAGATGCATGATCCCCTATGATTTAATTTAGATTTTTTAGACAACATTAAGTTCTGTTTTGGATTAGGATCTTTAGACTTTCCATTTTAGGATTTTAATGTGGTACCTTATGATTTAGGTTTTCTTTAGGTGACTTCTCTTTAGATTAAGGTTCTGATACTTTGCCCATAGGTCCTTAACATGTTTAGGTCCCCTTAGAAATTTTCTTAGGATTTTAGAAGGTGTTTTAGGATTTTTCATAGATTTGGTACTTAGAATAGTTATAAGTTGTTTTCAACATAGCACTTGCTTTAGAATGACTTCAATGGTTGCCCTTAGAGCATGATAGGCTTACTAATCTTCTTTTATGGTGTTTTAGACATGTATAAGCTTCTGTTTGCTTGAGGGTGATGTTTGATTTGGTGTTTAGGCCTTTCTTTAGAAGCTTTCTTTGAGCTTGTTCAATTAGGGTTTAGGAATAGCTTAGTTGCTTTCTCTTTGTTCAAAAAAACATGGATTGCTTTCCATTCTCATCCTATGATTCAAGGTCCCTATGTGAAAGCCTCATCCTTCCTTTTGAAGGATGTGTGGCATTTTACAAGAGATAGAACCTTTGAGGGTGCTTTTCTCTGATGACTGGTTGGGTGTCAGGTTGGATTCCCTTGGTTTCCTTCCTGCTTCCCATCATCAATCCAATATTCTTGGTGTTCACTCTCTTCTCTTTTGTTGGAGCTTGGAGATGAAGACTTCTCTTGAAGATTGCTTGAAGTTTTTTGTTGACTGTTTGATTGTTTGCTGTTTATCTACTTTGTTGTTGAGCTGTTTGTCTGCTAGTTTGTCTGTTGTTCTTCTTCTGGTTGCTCTGCTTTGCTTGTGTGACTGATTGACTGTGTGTTGCATTAGACTAGGTTTCTCATATAGTGATATAGGCTTAAGAGCATCCTAAAGGTTGAGAATAGCTCCTTTTGCTTGTCTGCATCTAGAGGTTGAGGTTGTATCCCTCTGCTTTACTGTTATTGATTGGCTTTGCTTGCTGGCTTAAGGTTGAGTCTGTCTCCCTTGCATGTGCTTTGTGTCTTGCCTTTGGGCTTGCTTGCTCTAGAAGTTGATTTGGGCTCCTTCTGCTTGTGTGTTGCATTGCATCCATTTTATTTACAGTTGTCTCTTTACAGTTATTTCTTTTGCTGTCGTTCTCCTTTGCCATGTTCCCCTAGGAACTCTGACTTCTCTTGTTCAAGAGAAGTTACGACAAACATTAGGGTTCTAACCATGCATGATAAAATTAGGTAGTTCCCTCCTAACCTCAACCATAGGATCAATTTTGCATGACAACTTTAGGATTGGATCAGTTCCTCTTTAGTGCGTCTTTTCTCTTCTCATCTGCAAACAAAATCAAAATACAGTAATAAAGGTTAATTGAAGTCGTACGTTACGAGCCTTAAGCTACTTGAGAAAAGATTATTGGAGAATTTCTTTTCAACAGTCTGGATGTTTAGTATGGCACCCTTTGGGTGACATGCGGCGCATTCACTCTCAGGTCATAGTCTCTAGTGCGATATCAGTTGCAAACATCCATAAAAGACACTTCTTTAAAAAGCAGAAAACAAAGATCAAACATTTTTTGTCCTCTTGGACCTTTAATTCTTAGAAACCCTTTTCAGAAGGAGAGTTTTGTTAACTCCCGGTTCTACCGCAAACGATAAACGCCTAAGTCTCTAAAGGTCGAGCTGCATACACCAAACTGCTGGAACCGTCTGTTAACCCTACTCGGATAAAAAAGACAAATGTGTGTCTCTCGTTGTCCCGAACTACGTTTGCTCTGATCTTTCGCGCCGTGTGAAAGTATGTAGGCACGTTTTTCGCAGTAGCGACAGCTGGCGACTCTGCTGGGGATTCGGGTTCCCTATGCGAGTCAATCCTAGCGCTTGTGTGTTTACCTGTTGGGTTTTATTTATCGCACTTTACTTTCCACATTTTCTTTTCAGTATATTATTATTGTGCTATTGTGGGAAGAGGCTCTGATGAGTGAGAAGCCAGACCCAGACTTGAGTGTACTTAGCATTAGTTGTGGAAATTACTGGGCGCGTGCTTGTTTTGCAGGCACTAGTATCTCATGAAATCCATGCTCAGACGAGGTTCTCCCGATTGACTTCTTTTCCAGCCCTTTGGGCTTGAGGGGTTGTTAGTTTGGAGGATTGTCGACTCTGGGGACCGATCATTTGTGACTCAGCTGAGTGAGGCCACATCAAGAGATGATGATGCCACACCTTCTGGGTATCATATCATCATTCTTGAAAGTCTGTGACGCTGGGAAACGCATAGGATTCCATACCTTGTCTATGATTAGGTCCATACCTGTGAGCGGGGTCGGGTTATTGCAGGAAACCTTAACCTTCAAACTACCTGGTTTTCTCGACAGTGAATCAGTGTTGTTGGGTTCAGAGGTTCTTATCGTTAGAGATGTGGTTGTTCTCGACAGTGCATATTTGTTTGGTCCTCTTCCGGGTTGTGCTATCAGAGCAGTGTTGTGGTTGTGTTGGATCAGAGCTTTGGTCTTCTCAGCAGCCATCTTGATCCCCTGTTGCATGTTTGCATTTTGCATTTTGCATACTCATTTGCATATCATTAACGTGTGTCTGTGTTGCAGGTACATTATCCCCCGGTTCCGGTTTTCTTGCCTTCTATTGTGCTATTATGGGTTCTCTGAGGAAGAATGTGGCCTATAAGCTCCCTACTCCAGATGTTGCTTTATTGTCCAGTTTGATTGCTTTGGTAGATGACACAGTGAGAGGTGAATTCATAAAATCTTATGGGAAGCTGCTCAGTTTGGTTCGTAAACCCTCTGTGTATGAGTTGAATGGGTTGTATGCCTTGTTGCAGTTCTATGATCCTTCCTTGAGATGTTTCACTTTCTCGGACTTCATTCTTGCACCTACATTAGAGGAGTATGTTGAGTTGTTGCGTGTGCCTATCAAGAGTCAGATGCCATTTGTTCATATGGATGCTAAGCTTAATCTGGATAATCTAGCTCTTTCTCTTCATTTGGATGCCTCTAAGTTGATCTTGTCCAGTTGGAATGGGGTTCCTGGATTTTCTCTGCAGTTCTTAGTTGGGAAAGCCCAACAGTGTGCCAAAGACGGTTGCTGGATTGTATTCAACGCCATTCTTGCTCTCTGTATATATGGCATCATTTTGTTTCCTAACATGCCTGATTTTGTAGACTTGGATGCCTTTCATATCTTTGCATCAGGGAATCCAGTTCCTACCTTGATTGGCGATGTGTATCATTCAGTCCATTACAAGAACGAAAATAGAAGGGGTAAGAATGTATCATGTTGTGTGCCCTTACTATACAGATGGTTTGATAGTCACCTACCCAAGAAGGGTCTCTTTGCTTCATCTGTAGCCACAGCTGAGTGGTCTGAGCGATTGATGGGTTTATCAACAGAGAGTGTTGTTTGGTTTGATAGAGATATATTGGTTACTGAGGTCATATTCAGCTGCAGTGGGTTTCTGAATGTGCCTTTGATTAGAAGAAAGGGTTGTATCAACTATAATCCATCTCTACTTGTCAGACAGTTTGCTTATGCTTTGAGAGTTCCGCCAAAGGATGAAGAGGTGCAGGAATCTTTGTACCTCACCGGTCTTCTAGAGGGGGATATGTTATCTAAGCTTCAGCATGCCTGGAATGATATCAGTAGATGAGGGAAATATTTGTTGGGTAAGAGAAATAGCCAAGCTTATGCTCCTTACATGACTTGGATCAGAGCCAGAGGAGAGACTATAGGGATGCCATTTCCGCCTGCTAAGCCAGAATGCTCTCCAGTGGTTGAAGAGCCTACTACCGTGTCTATTCAGCAGTATAATCAGGTGTTAGCTGAGAATGAAGAGCTGAAGAAGGCCAATGAAGAGTTGGAGAAAGAGCTGGCACAGGTTAGAAGCGAGAGAAGCGTAGTCGCCCACTCCTTCAAGAAGCAGACAAAGTTGGTGAACAGGTTAGGTACGGACTTGACTAAGCAGATAGTTGATCGTGAACATTTGGGTCTGGACTTCAAATCTGTCAATGACGTACTGGCCACCAAGAAGCAGCACTTGGATGAAGCATATCAGAGAATATCCAAGTTTAATCAGCAGTGGAATGCCACTTTAGCCAGCAACAAAGAAAGGGAGGATAAACTAAAACAGCAAATCTCCAAATTGAAGGCTCAGGTGAAGGCTAGTGAGAAGAAGTTTGATGAGGAAACTGCTCGCAGATATGCTACTGAAGACATGCTGAACAAAGCTCTCGCTACCCTGAAAGATCGCAAGTAGAAGTTCGAATCTAAGAAGCGAAAGTTATAAGATTGCTTTGGCCAGGGAGCGTGGGAAGATTCTGTTGAAGGTCTCCAGTGTACTATTATGCAGAGAGAGTTGCTTGTTGAGGGGTTACTCACTAGGCCTGATCACCCTCAAAACGAAAGAGTTACTAGAAGAGTTTCGTGCTCGCTGTCTTACTTGATTATCTTTGTAACTTTTTATATTTTTCTGATCTTTGTTGTAGGCTGACCATCACCAGGCCTGTTGGTTAAGGTCATGCTATTGATTCCCATTGTATTCATTAGCGTTGTACTGCTGCCATGTTGGGCCACATATATGTATGAGATGTTATTTCAGTGACTAGCTCTGGACTTCTTGTTATCGGCACTGGCACTCTAGCACTCGAATCGGGGGGGAAATCTCCCTAATGCACAGACACGCGTATGCATTTGCATAAATCATTTGCATAGCCGGTACCTTTAGTTGTGTTTCCCTAACCCTCTGTTGATGCAGGTTTCAAGATTGCCGACCAGCGAATTCATCGCTACTCTACCAGAAGCAACTGCAAGAAAGCCATGCACCAGATGCAAACTGAGATGCAAGAGATGCGCGACAGGATGGCGCAGTTCATGCAAGTGATGGAAACTGTGGCCAAGGTCCAGGAGCAGCTGTAAATTCTAGTGCAGCCTCTGATCGCTAGGGTTGATAGTCAGGGTGTGCTGCATGACGGGGTTACTGCTGATCCTCCTCATGGCGAGACTCTCCAAACTGGTGATGCTATACCGGTGGTCGTCCCCAATGCGACTGAGAACGGTAACCAAACTGGGAACGGAAATGTGACTGGTAACGATAATGGGCATGTGGAAACCAATGGTAATATTGGTGCTGGAAACGTGGGTTTCAATGTTGGTGCTGGCAACACTGGTTTTGGTTTCGGTGCTGGGAACACTGGTATGGGCGTTGGCGTTGGCAATGTTGGTTTTGGTGGTAATCAGGGTTATGGTAATCAGGGCTTCGGTAACGCAGGTTTTGGTAATGCAAGCAACAACGATGTTGGGGTGGGCGCCTACAACGTTGGTTTTGGTCCAGGTGCTGGTAATCAGGGTTATGGTAATATGGGATATGGTCCCAGGTTCAATCAGACTGGTTTTGGTCCTCATACTGCTTATGCTGGGTATGATAACGGGGATTCTCACTAGAGCGAAGATCGTCAGGAAGATGCTTTCCCTCCTCCAGGCAGGGATCTTGAGATGCCCGCTGACAGTGACAGAAGGTTCAGGTTGTTGGAAGAACAGATGAAGAATCTTACTAATCAAAATTCCACGGGGTTGGACGTGGCTAACATGGGATTAGTCCTTGGCTTGAGGGTGCCACTTAAGTTCAAAGCGCCCACTTTCGACAAGTACAAGGGGGATACTTGCCCACGAGTTCACGTGCGTTCTTATTATCGGAGGATGTCCGCCTATTCTGATGACGAAAAGATGTTGATGCATTTTTTCCAGGACAGCTTGTCGAGACCGTCATTGGAATGGTACATGGGGTTAGAGCCTACTCAAATTGGTAGATGGAAGGAATTAGCAGAAGCTTTTGTCAAGCATTACCAATATAACAACGACCTTGTGCCGAACAGGGTCCAACTCCAAAATCTTTCCCAAAAGGATGGCGAGAGTTTCAAAGAATACGCCCAGAGGTGGCGTGAGCTTGCAGCCAGGGTGCACCCACCCATGGTGGAGCGTGAGTTGGTGGATATGTTTGTGGGCACTTTCTATGGGTTGTATTATGACAGGCTTATCAATTGTACGACGGCTAACTTTTCTGAGTTGATACTCTTGGGGGAACGTATCAAGAATGGTGTCAAGATTAGTAAGATTCAAGCGGGAGAGTCAACCTCAACTGGAGGTGGTAAAAGGGCTTTTAGGAATAAGAGACAGGGGGATACTAATTCAATATACAGCTCCCGAGGAAGAGGTAGAGGTCGAAACCAATACCGTCAGCAGCAGATTGCTAGTGTGACAATTCATGTGCCTCAACAGCAACAACAATAGCCACAGCAGCAACGGGGACAACAGAATGCTGCTCCACAAAGATATCAAGGTCTGGATAGAGCTGTGAAAAGGGTATTTGATGCACCTCCATTGTCGTATGCTCAGCTTCTTCCGACTTTGTTATAATTGCAGCTTGTTGAGAAAAGGACGTTGGCTCCACTAAAGGGCACACCTCCTTTCGGGTATGACGCTAATGCACAGTGTGAATTCCACTTCGGGGCACCCGGTCACAGCATCGAGAACTGTCACGCGTTCAAGCACAAGGTGCAAGATTTGATAGATAGCAAGGCTATAAACTTTGGTAATGAAGCGCCCAACATTGAGAAGAATCCGATGCCGCCTCATGGATCTGCAAAGGTGGGTGCCATATTGGAAGATGCTAGTCTGAATCTGGTTATGAATATGGACGAACTGAAGACGCCTCTGGGTTATGTCAAGAGCAGATTGCTGAAAGGGGGGGTGTTCCCTGGTTGTGATACCGATTATGTTGGTTGTTTAGCCCGGCCTGAGGGTTGTGATAACTTGAAGAGAGGTATTCAAGAGCTGATTGATGAAGGAACGCTGCAATTCGACCGTACTGCTGAAGAGAAGCCTCCCAAGCGATAGCTGAAAGGCAGGGTGAAGTTGCAACGATTACAATCCCGTTCAAGACTGTCACGATATCGGCGCCTCCCAAGCGACCGACTATCACAATAACCAAAGCAGGACCCATTCCGTACGAAAGCACTAAAGCCATCCCTTGGAACTATGGGGCGGAAGTTTACTGCAATGGAGAGAAGATTAACCTGGAAATCCCGCCTGTAGGATCGGTTGATAACCTCGTGGGGGTAGGGGGCATAACCCGCAGCGGTAGAATCTTCACGGCGCCAGAAGTAGAAGCTGAGAGAATTTCCCGAGGGAAAGGTAAAGTCAATGAAGGAGGACCTTCTCAAGAGAAGGAAAAAGAGGCTTTGACCAAAGACGTAGAAGAATTCATGAGATTAATTTGGAAGATCGATTATAAAATTGTCGATCATCTGCAGCAGATGCCTTCCAAGATCTCAATTTTTTCATTGTTGCTTTGTTCCGAGGCTCACCGGAACGCTTTGCTAAAAGCCCTTGATGCTGCCTATGTACCCCAGGAGATATCCGTTAATCAGCTCGAAGGAGTGATTGCGCATGTGAACGCAGGGCATGGCCTTGGCTTTACTGATTTTGATTTGACGCCCAGGGGTCGCAACCACAACAGTGTGTTGCATATCTCAGTTGAGTGTAGGGGCACTGTTATGTCCCATGTCCTCGTTGACACTGGTTCATCCCTGAATGTTTTTCCTAAGAAGGCACTGTTAAAGCTGGATACCCGAGGTATAATCTGCACGCCAAGTGATTTGGTAGTGAGAGCTTTCGATGGGACTAGAAGGTCCGTATTTGGAGAATTGACTTTGCCAATCCAGGTCGTTCCAGAGGTGTTCGACACTGTGTTTTATATCATGGACATACAGCCAGCGTATAGCTGTTTGCTTAGACGATCGTGGATTCACTCTGCAGGAGCTGTGACGTCGACGTTGCACCAGAAGCTTAAATACATGATAGGTGGTAGCGTTGTCACCGTATGTGGGGAGGAAGACATCATGGTAAGTCACCTGTCTTCATTCAAATATGTCGAAGTGGATGGTGAGATCCATGAGACATTATGCCAAGCCTTTGAAGGAGTGTAGATCAGAGACAAGTCTCCTGTCATTAACAAAGGGCCAGAAGTGGCTATGTCTTCGTACAAAGAAGCTCAAGCAGTAGTTCAGGCCGGGGAGACCAAAGGTTGGGGTCAAGTTCTGGAGATTCCTGTTAAGCAAGACAAGTTCGATTTAGGGTATCGCCCGTCATCGTCATCTTCGTCACAGAGCAAGCCGAGGTTCAAAGGGCCGATTGTGTTTACTCCATGAGGAGTCAGTTTTGAAAGAATTAATGTTGTGTCTGACAGTGAAGATGGAGATAGCGACTGTGACATGGAGTCGTGGATCAAGCCCAACGAGCCAGGACAGAGCCTATGCAACTGGTCTATCCAGGACTTTATTCAAGTGACACCGAAACAGTAATGCCTTGCTTTTTCGATTATTGTACAATCATGTGTCCTACCCGGGGCATAGTGATTTTATTTCAGGGCCTACTTGTTTATGTGTATGCTTTGTTTTAATCATCAAATAAAGGCGTTTTCCTCATGCAAATTTTGTGATCCTTGTTTTTCTGTTTTTGTTTTACAGTAAAATGGCAATGTGGTTGTGTGCTTCGTTTACATATCATTTGAAGCATTTAACCCTTTCTCTTGCAGGATCCATATTTCAGATGACACCGATCAAGATCTCCCTATGACTCGCTTCGACTTTGAGCACCCGATATTTCAAGTCGAAGAAGAGATTGTCGAGGACGACGACTTACCAGAAGAGCTGACTCGTCTGTTGAAACAAGAAGAGAGAATCATTCTGCCTCATCAGGAGGATGTTGAGACCGTTAATTTGGGTTCGGAAGAGATTGTCAGGAATGTCCGGATAGGGGCTGCACTGCAAAGTGATATCAAGCAGAGACTTGTCGAGATGCTTCGAGAGTATAGTGACATATTTGCTTGGTCTTATGAAGATATGCCTGGGCTAGACACTTATATTGTGGTCCACCGCTTGCCATTGCGTGAAGACTGTCCGCCGGTCAAGCAAAAGCTCAGGAAAACGAAACCGGATATGGCTGTAAAGATTAAAAAGGAAGTGCAGAAATAGTGGGACGCTGGTTTCCTAGCTGTTACAACTTACCCTCCTTGGGTCGCCAATATAGTACCTGTACCAAAGAAAGATGGTAAGGTGCGGATGTGCGTTGACTATCGGGACCTGAACAAGGCGAGCCCTAAGGATGACTTCCCGCTTCCTCATATTAACGTGTTGGTCGACAACACTGCTCAATTCTCTGTGTTTTCCTTCATGGACGGCTTTTTGGTCTATAATCAGATTAAAATGGCGCCGAAGGATATGGAGAAAACAACTTTTATTACCCCGTGGGGAACGTTCTGCTACAAAATGATGCCCTTTGGTTTGAAGAACGATGGGGCAACATATCAGCGTGCTATGACAACATTCTTTCATGACATGATGCATAAAGAGATCGAGGTCTATGTTGACGATATGATTGCCAAATCCCAGACGGAGGAAGAGCATTTGGTGAATCTTCTAAAAAAATTTGAGAGGCTTAGGAAATTCAGGCTGAGGCTGAATCCTAATAAGTGCACCTTCGGTGTGAGATCTGGTAAGCTATTGGGGTTCATTATTAGAAAAAAAGGAATTGAGGTTGATCCTGCTAAAATAAAAGCGATACAAGAAATGCCAGCGCCAAAAACAGAGAAAGAAGTTCGTGGCTTTTTGGGGAGGTTGAACTACATTGCCCGGTTCATATCTCACCTCACAGCCACGTGTGAGCCCGTGTTTAGATTGTTGAAAAAAGATCAGCCGATTGTTTGGAATGAAAATTGTCAAAAGGCATTTGAAAAAATAAAAGAATACTTGCAGGAACCTCCGATATTGATACCCCTAGTAGCCGGAAGGCCACTAATCATGTACTTGACGGTTCTTGAGAACAGCATGGGTTGTGTTCTCGGTCAACATGACGAGACTGGACGAAAAGAGCATGCAATCTATTACTTTAGTAAAAATTTCACAGATTGTGAGTCCCGTTACTCAATGCTCGAAAAGACGTGTTGTGCACTTGCTTGGGCTGCCAAACGTCTGAGACAATACATGCTAAATCATACAACCATGCTGATTTCGAAGATGGATCCGATCAAATATGTCTTTGAAAAGAAGGCACTTTTAGGAAGGATTGCCCGATGGCAAATGGTACTGACAGAGTACGATATTCAATATGTCTCGTAAAAGGCTATTAAAGGTAGCGTACTGTCAGAGTACCTGGCTGAGCAGCCAATCAATGATTACCAGCCAATGAAGTTTGATTTTCCTGACGAGGATATCATGTACTTAAAGATGAAAGATTGCGAAGAGTCATTGCATGGTGAAGGTCCTGAGTGGAGTTCCCAATGGCAATTGATTTTTGATGGTGCTATTAATTCATATGGAAGTGGAATTGGGGCAATCATTACGACTCCCCATGGGACGCACATCCCGTTCACTGCCAGATTGACATTTCCAGTTACCAATAATGAGGCTGAATATGAGGCGTGTATCATGGGTCTCGAGGAGGCTATTAATTTGAGGATTAAAAATCTTGATGTGTATGGAGACTTCGCGCTAGTCATGAACCAGATCAAAGGTGAATGGGAGACTCGTCAGCCTAATCTGATACCGTATATGAATTATGCAAGGAGGCTGTTGCCCTTCTTTGACATAGTCGAGTTTCACCATGTGCCACGGGCAGAAAATCAGATGGATGACGCTCTCGCAACCTTGTCTTCCATGTACAAAGTTAACTTCTGGAATGATGCTCCCAGAATCCTTATCTCTCGCCTTGATAGGCCCGCTTTTATATTCGCCATTGAGGAAGCTTCCGATGGCAAACCGTGGTATTTTGATATCCAGAATTTACTAAAGAACCAAGAGTATCCGACTGGGACATCCAGCCGCGATAAGAAGACTCTTAGGAGATTGGCTGGCAATTTCTATTTGAATCCAGATGGTGTTCTGTATAGAAGAAACCATGATTTGGTGCTTTTGCAATGTGTTGATGAGAAAGAAGCTAATCTACTCATGGAGGAGGTCCACGAAGGAACCTTTGGCACGCATGCCGGCGGACACGCTATGTCTCGAAAGTTATTACGGACAGGGTATTATTGGCTGACAATGGAAAGAGATTGTTTTAAGTTTTCAAAGAAGTGCCATAAATTTCAGATTTATGCTGATAAGATTCAGGTGCCGCCAAGCCCTTTGAATGTTATGGCGTCCCCGTGGCCTGTCTCCATGTGGGGCATTGATATGATTGGGAAGATTGAGCCCACCGCATCCAATGGACACCGGTTTATCTTGGTAGCTATCGATTACTTCACCAAATGGGTTGAAGCAGCGTCTTACGCTAATGTTACCAAGCAGGTGGTAGCCCGGTTTATCAAAAAGGATATCATTTGTCGCTACGGCATTCCTGAAAGAATCATTACTGACAATGGTTCGAACCTGAATAACAAGATGATGAAGGAATTGTGCCAGAATTTCAAGATTGAGCATTATAATTCATCTCCCTATCGGCCCAAGATGAATGGCGCTGTCGAAGCGGCCAATAAGAACATCAAGAAGATAGTTCAGAAAATGGTTGTGACATACAAAGACTGGCACGAGATGTTGCCCTTCGCTTTACACGGTTATCGTACGATGGTACGCACATCTACCGGGGCAACACCTTTCTCACTGGTGTATGGTATGGAAGTTGTCCTACCATTGGAAGTTGAGATTCCTTCCTTGAGAGTTTTGCTCGATGTCCAACTTGATGAGGCAGAGTGGGTAAGGAATAGGCTAAATCAGCTCAGTTTGATGGACGAGAAGCGACTTGCATCTATCGCATATGGTCGGTTATACCAGAGCCGGATGAAGAAAGCTTTCGACAAGAAGGTGCGTCCTCGAAGCTTTCAGATGGGCGATCTTGTGCTAAAGAAGATTCTCTCACCACAATCGGATCACAGGGGCAAATGGACTCCCAACTATGAAGGTCCATACATTGTTCGAAAGGTCTTCTCTGGAGGAGCCTTGCTGTTGTCCACCATGGATGGCGAAGATTTTACATCCCCTGTGAACTCGGACGCAGTTAAAAAATACTTCGCTTAAAGAGACCCGCTGGACAGAAAAAAGAGAGTCCAGGCAAAAATGGGGCATCCCGGCGAACCAAAAAGAAAAAAGAAAAGGTTCGGGCAAAAATTAGGGATAAAATTGAAAAGATGTACACCCGCGAAGTCGAAAACCTGAAAAGGCAACTTCGGAAAAAAAAGGGTATCCCGGTGAATCGAAAACCCGCAAAGGGCGATTCAGGCAAAAGTTAGGGATTAAAAAAGCAAATGATTGCGGTCCGAGTTTGATACTGCATTGCTTAGTGGTTTGGGAGTACCTGAGGGTCGGTTATCCAAGTCAATCTCTTCCGAGGATGGAGTATCGGGAAAGCGTCGAAGTCAGGCGAGTCATAGGAGGATCAGCTCATGGACTTTGTCTGTACCACGTTGTCGACATGTATACAAATTTCTTTGTACCTCTGTACATATTTGTATTTATCTTGTAGCTTCCTCTTTTCAGGAGTTGCATCCATTGTACAAAACTTTGCCTGTTTACGGGACCATTATCAATAAATGCATAATATTCAGTACTTGATTGTTTGTTTTGTTTTAACTTTTACCGTTTTGTTTGTGGAAAACGCCGATGTTTTTGATAAACTTGCATGTGCATAAACTTGCAGGCCTCGGTCAATAATTGTTAAAACTTTGAATTGACTGAGCGATTGTCAAGGCTATTGACCTGGATATTTCCTTTTGTATATGGTATCTTGTTGTTGCTCATGTTTTGCAGGGTCGTTACCTTTGTAGCAAACAGGCAAGGGATCGTGTTTCCCCAGTCAGAGTCCCTTAACGTAGGAGCAGGCTCTAAGTGGTATTATTCCTCCCTAACAGATGGAAGTCGTATTTTTATCCCCACAGGAGTCATATGCAAGATAGCAAGCAGTCAGGCAGTAATGTGCATCCCCAGCGATGATCATGTGCATATTTAATCCCCCAGTGATGTCCTCACGGGGCACAACCAGGTTGTCCATGGTTTGAAAAGTTCATCCCCGCGCGGGATGGCTCTTTCTGTTCTCCAGCAGGTTATCTTTCCTCCAATAGGTTGATCATCCCCTGTAGAGTTCGTAGCTACGGATTTGTTAAGCTATTCCTCAGCAGGATTGTTGCTCCCCCAGCGGAGTCGGTTCACCTTTCCAGCATTTATTTTGCTGGAATAATTCTGTGATACCCGGTTATCCCCAGCGGAGTTGGCTTTGTCTTCAGCATTTATTTTGCTGAAGCGGTTCTGTATCCAGCTTTTCTCCGGCAGCCGGGCCCGCATTTGCATCATATCTGCATTGCATAGCAATTTACCCAAATGCGTAGCATTCCATCTTATATGGAGCATTACGCCATTGTCAACATATGCATTTTGAAACATAAGCCAGGTTGGTTACCTCTGTGTTTTCAGGCGTTCTTCCCTGCAGGTAATTGGAATTCTTGTTCAGGGTGGTTTTCGGATATTCAAATTCTTGGCATGAGATGTGGGATGATAATGTTCGTCCTATCATGTGTCCCCTTATCAGAGTTGCTTGGTTAAGTTTCTCTTCTTCCCCGGTGGAGTTTTCTTAAAACGGCTTCATAATTAGACTTTGGAGTTGTAGTCAAAATTCCCCAGTGGAGTTTTTCCTCGGGTTGCTATCACGTCAGCATTTCAAAAGAGAAAGATTTTAGAGATTAGACATCTGAAGTCATTAGTCGTCGTCAAGGTTAATGTCTGGCAGTTGACGTCAGAATTTCCGCGGCAGAGTTTCCTCGAATGGTTTAAATGGCTTCATAATTAGACTTTGGAGTTGTTGTCAAGAAATCCCTCAACAGAATTTTCCTCGAATGGTTGTTATGGCTTCATAATTAGACTTTGGAGTTGTCATCAGCATTCCACGGCTTCATAATTAGACTTTAAAGTTGTTTTCAGCATTCAACGGCTTCATGATTAGACTTTGAAGTTGTTGTCAGTATTTTACAAGAAAAATTTCAGCGATTAGACGGTTGAAGTCATTACTTGTTGTCAAGGCTTCATGATTAGACTTTGAAGTTGTTGTTAGAAATTATCCGGAAGAGTTCTAGAAGGCTTCATAATTTGACTTTGGAGTTCGACAGAGTTTTCCTCGAGTAGCTGTTACGTCAGCATTGCAGACTTCATAATTTGACTTTGAAGTTCGATAGAGTTTTCCTCGAGTGGTTGTTACGTCAGTGTTACACGGTTTCATAATTAGACTTTGGAGTCGTCGTTAGCAATTCCCCAACAGAGTTTCCTCTAGTTGCTGTTACGTCAGCATTACAGCAGCTTCATGATTAGACTTTGGAGTTTGTTGTCAGAGAGTTTGATGTCAGCATTACAGCAGCTTCATGATTAGACTTTGGAGTTTGTTGTCAGAAAGTTTTTATCAACATTAAACGGCTTCATAATTAGACTTTGGGGTTCGTCAAGATTGAACGGCTTCATAATTAGACCTTGGAGTTGTCGTCAGCATCGAATGGCTTCATAATTAGACTTTGGAGTTGTTGCCATATTTTCCCCGCAGAGTTGCTTGTTCAAGTCTTCGGAGGGATACCTCGCTTTACGTAGCGTCTGCCCGGAAATGGAAGGTCAAAAGATAGTACATTTACAGTTCCGCGTTTTTATGGAAGATCCAGGATAGTATGTGGATGACGCGCTTTACGTAGTGCCCGCTTATTGTAGCGTATAATGTGGATTCAAAGCCTGTGGCGTCACACAGGTGGTTGATATTGAAATCAGTTTCTTTACCAGATGATTGATCAGTTGTTGCCGTGACAACCGGATTCAATTTTTCTGGATCTTTTTCCCCGAGTAGTTTTGTTGTTTGTTTCTTCGGTTAGCAAATTTCCAGGTTCTCTGGTATTCAACCGTCTTTTACCTCGATTGTTTGAAAGTCGTTCGCTTTTCATCCAGTCAGGTCCAAGCCGCTTGAATAGGGGCAGCTGTTGCACCCCAAAATTTGCCTAACCTTTTCTTACTTGGTTTATGTTTCATTGCATTGTTCATTTAACAGGGGATCAAGTGTGGTTTATATCAAGAGGAGCCTTTGAGATGTCTTATGCAAGCTTGATAAGTCACCAAAGTCATCAGGAAGAGGGTTGGGTTCTTGAGAGGTTCAATTGTTTGTATGTGGTTAATCTCCTAATCTGAGGACCAATTGAAGATCATCAGTGGGTTGTGGAGCCTTAATCAAAGAGAGAGTGTGTGGATAGAGCTCATAGAGTGCCTTGAGGGTCATGGTGGAGCTCAGACAAGTCTTTATGCCAAGTGAGAAGAGCCACAGTTGAAGGTGTTGCAATTAGGGTTTTTGTTTGATCAACCCTAAGTCAACTATGCAATTGAAGATGATCAAAAGCTCAATTCTAAGTCTTTTTTATCATGGATAGTTGTGTTGAGGTACATGAGATGATAGTCCAAGATCAATCTAAGAAAAGTTCACAGTGTGAGGAGTTGCTAAATTAGGGTTCTCAGGGTAAAATCCCCTATTTAGTGCCTAACTTCAAGACCACTTATCTCAAGATACAAGTTTCATATCCACTTTTGGCCAACATTAAACTTGTAGAGCATGCTCTTAGATTTAATTTGAGTACTATAAGTCCTCCATTGGATTTATAGAACTCAACTTATGGTCCAGACGAGTTACAGGTCATCTGAGGAATGTAAAATTTGTCTGTGAAAGTTCACCAACTTCCAAGGAACTTTTGACCTAGAAGGGTGTTTCTCCTAAACTTTTGACCAACATGAAAGTTGTAGGTCTTGATCTTAGCTTTCTAAATTGTATTATAATTCTTCCATATCATTTGTAGAACTCAAGTTATGAGGTTTACAAGTTAGGGGTATTTTGGGAAAGTGAGATTATAGGTCATTTGGCATTATAGGTCATTTTCACCATCTTGCAAGCTTCAAATGAAGTTTTTTTTCAACACAAAACTTGCTCAAAATGATGTTTTTAGGTCAACCATGTCCTCATGATGGATTAATTTGGCTTGGGGTGAGACTTGGTTTGAGAAATTTGGCAAAAAGGAGAATTTAAAGGCATTTAAATGAAAATTCATGATTAATTCATTTTGTGCTCAAACAAAGCAAGTGGGTGCTCATTTTAATCAGAAAAACCATTCTAAGCACTTTGGCATTATTGGATTTTTCATTTGAGGTCTAACTCATGGTGTTTTGACTTGTAACTTCCCAAGTAAGCAACACATCCAAATTTGGTCATGGGATGAATGCAAGCTCTCTAATCACTCTAGACACTTTCCACAGACCACAAGGGATTGAATGGAAACTTTTGGGAGAAGATTTGAGCCAGAACTCGTGTTTACCATGTTTGAATTTTCCAAAAGAATTTGAAAATTGAATTTCTGGATTTGGGCCTCCATTGGATCAAAAAAACCCACAAACACTTTCTATTTATGTTCTGTGAATGATTCAGAACAATTTTGGTGATTGATTCGTGCTAGAACCAGAGTTTGAAGTTGGAGTTTCAAGAGGAGAAGTGAGAATCGTGATTTCATTTCCAGGCCAATTCAAAGCAAATTGAAGTTACAAACGCCTTCAACATCACGCATTGAGTGGATCTGCATAGTTTGAGGCTGAGAATCGTGTTCTAGATACCTCAATTTCAAGCTCTAACACAGGTATGTAGTTTTTAAAATTACTGAAGATTCATCATGATTTAGCATCTATTAGCATGCGGTTAAGCTTTATGAAGTTGCTAAGATGGATTTTGGATCATTAATTGAGAGTTTAGAGACAAAATAGGTTGACATGTGATTTCTGTTGAGTGTTGGTTGGATTTGATCTTGAGGTTTCCACATAATCTAATTAGTTTAGGTTGATCATTGTAACAAGAAGAAGAGATCTATGGCATCAGATTAAGTTATGGTGATGATCAAGATTGATGTGCAATTTCTGTTTGCTTGCGTGTTTTATTTTCTGGTGAGAATTAGAGGAAATGAATGTCATATTTGGAATCAGTGTGGAAATTGGAGTGGAATCACATAATTTTTGTTGAGAATTGGCCACCTGTAATTGCCTGCTCACTGGAGAAGAAGGCTGGGGATCACCGGACCACCGTGCCAGAAAAATTCCCTCCATCTGAGTTCAAATGTGGAAGATGACCATGGACCGTTGGATTTGGCTGGAAACGAGACTTTGTATGTGCATCGTACGCTCACAATTCAACCTGAGGATTGAACTTCGACTTCCAAAACGAAGTCGTTTCATTAATCTGATGTGGTAGCTGAAGTGGCGCGCTGGCAAACCTTAGATTGGGAGACTGAGTCAATTGATCCAACGCCTCCCATTTATTTCTGCATTTTATTTTTCTTATTTTGATTTTTAATTCATTTCTTTTTATTTTAATTGCATTTTCATTCTAAAATTCATTTTAATTTCAATTTTCATCAGAAAAATAAAACAAAAATATGTTCATGCTCCTCCTTTTATTTGTGATTTTTTTGTGATTTTATATTTCATGTTTGCCTAATTTTCAATTTAATTTGATTTTCTCCATTTTTGTTATTTCTTTAATTTTGCATATTTGATGCTTGTTTTTGCTGATTTTTGTTCATTCAATTGGTATTGAATTTGGGGATGATTTTTGGTTAGCTAGTAGATTAGAGATGCATGATCTCCTATGATTTAATTTAGATTTTTTAGACAATGTTAAGTTCTGTTTTGGATTAGGATCTTTAGACTTTCCATTTTAGGGTTTTAATGTGGTACCTTGTGATTTAGGTTTTCTTTAGGTGACTTATCTTTAGATTAAGGTTTTGATACTTTGCCCATAGGTCCTTAACATGTTTAGGTCCCCTTAGAAATTTTCTTAGGATTTTAGAAGGTATTTTAGGATTTTTCATAGATTTGGTACTTAGAATAGTTTTAAGTTGTTTTCAACATAGCACTTGATTTAGAATGACTTCAATGGTTGCCCTTAGAGCATGATAGGCTTACTAATATTCTTTTATGGTGTTTTAGACATGTATAAGCTTCTTTTTGCTTGAGGGTGATGTTTGATTTCGTGTTTAGGCCTTTCTTAAGAAGCTTTCTTTGAGCTTGTTCAATTAGGGTTTAGGAAGAGCTTAGTTGCTTTCTCTTTCTTCAAAAAAACATGGATTGCTTTGATTGCTTTCCATTCTCATCCTATGATTCAAGGTCCCTATTTGAAAGCCTCATCCTTCCTTTGGAAGGATGTGTGGCATTTTACAAGAGGTAGAACCTTTGAGGGTGCTTTTCTCTGATGACTGGTTGGGTGTCAGGTTGGATTCTCTTGGTTTCCTTCCTGCTTCCCTTCATCAATCCAATATTCTTGGTGTTCACTCTCTTCTCTTTTGTTGGAGCTTGGAGATGAAGACTTCTCTTGAAGATTTCTTGAAGTTGTTTGTTGACTTTTTGATTGTTTGTTGTTTATCTGCTTTGCTGTTGAGCTGTTTGCCTGCTAGTTTATCTGTTGTTCTTCTTCTGGTTGTTCTGCTTTGCTTGTGTGACTGATTGACTGTGTGTTGCATTAGACTAGGTTTCTCATATAGTGATCTAGGCTTAAGATCATCCTAAAGGTTGAGAATAGCTCCCTTTTCTTGTCTGCATCTAGAGGTTGAGGTTGTATCCCTCTGCTTGACTGTTATTGATTGGCTTTGCTTGCCGGCTTAAGGTTGAGTATGTCTCCCTTGCCTGTGTTTTGTGTGTTGCCTTTGGGCTTGCTTGCTCTAGAAGTTGAGCTGGGCTCCTTCTTCTTGTGTGTTGCATTGCATGCAATTTATTTACAGTTGTCTCTTTACAGTTATTTCTTTTGATGTCGTTCTCCTTTGCCATGTTCCCCTAGGAACTCTGACTTCTCTTGTTCAAGAGAAGTTACGACAGACATTAGGATTCTAACCATGCATGATAACATTAGGTATTTCCCTCATAACCTCAACCATAGGATCATTTTTCATGACAACTTTAGGATTGGATCAGTTCCTCTTTAGTGCGTCTTTTCTCTTCTCATCTGCAAACAAAATCAAAATACAGTAATAAAGGTTAATTGACGTCGTACGTTACGAGCCTTAAGCTACTTGAGAAAGGATTGTTGGAGAGTTTCTTTTCAACAATCTGGATGTTTAGTATGGCACCCTTTGGGTGACATGCGACGCATTCACTCTCAGTTCATACTCTCTAGTGCAATATCAGTTGCAAACATCCATAAAAGATACTTCTCTAAAAAACAGAAAACAAAGATCAAACTTTTTTTGTCCTCTTGGACCTTTAATTCTTGGAAACCCTTTTCAGAAGGAGAGTTTTGTTAACTCCCGGTTCTACCGCAAACGAAAAACGCCTAAGTCTCCAAAGGTCGAGCTGCATACACCAAACTGCTGGAACCGTCTGTTAACCCTACTTAGATAAAAAAGACAAGCTTGTGTCTCTCGTTATCCCGAACTACGTTTGCTCTGATCTTTCGCGTCGTGTAAAAGTACATAGGCACGAGATGTGATATCTCGGCGAGCAACCTTCCCCCGTAGTTAGGCGAACTACGTTGACTCTGATTTCTCGTTCCAGACGGGAATACGTAGGCATAAAGTGCGACGCTTTGCCGAGTCATTTTCTTTTCTTTTTAGACCAGACCTTTAGCATAGATAGATGTAACAAACCCGTCAGATACACACAACAAGCGTGGATACCATCGAGTATGATGGACGTGAGGGGTGCTAATACCTTCCCTTGCGTAACCGAATCCAGACAATGGTTGCGACGACCTTGTCTTATACCTTTTCGTTAGGTTTTTTCTGGTCGCTTCCTTTCCCTTTCCGTGGGATAAATAACGAGAGGTGGCGACTCTTCTGTCTTGCCGGCCTTGTTTTTCGCAGTAGCGACACGCGGCGATGCCAGATGTTCGTGGGATTTATGGTTGATGACGGTGATGTCAGAGTTCTATTACTAAGGTTTTGTTTTTCTGGCGGCGATGTCAGATATCCTTGGTTTTCCAACAGCAATGTTGGAGGTTTGTTTCTGACGGCGATGTCAGATATCTTTGGTTTTCCAGCGGCGATGTTGGATGTTTTTTCTTGGCAGCGATGTCAAGTGATTTGGTTTTCCAACGGCGATGTTGGAGGTTTGTTTCTGACGGCGATGTCAGATATCTTTGGTTTTCCAGCGGCGATGTTGGATGTTTGTTCTTGGCGGTGATGTCAAGTGATTTGGTTTTCCAACGGCGATGTTGGAGTTTTGTTTCTGACGGCGATGTCAGATATCTTTGGTTTTCCAGCGGCGATGTCAAGTGATTTGGTTTTCCAACGGCGATGTTGGAGGTTTGTTTCTGACGGCGATGTCAGATATCTTTGGTTTTCCAGCGGCGATGTTGGATGTTTGTTCTTGGCGGCGATGTCAAGTGATTTGGTTTTCCAACAGCGATGTTGGAGGTTTGTTTCTGACGGCGATGTCAGATATCTTTGGTTTTTCAGCGGCGATGTTGGATGTTTGTTCTTGGCGGCGATGTCAAGTGATTTGGTTTTCCAACGGCGATGTTGGAGGCGATGTCAGATATCTTTGGTTTTCCAGCGGCGATGTTGGATGTTTGTTATTGGCGGCAATGTCAAGTGATTTGGTTTTCCAGTGGCGATGTTGAATGACGGCGATGTCAGAGAATCGTATCTTTGGATCCAACGTCTGTTTGTATTTAACAGAGGTCTAACGGTGATGTTAGCTATTTTACCGACTTAATGTCAAGGCCTGACGGCAAGGTCAGATGCTTTTACCGATTTGAAATTGTGGATTGACGGCAAAGTCAGATGCTTTTACCATCGGATGCAATTATTTCTGGGATTTTACTCCAGTGAACAAGTTTGTTCGGTTACTGTTTCATTCTACGGTTGTCAAATTTCTGGGTTCTTTGGTATTCAACCGTCTTTTACCTCGACTGTTTAAAAGTCATTCGCTTTTCATCCCTTCAGGTCCAAGACATTTGAATAGGGGCAGCTGTTGCACCCCAAAATTTGACCAGCCTCTTCTTTACTTGGTTTATGTTTCATTTCATTGTTCTAGCATATTGCATTGCATAGCATTTCGCATTTGCAGGGGATTAAGTGTTTGTCTGTGCACCACTCAAGAGAAAAAACCTTTATTAGCTTCGACCTCAAGCAAAGGCACTGGAATAAACCATCAGAAGACTGTCAGGGGGCCCGTAAGGTGTTATCATTGGCGGGAGCATGAGATATAAGTTTGTTGAGTGTCTCAAAGGTTGTGATGGAAAGGAAAGGTTATTCAGTTCATTTGCACAAGGCCCCAAGCCAAGAAAGGAGAAACTAGGGTTTCGATTTTTACCAGGATAAAATTTGTTTCCTAAGGCAAACTTGTTTCCATGAACCTCCACATGCCCTGAGGTGTTTGAGGATGAAAGATCGATCATGAATTTTTATCAGAAGAGCCCCAATTGGTCAGTCGATTGAAAATTGGAGATGCAGAGAAAAGTCAATTGTGCAACGAAAAGTCAACTCTTGACTTTTTGAGGTCAAGATCATGATCCTCAATCTCAATTTGACCAACGGATGAAATTTGATCAAGAAAAGTCGAGAGTTGTTGAAAGTTTCCATTTTTGGGAATTAGGGTTTTAGAACTTTCCATTTATGGAAAGTTTTATGTTTGGAACAACCATATTCAAAGCCTTTTTGCTTCATGATAGAGGTTTCAAATGAACTTCTGGCCAACGTCAAAGTTGTTCCTTGTGTTTCGAGCTTTCTTTTGAGTACCAATTCATAATCATAGGATATTTAGAGCTCAAGTTATGATCAATCGAAGTTGAGGAAAAATAAGTCAATTTTATAACTTAGAATTTTTTCTAAGTTATTTGTGGACAGCCTTCATGACATGGTTTTCAATCTCAAATTTCATGGTCTTCCAATGATCCAACGGAACTTTCATCAACATGAAAGTTGTTCTACTCCATGCCCTCTTTACTAAGAACTCAAGTTTAGGGCAATTGGATTTTTGAGCACCAAGATATCGTTGGTCAAAGTTGGGGGTTTGAGCACATTTTTAAAACTGGTATTTTGATTCATTTTGGCATATGTGGCATTTGTGCATGAAGAAAATATCAGCCTTGCTCCAAGACCATGCGCATAAACTGATTTTTCTTTCCCACCAAACATTGCCATAACTAGAGGGACAAAGTTTGTACCCCTCATGAGGATATTTTGAATCTTTTGCCTAAAAGAGGAAGAGACAAGCTTGCTTTTTCTGTTGCAACCAGCCACCCCCAGCTGCAGCTCAACAATTTGTCCCCTCTTGTACTGTTCATTCCCTCACCATTTGATCCCAACAACCATGGACATGTATGATTTGGTCCCTTAATCTTTCACCTCAGTAAATTCCTCAAATTCTTTTTTTACATCCTATATAAGCTGCAAAACAGTGGAATGAAACCCTAGCCACCATTTGAGAGAAATCAGATTTTGACATTTGGTACTCCTTTGAAATCCCCACAAAAATCACTCTCCTCTTCACTCTTTTTCTCAAACTTTTCTCCATAACCTTGTTATCCCAACACTGCTGGGAAGATTTGTGCAAAAGGAGAAGTTAGGAGCTTGAAAACTGTAAGTTTTGCTGCTGGTTTGCTCTGGAGGCTGCAAGAGGTAAGTATCACAAAAAATTTTGGTTTATTGCATCATTAGCATTAAAACATATGTTGAATCTGTTTTAGTGTTTGTCTGACCATTTTGTGTATGAATATTTCATTAAATATGCCTTGACATGTGTTGTCCTTGGATTGTGAATCATTGGATGAGTTTCTGTTTTGAGTGTTTTTGTTTTTATCATTATGGTTACAAATGTGGATTCATGAACTTGGTTGTTGTTTTGTTTGGTTGCTGTCAAACTTGTGTGTGCTTGAGGATATGGCTTATCAGCTCAAATTTCGTTATGTGTGTTGGTCATGTCATTGGTTGAGACCTGTTTGTTTTTTACTGCTGTTAGAGCCTTGTGTGAGGTTGTTGTTAGATCTTGTTTATGTTTTGATTAGTGCAGTTGGTATGTTGCAAGTGAGTTTTTTTTGGTGAGTATTTAAACCTGTTGAGCCTGCTGTTAGGATGTTGTGAGATGAGGTTTCCAGGTTTCTTTTTCCTCTGCTAGCTGGCTCTGATGAGAGAAGGAGTTTTCTGTTTTGGTTTTGAGTTGTTAGTCTATAGGGCAGAACCTTACTTTTGTTGTGTACCTCAGTTTTTGATTAGAACATTGATGAAGTTTGATGTTGGTTTGTTAGTTAGGTCCAATACTAAGATGTTTCACATGACTGGTTGGAGATCAACATGTTTGCTTGGTTCAAGATTTATTGGTTGCGCTTGAGATTGAGTTTCCAACTCAAGTGTAGGTTTTTGGCAGGCGCTTAGTTGGAGTTGGTTGGTTTATGAAGTCTTCTTTTGTTGTTAATCTATTATTAGTGGCCTGCCTGTTGTTTTAGGTAGTATGTTTGGATTTAGGATGATGTGGTACTGCCTTAGAATTTCATCACATCTGTTTACAGGACTACCAAATCTGTTGGTACTGAGGAGGCTTAGCTTTTTTGATGTTTGGATTTGAGTCATGTCATGATTGAATCTTTTTCTCATTTGGTAAAGTTTGGTTGTAGCTGTTAAGAGATTTCATTTTGATTTTTGAGAATCAACTTGGTTTTGTTGGCACCTTTGATGACCAAACTGTCATGAAGGTCTTGGAGTTGCTTAGAGCAGTCAACTTCCTGTTTGAGTTAAGACTTTGTTTTACATCAAGACTGCTAGGCTGTGATAGGATTATCATAAGTAGGACTGTCATGGGCCTGATCTGCTCTTGAATCTCCAGTTTTTTTTATTGACATAGTGCCTTAGTGCTTAGCATATGCCCAGTTTTTGTGGAGGGTCAAACCATTTTGGTTTCCCATTTTGGACTTTGTTAAGTTTCTACACCTTGGCTGATACTTGATGTGAAGGAATTTCATAATAGGATTTGTTTGGTTTTTTTGTGCTAACCTCTGTGGTTATGTATAGGTCCAGCATCTGGTAGCTTTAATTTTCCCTCAAACACCAAGTGCTTTGTGTATGCCACTGTCATCTTGCTAGATCTGCCATGGTTTTCTTGTCAGCATCATTGGCCTTAAGATTTGGTGTTTGTGTTAAGTATCTGGTCCTGTTGCTATTAGGGTGGTTAAGTTTTGATTTTGGACCTTGCTGTCAGGGATTCATCTTTTGTGAAGGCAGGGTGTCTTGATTTTCCCCTATGGTTGTTCTTAGAGAGGGAGTTTATCACTTTTCTTTCCAATTGCTGCCATGATTTAGAGTTGATTTGTGTTGGTAGCTGTCATGAGGATCTGTCATGGAGTCTTGGTGCTTTGAAGGTAGACTGTTGTGTGACAATTGGTAAAGTCCAGCTTTGACATTGTGAGGTCAATGTTCATGTTCAATAGCTGTTGGTTTTAATTTCACTATGCCAAGAGCAAGTTTTATTCGTGTTTTCCCTGCAAGTATAGGGGGTTTTGGTGGAAACTGATTTTGTTGGCTCAAGTGTGGTAGGCATTGGTTTAGTCCCTTATGTTAGAGGGTTTTGTTTGAGTGTTGTTGACTATTAATTTTGGGGCTGTAAGTGGGATTTATCAATGGATAAAATGCCAAGGTTTTGGTACTGCTCATGTTTTGACAAAATGGATATTGCACTAATGAGGACAAACTGTGTCAGCTTGAGTCCATACCAAGACTGAAATGTGAACTACTTGGATGATGTTAGACATTAGCATGTTAATTGTTTGAACTGGTTTGGTGTGGAAATTGACTTGTGCTTGCTCACTTTGAGGTAGCAGCTCTCGTTTGGAGTTTGTAGTGAACTAGTTTACTACCTTTTTAAAGTGTGGCTGGTTCATTGTCATGAGACTTTGGACTGTTATTGCTATTTAGAGCAGTTTTGTTGGGCTGTCTGTGTAGGCCAGGTTAGATGTGTGATATTACCATGTCAGTTTTGCAGGGTTGTTCCTGTTTGTTGTTTTGAATTAAAGTTTGATGTTTGGAACTAGTATGCATTGCCTTGTTGTTTGTCTGAACCAAATAACCTTGTTGAAATTTTGTTTTGATCTTGTAAGATTGGTTGTTGGGCCTGCTGCATTATTTGTTCATTTTCAACTCATGTTCATGATAGCAACTCATATGTCAAACTCTTATCCTTTGTTTTTTGATCTACATTTCTGTTGGGATTTGATCTAATGCATATTTAAGACTTGTGCATGTGTGAAGCCTGGACTCTCTACATTTAGTTGGTTCATGAATTTCAAAACGCATCTCAAAACATCTCTTTGCATAAGCCTTCGAATTTTTGTGTGTGTACTGTATTTGGAAAAATTGATGATGCTATCTTCTTCCTTATGAACTTCTGGTTGAGTTTGATATAAAGTTTGTCCCATTTGGTTGAGGTATGAGGGAGTTACGAATCAAAACGTATTTGGATGGTTTGCTTTTTTTGTTTTGCCCAGAAGTTCACTTTGCTTGGGTATTTCTATTAATGGGGTGGCATAAATACATGGATGTATCGCCACCCCAGTGGTTAGAAGCCTTGCCATAAGTATCTCATCATGTGTGTGATCCTGAGTTCAAGCCCGACTGGGGCCTTTTTTTTGCCTTGTTTTTTTATTATTTTTCACACTTTACGTTTTCTTCTTCTCCTTCCACTTGTGTACGCGCGCGTGTGGTTGGCCTGTTGGTCATGTGAAGAGTTTCCAATCCCAAAGTCATGTGTTCAAGTCCTAGAGTGAACATTTTTTTAAAACCCTTACTTTTTTCATTTATTTTTATTTCTTTTGTTTTTATTTACTTCTTTTCTTGTTTTGTTTTCATTATTATTTTATTTTATTTTAAATATTATAAAAACCCAAAAAATCTTTTTTTGTTATTTCAATGTGTTATTTTATTTTTCGTCCTTTTATTTTATTTTCCATTCTATTTTTATCATTTTCATTTTGAATCTTAATTTAACTTTATTTCTTTCATTTCACTTGTGATTGAGTTATGTGATGTTTACTTGGCTTTTGGCCATGATCCCCTTAGGATTCCTAGTCCCTCCATTTAGGATGGGAGTAGGAGAGACATTAGGTGTTCAATATTTTGCATGATAACATTAGGTTAGTTTTCCCCTTTCACCTCAATCTTAGGAACACCATTGCATGACAACTTTAGGTTTGGTTCAGTCCCCCTTTAGTGCGTCTTTTCTCTTCTCATCTCAAAACAATCATAAAACACCTAATAAAGGTTAATGAATATTGTACGTTACCAGCCTTAAGCTACTTGGGAAATGGTTGTTGAAGGGTTTCCTTTCAATGGCTTGATTGTTTAGTATAGCACCCTTTGGGTGATATGCGACGCAATCACCCCTAAGTCATAGTCTCTAGTGCGATATGAATTACAAACCAATTCAAAAACACTTCTTTCTCTAAAAAACACAAAAACACAAAAACCTTTTTCACCCTTTGGGGTTCTTAATCAAGGAAAATCTTTTCACAAAAAGAGTGTCGTTAACTCTTAGTTCTACCGCAAACGGTAACGCCTAAGTCTCCAATGTTCGAGCTGCATACACCAACTGCTAGAACTATTTGTTAACCCTACTCGGGCCTAAAAAATTTTGAACTAACCTGTGGTCCTTTTATCCCGAACTACGTTTGCTCTGATCTTTCATTCCAGATGAAAGTACGTAGGCACAAGACGCGATATCTTGGCGAGCAACCTTCCCCACCTTTCACCCGTAGTTAGCCGAACTACGTTGACTCTGACTTCTCATTTCAGATGAGATATGTAGGCACAAAGCGTCGTTGCTTTGCCGAGTCACTTTCTTTTTTTGTCCTCAAGCCTGTAGTTAGACAACAAGCGTGGATCCCATCGAGTACGACGGACGTGAGGGGTGCTGACACCTTCCCCTTACGTAACCGACTCCCGAACCCGAGATTTGGTTGCGATGACCGATCTTATCCTTCTTTTTCGTTAGGTTTTCTCTGAGTGTTTCCTTTCCCTCTCTCGGGATAAATAACGTACGGTGGCGACTCTTCTGTCATTACCGGCCCTCGATTTTTGCAGTAGCGACAGCTTGTACCAGTGCCTTTGCTTGAGCTTAAAGCCAATAAAGACTCTCCTCTTGGATGATACACACACAAACACTTGATCCCTGTAAGAACTATGCTATGCAAATGCAAAATGCTAAAATGCAATGAAACATAAGCCAAAGATTAAGAAAAGTGTTTGGCCAAATTTTTGGGTGCAACAACAACCAACACACATCAATCCTTCCTTTCAAGGAGCTTTGACAACTTCATGATGATTATAATCACTTGATGAATTGACTAGGCATTCTTTCTTGGGCTTTAAACCCTTGAGACTCTTCTCTTGAATGACACACCACCCTTGATCCCCTGTTAAGAACAATGTTATACAAATGCAAATGCTAAAATGAAATGAAACATAAGCCAAGTACAAGAAAAGGGTTGGTCAAATTTTGGGGTACAACACTTTGTATGCTTGTTCTATGATAATGGTTTTCTCTTAGTGAGATTTCTTTAATTATGGCTTAAAAAGGGGAGAAGTAGTATGAGGGGTGTTGTGCTATTACTGCTGTTTCTGGGTTGAGGGGGAGTATTTTTTTCTGGTGTTGTGGTATGGTTCTCTGGCACGTTGGTTTGAGGGGGAGCTTTTTTTTGTCATGTTAGGTTTTTCTGTGTTGTTCTGTTGTTGTTGTGCTCTCTGATGTGTTCTGGTAGCTCTTGTGATCTATTGGTTGTTTTAGCCAAAATTTACCAAAGGGGGAGTTTGTTAGTTCTGTAATTGGCAGTAATTTTGGTAAAACTTGGTGTTATCACAATATGTCATATATGATGTCTTGACATGTGATCTTAACATTCTGCAGGCGGTTCTTTTTGTTATTGCAGGGTTTAGTTCATGATCTCAAGCATGATGTCCTAACATATATTTACAGTACATTCAGTCAGAATGTTATATTTTGTCTGTTGCGTTTTTTCTGCAATATTGTGTGTGCCTTTGTTAAGTGATTGCTTGCGCAAATCAAGGCGTGACATTATTTGAAGCAAGTATATTCTGTTTCCTTTTGAAGAATTGTTTGTTGCTATTTTTGTGCAAAAAGATATGAAGAATAATTAGCTTTATTTATGGATTACTTTTGCCTAAGCCCATGAATATTGGTTTCTATTTAAGGACGTGTTAACCTTACTTGTAATATTGAGAGAAGATTTTGAGAAAGCTGTGTTTTTTCTTTTGTTAGGGTTTGAGTCTTTTGTTAGTTGTTTTCTTGTGAGCCATTCATTCATCACTTTGATGTGTGAATTGGACTGAGTTCTTTGTGTTGTAAGTTGTCCATTCTAAGCTTTTAAGCACAAGTGCATTGTTCTTGATTGAAGCTTTTTAAGAAAGATCAAGTGTTAGCCTTGAAGTGTGTCTTCTACTTTTTTATCTTCTGTTTTTATCACTGCATGTGATTGAGGGAGAGTGAGAGGGGTCTCATATCTGAGAGTGTCTTAGATAGAAGTTACACGGGTAGAGATTAGGTGCGAAGATTGTAAACTAGAGAGAGTTTGCTGAGAGTCTTCAAACTAATTTTGTTTAGTGGATTTCCTTCCTGGCTTGGTAGACCCCAGACGTAGGTGTGTTTGCACCTAACTGGGTTAAAAATTGCTTGTGTCTCTTTATAATTTTTAACTGCATTTTATCTTGTTCATATATTGGTAATTGTTCAAATATTAGTTTCGTGACATCTCTTTCGACATCTTATATATGATACCAGAATTTCAATTACTATCCTCCCGGATCAAGGCTTGGCTTGCTCTATTTTGCACTGAGGAAGCTGTGAAAGATTGAATTGAGGCTGGAAAACAGGCTATCGCTCATCTACAGTTGCTAGTGAGGGGAGCTATAGCATTAGCGGTTACATGTGTCTTAATCAAAGAGACTGGATAGGAATCTAAAATCTCCTGTTATAGAGGCTATAAGGATTTATCTGGGTACTGAATTGAGCAAGGGGTCAGCTTATTCTCTAGTTTCAAGATCAAGAGTGTTACACACAAAAAAAGGGATATACACTTGGGTATGAGACCGACTAAATAGATAGGCAATGAAGCTCAGTCTGAGTTTAATTTTTCTAAGTGAAGAAATCCCTTTCTTAACTATTGAAATTGCGTTAAGTAAGAGAAGCAGGCATAAAGTAGTAGCTAGAGTAGGAGTTCATAGTTGGAGATGTAAGTTTTTGTAAGATATCAATTTCAGTAGATGAAGTAGCAAGGATATCTTCTTCAAGCAGAGGCGCGGAGATACTCGACTAAGCATTTGTTTCCATATTTCATCACAGTCTTGTAGGAGAACTCACCTAAAGGTGAATTCCTTCCCTACCCTATTTTATAGGTGTGTTGACAAAGAAAGAGTGTAACCCAACAAGGAAGGGGCACATTGCCACTCTTACCATTACGTAAATCAAGGTTAACATCCTACATTCTTCTTCATTGTTTCCCTAATTTCATACTGTTGCACCCCAAAATTTGACCAACATTTATTTACCCATCAAGAGTTGTATGAGGCTATGAAGCTAGCCAAGAAGTTTATTCAAGTGTTCAAAGGTTGATACCTTTGTCAGAAAACTCAAGAGATCCTCAGAGGGATTGGTTGAAACCAAGGTTGTGTGCCTCATAACTTGAGAGTTGTGGGAGCTCCTCAGATGATTATGAGACTGTGAGGATGGACTTGAAGCTTTGAGAAAGCTTGTGAGATGTCTTGACAGCTATCATGAAGCCTAGAGAGGTCATTGTACAAGAATTCAGAAGATTCAGCCATGAATGGTGGAATTAGGGTTTGACTGGGTCAACCCTAGGTCAACTGATGATTTGGAGAGGGTTGAGACCTAATCCAAGAGCCATGTGATCATGGAATGATTCATTGAGATGCTATAAGGATGATTCCTAGACCAACTCATCATGATTGAGGAGTTTGAGAAGTTTTAAGCTAGGGTTTCTAAGGATTGACAGTGTAAAATCCCCTAGTTTGATCCCTATCTTCAAGGCAGTTGAGCTCAAGATGTGATTGTCATCTCATCTTCCCCACAACATGAATGTTGTAGAGCTTGTTCTTAGCTTTAATTTGAGTACTATAAGTCCTTGATAGGATTTGTAGAACTCAAGTTATGACTTTGACAAATTACAGGTCATCTGAGGTATGTGAATCTGGGTCCTTGAAAGTCACCCAACTTGCATCCAACTTTTGCCCTAGTAGGATGATTCCTATGGATTCTTGGTCAACATGAATGTTGAATAGAATCTTCTTAGCTTTCTATAGAGTACTATAAGTCCTTGATAGGATTTGTATAACTCAACTTATGGCTTTGACAAGTCAAGGGCATTTTGGTCATTTGGAGGTTATAGGTCATTTCAAGCATAAGGCCATATCTCCTATTTCCAAGCTTCAAATGGAAAAATCTTCAACATCAAACTTGCTTAGAATGATGTTTTAAGGCTATTAGGGAGGTTATGAGATGTTGAAAAGGCTCATATCAAAAAGTGATAAAAATGGCCTAAAATGGAGGCATAAGTTAATTAAGTTGAATTTGAAAAATGGAAATCCCAAGTTATAAGTCCAAACCATGTCATGTAATAAGTCATTTTGACTCCAAATGACATTCTAAGAACAATGGTTCAGCCACAATTTTGATTTGAGGCTTGGATCATAGGGCTGCTTTGGAATTGGATTACTTGCATATTAAGGTACCAAACCAAAACTCAAAAGAACTCAATGTACACATTGGTTATGCATTGTAATTCATCTTAAATCTCATGTGGGGATAAATTCAAGTCAGAATCAAGGGTTATGAGAAGCTTGGCATGAGATAGCATGTAAGGAGAATGAGAAATCAAAATACCATGACATGAAAAGTTCAATTTCTCATTGGATGATCCTAGAGGGTTCTAGATGATTCTAAACCACTCTATATAACAATTGTAACTTGCTCAGATGCAAGGTTGGTGTGAATTGGTGTAGAGAAGAGAGAGTGAGATCCAAATTCTTCCATTGCAAGTCAAGTGCAATTTCTTCATTCTTCTTCATTCCCATCCATTTTTTCTTCACAAACACTTTCCATAGATCCCTCTGAGTGTGTGCATGCTGAATTGAAGTTCCATTGATGGAGGATTGAAGGTGTTCCAATTGGATTTGCAAGAAAGCAACTCATCATCAAATCTTGAAGTGCAAGCTCTCTCCCTCAGATTTTTTGCAAACAGAAGAAGTTTCATCATCCAAGGATCATTCTTGAAGAGTTTCAAGCCTTGAAGTGAAGGATTTCATCATCTGCCATACCAAGAAATCAGGTTTGCAAAATCCCTTTCACCTCATTATTTAGGCATGGTTAGGTTAAATTGTTAGTGTAGAATGGTTAGATACCCCTAGGTGATGAATTCTGAAGAGTTTAGGGTCATTTGGTGGAGTTTCAGTCATGGACACCATTACTTTGATGAGCAAGAACTCGTGGCATAGTGAGTGATAATGCAAGTTTGATAGCTTGTTCTAACCAGTGGAATGTGAGGATCATTTTGATGTAAAGAAATCTAAGGTTGGTTGAAGTTGAGGATTGATCATGTTTTGAGAGTAATTTGGTTGCACCATCGGGTTTGATGATAGAGGTCCTTTCAATGGAATCCAATACCATAGGCGTGATCAGGGTAAAAAACTGAGCAATTTAGGGTTTTACATTTTGGAATTTGATGATGATATGAGAGAGCACGAGCAGGTGGAAGATGAGTGCATGAACTCTGGTTTTCATGGGGTTTCAGCAAAACCCTAGGTGGGAGGTTGAAGACGATCCCACGACCGTTGGATGAGGAAGCTGACCATTGACTGGGGATTAGATCGGATGGCCCACATTTGATTTCATTTTGAGAGGGAAAGCCAGAAGTGTGAAACGCACCGTTTCATTAAACGGTGGCGTGTTGGGCTTAGTATGAATAATGATATCCCCACCCCCAATTGAGGCCCAATTGCATTCTGAACTGAAATCCTTTACTTTTTGCACTGCGTTATTTTCTTTTTCTTTATGTTTTAATTGTTTTTCTGATTTAATATTGGGCTCAAGCGCATTGCTGTTTAAACCCCCCATTCTGGGCCCATGTGTGATTTGAACTGTGTTTTGTTGCTGGCTGCACCCCATGCTTCATTTTCATTTTATTTTTTCTCCATTTTCTTTCATACTTTAGAAAATCATAATAAATTGAAAATTCAATATTTTTTAATGGGAGTTTTTTCTCCTATTTTATATTTTTGTCAAGAAAAATATAAAATAAAAATATTTTCCTTTCATGCATTTGTGATATTTTTTGCATATTTTTCACTTTAATTGCATTTTATTTCTTTTATGTTGATATATGATTTTGTAGAATTTAGTTTAGGTAGTTCCCTTAATATTTTTAGTTCATTATTTTTAGGATAGTTAGATATATGTTTTAGCTTCCCCCTGGATTTATTCCATAATTTTGTGATAAATTTTAGGATAGTTTTGATTAGATACCATTAGGTTGTGTAGAATTAGGTTAAACTTCAACATAGGTCCACAATAACCTTAGAATTTTGTGTTTTTAGGACAAATTAGACTATGGGACATATATGGGTATTAAGTGTAGGTATGTAGGATCCCTTAGAAATTATATTAGGATTTAACATAGTAGTATACTATTTTTAGTTGATTTTTGTATTTGATGATTGTTTGTGTTGCCCTTGTGGGCTTGTATTGCTTGTTTGCTTTGCTTTGTGGGCTTGGAGAGCTTGATCTTGTTCCAAGGAGCATTGAGGAGCATAGTAGAAGACTTGAAGATGGATTGAGGAGCTTGAGAGCTTGATCTTATTTCTTTTTTTGTTGTTTTAGGGTTAGGAATTAGGAAGAGTTTAGACTTAGATAACTTCTTTCTTAAACATGGATGGTATCTGTCACCTCCATTCCTCCCTATGATTCAAAGTCCTTCCATGGTATACACCTCCCTCCTTTGGAGGGATAAGTGAATGTACCTAGGAAGTAGAACTTTTGAGGGAACCATTCCTTTGATGTTGAACCCTTATAGGTCACCTTTGGTGGTCAATAAGCGGTTCAATATCCCCCAGCTTATCCAGTAAGTGATTTCATCTGGTTTGATTGTCTTGAGAGATGTTGAGCTTGAGTATGAAGATGAAGACTTCACTGAGGAGTATTGAAGAGGATGAATCCTTGAGTATTTCCATTCCAGCTGAAGCTTGAAGAGCAACAAGAGCAAGTTGATACTTGAAGATCCCTGAAGATTAGGTGAAGCCTGAAGGTGGAGCTGATCAAGAAGCTGAAGCTTAAAGGAGAAGATAAGTTGAAACTTATGTTGAAGGGTTGAAACCTGGAAAAGCAAATTGGTGTCTGTCAAGAGTGATTGAAGTCTGAAGACTGAGTTGCTGTTGGAAAAGCTGAAGCTTGGAGTTGGAGGAGTTGATCTGCTTTCTTCTATTTTCTTTTCTGTATTGATGTGTTTTGTTTGGCTTGTTTGATGCATTAGAATAAGTCCATATCTAGAATAAGTAGAATCTAGGAGCATGATTGCACTAGAGGTTGAGTTGCTCCCTCTGCTTGTACTGTTACTGTGTGGCTTTGCTTGCGGGTATTCGGTAGAGCCCAACTCCCTTGCCCACGTGGTTTATTTGTCTGATGGCATTTTATTTCATTCTTCTGTATGATTGCAGTTTACTATTCTTGCTTGATAGCATGTTGTTTTATATTTCAGTATGATTACTGTTATCCATTCTGGCTTGAGGTTGAGATGAGCTTGTGGAGGCTGAAGCCCCACACACATTTCCTCCCTCACTTGCATTGCATGCATTTTACTGTTTAAAGCTGATGCTTTGTCTGTTTTGGCGTATCATTGACATGATCCCTTAGGACTCCCATTTCCTTTGATAAGGATTTGATGATAGAACTTTAGGTTGAAACCTATGCATGACAACTTCTAGGAGTTCCCTATTCAAACCTCGACCATAGGATGAATCCATGGCATGACAACAGTAGGACTTAATAGTCTCCCTCCTAGTTGGGCCTGTTCTCTTCTCATCTCAAAACAGTTTAAGATACAGTAATCATGAATGATTTCTTTCGTATGTTACGAGCCTTAAGCTATCTGAGAAAGGATTGTGGGAGAGTTTCTTTTCCACAGTCTGGATGTTTAGTATGGTACCCTTTGGGTGACATGCGACGCATTCACTCTCAGGTCATAGTCTCTAGTGCGGTTGAGATCGAAAACACAATAAAAAACACTTCTTTCGTAAAAGACACGAAATAAACTGTAGTTTCCCGAACTACGTGAGCTCTGATCTCTCATGCCTGTTGAGAGTACGTAGGCACAAGATGGCGATGTCTTGGCGAGCTACCTTCCCCCATAACCCTTCGTAGGCCGAACTACGTGGACTCTGATTTCTCATTCTCTGATGAGAATACGTAGGCATAAAGTGCGACGCTTTGCCGAGTCATTTTTCTTTTCTGTTTAAGCTAGCCTTGATAGGAAGATAGAATAAAACCAACCTGTCCAAGTAAACACAACAAGCGAGGATCCCGTCGAGTACGACGGACGTGAGGGGTGCTAATACCTTCCCCTTGCGTAACCGACTCCCGAATCCAGACAACGGTTGCGATGACCTTGTCTTACCCTTTTCGTCAGGTTTTTCCGATTGTTTCCTTTCCCGCCCTAAGGGACAAATAACGAAAGGTGGCGACTCTTATGTCATGCCGGCACCTTATTTTTGCGCAAGCGACAGCTGGCGACTCTGCTGGGGACTCTACTGGTTCCCTGCGAGACAATCCTAACGCTTGTATGTTTACTTGTTGGGTTGCGTTTATTTATCGCATTTTACTTCTCGCACTTTATTTCCCGTATTTTATTTTCAGTATAATATGATTATTTGTGCTGTTGTGGGATGAGAGTTCTGATGAGTGAGAAGCCAGACCCAGGCTTGAGTGCACCATAGACTTAGAGTGGAAATTAGTGGGCGCATGCTTGCTTTGCAGGCACTAGTGTCTCATGAAATCCACGCTCAGACGAGGTTCATCCGGTTGGCTTCACTTTCAACCCTTTGGGTTGAGACGGTTGCTGGTTTGGTGGATTGTCGACTCTGGGGACCGATCATTTGTGATTCAGCTAAGTGAGGCCGCTTCATGAGCTGGTGATGCCACACCTTCTGGGTATCGTATCACCCCTCTTGAAAGTCTGTGACGCTGATGAACGCATAGGATGTCGTACCTTGAGTCAGTTTAGGTCCATACCTGTGAGCAGGGTTGGGTTTATTGCAGGAAACTTTGACCTTCAGACCACCTAGTTTTCTTGACAGTGAATCAGTTTTGTTGGTACCAGGGTTTCTCAGTTGCAGATTTGTCTGTTCTTGATAGAGCAGGTTTTGATCAGAGGATCTTATCATCAGGTGTATGTCTGTTCTTGATAGAGCAGGTTTTGATCAGAGGATCTTATCATCAGGTGTATGTCTGTTCTTGATAGAGCAGGTTTTGATCAGAGGATCTTATCATCAGGTGTATGGCTGTTCTTGAAAGAGCAGAGTATTGTCATCAGTTGTTTGTTCTTGATAGAGCAGATTTTTGAGTGAGGTCTGAAGATCTCAATAGCAGCTGTATATTTGTTCTTGATAGGGCAGATTTTTGATTTGGGGTCTGAAGACCTCATCAGCAGATATTTCTTGATCGTACATCCGAGGTCCTTATTATCAGACATTTGTTCTTGACAGAGCAGAATTATGATCCTATGTATATGGTCCTATCAGATGGTTGTTCTTGGCAGATCAGATTTGTGGTCCTACACCGGGGTTTTCTTCTCATCAGTGATTGTTGATACAGAATCTCAGCACCAGTTGCCTTGGCCTCTTATTGCATGATTGCATTTTGCATTAGTTTGCATGTTCATTTGCATTTCATTAACGTGTGTCTGTGTTGCAGGTACCGTTATCCCCGATCCAGGATTTCTTGCCTCCTATTGTATTGTTATGGGCTCTCTAAGGAAGACCGTGGCTTACAAGTTCCCGACCCCTGATGTGGTTAGGTTGACTGGTTTGATAGCTCTAGCAGGTGATTTTGTGAAGGATGAGTTCAGAAAATCTTATGGCAGGTTGCTCAGTTTGGTTTGTAAGCCTTCTGTGTTCGAGTTGAACGGGTTACACGCTCTGTTGCAGTTCTACGATCCTCCGCTGAGATGTTTCACTTTTCAGGACTTTGTTCTCGCACCTACGCTGGAAGAGTATGCTGATTTGCTAGGTGTGCCTATCAAGAGGCAGATGCCTTTTGTCCATATGGATGCTGAGCCTGATCTGGCTGGTTTAGCTCCTTCACTTCATTTGGACGCCTCCGAGTTAGTATTGACTAGTTGGAACAAGGTTCCTGGGTTCTCCTTGCAGTTTCTGGTGGTTAAGGCTCAGCAGTGTGCCAAGGACGGATGTTGGGACGCGTTCAATGCCATCCTCGCTCTATGCATATATGGCATTATTCTGTTCCCTAACATGCCCGATTTTGTAGACTTTGATGCGTTTCACATCTTCGCTTCAGGGAATCCAGTCCCTACATTGATAGGAGACGTCTATCATTCAGTTCACTACAAGAATGAGAACAGGAGGGGGAAGAATGTCTCGTGCTGCGTACCCTTGCTGTACAAATGGCTTGATAGTCATCTTCCCAAGAGGGGTCCTTTTGTCTTGTCTGCAGCCACAGCTGAGTGGCCTGAGCGTCTGATGAGCTTATCGGCAGAGGATATTGATTGGTTCGACAGAGATAGGTTGGGTACTGAGGTGATCTTCAGTTGCAGCGGGTTTCCAAATGTACCTTTGATAGGTAGGAAGGGCTGTATAAACTACAATCCGCCGTTGCTGATTCGACAGTTCGCGTATGCCTTGAGGACTCCGCCGAAGGATGAAGAGGTACAGGAATCTCTGTACCTCACTGGTATTCTAGAGGGGGATCTGTTGTCCAAGCTTCAGCGCACGTGGAATGGTATCAGTAAGCGAGGAAAGCCATTGCTGGGAAAAAGCAACAGTCAAGCCTACCCTCCGTACTTGACATGGATCAGAGCCAGAGCCAATGCTATAGGGATGCCGTTTCCTCAGGTCAAGCCAGAAAGTCCTCCAATGGTCGAAGAGCCTACTACTGTGCCCATTCATCAGCATAACCAGGTATTAGCTGAGCGGGATGAATTGAAGCGGGCGAACGAAGAACTGGAAAAAGAATTAGCTCAGCTCTGAAGTGAGAAGAACGAGGCCGTTCATTCTTTCAAAAGGCAGACAGAGTTGGTGAACCAGCTGGGTACAGACCTGACTAAGCAGATAGTCGAGCGTGAACGCATGGGTCAAGACTTCAGAGCTGTCAACGATGTACTGGCTACGAAGAAGCAGCATTTGGACGAGGCATATCGGAGGATATCCAAGTTCAACCAGCACTGGAAGGCTTCCCTGGCCACCAGGAAAGAGCGGGAGGATAAGCTGATGCTGCAGATCTCCAAGCTGGAAGCCGAGGTGAAGGACAGTGA
Source organism: Lathyrus sativus (assembly GCA_963859935.3). Classification (NCBI taxonomy): domain Eukaryota; kingdom Viridiplantae; phylum Streptophyta; class Magnoliopsida; order Fabales; family Fabaceae; genus Lathyrus; species Lathyrus sativus. The sequence continues at coordinate 144,289,457 of OZ012739.1, read as the reverse complement.
AAAGAGGTTTGATGAAGAAACCGCCCGCAGATACACCGCCGAAGGCCAACTCAACAAAGCTCTTGCTAACCTGAAGGAGCGCAAGCTGACGTTTGAGTCAAAAAAGCGAAAACTAGAAGATTGCTTCGGCGAAGGAGCATGGGAAAGTTCAGTTGAGGGACTTCAGTATACCATTGTGCAGAGGGAACTACTCGTCGAGGGGTTGCTCACTTTGCCAGATCATCCAGAGACGAAGGAGTTATTAGCAGAGTATCGCGCCTGTGGCCGTACTTGACTAGTTGTATTCCTTTTGTTTTGATCTTTGTTGTATGCTGACCATCACCAGGCTTGTTGGCTGAGGTCACGCTGTTGACTCGTCTTGTACTCGCTGATGCTATGTACTGCCTTGATAGGCTTTCCTTTATATATGAGATTGATGTTTCCATGATTGGACTCGGACTTCTTCTTCTTATTATTATCAGCACTGGCACTCAGGCACTAGGATCGGGGGAAAATCTCCCAAACACACAGACACACGCATGCATTTGCATGAAGCATTTGCATGGCGAGCATTTTGTTGTTTTTCCTAACCTTTAGTGTTTACAGGTTTTTCAGGTTTACAGGTCCCAGGCTGTTTCCGGTGACTCCAGGATTGATCAGAGACTAATTCACCGTTATCCAACTCGAGCTAATCAGACCAGGATCATGGATCAAGTGCATACAGATGTCCAGGAGCTCCGCGAAAGGATGGATCGATTCATGGAACTTATGCAGGTGGTTGCCAATGGTCAGGACCAGCTCAGGACTTTGGTTCAGCCTTTGATCTCCAGGGTTGATAGCAACGACATACTTCACGGCGGGGCCGTGCCTACTCCTCCACCAGTTGATACTCCGCAGAATGGTCTCCCCGTGGCCGGGGGCAATGGCAGTGCTAATGGCAACGTGATGGCCAACATCGGACTCAATACGACGGGCGTCGGCAATGGGAGTCTGGGAGCTAATGTCAACATCGGGCCGGTCAACGGCAATGCAGGCGTCGGGAATCTGTTGGTACCTCAACCATGGCTTGAGGATCATCAGGATGATGTGTTCTCTCAAAGAGGTGCTGAAGGGGAGCTGAATGTTGAAGCGCGGCTCAGATTCAAAGCACTTGAAGATAAAATGAGAGATCTTGAGAATCAGAATACTTTGGGCGTTGATATGTCCAAGTTGGGGTTAATTGCTGATTTCAAGGTGCCTCCTAAGTTCAGGGTGCCTGATTTTGAGAAGTATAAGGGAACCACTTGCCCTCGTGTCCACCTTAGATCGTACTACAGGAAGATGTCTGCCTATTCAGAGGATGAGAAGTTGCTGATGCATTTCTTCCAGGACAGTCTTTCCGGACCATCCCTCGAGTGGTACATGGGTCTAGAGCCCACTAGCGTGGGCACATGGAAGGATCTCGCTGAAGCGTTTGTCCATCATTACCAGTACAACAGCGACTTGGCCCCGAACCGAGTTCAGCTCCAGAACCTTTCGCAGAGGAATAATGAAGGATTTAAGGAGTACGCCCAGCGGTGGCGTGAGTTGGATGCTCGGGTTCAACCGCCGATGGTTGAACGCGAGCTCGTGCAGATGTTTGTTGCCACCCTCCCGGGGGTTTACTATGAAAAGTTAGTCAGCGGTATGTCTGGGACGTTCTCAGCTCTCATTATCATGGGCGAGCATGTCGAGAATGGAATCAAAATCGGGAAAATCCAAGGTGAGTCATCCTCAGCTGGAGGAGGTGGAAAGAAACCTTATGCTGGTAAACGACGAGAAGGAGAAGCGAGCGCTGTGACCAACGCTCGAAGGAAGGGCAAAGGCCCTCAGCAGCAGATAGCCAGTATAAATATCCCAGCAGCTCCGCAGCGGCAGCAGCAGCAACAACAACAACAACCGAATCAACAGGGATATAGAAAGTACCAGAATCGGGCATCTCTGACAAACCGTCACTTCGAAGCACCGCCTATGTCGTACGCGCAGCTCTTGCAGACCTTGCTTCAGCTTCAGTTGGTTCAGAAGAGGACGATGGCTCCCTTGACAGGGACACCTCCACCCGGGTACGACGCAAATGCCACTTGCGACTTCCACACAGGGGCACCTGGCCATACGATCGAGAACTGCAAAGCCTTTAAGCACAAGGTGCAGGACCTGGTAGATGCCAAGATCATTAACTTCTCCGATAATGTGCCCAATGTCACGAAAAATCCTATGCCGAATCATAGGGGAGGCGGAGTGAACGCCATTATCGAAGAAGAAAGTTCAGATCTGTTGACTGATGTCAGAGACCTAAAGACGCCGCTTAGCTTCGTCAAAGCTAAGTTGCTGAAAAGAGGGTTCTTTCCAGGATGCGGAGAGCTATGTATGGACTGTGCTACACATTCTGACGGATGTGAGCAGTTGGTTGAAGGAATTCAAAGCCTGATGGCTGAGGGGATTCTGCAGTTTAGCCGGAGGGCTGAAAGTGTATCAGGAGAGGTAGTGTTGAAGCAGGCCGATGAAGTCGCCACCATCACCATCCCTCGCCGGCCAATAACCATTTCTGCGCCCAGACCGCCTACAATCACTATTACCAAAGCTGGGCCAATACCCTTCGAGAGCACTAACGCCGTTCCGTGGCATTATGGGGCTGAAGTCTATTGCAACGGTCAAAAGTTGGAGTTAGAACCGTATGGGTCGATTGTAGAGAAGCTTGCGGGAATCAGTGGTATTACTCGCAGTGGAAGAGTGTTTGCACCGCCGGAAGTCGTGGCAGAGAAAGCGGTCAGAGCTGATGCGGGCGATAAGGGTAAAAGCAAAGTCGTCGAAGAAGTCCCGTGTGGGGTAGAGAAAGATTTGCTGGTCAAAGATGTCGAGGAGTTTATGCGGTTGATAAAAAAGAGCGACTACAAGATTGTAGACCATCTTCATCAGACGCCGTCGAAGATTTCTATTCTCAACTTGTTGCTGTGTTCTGAAGCGCACCGCAACGCGCTACTAAAGGTATTGAACGCTGCCTACGTACCGCAAGAGATATCGGTGAATCGGCTAGAAGAGGTGGTAGCCCACGTTAATGCTGGCAATGGGCTAGGTTTCACAGATTTAGAGTTGACGCCAAAAGGGAGGAATCACAATAGCGCCCTGCACATCTCGATAGAGTGTAGGGGCACAATCATGTCGCACGTGCTGGTGGACACGGGTTCGTCGCTTAATGTGCTTCCGAAGAAGGCATTAATGAAGTTGGACACTCGCGGATTGCTCTGCACACCCAGTGATCTGGTGGTGAAGGCGTTCGACGGAACTAAACGCCACATTTTCGGAGAGGTGACCCTGTCGATCCAAGTCGGTCCAGAAACGTTCGACACGGTCTTTTATATCATGGACATCATGCCTGCCTACAGTTGCCTCTTGGGCCGGCCATGGATCCATGCTGCTGGTGCCATGACCTCCACGTTGCACCAAAAACTCAAATATGTTGTCGGAGGAAGCATTGTAACCGTGTGCGGTGAGGAGGACATAATGGTGAGCCATTTGTCATCCTTTAAGTATGTTGAAATGGATGGCGAAATCCATGAGACTCTCTGCCAAGCATTTGAAGCCGTCAAAGTGAAAGAGGTAGCTCCTGTAGTCGCAGAGAAGCCAGAGATGAATCTCTCCTCATTCAAAGAAGCTCGGGCCGTCGTCCAAGCTGGATCTACCCCAGGCTGGGGGCATATTTTGGAGATACCGAACAAGCAGGATAAGTTTGGGTTGGGGTATTCTCCTGAAGCTGAAGCTTCTTCTTCTTCGTCTAGCAGCGCGTCACGGGGTAAGGGGCCGATCCTATTTACCAGTGGCGGAGTGATTTTCGAAAGCATCAACGCGGCGTCTGAAGACAGCGGGGATAGCGATTGTGATCTCGACTCTTGGATTCAGCCAAGCAAGCCGGGCGAGGGCCTCAACAATTGGACCATCAAGGATATCATCCAGCTGACAAGTGAAGAGTAATGATTTACTTTTTCCAATCATTGTACAACCCTATGTCCTACCCGGGGCATAGCGGTTTTATTGTCAGGGCCTTGTTGGATTATGTACATGCATTTTGTTAATAAATCAAAGGCGTTTTCTTCGTATTCAAATATTGTGATCTCTGTTATTCCTGTTTTATATTTGTTTTGAAAAACAGTAAAATGGCAATGGGGTTTGTGCTAACCTGCATATTCTTGTTTTAAACTTAACCTTTGTTATTGCAGGATCCACATAACAGATGACATCGACTCTGGACCTTCTACAGCTCACTTCGACTTTGATTGCCCGATCTATCAAGCCGAGGAGGAGATTGATGAAGACGAAGACCTTCCTGAAGAGTTGGCCCGCTTGTTGAAACAAGAGGAAAAGGTTATTCTGCCTCACGAGGAGGAGATTGAGATCGTAAATCTGGGTTCTGAAGAGCTCGTCATAAATGTTAGGATAGGGGCTGTGCTGCAGAGTGATGTCAAGCAGAGATTGGTCGAGATGCTTTGAGAGTATAGTGACGTCTTGGCTTGGTCATACGAAGATATGCCCGGACTTGACACGGACATCGTGGTCCACCACTTGCCGCTGCGAGAAGATTGCCCTCCCGTTAAGCAGAAGCTTAGGAGGACGAGACCAGATATGGCCGTTAAGATCAAAGAAGAAGTGCAGAAACAGCTTGATGCTGGCTTCTTAGCGGTCACCACTTACCCTCCGTGGGTCGCCAACATAGTGCCTATACCGAAGAAGGACGGTAAGGTACGCATGTGCGTCGATTATCGGGATTTGAATAGGGCGAGCCCTAAAGATGATTTCCCGTTGCCTCATATCGATGTGTTGGTCGACAACACAGCCCAGTTCTCCGTGTTTTCGTTCATGGATGGCTTCTCCGGTTACAACCAGATCAAGATGGCGCCGGAGGACATGGAGAAAACGACGTTTATCACCCCCTGGGGAACATTTTGCTACAAGGTAATGCCCTTCGGTCTGAAGAACGCAGGGGCCACTTACCAGCGAGCAATGGTAACTTTGTTTCATGATATGATTCATCATGAGATCGAGGTCTATGTTGATGACATGATTGCGAAGTCCCAAACAGAGGAAGAGCATCTGGTCAACTTATTGAAGCTATTTGAGAGGCTTAGGAAATTCAGGTTGAGGCTGAATCCTAACAAGTGCACTTTCGAAGTGCGGTCTGGAAAGTTACTGGGGTTTATCGTTAGTGAACGAGGCATCAAGGTTGATCCTGCGAAAATAAAAGCCATTCAAGAAATGCCAGCGCCGAAAACAGAAAAAGAAGTTCGTGGTTTCTTGGGCCGAATAAACTACATTTCAAGGTTTATCTCTCAGCTCACGGCCACTTGTGAACCGATGTTCAAGCTTTTAAAGAAAGATCAGGCGATTACTTGGAATGAGGATTGCCAGAAGGCATTCGACAAGATAAAGCAGTATCTCCAAGAACCTCCAATCTTGATACCCCCAGTGGCGGGACGACCATTAATCATGTACTTGACAGTTCTTGAGAATAGTATGGGGTGTGTTCTCGGTCAGCACGACGAGACGGGCAGAAAGGAGCATGCCATTTACTATTTGAGTAAAAAGTTCACTGACTGTGAATCTCGATACTCGATGCTGGAGAAGACGTGTTGTGCACTAGCTTGGGCTGCCAAACGTCTACGACAGTACATGCTCAATCACACCACTATGCTAATTTCGAAGACGGATCCGATCAAGTACGTCTTCGAAAAGCAGGCTCTTTCGGGCAGGATTGCCAGATGGCAAATGGTGTTAAGGGAATATGACATTCAGTACGTCTCCCAGAAGGCCATCAAGGGAAGCGTATTGTCTGATTACCTTGCCGAGCAGCCGATCGAGGATTATCAGCCTATGAAGTTTGAATTCCCTGACGAGGATATTATGTTTCTCAAAGCGAAGGACTGCGATGAGTCGTTGCCCGACGAGGGGCCAGATAGGAAATCCCAGTGGAAGTTGATATTCGATGGGGCGGTTAATTCCTATGGAAGTGGCATCGGGGCGATCATCACGGCTCCCCACGGATCCCACATCCCGTTTACTGCGAGACTAACGTTTCCAGTTACCAACAACGAGGCGGAGTACGAAGCATGCATTATGGGTCTAGAGGAGGCAATTGATTTGAGAATCAAGAACCTAGACGTATATGGTGACTCAGCGCTTGTGATCAACCAAATTAAAGGGGAGTGGGAGACTCGTCAATCGAATTTGGTGTCGTACATGAATTATGCCAGAAGGCTACTTCCGTTCTTCGATCGAGTGGAACTCCATCATGTGCCCAGAGCAGAAAATCAGATGGCTGATGCCTTAGCCACGTTGGCTTTAATGTATAAAGTCAATTTTTGGAATGAGGCTCCAAGAATTGTCTTTTCGCGTCTTGATAGACCGGCATTTGTCTTTGCAATCGAGGAAGCCGCCGACGGCAAGCCATGGTTCCATGACATCCAGACCTTCCTTATGACTAAGGAGTATCCTGCGGGTGCGTCAACCCAGGATAAGAAGACTCTGAGGAGGCTGTCTGGAAACTTTTATCTCAATCCTGATGGAGTGTTGTACAAGAGAAACCACGATCTCGTGCTACTCAGATGTGTAGATGAGAAAGAGGCGAGCATGCTCATGGAATAAGTCCATGAAGGCACATTTGGTACGCACGCCGGCGGGCATGCTATGACGAGGAAGATCCTGAGAGCAGGATATTACTGGCTGACGATGGAGTCGGATTGCTTCAGATTCGCGAAGAGATGTCATAAATGCCAGATTTATGCTGATAAAGTTCATGTGTCACCGTGCCCGTTGAATGTCATGTCCTCCCCGTGGCCGTTCTCCATGTGGGGCATCGACATGATAGGCAAGATCGAGCCCACTGCATCTAACGTTCATCGCTTCATTCTGGTAGCTATCGACTACTTCACCAAGTGGGTGGAGGCAGCCTCGTATGCTAATGTGACCAAGCAGGTGGTGGCTAAATTCATAAAGAGGGACATCATCTGTCGTTATGGAATTCCCGAGCGGATCATCACTGATAATGGTTCGAATCTGAATAACAAGATGATGAAGGAGTTGTGCCAGAGTTTCAAGATTGAACACCACAACTCATCTCCTTACCGGCCGAAGATGAACGGCGCCGTTGAAGCGGCCAATAAGAACATAAAGAAGATTGTTCAAAAGATGGTTGTGACATACAAAGATTGGCACGAGATGCTGCCGTTCGCACTGCACGGTTATCGTACGACGGTACGTACGTCAACCGGGGCAACTCCTTTCTCCTTGGTGTACGGTATGGAAGCTATCCTACCGTTAGAAGTGGAGATCCCTTCTTTGAGAGTTTTGGTTGATGTGAAACTCGACGAGGCAGAATGGATTACGAATCGTCTGAACCAACTCAGCCTGATGGACGAGAAGAGGTTAGCGTCGATTGCGTTTGGTCGCCTGTACCAAAGCCGAATGAAGAAAGCTTATGATAAGAAGGTGCGTCCTAGAAGAAGATTCTTCCTCCACACTCCGATCACCGGGGCAAGTGGACTCCGAATTACGAAGGTCCGTACGTCGTCAGCAAGGTCTTCTCGGGAGGAGCTTTGTTGTTATCCACGATGGATGGTGAAGATTTTGCATCCCCGGTGAACGCGGACGCAGTTAAAAAATACTTTGCTTGAAAGCGACCCGCTGGACAAAAAAGGAGAGTCCAGGCAAAAAAGGGGCATCCCGGCGAACCAAAAACAGAATAAAAGGTTCGGGCAAAAATTAGGGATATATTGAAAAAATGTACACCCGCGAAGTCGAAAACCTACACTGGGCGGCTTCGGCAAAAAAGGGTATCCCGGTGAACTGAAAACCCGTAAAGGGCGGTTCACGCAAAAGTTAGGGATTTGAAAAAGCAAATGACTGCGTTCCGCGTGTGGACTTTCATTGTTTAGTGGTTTGGAAGACCTGAGGGCCGTTTATCTGAATCAATCTCTTCCGAAGCTGAAGCGTCGGAGAAGTATCGAAGTCGAGTGGGTCATAGATGGATCAACTCATGGTGTTCGTCTACGCCTCGTTGCCGACATTTGTATATACTGATGCATATTTATGTTTTATTTTTGCGCGGCTTCCTCATTCCAGGGGCTTGCATCTGTTGTAAAACATTTCTACCCATTCAGGGGTTCGTTATCAATAAAATGCATACTATTCAGCAATTCTGTTTGCCTGTTTAGCATTTATCTGTTTTGTTTGCGAAAAAGAACGCCGATGTTTTTGATAAAATGCGCATACATAAACCTACTGGCCTAGGCCACTGATTGTTGAAACAATTAATTGCTTGAATACTGTCACGAGATAATAACCTTGATAGGTCCCTTTGAGAAGGGTATCTTGTCTGTTTGTTTGTGTTGTTACAGGTGTAGCATATTCCAGACAGTGCGCCGTGTGCATCCCGAAGCAGGACGATTCCTCCTTCTCCAGCAGAGTTCAGTAGCCTCTCCCTGCAGAGTCTGAACGCAAGATCGTGAGCATTGATATGTCTCCTCAGGCAGAGATGATTCTCTCCCCAAGAAGATGCATCCTGAGGGAACGTCACCTACCCAGCTGAGTCAGGCGCCGAAGCTCGTGTTGTCCCCCAGCACCGGGTCACAAGTGCCGGTTTCGTAGGAAACTATTCGTACGCCGAAGTATGCAGCAAATGATGGTGCCAGACTGAAGTCTCCAGCGGAATTGAAATTCCCCACCAGAGTTGTACTCTCCCCCGAAGTCGGATGATTCCTTCTTCCCCAGCGGAATTGAGATTCCCCCGCAGAGACGTACCCTCTCCAGTGGGGCAGTTGGGACCATGACTGGTTTTCCCCAGTAGAGCGTTGAACATCGGATGCTGTATTTCCCCCAGGGTCGTACCCTCCAGCGAAGCAGAATGATTTCTCCTTCCTCAGTCGAGCTTGCAGATACCCAAGAGAGCCGAATCCTTGGAAGTTGATCAGACCATGATTAGTTTTCCCCGGTGAGAGTGTTGAACAGCTGAAGTTGTTTCCCCACAGAGCCGTCATCTCCAGAGAAGTAGCCATGAAGGCCACGCAGCTTATTCTCGCGATTGACATCGCTTTCCCTCAGCAGGTCCGGGTTCTCGTAGAGCTTCGTTCCCATGCAGTAGTCAACTGAAGTTGTTTCCCCCGCAGCAGTCAACTGAAGTTGTGTCCCTTGCGGAGTCCAATTGATATTGGCGTGACCATGTTCTCCTCAGCAGGATGATTCCTCTATCTGAGTAGTTCTTCCCCCTTGATAGGAGGATTCCCCTTCGGCATTTATTTTGCTGACGGGATCATATCATTGTGCATGATTGCGTAGCATTTATCATAAACGCATAGCATTTCCACCGTGTGGAGCATCGCGCCGTTGCCGAAGCATATGCATAATAAACATGATCTAGGTTGCTACCGTTCTTGTTTTACAGGTGTTCCGCCATAGAATTGATTGCTCAGGAGGATTCCTGACATTCTCCCCAACGAAGTCGCTTGCTCAAGATGATTCTCGAGATCCCCAGCGAAGTCTTCAGTTCAAGATGATTCTTGAATTCCTCAGCAGGGCCGTTTGCTTAAGATGATTCTTAAGACCCCAGTAGGGTCCCCAGTAGAGGTTGCCCAGGATGATTCCTGAAGCCCCAAGAGAGCCGAATCCTTGGAAGCTGCTCAAGCCATGATTGGTTTGTCCCCAGCAAGAGTTGCCCAGGATGATTCCTGGAATCCCCAACCGAGTGTTCGCTCAGGATGATTCCTGAAAGTCCCGGAATGGTTGTCAGTTCAAGATGATTCTTGAAGGTCCCCAACAGAGTTATTTGTTCAAGATGATTCTTGAAGTCCTCAGTAGAGTTGATTCATCCAGAATGATTTCTGGTCCCCCGGAGTGGAGTTACTTGGTAGATCTCCAGATTCCCCAGCGGCGAAGCATCCTCCCCAGCAGGTTTTCTAACGGCGAAGTTGAAACCTCCCTTGAAGACTCCATGATTGAAGTCTGACCGTGTTAATGAAGCAGTTCTCTCGGCTGATGTCGAGTGCCTGATGGCAGAGGTTTAAACATTCCCAGTTGGCTCATGATTGACCAAGAATTCTATTCCCGACTTGCTGATCATGTCCGGTTGATGCCCGACAGTAATGCTGAATGCCTGATGGCATGATCAACCTGATGGTTGAAGTCCGGCTGATGCCCGACAAGTTCTTTGAATGCCTGATGGCATGATCAACCTGATGGTTGAAGTCCGGCTGATGCCCGACAGTTTCCTTGAATGCCTGATGGCATGATCAACCTGATGGTTGAAGTCCGGATGATGCCCGACAGTGTTCCTTAAATGCCTGATGGCATGATCGACTATGTACTACCGGTTACCGTGTGACCAATTCCCCAATGGATTTCCTTCATCCTGACGGCGAGGTCAGATTATCGTGAGTTCTCCAACGGCGATGTTGGATGCTTGTTTCTGGCGGTGAGGTCAGATTATCTTGAGTTCTCCAGCGGCGATGTTGGATGTTTGATTCTGGCGGCGATGTCAGGTGATTTAGTTTTCCAGCAACGATGTTGGACGTTTGTTTCTGGCGGCGATGTCAGGTGATTTAGTTTTCCAGCGGCGATGTTGGACGTTTGTTTCTGACGGCGATGTCAGGTGATTTAGTTTTCCAGCGGCGATGTTGGATGTTTGATTCTGACGGCGATGTCAGGTGTGAATTAGCTCTCCAGTGGCGATGTTGGATATTTGTTTGTTTATGGCGGCGATGTCAGGTGATGTAGCTCTCCAGCGGCGAGGTTGGACGTTTGTTTCTAGCGGCGAGGTCAGGTGGTTTATCTTTCCAGCGGCGATGTTGGAGGTTTTGGGTGTTCTGTTTCCGACGGCGATGTCAGATTCTTCAGTTTTCCAGCGGCGATGTTGAGTATGTCAGATTATTCTTTAGTTCTCCAGCGGCAATGTTGGGTATTTTGGTTGTTCGACGGCGATGTCAGGCTCTTTAGCTTTCCAGCGGCGATGTTGGGTGTGTTGGTTGTCCGACGGCGATGTCAGATCAGTATGTCTCCAGCTAGTTGTCGTGCAGCTACTATTTCAGTTTTCGAAGATTTGTTCCAGCAGAGTACCGTGTGCTCGTGCAGTTGGCAAATTTCCGGGTTTATCGGTATTCAACCGTCTCGCACCTTGATTGGCTGAGAGTCGTTCGCTCCTCACCCAGTCAGGTTCAAGCCGTTTGAATAGGGGCAGTTGTTGCACCCCAAAATTTGACCAACATTTATTTATCCATCAAGAGTTGTATGAAGCTATGAAGCTATCCAAGAAGTTTATTCAAGTGTTCAAAGGTTGATACCTTTGTCAGAAAACTCAAGAGATCCTCAGAGGGATTGGTTGAAACCAAGGTTGTGTGCCTCATAACTTGAGAGTTGTGGGAGCTCCTCAGATGATTCTGAAACTGTGAGGATGGACTTGAAGCTTTGAGAAAGCTTGTGAGATGTCTTGCCAGCCATCATGAAGCCTAGAGAGTTCATTGTACAAGAATTCAGAAGATTCATCCATGAATGGTGGAATTAGGGTTTGACTGGGTCAACCCTAGGTCAACTGATGATTTGGAGAGGGTTGAGACCTAATCCAAGAGCCATGTGATCATGGAATGATGCATTGAGATGCTATAAGGATGATTCCTAGACCAACTCATCATGATTGAGGAGTTTGAGAAGTTTTAAGCTAGGGTTTCTAAGGATTGACAGTGTAAAATCCCCTAGTTTGATCCCTATCTTCAAGGCAGTTTAGCTTAAGATGTGATTGTCATATCATCTTCCCCACAACATGAATGTTGTAGAGCTTGTTCTTAGCTTTAATTTGAGTACTATAAGTCCTTGATAGGATTTGTAGAACTCAAGTTATGACTTTGACAAATTACAGGTCATCTGAGGTATGTGAATCTGGGTCCTTGAAAGTCACCTAACTTGCATCCAACGTTTGCCCTAGTAGGATGATTCCTATGGATTCTTTGTCAACATGAATGTTGAAGATCATCTTCTTATCTTTCTAGAGAGTATTATAAGTCCTTGATAGGATTTGTAGAACTCAACTTATGGCTTTGACAAGTCAAGGGCATTTTGGTCATTTGGAGGTTATAGGTCATTTCAAGCATAAGGCCATATCTCCTATTTCCAAGCTTCAAATGGAAAAATCTTCAACATCAAACTTGCTTAGAATGATGTTTTAAGGCTATTAGGGAGGTCATGAGATGTTGAAAAGGCTCATATCGTGATAAAAATGGCCTAAAATGGAGGCATAAGTTAATTAAGTTGAATTTGAAAAATGGAAATCCCAAGTTATAAGTCTAAACCATGTCATGTAATAGGTAATTTTGACTCCAAATGACATTCTAAGAACAATGGTTCAGCCACAATTTTGATTTGAGGCTTGGATCATAGGGCTGCTTTGGAATTGGATTACTTGCATATTAAGGTAGCAAACCAAAACTCAAAAGAACTCAATGTACACATTGGTTATGCATTGTAATTCATCTTAAATCTCATGTGGGGATAAATTCAAGTCAGAATCAAAGGTTATGAAAAGCTTGGCATGAGATAGCATGTAAGGAGAATGAGAGATCAAAATACCATGACATGAAAAGTTCAATTTCTCATTGGATGATCCTAGAGGGTTCTAGATGATTCTAAACCACTCTATATAACAATTGTAACTTGCTCAGATGCAAGGTTGGTGTGAATTGGTGTAGAGAAGAGAGAGTGAGATCCAAATTCTTCCATTGCAAGTCAAGTGCAATTTCTTCATTCTTCTTCATTCCCATCCATTTTTTCTTCACAAACACTTTCCATAGATCCCTCTGAGTGTGTGCATGCTGAATTAAAGTTCCATTGATGGAGGATTGAAGGTGTTCCAATTGGATTTGCAAGAAAGCAACTCATCATCGAATCTTGAAGTGCAAGCTCTCTCCCTCAGATTTTTTGCAAACAGAAGAAGTTTCATCATCCAAGGATCATTCTTGAAGAGTTTCAAGCCTTGAAGTGAAGGATTTCATCATCTGCCATACCAAGAAATCAGGTTTGCAAAATCCCTTTCACCTCATTATTTAGGCATGGTTAGGTTGAATTGTTAGTGTAGAATGGTTAGAGACCCCTAGGTGATGAATTCTGAAGAGTTTAGGGTCATTTGGTGGAGTTTCAGTCATGGACACCATTACTTTGATGAGCAAGAACTCGTGGCATAGTGAGTGATAATGCAAGTTTGATAGCTTGTTTTAACCAGTGGAATGTGAGGATCATTTTGATGTAAAGAAATCTAAGGTTGGTTGAAGTTGAGGATTGATCATGTTTTGAGAGTAATTTGGTTGCACCATCGGGTTTGATGATAGAGGTCCTTTCAATGGAATCCAATACCATAGGCGTGATCAGGGTAAAAAACTTAGCAATTTAGGGTTTTACATTTTGGAATTTGATGATGATATGAGAGAGCACGAGCAGGTGGAAGATGAGTGCATGAACTCTGGTTTTCATGGGGTTTCAGCAAAACCCTAGGTGGGAGGTTGAAGACGATCCCACGACCGTTGGATGAGGAAGCTGACCATTGACTGAGGATTAGATCGGATGGCCCACATTTGATTTCATTTTGAGAGGGAAAGCCAGAAGTGTGAAACGCACCGTTTCATTAAACGGTGGCGTGTTGGGCTTAGTATGAATAATGATATCCCCACCCCCAATTGAGGCCCAATTGCATTCTGAACTGAAATCCTTTACTTTTTGCACCGCGTTATTTTCTTTTTCTTTATGTTTTAATTGTTTTTCTGATTTAATATTGGGCCCAGGCGCATTGCTGTTTAAACCCCCCATTCTGGGCCCATGTGTGATTTGAACTGTGTTTTGTTGCTGGCTGCACCCCATGCTTCATTTTCATTTTATTTTTTCTCCATTTTCTTTCATACTTTAGAAAATCATAATAAATTGAAAATTCAATATTTTTTAATGGGAGTTTTTTCTCCTATTTTATATTTTTGTCAAGAAAAATATAAAATAAAAATATTTTCCTTTCATGCATTTGTGATATTTTTTGCATATTTTTCACTTTAATTGCATTTTATTTCTTTTATGTTGATATATGATTTTGTAGAATTTAGTTTAGGTAGTTCCCTTAATATTTTTAGTTCATTATTTTTAGGATAGTTAGATATATGTTTTAGCTTCCCCCTGGATTTATTCCATAATTTTGTGATAAATTTTAGGATAGTTTTGATTAGATACCATTAGGTTGTGTAGAATTAGGTTAAACTTCAACATAGGTCCACAATAACCTTAGAATTTTGGGTTTTTAGGACAAATTAGACTATGGGACATATATGGGTATTAAGTGTAGGTATGTAGGATCCCTTAGAAATTATATTAGGATTTAACATAGTAGTATACTATTTTTAGTTGATTTTTGTATTTGATGATTGTTTGTGTTGCCCTTGTGGGCTTGTATTGCTTGTTTGCTTTGCTTTGTGGGCTTGGAGAGCTTGATCTTGTTCCAAGGAGAATTGAGGAGCATAGTAGAAGACTTGAAGATGGATTGAGGAGCTTGAGAGCTTGATCTTATTTCTTTTTTTGTTGTTTTAGGGTTAGGAATTAGGAAGAGTTTAGACTTAGATAACTTCTTTCTTAAACATGGATGGTATCTGTCACCTCCATTCCTCCCTATGATTCAAAGTCCTTCCATGGTATACACCTCCCTCCTTTGGAGGGATAAGTGAATGTACCTAGGAAGTAGAACTTTTGAGGGAACCATTCCTTTGATGTTGAACCCTTATAGGTCACCTTTGGTGGTCAATAAGCGGTTCAATATCCCCCAGCTTATCCAGTAAGTGATTTCATCTGGTTTGATTGTCTTGAGAGATGTTGAGCTTGAGTATGAAGATGAAGACTTCACTGAGGAGTATTGAAGAGGATGAATCCTTGAGTATTTCCATTCCAGCTGAAGCTTGAAGAGCAACAAGAGCAAGTTGATACTTGAAGATCCCTGAAGATTAGGTGAAGCCTGAAGGTGGAGCTGATCAAGAAGCTGAAGCTTAAAGGAGAAGATAAGTTGAAACTTATGTTGAAGGGTTGAAACCTGGAAAAGCAAATTGGTGTCTGTCAAGAGTGATTGAAGTCTGAAGACTGAGTTGCTGTTGGAAAAGCTGAAGCTTGGAGTTGGAGGAGTTGATCTGCTTTCTTCTATTTTCTTTTCTGTATTGATGTGTTTTGTTTGGCTTGTTTGATGCATTAGAATAAGTCCATATCTAGAATAAGTAGAATCTAGGAGCATGATTGCACTATAGGTTGAGTTGCTCCCTCTGCTTGTACTGTTACTGTGTGGCTTTGCTTGCGGGTATTCGGTAGAGCCCAGCTCCCTTGCCCACGTGGTTTATTTGTCTGATGGCATTTTATTTCATTCTTCTGTATGATTGCAGTTTACTATTCTTGCTTGATAGCATGTTGTTTTATATTTCAGTATGATTACTGTTATCCATTCTGGCTTGAGGTTGAGATGAGCTTGTGGAGGCTGAAGCCCCACACACATTTCCTCCCTCACTTGCATTGCATGCATTTTACTGTTTAAAGCTGATGCTTTGTCTGTTTTGGCGTATCATTGACATGATCCCTTAGGACTCCCATTTCCTTTGATAAGGATTTGATGATAGAACTTTAGGTTGAAACCTATGCATGACAACTTCTAGGAGTTCCCTGTTCAAACCTCGACCATAGGATGAATCCATGGCATGACAACAGTAGGACTTGATAGTCTCCCTCCTAGTTGGGCCTGTTCTCTTCTCATCTCAAAACAGTTTAAGATATAGTAATCATGAATGATTTCTTTCGTACGTTACGAGCCTTAAGCTATCTGAGAAAGGATTGTGGGAGAGTTTCTTTTCCACAGTCTGGATGTTTAGTATGGTACCCTTTGGGTGACATGCGACGCATTCACTCTCAGGTCATAGTCTCTAGTGCGGTTGAGATCGCAAACACAATAAAAAACACTTCTTTCGTAAATGACAAGAAATAAACTGTAGTTTCCCGAACTACGTGAGCTCTGATCTCTCATGCCTGTTGAGAGTACGTAGGCACAAGATGGCGATGTCTTGGCGAGCTACCTTCCCCCATAACCCTTCGCAGGCCGAACTACGTGGACTCTGATTTCTCATTCTCTGATGAGAATACGTAGGCATAAAGTGCGACGCTTTGCCGAGTCATTTTTCTTTTCTGTTTAAGCCAGCCTTGATAGGTAGATAGAATAAAACCAACCCGTCCAAGTAAACACAACAAGCGAGGATCCCATCGAGTACGATGGACGTGAGGGGTGCTAATACCTTCCCCTTGCGTAACCGACTCCCGAATCCAGACAACGGTTGCGATGACCTTGTCTTACCCTTTTTCGTCAGGTTTTTCCAATCGTTTCCTTTCCCGCCCTGAGGGACAAATAACGAAAGGTGGCGACTCTTCTGTCATGCCGGCACCTTATTTTCGCACAAGCGACACATACCAGCTTCTGAGTGGAAACGAGAAGAGCATGAAGAGAAGCTACAAGGCCAGATACTAGAGAATCAACCGAGAATTCACAGAAGAATCTCGACCTAGGGTTTCAAACTAAAATGATTGACAATAAAGGGGTTTCCCACCTCAAAAAGAAGCGAATGAGGCATCTAGCTTAGTAGCAGCGAGAGAGGGCTATACTAAAGGAGAGGTTTGAATATCTCGATTGTAAGGAGAGGAATGAAGTTCTCTTAAGCTGATGGCTTCCTCCTGAGCTCTAGTTCAGTTCCTTGAATTGAGATAGAGAGCCTACCGACCCCTTCCCTTACTCAATAAGACTAAATAAATAGTTAATATATATAAAGGTCTAAATGATTGACTTATCTAAGGCTGATTGTACCTAGTGTTTTGCTTAGTTAGTTGTTTCCTTTCCTTTGGAAAAATGATGTTGGAAAGTGGTTAGGAAACAACTACTTATAAACAAGAGGCACTGACTTTCATTCCCGAAGGCTAGGCAGCAAGTGCAGAAAGGGGAGGACTCATTTATGTGAGAAACTATCTTATGAAAGATATTTTACAGATTTGATTACAACATATGACAAATGCTTTAGTTTACTTTATATTTGGTTATTCTAAGAGGTAAGTAAGCTTCCTCTTTCTCTCAGTCTTACAATCCACTTAGTTCTAGTAGAAGTTGTTCTAATCATCGTAACATCAGTCGACGATTCCATTCTTGCTGAAGGCTAAGTCCCTGGAATCTTTGATAGTAGGTTTAGAATCAACCTAGTTCTCATAGCAAGGAGTATCGACTGCTTAGTTTGTTAAGATGCAATTCGTGAATTGAAATGTGACTTCCAGACTGGTAGTTGTGTACAGGGTAAAAGGACGAGAACCTGCTGGCATCAATACATATTGACTCTTAATTAGCTGTCATCAGGCTAGCCCGCTTAAGCGATTCCTTACGCTTTGGAGATTTAGGAAATCATGCTTCACCTTCTGTAGATGAGCCTAATTGAATCCTTTTTTAGAGGTCAGCTAGGAAAGGGGGTGGCCACTATTCTTAGTAGAAGATGGCAGTTTAGAGGATCTAGAGAGCTAAAATTCGATAATAGAAATAACTGCTAAGACCCTTAGTCTACTAAAAAATCATTAGGAAAAGCCTCAATACATAAAATAAATATCGAGACAACTGAGACGAAGACTACTTCACTATACGAGAATCCCAGGGGTTATGAGCCAGGAAGGAGAGGCCCTCGAAAGACCGTCCCAGTTAGTCAATTAAGGCTTCCCACTAGGAAGGTCTGATCTTCTTAAAAGAGACATAGGAAAGAAAGAGGCCCTTGGAGTTGACTCACTACCACTGTCAAAGCTACTGGAGAACTACGACAAAGGGGCGGTGGCCTTTAACAAAACGACTAGAAGACCACAGATGAAGTTTCACCGTATTGAGATATATCAACTTCGCACGATCGTTATAACAAGGATCCAAAAAGACGATTGATCTTTCAACAGGATGAAATATTTCCTGTCGGTTTGACAAGAAAGAAAAACATTCCAGAAGCTTCACTTGTGCCTTAGTAGTCTCAAATAGGACCGAATCACAAAAAGAGAATGAGTGAGGAGCTCTCATTTTATTCCCAGCAGCTTGGCTGATAATGAGGAAACTAATTCTACCTTTATCGATTAGACTGGTACAACATCTCCACATGACATCCTACCTGTTGGTGCAAAGGAAATTATTTAGGTAGGCTTTGCCCTAGAACCAAAGAACAAAGGGAAGCTCAACTCTCACTACCAGTGAATGATGAAATTCCTCAACTTAGAAACCATATCCCTTCTGTCGAGAGGAAAATTCTTTCAAGCAAGATAGAATCTTAGGAATGCCTTGTAGTTGAAGCCTTTGGGTTTAACACTACTATGGCTGAAGAAGACGATTGACTAAAGAAAAGACTTCATGAGCCACTTCATTACTAGGTATTGAATATCCTATAAGAAATAATTCTCACAAGGAAAGAGACACTCTGGAAGACCAGTCAGTGAATCAACCCTTTCATTTCCCTTACAGACGAACTATAGTATAGAAGGAGACAGGCTTCCGACTTTCCAGAGTGAGCGCCATGCATTACTATAGCATACACTGGTCCCCAAAGAGAAATGGTTTCATCCTTTCTGAAGATTACGGGAACTTTATTCTATTAATAGTTTATGAAATGCTGGATAAGGCGATATGGAAAAAGAGAGGGGTAAAATAGGAAAAGTTGTAGGAGAAACCTCGCTTTCATGGATGCTCCAGTTACCGAAGATCCGAAAGAGCTCTAATTCCCAGTTTGTTAATCAATAGAAGACACCCACGGGTTACTTCCTTTATACATAGGAACGGAACGAGACCATTCAACATCTAAAGGATTCTACCGCTGGAATGACCGATGCCTGATTCATTACTCGCTCACAACCCTTGTTTGCACTCTGATAGAAAAAGAAAGGGAGTTGAAGAGTAAGAAAAGGGCTTACCCTTAGGCCTATCAAGATGAGTAAAACCGGTAGCTAAAAGAAAGGTCCCTCAAGCTTTATTAGTAGTTACACGAGTTCTTAGATTAATACCGAAACACATATAGAGTGCCTAGTCTTTAAGCCCGATAATGCCACAAAGAAAGAGCATAAGCATGAATCCCTGCACTGAATCCATATCGAAGAGACTTGAAAAGGTCTCAAAGAGACGATCTACACCGAAAATAAATTAGAAGCACTCATTCCTTGTACCCGGGGAACTTATTCATAAAGGAGGGTATCTACACTAGAAAAAGAGTTTACGTTCGGTTCCCATATAGAAATTATGGCTCACCGTTTCTTTGAACCTTGTCAATGATCGAACTTAAAGATATGAATTGAGTGTTATTTGATGAGTAACAGAGAATAAGGGAGAGGGATATGGAAAGGATGAAGTAATGAAAGACAAAGTCATTGCTAGTAGTAACGACTTATCACGATCCATTGGTTCATATAAAATCCATGTCCTAGGTGTATCAAAAAACATTTTTTTCCGCTAAGCATATATAATAAAATAGAGTTAAAGGTCCACCCCGGAAGGGGGTACTAACTAATAGTTGAGTCCTCTCCGAACCGCAGGAGATAGTTTCCCATCATATAGCTCACCAACTTCACTTGCCTCTATGAGAGACTCGCTCCGGGCAAGTTCGAATTATAATACACGGCTCTACAAAGGAAAGGTTTGGTGGGTTGGGAATGTTTTCAATATTCTTATTTTTCCGCAATGAGAAATGCAAGACAAAAAAGGAACCGATCTTTTCGACTGGGAAATGCGAGTTTGTTTTGTCCACTTTCTTCATCCCTCTCTATCAAAATGATAAAAAAGGAAGGCGAGCTTGCTTCTTATTCTCGTGTTCAATCTCTTCCATATTTGCCTCGCTCATTGTCACCTATGTTGAAGAAAGGTTTGGAACCCTGTAGAGAATTAGGAGGGGCCAAGGATCTTCCTCTCAACAGTGCTTCTCGAGGCTCCACTTCCCCCCTGAATAAGTAAGTTAGCTTGGGTGAGGGGATAGGGAATAAGAATGGAAGCCCCCTTCACCCTACCAGGGACTGGACAGAGGTTAGCTGTGTAAATATGTAGAGCCGAGTGTAGTGTGGTGTAGTAGTTATCACTTTTAGGCCCTTTCCTGGCTACTGGACCACTCTAGTTCTTTGGGTACTGTTGCAGTGAGAATCGTGATACCAAGCTATTGATTAACTTGAATCTTAATTCTTAAATTCACAACCGGACTTTGATTTATTCAAAGGAAAGGTTAAAGAAAGAAAAACCTTTTGCGCGATGTAACAACAATGCTAAGTGATCGGGGATCGGGGGTTGGTTATGCTTAGGGTAGGTATTTCACATCCTAAACATCTGTAGTACTCTACAGGAACCTTTTGTTTGTTTGTATGCTATACTTGCTAAATGTTTGCTATGGTTTGGGATTGGGTACAAGGTAAAGTTGTAGGTAAATACCTAAGGATAGTTTCTAAATTTGCTCGCAAAGATATCGCATCCTCTGCCTACGTATCCTAACTAGGATAGAATCAGAGCAACCGTAGTTCACCTCACCGAGGATTAAAAAGTACTTTGACTATGGTCCAGATCTAGCGGAACAAACATAACAATGCTTGTATAGAGTTTAAGAAAACTCTATATTCTAAGTTGTGCACTCAAAGGAATTGACTTTCACAAAAGCCAAGAGGGGAGTAAGTAATCATGACAATGATCCTTACATAGAGTTAACAAACTCTATCTTAAAGTTTTAATTGAAGGATACTCCTAGCAAGGGGTAGGTCTTTTAGACTTAAGAAAAGTCTAATGGCTAGTAGGTTCTAACTTAACTAAGCTAGGGTTCAAGATGACTTAACAAAGTCAGAGGGAGGGTAATGAGCTATCTATGACCCAAGGGTCAATAGAGAGACTTTTCTTTGGAAGGGGAAAAGATGCAACTGGATGAGAACTAACAAGTTCCATCACTTGGGGAATAACTTAACAAAGGAATACAATAACATTCATTCAAACATGATGAACATATAAAAGAGCATGGTGACAACCAAAGATGAGATAACAAGCATGTGACAACAACAGGCAAAGATTACAATCAAGTTAAATGGTTACCACCAATAAGGCACAGAGACATTACAATATCTAGAGGGACATGATAATAGAGGTTCTTACAAGACCTAGCAATGAGGCAATAACAACTTGAACCACCTTAACAAAGATGAAGGGGAATGGGGTGACAACCATCAAGATAACCACATGTAATGCAAACAAGTTTAAATGCAAGCAAGTAACAACTTGAGGCAAACATGTCATATAGTTCAAAGAATGTCTAATGTGACAACATAGAACTAACAAACATGCATTGATGACAATCAAGTACAAGTAGGCATACAAGAAGTGTTATAACAGTTCAAGTAGAAAGTTCAAAGTTCAGGGGAAATCACACATGTTTAAAAGATAACTTTCAAAACAAGACTCAATCTTAAAGATGTTATAGTTCTAACAAAACATCATAACAAGTAAGGTGGGGCATGGGATCATGCTTAGGAAGTTACAACATCAAGAAACACACAGAGATGAACAAGTAAAGATCAAGCATATAAGTTATAACTTAAACCAAACATGGGGAATGAATCAAGTAAGTCCAAATGTGACAACATTTATTATGATGAAGGCATGAAGCATGGTAACAACCAAGAGAGATTAGAGTGATCATGTGACAACATGGAAAGGCAAAGAGAGGACAAACATCAAAGCATAAGTTCATGGTTTCATTAGAGAAAACAAAGAAATTTTCATGGTAGCAACCAAGATAAAACATAAACCCTAGCATGTTATGGTTCTAATAAGACACATAGACAAGTATAAAGAGGCATTAAAAGCATATCCAAGAATTTACAACATCAAGAATCAGGTCAAAGTTTACAGGTGAAATTCAAAGATATATCATGCATATTCAAGCATTCACAAAGGCATGAAACAAACCCTAAACATGTTATGTTTTAAAAAAAAACACATTAAAAAGTAGAATAATACATGGTAAACACATTGAAGAGGTTACAAGATTAAGAATCATGGCAAGTTTCACAAATGAAGTTCAACATGCTATTTTTTCATATATGCATTTACAAAAGCAAGTATGAACATGGTAAGGAAAGGAATCAAACATATTTGAGCATTTAATCATGTTAAAAAAACATATATACATCAAAAAAGATCAACCTCACAAGAAAAATCAAGTTACAAGTTGAAAATTTTTAAAAACACCATGGTGAAAACCCTAAAAATACATGCTTTTTAAGTGAATCAAATTCTTTCTAGGATAATGATCCTTGAGTTATTTCTTTACTCAATCAAAGTAGACATTATAAAGAGTAGTTTGTAAAAAGAATGGCATCAATAGAATAAAAAGTGAGCAAGTTATGATCATTCAAAGTTGGTGCACCAATGGGGGCAAAACTTAGGGCAAGGCAAAGTCACAAATTTAGGGTCATTTACATGAAGGGTGGAAATCAGTCAATTCTTAACCAAATGGAGTGAAACAAAAGTGAAAATTGTGTGTTTTTAAACAAGGAATTCAATGGTATAATTTTTTCCATATAATACACTCACTGAAAAATTCGATAGCATCATTGTTTAGGCAACTTTGGTCACAACCAAAAGCATGAGCATATGGACAGTACAAAACAGAGCAAGATTTTATGAAGCAAGTAGTCAAACATCACAAGTACATCATTTAGAGTGATCGGCTCAAGAGAAATCAAAAAATGCACACATAGTTTGACAGATTGGAATCAACATGCTCATGATGACCTAGTTTGACTTAGTTTCTGACCAGCATTTTGGACAATCAAGAACAATTTCTAATGCAAATCGTGGTTCATACATGACATATAGCACATATATAACATGTTCAAAAAATGTCTAGCACAAAAACATGATTACAACTCAACATAGCATGTGAAATGCAAAGCAAAATTTCAAGTTTCAAGGATTTAGGCTTACCTCTTAAAGCAACCTTGTCAAATAAGAAAACCAGAGGTCCTTGCTACCTTGCTATAGTCTGCAAATAGCCTTTGGATGATGAGAAGCAGCTCCAATGATCCACAACCTCACTGTCACACAAAATGGCTTGAAAAGTGGAAGAAAACCTCAAAAATCCATGATTTTACAAAGCAACATGGTCCAATCTTTGTTACAGAAGTAAAAACTTGATCTGGATAACTTCTATATGTTATTTGTGAATTGTTAGAGGTGTTAAAAGAGTTGGAAATAATCTATAATGAGGTATGGCTTAAAAGATGCAGAATGTTGACTTTTTTGGTTTTGGAGGTTGACTTTGAGAAGGGAATGGTTTCTGGTGCAAATGATGGCTTGGACAACTCTAGAGGATCATTTAAAACTTATGTGGAGTGTTGAAAGAAGCATGGAATGGTTGGAAATTGGTTTGATGCAAGTTTTGTCCAAGACAGATTTTGGTACTTTGAGGTTTTTGGATTGGCTTGCAAGAAGGCTTGTAGCTGTTGAGGGAGAGTGTTTGTGGTTGGTTTATTGGTTGTAACTGTGTGTCCTTGATTCATAGAAGCTGTCTTATTTATAGTCAAAACCACATGATCATAAGTGAGGACAAATTTGGAGTTTTGGTCTTGGAGGGAAATTTGGAGAAAATCTGTCCAAGATTTGGTGCAGCTGGAATTCAATGTTCTTGGCTCCTTGTGATGCACAAGACAAGTGGTATGAGGGAAATGGAAGTTACTAAAGTATGACTAGGGAGTAGGGGAACTACTGCTGCAGATTTCTTCCTTGAAAAGTTTCTCTTTCCTCTTAATTTTTTAATTAAAATATTGTAACTTGGCTTGTCATCTTATCATGCCTTTCAAACCTTCACCCTTTCTGCACTTATACTTATTACACTCTCTAAATATCAGATCAATACTTGATCAAATAGTTGAGAATGACTTTGGTGGTTGGCAAGTTAATTTGTGACAAATTTGAAATGGTGCATTCAAGTGTTTGGACCCTAACTTGCCTCCTTTGAAACTCCTAGATCACAAATGCTATGGAGGAGTTCTTGTACTTTTTGGAAATCCCTCATAATTATCTAAAACTTTCATGTTTTGGAAATTTTCAAATTCCAAGTGGAATTAGGTCAAAAACATCCTTGAAGTTGGCTGAAAACATGACTTGACAAGTGCTAAAAATGTGAAATTTCACTAAGTTTTTTTCCCTCTTGCATTGATTTTGCTCATAACTCCAAATCTATCCATTTTTTGTATATGGGTAAATTTTACACTTTTTTAGAACTTGTCAAGACCTTTCCAACAAGCTTTGAACCACTCCATTTGGATGTGTGGTTAAAAAGTTATGGTTTTGCCCCTTTCAAAACACTAATTTCCCGATTTTTCGATTACTCTTCAATCCTTGATACAATGGTCATAAAACTTCATAACTAGATGTAATATAACATTAGTAACATTATTTCTTTCAATTTTGGGGTCAAAACCTTTTTGGTCAATGAGTTGACCTTTCAGTCAGATGAACTGATCGATCAGAAAATCTCGAATCGACTGTTGGTGTTCTAAGCCCTCAAAGGTCTTGAAACTTCTTGGGTAGACTTAATTAATTAATATGAGCTTCATGGACCATGATTCCATCATTGGAGCACCATTTAAATCAAAAGTCAAACCACAGTTATTTTTTCCTGATCAGAAACCCTAATCGGGAGTCCTAGACTGCACTGCTCAAGATCTTTGGGTGACAACCTCAAACTGAATTCATACTTGATCCAATATAGTATTCTTGATGATGTGGAGACTTGTTTCATGGAGAATCAATCTAAGACATTGACTGATCAAACCATCAAAACCCAGATTCCTGACTGTATGGAACCCTAATTCACCTGTATCTTGACAAAGACAAACTTGAAAATAGGTTAAGATTAGATAGATAAATGATGATGTTCCTAGAATGATGATTAATATCTAAGGTTCAAAATTTAGGGTACAACAGGTACTAGGAACCCTCTATCATCCATTGCAGCAGAGCCGTTTCATGAGCGTGAAGGGGGGGGGGGGGGATAAGTGCAGTTCTTTGAATCGAACGTTAAATGAAATTGATTCTTTTTTAGATATCAAAATAAAAACAGGATAAGATAGATGGATGGATCTATCTTTATATATATATATATATATATATATATATATATATATATATATATATATATATATATATATATATATATATATATATATATATATATATATATATATATATATATATATATATATATATATATATATATATATATATATATATATCAATGTGTGTGTGTGTGTGTGACTAAACAATGGATTTCTTTAAGTAGCGTACCAAGAAAAATGGATTTCTTTAAGTAAAAACGTACCAAGAAGCCCCTAATCCTTGATTTGGCCAGGAAAGACTGCACTACTTTGGGCCTAGGAAGCGAAAGGAATGAGCTCGGCTGCTTATCCTCCACATTTATTTTTATCTCTGTGCCCCTTACGCATGCGCTTTGCTCTCCTCTTATTCTTCATTAGACGGTTCGGACGAGCTTCGTCGTTCGTTCCCAAAAAAATAGAAAAGGTTGTATCACATCGAGATGTAGATTCTTTTTCCGCCCCCAATGAGATGGGGAATTCGTAACCCCCTATTTTTACTTTTCTTTGGACCTTTCATCTTTCTGAATGGAGGCCCGATCGCGTCGTTCCGGCAACCGACAGGGAACACCTCAGTATACGATCGCGCGCAGTAATTGGGAGTCCTTTTTTTTACACCTAAGGAAAACTTCAATTCACCAAACCAAGGTTCATCTTGTGTCGTGATTTTGGACTCATACAAGGATATTGAGTAGACAGTTGATGTTTCAGACTTGACCCTATCTTTCGTAGCATGCATTCCCACCGGTGTCATAACTGATTTGGTAAGCTATGTGTCTGGTGCATGGAGAACTGCCTTCGGTCCCCCAAACTGACTGACTCGTGGCAACCTTTCGGCTGCCCAACAACATCTAGTGCTAGTTATTACTCCTACTGGGGCTAGGAAGTAATCCCCACAACCCAAAGCGATGAAGAAAAAATAGAATTTGCTACAAAAGCCGACTAACAAGGGTATTCCTACATATGAAAACATAGTAATAAAGAAGGTTATAACCGAAATAGGATTCATTTTGGCTAGAGCTCCCAAATTTTTCTATATATTTGACACGGGTTTGCCGTAATGCTAATACTATGGTGAATGCATATATCGTCATTAATGCATAAATAAAGATACCAATTAGTAGTGATTGAATTCCTTCTATGGTTCCACGTGAGAATCCAGTACGAATATAACCTACATGTCTAATTGAACTATGGACTAGAGGTCTTTTTACTTTCGTTTGGACCATGGAGGCCAGTGCTCCTAAAATCATAGAAGCAATGTTGCAGAAACATAAGATTTATTACAATGTAGCTCCATAGGAACCATAAATAGAAACACGTGAAATATTAGCAAAATTAGAAATTTTAGGCGCAATAGAAAGGAATGTTGTAACCAGGGTGGGTGAACCTTCATAGATATTAGGTGCCCACATTATAGAGTCAAAAGAGATATGGAGTCTGAATGGGGGGTTTCTTTGGGGCTTAAGAGATGGAATAGATGTTGAAAAGCATCTTCGATGGGTTGTTTTATCGTATCCACAGAGACTGTGTTATCAGATATATAGATGTTCGCCATTCAATAGTTTAACATTCTAAGAGAAAGGTTTTCAAAGAGTTATTGTTTTGTAACATAAATTTTGTAGAAAAGAGTAAACTAGAAAATGGATGTTTCGTTTTAAGAAAGGCATGTTAAGATTAGATCTCGTTAACCCCTTTCATACATATCTGATTAATCAAGCATGTGAACTTAGTTTCGATCAATACAATCGCGTATCCTCGCGAATCCATTTATTTCTAAAGCGGCTTTGTGGGTATTATTGTTTTAATTGCTAGATAATTTCTCGAAATAATAATCGAAACAATAAACATAAAGATCGATACAAGCAAATATTAACTTTCAAATCTATGTCTAGACTTTGTTGGTTAATAGATGAAGAAATTAGATTAAGACTTGAAAAATCTATGTCTAGAATGATTCAACCCATAACTACAACATTAAAAGCAAAGATCTTCATCATCTATTGATCATAAACCTTGTCCACATACAAAATATCAAAAGAAATACATAATAGCAAGATTAACTACCTCTAATCTTGACACAAAAGTGTTTCGCTACCCATCACCATGGTAGCTTGATCAACAAGTAAAAAAGGAAAGCTTTGCTAGCATCAAAGTCGAAGAATCGAGGATTGATGCTCCAAAGATTTGGTTCTCACTTATTCTTGACCTAAAAACCCTTTCTAATCTCTAAAATGCTGAAAAGTGTAAAAGTTACAAGAGTTGGTAAAAATATCTTCCAACGAAGATATATATAGCAAGTTCCCAAAGTACAGTGAATGGCATCGTGCTAAGCGCCATCAGGAGCGCGCTAAACATGGTCAGCAAAACAGAGCAAAAATCCCAGAAAGCGTGCTAAGTTCGGTAGCAGACCGCTTAACGCGTTTGAAGGCTTTAGTTAATGCTTCACCAGTAGAAACACGTTGGAACCGTGCTAAGCGTGGGTTACTGACACAATCGCCTTGAAAATGATCTTTTAGGCCCTCCTTCCTTCACCATAGGTTCCTATCATCAAATATAAGCAAGAAGATCTGTCAAAAAGCATCAAAATGATCATAATTTATAATATTTATAATAAAATCATAAGCTCGCATATTTACACTAAAACTAATAGATTTACGACTAAAATACCATGGGAACCATTGGAAAGGGCCATAAAATATAATCAAAAGTATGCATAATATGGCTCTTAACAATAGATAGGGCCCAATAAGTGTTGAACTCATCACTAGGGAATTAACACGAAAGGGAACGAAGATTATCGATGAAAAACTTTGGATTTTTCCTTTTTGAGTTCGGTTTCCATTTGAGCAATTTTCGAGTAATTTTAGGAAAACTCGTTGTTTATGAAGCATTGACTTTAATTTGAATTGTTGAGAAATGTACGCCCTTTGAAGTGATTTTTATTATGTTTAAAATATTACTCTGATAAATGTGAATGATTTGTCATTATATTTTTGGGATAGAAAAAGGTGTTACATTTTGTGGTATCAGAGCAGGTCGGTCTATCCTGCCAGGTTGTCTAATATTGTTTAATCCCTAGTATGCGACATGTGTGTGAAAACACTGTCGGTACACGTTTATTTTTCTAACCTTTGTCTACAGAATTGGGATTTTAAAAAGTGGGGGAGAATCTTGTGCTTCTCCAAGATGCTTCAAGTGTGGAGTGGTGGCTCAGTGTGTTGTTGAATGTTATTTTAGTTTAGTAAAGATGGTTTATGCCCCATCATGATTTTTGGCTGTCTATTGAAAAATTGAGGAACTGATCACCCTTAATCTCTTGTTGATAGTATATGGGATCATGTTGGATGGAATAGACGTATCTTGCAATCTTAGATGGTGTGTGCACTGAATTGTTTTGAGTTAAGCTAAGTGCTTATAGATTGTTTTGATGAGTCCATGCAGGATGGTGCTAAGATGTTTATTTTGATGGAAACTTTGAGTGTTAATGAAAGTGGGGAAGTTGGTGGTTTGCCAATTATTTGTGATTGTCCTGAAGTTTTTCCTGATGAGATAAGTGATTTACCGCTGGAACGTGAAGTGGAGTTTATGATCGACCTAGTTCCTGGGACTAGTTTGGTAGTGATGGCTCCATATCGTATACCCACACCAGAATCAAAGAATTTGAAGAACCAACTTGAAGATCTGCTTAAGGAGAGGTTCTTTTTCCCGAGTGTGTCATCGTGGGATGCACCAATTTTGTTAGTTAAGAAGAAAGAAGGTTTTGTGAGGCTTTGTATGGATTATAGACAATTGAGCAAGGTGACTATCAAGAATAAGTGTCCACTTCCAAGGATTGATGATTCGATGGATCAGTTGGTTTTTGCAAGTGTGTTCAGTAAGAGAGATTTGAGATTTGGGTATCATCAAATTCGTGTGAAGGCTGAAGATATTTAGAAGACTGCTTTTAAAACAAGGTATGAACATTGTGAGTATTTCGTGATGCCATTTGGTGTAACTAATGCAGCATGTGTATTTATGGAGTATATGAACAGGATTTTCCATCCTTATTTGGACAAGTTTGTGGTTGTGTTCATTGATGATATTTTGATATATTCGAAGAGTAAAAAGGATTATGCTGAGTATCTAAAAATTGTATTATCAGCATTCAAAGAGAAGTCGTTGTATGCAAAATTGTCAAAGTGTGAGTTTTGGTTGAAGGAAGTGAGTTTCCTTGGTCATGTGATCTCGAGTAGAGTTATTGTGGTTGATATGTCAAAGGTTGAAGCTGTATCGCGATGGGAAGCTCCAAAACCTGTTTTTGAGATTATAAGTTTTCTTGGGTTGGCAGGTTATTATCGAAAATTCATTGAAGGATTTTTCCAAGTTATCTTTGCCATTGACGCGGTAGACTAGGAAGGTTCAAGCATTTGTTTGGATGCAAAGTGTGAAGAAAGTTTCAAGAGCTTTTGAGAAGGCTGACAGCAACTCATGTTTTGATTTTGTCGAATCCGGCAGAATCATTTATTGTATACTGTGATGCTTCGTTGCTGGGATGGGGAGGTGTGTTAATGCAACATCAGCAAGTTTTAGCTTATGCTTCAAGGCAACTTAAAGTGCATGAGAGGAATTATCTAACGTAAGATTTAGAGTTGGTTGTTGTTGTGTTTGTGTCGAAGCTTTGGAGGCATTATTTGTTTGGTTCGAGATTTGAGATATTTAGTGATCATAAGAGTTTGAAGTATTTCTTTGATCATAATGAATTGAATGCAAGGCAAAGGAGATGATTGGCACTTCTGAAGGATTATGGTTTTGGTTTGAATTACCATTCGGATAAAGCAAGCATGGT
Organism: Lathyrus sativus; assembly: GCA_963859935.3. NCBI lineage: Eukaryota > Viridiplantae > Streptophyta > Magnoliopsida > Fabales > Fabaceae > Lathyrus > Lathyrus sativus. The sequence goes on along the minus strand of OZ012739.1, from coordinate 144,259,435 downwards.
AGCTGATGCATTGAGTAGGAAATCTTTGCATATACCGATGATGATGGTAAAAGAGTTAGAACTGATTGAGAAATTTCGTGATATGAATTTGGTTTGTGAAGAGACTTCTTATGGAGTTAAGCTTGGTATGTTGAAGCTTACTAGTGGTATTCTTGATGAGATTCGAGAAGGTCAGAAATCTGATTTGAGTTGGTAGATCGGTTGGATTTGATGAATCAAAGTCGAAGAGTTGATTTCCAGATTAATGAAAATGGTATCATGAGATGTCGTGATAAAGTTTGTGTTCCAGATATTGTTGAGTTGAAAAAGAGTATTCTTGAGGAAGGACATCGAAGTAGATTGAGTATCCATCCCGGTGCTACGAAGAGGTGCCAGGATTTGAGGAAATTGTTTTGGTGGCCAGGGATGAAGAAAGAAGTGGCTGAGTTTGTGTATGCTGGTTAGACTTGTCAGAAGTCGAATATTAAACATCAAAGACCGTTGGGTCTGATGCAACCATTGAATATTCCAGAGTGGAAATGGGATAGTATTTCCATGGATTTTGTGTCGGGTTTACCGAAGACTGTGAGGGGGAATAATTCTAATTGAGTGATTATGGATAGATTGACTAAATCAGCTCATTTCTTACCAATGAGGATTAATCATTCTATGCTGAAGCTAGTTGAGATGTATATTGAGGAAATTGTGAAGTTGCATGGGATACCGTCAAGTATTGTGTCAGATGGAGATCTGAGATTTACATCGAGACTCTAGAAGAGTTTGCAAGACGCTTTGGGTACCATGTTGAGATTGAGTTCTTCCTATTATCCGCAGACGGATGGACAGACATAGAGAACTATCCAGTATTTAGAGGATTTGCTGAGAGCTTGTGTATTGAATCAAGGTGGTCCGTGGGATATTCATTTATCGTTGACTGAATTTACCTACAACAACCATTATCATTCTAGTATTGGAATGGCACTGTATGAGGTTTTGTATGGAAGGAAGTGTGGGACTCCATTGTGTTGGTATGAGTCAGGCGAGACTGTTGTACTCGGACTTGAGATTACGTAAGAGACGAATGAAAAGATCAAGAGGATCCAAGAAAAGATGAAAGTTTCGCAGAGTCTTCAGAAGAGTTACCATGATAAGAGGAGGAAATCACTTGAATTTCAAGAGGGAGATCACGTGTTTTAAGAGTTACGCCGGTAACTGGTGTTGGCCGAGCTTTGAAGTCTCGAAAGCTCACACCGCGTTTTGTTGGTCCGTATCAGATTTCGTAGAGCGTGGGAGAAGTAGCATGTCGGATTGCTTTACCATCGTCACTTGGGAATTTGCATGATGTGTTTCATGTATCTCAGTTGAGGAAGTACATTCCAAATCCTTCACATGTGATTCATATGGATGATGTACAAGTGAGAGATAACTTGACTGTTGAGGCATTGCCAGTACGAATTGATGAACGAGAAGTGAAGCAACTGCGAGGTAAAGAGATTTCTTTGGTAAAGGTAGTTTGGGGAGGACCAGCTGGAGGGAGCATGACTTGGGAGCGTGAGGATCAGATGAGGGAGTCGTATCCGACTCTGTTTCTTTGAGGAATTTTCAAGGGAAAAAATTCTTTTAAGTGGGGGAGATTTATAACACCCCAAATTTATTGGAATATTTGTTTAATTTATTTAAATAGGAATATTCGTATTTTTGGTGATTTGTGGTGGTTGGTATGAAGTATTGAGAATTATGAATTTTGGGTTATTTATTTAAATAATAGTATATAATATGAATATATTGGTATTATTATTAATTTAAATAAATATAAGTGAATTAAGGGCAAAATGGACATTTGAGGAGTTAGTGAGAGTGAAATTGGAAAGCCCATTTTAAGGCCCAAAGTTAGGTTTAACAAAAAGGAAGTTTTAGGGAATTAGGATTCATTCTTGTTAGACCGTGAAAAGAGAAGAAATAGAGGCCAGAGCTCTGAGGGAAGAGGATTGAGGCAAAGCTTCGTGAGGTTTCTAAGAATCAAAGAAGAAAGGTTTAGAGTCGGCAAATTAAGGTATGGGGAGTATTACCTTCATTGTTTTTAATATATGATTCAATGTATTTAAAGCCGATTTAAGGATTTAGGAGGTTTTTGAGTTTGAAGAAATTAGGCCTTCGTGGCCAAATCTGTTTTTGAGGTTGTTTAAGTATGAGGAATATTACCTTCATTATTTTCAATATATGGTTCAATGTATTTAAAGCTGATTTAAGGATTTAGGAGATTTTTGAGTTTGAGGAAATTAGGCCTTCGTGGCCAAATCTGTTTTGGAGGTTGTTTAAGTATGGGGAGTATTACCTTCATTGTTTTCAATATATGATTCAATGTATTTAAAATCGATTTAAGGGTTTAGGGATTTTGAGTATTGAATTGTTGTTGCCTTTCTGGTGAATTTAATGAGTTTGAGGTATTTGAACTGATGGTCTGATAGGTTTAAGGCTGATTTAGGAGTAAGGGAAATTAGGCCTTCGTGGCCAAAATTTGTTGTTGAGGTTTTAACCATATAGGGTAATTGATTATGAGAACTCTAACGAATGTGGGAAAACTGTAAGGATTTTATGGGAATTAGAGGCGTAAATATGATACGGGATTGACCTAATAAATCGTACATTTTGTGCCTTTATCACCGTAATACCTTAGGAATGATTTTGGGATGTTTTTGGGGCATTGAGGAAGGAAATCGTAGGGACTTTTGGGCTGGTTTTGCTACTGGTGCATAACAGCGTTTTGCTGTAATCGTGAGTTCGCACAGCGAATGATCCTTCACACGACGAACACTCGCCCTAGACTCGCACGGCGAACTGTCCAGTGAACGTAGCAGAGTTTCGCGAATTGTGTTCTTGTACAATGTTGTCTTGATGCTTTGATGCTGTGATTTTATGGATGAATTACCTTGAGTATGACTGTGATTCATGTGATTAATACATGATTGTATGATGATTCCTATGAGTAATGATGATGAGTTATGATGTTGATTCCATGAGTTTTTGATGATTATATGATGACATGATTATTATGATGATTTTAATGAATGATGATGCACCTAATGAGTTTATTATGAGGATGATATTGACGTGTGCATCATGCATTCATATGCATTCTGGACTTCGGTCTAGTGTTTGATTCTTGTGGCTTTAGTCCCATTGTGCGAATGTGAGGTAGTTTGTTGTGCTCTGGTTCTTGTGTAGAATCGATCCTATGGAGGGTTGATGGCCCAGTATCCATCGAATTTTGATGAATTGGTACCACATGCATGAGTCTTGTTGCATTTGCATTTATGTGACAATTTGGTGTAATTTATGATATTATGGCTTTTTGATGTTTCCTTGATGATTATGATGATGTTGAATATGAAAATGACGTTATTTTATATATTGATTCCTATATTGATTATTATGAATGGTTTTACTCACCTTGCCTGTTTGAATGTTGCCTCCACGTGGGTAACGTGCAGATGGCCAGGTTTAGCCGTGAATGCCGTCGAGGACTTTTTGGATTTTTTGACTTTTGGTTGACTTAGAGGGTCATGCTCCGATACTGTAACATCGGGTTGGGTTCTTTGAGTTAAAGCATGTTTTATTGATTATTGTTATTTTGATTATGTTGCTTCGTAAGGAAAACTTTAGATTTTGCTTTTTTGAGTTCCACTGCCATTTGAGCAATTTTTGAGTAATTTTAGGAAAACCCGTTGTTTACGGAGCATTGACTTTGATTTGAATTATTGAGAAATGTACGCCCTTTGAGGTGATTTTTATTATGTTTAAAATATTACTATGATAAATGTGAATGATTTGCCATTATATTTTTGGGGTAGAAAAGGGTGTTCCACTTTCCTGTGTTACACTGGAAAAAAAAAGAAACCTAACTAAGTAAGAGAGAGAGAGAGAGAGAGAGAGAGAGAGAGAGAGAGAGAGAGAGAGAGAGAGAGAGAAGATGGATCATATCCCCTATATCGAACACTAAATCCTATCTATTGATAGAAAGATCTTCGTTAAATACTGGACTTTTCCTTTAGGGTAAAATCTATTTAATGAGTACTTTTATAGTAAAATCTTATTATTTTATGCCTCGGTTAAATAGAAAACCGAAATGTTAGAACATTTTGTTTACACTTATAAAAAAAATAAAATCATAAACTACGATAGTTGGGAATCAAAGCTTGTACTGAGTTCTTTTTTTTTTTGTTTTTTTAAATAATAAAAAATAGCGCGTCTTGACTTTATACCCCTGTTTTCTATTGTTCGAGGTGAAATTTTCGTCATGAAAAGCATTATTTACTGTAGTGAATGTGACATCCTTTGTATTCTTTTATTCCACGTGTTTTATAAATTATGTGTAGGGGTATAGGGTGTTATGGATGTCGACAAACCTTATTAGATTCTCTTGAATGAAGGAGTTGAATAATTCAAACAACTCAAAGAAGCTTTCATCAATATAGTGAGCTGAAATGAGTTGAAGGTTGGCAAAATGCTCGTTGAAGATGTTTTTTTGATATTGAGATGAGTATTCTTCTGAAACATAAGCTTTAGTAAAAGAGCTAGCAACAATACGAATTCTCTCAGGTGTCAATTTTTGTGATAATGATGATGATATAAACACACAAATAGCAACAATAAAAAACACAAGAAAGAAGAAGAAGAAGCAAGAAGATGAATATGAGATGGATGAAGAAGAATGAGAGAAAGGATATTTTTTATCGAACCCATTTTAATTGATTAAGAGCTATTTTAATCAATTAAGACTTTAATGCCAATCCATTTTTTATTAGTTGCCTAAAATGGTTGCAACTTTTTTAGCTTGAATTGATTAAAACATTTGATTTAACTGATTAGATGACATGAAATTTAAATTTCAAATAACCTTAATCGATTAACCCTTAGGTCTAATTGACTAAGAGGCGAGAATTTTCAACTTCTTAGATCATTTTGGGCTTGAAAGAAATTTTGATCCAGATTGCTTTTGAGACCTCCTCTTTTGAAATTTTGATCCTCTTTTGCTCAATATTTCATTTTTAAGACACAATTAGTAGAAAAATAAATATGATGAAGATATGATGATTCAATGCTTGTTAGAAAAATAATCAGAGTTTTTTGAGTTCATTTTCTACCAAGTTACTTACCTCTTATCAAACAAAAAATAAACTTTAGAGGACTTCTTCCCCCTTTATTCTATTTGATATCAAAATAAGAGAAATTGTAGCTCTCTAAATGTTTTGATAAGAACAGAAATTCTAGAATCTATTTCTTTCTTACTAAGATTCTTTTTAAGAAATTCTTCAAACATGAGAATGTTTCTCCTTAAAAAATCTTTCGACATATGCTTTGAAATTTTTTTTTCTCATTTGACAATTATTTTTGCTACTATTTCCTTTTTGATCCGATATGTTAACCTCGAGGTTTATTTTAGTCTCTTAACTTATAAAAGATTCATATTTGTCCATTAACTCTTCAAAACATATCATATTAGTCCTTTTTGTCTAATTAGGGACCGATTTTTAAGTTTTCCTATCACTAATTAGAACTAACATAATACATTTTAAAGAATTAAAGGAGCAATATGAATATTTTTTAAGTTAATGGACCAAAATGAACCTTGAGGTAAATATACGAGACCAAAAAAAATATTAAGCCTTTGATATGCTGCAAAAGATTCTTGTAAAAACAAACTAGGTTTTCACATTTTGTACCCAAATTATTTTGAATTCTTTAGTGTTAGTAAATCTAAGGTGTCTATGATGATTAGATTTGAATCTAGTTAACCATTTTAAATCATATATCTTACTTAAAATAGTAAGGCTCAAGGTGACTATTTCTACCACAATAATTGCATTTATGAATCTTTTGTAATGATATTAAAAAAAAAAGACTTAGCGTTAATATTTTATTGATGTTTTACTATATATGAAAAAGGTTATTTCCTCCTTTAGTAAACTTATTTAATGTTTCATGCAAATCTTCAATTATAGCTCCTAAAGAATCACAGGTTTCTCAATTATTAATTTTCAAAACTTGTTTTCTAAGCAGCTGATTTCATCGATTCTTTCATTTTCGTCTTCAAAGCATTTCACATGATTTTTATACGACATACTAATTTTGTATAACTCATCATTTTCTTTACTAATTTGTACTTTCGTTTTTGTCTTCAAAGCATTTCACATGATTTTTATACGACATACTAATTTTGTATAACTCATCATTTTCTTTACTAATTTGTACAATTAAGTTATACATTTGTTTATAGGAATGAGTAGTTACCACATCATCATCTTCATAAGTAGTTTTAAAGCAAATATTTATCTGTTCATTTTATTCTTCAAATGATGCTTTAGATAATTTTTCATATACATATGAATTTTCTTGAGAGATTAATTTCTCATTTTGGAGTAATTTGTTAACCAAGTGACTCTAATCCAAACACAAAAGGGGATAATGAATTGTGTTGGTTGAAAACGATGTTCAATTATAAAAATTTTGATTTATAAAAATGTTTAAGTTAATTTTATACAACGAACAAAAACGAAAACAAAATAGATGAACGAAGAATAAAAAAAGATGAAGAGAAAAAAATACAACGTAAAGAAAATAAAGAGATAAGAAAAAGATAGCACACATTAGAAATTTATACATGTTTAGCCTAATCACTTGGTTTATTTTTTCTTGAAAGTTTCACTAAAATTGTGAGTTTTTCACAGGTTAGTGCTATTAGAAGTAATTCATATTTATTAGTTATACTATTTTCTTAACCCCTAAGTTTGTTAGAGGGTATTTTAGTATTTTTATCTTATTCTAGTAACCCTAGTATTAGCTTATAAATAGGGTAACAATCATTGCAATTTTGTAGTAGTGTGTAGCCGTCATTCTCTTAATAGAATATTTCTCTTTTCATCGTTTATTCTACCTTTGCACCAACAATTGGTATCTAGAGCTCCGGTTCAGATTCATTGGGAAACACGGGAAACACGAGTGAACGTGAGGTCTTGTGTGTTTGATTTTGATTCTTAGATTTGTGTTGAATATTGAACAAAATCTGATCAGAATTTTAATTCTGTGGGTTGGGAAACACTGTGTGAGAAATTTGAGTGTATTGTGCAAGGTAGAAGATGAACGGAAACGGCAACATGAACACCAAACTTCCAGTATTTGATGGTAAAAACTGGAATCGTTGGATGATCCAAATGCGTGTACTGTTTGGTGCTCAAGATGTTCTAGATCTTGTCACTGATGGTTATGTTCCAGTAGCAGCAAATGCAACAGATGAACAGAAAAACGCGCAGAAGGAATTAAGGAAGAAGGATCAGAAAGCATTGTTCTTCATTCATCAATGTGTGGATGTAAATGTGTTTGAGAAGATTGCAGATTCAACAACAGCAAAGGCTGCGTGGGACACACTAGTGAAATGTTATGGTGGTGACGCATTAGTGAAGAAGGTGAAGTTTCAGTCCTTGAGAAAGCAATATGAGAATCTCAACATGAAGAATAATGAGAAAGTCTCTGAATACATCTCCAGAATGATTTTGATCACTAATCAGATGAAGGCGTGTGGAGAAACTATTTCTGAAGAAGCAATCATTGAAAAAGTATTAAGATCCCTTACCCCTCAATTTGATTACATTGTGGTAGCAATAGAACATTCCAAAGATCTGAGCACCATGAGAATTGAAGAGCTGCAGAGCAGTCTAGAAGCGCAAGAGTTGCGTTTGACTGAGAGAACCTCTGAAAAGGAAGTAGAGCAGCAGGCTCTGAAAGCAACTTCTGATAGGAGGTATTAGAAGCAGTCAGAAGCCATGAGAAGATCTGATGATGGTCAGAAGTCAGAAAGCTCAACCTCTGATAGACAAAAGAATGCTCAGAAGGGAAAAGAGAAGTATGACAAGAAGAAGATCCAATGTTACTGTTGTAAGAAGTTTGGTCACTTTGCTAGAGATTGTTGGTCAAACAAGGAGAGAAAATAAGAAGAAGCAAATATAGCCAGAAGTTCTGATGACGAATCTGTGCTATTGATGGCCTCTAAATCTGATAATATGGATCTGATAGACTGGTGGTATATGGACACTGGCTGTTCAAATCATCTTACTAGAAACAAGAAATGGCTGGTTGACTTTGACTCTGAAAAGAGAACAAAGATCAGATGTGCTGATGACAAATATCTTAATGCAAAAGGTATGGGAAATGTCAGAGTGATTTTGAACAATGGCAAAACAGCATTGATTCAGAACGTGTGGTATGTACCTGGCATCAGAAGCAATCTGATGAGTGTGGGACAATTAATTGAGAAAGGTTTTTCAGTTACCATGAAGGACAATCTTCTGAAGCTGTATGACTGCAATCAGAAGTTGATTATGGAGTCAGAACAGGGAAGGAATAGAACATTCAAGGTAAATGTCAGAACTGCAGACTCAGAATGTCTTAGTGCAACAAGTGCTGAGAAGGAGAGTGAGTTGTGGCACAGAAGATTTGGTCATTTGAATTTCAGAAGCTTAAAACATTTGAATTCAAAGAAGTTGGTACATGGAATTCCTGCAATTAAGAAGCCTGAAAAGTCATGCAAAGTTTGCATGGAAGGAAAACAACCACGTTTTCCATTTGCGTTAGAAGCTGCTCCAAGAGCAAAACATGCCTTGGGAGTTGTACATTCTGATGTGTGTGGTCCATTTCCAGTAGCATCAATTGGAGGGAATAAATACTTTGTGTTGTTTGTTAATGAATTAACAAGAATGACATGGGTATCCCTTATTAAGTTTAAACATGAGGTGTTTGATGAATTCAAGAAGTTCAGAATGAAGGCTGAGAATCAGAGTGGTCAGAAGTTGAAGATTCTTAGAACTGATGGTGGAGGTGAGTATAACTCCAAAGAGTTCTAGAAGTTCTGTGAGGAGAATGGAATTGAGCATGAGGTTAATGCTCCTTATACCCCTCAACACAATGGTCTTACTGAAAGAAGAAACCTCACTTTGCTTGATATGGTGAGAAGCATGCTAAAGGAGAAGAAGCTTCCTTAGAAGCTCTGGGGAGAAGTTGTTGCCACTGCAATGTATGTACTCAACAAATGTCCTACGAAGAAGTTGAAGGAAATAGTTACAATACAGAAGTGGACTGGAGATAAGCAAAGTGTTAGTCATCTGAAGGTGTTTGGTTCTGTTTGCTATAAACATGTTCCAGAAGCCAGAAGACAGAAGCTGAATGATAGAAGCAAAGTGATGATTCTGATAGGGTACCACAGTACAGGTGCATATAAGCTCTATTGTCCAGAAACCAATAAAATTGAATTCAGCAGAGATGTGATTGTGAAAGAATTAGAAGTTTAGAATTGGGATAAGTCTCAATCTGATTCTGATGTTAGAACTTCTGAAGAAAGGTCAGAGTTAAGAATTTCTAAAGTTGGAGTAAATTCTGACGTTGACTCTGATAGTGATTTAGACTCTGGAGAAGACTCAGAAGATGAAGGTGACTCTGATGATCCAGACTCTAATGACAATCCAGATTTTGGTGGCAATTCAGACTCTGAAGATGGCCAAGGCTCTGGAGGAAGTCAGGTCTCTAAAGCTAGAAATTCTGAAGTTCAAGACTCTAGAAATATGCCAGACCCTGAAGATGGTCAAGGCTCTGGAGGAAGTCAATCATCTGAAGCTAGAAACTCTGAAGCTTAAGACTCTGAAAAAGTTCAGAGACCACAAAGAATCAGAAACATTCCCAGAAGATATGCAGAATTTGACATGCTGCAAGACACTGAAGTAGACTCTGAAGGAGAAATTATTCAGTGTGCCATGATAGTAGACTCTGAACCCATAAGTACAGAAGAGGCTCTTAAGCAGAAGCTCTGGCTGAAGGCCATGAAAGAAGAACTTGATGCTATAGAGAGAAACAAGACTTGGAAGCTGACAGAACTTCCAAAAGACAAGAAAGCCATCAGCGTCAGATGGGTTTTCAAGCATAAGTTAAAGCCAGATGGTTCAATTGGCAAATATAAAGCAAGGTTGGTAGCCAAAGGATTTCTACAGAAACCTGGGCTGGATTATATTGAAGTGTTTGCACCTGTAGCAAGACATGAAACAATCAGAATGGTGATTGCAATAACTGCTAACAGGAATTGGCCTCTGATGCATTTAGATGTAAAATCTGCATTTCTGAACGGTCCATTAGAAGAAGAAGTTTATGTGTCACAACCTCCTGGATTTGTGAAAAAGAATCAGGAAGGGATGATGTACAGATTATACAAAGCTCTATATGGATTGAAACAAGCGCCCAGAGCTTGGAATCAGAAGATTGATTCATTGTTTAAGAAGCAAGGCTTTCAGAAATGTGAGATGGAGTACGGTGTCTATGTTCAGCATACTTTTGAAGGCAATATGACTCTGATATGTTTATATGTTGATGATATACTATTGTCTGGAAGTTCTGAACAGGGATAGCCAAGTTCAAGAAAGTTCTGATGAATGAATTTGAAATGACTGATCTAGGCAAAATGACATACTTTCTAGGGATGGAGTTCAGATATTCTGAGAAAGGTATCATTTTGCATCAGCTCAAGTATGAATTAGAACTTCTGAAGAGATTTGAACTGAAGAATTGTAAGATTGCTGTCACACCTTCAGATACAAATCAGAAACTGGATTCTGACTCTGATGGAAAGGATGTGGACGCTACAACCTTCAAACAGTTGGTTGGTTCTCTAAGGTATTTGTGCAATACCAGATCTGATATTTGTTATTCTGTTGGGATGGTTAGTAAGTTCATGAGTAAACCTAAGTGGTCCCATTACCAAGCTGCTGTCAGGATTCGGAGGTATATCAAGGGAACTCTGAAGTATGGAGTGTTGTTTCCTTCTGGAAGAAAGGATGAGTCAGAACTTCTGAGTTATTCAGATTCTGATTGGTGTGGAGACAGAGTTGATAGGAGAAGTACATCTGGATACTTGTTCAAATTTCTGGGAGGTCCCATTTCTTGGTGTTCCAAGAAGAAACCTGTTGTGGCGTTATCAACATGTGAAGTTGAATACATTGCAGGTGCTGTTACTGCATGCCAAGCTGTGTGGATTCTGAATCTGTTGCAGGATCTGAAGATTAAAATAAACAAACCTCTGAAGTTGATGATTGACAACAAGTCTGCAATCAATCTTGCCAGAAACCCAGTGTTGCATGGGAGAAGCAAGCATATTGAGACAAAGTATCATTTTCTGAGACATCAAGTCCAGAGTGGAGTGTTAGAAGTTGTACACTGCAGCACTCAGAAACAGTTGGCAGATGTTCTGACGAAAGCTATCAAGACTGATCAATTTCTCATACTAAGAGATGGAATTGGTGTTACAAGTTTTGATGGAATATGAATTAAGGGATGGTATTAGAAGTAATTCATATTTATTAGTTGTGCTATTTTCTTAACCCCTAAGTTTGTTAGAGGGTATTTTAGTATTTTTATCTTATTCTAGTAACACTAATATTAGCTTATAAATAGGGTAACAATCATTGCAATTTTATAGTTGTGTGTAGCCGTCATTCTCTTAATAGAATATTTCTCTTTTCATCATTTATTCTACCTTTGCACCAACAAGTGCCCCCACGAACCTTCTTACAACTAATTAAACCAAAATTTTAACGGGCTAATTTACAAACCAAACAATAGATTTTAATAGAATTATCTCCATACCTAACAAAAGATTTTAATAAACTAATATTCAAATCAAACAATAGATTTTAAAAAACTAATCTTCAAACTAAATAGAGCTTTTAAATAATTATGCTTAATAATCAAACCGAGATTTTCCCTAGTTATATTAAAAAAACCAAATAACTTAATCTATTTTGATCTAGTTCATAGATTTTAAATGAAAATGAACCCACTAACATTTAATGTAAAGGTCAGAAATGTACAATCGATAATTCCATGCATATGCGTAATTAACTGCCCGAGTTTGTTAGAATCCAACCAAATGCCGTTCTTCGAATCCTTGGAAAACATTTGGGCCAGCTCCGTTTGTGTTCACCACCACCTCTCCACCGATCAACCTCCGGCGATCCCTCCGATCGATCTCCGGTATTATTTTCGCTAGCCTCTCTCATCATTTCATCCATACGCATTCACCTTCTTCTGTTTCTGTATGCAATTATCACTTCAATAGTTATTTTATGAGATTCAATTTCTGCAATTATATACAACTGTTTTTTTTTGTGTGGATGAAATTGAATTGTACAGTAATTGTGATTGTTTGTTATTGTATTGAATCTGATTTGTTGGATTTGGAATTGAAAAGGTAGGTGAAGAGAAATCCGGAACGATGAGCGAGGTATTTGATGGGTACGAGCGTCAGTATACTGAGTTATCCGCGGATCTTTCGCGGCAGCGCGCTGCAGCTTCTGGTCTTGATGGAGGTAATGGATTCTCTTTGTTTGATGATAATGATTTTGAGATTATGGTGACTGTGAAAAAAAAATGAAAATCTTGTTTTGCATCGGAAAACTAATTATCAGATATAAATTTCGGAGGAGCTTTTTTCACTGCAAAATCTCCTCAGATTTTTGAAAGAGATTTGAAGAGTACACTCTTGACAAATTATGCAATCTAGACTTACACTTCTAGAGCAATGTGTAGTTTTTTTAGAAATGTGGGGTAGAGAAATTTACTTAATATTTTTCTATATGATTTTTGTCACAAGATGAGGATTTTGCATTGGATTGGATATGTGGTAAGACTAGTCAGAATAAGATTAGAAATGACAATATTAGAGAGAGTTGGGGTAATACCTATAGTAGAAAAGATGGTGAAAAATAGACTTAGTGGTTTGGGCATGCAGAGAGAACACATGTACATTCAATGGTAAGGAGAGTAGATCAGATGGAGATGAGTCAAACAACTAGAGGTAGAAGAATATCTATAAAAACTATAAGAGAAGTTATTAAGAAAGATATCGAGATTAACGATTTGGATAGAAGCATGATTCTGAACAGAACATTATAGGAAAAATTGATCCATGTAGCTGACCTTACTTAGTGGAATTTAGTGGGATAAGTGTTAGTTGTATATTTTTGTCACATTTCATGTTTTCAAATATTTGTACAGGAGGCAAAGTTAAAATAAGGTGACAATATTGTAAAAATTGTAAGTAAAAGTGAAAACAGAAAACATGTATCTAAACCAAGTAGCTACTTAACTTCTTAAACAGTTTTCTAGGTTGTGTAGAGTCAACTCTATTGCAAAATTGGTTCATTGAATGTTTTTATAGAAAGGATAGTTTTAATTTTGGTTTGTTAGTTCTTGAATCATGTTGTTGTGACATTTAAGTTTACTCTCAATTGTTCTTCATGGGTGTTTGTTTTTGAGGAGTAAAGTCTCATCTCCATTCCTCACAATAAACTATAGAACCTGTTACTTAGAGTTAGAAAGAAAGAAAAAGAAATCAACTTTTAGTTTCTCACAAAGATAAACCAGGTTACATAGTCCTTCGATCAACAATGTTCTTTGCTAAAATCATGTCCGTATCCGTGAACTTGCTTGATTGAGATCTCACGCTTGGGAATGCAGGGCAGTGTGAAACTTTTACCTTATATGGCCACTCACTGCTCATCCTCGGAATTTCTATTTAGCTAGTTTCTGCTTATGAAATTAAGAGTATGTTATGTGAAACATGAACGCACATCTAAGGCTTGTTCTAGGTGAAATGCTAGTTTCTGCTCATCCTTGTGATGATTTATTTGTATTAAAGTGTTTTCATTGAAGAGGCTTAACCTAAATTGTTAAGGTTGCTAGTCTTTAGCTCCCCTTCTCCACACAAGCAAAGAATTATATGTTTCCTCTTAATGACTTGTCAGTTACCATTTCGTGTTGTAGAACAGAAGAAGCAGAAACTTTCTGAAATAAAAGCTGTATTGGAGGATGCTGATACGTTGGTATAATTGAACCTCTCTCCTTGTTCTCCTCCCTACCTGATATTTGACTCTAATAATCCCTGTTTGAAAATTTTCAGATTCGGAAAATGGACCTTGAGGCTAGGAGCTTGCAGCCAAGTATGAAGGCCACCCTTCTTGCCAAATTAAGGGAATATAAAACTGATTTGAACAATTTGAAAAATGAAGTTAAAAGAATCACATCAGCTAATGTCAGTACGACTTCTCGGGATGCGTTGTTGGAGTTAGGAAGGGTTGATTCACTTGCGGTATATCTCTTATCCATGCTTCTTTGGTTATTAATAGCTGTCAATCTTATTCTTTTTGAACTGTTAGTTTGGATTTATTACTACGCATGTAAGAAGATGAAGATGCTAGTGCGATCAGAATAGTGGTTAATTATATAGTGCTAAAGGCTTTTTTTTAGTGGGGTTGGATAGCTCAATTAGAAGAGTTGTAAGAGTTAAAGGACCCGGTTCAAATCTTGGAAGTCATGTGCTGTCTTCAAACATGAGCCTCCAAGTGAGTATATGGTATATTCATAATGGATTGAAGTCTTTTATGTTCTTTCAAGGGTGAGGAGTGGGAGGCATTGCTGAAGGAAAATTGCGATCTAAACGCAGCGGAAAACAAAAATTTCCTTTAGTGATCCTTACGAATGAGCATGGTCAGTGATAGAATCGTTACCTCTTTGTGGCGATTCAGATCTTTGATGCAGCGATCACAAGCGTTGATGAAGTGCAACGCCTCTACTCAGTCCACACGAACAGCTTCCGGTCACAGTGCTAGCTGCTTACGAACGGAATTATTTGAGTGAGAAAAGAGAATCAAAACGAAATTGTATCAAGTGAAAGCTTCATCACAAGGGTTCCTTTTATAGACTCTCTTGTGGGCTGCGGGCTAAAACCCAATTCACATGATCCATAATAATATTATATATTATTATAATAACTATTATTATAATAAATATATTTATTTTATTATTATTTTATAACCATTATAAAATAACAATAATTATTATTATATTATCCGAATTTCTATTTTTCACTTAAGTGCACCGTACCTTACGGTGTTCCTTTTTGATTTCTCTATCTCTCATCAAACTGTCCTTATGTGTGTGACCCTGTAGGATTTCGTAACGTTGGTAATTATATTAAATTATATATTTAACATAATAAACAGTAAGCGGTATCTAGCAACACATCACTGCTACCCAAGTCACGAAAATGTCATGTGATCTGACAAAATCTTTTTCGTGATAATATATGTTTGTACAATTACCCTTTTGCCCCTATGTCTATATTGAACACAAGGCATACAGTGTGTCATCCTTGTCCAGTTCAATATTGGGCCCTTAGACATTTCTCCTGTTATGCAGGATTGGCAAATTCCATCTAGGACACTCATGTCCCTCAGCATGCTTCGTGGAGTGCCCATCAACTGTCTTTATGATCATCCAGTTACGGATAATGTTTGATCAGCAATAAAGCACCCGACTCTACATCTAGGGTCCATAGTGGTTTCAGGTCGAAGGGTGGTAATACACCATTATCACCATGAGAATAACTTATGACACTTTGCATAACATACTATGTAGTATTCTCATCGCGGGTCAATTCGGTATAAATATTACTCCTAATATTTATACCTATGTCAAGACTTGATAACTCTTTATCCATGATCCATGAGATGTGATCATCAGTCTATCTTCATAATAGTCTCAATGCTTTTAATGTTATCCCACTTTGCAATAAAGCTTGACTACGGATATTTTAAGAATAATGTCTTTATGTTTAATGGGATCTCATGATTAAGTCACACTTAACATTTCATTAAACAGACTAACTATTCTAGGGACTTTATTATTCTGAAAGACAAACATAATAAAAAAATGCCTTTTATTATTAAACGAATAATCCGATACAAGTACCAAAAAAAGTATTGGCCTCTAGGGCTTACACCAACAATTGCCTGGTGCAGATGTGTTTAACTAAACATTGAATTCTTGACATTTGAATCCCACCTGTGTATCTATTCTCAATACTATTATGCTTCTTATTTACAGCCATATTTTAACCTCTCTTCACTTACTACATATTCTCATTGCTACTTATGGATGCTAGAACAGGTATCAAATGATGAAAAAGGAAGACTTTTAATGACTACTGAGAGATTAAATCAATCCACTGATAGAATAACAAACAGCAGAAAAACGTTGCTGGAGACAGAGGAGCTCGGTGTCTCTATCCTCCAAGATTTGCATCAACAACGTCAATCTCTACTCCATGCCCATTCATCAGTAAGTTCAAGCGTTCTACCTCTTAGATTTCCATTTTGTAATATATTGGCCCCTTCCTGTCCAAATGATTTAGCTTTTGATACTCAAGGTCAACTAGTAAATACACCTATATAAGGAAGGCACTTCACTATTTAAAACTGTTTTTCCTGCGCACTTCTAATTTTCCATATGAGCTGATTTTTTCCCTCATCCAGCTCCATGGAGTGGATGATAACATTAGCAAGAGCAAGAAGATTTTGGCAGCCATGTCAAAAAGGATGAGCAGGAACAAATGGATTGTTGGCTCCTTGATGGCAGCTCTGGTCCTTGCAATCATATTAATTATATATTTTAAGCTGACACATTAGCCTACTAACTTTGATTGCTATATAGGTGTATCTCAGATTTGAAGTGTTTGCTGCTCATCAATGTGACAGTGTTTCAAAGAAAGTTATGGTCTTTTATACTTCATTGTTTCAATTACTTTGATGCTTACTTTAAACTAGCATTTGGTAATATGCCAAAAACAAAAAGTTGGCAAATTAAACAGTGGAACAGCAATAATTTGATGTAAATATATATATATATTTTTTATTTCACTTTTCCAAAGTGAATTTTCAATTTATAGGATAGAATAATTGAACCATTTATGAAAAAGAATTCGTGGATATTTTAATGTGCTATGCATTAACAATTCATTTTAGACTTTAGAGGGGCTAATTTGTTGTGCCTGAACAATTCACTTTTAATTAAACCACTGAGTCCAGCTACTCAACCTTTATTTAAATATTGTAGTTTAAAGTTTAGACAACAATTTTTACCATATATTGTAACAGAATAATAAAACCAATCGAAATTTTAATTTTTTATAAACCGCTTAATTAAACCATCAATTCCAGCTATTTAGACAAGTACAAGGAAAACCTTGGCAATATCTCTGAACATCCATATTATTTCTTTCAAGTGTTCAGAACAGTGGCCAGTCAACATTAGATTCTACTCTAGTGTTCAAAACAGTGTCCTGCTGTTCCTTTCTTCCTCACCTGTACTAGAACCCACAGGAACACCAGGTCCCATCAAAATATGATTTTAGAATTGACCTAATTTCTAAGGATAATTGTGATATTTATGTACTCCCTAGAGAGGTAAAAGAAACGGTACAAAGAGAAATTAGGTTAAAAGGCTTTTAGATTAGTTGTAAAGTTTTGATTTAAAGTAGAATATTGGACAAAAACTGATTCATCAGGAAAATTTTAATGTGTATGACAGAAATATCAAAGCACAGACTGCTTTTATCAGTTCAATCAAACATAATCATGGTATGATGCTTTCAACTGCTTTGGACATGCCGGTTGGAGGTATGGATCATTTGAGGAAACATTTATACACTAGATCTGCAATCCCCCCATATGAACTTTCCATTGAAGCAAATAATATGAGCAGATCCTTTGACAGGATAATACAGGAATTGGTTGGTCCTTCATCATCTGGATGACATAGCAAATTGACGTATTCAAGCATCCCTGGGAAAGTTTTTAGCTCTCTGGTCATCATCTTCTTGATCATTTTCATCAAACTCAATGGAAGGAGGCTGTCCATTAAGATCCATATAAGCACCATTCAACTTTCTGACAAACTGCCCCCTCACACGAGGCTGTCTTTCAGCAAGTTGTTTTCGATTGACATACCTAATTTTCTTATCAAAGCAACGCTCTTTCCTTTTCTGTCTGAATTTAATCAATACTGCTTCTCTCCTAACAACTTTACTTAAATTTGCTTCGGATTGATTTGAGCCTCCAAAGGTTGGCCATGAATTAGGTGTAGGAATCTGACCAGGTTGTAAGCACATACTCATCTGGTAATACCGGTAAGACATCATGCCAGTGGCATGAGCGCTGCCATGTGAAACATTATTGTACTGGGCAATCATAGATGTAGCAGCATGATTCTGCAGGTCATTATTTTTGATATATTCATGCCAATGAAGACATCATAACATGATTAATAACTCCCGACATATAATATGGATAAGCTTGTTGTGCGGCCATGTTTGACATTTCAAGCTCGGAACAAGATGTTCCATTTCTTGAATGCCTCAGACTGTCACGATTCAAATTTTCTTCTCTGTAACAGTTTTGATGTGAAGCTTCCATAGATGAAGGTGGAGTACAAGATCTCTCAATAGATAAAGAATCAGGTATACTATTGCTGCTGGGGAAGTTATCTTGCGTTTGACTTTCACATGTTTCTCCATTATTGCATATTTCGAGGTCATTAGGGGTATGCATGGATTATAAATCAAACCAAACCGAACTACATATATGGTTTAGTTTGAATCTTAAAATCATTTATATAAAACCGGTTTATTTTTTTAAAACCGGTTTACAAGTGGATTGGTTCGGTTTCAAACCGGTTTTTTAAAAAAAAAAGTTTTTTTAAAAATCAGTTTTAAACCGGTTTCTCTCAAAACCAGTTTTTTATTTTCTTACCAATTTTTTTTAAAAATCAATTTTATTGCAAACTATCAAATAATTGATAAATCACCTGAAACATTTTAATTCTATACTTTGTATTAAGAAATGAAAATATTCAAGCACGAGTATTTGGCAGTGCAGAAAAATTGATTATTACATATATGTAAAATCCATATAGAAAATTAAACATGAACATAGTCAAAGTAATAAGACAAAAATCATTAAAACCAATATGTTACTCTATGATTCCCAAATCCACCAAATTATTATTGCAAAGACAGGAACTGCAACATCGATGCTGAGAGCAGTGAACACTGCGAGAGACATTTTGTTTCGTATGGTCCAAGTTGTACATGTGATATGAATGCCATATCCACCTCTCATCCTATTCACACCAGTTGAATGAAAATTTATACTCACTATCACAACAGAACAACAATGTCTTCCAATTAAAAAATAGAAAACTAAGGGTAACAACAATGTCTTCCAATTAAAAAGTAGAAAACTAAGGGTAATAAAGGGGAAAACTTAATCAAAAATACCATTAAGTCATCTTCGAATGCAACTGAGGTTGAAGAGGTTGAACAACTAACACCATCTTCTGTATAAACTAATTCTACAAAACATATAAAGACATTTCATTATGCCTCAAGTATAATAAATAATAATACATTAGGAAATATAGTTAGCTATCATACCTTGCTCAAATCTTTCAAGAATATCAAAATCTTCATTTGTAATCAAGGATGAAGATGTTCCTTTGAGCCAATCCTGGGTGCAAATCAGTGCTTCAACTATTGTAGGTGTTAACGAGCTGCGATATGGATCAAGCACTCTTTCTCATGTACTAAATGTAGATTCAGACGCCACTGTGCTTATAGGTATAGCCAGCGTGTCTCTTGCAATGTTTGCAAGGATGGGATATCAGCCAAAGTTAACTTTCCACCACTCTAAAACATTTATCTCCATGTTATGCTCCAACTTCTCTCCAAGATAAGTACTTAATTCATTATCTGCATTGTCACACCCTTCTAAAAGATAGAACTCAGCAATTCCATAAGGATGACTAACACTACCAAAAACTTGCGGCTCATCTGAATTACCTTGAGGAGGCATAAATCCAGCACAATGTTCTTCATAAATAGATTTCAAGTAGAAATCTAAGTTTGCTTTCAAGGCATCGGCACCATCCTTATTGTAGTACCGCCTTACCATCTAATCAACCAATTTAATCTTGCGCCTAGGGTCGAAAACTAAAGCAATCAACAAAATCATATTAAGCTTCTCATGAGATCCCCAATACTTATCATACTTCTTCTTCATCTTTTGAGCTGCTGAAAGTAGATGTTCATCTTCAGACGCACACATATCCGCAATGCTGTTTCCAATACCCAGGACCTCAAACATATAAATATTGCTTGTCAAATAAGATGACCCTGATATGTGTACTGTAGCATCATAAAACAACTTCAAGAATGGAATGGTTAAGTTGATATGCTTCCAATCATCTTTCGTCGAGACACCTTTTCCCTTCTTTGTCAACTCATTCACATACCTAGCACAAAAACAACAACAAAACTTATTGACAGAGAAGAATGTGTCATTTCAAAACACTACTATAGTTGTTGTTTAGATGTTTTTTGGATGTGGAAAGTTACGTATGATTTATGTGTTTATATAATGATGAATTGTTTCATAGTTTCATTGTGATTCCTACCAAAATATTTTCAATTTGAAGTGTCCCAAATCCATGCACCAAAATGGGCTGATTCATAAAGATTCATGCAACAAGATAAGCTGAAATCAAACTTTAAAAAATGAGCATAATACAATTTCATATAAGAAAGTAAAAATTCAGCTTTCAATCATGAAAAATCCAAATGGGAAAAAGAGAAAAATAAAATACACAAAAGATCCTTATTTTCCAAAAGTCAAAACATAGTAGGTGAAAAAGTATATACATCTACCTTGGAATCCATAAATCAGAAACAACAAAACAACAATACCAAAAAGAAAAGTGTTTTATCATTATAACAAGCCAAGTTAATACTAAAAAAATAAGTATAAAATGATCAAAAGTCTACCAATTTCTTTAAGAAAAACTGTAGTGGTGGGCCATAAGACAGAAACATTTGATTTGAAGCACTTGAACTCATAACAGCAACGAAAATATAAGATTGATTTGAATAAAAAAAAAACAGAATTGTGAATGAAAAGCATGTACCTAAGGCTGAAGAAGTGGCAAAATGATGGAGTTTTTAAAAGTGTGAATGTGTTCCATTCCATTACATAAAATCAATTAGAATCTTGACAGCGGATTCCAAGTTGGAATAGTGTTGATCAAATAATTCGACCATATCATAAATGAAAGGCATGCAAAAACACATTTTTTCTTCTTTTTTGGTATTCCATTTCGACACTTGTTTTTGAAACTTGATGATAAATTGATTACAGTGTTAGGGTAATATATATGCATATAATCAATTACATAAAGAATGGTCCTCCTAGATCAGTATAAATTTACAACTTATGATATCTACTTCCCATTTTCTGTTCCAATGATTCTAAAATAAGCTTTGGAACTTGGCATCATTGAAGTTATAGCCAAAGCTTGCCCTAATGCTAACCTTTCATCTTCTCAAAATTAACAAACATAAACAAAATAAAGTTTCACGTACCTTTTATCTCGAAAACCTAATTCTTCAAAGGTTATTTCATGTTTTGATGCGGATACTAACATCAAATAAGTTGAATTCCAACGAGTCTCAACATCTAGAGAAACTAAACCTTTATAGTCCATGCTCTCCTCATCAATACATGCCTTGAATTTAGCAAGCCTCGCCGGAGAAGATCTAGCATACCAAACATCATGACGAACTCTATAAACAGAATTATCAATGTCTTTCAAACCTTCTTTCACAATTAGATTTAATACGTGTGCGCAACACCTCATATGAAGCATTATCAAGCGTCAAACTAAGCACGCGGTTTAAGCCCCAATTGTTCAAACACATCTCCATTGTTTCACAAATAGCATCCCTTGTATGACTTGTGACTTGACAAAATTTTAAAATCTTCTTCTGTAAGTGCCAATTATTGTCAATGAAATGGGCCGTCATACACATATAGCTCAACTTTTGACAAGAAGCCCACGTATCAGTGGTGAGACAAACTCTTCGACAATTCAGAGAGAGAAAATTTTTTAAAATTATCTTTTATGTGTCCCACAGTTTCAAGACATCACGTGCCAATGTTGTGCGCGAACAAATCTGAAATCTTGGTGAAGCAAGACTCATAAATTCATGAAAAGACTCATGTTCGACCTTTCGAAAAGGAATCTCCATGTTAATGAACATTTTAACCATTGCTCTTCGAATGGCTTCTTGGTCAAACTTGACGATTAAAAGAGACCTAACATGGTCTTCAGCACTTGTCATAGAAGACGATGTCCTTTTCCTCTTGTAAAAGAGGCATCTCGATAAATGAGCATGCATGGAACTAGTTCCGTTATTATACTTAATTTTTATGTCACAGTATTTGCACGAAGCTTTTTGTTCTTCTTCCGACGATACAATGAAATGATTCCAAACCTCTGAACGATTCTTTCGTTTCTTAATGTGAGGAGGTGGAATTTCACTAGAGATTGTAGGTGGAGGGATTGAAATCGTATTCTCGAATGTTGCATAAGTTGTGCCAACATTAGTCATCTTAATTCTGTTTAAATTAGCCAACATTAGACAAATTAAAGTTAAACTGCAACAAAAGAGGGAGAAATAAATAGGATGCATGCTTAAAGTTGTAGAATCTGCATAATACAAAAGTGTCAGCCTGGTAAAGTGGAACCCGGTTGCTAATGTGAATGGCATTGACATATGGACCTTCCTAAGAACAATGGATGTGCCTGTTAATTCATTGCATTCTCAAGGATATGTTTCCATTGGGTGTGAGCTGCACAAGACAATTTTTGCCTGGACAACATGAAAGAGAGGGAAGATGGTGGTGGGAGGACGCCAAAGCAAAGGAGTGTGGTCTTCACAAGGGTAATTTAAAATAGGATGATGCTGCCCAGAATAATGGTAATGGAAATGGTGTGGCCCATGCAAATGGCTCTGCCACAGTTACCGACATTTTCAACTCTGAGAATGTGGTAAGCTTGAGCAGGGCTGGAATTGAGAATCTGGCCAAATTACAGGACTGAAATTGGTAAATGGTTCAAAATAGCGCACCCCCAATTTCTGATTCTTTCGCAAAGCTACCAAATTATGTCTGTAGGGTTGTAATTTTACTAACACATGCTCTCCTAACTCAAATTACACATCACTTATGTGTTTGTCAGCTTGAGCCTTCATAACTTGTTATGCACACCTAAGATTATTCTTCAATTAAGCTAATAACATATCTCTCTCCATCAATTGTTGCTACACACCCAATGTATCAGCTAGTGGCTGACTGTATCTGATCAATGTAGGGGGTGGTCTTCCATATTGTCGCATTGCTGTGAAGAGGGGTCGGCAAAGACAGAAGAGTCGCCACCGTTCGTTATTTATCCCAAAAGAGAGGGAAAGGAAACGATCAGAGAAAACCTACGAAAAAGGGAAAAGACGGGTCATCACAACCAAATCTTAGGTTCGGGAGTCGGTTACGCAAGGAGAAGGTATGAGCACCCCTCACGTCCGTTGTACTTAACGGGATCCACACTTGTTGTCTAATCTATGGGTGAAAAACAAACTATCTAAGGTTGCTGCTAAACGGGGGGAACTGACTCGATAGAACATCGCCGCCCTATCCCTACGTATTCCCTCGTGCAATGGAAAAGTCAGAGTCAATGTAGTTCGGGAAACTACGGGGGGGATTGCTCGCCAAGACATCACGTCTTGTGCTTACGTATCCTCATCTGGTATGAGAAATCAGATTAAAACGTAGTTCAGGCTAACTACGTGAAAACAGGGTGTTCTCGATCGCACGGGAGCGAGAGAAAAGGTTCGGGTAGACGATACTAGCGTACACATTCTAGCAGTTAGGTGTATTGATGCTCGACCATTGGAGACTTAGGCGTTACCTGTTTGCGGTAGAACGGACGTAGCATGTCTTGGGTTAAAAGGTACGGGAACCTAAAGGGTGAGAGAGAAAAGTGAAGTCTCGATTGCGCGGGATAAGAGAAGGGGAAGTTAGTTGTTAGCGGGAAAGTCTCGATCGCACGGAGGCGATAGAAAAGGGAAATTAGTCATTAATGTGCTCGCCAAGACATCACGTCTTGTGCCTACATATTCTCATCTAGTATGAGAAATCAGAGTAGCTGTAGTTCAGCCAACTACAGGAAAACGATCTCGATCGCACGAGGACGAGAGAAAAGGGGATCTCGATCGCACGGAGGTGAGAGAAAGGGATTCTCAATCGCACGGGGGCAAGAGAAAAGGTCCTAGGCCTGGAACGCCTAAACAGAAAGGAATCGGATCAGGACGCACACACTAAATCCTAAGACGTAGGAGCAAATGCGTCGCATATCGCCCAAAGGGCATACGCTAAACACTCTAAACAAAGTGAGAAGAGGCTCCCCACTCATCATTTCCTACGTATCTAACGCTAACAGCTCACAACACTCATCACGGTTGATTAAAAGATTTGAATTAGGGAAATTTACCGAACGGAGTGGTTCCGTTGACCCTTAAAATTGCATGCAAGCGCCATTTCCAAACTTCTAGTCTCCTTTTTGGTCCTTTGTGATGATGTTTTGAAATCGAATCAGGACAAATGTGACACTAAACCGTCGTAACTCGACTTATGAGGGAATTTGAACTATAGGAGGTCGCATCTTGATATTTGTGCTATGGACAAGATAGAGAAATGATATTGAGGATCATTCTCCAATTGAATTGTGTCGCACGGACCAAAAATAGTGGGATCTCGTCTTAATCGCAAACATAATGTCGATTAATCGAAGGTAGCCCATCGCGATCCCAAAGTAAAGAAAATGACCCAAATGGTCATCTTCCATAGATTTGAAATCGGGAAGGTTATCAACTCCGATAAATCCTACGCTTACGGATACAAGACTTCATCGATCACAGAAAGTCAAAATAAAATCGAAAGATGAAGAGAAATGAGGAGAGAAAGGAAGTGGTCTCGGATCCAACATTATTCATCAATAATTTGACTGGTAATGGATTACGGAAACTTCGTCATCGACCAAAACGGATCAAAATGAAATAAGGAATCGAAATAAAGTCAAAGATGAAAAAGAAGAGAGAAAGTCGGTCTCAGATCAATCGTTTCTCATCAATAATTTGACAAAGAAATAATAGAGGTCTCTCATCGACCAAAAAGAGAAAAGTGGAATAAAATGCTCAATGCTAAATGAGAAATAAAATCTAACTTCTAAAAGAAAATATGAATAGTTTTAAAAGAAATTAAAACTATATTAACAAACCAAAAAACTATTTAATAAAAAGTATATACTAAAATAATATATTACATAATATGTTAACAAATATACTAGTTTATATATAGAAAAATATATTACAGTTTTTAACAAATCTTAAAAAACTATATAAAAAAAACTTTAAAAGAATATATTATAATATATTACATACTTTGAAAAATTAATTAAAAAACAGAATGGGGGCTGATAACAGATCTAGGGGGTGTGGATTAAAAGTAGAAATCAAATGGGCTATGAAGCCCAACAATAGTCAGCAGTCAAAAAGTGAAAAATACAATAAAAAAAAGAATCTCTTCTTCTCTAATTTTTTCGCCCAACATCGTCTCTCTCTAACCGCCCCTTCTCACTCTCAATTACAACGGCCTCAACTCAAAACCTCTCTCATGCGATTTCCAATGTCTGAAAATACCCTCCGTTAAGGAGTTTTTGGGCTGATTTTTTGGGTTTAAATTTGGGGGAAATGGGGGTTAAGAGGGTTTGAGAAGAACGAGTGAACAATGGGTTTGTGTTGGTTCCGAGTTTGTTGAGTGTTTGAAGATCTGCATTTTCGATGGTGAAGGGTGGATATGAGGTGGTTTAATGGAAGAATTTTCGGAAGGTTTTGAAGATGGGCTTCCGTCAAGTTGTTGTTAATTTCACGAAGGGGATAGTTGTTGAAAATGGGTTTGAAGATGATGATAAAAATGGTGGTGGGTTTTTTTGGTTGTTTGAAGGTTGAAGAGTTGTTTGAGGTTTACTGGGTTTACGGTAAGGATAAGAAGAAGGGATTTCAAGCAATGGATTGAAGCAAAAAAAGTCGTCGGTGAAGGGAGGAGGAGAACGGTGAATGGAGTCGTGAGTTGGTTATTCGTATGAACATGGTCGTGATTCTGGGAAGGTTAAATGGAGATGAAGTTTCGAAAAATGGAGAGTGGTTATGAGTGTTTCTAAAAGATGATGAAGGAGGTGAAAGTTGAAGGGTGATGGTGAAGATGACTTGGGAAGATGATGAACAAGAGCGGCGACTCCTAGGATTTTGTGTAGCCTGAAGGTAGAAGAAAAACAACAGTGCCATATATACCAGTATTTTGTTACGTGGCCTGCTTTTTGTTAATGGCTTGATTAAATTAATGCTGATGTTCTAATAATGCTTGTTACTAAAATGAAGTTAATGACACGCTGATGATTAATGTTGATTAATAATAAAGAGGCTGCACTAACGAAATCCTAATCTAATAACATTATAAAATCTAACTCCTAATCCACTTCCTTAATTAATCTAAACTAAATAAATCTGACTATTAATAATAAAATCAAATTAATCCTATTAATTCTAATAAAATTCTAACAAATAAAATTCTATATTATTTCTAAAAAAGAGCTAATTCTAAAAAAAACCTAAAATCTTAAATCTATTTAATTCTAATTCTATTAAAAAATATTTCTAATAAAACTCTATTATTCTATTCTAATTTCTAGAAACTATTAAAATTCTAATAAAATCTATTGAAAATCTATAAAAAGAAAATAAAACAGAAATAGAAATAAAAATGCAAAATGTCATGGAAAAAGAAACGGAGAAGACGGGCGAACACCAGAATGCGCCAAAATTATCAACACGGACTGAACCACCAGGAAGAGAGCAACTTTCGCTCGATTTCGAAATGGAACTTCTCATTTGAATTAATTTAAATCGCCTGAAATGCGAGCAAAGCGGTTACATTCCTGATAAATTCAATCTGATTGATAACAATGGGCAAGATTCGACCTAAATGATATGCAGATGTAAACGAAGCAAAAGGCAGTCAAAGTTAGAAAACGGGTGGGCAAATTTTAGGGTGCAACACATATACTGCTTCAAAAGGTGTCATACCCAAGCTAGTATGAAAAGTTGTATTATACCAGTATTCTTCCCAATCAAGTGCCTTAAACCATGACTTTGGATTTTGGAAAGTGACAAAGTAGTGCCCTGCAACCGTTTCATGCCATGTGTGGTCGTAAGTCAAATTCCGATTTGAGCATCTCAAGTCAGGGTGCACCTGCTGCTACTTCATCTGAGTTCATCATCTTGAACCAGGGTGCATCTGCTTCTATTTCATCAGACTTGAACGTCTTGAGTCAGGATGCATTTTCTGCTACTTCATATGATTTGAACATCTTGAATAAGAGTGTAACTGAAATATACCGTTTTAATAAAGTTTGAAATACTCTTGTATTGCTTACCTGGAGCGGGGCGAGCTGGTGCAGCACGGGGAGCTGGTCGAGCAGATCTTCCTACAGTAAGAAACAATTCAATAGGATCACAAACTACTTAAATAAATGGATCATAAACTACTTGCATTTTTTTAGGCCAGAATTTCAAGAGATTAAAAATATTGTCTCTGTCAAGACTAACAAAGTAGTGCCCTGCAACTGAAAAAGATCCTTCTAAAATCTACTTATAAACACCTTGTCTCTGTCAGATATAATTTTGATAACCATTTTTAACGTATATGTCCTCCGTTGTTACCTTATATCACTAACCGTCCTCCGCCGTTACTTAACGTCCGTACACAACTTCCTCCATCGCAGAATTATTTCGATAAACCCATGATTGTGATTTAGAGAATTAAGATACAAATGAGATTAAGGTTTGAAATTTGAAGAATGACGAAGAAGAAAGAGATGAATAAAATTTGGATTTTGAGGATTAAGGTTTCTGAAATTTGTGTTGATCTTGATTTTCCAAACTATTCATTGAAAAATGGTTACCGAATCTCAATCCAGATTGGAACAAATGGTTACCGCTTTTTTTTTTTTAATTTTATAAATGGGCCACTAAATTTAAAATATAAATTTGGTTTAGATTTTAAAATTTGGATTAATTTGGATAGGAATTTGGTTTATGGTTATTGGTTATTTTGCACGCCCCTAGAGGTCATTAACCCTTTGTTGGACACATGCTTGATGTATAACTTCCGTCCGCATATGTGCAGTGGAATTGTTGTCAATACGAAGCTTTCCTTCAAGGTTTCTATTTAGCATTGATGCTTTAACATACGTGAAGAAGGCTGATGACTCCCCAACCCCGATCACTAGTTCACTTTTCTTTGGACCAGATGAAAAATGTTATACAAAATTACTAGTATCATAAGAGAAAACAATAAAATGGAAACGGTATATGGCTATGTCAATGGGGCAGTGGAGTAGTCCTCCCCCGGTCTCGTCCTAGCTGGGAAAAATTCCCTGCCCACAGGTCCCTGAATGAGGCAGTCCCCGAGGGGATCCCCATTTATGGAGACATATTTTGACATTTGTAAAGCTATAGAAAGCGGGCGCAAACTACCACAAGTAATTGTGCGAAATACCACAAGTAATGATTCAACTACATAAACAAATATACACTTACAAACAAAATTTCCTAAAAGGTGGGGGAAATATGAGAAAACCAAATCCCATCCTCTGATTTTGTTTTACTATTAATTACAAAAATCCCAACTTAATTTTCTGTTTTCGAATATTTGTACTGGAAACAGTGAAAACAATATGAAGCCCTAGATATAGGAAACAAAGTGAAAACAATGTAAACTTTTCTTCAATTAAAAAGTAAAAACAAGAAACGAAAACAACAATGAAAATACAAAGGAGTAAATCCAGAAAGGTTATAGTATCTGGCATCTATTTTTTATTGCTCAAATTTTAAATTAAGTTGGTGGGAAATTAATAATTAGATTATGAAACACGGATACAAACCATGTGTCTCCTTCTCCACATGTGTGTCCACAAATTTAATAGCTCATTTATGCGTAAAGGCTTTACTAGATAGTCCCCTGCTCATAGTTTCAAGCACTTGTCAACAACGGATACCTCGTGTTGTGCGGACATCACTTATCAAAACAAGATATTCAAAACATGATGAGGAGCCGAACATATAATTTGCTTAAATTCAAGAGTTATACTGGTTTCTTAGAATAAAGTAAATAACCAAATCTTACTTATAACAGGAATTCTGCGCAATTCTTTGTCTCGGGCTATGTATTTCAACATCTTCATACCCTTCTTCTTCGGAAGGCCAACTTTAGCTAATATTAGATCTATATGTTCACTCTCTGCATTCAGGACATCAATTACCTGTCTTGTTGACTTCACTGAAATAACTGTCGAGCATGAAAAGTCATCAATTTTAGAAATAATTATAAATTGCAAAGTTTATAGTTGAACTAAGAAGCACAGACATTCCAAACATGACTCCAACACTGACACGCGACACTGGTAATAATTTTAAAAAATAAATAGATTAAATGTAATCACAAATATCAGTGCAGATTTCCAACTCTGACTAGGACACACCGTTTTTAGAGGTAGTTGATCCATACATGCATACCTTGATTACAACATCTCAATAGAACTGTAAGAACCTCTTGAGAGCTATTAGAAACAGAGTCACAAAGCAAAATCCTTACTTTACTTCTATCAGCAAAATCATCACCAATCTTACCATTATTCACACCACTTGTTTCTCATTTCAAATCAATCCCCTTTCTCTCCATACTAAAAAAAACTACTCTAAACAAAACCCTTCACCTTCCAGAAACCTCACTGAGCAAAACCATTGATTTAAGCCATTAAACTAAGAACTCATGATTCTCCAAGTTGACCGACTCTCTGAATCCAACAAAAACAGAATGATATGGCGCATGTTAGCAGAGTTTCGTAAAATTATTATATTTTATAAAAATTGAAATTCGATGATTTCGAAAAGATGAAGCATTGTCGCAACTTGGGGTTTAATTTTAGCGTAAGAAATGGTGGTGACTAAAATCCGCGGGAGGGGTGCGTTGTGCGCACATGGAGCAGGGTAGGAGAAAGGAAGGACATGGAGAAGAGAGAGAAAAAGTGCAATAAAAAAAGACAAGGGAATGGGTGTTAGGTTAGTTGGGTAGCGATAGAGGAGAAGACACGTCATTCGTAGATCTTTGTTTACTAAGTCAGGACTCAAGTGGGGTACACGACCAAAATATCCCCTGAATGAATTGCATGGCATGTATGGACTAAATATTTATATGTTGTGAATATTTCAATTTTTAAATAATAGCTAGGATGTTTACGGATCAATTTGGTTTGATTTTGAAAGTTTCTAAGGTATAAAATGATCAAAATTATATGAATCGGTGTGTATTAAATTTTCATATATTTTTATAACTTTCAAACCAAATCAAATTAAAAAATAACAGATTAATTTAAATTGGATTAATTGAATACATAAAAACACGTATGCAATAAATATTTTTAAAAAAATATCGAATTAATATAATTAATTTTTTATATTAATACAAAATTCTTAATTTTTTCGTTTATGTGTGTGTGTCACAAATAAAGTTTTATTTTTTTCTCTAAAGTTTAATATTTTATACTAATTTATATGATAATAACGATACAAATTATATGAATTAATATGACTGATTTGAATCGTCGATATAATTTTAAAAATATGTTACTCAAATTGAATTTTATTGGTTTTGTTCGATTTTTACCTTAACTAAAAAAATATTTGATTCAAATACTATAGTTTAGTTTACATTTTAGTTTGATTCAAATTCTTCTTATAATAATAATAGCTATTGATTCGACAACAAAACCGGGTAATGGTTAATGTTGTGTTATTGATGATTATGTGAAACATTAATAATAAATTAATTTATAATAATATAATGAAGTAGGAGTTAAGGAATTAGACATGCATTTTTTAATTATTTAATGTGTCTTCTTTTCTCTGATTCGGTTTTTCGTTGGACTTTTACAATCGCATAGCAGACATTAAAATAAAATTTTGCATTACAAGTTTAAAAGGTGAAGTACTCATTTGTCACCCCTTGATGTATCCTCTCCCTAGGCATGATAATATGGTGGGAAAGATGTTTATCTTCTTCGTTTCAAGGAGAATGAATAATTAAATCCAAAATTTGTTCTAAGTAGATTCGCCTCCATCTCCGCATCGAAATCATTTTCTTTTAAATTGAAATAATATAATTTTCCAATCACGTAATTTATCGCGAACTATACTAAACATTAACACATATTTTAAATGATAAACGAAAAACAATCATAAAAGGTTTTAAACACACATTTCAAATAATAAAATAAAAACCAACTAATCATAGGATTAACTAAAATAATAATTAAATCAATACAGTAATATCCTGAAAAAAAACTATTTGAATTGTTACTATATGAATACTCTTAATTGCTATTTAAAAAGATATATTATTTGATTTTGTGCCTTATTGGCGAGAGCGGCCACAACAACGAAAAGCATTGGCAAGAGTGTGGAGGAACAAGATCTCTAAGAGAGAATACAAAGAAAATTAAAGAAGGGTTCCAGGAGAATTCAAATACATCACTCCAACTAAGTGATCATGCTAGTGCTACGATTAATCAAGGGGGTATCATATAGGGATATGGTTAAGAAAGGCATGTCACCAAAAGATCCTGAATTGTAGAAAGAAGATACAAATAGACCGAATGAAGAAAGGATAAAAGTAGGGGAGGGGAAGGTAGGAGACTCTGAGTGTTTAGACTTTGTTTTTATTAGAATTAGAAGAGAAACAAATCCATCGTCTTTAGAGAAGAGCGGTGATTGTCCAACTTCTAGGGAGGAGAATTGGTTATAAGGCTCTAGAAACTAGGTTGAAGCAGATGTGGGTCAGGAAATGAGTGATTAATATCATTGATCTGAGTAATGACTAACTAATGGCTTTTACTCACAAGGATGATAAGAATGTTCCACTTGATGATGGTCCTTGGTTAATTTATGATCATTAACTTATAATGAAAGTTGAGACCAAATTTTCGGCCAAAGAGTGATACTATAGAAGAAGTGGTGATATGGATCTGAATTGTAGGGCTACTAATAGAGTATTATGATGCCAAAGTATTGTCTTTTATTAGTAATCGAGTAAGAAGATATGTAAAAGTGCATAAAAATATGACCCAACATGAAAGTAGAAAATATATGAGAATATGCGTTGAAGTAAAGCTGATTAAACCATTACTAACTATGTTCACAATTAAAGGCAGAAAATGTAAGATTGAATATGAAGGATCACATCTTCTTTTCTTGATGTGAGAAAGATTTGGGCATTATAAGAAGTGTTGCCCGAATAAAACCATAAGCAATGAAAAGGTTAATGGAGGAAGAAACATGAATCAAATTGAGGCAGCTACATCAGTAGATAATGAGATGAATGAGAATATTGACAATGGGGAGGGGCCTTGGAGAGTGGTGTTGAAGCAACTTAGAGGAAGGAGGGTGGTGGAAGGTCGAAGAAACATAGCTCTGACGAAAGTTAATGAGGGGATGTTAGCTCGCTAATTCGACGACCCATGTTTGGAGGCTATTTTCAGCTTGTTAAAAGACCTACAAGTCTTCCAAGGACTTAGAAAAATTGAAGTCTTGAAATTAGACACTTCGACTTAAGCAACGAAACGGTATCTTCGACCGAGATTTAGAAGGGGGACGAATTGAGTTTTGAAATTCGAATATTGGAGGGAGTAGTTATATCTTCTTATGACTAAGAAGGACAAGTGGCTTTCATCAGACAAAGGACTGCATGCGGCCTGACACTTGTCAGGAATAGATGGCCTAAAGAGGTTATTAGCGGTTATTAGAAGTTACTATTATTGTCATAAATAGGAGTCTTAGACATAAACTTAGTGTGTTGTAATTTACTGTTGTACAAGTCACTCTTAAAATTACTCCAAGTATCCGAGTGTAGAGAAAGAGAGTATTATAGAGAATGTACGTGATGTAAACACACCATCCTTTATCTTTTCAATGAAGTTACTTTGTTTTCTTTACTTTTGTCAAGTACTTTTACTTATTTGTTTCGTCTTTCCTTTTGTTCATCATTACCACTTCGATTAAGTCTTTCTCTCCCAAAAAACCTTTATCTCTTTTCCCTCTTGTAATTCTTCTTCCTTCTTTCTTTTAAACATAGTGGATAATTTCTGCCCCCCCCCTTTTAAATTATTTCTTCTTAGTATTGTTGAAACACATTTTTAGATAGGTTCAAATAGAAATACCCTTCAGCACATATCCTAGGATTTCGTATGGTCAATCCTGCAAGTTAGTCAATTTGACACCAAATTGATAGACCAGAGGGTGTTTACCAAAAAACACGGTAAACAAAATGGCACACCTGGTGGGACAGTGCTGAACAAAGAAAGTTTTGAGATCATAAAACTCTAGAAATATAAGCCTTATCAACTTTTCTTCAAAATACATTGTATGTTACTAAGAAGTGGCAGAATAACCACTATGAACGAAGAAAGTTTAGTAAGACGTAACACTAGGAATATGGCGACGGAACCCGTTCAGCCAAATGGCCAACAAAATGGCTCTAGTGAAGAAACAAGAAACGATGGAGCATCGTCTTCAATACCATCGACGGGAGAGCAAATAGGGCTCCCGGTAAGGCCGGTACCAACACCTTCGATACTAGGTGTTGCACCCCAAAATTTGACCAACAATTATTTATCCATCTAGTGTTTGAAAATGGATACCTTCATCAGAAAGCTCAAGAGATCCTCAGAAGAATTGGTTGAAACCAGGGTTGTGTGCTTCACAGTTTGAAAGTTGTGGGTGCTCCTCAGATGATTATGAGACTTTGAGAATGGACTAGATGTTTTGAGAAAGCATATGAGATGTCTTGATAGCCTTCATGAAGCCCTGAGAGGTCATTATGCAAGAGTTCAGAAGATTCAACCATGAATGGTAGAATTAGGGTTTTGACTGGGTCAACCCTAGGATAACTGAAGATTTGGAGAAGGTTGAGACTTAATCCAAGGGCCATGAGATCATGGAATGATGCATAGAAATGTTATAAAGATGATTCCTAGACCAACTCACCATGATTGAGGAGTTTGAGAAGTTTCAAGTTAGGGTTTCTGAGGATTGTCAGTGGAAAAACCCTAATTTGATCCCTATCTTCCAGGCAGTTTTAGCTCTAGATGTGATTGATATCTCATCTTCCCCACAACATGAATGTTGTAGAGCTTGTTCTTAGCTTTAATTTGAGTGGTGGAAGTCCTTGATAGGAGTTACAGAGCTCAAGTTATGGTTTTGACAAATTACAGGTCAGCAGAGGTGTGTGAATCTG
This sequence comes from Lathyrus sativus, assembly GCA_963859935.3. Taxonomy (NCBI): domain Eukaryota; kingdom Viridiplantae; phylum Streptophyta; class Magnoliopsida; order Fabales; family Fabaceae; genus Lathyrus; species Lathyrus sativus. The sequence goes on along the minus strand of OZ012739.1, from coordinate 144,225,236 downwards.
GGTCCTTGAAAGTCACCCAACTTGCAGACAACTTTTGCCCTAGTAGGATGATTCCTATGGTTTCTTGGTCAACATGAATGTTGAAGAGGATCTTCTTAGCTTTAATTTGAGTGGTAGAAGTCCTTGATTGGATTTGTGGAACTCAACTTATGGTTTGAACAAGGCAGGGGTATTTTGGTCATCTGTCAGTTATAGGTCATTTTAGCCAATGCCTAAAACTCCTATTTCCAAGCCTCAAATGGAAAAACTCAAAACATGAAAGTTGCTCAAAATGTGATTTTAAGTCTAGAAAGGAGGTCACAAATTGTTGGAAAAGCTTATAGCATGAAGTTCCATGATTGGTCAAAAATGAACTAAAAATGACTTATAACTTTGAAAAGTTGAAATTGAAAAGTGATTTGGGAGATCCACAAATCCAAAATGGGTCATCCAATATATCATTTTGATTGGAAAAACCATTTTAAGAACTTTGGTTTAAATAGAATTTTCATTTGAGGCTTAAAAAAGGAGGTTCCTTTGGAAATTTCTTACTTGAAAAAGAGGGCAACTTTGCAAAACCCTACACAAGCCAAAAATGCACTTGTTTTCCACTCATTCCTTCTTAATAACTCATGTAAGGGTATTTTGAGTCAAAATTACAAGGCATGAAGCAAGGGATATGAGACTTTCAACTTCTCATTCAAGGAGAAATTCATGAACTTTCCACACCATTCTAGATGATTCTAGAAGCATCCAATGATTGTTATTTAAAGAATGCATCAAAGAGTGATTAGAGGTTGGTGAAACTTGAGCCAAGTCAGAGGAGAGAGAGAGATACATAGCCATTGGAGAGATTTCTTCAAGTTGAAGCAAGTCAAGATATCTTGCACTACCAGCCACCTCCTTCATCACCATTGCAAACAGAAGATTGGTGATCATTCAAGGAACATCTAGAAGCAGTTTCAAGCCTTGGAACCATCTCTACATCACTGCACCATAACCTCTTGACAGGTTCTTTCTTCACTCTCTATCTCCTAAATTATGTAGTTTTAGTTCATTCTTTAGGTGTATAATTGATGTGTTAGGGTAGAGGATTAATTCTTGAAAGCTAGGGCACGATCCATGAGGTTGCATAACAGAACCATAATTCTTTAATCTTCCATGACTGGCTGTGTAATGAGTTTTAGGTAGCATAAATTGGGTTAAAATGATCAGGATAACATCAAGAATAAGTTTGTAGCTTTGGTTTTGAGTTTAGTGAGGATTGATATCAGGTTAAAATTCTGAACCGTGTTGGTACCAAGATGTTCAAGGCTTCTGTTTGGACAATCCAGGGTGAATTAATAGAAACTGTACGTAGGGTTGTGTAGGGCTTGAGAGGTAGATGATTTTTTGTGTTGGAGTCGTGTGGATCCGTGGCGTGTGGAGAGAGCTGATGGAGCTCGAATGTGAGCGCATGGAGGGAGGGTCTGAAAACCCTAATTCGTGTTTGGAGAAGACGAAAGGAGAGCCCTTCGATCAGTTTCAAAGATTGACAATTTATTCCAATCCAACGGTGATGATCGAGTCTGAGAAAAGAGAGGGAAGATTCAAATTATATGAAACGCGTCGTTTCATTAATAAGCCATTCTGGGCTTGGTTTCTATTCGCCCCCCCCCCCTTTTATGTAGCCCAATCATGTTAACTAGCGCGTGTTGCTTAATGCACCCCCCTCCCTTAATTCATTTTAATTCATTTAATTTCTTTTATTATTTCTTTTAATGTTTTCTGTTTTGTTTAATGCATTAAAAAATGATAGGAAATGATTTTTAAATTCTTCTTTTTTCTATGAGTAGATTAAAGTGTGTAGAAAATTATAAAAATAAAAATGAGATTTTATTTTTAGGTTTAATATTTTTAATAGATTTTCCAATTAAATAGCTTTTTAATAGTCTTAATTTGATATTTGATTTTGTAGGAATTGTTTCATGACCTTCCCTTAGGATTTTTAATCCATTCCTTTTTGTGCAATTAGATGATGATTCATAGTTCCCCATAGGATTTTTTCTAGATTTTTAGAATTAAATCTTGATTAGTTTAATTAGGGTAGACTTAGGGTATCCTGATTAGGGTTTAGATTGTGCTTAGGTGATGAATCCCTTTCTTGGATTGAGTTTTATCTTGATTTTTAGGTAGAGACCTTTGTAGATGTTATGAGTAGGTGTTGAGGACCCTTGTGAATATTTGTTGGATTTTTCCCCATTAGTTTAGTATTTTTAGGTATTTTCTGAAGTTGCCTATTGATTTTGTCTCCCCTGGGGTTGCCTGTTCATCTTTGGGGTTTATTCTGAGGAATTTGTTGTGGGTATTGTGTTGCCTTGAAGACTTTGATGGAGAGCATCATGGAGAGAAGCTTGTAGATCAAGATTCAGAGACCCAGAGCTTGTCTTGTTCCCTGTTGGTGAGGTTTGAGATCCTGAAGTTTGAAGGAAGTTCATGGTACTTTCCTGAGGAAGGCACTATGAATGACTTTCATTCTTTCTTCTCACCTCTTTCTTAAGTATCCAATGATGTTGGAGCCAACTTGTGAGTTTAATTTCTCCTGAGGAGGAATGTAAACTGATCACATGTTGTTGAGCCACATGGGATACAATTCCTAAGCGGAAGCCTCCTAGTACTTTCCTGAGGAAGGTCCTATGGGTCTATTCACTTAGTTCCATTAGTTTATCTAGGATTTCTCAAGTATCCAATGATGTTGGAGCCAACTTGTGAGTTTAATTTCTCCTGAGGAGGAATGTAAACTGATCACATGTTGTTGAGCCACATGGGATACAACTCCTAAGTGGAAGCCTCCTAGTACTTTCCTGAGGAAGGTCCTATGAGTCTATTCATTTAGTTCCACTAGTTCAGATAGGATCTCCTCAAGTATCCAATGATGTTGGAGCCAACTTGTGAGTTTAATTTCTCCTGAGGAGGAATGTAAACTGATCGCCTGTTGTTGAGCCACATAGGGTATGACTCCTGAGTATACACCTCCTAGTGCTTTCCTGAGGAAGACACTATGAGTCTGATTGCTTAGCTCCCTTTCTTTGGTAAGCTTGTTCTGAAGCTTGAAGACTGGGATTGATTTCTCCTGTTTAGGGTTCTGCTTGAGAGCTTTGCTTAGATTTGTTCAGATTCTGTGATTAGGGTTAGAATTAGGGAATAGATGATTCTTTCTCAAGTGTGTTTGTTTGCCTGATGGCACTTCATTTTCTTTATCTGGTTATTGCTTGATAGCATGTTGATTATTTTCAGTATGATTATTGTTATTTCATGACTGGCTTGAGGTCGAGATGAGCTTGTGGAGGCTGAAACCCCACACACATTTCCTCCCTCACTTGCATTGCATGCATTTTACTGTTAAAACTGATGTTTTTGTCTGTATTCTATGTATCATTGACATGATCCCTTAGGACTCTCATTTCCTTTGATAAGGATTTGATGATAGACTTTTAGGTTGAAACCTATGCATGACAACATCTAGGAGTTCCCTGTTCAAACCTCAACCATAGGATGAATCCATGGCATGATAGCAGTAGGACTTGATAGTCTCCCTCCTAGTTGAGTTATTTCCCGTAGTTTGCCGAACTACGTTTGCTCTGATCTTTCATACCAGATGAAAGTACGTAGGCATAGGATGCGATATCCTAGCGAGCAACCTTCACTCACCTTCCCCGTAGTTAGCCGAACTACGTTGACTCTGATTTCTCATTCTCTGATGAGAATACGTAGGCATAAAGTGCGATGCTTTGCCGAGTCATTTTTCTTTTCTTTTTCAGCCAGCCTTGATAGGTAGATAGATTATAACCAACCCATCCAAGTAAACAAACAAGCGAGGATCCCGTCGAGTACGACGGACGTGAGGGGTGCTAATACCTTCCCCTTGCGTAACCGACTCCCGAACCCAGACAATGGTTGCGATGACCTTGTCTTACCCTTATTCGTCAGGTTTTTCCGATCGTTTCCTTTCCCGCTCTGAGGGATAAATAACGAAAGGTGGCGACTCTTCTGTCATGTCGGCACCTTATTTTCGCGCAAGCGACAGCTGGCGACTCTGCTGGGGAATTATAGCATCTAGGGACTTTTCCCATCCCTTATGCTGGGATCGTTTCCCATCCCCTACGCAAGTCAATCCTATCGTTTGTGTGTTTGCTTGTTGGGTTGCGTTTATTTATCGCATTTTTTTATTTCCCGCATTTTATTTCCAGTTGATATGACTATCTGTGCTGCTGTGGGAGAGGGATGTTACTGTGAGTGAAAAGCCGGACCTGGGCTTGAGTACACACCTAGATATAGTTGCGGAGAAGTAGTAGACGAACCTGTCTGCTGAGCAGGCACAGTTCCCTACGAAAATCTGCGCTCAGACGAGATTCTTGCAGAGGTGCTCCTTTCCGGTCCTGAGGATCTGAGGGGAGTCCAGACGTGAGGATTGTCGACTCTGGGGACCGATCATTTGGAAGTCAGCTAAGAGAGGCCTCTTCATGACTTGACGATGCCACTCCTTCTGGGAATCGTATTGTCACTCATGAATGTCTGTGACGCTGACGACCGCATAGGATGCCGTACCTTTGTCCGTGGATTAGGTCCATCATACCTGTGAGTGGGGTTGGGATATTGCAGGAAACTTTGACCTCCAGACTACCTGGTTTTCTTGACAGTGAATCAGTTATGTTGAGTTCTCAGTTGCAGAGATGTTCTTGATAGAGCAAGGGTTTGATCAAAGGATTTTATCATCAGGCGTTTGTTTGTTCTTGATAGAGCAGGCTTTGATCAGTGTATTATTATCAGAGGTTTGTTCTGGATGGAGCAGATTTTTGAATGGGGTCTGAGGATTTCGTCAGCAGTTGTTATTTTGTTCTTGACAGGGCAGATTTTTGAGTGGGGTTTGAAGATCTCATCAGCAGCTGTATTTTTGTTCTTGATAGGGCAGATTTTTGATTTGGGGTCTGAAGACTTCATCAACAGATATTCCTTGATCTTGCATCCGGGGTCTTTATTATCAGGCCTTCGTTCCTGTCAGAGCAGAATTTTGATCTCGATCCTATCAGATGGTTACTCTCAACAGATCAGATCAGTGGTTTTACACCGGGGTCTCCTTCTCATCAGTGACTGTTGATACCGAATCTCCACAGCAGCCACCTGGATATATTGTTGCATGCCTGCATTTTGCATTAGCTTGCATATTCATGTTTGCATTCCATTAGCATGTGTCTGTGCTGCAGGCGCGTTTCGTACCCTGATCCTGGTGTCCCGAGCAATATGAGATATTTTCTTCCATGAATGGATCCAGTCTTATCATTGCATTGACACTATGTTGGCATGTTGACACCAGAATCAGGGGTAATCTCCTGAACGTACAGACACCCATAATTCATCTTGCATGGCAGAAGCCGGGACTTGTCTTCTAACCTTTGTGTTTGCAGGTTTGACTCAGAATCGAGCAGCTCAGACCAATGGAGCAGATACAAGCTGAACTGGGGAAAGTCCAAAGCCAGCTGGGGCAGGTCATGAATGACATACAGGCAGTGCGTCTGGACCAGCAAGTGCTCAGAGAGGAGAATCAGCAGCTGCAGAACCAGTTGAGCTTTCTCATGGGAGTGGTAAGGAGCATGCTAAATAAGGAGAATGGTCAAGCACCCAAGGAAGAGACCAGAGTGCTTCCTCCATTACCGTCAGTGCCACCTGTGCCGAAGCCAAGTGGACCTCATGGACCCTCTACACAGCATGAAGCTCGAGGCCTGTCTCGTCATCAGCCGCGCCGAGCATCTCAGAATAACCCTGAAGGTTATGGTCAAAAGAAGAAGCTACTTGATAGAGCTGTGGACCCACTACCTGTGAGTTATGCCCAGCTGCTGCCGCTGTTGGTTCAGAACCGTGTTCTCAAGCTTCGGACCTCAAATCCGCCAGATGACGTGTCACCAGACGTTGATCTCAGCATGCGTTGTGATTTCCACTCAGGAGCACCGGGGCACCATGTTGAAACATGTAAGGCTCTCCGGAATAAGATTCAGGACCTGATCGACTCGAGGACAATTAGGCTTGTGCCGGGCGGCATAAGAGCATCAGGAAAGTTTATCCCCTACCCTGCAGAAGAAGTGGATGATTCCACTCCTTTGCCTGAAGCTGAGAAAGGTCTGGAATATGTCCCGCGACCTTTGGTGACTGAATCGCCTCGCTCGCAGTTGCTGCCTGGATCAAGCTCAAGGACGCAAGCGTCTAAACAAGAGATCGTCGCCATTCAGAAACGACGACCTCTTGCTCCTGGGCGGAAAGAATACCAGCCCCAGGATCACAAGAGACCTCGCAACCTCGTGGAACAAAGGAATGTTTCTTTCCAACCCGTGCCTGTGCCGTATAGCCAGATTCTTCCACTGTTGGTTCAGAATTCCTTGGTGGAACCGAAAGCTCTCAAGCCCGTGCTAGAGCCTTACACTCCAGGGTACGATCCTCATGCTCAGTGTGGCTACCATGGTGGATCTCTGGGGCATTCAACTGAAGATTGCAAGGCTTTCCAGGCGAAGGTGCAGCAATTGATCGACCAAGGGTGTATCTCCTTTCCAGATGGAGTCTTGGTTGTGCGTGACGACCTCTCAGCTGTTTGAGCTCGTAGATTCAGAGGGTTATTTCCGGGAGCCAGTGATCCAGACGGGCAGACGTCCTCAACATTGGCAGTCCTCAGACTTTTTACCATTTGCATTTGTAGTTTCTTTTCTGTTAGTTACTACTTGCTGTTAAAACATTGTATGTTTCGAATGGTAATGATAATAAAGTGACTATGCATTTCTTCTGAATTAGTTATGTCGTTGTCACTCATTTACTGCATTGCACTGACACTTGCATTTTATTTACTCCGATTTCTTACTATGATTAGCAATGAGCGGAGGGAGGATGATGAAACTGAATACTCATAGCCAATGATCGTATTGCTTTCAGATAAAACTTTGCCGATGACGTACAAGGCATTGTTTCAAATCCCCTAAACACCGGAGAGATAAGGAAGAGAATCCCTTGTTAACCACTTCGAGCCGAGGAGTAGGAGTTTCTTTCGGACTTTTTAACCCTCACATCTTAACCCGGGGCAGGGTAGTTGTCAGTTAGCTTGATCGAGCGTTCAAGTCTTATAGAGGAATGTTGTCCTTCGAGGACCAATCACATCATATCCCTCTCCAGAGGTCGTACCTCATCAACCACAATGGTTAAACCTCACCAATCAGGAGTGAGACAAGTTATAATCCTTTCGGAGCAATCAAGACAACCAGTGTCGCACGACTTTGTTCCAAGAAAAAAGAGAAATAAGAAAGCCCGCTAAGTAAAAAAGAAAAAGCTAGAAAGCAAATACTTAGGCAAAAATCAGGGCATCCCGCTGGACTTCAAAAGAAAAATCGAAAAGAACTCTGAAGAGTCAGTCCAGGCAAAAATTAGGGAATCGAAACAAAAGAATGAAAAAGAAAGGATTATAAAAAAGAAAAATCCTCGAACAAGGACGAAGTCGTGTAGACACAGACACCGAAAACGAGAAGGAGTAACTGTCACTCCGAAACACCTTGTGAGTTCTTTAACCAGTTGTTCCCAATGTTCAACATACCTCTCGAAGAGGAGAGCGCTCGAGCTAAGTTAACTGAACTTTAGGATCGGAGAACATCACGTAGAAGGGGTGGGTACAAATCATAATTTGAGCCAAATATCCTTTGTTTCACGAACCGTGAACCCGACCACGATACAACCCTTAAAAGACCTAATTGAGGCAGGGTTTATTCTGAGAGCGCATTACGATAAGGTTGAGTAACCTGACTCCTTCATGATTTGCTAATCATATCCTTATTGCATTTTTCACTGATCGCATCAGCACTACGTTTGAACTCTTTGGTTCATTCGTCACTCACTAGCATGACACGTAAATGAGTGACAGTACAACATTTTTTCGAAATTTGCATGAACACTGCATTAAAATTACTATTCGTGAATAAACAATTTTAGTTGCAGGTTAGTAGCTGACACGAAGGAACTTCAGCAAGGAATAGTCAATCAGGACTGAATCGCCAGAGGTCTGGATCAGAATGGTGTGCTGTGGAACCCTGTGAATTTGGGGCTATGACTTCCTGTGAGTTTGGGATCAGTTTGTCTGAGGACAGGTCCCGGAGCATCAGTTGATTATGGGGCAGTTTATGCAAGAAGCGGTTGATCGAAAGTGAACCTTCTCGAGACCCAATCAGGGGCAGTTATCCAGAATTCTTGCGATTTGAGGGCAGATCCCTCCAGTGTTCGATCAGAGCATGTTGAGTCGCTCATCGCTCGTTCAGGGGCAAATTACTTCAGGGATATTGAAGTCGACCATGCTGAGAGTTGATTAGTTGAGGATGAATCCTCCCGTTGTGCAGACGCTGGGGCAAGCCCTCTGAAGATTGTCTTGTTGCCAGTTGTTTTCGGCTCAGAATGAATTATTCCCAAAGGTCGGATTGGGGCAAGTTGAATTGCGCTGGGGCAAGTTGTTCAAATGAGTTTGTTCACCTTAGCAAGAATTGAGTATCGGGGAATCGTGTCATTACCCTGCCAAAACCTGAACCTTCTGAAGAAGCCTTACGGTCATCGGGTTGCTATCCTACAGCATAACCTGTTACTTGACTCCATGATTGGTAGCCTGTATTCCCTGTGTTGGCGTTGTTGAATCATGATTGTTTCTCCGCAGAGATGTACGGTTTGAGGTCGTTCCCCCTGTACAGTTTGAGACTGCAGCAGATTGAGATGGCGTTTATCCCTCATCAGATTAGGGTCAAGATTGCCCTCAGTAGACCAGGATTGATATCCCCGAAGCGGAGCGAGTCCTCCTTCTCCAGCAGAGTTCAGTAGTCTCTCCTCCGCAGAATCAGAATCAGAATAGTAAGCATTGATATGTCTTCCCCAGGTAGAGGTGATTCTCTTCCCCAAGCAGACGCATCCTGAAGGAATGTCACCTCATCAGCTGAGTCAAGCGCTGAAGCATGATGTCGCCTTCCCCAGCACCGGGTCACAAGTGCAGATGTTCGGGTACCGAAGCTCGTGTCTTCCCCAGCAAAGTCGCTGAAACAGGATTTTCTCCCCCGCACCGGGTCACAAGTGCAGGTTTCGCAGGAAGCTAGTCGTATGCCGAAGGATGCAGTAACTGATGATGCCAGACTGAAGTCTCCAGTAGAGTTGAGATTCCCCACCAGAGTCATGTTCTCTCCTGAAGTTGGATGATTCCCTCTTCCCCAGTAGAGTATTGGAACAGCTGATGTTGTATTCCCCGGCAGAGTTGTACTCTCCCCCGAAGTCAGATGATTCTTTCTTCCCCAGTGGAATCGAATTCCCCACCAGAGTCGTACCCCCCAGTGAGGTAGAATGATTTCTCTCCCCGGCTGAGTCCGCAGAAAAGCAGAATCCTTGGAAGTTGATCAGATCATGATCAATTTTCCCCAGCAGAGCATTAAGCAGCCGATGCTGTATTTCCCCCTGAGTCGCACTCTCTCCAGCAAAGCAGAATGATTTCTCCTTCCTCAGCCGAATTTGCAGATGTCCAAGAGATCCGAGTCCTTGGAAGTTGATCAGATCATGATTGGTTTTTCCCCAGTGGAGTGTCGAGCAACTGAAGTTGGTTCCCCACAGAGTGGTTATCCCCAGAAGAGTGGCCGAGACGGCCGCACAGTTAATTCTCGCGATTGATATCAGCAGATCCGAGTTCTCGTAGAGCTTCGTCCCCTGCAGCAGTCAGCTGAAGTTGTCCCCCTGCAGCGGTTCACGAAAGATCAATTCCCCAGACAGAGCCTAATTGACATTGGCGTGTTCACATTCTCCTCAGCAAGGATGATTCCTCTACCAGAGTGGTTCTGTCTCCTTGACAGGAGGAGTCCCCCCTTCGGCATTTATTTTGCTGATGGGATCGCATCATTGTGCATGATTGCATAGCATTGTGCATGATTGCATGGCATTTAGCATAAATGCATACCATTCCCGTGTGGGGCATGACGCCGAAGCGTACGCATCATAAGCATGATCTAGGTCATTACCATCCTTATTGTACAGGTGTACTACTGAAAGACCGGTTGCTCAGGACGATTCTTGATGTTCTCCCCAGCAAGGTTGTTTTCTTAGATGATTCTAAAGACCCCGGTGTGATCCCCGCAGTCGCTCGCTCAAGATGATTTTTGAGATCCCCAACAAAGTCTTCAGTTCGAGATGATTCTCAAGTCCCTCAGCAGGGCCGTTTGCTTAAGATGACTCTTAAGACCTCAATACAGTTTCCCGAGTTGTTCGCCTAGTATGATACTTGAGCTCCCCAATAGCGTCTCCAGCAGGAGTTGCCCAGGAAGATTCCTGGAAGTACCCAGCAGAATAAAGTCTCCAGAAAGGTTATCAGTTCAGGATGATTCTTGGAAGCACTCGCCGGAGTTGTTTGTTCAAGGTGATTTCTGGAACCCCCCAACAGAGTGGAGGTCTTTTCCCCAGCATGTGGTTGGCATTTCCCCAGCAGCAGGCAGGTAGATTGATGTCCCCAGCCGAGCACAATCATGATTGGCAGATGAAAGGTTCCCCCAAACAGATCCCGAAGGATTGTCCAGCAAGCTGAAGTTTGTTTATCCCGCAAGTTTGAGAACTTAATGACATGAGTGTCTTGTAGCCTGACAGCTATGTTCCCCAGAAGGGTCATTTCCCAAAAAGTCGTTCAGGGCATCTATCGCTTTCCCCATGCAGAGTATAGCAGAGGATAGTATGTTGATCAGCCTGATGTGCTGTGCTCTCCGGAGGAGTCCGTCATCCTCAAGTATAAGTCCAGATGAGATCGGCAGAAAATGCAGCTCCCTTGAAGGGGAGCTCTCCCTCAGTAAAGTTGGTAGGAATCGTCTGAGTGTGCTCTTTCGTTTTTCTCCAGCAGTTGTTGAAGTCGTTTGGGTGAACTCTCTCGTCTTTCTGCAGCAGAGTCTACAAGGTTGTTCGGGTGAACCCTTCTTCCTTTTTCCCAGTGAGTCGTCAAGGTTGTTTGGGTGAACCCTCACTCCTCTCTCCTCAACAGAGTTGTTAACTTGGTGATTATGTCTGGTGACCCGGCATGTTTGCTTTTATTTAGCAACGACTTGACAGGATGTCAAGTGAGTAGCAGCGTGATATGTCTGCTCCAACAACGATGTCTAATCTGAAGATGGATTTCATAAGCGCCCGATGGCGGTATCAGAAGGTTCCTGTGAGTTCAGATTTCCGTATTGAAGATTCAACGGGTGGCTGAAGACAAGGTTCCAGGGTTGTAGATACAACAGAGTGATTCGTGTGAGTCTGAAGACCAAGTCAGTTGTCCTGAAGAGATGATTGATCGCGATCTAGTGAATAGTTTTGCTTCTGACTGAAGTCGAAGATGTTTCTCTAGCTGAAGCGGAGTTTGCCTGAAGGCAAAGTGTTTGAATCCCCGTAAGAGTCATGAATGGCTCAGGACACCATTTCTCTGACTAAAGTCACAGATTTCCTAAGCTGAAGCGAAGGTGCCTAAGGGCAAGGTTATCCCCAAGGTCGTGAATGACCTAGGATTCATTTTTCGGACTGAAGGCCGAAGTATATCCCTGACTGAAGTCTCGGATGCTCTATAGCAGAGGCGGAGTTGCCTGAAGGCAGACCCATGTATCCTTGAAGGTCAAGGATCATTTTCTTCAGACTGAAGTCGAAGATACCTCCTGCAGAGTTGCCATCCTTGAAGGCCAAGGATGCTTATCTTCAGAAGTACTTGAAGATCTTTTCTAGCTGAAGCTGGAAGTGGCCAGGGGCCAGGGTTTCATATAGTTCTAATGTTGAAGTTCTACGGCGGGCAGTGTACAGCAGTATTCCGATGTTCGTTATGGTTCTGAGGGTGAACCCCAGATCAGAGTGTGCTCGGTTAAGTCTCTCACTCCCAGCAGAGTAGTTTCAAGTACGCAAATGTACCTTTTGTTCCATTTACCAGGGGTGAACTCCGGGTCAGAATTGTTCAGTGATATAGTTGTCCAGCAGTGAGGTTGGGTATTTTGATTGTCCGACGGCGAGGTCAGATTATGTTTGTTTCCGGCAGCGAGGTTGGATGGTTGTTCGACGGCGATGTCAGGCTCCTTAAATCCCCGCAGAGTATCATGTGGTCGTGCAGTTGGCAAATTTTCGGGTTTACCGATATTCAACCGTCTCGTACCTTGATTGGTTGAGAGCCGTTCGCGTCTCACCCAGTCAGGTTCAAGCCGTTTGAATAGGGGCAGCTGTTGCACCCCAAAATTTGACCAACAATTATTTATCCATCTAGTGTTTGAAAATGGATACCTTCATCAGAAAGCTCAAGAGATCCTCAGAAGAATTGGTTGAAACCAGGGTTGTGTGCTTCACAGTTTGAAAGTTGTGGGTGCTCCTCAGATGATTATGAGACTTTGAGAATGGACTAGATGTTTTGAGAAAGCATATGAGATGTCTTGATAGCCTTCATGAAGCCCTGAGAGGTCATTATGCAAGAGTTCAGAAGATTCAACCATGAATGGTAGAATTAGGGTTTTGACTGGGTCAACCCTAGGATAACTGAAGATTTGGAGAAGGTTGAGACTTAATCCAAGGGCCATGAGATCATGGAATGATGCATAGAAATGTTATAAAGATGATTCCTAGACCAACTCACCATGATTGAGGAGTTTGAGAAGTTTCAAGTTAGGGTTTCTGAGGATTGTCAGTGGAAAAACCCTAATTTGATCCCTATCTTCCAGGCAGTTTTAGCTCTAGATGTGATTGATATCTCATCTTCCCCACAACATGAATGTTGTAGAGCTTGTTCTTAGCTTTAATTTGAGTGGTGGAAGTCCTTGATAGGAGTTACAGAGCTCAAGTTATGGTTTTGACAAATTACAGGTCAGCAGAGGTGTGTGAATCTGGGTCCTTGAAAGTCACCCAACTTGCAGACAACTTTTGCCCTAGTAGGATGATTCCTATGGTTTCTTGGTCAACATGAATGTTGAAGAGGATCTTCTTAGCTTTAATTTGAGTGGTAGAAGTCCTTGATTGGATTTGTGGAACTCAACTTATGGTTTGAACAAGGCAGGGGTATTTTGGTCATCTGTCAGTTATAGGTCATTTTAGCCAATGCCTAAAACTCCTATTTCCAAGCCTCAAATGGAAAAACTCAAAACATGAAAGTTGCTCAAAATGTGATTTTAAGTCTAGAAAGGAGGTCACAAATTGTTGGAAAAGCTTATAGCATGAAGTTCCATGATTGGTCAAAAATGAACTAAAAATGACTTATAACTTTGAAAAGTTGAAATTGAAAAGTGATTTGGGAGATCCACAAATCCAAAATGGGTCATCCAATATATCATTTTGATTGGAAAAACCATTTTAAGAACTTTGGTTTAAATAGAATTTTCATTTGAGGCTTAAAAAAGGAGGTTCCTTTGGAAATTTCTTACTTGAAAAAGAGGGCAACTTTGCAAAACCCTACACAAGCCAAAAATGCACTTGTTTTCCACTCATTCCTTCTTAATAACTCATGTAAGGGTATTTTGAGTCAAAATTACAAGGCATGAAGCAAGGGATATGAGACTTTCAACTTCTCATTCAAGGAGAAATTCATGAACTTTCCACACCATTCTAGATGATTCTAGAAGCATCCAATGATTGTTATTTAAAGAATGCATCAAAGAGTGATTAGAGGTTGGTGAAACTTGAGCCAAGTCAGAGGAGAGAGAGAGATACATAGCCATTGGAGAGATTTCTTCAAGTTGAAGCAAGTCAAGATATCTTGCACTACCAGCCACCTCCTTCATCACCATTGCAAACAGAAGATTGGTGATCATTCAAGGAACATCTAGAAGCAGTTTCAAGCCTTGGAACCATCTCTACATCACTGCACCATAACCTCTTGACAGGTTCTTTCTTCACTCTCTATCTCCTAAATTATGTAGTTTTAGTTCATTCTTTAGGTGTATAATTGATGTGTTAGGGTAGAGGATTAATTCTTGAAAGCTAGGGCACGATCCATGAGGTTGCATAACAGAACCATAATTCTTTAATCTTCCATGACTGGCTGTGTAATGAGTTTTAGGTAGCATAAATTGGGTTAAAATGATCAGGATAACATCAAGAATAAGTTTGTAGCTTTGGTTTTGAGTTTAGTGAGGATTGATATCAGGTTAAAATTCTGAACCGTGTTGGTACCAAGATGTTCAAGGCTTCTGTTTGGACAATCCAGGGTGAATTAATAGAAACTGTACGTAGGGTTGTGTAGGGCTTGAGAGGTAGATGATTTTTTGTGTTGGAGTCGTGTGGATCCGTGGCGTGTGGAGAGAGCTGATGGAGCTCGAATGTGAGCGCATGGAGGGAGGGTCTGAAAACCCTAATTCGTGTTTGGAGAAGACGAAAGGAGAGCCCTTCGATCAGTTTCAAAGATTGACAATTTATTCCAATCCAACGGTGATGATCGAGTCTGAGAAAAGAGAGGGAAGATTCAAATTATATGAAACGCGTCGTTTCATTAATAAGCCATTCTGGGCTTGGTTTCTATTCGCCCCCCCCCCCCTTTTATGTAGCCCAATCATGTTAACTAGCGCGTGTTGCTTAATGCACCCCCCCTCCCTTAATTCATTTTAATTCATTTAATTTCTTTTATTATTTCTTTTAATGTTTTCTGTTTTGTTTAATGCATTAAAAAATGATAGAAAATGATTTTTAAATTCTTCTTTTTTCTATGAGTAGATTAAAGTGTGTAGAAAATTATAAAAATAAAAATGAGATTTTATTTTTAGGTTTAATATTTTTAATAGATTTTCCAATTAAATAGCTTTTTAATAGTCTTAATTTGATATTTGATTTTGTAGGAATTGTTTCATGACCTTCCCTTAGGATTTTTAATCCATTCCTTTTTGTGCAATTAGATGATGATTCATAGTTCCCCATAGGATTTTTTCTAGATTTTTAGAATTAAATCTTGATTAGTTTAATTAGGGTAGACTTAGGGTATCCTGATTAGGGTTTAGATTGTGCTTAGGTGATGAATCCCTTTCTTGGATTGAGTTTTATCTTGATTTTTAGGTAGAGACCTTTGTAGATGTTATGAGTAGGTGTTGAGGACCCTTGTGAATATTTGTTGGATTTTTCCCCATTAGTTTAGTATTTTTAGGTATTTTCTGAAGTTGCCTATTGATTTTGTCTCCCCTGGGGTTGCCTGTTCATCTTTGGGGTTTATTCTGAGGAATTTGTTGTGGGTATTGTGTTGCCTTGAAGACTTTGATGGAGAGCATCATGGAGAGAAGCTTGTAGATCAAGATTCAGAGACCCAGAGCTTGTCTTGTTCCCTGTTGGTGAGGTTTGAGATCCTGAAGTTTGAAGGAAGTTCATGGTACTTTCCTGAGGAAGGCACTATGAATGACTTTCATTCTTTCTTCTCACCTCTTTCTTAAGTATCCAATGATGTTGGAGCCAACTTGTGAGTTTAATTTCTCCTGAGGAGGAATGTAAACTGATCACATGTTGTTGAGCCACATGGGATACAATTCCTAAGCGGAAGCCTCCTAGTACTTTCCTGAGGAAGGTCCTATGGGTCTATTCACTTAGTTCCATTAGTTTATCTAGGATTTCTCAAGTATCCAATGATGTTGGAGCCAACTTGTGAGTTTAATTTCTCCTGAGGAGGAATGTAAACTGATCACATGTTGTTGAGCCACATGGGATACAACTCCTAAGTGGAAGCCTCCTAGTACTTTCCTGAGGAAGGTCCTATGAGTCTATTCATTTAGTTCCACTAGTTCAGATAGGATCTCCTCAAGTATCCAATGATGTTGGAGCCAACTTGTGAGTTTAATTTCTCCTGAGGAGGAATGTAAACTGATCGCCTGTTGTTGAGCCACATAGGGTATGACTCCTGAGTATACACCTCCTAGTGCTTTCCTGAGGAAGACACTATGAGTCTGATTGCTTAGCTCCCTTTCTTTGGTAAGCTTGTTCTGAAGCTTGAAGACTGGGATTGATTTCTCCTGTTTAGGGTTCTGCTTGAGAGCTTTGCTTAGATTTGTTCAGATTCTGTGATTAGGGTTAGAATTAGGGAATAGATGATTCTTTCTCAAGTGTGTTTGTTTGCCTGATGGCACTTCATTTTCTTTATCTGGTTATTGCTTGATAGCATGTTGATTATTTTCAGTATGATTATTGTTATTTCATGACTGGCTTGAGGTCGAGATGAGCTTGTGGAGGCTGAAACCCCACACACATTTCCTCCCTCACTTGCATTGCATGCATTTTACTGTTAAAACTGATGTTTTTGTCTGTATTCTATGTATCATTGACATGATCCCTTAGGACTCTCATTTCCTTTGATAAGGATTTGATGATAGACTTTTAGGTTGAAACCTATGCATGACAACATCTAGGAGTTCCCTGTTCAAACCTCAACCATAGGATGAATCCATGGCATGATAGCAGTAGGACTTGATAGTCTCCCTCCTAGTTGAGTTATTTCCCGTAGTTTGCCGAACTACGTTTGCTCTGATCTTTCATACCAGATGAAAGTACGTAGGCATAGGATGCGATATCCTAGCGAGCAACCTTCACTCACCTTCCCCGTAGTTAGCCGAACTACGTTGACTCTGATTTCTCATTCTCTGATGAGAATACGTAGGCATAAAGTGCGATGCTTTGCCGAGTCATTTTTCTTTTCTTTTTCAGCCAGCCTTGATAGGTAGATAGATTATAACCAACCCATCCAAGTAAACAAACAAGCGAGGATCCCGTCGAGTACGACGGACGTGAGGGGTGCTAATACCTTCCCCTTGCGTAACCGACTCCCGAACCCAGACAATGGTTGCGATGACCTTGTCTTACCCTTATTCGTCAGGTTTTTCCGATCGTTTCCTTTCCCGCTCTGAGGGATAAATAACGAAAGGTGGCGACTCTTCTGTCATGCCGGCACCTTATTTTCGCGCAAGCGACACTAGGGGCTGGGTCGACTGTAATAAGACCCTATACTCAACCAGTATTGGAATATATCGGGCCCCAAGTGTCCAATCAGCAGACACCATTAGAAGGAAGCCCCCTGCCTAGGCAAAGTCCTCTTCCTCGATTGGTACATATGCCCAGGAATCCAACGTATGGAATGCCTACAACTGTGATGCAGGGGCTTCAAAATGCTCCCCCCATCTTTTTAGATAACCCTGTGACTTCTCCGCTGCAAGGATCAGGATCTGGTGTGAACATTGGTCAAAGTTTCCAGGGCCAAAGTCTGGGATATTCGACGCAAGGCCCTAACTTGACCAATACCTCAGTCGCATGCTTAAGGCAACAAATGGATGAGAGCAACATGCAAATGGTTCAGACGTTGTCCCAGACTATGGGCGAAATCTTCCAGCCATTGATCCATAACACTACCCAAACCAACCAGCAATTGACGCTGCAGTTGACACGGTTGGCTGAGTTCATGGGAGTACCCCCTGTACCCAAGATCAAAGTTGCACCCCAAAATTTGACCAACATTTATTTACCCATCAAGAGTTACATGAGACTTTGAAGCTAGCCAAGAAAGTTGGGTGACTTTCAAGGACCCAGATTCACATACCTCAGATGACCTGTAATTTGTCAAAGCCATAACTTGAGCTCTACAAATCCTATCAAGGACTTCTAGTACTCAAATTAAAGCTAAGAACAAGCTCTACAACATTCATGTTGTGGGAAAGATGAGATGACAATCACATATTGAGCTAAACTGCCTTGAAGATAGGGATCAAACTAGGGGATTTTACACTGTCAAACCTTAGAAACCCTAGCTTAAAACTTCTCAAACTCCTCAATCATGATGAGTTGGTCTAGGAATCATCCTTATAGCATCTCAATGCATCATTCCATGATCACATGGCTCTTGGATTAGGTCTCAACCCTCTCCAAATCATCAGTTGACCTAGGGTTGACCCAGTCAAACCCTAATTCCACCACTCATGGCTGAATCTTCTGAATTCTCGTACAATGACCTCTCTAGGCTTCATGATGGCTTTCAAGACATCTCATAAGCTTTCTCAAAGCTTCAAGTCCATCCTCATAGTCTCAGAATCATCTGAGGAGCTCCCACAACTCTCAAGTTATGAGACACACAATCTTGGTTTCAATCAATCCCTCTGAGGATCCCTTGAGTTCTCTGACAAGGATATCAATCCTTGAATATTTGAACAACTTTCTTGGCTAGCTTCAAAGTCTCATGTAACTCTTGATGGGGAAATAAATGTTGGTCAAATTTTGGGGTGCAACAGCTGCCCCTATTCAAACGGCTTGAACCTGACTGGGTGAGGAGCGAACGACTCTCAGCCAATCAAGGTGCGAGACGGTTGAATACCGATAAACCCGGAAATTTGCCAACTGCCCAAGTACACGGTACTCTGGCGGGAACACATCTTCGAAAACTGAAATAATAGCTGCACGGCAACTTGCTGGAGACATACTGATCTGAACCTTGTCGTCAGTTATCCACATTAAATTCCTCTATCATTGTCATCAGACATCTGACCTCGCCGTCAGGCATTCATGAAAATAAAGCGTCTGACATCGCCGTCGGACAACCAAAACACCCAACATCGCCACTGGAAAACCAAATCACCTGACATCGCTGCCAAAAACAAACATCCAACATCGCCGCTGGAGAACTAACTCACCTGACATCGCCGCCAGACAACCAAACCACCCAACATCGCCGCTGGAAAACTAAATCACCTGACATCGCCGCCAGAAACAAACATCCAACATCGCCGCTGGAGAACTAACTCACCTGACATCGCCGCCAGACAACCAAAACACCCAACATCGCCGCTGGAAAACTAAATCACCTGACATCGCCGCCAGAAAAACATCCAACCTCGCCGCTGGAAAACTAAATCACCTGACATCGCCGCCAGAAAAACATCCAACCTCGCCGCTGGAAAGATAAAGAGTCTGACATCGCCGCCAGCCAACTATAACTCTGAGAAACACCCGACATCGCCGTCAAGTACTCAACATAATCTGACTTCGCCGTCAACTCTCAACATCGTCTGACCTCGCCGTCAATTCTCAACATCGAGTCGATAAAATCATCTGACCTCGTCGTCAGGGTGAAGAAATCCATTGGGGAAATATGAACTTGAATAATAGACTCTGTTGGAGAGAATGATAAGGTGAACACGCGTCAATGATCTTGCTGGAGGTCTGGATACCATACACAGGTGAGCGATACTCTGGTCGGTAGGAACATCTTCGACACTGAGCATAATAGTTGCACGGCAACCCTACTAGGGAATTAGTCACACGGTAACCGGTAATACCTAGTTGATCATGCCATCAGGCATTCAAAGAACACTGTCGGGCATCAACCGGACTTCAACCCTCAGGTTGATCATGCCATCAGGCATTCAAAGAAATTGTCGGGCATCAGCCGGACTTCAACCATCAGATTGATCATGCCATCAGGCATTCAAAGAAATTGTCGGGCATCAACCGGACTTCAACCATCAGATTGATCATGCCATCAGGCATTCAAAGAAATTGTCGGGCATCAGCCGGACTTCAACCATCAGATTGATCATGCCATCAGGCATTCAAAGAAATTGTCGGGCATCAGCCGGACTTCAACCATCAGATTGATCATGCCATCAGGCATTCAAAGAAATTGTCGGGCATCAGCCGGACTTCAACCATCAGATTGATCATGCCATTAGGCATTCAAAGAAATTGTCGGGCATCGGCCGGACTTCATCAGCAAGTCGGGCATAGAATTCTTGGTCAATCATGAGCCAACTGGGAACATCTAAACCTCTTCCATCAGGCACTCTGCATCAGCTGAGAGAACTGCTTCATTAACACGGTCAGACTTCAATCATGGAGTCTTCAAGGGAGGTTTCAACTTCGCCGTTAGAAAACCTGCTGGGGATAACGCTTCGCCGCTGGGGATTCCGGAGAACTATCAAGTAACTCCGCTCTGGGGTTTCAGAAATCATTCTGGATGAATCAACTCTGCTGAGGACTTCAAGGATCGTCTTGAACAAATAACTCCACCGGGGACCTTCAAGAATCATCCTGCACCGGTAACCATTCTGGAGATTTCAGGAATCATCTTGAGCAAACACTCTGTTGGGGATTTCAAGAATCATCCTGAACTGAAGACTGGGGACTCGAAGCATCAGCTTGAGCAACCAACTCTGGAGACTGCACTGGGTACTTAAGAATCATCTTAAGCAAACGACCCTGCTGAGGAATTCAAGAATCATCTTGAACCGAAGACTTCGCTGGGGATCCCAAGAATCATCTTGAGCAAGCGACTTCATTGGGGAGAATGTCAGGAATCATCCTGAGCAATCAATTCTGCGGCGGAACACCTGCAAAACAACAACGGTAACAACCTAGATCATGTTTATTATGCATATGCTTCGGCAATGGCGCAATGCTCCACATGGTGGAAATGTTATGCGTTTATGATAAATGCTATGCAATCATGCACAATGATGCAATCCCGTCAGCAAAATAAATGCCGCAGGGAGAATCCTTCTGTCAAGGAGAACGAACTACTCAGATAGGGGGAATCATCCTGCTGAGGAGAACATGGTCACGCCAATCTCAATTGGACTCCGCAGGGGACACAACTTCAGTTGACTGCTGCGGGGGAAACAACTTCCGTTGATTGCTGCAGGGGAACGAAGGCCTACGAGAACCAGGACCTGCTGAGGGAAAGGGATGTCAATCGCAGGAATAAACTGCGTGGCCGTCTCGGCTACTTCTCTGGAGATGACGGCTCTGTGGGGAAACAACTTCAACTGTTCAACACTCCACTGGGGAAAAAACCAATCATGGTCTGAGCAACTTCCAAGGATTCGGCTCTCTTGGGGATCTGCAAACTCGGCTGGGGAAGAAGAAATCATTCTGCTTCGCTGGGGAGTACAACTCTGTGGAAATCTCAATTCCGCTGGGGAAGAAGGAATCATCCGACTTCGGGGGAGAGTACGACTCTGGTGGGGAATTTCAATTCTGCTGGAGACTTCAGTCTGGCACCATCAGTTGCTGCATACTTCGGCGAACGAACATTTCTATGAAACCTGCACTTGTGACCCGGTGCTGGGGGGGGGGGGGGGGGGTGCGCGCTTCGGCGCTTGACTCAGTTGAGGAGGTGACGTTCCGTCAGGATACATCGGATTGGGGAGAGGATCATCTCTGCCTGGGGGGACATATCAATGCTCACGATCTCGCGTTCAGACTTTGCGGGGAGAGGCTACTGAATTCTGCTGGAGAAGGAGGAATCATCCTGCTTCAGGGATGCGCACGGCGCCCTGTCTGGTATATGCTACACCTGTAACAACACAAACAAACAGACAAGATACCCTTCTCAAAGGGACCTATCAAGGTTATTATCTCGTGACAATATTCAAGTAATTAATTGTTTCAACAATCAGTGGCCTAGGCCGGTAAGTTTATGTATGCGCATTTTATCAAAACATCGGCGTTCTTTTTCGCAAACAAAACAGATAAATGCTAAACAAACAAACAGAATTGCTGAATAGTATACATTTTATTGATAACGAACCCCTGAATGGGTAAAAAATGTTTTACAACAGAGGCAAGCTCCTGGAATGAGGAAGCTGCGCGAAAATAAAACATAAATATACATCAGTATATACAACTGTCGGCAACGAGGCGTAGACGAACACCATGAGTTGATCCCTCTATGACCCACTCGACTTCGATACTTCTCCGACGCTTCAGCTTCGGAAGAGATTGATTCGGATGAACGGCCTTCAGGTCCTCCAAACCATTGAACAAAGAAAGTCCACACGCGGAACGCAGTCATTTGCTTTTTCAAATCCCTAACTTTTGCGTGAACCGCCCTTTGCGGGTTTTCAGTTCACCGGGATACCCTTTTTTACCGAAGCCGCCCAGTGTAGGTTTCGACTTCGCGGGTGTACATTTTTCAATTTATATCCCTAATTTTTGCCCGAACCTTTTTATTCTGTTTTTGGTTCGCCGGGATGCCCCTTTTTTGCCTGGACTCTCTTTTTTTGTCCAGCGGGTCACTTTCAAGCAAAGTATTTTTTAACTGCGTCCGCGTTCACCGGGGATGCAAAATCTTCACCATCCATCGTGGATAACAACAAAGCTCCTCCCGAGAAGACCTTGCTGACGACGTACGAACCTTCGTAATTCGGAGTCCACTTGCCCCGGTGATCGGAGTGTGGAGGAAGAATCTTCTTCAGGACGAGATCACCCGTCTGAAAGCTTCTAGGACGCACCTTCTTATCATAAGCTTTCTTCATTCGGCTTTGGTACAGACGACCAAACGCAATCGACGCCAACCTCTTCTCGTCCATCAGGCTAAGTTGGTTCAGTCGGTTCGTAATCCATTCTGCCTCGTAGAGTTTCACATCAACCAAAACTCGCAAAGAAGGGATCTCCACTTCCAACGGTAAGACAGCTTCCATACCATACACCAAGGAGAAAGGAGTTGCCCCGGTTGACGTACGTACCGTCGTACAATAACCGTGCAGTGCAAATGGCAGCATCTCGTGCCAGTCTTTGTAGGTCACAACCATCTTCTGAACAATCTTCTTTATGTTCTTGTTGGCTGCTTCAACGACGCCATTCATCTTCAGCCGGTAAGGAGATGAGTTGTGGTGTTCAATCTTGAAACTCTGGCACAACTCCTTCATCATCTTGTTATTCAGGTTCGAACCATTATCAGTAATGATCCTCTCGGGAATTCCGTAACGACAGATGATGTCCCTTTTTATGAATTTAGCCACTACCTGCTTGGTCACATTAGCATATGAGGCTGCCTCCACCCACTTGGTGAAGTAGTCGATAGCTACTAGAATGAAGCGATGACCGTTAGATGCAGTGGGATCGATCTTGCCTATCATGTCGATGCCCCACATGGAGAACGACCACGGGGAGGACATGACATTCAACGGGCACGGCGGCACATGAACTTTATCAGCATAAATCTGGCATTTATGACATCTCTTCGCGAATTTGAAGCAATCCGACTCCATCGTCAGCCAGTAGTATCCTGCTCTCAGGATCTTCCTCGTTATAACATGCCCGTCGGCGTGCGTACCAAATATGCCCTCATGGACTTCCTCCATGAGCATACTCGCCTCTTTCTCATCTACACATCTGAGTAGCACGAGATCATGGTTTCTCTTATACAACACTCCATCAGGATTGAGATAAAAGTTTCCAGACAGCCTCCTCAGAGTCTTCTTATCCTGGGTTGACGCACCCGCATGATACTCCTTAGTCATAAGGAAGGTCTGGATGTCGTGGAACCATGGCTTGCCGTCGGCGGCTTCCTCGATTGCAAAGATGAATGCCGGTCTATCAAGACGGGAAAGGACAATTCTTGGAGCCTCATTCCAAAAATTGACTTTATACATTGAAGCCAACGTGGCTAAGGCATCAGCCATCTGATTTTCTGCTCTGGGCACATGATGGAGTTCCACTCGATCAAAGAACGGAAGTAGCCTTCTGGCATAATTCATGTACGGCACCAAATTCGATTGACGAGTCTCCTACTCCCCTTTGATTTGGTTGATCACAAGCGCTGAGTCACCATATACGTCTAGGTTCTTGATTCTCAAATCAATTGCCTCTTCTAGACCCATGATGCATGTGTCGCTACTGCGAAAATCGGCGCCGGCTGAACAGAAGAGTTGCCACCGTGCGTTATTCATCCCACGGGAGGCAAAGGAAACGCTCAGAGTAAACCTCGCACAACACGAGAAAGGTATGGTCGTCGCAACCAAAACTTGGATTCGGGAGTCGGTTACGCAAGGGGAAGGTATTAGCACCCCTCACGTCCGTCGTACTCGACGGGATCCACGCTTGTTTTCGGGTATGGATTGTTATTCTATCTAAACTATAGGTCGAGGGTTAAAAAGAAAATAAAATGAAAATGAAATGACTCGGCAAAGTATCGCACTTTATGCCTACGTATTCTCGTCTGGAACGAGAAATCAGAGTCAGCGTAGTTCGCCTACCTACGGGAAAGGAGGGGAAGGTTGCTCGCTAGGATATCGCATCCTATGCCTACGTACTTTCATACAGCATGAAAGATCAGAGCAAACGTAGTTCGGGCTACGTACGACACAAGCTTGTCTTGGTTGATTTTATTCCTTCTGAAAAAGGTTTTTCTGATTAGCAGTCCAAGCGGACAAAAATGACGTCTTGATGAGTTCACATTCTTTTACGGGAGAAGTGTCTTTTATTGTGTTTGAAATCTTTATTGTGTTTTTTCTGTTTGTTTTGAGAAAGAAAGAGACAGAACTCTAACCTACGGTTGCGAAGGGAATCAAACTATCCTAATGTTATCATGCATGGGTTAAGACCTAGTGTCTATCATGCTCCTCTCTTGCGCAGAGAGAAACAGAGATCCTAAGGGAATAGACGGAAACAGAAATAATATCATATATATACAGTAAAGCAGTAAAATGCATGGATGCAACAATACAAGCGAGGCAAGGGAGTCCCACTCAACCTCGAACCTAGAAAACAATAGGCAAAAGTGAACAGGATTCACTTTCAACCCAACAGGGTAAACAACAAACAATACAGTCCAGAAAACCAATCAATACATCAGCAATGAAATACAACAGCAAAAGAAACAGCATCAGCAGCTCTGAATCAACACCTGGCTTCAAGTAATCTCCAATCATTTATGGGCTTCAACAAGTATCAATCTCCATCTTCATGGCCTTCAGGCAAGGGCTTTGATCATCAGTCTCCTATCTGCAATGGCTTTTCTTCAAGTCTCAGGCTCTAGGATGAACATCAGTCAACCAGAGGAGATGAATGTTAAACAGTAAATTGCCTACCAAAGGTGGCTCATTAACTGCTAACATTATGCAGACAGGTTTCTCTCAAAAGTTCTATCTTTCAAATATATTCACTGATCCTTCCAAAGGAAGGAGGTGGATATTTGAAAGAGACTTTGAATCATAGAGAAAGGATAGAGGCAAACAAAGCCATCTATGTTTGAGAAGCAAGCTTTCTAATCTAGAGCTCTGCCTAGCTCCTAAACCCTAGTCTCCTCAGCAGCTGTTAGCAAGAACCTCCTCTCCAACTCTGGCAGTTGGTCTTCAATCTCTGGATCTCCAATGGTCTTCATCTCTCCAAGTCTTCAGCTCTCCCAAGCCCCCAGGCAATCCCAATACCCAAGCAAGAAATCAATAATCCCCAGAGGGCACACCACACCAGTCCATCAGATATACAGTATATTAATAGCAGTAGGGGAATCCTGACTTTTTCTAAGGGATCTAATAACTACCCATAGTCCCTATAGTCCCATAACTAGACTAGTCAAACCCTAAGTCCTAAGGGAAAAGAATCAAATCTCCTAAGTCATCACCTAAAACCCTAGTTTTATCCATGTTATTCACACTTACACTAAGCACCTAAATTTAATTTCTAAAAATGGGAACTAAATTGAATCTACATGTTCAGTGTCTAACCTAAACAACCTAAAAAAGAATGGATGAAAAATATTGAAGCAAATAATAGAACAAAAATTAACAAAATTGTGTATGAAATGAAATTATGTAAAATGTTATTTATTTAGAAAATATGGGAAAAATATCAAATAAAAAATAAAATGCCATTTTTATTTTTTGTAATTTTCTAGACATCCTAAAGAAAAGTATGCAAAAAGAATGAATTAAAAATACTGATTTTTCTATTTATTATGAATTTTTAAAAATGAATGAAAAATGAAAAGAAAATAATAAAGAAAATAGAAAGAAATAGCCAGAGGGGGTGAGAATAGTAAAGGCGCGCAGTTGAAATCCCAAGTGGGCTGGAAAAGGTGGGGTGCGAATATCATTTGCAGCTAGGCCCATACGCGCTCAGAAAATACTTGAGAAAATGCCAGAAAAATTAATAAGGTCTCGGTGCAAATAGCATGCAATACACGTTGAAAAGTTTGGGCTTAGTGATTGAGGGGTGTGAATAGCTATCTGATTCAAGGCCCACTCAGCATACTTAAGTGAAACGGAGCGTTTCACTCTCAAGGCTTCCCTCCGTTTTCAACTTCAAATGTGGAGCGTTGGATGAGGATTTGAGTCAAAAGTCAAGCTGGGATCGTGTGGTGCCAGGGTCATCTTCAACCTTGAGCCCAAACCCTAGCTCAGAAAAACCCTAACCTGCACACACCTTCGAGCTCCTTGTTCTCTCTCCCTGCTCCATGAAATCAAAAACTTCCAACAGCAAACTTGCACTATATCAATCCCTCTACACGTCCATGCCAATTGTTCATCCTAAAACTCACTCAGTAAAACAATTCGATAGGTGTAACAGATCTGATCCATCATCTTCCAACTGATATTGATCCTCTCAATTCTCTCTGGAACTCATCCTAAACTAACCTACAACTCACCCTGATCATTTTAAGCATCTAATCTAGGATTATCTCTCATGATTCTTGACATCCTAAGCTTCACCAGAATTGGTGCACCATGATCAATGTCCATGAAACTTGCTCAAGCTTACCAAAATCAATCATCTCACTTATCCTAACCAATCTATACTAACAATTCCCTATAATTCTCATTAAATCATGCAATTCGAATGAAGTTACCAACCTGTTATGATGATGAAAACAGTTATGGAATACACTTGATCCAATGCTTGAAAGGAGGGGAAACTGATCAGTGAACTTGGAGATGAGTTCTGTATGCAATCAAAGATGCTCCAAAGCTTTGAATCTCCTAGTTCCAAGATTCTTGCACCTTGAATGATGATGATGAATAGCACGATTCCTTGTTCAATTTGCCAAATAAATGTGTGGATTCTGATCCTTGTTTGATGATAATGAAGATTGAATCAAGAATGTTGAAGTTTGGTGAGAAATTGATGGAGTTTGAGAAGCTTATGCAAGAATGAGAAAATGGATGAAAATGGAGATTTTGGACAAATGGGAGCACCAACCCTTGCATGAATCAGCTTGCATGAATATATAGATGATGTAGGAACCTCCTAGAACATTGGAGAAATTTCCCTTGCATTTTCCCTTTTCAATTTGGATTATGTTACATTCAATTCAAGCAACCATGGATAACTCACAAATTATGACCTAATCTCAAAATTCCACTTTAGCCAATGTCTTTAAAATGCTTTTTCCATTCAAAATGACCTATAATTTTGCATCATTTGGCCAAGATATGAAAAATCTCATTTTTTAGGCCATTTTTCTTCATTAAATTCACCAATTTTGAAACCTTGTGCTATGGACATTTCAAATCTCTCATGGTCACCTTTCTAGACTCAAAATGTCATTTGGAGCAAGTTTGATGTTGTAAGTTTTTCCATTTGAGGCCTCCTTGTATGAGTTTTGGACATAGGTTAAAATGACCTGTAATTCACAAATGACCAAAATACCCTTTGCTTGCCAAGACCATAAGTTGAGTTCCACACATCATATGAAGTCATACTATACCATTATAGAAAGCTAAGACAATGAGGAACAATTCTTATGTTGACCATAAATTCATTTGAAATCTCCTTGAGGGGTAAAAGTTGCTTGGAAGTCAAGTCACTTTCACAGACAAAATTTCAGATACCTCAGATGACCTGTAACTTGCAAGGACCATAACTTGAGTTATATAAATCTCCTTGATGTCTTCCACCACTCAAATTAAAGGTCTTGAGATCCTCTACAAGTTCCATGTTGGCCAAGAATCCATTTGAAGCTTTCATTTTGACTTATATTGCTTGGAAATTTGACCTAAACTAGGGGATTTTACATAGAAACCCTAATTTAGAAACTCCTCTTCTCCTTGATTTCTCTTGAATTCCTCTTAGCATAACAACATATCCTTATTCTTCATGTCAAATGATGAACCCCACATCTCTCCAATAGCCCTTAATGCCTTTCAATCAGTCAATTGACCTAGAGTTGACCCAGGGTTGACCCAGATGAAACCCTAGTTGACTGTCTTCATCCACAACTCTTGTGATTACTCCAATGACTTGTCTCCTTCTCCAAATGACTTTCTAAGTCTCCCATGATGTCTAGATACTCTCCATGCTCAACTCACAGCTCACACCTTCCTTGTTGATCCTCAGATTCCCTCAGATAGGAGATAGATGCACTGCTTGATCCATTGACCTCTTTAGCTTTCCAATTCTTTCTGATGACTTGAATGAGATTGAATTTGAATAATGACCTCTTTATAGGCTCATAGAGATGAGAATAATGCTTGGTCCCTGGTTGGATGCCTTGCTATGCTATGCTATGCAGATGATTAGACTATGTACATGACTCTATATGCAAATGCTAATGATATTGAAACATAAACCAAGTGAATAAGGTTGAGCAAATTTTAGGGTGCAACAGCTGCCCCTATTCAAGCGACTTGGACCCGATTGGGTGAAGAGCGAACGGCCTTCAAACATTCGTGGTACGAGACGGTTGAATACAAGTGAAACCAGAAATTTGCCAACCGCAGAAATGCACTGCTCCACTGCTTGGGGAACGACATTCATCGACTGAGTCTGACTGTTACGACAACCCACTGATCTCGTAGCGACCGTGCTGGGGATTACTCGTCTTTCCACGTAAGGAATAACCGTTCCACGTTAGGAATAACACTGTCCACGTTAGGATTCACCTTTCCACGTAAGGAATGAACTTCTACTTCGTCAAACTCTTCCACGTAAGGAATACGTCTTCTTTTGAACCTGTCCACGTCAGGACTAAACCTCTTCTACGTCAGGAACACACTCTTTCTTTCCACGTCAGGAATACAAGCCTCCTTCCATGCAAGGAATATTATCTTTCCACGTAAGGAATCACATTTCGATTTGAGTCTGTCCACGTAAGTTCCCCAATCTTTCCACGTAAGGAATATAATCTCAATCTGTCCATGTTAGGACTTCCAACTTGATATGTCCACGTCAGGACTCCAATCTTTCCACGTAAGGAATATAATCTCAATCTGTCCACGTCAGGACCAAACTTTTCCACGTAAGGAATACCTCTTCATCTGTTACGTTAGGAAACCAACTTGATCTGAATATGTCCACGTTAGGACTAAACTTTCCACGTAAGGAATCTATCTTCTCTTTCCACGTAAGGAATGACCTTGTCCATGTCAGGACTCACATTTCGTCTTGATTTGTCCACGTAAGGACTCACCTCTTGCCTCGCTGAGGAAATAAAAATTTGTCCACGTTAGGACCCATATCTCAACCCGCTGAAGAAATAAACTTGTCCACGTCAGGACTTGCGCGTCTTCGACTTGCTGGGGAAATAAGACTTGTCCACGTCAGGACTCACACCTTGCCATCAGCCCGAAGAAGGATAAAATTGTCCACGTCAGGACTCTCACCTTCGTCTGATCTGTCCACGTCAGGACCCACGCTTCGCCAACACGAAGAAAGATAACTGCTGAGAGTAAATGGTCCACGTCAGGACACCAACACAAAGAGTAATCAGTTCTGTCAACGTCATGACTTCACATTCCACCCATTCCGGGAACCTGAATCTGACCACGTTAGGACTAACGCATCTCATCAACCCGGGGAAATAAATCTGTCCACGTTAGGACGCCCACTTCGGAAGAAAACCCGCCAATACAGGAATAAATTGTCCACGTCAAGACTTAGTTCTCCATTGATCCCAACCCACAAACTTCTTTAGCACTGACGTGACAGCGTCTTTGAGGCGGACTCTACTGGGGATATCTGGAAACCAAACTACCGGATGCCTGTTCTGATGCCTGGAGGCCACTTCTGAAATTCTGGTTCATGAAACCTTTTGATGACAAATGACTCTGCTTGGAAATAAAGAGAAACTTATCCCGGTAACTCTGTGGGGAATACGGCCGAAACTGACACTATCATCGGATGTCCCATGCCGAGATCTTGAATGTTTGGTAGTTCATTTGAGCAAGAGTTCTCTCCACCTGAACTGCTAGAGTACAGAAACTGCTTCAATAAAATAAATGCGGAAGATAATGCCAAATCCGCCGGGGATAGCCAAATGCTACAGAATTACTCTAGCAAAACAAATGCTGGAAGAGTGAAGTCAACCCTGCTGGGAAATTAGGAACTTAAACCAAACACCCTGTTGAGGTAACCCCCTGTTGGGGAATATAACTTTGCCGGGGAATAGCAGATGTGCACAATGTGATCGGACTTTCTGCTGGGGAGTGAACTGATATTACACAGTATCCCTGACAAAATAAACGACAGGACCCACCACCAACTCTGCTGGGGAGAGTCTTGATCTTCGAGTTCCACCGGGAGGAAAGAACACTTGCTGAAAGGAGAATTCTGCTAGGGATGGGATGATTCTCTTGGGAAAATCAACCGACTCCCCTGGGGGGAGAGTAAATGACCCTGCGGGGAAAGGGGAACCGCCTGAATACAGCTCACCAATTTGGAAATCTTCTGAGGCTGAACCACTTTGCTTGAGATAAGGAATCCTTTTTGCACAAGCTACGACTAGCTGGAGAGTTCGACCCTTCTTTAGGAAGAACCTGCGTGACCTGCGTGAGGGCTGAGTCTTTCGTTATTGCAATCTTTTGATCATCCTCCTCGTACGGTTATGAAACCTGCAACAACACAAACAAGACAAGACAAGCCTATGCAACCAAATCAATTCAGGTTAGTGACGTTATTTTCAGTTAATTCAAAGCTTTAGCAACTGTTGGCAAGGGCCAGTGACGTTATGCACATGCTAGTTTCATCAAACTTAGGCGTTAATCATGCACAAAACAGTAAAGAACAGTGTCAAGTACTGAATAACGTATTTTATTGATTGACCCCTGAATGGGCGGAGTTTTGTACACAGGATGTAACTCCTGAAATGAGGAAGCTACACAAAGCAAATATACCAGTATACAAGTATGCATAAATATTGACAACTTAAATTTATACACATGTCGGCAACGGGATGCAGATGAACACCACGAACTGATCCTCCCATGACTCGCCCGACTCTAATGCTCTCTCGGTATCCCCACTTCTGAAGAGATTGTATCAGATAACTGACTCCTCAAATGTATTCTCCCACATTGATGCTTATTGCAATTATCCAATTCGGACCGCAGTCATTTGCTTTTCAAATCCCTAACTTTTGCGTGAACCGCCCTTTACGGGTTTTCGGTCCACCGGGATACCCTTTTTTGCCGAAGTCGCCCAGTGTAGGTTTTCAACTTCGCGGGTGTACATTTTTTTCAATTTTATCCCTAATTTTTGCCCGAACCTTTCATTCTGTTTTTGGTTCGCCAGGATGCCCCGTTTTTGCCTGGACTCTCTTTTTCTGTCCAGCGAGTCAATTTTAAGCAAAGTATTTTTTAACTGCGTCCGAATTCACAGGTGACGTGAAGTCTTCTCCGTCCATGGTGGACAACAACAGCGCTCCTCCTGAGAAGACTTTCCTGACAACGTATGGCCCTTCGTAGTTGGGGGTCCACTTGCCCCTGTGATCTGCTTGCGGCGGGAGAATCCTTTTCAGCACAAGGTCGCCCGTCTGAAAGCTTCGCGGATGTATCTTCTTGTCGTACGCTTTCTTCATTCGGCTCTGGTACAAACGACCATATGCTAGAGAAGCTAGCCTCTTCTCATCCATCAAACTCAATTGGTTCAACCTGTCTTTCACCCATTCTGCCTCGTCCAGCTGAACGTCTCGCAACACCCTCAGAGAAGGGATTTCGACTTCTAACGGTAGCACCGCTTCCATTCCATATACCAACGAGAACGGAGTTGCCCCGGTTGATGTGCGTACCGTCGTACGATAACCGTGCAAAGCGAAAGGTAGCATCTCATGCCAATCCTTATAGGTCACCACCATTTTCTGAACGATTTTCTTGATATTCTTATTGGCCGCCTCAACAGCGCCATTCATTTTGGGTCGGTAAGGGGAGGAGTTGTGATGTTCGATCTTGAAATTCTGACAGAGCTCCTTCATCATTTTGTTGTTCAGGTTTGAACCATTATCCGTGATTATCCTCTCGGGAATCCCATATCGGCAAATGATATCTCTTTTGATGAATCTGGCCACCACTTGCTTCGTTACATTTGCGTATGACGCCGCTTCCACCCACTTGGTGAAATAATCGATCGCTACTAGGATGAACCGATGCCCGTTAGAAGCTGTCGGCTCGATCTTTCCAATCATATCGATTCCCCACATCGAGAAGGGCCAAGGTGATGACATCACATTTAGAGGACTCGGAGGCACATGGATCTTATCAGCATAAATTTGGCACTTGTGACATTTCCTCGCAAACTTGAAACAATCAGTTTCCATGGTCAGCTAAAAATAACCTGCCCGCAGCAGCTTTCTCGTCATAGCATGCCCACCAGCATGCGTACCAAAGGTACCTTCATGTATTTCTTCCATGAGCAACTTTGCCTCTCTTTCGTCTACACAACGCAACAGCACCAAATCGTGGTTTCTTCTGTATAATACGCCATCCGGGTTCAAGTAGAAATTACCCGCTAATCTCCTGAGAGTCTTCTGATCTTGACTGGATGCCCCAGCCGGATACTCTTTATTCTTCAGGAAATTAAGGATATCGAAATACCATGGTTTGTCATCAGATGCTTCATCAATAGCAAACACATAAGCTGGCCTGTCAAGCCGAGAGATAATGATTCGGGGAGCCTCGTTCCAGAAGTTGACTTTGTACATGGAAGACAAAGTGGCCAGGGCGTCAGCCATTTGGTTCTCTGCCCGCGGTACGTGATGCAATTCAACCTTGTCGAAGAAAGGCAACAATCTCCTTGCATAGTTCATGTAATGTATCAAATTGGGCTGACGTGTTTCCCATTCCCCTTTGATCTGATTCACCACCAGAGCTGAGTCTCCGTATACGTCCAGATGTTTGATTCGCAAATCAATGGCTTCTTCAAGCCCCATTATACAAGCTTCTTATTCGGCCTCATTGTTGGTAACGGTAAAGGTCAATCGGGCAGTAAACGGGATGTGCGACCCGTGTGGCGTAGTGATGATTGCCCCTATTCCGCTACCGTAAGCATTCACGGCTCCGTCAAATATCATCTTCCATTTGGAACCCAACTCTGGTCCCTCGTCTGGCAACGACTCTTCACAATCTTTCATCTTCAGGTACATGATATCCTCGTCAGGAAAATCAAACCTCATCGATTGGTACTCTTCAATAGGCTGCTCCGCCAGATACTCAGACAACACGCTCCCCTTTATAGCCTTTTGCGAGACGTATTGAATATCATATTCAGTCAAGACCATCTGCCAACGGGCAATTCTACCTGACAACGCCTGCTTTTCAAACACATATTTGATAGGATCCATCTTCGAGATGAGCATGGTTGTATGATTCAGCATGTACTGCCTCAAACGCTTGGCGGCCCAGGCTAGCGCGCAACAAGTTTTCTCCAGCATTGAATACCGAGATTCACAATCTGTAAATTTCTTACTCAGGTAATAGATCGCATGCTCTTTTCTCCCTGTCTCGTCGTGTTGACCCAGAACACAACCCATGCTTCCCTCAAGAACCGTCAAATACATTATCAAGGGTCTACCTGCCACTGGGGGTATCAAAATGGGAGGCTCCTGCAAATACTGCTTTATTTTATCGAACGCCTTTTGACAATTTTCGTTCCACGTTACAGCTTGATCTTTCTTCAACAACTTGAATAATGGTTCACACGTGGCCGTTAGGTGAGATATGAACCGAGCGATGTAGTTCAACCTCCCTAAAAACCCGCGCACCTCTTTCTCTGTTTTAGGCGTCGGCATTTCTTGAATTGCTTTTATTTTAGCAGGATCGACCTCTATTCCTTTTCCACTTACGATAAACCCCAGCAGTTTACCCGATCTCACCCCGAAGGTGCATTTGTTAGGGTTCAGCCTCAGCCTGAACTTCCTAAGCCTTTTAAATAGCTTCAGCAGATTCACCAGATGCTCTTCCTCCGTCTGGGATTTGGCAATCATATCGTCAACATAAACTTCGATCTCTTTATGCATCATGTCATGGAAAAGAGTCGTCATCGCACGCTGATATGTTGCCCCAGCATTCTTCAAGCCGAAGGGCATCACTTTGTAGCAAAATGTTCCCCAAGGCGTTATGAAAATGGTCTTCTCCATATCCTCTGGCGCCATTTTAATTTGATTATAGCCTGAAAAGCCATCCATAAAGGAGAATACGGAGTATTGAGCAGTATTATCAACTAACACGTCAATGTGAGGAAGTGGAAAATCATCTTTTGGGCTTGCTTTATTCAAATCTCGATAATCCACGCACATTCGAACCTTGCCATCTTTCTTTGGCACTGGTACGATGTTGGCAACCCATGAGGGATACTTTGTCACAGCCAGGAAACCAGCGTCCCACTGTTTTTGTACTTCTTCTTTGATCTTTACTGCCATATCTGGTCGAGTTCTGCGAAGATTTTGTTTGACCGGCGGGCATTCTTCCTTCAATGGCAGGCGATGCACAACCATATCTGTATCGAGCCCCGACATATCTTCATATGACCAAGCGAATACGTCATTATACTCCCTGAGCGTTTCAACCAGTCTTCGCTTGATATCACTTTGTAGTGCGGCCCCGATACGAATATTCTTCTCAACCCCTTCCGACCCCAAGTTGATAATTTCGATGACCTCATCGTGAGGCAGAATGGCTCTTTCCTCTTGCTTCACTAACCAAGACAGTTCTTCAGGAACGTCGCTATCTTCGACAACCTCTTCTTCGGCCTGAAATACCGGGTGCTCAAAGTCGGGACGAGTCATAGGTGGCTCGAGGATGTCATCTGAAAATGTTATCCTGTAAAAGGAATGGTTAGGTGCTTCAAAATGCGTATAAAGCGAACAACCACATTGACATTTTATTGAAAAATATAAAACAAGAAAGACAGGGATTACAGTATTTGCACATGAAAAATGCCATTTATTTAATGATTGACACGCAATGTTCATAACAACACAACCCTAAGCAAATCCTGATGCCCCGGGCAAGACATCAGATTATTCAACAATTAGTAAAGCAAAGCATTACTGTTTAAAAGTCACAGGAACAAGCTCCTGAATAGACCATTTGCACAGTCCTTGTCCTGGCGTGCTTGGCTGAATCCATGCATCCATATCACAGTCGCTGTCTCCTTCGTCAGACTCCGAAGTAGCATTGACGGTTTCATGACACACCCCACTGGCAGAGATGGTGATTGGCTTTCTGAAACGGGGTGCCCCCACGGAAGGAGTTGATGACGACGGTTGGTATCCCAGCCCGAATCGGTCCATCTTCACAGGAATGTCCAGCACTTTGCCCCAGCCCTTTGCTTCTCCTGCTTCTACTAGGGCTTGAGCCTCTTTGTACGATGAGACGGTTATCTCTGGCACTTTGCTCGGCCCGGGACCTTTATCCTTGATGCGCAAACCTTCGAATGCCTGGCAGGGCGTTTCGTGGATCTCTCCGTCGACTTCCACATATTTAAATGAAGATAGATGGCTGACCAGGATGTCCTCCTCTCCGCACACGGTGACTACGCTGTCTCCGACCATATACTTTAACTTCTGATGCAGGGTGGACGTGACTGCCCCCGCCCCATGAATCCAGGGTCTTCCAAGCAAGCAGCTGTACGCAGGCTGTATATCCATGATATAAAACTCAGTTGCAAACACCTCTGGCCCCACCTGTAGAGGCAATGAAATCGATCCAAAGACTGTTCTTCGCGTGCCGTCAAACGCTCTGACTACCAAATCACTGGGCGTACACAAGATTCCTCTAACATCCAACTTCATCATCGCCTTCTTGGGAAGCACATTCAAAGACGATCCGGTGTCAACCAATACGTGTGACATTACTGATCCTCTACACTCGACAGATACGTGCAGCGCCATATTATGGTCTCTCCCTTTCGGGGTCAGATCAAAGTCGGTAAAGCCCAAGCTGTGGCCTGCATTCACATGTGCCAGCACTCCTTCCAGCTGATTCACGGAGACGTCTTGGGGTACAAAAGAAGTATCCAGGACTTTCAACAAAGCATTTCTGTGAGCTTCCGAACACAACAGCAATGACAGGATAGATATTTTGGACGGCGTCTGCTGCAGATGCTCCACAATCTTATAATCACTTTTCCGAATCAAGCGCATGAACTCTTCTACGTCTTTCGATGCCGATTCTTTGTCACTTGCTTGCACCGGAACACTCTCAACCACTTTCCCTTTTCCCTTTGCTAATCTTTCAGCCTCCACTTCAGGGGATATAAAGATCCTACCACTCCTTGTCATACCTCCCGACCCAACAACATTATCCACAGTCTCGGCTGGCTGCTTATTAACATCAATTTTTATCCCGTCACAATATACCTCCAACCCATATGACCATGGGACTGCTTTTGTGCTCTCGTACGGGATTGGCCCGGCCTTAGTTATGGTGATCGGTGGTCGCTGAGCTGGCGCTGCAATAGTGATTGTCTTTCGAGGAACCGTCACAGTGGCCACATCATTCTGATCATCTGCTACTGCCCCTGCGGGCTCTTCAGTTGTTGCTTGGTCAAACTGCAATATACCTTCATCAATTAAAGCCTGAATGCCCTTCTTCAAATCATCACACCCTCCAGCTAGGGTCCAACAGTCTAAGCAATACTCGTTACATCCTGGGTAAACACCCCCTTGTAACAGTCGGCTCTTTATCTCGCTCAGCGGCGTCTTCAAGTCTTCAACATTCATAATCAGATTCAACCCTTCCTCAGTTAGAATAGCGTTTGCCCCGTGATTAGGCATGGGTTTCTGCACTATATTCGGACCTGCCGTTCCGAAATTGATAGTCTTATTGTCCAAAAGATCCTGCACAACATGCTTAAAAGCATGGCAACCTTCTATATCGTGGCCCGGGGCTCCAGAATGAAACTCACAGTGCCGGCTTGCATCGTAACCAAACGGGGGAGCTCCTGTTATCGGTGCCAGAGTTCTTTTCTCTACCAGGTTTAATCCCAACAATGTCTGCAACAAATCGGCATAGGTTGAGGGAGGCTTCTCAAACACTCTTCTCGGTTTACTACCCTGGAATCTTCGCTGAGCCTGCTGTGCCCCCTGCTGAGGCTGCTGCTGCTGTTGCATTGGCTGTTGTTGAACCGGTTGTTGTTGCTGGAGTGGTTGTTGTTGATACGGAATAGTAACACTCGCCACCTGCTGCGGCTGACGATATTGACCTCGTCCCCTGCCTCGGCCTCCAAATACTGCACTTGCCTCGCCCTGACGGCGCCCACCATAAGCTTTCCTATTACTGCCAGATGCAGTCGATTCCTCAGCCTGGAACTTTCCTTGCTTAATATTACGTTCAATCTTTTCTCCCATCAGAATCAGGTCTGAAAAACTGGCCAGAGACGTGTGAAACAGCATATCATGAAACAGACCTGTGAATGTGCCGACAAACATGTCATTCATTTCCTTATCTTCTACAGGAGGATGGACCCGGGCAGCCATATCGCGCCACCTTTGCGCGTACTCTTTAAAGCTCTCCCCCTTCTTTTGCGACAGCCCCGCCAACTGGACCCGATTGGGTGCCAAGTCGCTGTTATACTTGTAGTGAGCTACAAATGCCTCTGCTAATTGCTTCCACGTCTTGATATCAGTTGGCTCCAACCCCATGTACCACTCTAGGGAAGGGCCCGACAGACTATCTTGAAAGAAATGCATTAGCATTCTTTCATCAGTTGAGTATGCAGACATCTTTCTGTAATAAGCTCGTACATGCACTTTTGGACATGTGTCTCCTTTATACTTGTCAAACGCAGGAGCTTTGAATTTAATTGGCACCCTCAGGGCAGGTACCAGCCCCATTGTTGCCATGTCCAAACCCACAGCACTTTGGTTTAGGACTCCCCTCATTTGCTCTTCCAGCATTCTGATCTTCTGGGAATCATCCATCGGCCCTTCGAAACCTCCGCCGGAGAAAGCGTCCTCCTGCTGATCCTCTTGCCACATACCGTTTCCAGCCCCATAC
The DNA here is from genome assembly GCA_963859935.3 of Lathyrus sativus. NCBI lineage: Eukaryota > Viridiplantae > Streptophyta > Magnoliopsida > Fabales > Fabaceae > Lathyrus > Lathyrus sativus. The sequence continues at coordinate 144,187,311 of OZ012739.1, read as the reverse complement.
CCATCATATCCATTATTACGTCCAGCTCTGATCTGATTCATCCCCGGACCTCGGCCTCTGTTGCCGTACCCTTGAACACCTCCAGCAGGACCAAAAGCCATAAATCCAGTACCGTTTCCGTTTCCAAAGCCTCCGTAACCCTGGTTGGTCGCGCCATAACCATCTTGCCCAAAGCCTTGAGCATTGAAACCATACTTCCCCGCATTATCGAATCCCTGATCATTGAATCCGAATCCGGCATTAACGAAGCCGTTGCCTCCCATATTATCTCCCAAATTGACATCACCCAGCCCAACGTTATGGACAGCAGTCTCATTCCCAACTCCGACGTTACCATTCACAGCAGCGGTAGCGTTGTTGACATTAGCAGCAGGTGTATTGACTACAGGTGGAGCTACTGGCGTGGGAGTGCCGTCTCCATGAACAGTATCGACCCGCGCAGACTGATGATCTTCATTACTGTGACCAGCATTTCGAGCCAACAGAGGCTGGACCATGGCCTGCAAATTCTCCTGCCCTTTCGCAATAGCTTCCATGGTCTGCATAAAGAGAGCGAGCTTCTCGCGCACATCTTGCATCTCGTTCTGCATTTGATCCATGATTCTTCGACAATTGGTGCGGGTAGAATAGCGGTGCGGGTGCTGATCTGCAATCCTGAAAAGTACCTGTTAAAATGTAGGACATAAGACACTTATTCGAAGATTACCTGTAATGCAATATGAATATGAATGCAGTGCAATGTGTCTGTGCATTAGGGGGATTCATTCCCCCAGTTCTAGTGTGAAGGTGCCAATGCAGTGACAGTGTTGACAATAGGAATATCGGAGCTGAATCATAGAAAGCCTCATATATTGCTGAGAAAACCAGAATACAATGTCGCTGAGAGTACGATAAGAAGGCATGACCTCAACCAACAATCCTGGTGATGGTCAGCACTTATGCAAATAAAGCATACAAGTTACTACAAGTTACTACATGAAATGATCAAATCCTCCCAAAAGTCTGGTACTCTTCTATCAACTTCTTGGTCTCTGGATGACTTGGTCGATCAAGCAGCCCTTCAACAAGTTGGTTTCTCTTCTTAAGAACACGGCGCACGTCTTCAGCAGTTTCTTCCCATGTTGCTTCTCCGAAGCAATCTTCTAGTTTTCGCTTCTGAGACACCGCTTCGTCTCTGGATTTGATTGCCTTGTTCAGTGCATGCTGGACACTATACCGGGTCATCACTTCTTCCTCACACTTCTTGATGCTGGACTTCAACTTTTCTTCGAGGTCGGAGATTTGCTGCTTCAGCTTATCTTCTCTCACCTTATTGTTGGTGAGAGTAGCATTCCAAGTCTTATTGCAAGAGGAGATTTCTCGGTGTGCTGCGTCAAGCGCTTTCTTTTTGGCTTCCAGCATGTCATGGGAGCTTCTGAACTCTTGCCCCAAACGTTCACGCTTTTTCTTTTCCTCAGTCAACTCATCCCCTAACCTGTTTAACAGCTCAATTTGTTGTTGGAAAGCATATACGGCCTTGTTTTTCTCACTGCGTACTTGAGCTAGCTCTTGCTCTAACCCTTCGTTGATCTTCATCAAGGCTTCCTTTTCCTTCACAACTTGCTCGTAGGCCTCCCTAGAAACAGTAGTTGGCTCTTCTGCCGGGACGTGAGCAGTGACGGGTGCAGCTGGAAATGGCATTAATAACTGGCTTGCTCTTTCCTGGATCCAAACCCTGTACGGTTCATATGCCTGGCAATCGTTCTTACCTAACAGTGGCTTCCCTTTGCGGTTAATACGCGTCCAGGCATGTTGCAACTTGGCTAATAACTCCCCCTTCACGTCTCCGGTGAAGTACGGAGATTCCTGTACTTCCTCCTCCTGAGGTGGATTCTTCAGTGCATATCTGAACTGACGAATGAATAGAGAAGGGTTGTAATTGATACACCCTTTTCTTCCTATCAGCGGCACATTAGGGTACCCAGAACAGCTGAAGATGAGCTCAGATCCCAACAGGTCTCGATCAAACCACACAACGTCTTCGGAATATAGCTTCATCAGGCGCTCTGGCCAACTGGCTGAGGTTGCACTGTCCACAAATGGTCCCTTCATGGGGAGATGACTTTTGAACCACATATTTAATAGAGGAGCACAGCAGTAAACAACTTTTCCCCTTCGGTTTTCGTTCTTATAGTGCAATGAATGGTAGAAGTCTCCGATCAACGTTGGCACCGGGTTGCCTGCAGCAAACAGATAGAAAGCATCCAGATCTACAAAGTTGGGCAAGTTAGGAAACAGCACAATTCCATAAATGCATAAAGCCAAAATAGCGTTGAAAACCACCCAACAACCGTTCTTGGCGTACTCTTGAGCCTTGCCAACTAGAAAATCTAGAGAGAAACCGGGAACCCCAAGCCAAGAAGTCACCAACAACTCAGCAGCATTCATATGCAAGGCTTTGGCTAAGTCCTCCAACTTGGGCTCAGCAGCAGAGTGAATAAAGAGAACCTTGTTCTGCACGGGAAGCTCAGTAAACTCCACATACTCCTCAATGGTAGGCCCTAGAATGAAGTCAGCAAATGTAAAACATCTCAATGCGGGGTCATAGAACTGCATCAAGGTGTATAGCCCGTTCATCTCATCGGCAGTGGGCTTGCAGACTAATCTCAGTAACCTCCCATGACTCATTCTGAAGCTTCTCCTAACCTCCTCATCGGCAAGAGATATCAGACCAAGCAAAGAGGTAATATCAGGTGAAGGCAGCTTATACGCAACTGTCTTCCTCAAACTAGCCATAGTCAATACTCAGAAGTCTGGGCACTAGAACCGGGGAATATGCAAATGCACCTGCAGCACAGACACACGCTAGTGGAATGCATGTGGTAATGGATATGCAGACAATGCAATGCAAGTAACATGCAACAGGGACCAAAGCTGTAGCTGAATAGCCTGAACCCAATCAAGAAAGGTCTCAGATAGACCATCCAGAAGTCATCAAACCCTGGTCTCAGATAGACCTAAAACAAAGCTCCAATACTGGTCTCTGACAGACCTCAAACCATAACTCCCACTGGTCTCTGGTAGACCTCAAATCACATCTCCAATTGGTCTCTGACAGACCTCAGGACACTCCAACTGGTCTCTGACAGACCTCAGAACACACCTCCAACTGGTCTCTGACAGACCTCCTAACTCTCCTTAAATACCCAGGATCTCTGATCAAGAAATAACCGGTGGTCTGAAGGTCTAGTTACCTGCATAACCCCAAACCCTCTCACAGGTGGATGTCCTAGTAACTGACAGAGGTATGGCATCCTATGCGGTCGTCGGCGTCACAGACTTTCAGGGTTGATGATACGATTCCTAGAAGGAGTGGCATCATCAAATCCTGAAGAGACCTCACTTAGCCAACTTCCAAATGATCGGTTCCCGGAGTCGACAATTCAGCTGACCAACAACCCCTTCGACCCAAAGGGTAGAAAAAGAAGCCAACCAGAAGAACCTCGTCCGAGTGTAGATTTCATGAGACACTAATGCAAGCAAAGCCGGCACGCGCCCACTACTTTCTACTCTAATTCTAGGTGCACTCAAGCCCAGGTCCGACTTATCTCTCAATCATAGAACCACCCATCACACCCCAATACAGCAGTAATAATCAACATATATAATGCTGAAAATAAAGGTCAGAGATATAAATCCATACAAAATCCTCGACGGGAAAACAAGCGTTAGGATTGACTCTCTTAAGGGACGTTGGATCCCAAATGCATAAGAACCATCGCAGTCCTTAGCAGCCAGGGGACGTTGGATCCCCAGCAGAGTCGCCAGCTGTCGCTACTGCGAAAATCGGCGCCGGCTGAACAGAAGAGTCGCCACCGTGCGTTATTCATCCCACGGGAGGGAAAGGAAACTCTCAGAGTAAACCTCGCACAACACGGGAAAGGTATGGTCGTCGCAACCAAAACCTGGATTCGGGAGTCGGTACGCAAGGGGAAGGTATTAGCACCCCTCACGTCCGTCGTACTCGACGGGATCCACGCTTGTTTTCGGGTATGGATTGTTATTCTATCTAAACTATAGGTCGAGGGTTAAAAAGAAAATAAAATGAAAATGAAATGACTCGGCAAAGTATCGCACTTTATGCCTACGTATTCTCGTCTGGAACGAGAAATCAGAGTCAGCGTAGTTCGCCTACCTACGGGAAAGGAGGGGAAGGTTGCTCGCTAGGATATCGCATCCTATGCCTACGTACTTTCATACAGCATGAAAGATCAGAGCAAACGTAGTTCGGGCTACGTACGACACAAGCTTGTCTTGGTTGATTTTATTCCTTCTGAAAAAGGTTTTTCTGATTAGCAGTCCAAGCGGACAAAAATGACGTCTTGATGAGTTCACATTCTTTTACGGGAGAAGTGTCTTTTATTGTGTTTGAAATCTTTATTGTGTTTTTTCTGTTTGTTTTGAGAAAGAAAGAGACAGAACTCTAACCTACGGTTGCGAAGGGAATCAAACTATCCTAATGTTATCATGCATGGGTTAAGACCTAGTGTCTATCATGCTCCTCTCTTGCGCAGAGAGAAACAGAGATCCTAAGGGAATAGACGGAAACAGAAATAATATCATATATATACAGTAAAGCAGTAAAATGCATGGATGCAACAATACAAGCGAGGCAAGGGAGTCCCACTCAACCTCGAACCTAGAAAACAATAGGCAAAAGTGAACAGGATTCACTTTCAACCCAACAGGGTAAACAACAAACAATACAGTCCAGAAAACTAATCAATACATCAGCAATGAAATACAACAGCAAAAGAAACAGCATCAGCAGCTCTGAATCAACACCTGGCTTCAAGTAATCTCCAATCATTTATGGGCTTCAACAAGTATCAATCTCCATCTTCATGGCCTTCAGGCAAGGGCTTTGATCATCAGTCTCCTATCTGCAATGGCTTTTCTTCAAGTCTCAGGCTCTAGGATGAACATCAGTCAACCAGAGGAGATGAATGTTAAACAGTAAATTGCCTACCAAAGGTGGCTCATTAACTGCTAACATTATGCAGACAGGTTTCTCTCAAAAGTTCTATCTTTCAAATATATTCACTGATCCTTCCAAAGGAAGGAGGTGGATATTTGAAAGAGACTTTGAATCATAGAGAAAGGATAGAGGCAAACAAAGCCATCTATGTTTGAGAAGCAAGCTTTCTAATCTAGAGCTCTGCCTAGCTCCTAAACCCTAGTCTCCTCAGCAGCTGTTAGCAAGAACCTCCTCTCCAACTCTGGCAGTTGGTCTTCAATCTCTGGATCTCCAATGGTCTTCATCTCTCCAAGTCTTCAGCTCTCCCAAGCCCCCAGGCAATCCCAATACCCAAGCAAGCAAGCAATAATCCCCAGAGGGCACACCACACCAGTCCATCAGATATACAGTATATTAATAGCAGTAGGGGAATCCTGACTTTTTCTAAGGGATCTAATAACTACCCATAGTCCCTATAGTCCCATAACTAGACTAGTCAAACCCTAAGTCCTAAGGGAAAAGAATCAAATCTCCTAAGTCATCACCTAAAACCCTAGTTTTATCCATGTTATTCACACTTACACTAAGCACCTAAATTTAATTTCTAAAAATGGGAACTAAATTGAATCTACATGTTCAGTGTCTAACCTAAACAACCTAAAAAAGAATGGATGAAAAATATTGAAGCAAATAATAGAACAAAAATTAACAAAATTGTGTATGAAATGAAATTATGTAAAATGTTATTTATTTAGAAAATATGGGAAAAATATCAAATAAAAAATAAAATGCCATTTTTATTTTTTGTAATTTTCTAGACATCCTAAAGAAAAGTATGCAAAAAGAATGAATTAAAAATACTGATTTTTCTATTTATTATGAATTTTTAAAAATGAATGAAAAATGAAAAGAAAATAATAAAGAAAATAGAAAGAAATAGCCAGAGGGGGTGAGAATAGTAAAGGCGCGCAGTTGAAATCCCAAGTGGGCTGGAAAAGGTGGGGTGCGAATATCATTTGCAGCTAGGCCCATACGCGCTCAGAAAATACTTGAGAAAATGCCAGAAAAATTAATAAGGTCTCGGTGCAAATAGCATGCAATACACGTTGAAAAGTTTGGGCTTAGTGATTGAGGGGTGTGAATAGCTATCTGATTCAAGGCCCACTCAGCATACTTAAGTGAAACGGAGCGTTTCACTCTCAAGGCTTCCCTCCGTTTTCAACTTCAAATGTGGAGCGTTGGATGAGGATTTGAGTCAAAAGTCAAGCTGGGATCGTGTGGTGCCAGGGTCATCTTCAACCTTGAGCCCAAACCCTAGCTCAGAAAAACCCTAACCTGCACACACCTTCGAGCTCCTTGTTCTCTCTCCCTGCTCCATGAAATCAAAAACTTCCAACAGCAAACTTGCACTATATCAATCCCTCTACACGTCCATGCCAATTGTTCATCCTAAAACTCACTCAGTAAAACAATTCGATAGGTGTAACAGATCTGACCCATCATCTTCCAACTGATATTGATCCTCTCAATTCTCTCTGGAACTCATCCTAAACTAACCTACAACTCACCCTGATCATTTTAAGCATCTAATCTAGGATTATCTCTCATGATTCTTGACATCCTAAGCTTCACCAGAATTGGTGCACCATGATCAATGTCCATGAAACTTGCTCAAGCTTACCAAAATCAATCATCTCACTTATCCTAACCAATCTATACTAACAATTCCCTATAATTCTCATTAAATCATGCAATTCGAATGAAGTTACCAACATGTTATGATGATGAAAACAGTTATGGAATACACTTGATCCAATGCTTGAAAGGAGGGGAAACTGATCCGTGAACTTGGAGATGAGTTCTGTATGCAATCAAAGATGCTCCAAAGCTTTGAATCTCCTAGTTCCAAGATTCTTGCACCTTGAATGATGATGATGAATAGCACGATTCCTTGTTCAATTTGCCAAATAAATGTGTGGATTCTGATCCTTGTGTGATGATAATGAAGATTGAATCAAGAATGTTGAAGTTTGGTGAGAAATTGATGGAGTTTGAGAAGCTTATGCAAGAATGAGAAAATGGATGAAAATGGAGATTTTGGACAAATGGGAGCACCAACCCTTGCATGAATCAGCTTGCATGAATATATAGATGATGTAGGAACCTCCTAGAACATTGGAGAAATTTCCCTTGCATTTTCCCTTTTCAATTTGGATTATGTTACTTTCAATTCAAGCAACCATGGATAAATCACAAATTATGACCTAAGCTCAAAATTCCACTTTAGCCAATGTCTTTAAAATGCTTTTTCCATTCAAAATGACCTATAATTTTGCATCATTTGGCCAAGATATGAAAAATCTCATTTTTTAGGCCATTTTTCTTCATTAAATTCACCAATTTTGAAACCTTGTGCTATGGACATTTCAAATCTCTCATGGTCACCTTTATAGACTCAAAATGTCATTTGGAGCAAGTTTGATGTTGTAAGTTTTTCCATTTGAGGCCTCCTTGTATGAGTTTTGGACATAGGTTAAAATGACCTGTAATTCACAAATGACCAAAATACCCTTTGCTTGCCAAGACCATAAGTTGAGTTCCACACATCATATGAAGGCATACTATACCATTATAGAAAGCTAAGACAATGAGGAACAATTATTATGTTGACCAGAAATTCATTTGAAATCTCCTTGAGGGGTAAAAGTTGCTTGGAAGTCAAGTCACTTTCACAGACAAAATTTCAGATACCTCAGATGACCTGTAACTTGCAAGGACCATAACTTGAGTTCTATAAATCTCCTTGATGTCTTCCACCACTCAAATTAAAGGTCTTGAGATCCTCTACAAGTTCCATGTTGGCCAAGAATCCATTTGAAGCTTGCATTTTGACTTATCTTGCTTGGAAATTTGACCTAAACTAGGGGATTTTACATAGAAACCCTAATTTAGAAACTCCTCTTCTCCTTGATTTCTATTGAATTCCTCTTAGCATAACAACATATCCTTATTCTTCATGTCAAATGATGAACCCCACATCTCTCCAATAGCCCTTAATGCCTTTCAATCAGTCAATTGACCTAGAGTTGACCCAGGGTTGACCCAGATGAAACCCTAGTTGACTGTCTTCATCCACAACTCTTGTGATTACTCCAATGACTTGTCTCCTTCTCCAAATGACTTTCTAAGTCTCCCATGATGTCTAGATACTCTCCATGCTCAACTCACAGCTCACACCTTCCTTGTTGATCCTCAGATTCCCTCAGATAGGAGATAGATGCACTGCTTGATCCATTGACCTCTTTAGCTTTCCAATTCTTTCTGATGACTTGAATGAGATTGAATTTGAATAATGACCTCTTGATAGGCTCATAGAGATGAGAATAATGCTTGGTCCCTGGTTGGATGCCTTGCTATGCTATGCTATGCAGATGATTAGACTATTGTTGCACCCCAAAATTTGACCAACAATTATTTATCCATCTAGTGTTTGAAAATGGATACCTTCATCAGAAAGCTCAAGAGATCCTCAGAAGAATTGGTTGAAACCAGGGTTGTGTGCTTCACAGTTTGAAAGTTGTGGGTGCTCCTCAGATGATTATGAGACTTTGAGAATGGACTAGATGTTTTGAGAAAGCATATGAGATGTCTTGATAGCCTTCATGAAGCCCTGAGAGGTCATTATGCAAGAGTTCAGAAGATTCAACCATGAATGGTAGAATTAGGGTTTTGACTGGGTCAACCCTAGGATAACTGAAGATTTGGAGAAGGTTGAGACTTAATCCAAGGGCCATGAGATCATGGAATGATGCATAGAAATGTTATAAAGATGATTCCTAGACCAACTCACCATGATTGAGGAGTTTGAGAAGTTTCAAGTTAGGGTTTCTGAGGATTGTCAGTGGAAAAACCCTAATTTGATCCCTATCTTCCAGGCAGTTTTAGATCTAGATGTGATTGATATCTCATCTTCCCCACAACATGAATGTTGTAGAGCTTGTTCTTAGCTTTAATTTGAGTGGTGGAAGTCCTTGATAGGAGTTACAGAGCTCAAGTTATGGTTTTGACAAATTACAGGTCAGCAGAGGTGTGTGAATCTGGGTCCTTGAAAGTCACCCAACTTGCAGACAACTTTTGCCCTAGTAGGATGATTCCTATGGTTTCTTGGTCAACATGAATGTTGAAGAGGATCTTCTTAGCTTTAATTTGAGTGGTAGAAGTCCTTGATTGGATTTGTGGAACTCAACTTATGGTTTGAACAAGGCAGGGGTATTTTGGTCATCTGTCAGTTATAGGTCATTTTAGCCAATGCCTAAAACTCCTATTTCCAAGCCTCAAATGGAAAAACTCAAAACATGAAAGTTGCTCAAACTGTGATTTTAAGTCTAGAAAGGAGGTCACAAATTGTTGGAAAAGCTTATAGCATGAAGTTCCATGATTGGTCAAAAATGAACTAAAAATGACTTATAACTTTGAAAAGTTGAAATTGAAAAGTGATTTGGGAGATCCACCAATCCAAAATGGGTCATCCAATATATCATTTTGATTGGAAAAACCATTTTAAGAACTTTGGTTTAAATAGAATTTTCATTTGAGGCTTAAAAAAGGAGGTTCCTTTGGAAATTTCTTACTTGAAAAAGAGGGCAACTTTGCAAAACCCTACACAAGCCAAAAATGCACTTGTTTTCCACTCATTCCTTCTTAATAACTCATGTAAGGGTATTTTGAGTCAAAATTACAAGGCATGAAGCAAGGGATATGAGACTTTCAACTTCTCATTCAAGGAGAAATTCATGAACTTTCCACACCATTCTAGATGATTCTAGAAGCATCCAATGATTGTTATTTAAAGAATGCATCAAAGAGTGATTAGAGGTTGGTGAAACTTGAGCCAAGTCAGAGGAGAGAGAGAGATACATAGCCATTGGAGAGATTTCTTCAAGTTGAAGCAAGTCAAGATATCTTGCACTACCAGCCACCTCCTTCATCACCATTGCAAACAGAAGATTGGTGATCATTCAAGGAACATCTAGAAGCAGTTTCAAGCCTTGGAACCATCTCTACATCACTGCACCATAACCTCTTGACAGGTTCTTTCTTCACTCTATCTCCTAAATTATGTAGTTTTAGTTCATTCTTTAGGTGTATAATTGATGTGTTAGGGTAGAGGATTAATTCTTGAAAGCTAGGGCACGATCCATGAGGTTGCATAACAGAACCATAATTCTTTAATCTTCCATGACTGGCTGTGTAATGAGTTTTAGGTAGCATAAATTGGGTTAAAATGATCAGGATAACATCAAGAATAAGTTTGTAGCTTTGGTTTTGAGTTTAGTGAGGATTGATATCAGGTTAAAATTCTGAACCGTGTTGGTACCAAGATGTTCAAGGCTTCTGTTTGGACAATCCAGGGTGAATTAATAGAAACTGTACGTAGGGTTGTGTAGGGCTTGAGAGGTAGATGATTTTTTGTGTTGGAGTCGTGTGGATCCGTGGCGTGTGGAGAGAGCTGATGGAGCTCGAATGTGAGCGCATGGAGGGAGGGTCTGAAAACCCTAATTCGTGTTTGGAGAAGACGAAAGGAGAGCCCTTCGATCAGTTTCAAAGATTGACAATTTATTCCAATCCAACGGTGATGATCGAGTCTGAGAAAAGAGAGGGAAGATTCAAATTATATGAAACGCGTCGTTTCATTAATAAGCCATTCTGGGCTTGGTTTCTATTCGCCCCCCCCCCCCCCCCCCCTTTTATGTAGCCCAATCATGTTAACTAGCGCGTGTTGCTTAATGCACCCCCCCTCCCTTAATTCATTTTAATTCATTTAATTTCTTTTATTATTTCTTTTAATGTTTTCTGTTTTGTTTAATGCATTAAAAAATGATAGAAAATGATTTTTAAATTCTTCTTTTTTCTATGAGTAGATTAAATTGTGTAGAAAATTATAAAAATAAAAATGAGATTTTATTTTTAGGTTTAATATTTTTAATAGATTTTCCAATTAAATAGCTTTTTAATAGTCTTAATTTGATATTTGATTTTGTAGGAATTGTTTCATGACCTTCCCTTAGGATTTTTAATCCATTCCTTTTTGTGCAATTAGATGATGATTCATAGTTCCCCATAGGATTTTTTCTAGATTTTTAGAATTAAATCTTGATTAGTTTAATTAGGGTAGACTTAGGGTATCCTGATTAGGGTTTAGATTGTGCTTAGGTGATGAATCCCTTTCTTGGATTGAGTTTTATCTTGATTTTTAGGTAGAGACCTTTGTAGATGTTATGAGTAGGTGTTGAGGACCCTTGTGAATATTTGTTGGATTTTTCCCCATTAGTTTAGTATTTTTAGGTATTTTCTGAAGTTGCCTATTGATTTTGTCTCCCCTGGGGTTGCCTGTTCATCTTTGGGGTTTATTCTGAGGAATTTGTTGTGGGTATTGTGTTGCCTTGAAGACTTTGATGGAGAGCATCATGGAGAGAAGCTTGTAGATCAAGATTCAGAGACCCAGAGCTTGTCTTGTTCCCTGTTGGTGAGGTTTGAGATCCTGAAGTTTGAAGGAAGTTCATGGTACTTTCCTGAGGAAGGCACTATGAATGACTTTCATTCTTTCTTCTCACCTCTTTCTTAAGTATCCAATGATGTTGGAGCCAACTTGTGAGTTTAATTTCTCCTGAGGAGGAATGTAAACTGATCACATGTTGTTGAGCCACATGGGATACAATTCCTAAGCGGAAGCCTCCTAGTACTTTCCTGAGGAAGGTCCTATGGGTCTATTCACTTAGTTCCATTAGTTTATCTAGGATTTCTCAAGTATCCAATGATGTTGGAGCCAACTTGTGAGTTTAATTTCTCCTGAGGAGGAATGTAAACTGATCACATGTTGTTGAGCCACATGGGATACAACTCCTAAGTGGAAGCCTCCTAGTACTTTCCTGAGGAAGGTCCTATGAGTCTATTCATTTAGTTCCACTAGTTCAGATAGGATCTCCTCAAGTATCCAATGATGTTGGAGCCAACTTGTGAGTTTAATTTCTCCTGAGGAGGAATGTAAACTGATCGCCTGTTGTTGAGCCACATAGGGTATGACTCCTGAGTATACACCTCCTAGTGCTTTCCTGAGGAAGACACTATGAGTCTGATTGCTTAGCTCCCTTTCTTTGGTAAGCTTGTTCTGAAGCTTGAAGACTGGGATTGATGTCTCCTGTTTAGGGTTCTGCTTGAGAGCTTTGCTTAGATTTGTTCAGATTCTGTGATTAGGGTTAGAATTAGGGAATAGATGATTCTTTCTCAAGTGTGTTTGTTTGCCTGATGGCACTTCATTTTCTTTATCTGGTTATTGCTTGATAGCATGTTGATTATTTTCAGTATGATTATTGTTATTTCATGACTGGCTTGAGGTCGAGATGAGCTTGTGGAGGCTGAAACCCCACACACATTTCCTCCCTCACTTGCATTGCATGCATTTTACTGTTAAAACTGATGTTTTTGTCTGTATTCTATGTATCATTGACATGATCCCTTAGGACTCTCATTTCCTTTGATAAGGATTTGATGATAGACTTTTAGGTTGAAACCTATGCATGACAACATCTAGGAGTTCCCTGTTCAAACCTCAACCATAGGATGAATCCATGGCATGATAGCAGTAGGACTTGATAGTCTCCCTCCTAGTTGAGTTATTTCCCGTAGTTTGCCGAACTACGTTTGCTCTGATCTTTCATACCAGATGAAAGTACGTAGGCATAGGATGCGATATCCTAGCGAGCAACCTTCACTCACCTTCCCCGTAGTTAGCCGAACTACGTTGACTCTGATTTCTCATTCTCTGATGAGAATACGTAGGCATAAAGTGCGATGCTTTGCCGAGTCATTTTTCTTTTCTTTTTCAGCCAGCCTTGATAGGTAGATAGATTATAACCAACCCATCCAAGTAAACAAACAAGCGAGGATCCCGTCGAGTACGACGGACGTGAGGGGTGCTAATACCTTCCCCTTGCGTAACCGACTCCCGAACCCAGACAATGGTTGCGATGACCTTGTCTTACCCTTATTCGTCAGGTTTTTCCGATCGTTTCCTTTCCCGCTCTGAGGGATAAATAACGAAAGGTGGCGACTCTTCTGTCATGCCGGCACCTTATTTTCGCGCAAGCGATAGCTGGCGACTCTGCTGGGGAATTATAGCATCTAGGGACTTTTCCCATCCCTTATGCTGGGATCGTTTCCCATCCCCTACGCAAGTCAATCCTATCGTTTGTGTGTTTGCTTGTTGGGTTGCGTTTATTTATCGCATTTTTTTATTTCCTGCATTTTATTTCCAGTTGATATGATTATCTGTGCTGCTGTGGGAGAGGGATGTTACTGTGAGTGAAAAGCCGGACCTGGGCTTGAGTACACACCTAGATATAGTTGCGGAGAAGTAGTAGACGAACCTGTCTGCTGAGCAGGCACAGTTCCCTACGAAAATCTGCGCTCAGACGAGATTCTTGCAGAGGTGCTCCTTTCCGGTCCTGAGGATCTGAGGGGAGTCCAGACGTGAGGATTGTCGACTCTGGGGACCGATCATTTGGAAGTCAGCTAAGAGAGGCCTCTTCATGACTTGACGATGCCACTCCTTCTGGGAATCGTATTGTCACTCATGAATGTCTGTGACGCTGACGACCGCATAGGATGCCGTACCTTTGTCCGTGGATTAGGTCCGTCATACCTGTGAGTGGGGTTGGGATATTGCAGGAAACTTTGACCTCCAGACTACCTGGTTTTCTTGACAGTGAATCAGTTATGTTGAGTTCTCAGTTGCAGAGATGTTCTTGATAGAGCAAGGGTTTGATCAAAGGATTTTATCATCAGGCGTTTGTTTGTTCTTGATAGAGCAGGCTTTGATCAGTGTATTATTATCAGAGGTTTGTTCTGGATGGAGCAGATTTTTGAATGGGGTCTGAGGATTTCGTCAGCAGTTGTTATTTTGTTCTTGACAGGGCAGATTTTTGAGTGGGGTTTGAAGATCTCATCAGCAGCTGTATTTTTGTTCTTGATAGGGCAGATTTTTGATTTGGGGTCTGAAGACTTCATCAACAGATATTCCTTGATCTTGCATCCGGGGTCTTTATTATCAGGCCTTCGTTCCTGTCAGAGCAGAATTTTGATCTCGATCCTATCAGATGGTTACTCTCAACAGATCAGATCAGTGGTTTTACACCGGGGTCTCCTTCTCATCAGTGACTGTTGATACCGAATCTCCACAGCAGCCACCTGGATATATTGTTGCATGCCTGCATTTTGCATTCCATTAGCATGTGTCTGTGCTGCAGGCGCGTTTCGTACCCTGATCCTGGTGTCCCGAGCAATATGAGATATTTTCTTCCATGAATGGATCCAGTCTTATCATTGCATTGACACTATGTTGGCACGTTGACACCAGAATCAGGGGTAATCTCCTGAACGTACAGACACCCATAATTCATCTTGCATGGCAGAAGCCGGGACTTGTCTTCTAACCTTTGTGTTTGCAGGTTTGACTCAGAATCGAGCAGCTCAGACCAATGGAGCAGATACAAGCTGAACTGGGGAAAGTCCAAAGCCAGCTGGGGCAGGTCATGAATGACATACAGGCAGTGCGTCTGGACCAGCAAGTGCTCAGAGAGGAGAATCAGCAGCTGCAGAACCAGTTGAGCTTTCTCATGGGAGTGGTAAGGAGCATGCTAAATAAGGAGAATGGTCAAGCACCCAAGGAAGAGACCAAAGTGCTTCCTCCATTACCGTCAGTGCCACCTGTGCCGAAGCCAAGTGGACCTCATGGACCCTCTACACAGCATGAAGCTCGAGGCCTGTCTCGTCATCAGCCGCGCCGAGCATCTCAGAATAACCCTGAAGGTTATGGTCAAAAGAAGAAGCTACTTGATAGAGCTGTGGACCCACTACCTGTGAGTTATGCCCAGCTGCTGCCGCTGTTGGTTCAGAACCGTGTTCTCAAGCTTCGGACCTCAAATCCGCCAGATGACGTGTCACCAGACGTTGATCTCAGCATGCGTTGTGATTTCCACTCAGGAGCACCGGGGCACCATGTTGAAACATGTAAGGCTCTCCGGAATAAGATTCAGGACCTGATCGACTCGAGGACAATTAGGCTTGTGCCGGGCGGCATAAGAGCATCAGGAAAGTTTATCCCCTACCCTGCAGAAGAAGTGGATGATTCCACTCCTTTGCCTGAAGCTGAGAAAGGTCTGGAATATGTCCCGCGACCTTTGGTGACTGAATCGCCTCGCTCGCAGTTGCTGCCTGGATCAAGCTCAAGGACGCAAGCGTCTAAACAAGAGATCGTCGCCATTCAGAAACGACGACCTCTTGCTCCTGGGCGGAAAGAATACCAGCCCCAGGATCACAAGAGACCTCGCAACCTCGTGGAACAAAGGAATGTTTCTTTCCAACCCGTGCCTGTGCCGTATAGCCAGATTCTTCCACTGTTGGTTCAGAATTCCTTGGTGGAACCGAAAGCTCTCAAGCCCGTGCTAGAGCCTTACACTCCAGGGTACGATCCTCATGCTCAGTGTGGCTACCATGGTGGATCTCTGGGGCATTCAACTGAAGATTGCAAGGCTTTCCAGGCGAAGGTGCAGCAATTGATCGACCAAGGGTGTATCTCCTTTCCAGATGGAGTCTTGGTTGTGCGTGACGACCTCTCAGCTGTTTGAGCTCGTAGATTCAGAGGGTTATTTCCGGGAGCCAGTGATCCAGACGGGCAGACGTCCTCAACATTGGCAGTCCTCAGACTTTTTACCATTTGCATTTGTAGTTTCTTTTCTGTTAGTTACTACTTGCTGTTAAAACATTGTATGTTTCGAATGGTAATGATAATAAAGTGACTATGCATTTCTTCTGAATTAGTTATGTCGTTGTCACTCATTTACTGCATTGCACTGACACTTGCATTTTATTTACTCCGATTTCTTACTATGATTAGCAATGAGCGGAGGGAGGATGATGAAACTGAATACTCATAGCCAATGATCGTATTGCTTTCAGATAAAACTTTGCCGATGACGTACAAGGCATTTCTTCAAATCCCCTAAACACCGGAGAGATAAGGAAGAGAATCCCTTGTTAACCACTTCGAGCCGAGGAGTAGGAGTTTCTTTCGGACTTTTTAACCCTCACATCTTAACCCGGGGCAGGGTAGTTGTCAGTTAGCTTGATCGAGCGTTCAAGTCTTATAGAGGAATGTTGTCCTTCGAGGACCAATCACATCATATCCCTCTCCAGAGGTCGTACCTCATCAACCACAATGGTTAAACCTCACCAATCAGGAGTGAGACAAGTTATAATCCTTTCGGAGCAATCAAGACAACCAGTGTCGCACGACTTTGTTCCAAGAAAAAAGAGAAATAAGAAAGCCCGCTAAGTAAAAAAGAAAAAGCTAGAAAGCAAATACTTAGGCAAAAATCAGGGCATCCCGCTGGACTTCAAAAGAAAAATCGAAAAGAACTCTGAAGAGTCAGTCCAGGCAAAAATTAGGGAATCGAAACAAAAGAATGAAAAAGAAAGGATTATAAAAAAGAAAAATCCTCGAACAAGGACGAAGTCGTGTAGACACAGACACCGAAAACGAGAAGGAGTAACTGTCACTCCGAAACACCTTGTGAGTTCTTTAACCAGTTGTTCCCAATGTTCAACATACCTCTCGAAGAGGAGAGCGCTCGAGCTAAGTTAACTGAACTTTAGGATCGAAGAACATCACGTAGAAGGGGTGGGTACAAATCATAATTTGAGCCAAATATCCTTTGTTTCACGAACCGTGAACCCGACCACGATACAACCCTTAAAAGACCTAATTGAGGCAGGGTTTATTCTGAGAGCGCATTACGATAAGGTTGAGTAACCTGACTCCTTCATGATTTGCTAATCATATCCTTATTGCATTTTTCACTGATCGCATCAGCACTACGTTTGAACTCTTTGGTTCATTCGTCACTCACTAGCATGACACGTAAATGAGTGACAGTACAACATTTTTTCGAAATTTGCATGAACACTGCATTAAAATTACTATTCGTGAATAAACAATTTTAGTTGCAGGTTAGTAGCTGACACGAAGGAACTTCAGCAAGGAATAGTCAATCAGGACTGAATCGCCAGAGGTCTGGATCAGAATGGTGTGCTGTGGAACCCTGTGAATTTGGGGCTATGACTTCCTGTGAGTTTGGGATCAGTTTGTCTGAGGACAGGTCCCGGAGCATCAGTTGATTATGGGGCAGTTTATGCAAGAAGCGGTTGATCGAAAGTGAACCTTCTCGAGACCCAATCAGGGGCAGTTATCCAGAATTCTTGCGATTTGAGGGCAGATCCCTCCAGTGTTCGATCAGAGCATGTTGAGTCGCTCATCGCTCGTTCAGGGGCAAATTACTTCAGGGATATTGAAGTCGACCATGCTGAGAGTTGATTAGTTGAGGATGAATCCTCCCGTTGTGCAGACGCTGGGGCAAGCCCTCTGAAGATTGTCTTGTTGCCAGTTGTTTTCGGCTCAGAATGAATTATTCCCAAAGGTCGGATTGGGGCAAGTTGAATTGCGCTGGGGCAAGTTGTTCAAATGAGTTTGTTCACCTTAGCAAGAATTGAGTATCGGGGAATCGTGTCATTACCCTGCCAAAACCTGAACCTTCTGAAGAAGCCTTACGGTCATCGGGTTGCTATCCTACAGCATAACCTGTTACTTGACTCCATGATTGGTAGCCTGTATTCCCTGTGTTGGCGTTGTTGAATCATGATTGTTTCTCCGCAGAGATGTACGGTTTGAGGTCGTTCCCCCTGTACAGTTTGAGACTGCAGCAGATTGAGATGGCGTTTATCCCTCATCAGATTAGGGTCAAGATTGCCCTCAGTAGACCAGGATTGATATCCCCGAAGCGGAGCGAGTCCTCCTTCTCCAGCAGAGTTCAGTAGTCTCTCCTCCGCAGAATCAGAATCAGAATAGTAAGCATTGATATGTCTTCCCCAGGTAGAGGTGATTCTCTTCCCCAAGCAGACGCATCCTGAAGGAATGTCACCTCATCAGCTGAGTCAAGCGCTGAAGCATGATGTCGCCTTCCCCAGCACCGGGTCACAAGTGCAGATGTTCGGGTACCGAAGCTCGTGTCTTCCCCAGCAAAGTCGCTGAAACAGGATTTTCTCCCCCGCACCGGGTCACAAGTGCAGGTTTCGCAGGAAGCTAGTCGTATGCCGAAGGATGCAGTAACTGATGATGCCAGACTGAAGTCTCCAGTAGAGTTGAGATTCCCCACCAGAGTCATGTTCTCTCCTGAAGTTGGATGATTCCCTCTTCCCCAGTAGAGTATTGGAACAGCTGATGTTGTATTCCCCGGCAGAGTTGTACTCTCCCCCGAAGTCAGATGATTCTTTCTTCCCCAGTGGAATCGAATTCCCCACCAGAGTCGTACCCCCCAGTGAGGTAGAATGATTTCTCTCCCCGGCTGAGTCCGCAGAAAAGCAGAATCCTTGGAAGTTGATCAGATCATGATCAATTTTCCCCAGCAGAGCGTGGGGCAGCTGATGTTGTATTTCCCCCTGAGTCGCACTCTCTCCAGCAAAGCAGAATGATTTCTCCTTCCTCAGCCGAATTTGCAGATGTCCAAGAGATCCGAATCCTTGGAAGTTGATCAGATCATGATTGATTTTTTCCCCAGTAGAGTGTTGAGCAGCTGAAGTTGGTTCCCCACAGAGTTGTTATCCCCAGAAGAGTGGCCGAGACGGCCGCACAGTTAATTCTCGCGATTGATATCAGCAGATCCGAGTTCTCGTAGAGCTTCGTCCCCTGCAGCAGTCAGCTGAAGTTGTCCCCCTGCAGCGGTTCACGAAAGATCAATTCCCCAGACAGAGCCTAATTGACATTGGCGTGTTCACATTCTCCTCAGCAAGGATGATTCCTCTACCAGAGTGGTTCTGTCTCCTTGACAGGAGGAGTCCCCCCTTCGGCATTTATTTTGCTGATGGGATCGCATCATTGTGCATGATTGCATAGCATTGTGCATGATTGCATGGCATTTAGCATAAATGCATACCATTCCCGTGTGGGGCATGACGCCGAAGCGTACGCATCATAAGCATGATCTAGGTAATTACCATCCTTATTGTACAGGTGTACTACTGAAAGACCGGTTGCTCAGGACGATTCTTGATGTTCTCCCCAGCAAGGTTGTTTTCTTAGATGATTCTAAAGACCCCGGTGTGATCCCCGCAGTCGCTCGCTCAAGATGATTTTTGAGATCCCCAACAAAGTCTTCAGTTCGAGATGATTCTCAAGTCCCTCAGCAGGGCCGTTTGCTTAAGATGACTCTTAAGACCTCAATACAGTTTCCCGAGTTGTTTGCTTAAGATGATTCTAGAGCTCCCCAGTAGCGTCCGCAGCAAGAGTTGCCCAGGAAGATTCCTGGAAGTACCCAGCAGAATAAAGTCTCCAGAAAGGTTATCAGTTCAGGATGATTCTTGGAAGCACCCGCCGGAGTTGTTTGTTCAAGGTGATTTCTGGAACCCCCCAACAGAGTGGAGGTCTTTTCCCCAGCAGGTGGTTGGCATTTCCCCAGCAGCAGGCAGGTAGATTGATGTCCCCAGCCGAGCACAATCACGATTGGCAGATGAAAGGTTCCCCCAAACAGATCCCGAAGGATTGTCCAGCAAGCTGAAGTTTGTTTATCCCGCAAGTTTGAGAACTTAATGACATGAGTGTCTTGTAGCCTGACAGCTATGTTCCCCAGAAGGGTCATTTCCCAAAAAGTCGTTCAGGGCATCTATCGCTTTCCCCATGCAGAGTATAGCAGAGGATAGTATGTTGATCAGCCTGATGTGCTGTGCTCTCCGGAGGAGTCCGTCATCCTCAAGTATAAGTCCAGATGAGATCGGCAGAAAATACAGCTCCCTTGAAGGGGAGCTCTCCCTCAGTAAAGTTGGTAGGAATCGTCTGAGTGTGCTCTTTCGTTTTTCTCCAGCAGTTGTTGAAGTCGTTTGGGTGAACTCTCTCGTCTTTCTGCAGCAGAGTCTACAAGGTTGTTCGGGTGAACCCTTCTTCCTTTTTCCCAGTGAGTCGTCAAGGTTGTTTGGGTGAACCCTCACTCCTCTCTCCTTAACAGAGTTGTTAACTTGGTGATTATGTCTGGTGACCCGGCATGTTTGCTTTTATTTAGCAACGACTTGACAGGATGTCAAGTGAGTAGCAGCGTGATATGTCTGCTCCAACAACGATGTCTAATCTGAAGATGGATTTCATAAGCGCCCGATGGCGGTATCAGAAGGTTCCTGTGAGTTCAGATTTCCGTATTGAAGATTCAACGGGTGGCTGAAGACAAGGTTCCAGGGTTGTAGATACAACAGAGTGATTCGTGTGAGTCTGAAGACCAAGTCAGTTGTCCTGAAGAGATGATTGATCGCGATCTAGTGAATAGTTTTGCTTCTGACTGAAGTCGAAGATGTTTCTCTAGCTGAAGCGGAGTTTGCCTGAAGGCAAAGTGTTTGAATCCCCGTAAGAGTCATGAATGGCTCAGGACACCATTTCTCTGACTAAAGTCACAGATTTCCTAAGCTGAAGCGAAGGTGCCTAAGGGCAAGGTTATCCCCAAGGTCGTGAATGACCTAGGATTCATTTTTCGGACTGAAGGCCGAAGTATATCCCTGACTGAAGTCTCGGATGCTCTATAGCAGAGGCGGAGTTGCCTGAAGGCAGACCCATGTATCCTTGAAGGTCAAGGATCATTTTCTTCAGACTGAAGTCGAAGATACCTCCTGCAGAGTTGCCATCCTTGAAGGCCAAGGATGCTTATCTTCAGAAGTACTTGAAGATCTTTTCTAGCTGAAGCTGGAAGTGGCCAGGGGCCAGGGTTTCATATAGTTCTAATATTGAAGTTCTACGGCGGGCAGTGTACAGCAGTATTCCGATGTTCGTTATGGTTCTGAGGGTGAACCCCAGATCAGAGTGTGCTCGGTTAAGTCTCTCACTCCCAGCAGAGTAGTTTCAAGTACGCAAATGTACCTTTTGTTCCATTTACCAGGGGTGAACTCCGGGTCAGAATTGTTCAGTGATATAGTTGTCCAGCAGTGAGGTTGGGTATTTTGATTGTCCGACGGCGAGGTCAGATTATGTTTGTTTCCGGCAGCGAGGTTGGATGGTTGTTCGACGGCGATGTCAGGCTCCTTAAATCCCCGCAGAGTATCATGTGGTCGTGCAGTTGGCAAATTTTCGGGTTTACCGATATTCAACCGTCTCGTACCTTGATTGGTTGAGAGCCGTTCGCGTCTCACCCAGTCAGGTTCAAGCCGTTTGAATAGGGGCAGCTGTTGCACCCCAAAATTTGACCAACAATTATTTATCCATCTAGTGTTTGAAAATGGATACCTTCATCAGAAAGCTCAAGAGATCCTCAGAAGAATTGGTTGAAACCAGGGTTGTGTGCTTCACAGTTTGAAAGTTGTGGGTGCTCCTCAAATGATTATGAGACTTTGAGAATGGACTAGATGTTTTGAGAAAGCATATGAGATGTCTTGATAGCCTTCATGAAGCCCTGAGAGGTCATTATGCAAGAGTTCAGAAGATTCAACCATGAATGGTAGAATTAGGGTTTTGACTGGGTCAACCCTAGGATAACTGAAGATTTGGAGAAGGTTGAGACTTAATCCAAGGGCCATGAGATCATGGAATGATGCATAGAAATGTTATAAAGATGATTCCTAGACCAACTCACCATGATTGAGGAGTTTGAGAAGTTTCAAGTTAGGGTTTCTGAGGATTGTCAGTGGAAAAACCCTAATTTGATCCCTATCTTCCAGGCAGTTTTAGCTCTAGATGTGATTGATATCTCATCTTCCCCACAACATGAATGTTGTAGAGCTTGTTCTTAGCTTTAATTTGAGTGGTGTAAGTCCTTGATAGGAGTTACAGAGCTCAAGTTATGGTTTTGACAAATTACAGGTCAGCAGAGGTGTGTGAATCTGGGTCCTTGAAAGTCACCCAACTTGCAGACAACTTTTGCCCTAGTAGGATGATTCCTATGGTTTCTTGGTCAACATGAATGTTGAAGATGATCTTCTTAGCTTTAATTTGAGTGGTAGAAGTCCTTGATTGGATTTGTGGAACTCAACTTATGGTTTGAACAAGGCAGGGGTATTTTGGTCATCTGTCAGTTATAGGTCATTTTAGCCAATGCCTAAAACTCCTATTTCCAAGCCTCAAATGGAAAAACTCAAAACATGAAAGTTGCTCAAAATGTGATTTTAAGTCTAGAAAGGAGGTCACAAATTGTTGGAAAAGCTTATAGCATGAAGTTCCATGATTGGTCAAAAATGAACTAAAAATGACTTATAACTTTGAAAAGTTGAAATTGAAAAGTGATTTGGGAGATCCACAAATCCAAAATGGGTCATCCAATATATCATTTTGATTGGAAAAACCATTTTAAGAACTTTGGTTTAAATAGAATTTTCATTTGAGGCTTAAAAAAGGAGGTTCCTTTGGAAATTTCTTACTTGAAAAAGAGGGCAACTTTGCAAAACCCTACACAAGCCAAAAATGCACTTGTTTTCCACTCATTCCTTCTTAATAACTCATGTAAGGGTATTTTGAGTCAAAATTACAAGGCATGAAGCAAGGGATATGAGACTTTCAACTTCTCATTCAAGGAGAAATTCATGAACTTTCCACACCATTCTAGATGATTCTAGAAGCATCCAATGATTGTTATTTAAAGAATGCATCAAAGAGTGATTAGAGGTTGGTGAAACTTGAGCCAAGTCAGAGGAGAGAGAGAGATACATAGCCATTGGAGAGATTTCTTCAAGTTGAAGCAAGTCAAGATATCTTGCACTACCAGCCACCTCCTTCATCACCATTGCAAACAGAAGATTGGTGATCATTCAAGGAACATCTAGAAGCAGTTTCAAGCCTTGGAACCATCTCTACATCACTGCACCATAACCTCTTGACAGGTTCTTTCTTCACTCTCTATCTCCTAAATTATGTAGTTTTAGTTCATTCTTTAGGTGTATAATTGATGTGTTAGGGTAGAGGATTAATTCTTGAAAGCTAGGGCACGATCCATGAGGTTGCATAACAGAACCATAATTCTTTAATCTTCCATGACTGGCTGTGTAATGAGTTTTAGGTAGCATAAATTGGGTTAAAATGATCAGGATAACATCAAGAATAAGTTTGTAGCTTTGGTTTTGAGTTTAGTGAGGATTGATATCAGGTTAAAATTCTGAACCGTGTTGGTACCAAGATGTTCAAGGCTTCTGTTTGGACAATCCAGGGTGAATTAATAGAAACTGTACGTAGGGTTGTGTAGGGCTTGAGAGGTAGATGATTTTTTGTGTTGGAGTCGTGTGGATCCGTGGCGTGTGGAGAGAGCTGATGGAGCTCGAATGTGAGCGCATGGAGGGAGGGTCTGAAAACCCTAATTCGTGTTTGGAGAAGACGAAAGGAGAGCCCTTCGATCAGTTTCAAAGATTGACAATTTATTCCAATCCAACGGTGATGATCGAGTCTGAGAAAAGAGAGGGAAGATTCAAATTATATGAAACGCGTCGTTTCATTAATAAGCCATTCTGGGCTTGGTTTCTATTCGCCCCCCCCCCCTTTTATGTAGCCCAATCATGTTAACTAGCGCGTGTTGCTTAATGCACCCCCCTCCCTTAATTCATTTTAATTCATTTAATTTCTTTTATTATTTCTTTTAATGTTTTCTGTTTTGTTTAATGCATTAAAAAATGATAGAAAATGATTTTTAAATTCTTCTTTTTTCTATGAGTAGATTAAAGTGTGTAGAAAATTATAAAAATAAAAATGAGATTTTATTTTTAGGTTTAATATTTTTAATAGATTTTCCAATTAAATAGCTTTTTAATAGTCTTAATTTGATATTTGATTTTGTAGGAATTGTTTCATGACCTTCCCTTAGGATTTTTAATCCATTCCTTTTTGTGCAATTAGATGATGATTCATAGTTCCCCATAGGATTTTTTCTAGATTTTTAGAATTAAATCTTGATTAGTTTAATTAGGGTAGACTTAGGGTATCCTGATTAGGGTTTAGATTGTGATTAGGTGATGAATCCCTTTCTTGGATTGAGTTTTATCTTGATTTTTAGGTAGAGACCTTTGTAGATGTTATGAGTAGGTGTTGAGGACCCTTGTGAATATTTGTTGGATTTTTCCCCATTAGTTTAGTATTTTTAGGTATTTTCTGAAGTTGCCTATTGATTTTGTCTCCCCTGGGGTTGCCTGTTCATCTTTGGGGTTTATTCTGAGGAATTTGTTGTGGGTATTGTGTTGCCTTGAAGACTTTGATGGAGAGCATCATGGAGAGAAGCTTGTAGATCAAGATTCAGAGACCCAGAGCTTGTCTTGTTCCCTGTTGGTGAGGTTTGAGATCCTGAAGTTTGAAGGAAGTTCATGGTACTTTCCTGAGGAAGGCACTATGAATGACTTTCATTCTTTCTTCTCACCTCTTTCTTAAGTATCCAATGATGTTGGAGCCAACTTGTGAGTTTAATTTCTCCTGAGGAGGAATGTAAACTGATCACATGTTGTTGAGCCACATGGGATACAATTCCTAAGCGGAAGCCTCCTAGTACTTTCCTGAGGAAGGTCCTATGGGTCTATTCACTTAGTTCCATTAGTTTATCTAGGATTTCTCAAGTATCCAATGATGTTGGAGCCAACTTGTGAGTTTAATTTCTCCTGAGGAGGAATGTAAACTGATCACATGTTGTTGAGCCACATGGGATACAACTCCTAAGTGGAAGCCTCCTAGTACTTTCCTGAGGAAGGTCCTATGAGTCTATTCATTTAGTTCCACTAGTTCAGATAGGATCTCCTCAAGTATCCAATGATGTTGGAGCCAACTTGTGAGTTTAATTTCTCCTGAGGAGGAATGTAAACTGATCGCCTGTTGTTGAGCCACATAGGGTATGACTCCTGAGTATACACCTCCTAGTGCTTTCCTGAGGAAGACACTATGAGTCTGATTGCTTAGCTCCCTTTCTTTGGTAAGCTTGTTCTGAAGCTTGAAGACTGGGATTGATGTCTCCTGTTTAGGGTTCTGCTTGAGAGCTTTGCTTAGATTTGTTCAGATTCTGTGATTAGGGTTAGAATTAGGGAATAGATGATTCTTTCTCAAGTGTGTTTGTTTGCCTGATGGCACTTCATTTTCTTTATCTGGTTATTGCTTGATAGCATGTTGATTATTTTCAGTATGATTATTGTTATTTCATGACTGGCTTGAGGTCGAGATGAGCTTGTGGAGGCTGAAACCCCACACACATTTCCTCCCTCACTTGCATTGCATGCATTTTACTGTTAAAACTGATGTTTTTGTCTGTATTCTATGTATCATTGACATGATCCCTTAGGACTCTCATTTCCTTTGATAAGGATTTGATGATAGACTTTTAGGTTGAAACCTATGCATGACAACATCTAGGAGTTCCCTGTTCAAACCTCAACCATAGGATGAATCCATGGCATGATAGCAGTAGGACTTGATAGTCTCCCTCCTAGTTGAGTTATTTCCCGTAGTTTGCCGAACTACGTTTGCTCTGATCTTTCATACCAGATGAAAGTACGTAGGCATAGGATGCGATATCCTAGCGAGCAACCTTCACTCACCTTCCCCGTAGTTAGCCGAACTACGTTGACTCTGATTTCTCATTCTCTGATGAGAATACGTAGGCATAAAGTGCGATGCTTTGCCGAGTCATTTTTCTTTTCTTTTTCAGCCAGCCTTGATAGGTAGATAGATTATAACCAACCCATCCAAGTAAACAAACAAGCGAGGATCCCGTCGAGTACGACGGACGTGAGGGGTGCTAATACCTTCCCCTTGCGTAACCGACTCCCGAACCCAGACAATGGTTGCGATGACCTTGTCTTACCCTTATTCGTCAGGTTTTTCCGATCGTTTCCTTTCCCGCTCTGAGGGATAAATAACGAAAGGTGGCGACTCTTCTGTCATGCCGGCACCTTATTTTCGCGCAAGCGACAACTATGTACATGACTCTATATGCAAATGCTAATGATATTGAAACATAAACCAAGTGAATAAGGTTGAGCAAATTTTAGGGTGCAACAGCATGCTTCGTACTCCGCCTTATTATTGGTGACTGGAAATGTCAGTCTCGCAGTAAACGGGATGTGGGATCCGTGGGGAGTCGTGATGATAGCCCCGATGCCACTTCCATAGGAATTAACCGCCCCATCGAATATCACTTTCCAATGGGATTTCCTATCTGGCCCCTCGTCGGGCAACGGCTCATCGCAATCCTTCGCTTTGAGAAACATAATATCCTCGTCAGGGAATTCAAACTTCATAGGCTGGTAATCCTCGATCGGCTGCTCGGCCAGGTATTCAGACAATACGCTTCCCTTGATGGCCTTCTGGGACACGTACTGAATATCATATTCCGTTAACACCATTTGCCATCTGGCAATCCTGCCCGAAAGAGCCTGCTTCTCGAAGACGTACTTGATCGGATCCATCTTCGAAATTAGCATGGTGGTGTGATTGAGCATGTACTGTCGTAAACGTTTGGCAGCCCAAGCTAGTGCACAACACGTCTTCTCCAGCATCGAGTAGCGAGATTCACAGTCAGTGAACTTTTTACTCAAGTAGTAAATGGCATGCTCCTTTCTGCTCGTCTCGTCATGCTGACCGAGAACACACCCCATACTATTCTCAAGAACTGTCAAGTACATGATTAATGGCCGTCCAGCCACTAGGGGTATCAAGATAGGAGGTTCTTGAAGATACTGCTTTATCTTGTCAAATGCCTTCTGGCAATCCTCATTCCAAGTAATTGCCTGATCTTTCTTTAAAAGCTTGAACATCGGTTCACAAGTGGCCGTGAGCTGAGAGATAAACCTTGCAATGTAGTTTATTCTGCCCAAGAAACCACGAACTTCTTTTTCTGTTTTCGGCGCTGGCATTTCTTGAATGGCTTTTATTTTCGCAGGATCAACCTCGATGCCTCGTTCACTCACGATAAACCCCAGTAACTTTCCGGACTGTACTCCGAAAGTACATTTGTTAGGATTCAACCTCAATCTGAGTTTCCTAAGCCTCTCAAAAAGCTTCAATAAGTTGACCAGATGCTCTTCCTCCGTTTGGGACTTCGCAATCATGTCATCAACATAGACCTCGATCTCATGATGAATCATATCATGAAACAAAGTTACCATTGCTCGTTGGTAAGTGGCCCCTGCGTTCTTCAAACCGAAAGGCATTACCTTATAGCAAAATGTTCCCCAGGGGGTGATAAACGTCGTTTTCTCCATGTCCTCCGGCGCCATCTTGATCTGGTTGTAACCGGAGAAGCCATCCATGAACGAAAACACGGAGAACTGGGTTGTGTTGTCGACCAACACATCGATATGAGGCAACGGGAAATCTGTTGGTGTAAGCCCTAGAGGCCAATACTTTTTGGTACTTGTATCGGATTATTCGTTTAATAATAAAAGGCATTTCTTTATTATGTTTGTCTTTCAGAATAATAAAGTCCCTAGAATAGTTAGTCTGTTTAATGAAATGTTAAGTGTGACTTAATCATGAGATCCCATTAAACATAAAGACATTATTCTTAAAATATCCGTAGTCAAGCTTTATTGCAAAGTGGGATAACATTAAAAGCATTGAGACTATTATGAAGATAGACTGATGATCACATCTCATGGATCATGGATAAAGAGTTATCAAGTCTTGACATAGGTATAAATATTAGGAGTAATATTTATACCGGATTGACCCGCTATGAGAATACTACATAGTATGTTATGCAAAGTGTCATAAGTTATTCTCATGGTGATAATGGTGTATTACCACCCTTCGACCTGAAACCACTATGGACCCTAGATGTAGAGTCGGGTGCTTTATTGCTGATCAAACATTATCTGTAACTGGATGATCATAAAGACAGTTGATGGGCACTCCACGAAGCATGCTGAGGGACATGAGTGTCCTAGATGGAATTTGCCAATCCTGCATAACAGGAGAAATGTCTAAGGGCCCAATATTGAACTGGACAAGGATGACACAGTGTATGCCTTGTGTTCAATATAGACATAGGGGCAAAAAGGGTAATTGTACAAACATATATTATCACGAAAAAGGTTTTGTCAGATCACATGACATTTTCGTGACTTGGGTAGCAGTGATGTGTTGCTAGATACCGCTTACTGTTTATTATGTTAAATATATAATTTAATATAATTACCAACGTTACGAAATCCTACAGGGTCACACACATAAGGACAGTTTGATGAGAGATAGAGAAATCAAAGGAACACCGTAAGGTACGGTGCACTTAAGTGAAAAATAGAAATTCGGATAATATAATAATAATTATTGTTATTTTATAATGGTTATAAAATAATAATAAAATAAATATATTTATTATAATAATAGTTATTATAATAATATATAATATTATTATGGATCATGTGAATTGGGTTTTTAGCCCGCAGCCCACAAGAGAGTCTATAAAAGGAACCCTTGTGATGAAGCTTTCACTTGATGCAATTTCGTTTTTGATTCTCTTTTCTCACTCAAATAATTCCGTTCGTAAGCAGCTAGCACTGTGACCGGAAGCTGTTCGTGTGGACTGAGTAGAGGCGTTGCACTTCATCAACGCTTGTGATCGCTGCATCAAAGATCTGAATCGCCACAAAGAGGTAACGATTCTATCACTGACCATGCTCATTCGTAAGGATCACTAAAGGAAATTGTTTTGTTTTCCGCTGCGTTTAGATCGCAATTTTCCATCAAAATCATCTTTAGGGCTCGCCCTATTCAAATCCCGATAATCGACGCACATGCGTACCTTACCGTCCTTCTTCGGTACAGGCACTATGTTGGCGACCCACAAAGGATAAGTGGTGACCGCTAAGAAGCCAGCATCAAGCTGTTTTTGCACTTCTTCTTTGATCTTAACGGCCATATCTGGTCTCGTCCTCCTAAGCTTCTGCTTAACAGGAGGGCAATCTTCTCGCAGCGGCAAGTGGTGGACCACGATGTTCGTGTCAAGTCCGGGCATATCTTCGTATGACCAAGCAAAGACGTCACTATACTCTCTTAGCATCTCGACCAATCTCTGCTTGACATCACTCTGCAATGCAGCCCCTATCCTGACATTTCTGACGAGCTCTTCAGAACCCAGGTTCACGATTTCGATCTCCTCCTCATGAGGCATAATAACCTTTTCCTCTTGTTTCAACAAGCGGGCCAACTCTTCAGGAAGGTCTTCGTCTTCATCAATCTCTTCTTCGGCTTGATAGATCGGGCAATCGAAGTCGAAGTGAGCCGTAGAAGGTCCAGAGTCGATGTCATCTGTTATGTGGATCCTGCAATAACAAGGGTTAAGTTTAAAACAAGAATATGCAGGTTAGCACAAACCCCATTGCCATTTTACTGTTTTTCAAAACAAATATAAAACAGGAATAACAGAGATCACACAATTTGAATACGAAGAAAACGCCTTTGATTTATTAACAAAATGCATGTACATAATCCAACAAGGCCCTGACGATAAAACCGCTATGCCCCGGGTAGGACATAGGGTTGTACAATGATTGGAAAAAGTAAATCATTACTCTTCACTTGTCATCTGGATGATATCCTTGATGGTCCAATTGTTGAGGCCCTCGCCTGGCTTGCTTGGCTGAATCCAAGAGTCGAGGTCACAATCGCTATCCCCGCTGTCTTCAGACGTCGCGTTCATGCTTTCGAAAATCACCCCGCCACTGGTAAATTGGATCGGCCCTTTACCTCGAGACGAAGAAGAAGCTTCAACTTCAGGAGAATACCCCAATCCAAACTTATCCTGCTTGTTGGGTATCTCCAAAATATGCCCCCAACCTGGGGTAGATCCAGCTTGGACAACGGCCCGAGCTTCGTTGAACGAGGAGAGATTCATCTCTGGCTTTTCTGTGACTACAGGAGCTACTTCCTTCACCTTGAAGGCTTCGAATGCTTGACAAAGAGTTTCATGGATTTCGCCATCCATTTCAACATACTTAAAGGATGACAAATGGCTCACCATTATGTCCTCCTCGCCGCACACGGTTACGATGCTTCCTCCGACAGCATATTTGAGCTTTTGGTGCAACGTGGAGGTCACGACACCAGCAGCATGGATCCACGGCCGGCCCAAGAGACAACTGTAGGCAGGCATGATGTCCATAATATAAAAGACCGCGTTGAACGTTTCCAGACCGACTTGGATCGGCAGGGTCACCTCCCCGAAAATGTGGCGTTTAGTCCCGTCGAACGCCTTCACCACCAGATCACTGGGTGTGCAAACCAATCCACGAGTGTCCAACTTCATTAACGCTTTCTTTGGAAGAACATTAAGCGACGAACCCGTGTCCACCAGCACGTGCGACATGATCGTGCCCCTACACTCTATCGAGATGTGCAGGGCGCTATTGTGATTCCTCCCTTTTGGCGTCAGCTCTAAGTCTGTGAAGCCTAGCCCATTGCCAGCATTTACGTGGGCTACCACCTCTTCTAGCTGATTCACTGATATCTCTTGCGGTACGTAGGCAGCATTCAATACCTTTAGCAGCGCATTGCGGTGCGCTTCAGAACACAGTAACAAGTTGAGAATGGAAATCTTCGAAGGCGTCTGATGGAGATGGTCTACAATCTTGTAGTCGCTCTTTTTGATCAACCGCATAAACTCCTCGGCATCTTTAACAAGCAAATCTTTCTTTACCCCACACGGGACCTCTTCGACGACTTTGCTTTTACCCTTATCGGCTGCATCAGCTTTGACCGCTTTATCTGCCACGACCTCTGGCGGTGCAAATACTCTTCCGCTACGAGTAATACCACTGATTCCTGCGAGGTTCTCCACAGTCGACCCATACGGTTCCAGCTCCAACTTTTGTCCGTTGCAATAGACTTCAGCCCCATAACGCCACGGAACGGCGTTAGTGCTCTCGAAGGGTATCGGCCTGGCTTTGGTAATAGTGATTTTAGGCGGTATGGGCGCAGAAATGGTTATCGGCCGACGAGGGATGGTGATGGTGGCGACTTCATCGGCCTGCTTCAACACTACCTCTCCTGATACACTTTCAGCCTTCCGGCTAAACTGCAGAATTCCCTCAGCCATCAGACTTTGAATTCCTTCTACCAACTGCTCACATCCATCAGAATGTGTAGCACAGTCCATGCATAGTTCTCCGCACCCTGGAAAGAACCCTCTTTTCAGCAACTTAGCTTTAACGAAGCTGAGCGGCGTCTTTAGGTCTCTGACATCAGTCAACAGATCTGCACTCTCTTCTTCGATAATGGCGTTCACTCCGCCTCCCCTATGATTCGGCATAGGATTCTTCGTGACATTGGGCACATTATCGGAGAAGTTAATGATCTTGGCATCTACCAGGTCCTGTACCTTGTGCTTAAAGGCTTTGCAGTTCTCGATTGTGTGGCCTGGTGCCCCTGAGTGGAAGTCGCAAGTGGCGTTTGCGTCGTACCCTGGTGGAATTGCCCCTGTCAAGGGAGCCATCGTCCTCTTCTGAACCAACTGAAGCTGAATCAAAGTCTGCAAGAGCTGCGCGTACGACATGGGCGGTGCCTCGAAGTGACGGTTTGCCAAAGATGCCTGATTCTGGTACTTTCTATATCCCTGTTGATTCGGTTGCTGCTGCTGCGGAGCTGCTGGGATATTTATACTGGCTATCTGCTGATGAGGTCCTTTGCCCTTCCTTCGAGCGTTGGTCACAGCGCTCGCCTCTCCTTCTCGCCTTTTACCAGCATAAGGTTTCTTTCCACCTCCTCCAGCTGAGGATGATTCACCTTGAATTTTCCCGATCTTGATTCCATTCTCGACGTGCTCGCCCATGATAATGAGAGCTGAGAACGTCCCAGACATACCGCTGACTAACTTTTCATAGTAAACCCCCGGGAGGGTAGCTACAAACATCTGCACGAGCTCGCGTTCAACCATCGGCAGTTGGACCCGAGATGCCAACTCACGCCACCGCTGGGCGTACTCCTTAAATCCTTCATTATTTCTCTGCGACAGGTTCTGGAGCTGGACCCGGTTCGGGGCTAAGTCACTATTGTACTGGTAATGGTGCACAAACGCTTCAGCGAGATCTTTCCATGTGCGCACACTAGTGGGCTCCAGACCCATGTACCACTCGAGGGATGGCCTGGAAAGACTGTCCTGGAAGAAGTGCATCAGCAACTTCTCGTCCTCCGAATAAGCAGACATCTTCCTGTAGTACGATCTCAGGTGGACACGAGGGCAAGTGGTGCCCTTATATTTTTCAAAGTCAGGCACCCTGAACTTAGGAGGTACCTTGAAATCAGCAATTAATCCCAGCTTGGACATATCAACGCCCAAAGTATTCTGATTCTCAATATCTCTCATTTTATCTTCAAGTGCTTTGAATCTGAGCCGCGCTTCAGCATTCAGCTCCCCTTCAGCACCTCTTTGAGAGAACACATCATCCTGATGATCCTCAAGCCATGGTTGAGGCACCAACAGATTCCCGACGCCTGCATTTCCGTTGCCCGGCCCGATGTTGACATTAGCTCCCAGACTCCCATTACCGACGCCCGTCGTATTGAGTCCGATGTTGGCCATCACATTGCCATTAGCACTGCCGTTGGCCCCGGCCACGGGGACACCATTCTGTGGAGTATCAACTGGTGGAGGAGTAGGCACAGCCCCGCTATGGAGTATGCCGTTGCTATCAACCCTGGAGATCAAAGGCTAGACCAAAGTTCTGAGCTGGTCTTGGCCATTGGCGACCACTTGCATGAGCTCCATGAAGCGATCCATCCTCTCGCGGAGCTCCTGAACATCAGTTTGCACTTGATCCATGATCCTGGTCTGATTAGCTCTGGTAGGATAGCGGTGAACTAGTCTCTGATCAATCCTGGAGTCACCGGGAACAGCCTGGGACACCTGTGAACCTGAAAAAACCTGTAAACACTAAAGGGTTAGGAAAAACAACAAAATGCTCGTTGTCGCTACTGCGAAAATCGGCGCCGGCTGAACAGAAGAGTCGCCACCGTGCGTTATTTATCCCAACGGAGGGAAAGGAAACGCTCGAAGTAAACCTACCACAAAACGGGGAAAGGTATGGTCATCGCAACCAAAACCTGAGTTCGGGAGTCGGTTACGCAAGGGGAAGGTATTAGCACCCCTCACGTCCGTCGTACTCGACGGGATCCACGCTTGTTTTCTGGTACGGATTGTTATTTCTATCTAAACTAAGGGTTAAGGGTTAAAAAGAAAAGAAAATGACTCGGCAAAGTATCGCACTTTATGCCTACGTATTCCCGTCTGGAATGAGAAATCAGAGTCAACGTAGTTCGCCTACCTACGGGAAAAGAGGGGAAGGTTGCTCGCTAGGATATCGCGTCTTATGCCTACGTACTTTCATACAGCATGAAAGATCAGAGCAAACGTAGTTCGGGCCACGTACGACACAAGTCTGTTTTGATTGTTTTTATTCCTTCTGAAAAAGGGTTTTTCTGATTACTGGTCCAAGCGGACAAAAATGACGTTTTGATGAGTTCACGTTCTTTTATGGAAGAAGTGTCTTTTATTGTGTTCGAAATATTTATTGTGTTTTTCTGTTTGTTTTGAGAAAGAAGAGACGGAACTCTAACCTACGGCTGAAAAGGGAATCAAACTAACCTAATGTTATCATGCATGGGTTAAGACCTAATGTCTATCATGCTCTTCTCTTGCACAGAGAGAAACAGAGATCCTAAGGGATAAACGGAAACAGAAACAACATCATATATACAACAAAGTAGTAAAATGCATGGATGCAGCAATACAAGCGAGGCAAGGGAGTCCCACTCAACCTCGAACCTAGAAAACAACAGGCAAAAGCGAACAAAATTCGCTTTCAACCTAACAGGTCAATTAGCAAGCAATACAGTCAGGGAAATTCAAACAATACATCAAGAATTATAAACAGCAAAAATAACCAGCACACAACAGTCTTCATCAACATCTGTCTTCAAGTCATCTTCAAACATCTACAAGCTTCAAGCAAGCATCAGTCTTCATCTTCAAGCCTTCAAGCAAGGTCTTTGTCTTCAATCCTTCAAAGGCTTTTCTTCAAGTCTCACTCTCCAAGATGAGAAACAGTCAAAAGAATGAACTGGGGTGTTAAGCAATTAGTTGACCACCAAAGGTGGCAAACAGACTGCTAACAACACATAGAATGTTTCTCTCAAGAGTTCTATCTCTTAGACACTATCACCAAGCCTTCCAAAGGAAGGGGGTGAGTGTCTTAGAGAGACTCTGCATCATAGAGAGGGATGGAGGCAACCAAGACCTTCCATGTTTGTGAATCAAGTTTTCTACTCT
Organism: Lathyrus sativus; assembly: GCA_963859935.3. Lineage (NCBI taxonomy): Eukaryota > Viridiplantae > Streptophyta > Magnoliopsida > Fabales > Fabaceae > Lathyrus > Lathyrus sativus. The sequence continues at coordinate 144,152,955 of OZ012739.1, read as the reverse complement.
AGAGCTCTGCCTAACTCCTAGATCCTATAACCTTCAACAGCTGCCAGCAAGAATTTCTTCACATCAACTCTGGGAATTGGTCTTCATTCTCTTAGTCTTCAATAGGCTTCATCAGCACAGTCATCAGCTCAAACCCAAACCCCAACCAGGCCCAATACCCTACACAGTCAAACAATAACCCTAGAGAGGGCACACCACACAATCAAGCAGATACAGGAAATATACTAGTAGTATTAATATAATATGGGAAGCCTAATATTTTCTAAGGGATCTATTATCTACCCATAATACCCCTATAGTCCCATACCCCAAAATTTAAACTACAACTCCTAAAAGAAATGATTTATTACACCTATGTTATATCTAAACCCTAGTTTTGATTCCTCTAATCACACCTAAACAAACCATCTAAAATTAAATCCTAAAATCATGAATTAAATCTCATATGAAAATTAAAGTCCTAAATGAAGTACTCTAAAAAGAATGGGTCCAAAATATAAAAGGATCTAGCTAAACTAAAATCAATAAGATCAAGTATTAAACTAAACATCATTTAAACCTATTTAAAAGAAAAATATACTAAAAATGCAAAAATAAAATAAAATGCTAATTTTATTATATGACAATTTTCTTAACAGAAATAAGAAAAAGATGCAAAAACAACCACTTAAAAATATGGAATTTTCAATTTGTTAGGAATTTTCAAAGAATTAAGAAAAGTGAATGAAATTAAAATGAATTAGATGAGGTTAGGGGTGCAGTCAGTAATGATTTGCATTAAAACATGGATGATGGGCCCAGACTGGGGGTGCGCATAGCAAGGCGCGTCTGGGCCCAGCTAATCAGAAAACACAAAAGAAAAATAAAAACAAAAAAAGGTGCGAAAAGCAAATATGTTAGTTCAAAATGAATGGGCCTGGCTATTGGGGGTGTGAAAAGCAGTGGCAACTTAAGCCCAGTCTGAGTCGTTTAATGAAACGACGCGTTTTGGCGTTTTCAAAATTCCCTCGCGTTTCACCTTTGAATCCTGGCCATTGGATGCGCTTCTGAGTCAAAGTCTTGTGAATGATCCAACGATCCTCATGTTTCTTCTCCAACGAGCTAGGGTTTCACCATTATTGAACCATGCATGAAGCTTCATGAACCAGACTTCCACCTTCTCATACAGCTTCGTTTCTCCATGAAATTCAGAGCCATAAAAAGCAAAATTGCTCTACATCTTCTCCTCTACACAACCATGGTTTCAGTTTTCTCTAAAACTCAATCTAGAGCCAAACCCGATAGGTAGAAGACCTTGGTTCCAACACCTTACACTGAGATCAACCTTGATGATTCTTGCTAACTCTTACACTAATGTGTTCTACATGTTATGCTGATCATTCTAATCTATCTAGCTAAGATTAACATGCCCTAACCTAAGTGTTCTAAGTCAAAACAGTTTTGGTGCTCATGTAACAAACTCCATGAAATGCTCTTAAACTCACCAGAATTATTCATCTACCTATTCCTAACAATTCTAACCTAAAGATTCTCTATCATGCTATCTATTTCTAGCCAATTCGATAGAAAAACCAACCTGGTGGGATCTTGAAAACAGATGGAGAAATCCTTGGATTCACAGCTAGCAAGGCTTAGGACTTGATCAATGTACTTGGTTCTTGGTTCTGTATGCAGAAATTCTTGCTCAAATGCTTTGGATTGCCATAACCAATTCTTTTTGCAATTTGGAGAATGAACTTGTATAGCACGAATTCTACTTCAATTCAACCAGATCTTGATGGAAACTTCCTCTATGATGAATATAGATGATGATAGGATCAAGAATTTTGGAAAATGATGAAGATTTGATAGAGTTTGGAATGAATTTGCAAGAATGCAAAATGGAGTGAAACTTGGTGTTTTGGATCAAAATGAAGTGCAACCCCTTCATGGATCAGCTATAGGGTTTATATAGATGCCTATGGAAACATCTAGAACTTGCTAGAAACCTCTTGCACTCAAATCCCTTGTGTTTTGGCATGTGTAACTTCATACATAAGCAACCAATGATAACTTCCAAACTTTGAACTAAACTCAAAAATCTAATATTTCCAATCATCTCAAAACATTCTTTCCAATCAAAATGACCTATAATTTCATCCCATTTGGCCATGTTATGAAAAATCTCATTTTTAGGTCACTTTTATTCATTAAATCCACCTTTTAATTGACCAAATTTGGAACCTTGAGCTATGAGCATTTCCAAACTTTCATGATCATTTTTCTAGACTCAAAATGTCATTTGGAGCAAGTTTTATGTTGTGAAGTTTTTCATTTGAAGCTTCCTTGTATGAGTTTTGGGCATAGGCTTGAAATGACCTGTAATTCTCAAATGACCAAAATACCCTTTGCTTGCCAAGGTCATAAGTAGAGTTCCACAAATCAGATGAAGGCATACCATACCTTTATAGAAAGATAAGACAATGAGTAACAACTCTCATGTTGGCCAGAAATCAATTTGAAAGCTCCTTGAGGGGTAAAAGTTGCTTGGAAGACAAGTAACTTTCACAGACAAAATTTCAGATGCCTCAGATGACCTGTAACTTGCAAGAACCATAACTTGAGTTCTATAAATCTCCTTGATGTCTTCCACCACTCAAATTAAAGGTCTTGAGATCATCTACAAGTTTCATGTTGGCCAAGGATCCATTTGAAGCTTGCATTTTGAATTATCTTTCTTGGAAGTTTGACCTAAATCAGGGGATTTTACACAGAAACCCTAATTTAGAAACTCCTCTTCTTCTTGATTTCTCTTGATTTCTCCTTGGCACAACACCACATCCATATCTACATGTCAAATGATGAACCCCACATCTCTCAAATAGACCTTTATGCCTTTCAATCAATCATTTGACCTAGGGTTGACCTAGGGTTAACCCAGATGAAACCCTAGTTGACTGTCTTCAACTGCAACTCTTGTGATCACATCCATGACTTGTCTCACTTTCAAAATGACTCTCCATGTCTTCCATGATGTCTATATACCCTCCATGACCTCAATTCACAGCTCACAACTTCTTTGATGATCTTCAAATACACTCAAGATAGGAGAGAGATCCACTGCTTGATCCACTGACTTGGATAGGCCTGAATTTGAACAATAACCTCTTGATAGGCTCATAGAGATGAGAATAGTACTTGGTCCCTTGTTGGATAACTTGCTATGCTATGCTATGCAGATGATTAGACTATGTACATGACTTTATATGCAAATGCTAATGCAATTGAAACATAAACCAAGTGAAGTAGGTTGAGCAAATTTTAGGGTGCAACAGCTGCCCCTATTCAAGCGACTTGGGCCCGACTGGGTGAAATGCCCGGAGCCTTCATACATTCGAGGTACAAGACGGTTGAATACTAAGAACCCGAAAATTTGCCAACCGCAGAAATAAACTGCACCACTGTTTGGGGAACGACATCCACTAACTGAATCTGGTTGTTACGGCAACAACTGATTCGACGTCTGATAATTCTGATTTCAACTTCAACCACCTATGTAACGCCACAGGTACTGAACACTTTTCGCAAAACACCTCTTTCCACAACTGGACTAACCTTATCAACACAAGAAGAAAGACAAATTCGTCAACCCGAATAGAGATTCTGTTGTCACAGGAGTAACCTTGTCCATATCTGGACCCAAACTTCGTCAAACCACGAATACACAAATCTGTCCACGTCAGGACTCACCTCTCAACAACACAGGAATATAACTTTTTCCATGTTAGGACGCCTGTTTCGTCAACACGAAGAAATCTCAACTAAAACTTGTCCACGTCAGGACTCCACCTGCCGTCAACACGAAAAAAAACTCGGCGACTTCGTTGGGGGATGACTCGTCTGCATTTCATCAGCACGAGGGGATCCTATCAACATAGGAATGAATTTTCCTCGTCAGGAATAAATCGTCCACGTTAGGAATAAACTTTCCACGTTAGGAATAACTTGTCCACGTTAGGAATAAATCGTCCGCGTTAGGAATAAACTTTTCCACGTTAGGAATAAACTTTTCCACGTTAGGAATAAACTTTTCCACGTTAGGAATAAACTTTTCCACGTTAGGAATAACCTTTCCACGTTAGGAATAACCTTTCCACGTTAGGAATAAACTTTTCCACGTTAGGAATAACCTTTCCACGTTAGGAATAACCTTTCCACGTTAGGAATAAACTTTCCACGTTAGGAATACATCGTCCACGTTAGGACTCACACCTCGTCTTGATTTGTCCACGTCAGGACTCACATCTTCGACCCGCTGAGGAAATAAAACTTGTCCACATCAGGACTCACGCTTCATCGATACCGAGAAATCGAATCTGTCCACGTTAGGACTAGCACATCTCGTCAACCTGAGGAAATAAATCTGTCCACGTTAGGACACCCATTTCTCTAGCACGAAGAAATCCCGTCAATATAGGAATAAATTATCCACGTCAGGACTCATATCTCGTCAACGCGAGGAACTCCTATCAATATAGGCAATAAAATTTTGACGACTCCGGGGAAATACTCCTGTCAACCAGTAAGAAAATACATCCGTCTGTTCCTACGGGAAGATACTCTGAATACAGTTTCTCTGCTTATCTCCACAGTAACTAACTCCATTGGTCCCAACCCACAAACCTTTTAGCACTGACGTGACAGCGACTTTGAGGCGGACTCTACTGGGGATATTTGGAAACCAAACTACCGGACGCCTGTTCTGATAACCGGCGGCAGCCTCTGAAATTCTGATTCATGAAACCCTTTGATGCTGACGTAACAACAAATTTGAAGAAAATAATCCGCTGGCCGGACTAGAGACACTTCAACAAGCAACTCTGGCGGGGAAAACAAGAGAAATTTAAACAAATAACTCTGCTCGGGGACAAAGAGGAACTTAACCTAATAACTCTGTGGGGAAAATAGTAAGATGAACCGTATCATCACACGTCTCACGGCGAGACCTCGAATGTCTGGTCATAGATCTAAGCTAGAACTCCATACTCCTGCTAAGAAAACACACCTGAAAGCAAAAGGTTAACCAACCTGATTTATGTTTCAAAAATGCGTATGTTTGAAAATGGCGTAATGCTCTGTACGACATGGAAATGCTACACGTTTTTTATTTGGTGGATGCAAGTATGACACTACATGCCGATGAAAATGCAGACTCGAACTGATGGGATACAGAAACCGCTTCAGCAAAATAAATGCTGAAGACAACGCCAACTCCGCTGGGGGTAACCAGGTGCCACAGAATTATTCCAGCAAAATAAATGCTGGAAGAGTGAAGCCAACTTCGCTGAGGGATAATTGAATGCGCCAATCCTGATTGGACTTCTGCTGGGGAGTGAACGGGTATCACACGGTATTCCAACAAAATAAATGCCAGGATACACCACCAACTCTGCCGGGGAGAGTCTTAATCTTTTTATCTTCGAGTTTCACTGGGAGGAAAGACAACACTTGCTGGAAAGAGAACTCCGTTGGGGACGAAACGATTCTCTTGGGGAAAATCAACTGTCTCCGCTGGGGGAGAGTAAATGACCCTACTGGGAAGGGTAGACTGTCTAAGTACAGCTCACGAGTTGGAAATGTTAATCTTCTGAGGCTAAACCACTCTGCTCGGGATGCACTGTCTGAATACAGTCTGCAATCTTGGAACCGCCAAACTCTGCTGAGGATAAATGACTTTGCTGGAGAATATCCTTCGGATAAGCTACGACTAGCTGGGGAATTTGATCCTTCTTCCGGGAGGAACAGTGTTATCTTGGAAGCGCGACCTGCGTGGGGATCGAGTCTTTCGTTACGAGCTTCTGGTCGATACTGCAATCTTTTGATCGTCCCCTTCATACGGCTACGAACCCTGCAACACCACAAACAAGACAAGACAAGTCTATGCAACCAAATCTATTCAGGTTAATGTTCTTGACATTATTTTCAGTTAATTCAAAGTTTTAGCAATTATTGGCAAGGGCCAGCGACGTTATACACTTGCTAGTTTCATTAAACCTAGGCGTTTATCATGCACAAAACAGTAAAGAACCAGCATCAAATACTGAATAACATGTTTTATTGATTGGGCCCCTAAATGGGCGGAGTTTTGTACACGGGATGTAACTCCTGAAAAGAGGAAGCTACGCACAACAAATATACAAGTATGCACAAGAAGCATAAATATAATGACAAATCAAATTTGTACACATGTCGGCAACGGGATGCAGACGAACATCATGAGTTGATCCTCCTATGACTCGCCCGACTCTAATGCTTTCCCGGCATCCCCACTTCCGAAGAGATTGTATCTGATAATCGACCCTTCAGGTGTATTCTCCCGCACCAATGCTCACTGCAGTATCAAATTCGGACCGCATTCATTTGCTTTTCAAATCCCTAACTTTTGCGTGAACCGCCCTTTACGGGTTTTCAGTTCACCGGGATACCCTTTTTTGCCGAAGCCGCCCAGTGTAGGTTTTCAACTTCGCGGGTGTACATTTTTTTCAATTTTATCCCTAACTTTTGCCCGAACCTTTCATTCTGTTTTTGGTTCGCCAGGATGCCCTATTTTTGCCTGGACTCTCTTTTTCTGTCCAGCGGGTCAATTTCAAGCAAAGTATTTTTTAACTGCGTCCGAATTCACAGGCGACGTAAAGTCTTCACCGTCCATGGTGGACAACAATAAAGCCCCTCCTGAAAAGACTTTTTTGACAACGTATGGCCCTTCGTAGTTGGGGGTCCACTTGCCTCTGTGATCTGCCTGCGGCGGGAGAATCCTCTTCAGCACAAGGTCGCCCGTCTGAAAGCTCCGAGGATGTATCTTCTTATCATATGCTTTCTTCATTCGGCTCTGGTACAAACGACCGTATGCTAGAGAAGCTAGCCTCTTCTCATCCATTAAACTCAGCTGGTTCAACCTGTCTTTCACCCATTCTGCCTCGTCTAGTTGGACATCTCGTAATAATCTCAGTGAAGGAATCTCAACTTCCAGTGGTAGTACTGCTTCCATTCCATATACCAACGAGAACGGGGTCGCCCCGGTTGATGTACGTACCGTCGTACGATAACCGTGCAAAGCAAAAGGTAGCATCTCATGCCAGTCCTTATAGGTCACCACCATCTTCTGAACGATCTTCTTTATATTCTTATTGGCCGCTTCAACAGCGCCATTCATCTTGGGTCGGTAAGGGGAGGAGTTGTGATGCTCGATCTTGAAATTCTGACAGAGCTCCTTCATCATTTTGTTATTCAGGTTTGAACCGTTGTCGGCGATTATCCGCTCGGGGATTCCATATCTGCAAATGATATCTCTCTTGATGAACCTGGCTACCACCTGCTTGGTCACGTTTGCGTAAGATGCCGCTTCCACCCATTTGGTGAAATAATCGATTGCTACTAGAATGAAGCGGTGCCCGTTAGAAGCCGTCGGCTCGATCTTTCCAATCATATCAATTCCCCACATCGAGAATGGCCATGGTGACGACATCACGTTCAGAGGACTCGGAGGCACATGGATCTTATCAGCATAGATCTGGCACTTATGACACTTCCTCGCAAACTTGAAACAATCAGTTTCCATAGTCAGCCAATAATAACCTGCCCGCAGCAACTTCCTCGTCATAGCATGCCCACCAGCATGCGTACCAAATGTACCCTCATGTATTTCCTCCATGAGCAGCTTCGCCTCTTTTTCGTCTACACAACGTAGTAGCACCAAGTCGTGATTTCGTCTGTACAGGACACCGTTCGGATTCAGGTAGAAATTACCCGCCAATCTCCTGAGAGTCTTTTGATCGTGACTGGATGCCCCAGCCAGATACTCTTTATTTTTCAGGAAATTAAGGATATCAAAATACCACGGTTTATCATCAGATGCTTCGTCAATGGCAAACACGAAGGCAGGTCTGTCAAGCCGAGAGATAACAATTCTGGGAGCCTCATTCCAGAAATTGACTTTATACATGGAAGACAACGTGGCCAGGGCGTCAGCCATCTGATTCTCCGCTCGCGGTACATGATGCAATTCAACCTTGTCAAATAAAGGCAACAATCTCCTTGCGTAGTTCATGTATGGTATCAAATTAGGCTGACGTGTCTCCCATTCTCCTTTTATTTGATTCACTACCAGAGCTGAGTCTCCGTATACATCCAGATTTTTGATTCGCAAATCAATGGCCTCTTCAAGCCCCATGATACAAGCTTCGTATTCGGCTTCATTATTGGTAACTGGAAAGGTCAATCGAGTAGTAAATGAGATGTGCGACCCGTGTGGAGTAGTGATGATTGCCCCTATTCCGCTACCGTAGGCGTTTACAGCTCCGTCAAAGATCAACTTCCATTTGGAGCCCAATTCTGGTCCTTCGTCTGGCAACGGTTCTTCACAATCTTTCATCTTTAGGTACATGATATCCTCGTCAGGAAAATCAAACCTCATCGATTGGTAATCCTCAATAGGCTGCTCTGCCAAATACTCAGACAATATACTCCCCTTTATAGCCTTCTGCGAGACATACTGGATGTCGTATTCGGTCAAAACCATCTGCCAGCGGGCAATTCTCCCCGATAATGCCTGCTTTTCGAATACATATTTGATAGGATCCATCTTCGAGATGAGCATGGTTGTATGATTCAGCATGTATTGCCTCAAACGCTTGGCGGCCCAGGCTAGCGCGCAACAAGTTTTTTCGAGCATTGAATATCGAGATTCACATTCAGTAAACTTCTTACTCAAGTAGTAGATCGCATGCTCTTTTCTTCCTGTCTCGTCGTGTTGACCGAGAACACAACCCATACTTCCCTCAAGGACTGTCAAATACATAATCAAAGGTCTCCCTGCCACTGGGGGTATCAAAATAGGAGGCTCCTGCAAATACTGCTTTATTTTATCGAACGCCTTTTGACAATTTTCATTCCATGTTACAACTTGGTCTTTTTTCAACAGCTTGAATAATGGCTCACACATAGCCGTTAGGTGAGATATGAACCGGGCGATGTAGTTCAACCTCCCTAAAAACCCGCGCACCTCTTTTTCTATTTTAGGCGTCGGCATCTCTTGTATTGCTTTTATTTTTGCGGGATCAACCTCTATTCCTTTTTCGCTCACGATAAACCCCAGCAGTTTACCCGATCTCACCCCGAAGGTGCACTTGTTAGGGTTCAGTCTCAGCCTGAACTTCCTAAGCCTTTTGAATAACTTTAGCAGATTCACCAAATGTTCTTCCTCCGTCTGGGATTTGGCAATCATATCATTGACATAAAATTCGATCTCCTTATGCATCATATCATGAAAAAAAGTTGTCATCGCACGCTGATACGTTGCCCCAGCATTCTTTAGTCCGAAGGGCATCACTTTGTAACAAAATGTTCCCCAAGGTGTGATGAAAGTAGTCTTCTCCATGTCCTCTGGCACCATTTTAATCTGATTATAGCCCGAGAAGCCATCCATGAAGGAGAATACGGAGAATTGAGCAGTGTTGTCAACTAGCACATCGATGTGAGGAAGCGGAAAATCATCTTTCGGGCTCGCTTTATTCAAATCTCGGTAATCTACGCACATTCTCACTTTACCGTCTTTCTTTGGCACTTGTACAATATTAGCGACCCATGAGGGATATTTTGTCACAGCTAGGAAACCAGCATCCCACTGCTTTTGAACCTCCTCTTTAATTTTCACTGCCATATCGGGTCTAGTTCTGCGAAGCTTCTGCTTGACCGGCGGGCATTCTTCTTTTAACGGCAGGCGGTGCACAACCATATCTGTATCAAGCCCAGGCATGTCTTCATACGACCAAGCGAACACATCACTATACTCTCTGAGCATTTCAACCAGTCTTCGCTTGACGTCGCTCTGCAGCGCGGCTCCTATACGGATGTTCTTTTCAACCCCTTCCGACCCCAGGTTAATAATTTCAATGACCTCTTCGTGAGGCAGAATGACACGATCTTCTTGCTTTACCAACCAAGACAATTCTTCGGGAACATCGCCATCTTCCACATTCTCTTCTTCGGCCTGAAATACCGGGTGCTCAAAGTCGAGACGAGTCATAGGCGGTTCAATGATGTCATCTGAAAATGTTATCCTGCAAAAGGAATGGTTAAATGCTTCAAAATGCGTATAAAGCGAATAACCACGTTGCCATTTTATTGTAAAACACAAAACAGGAAAAACAGAGATCGCAATATTTGTACATGAAAAAAACTCCTTTTATTTAATTATTAAACAACGCAATGTTCATAACAGCACGGCCCTAAGCAAAATCATGATGCCCCGGGTAAGACACCAGATTGTTCAACAATTAAGAAAACAAAGTGTTACTGTTTGAGTGTCACAGGAACAATCTCCTGAGTAGACCAATTGCATAATCCTTGTCCTGGCACGCTCGGCTGAATCCAGGCGTCCATGTCGCAATCATTGTCTCCTTCCTCGGAATCTGAAACAGCGTTGATGGCCTCGTGACACACTCCACTAGCGGTGATGGTTATCGGTCCTCTGAAACGGGGTGCCCCCACAGCAGGTGTTGATGACGACGATTGATATCCCAGCCCAAATCGGTCCATCTTCACGGGAATATCCAGCACCTTGCCCCAGCCTTTTGTCTCACCAGTCTCCACTAGAGCTTGAGCTTCCTTATATGACGAGACGGCTACCTCTGACGCTTTACTCGGCCCGGGACCTTTGTCTTTGATGCGCAACCCTTCAAAGGCTTGACAGGGTGTTTCATGAATCTCGCCGTCGACTTCTACATATTTGAATGATGACAGATGGCTGACCAATATATCTTCTTCTCCACAGACTGTGACCACGCTGTCCCCTACCATGTACTTCAACTTTTGATGCAAGGTAGACGTGACTGCCCCGACACCATGGATCCAGGGTCGTCCGAGAAGGCAGCTGTATGCTGGCTGGATATCCATAATATAAAATTCAGTTGCGAAAACCTCCGGCCCCACCTGTAGAGGTAACGTTATGGATCCAAAGACTGTTCTTCGTGTACCATCGAATGCCCTGACTACCAAGTCACTAGGCGTACACATGATCCCTCTGACGTCCAGTTTCATCATCGCCTTCTTAGGCAGTACGTTCAAGGACGATCCGGTGTCTACCAGTACATGAGACATGACTGATCCTCTACACTCCACTGAGACGTGCAACGCCATGTTATGCTCTCTCCCCTTCGGGGTCAAATCAAAGTCTGTAAATCCCAAGCTATGGCCTGCGTTCACATGCGCCAACACCCCCTCTAACTGATTCACGGAAACATCTTGGGGTACGAAGGACGTATCCAGAACTTTCAACAATGCATTTCTGTGAGCTTCAGAACACAATAGTAACGACAGAATGGATATCTTGGACGGCGTCTATTGGAGATGCTCAACAATCTTATAATCGCTCTTGCGAATAAGGCGCATGAACTCTTCCACATCCTTCGATGACGTTTCTTTTTCGTTCCCCTGCACTAGGACATTCTCATTCATCTTTCCTTTTCCTTTCGCCAGTCGTTCAGCCTCTACCTCAGGCGATATGAAGATCCTCCCACTTCTTGTCATACCTCCGGTACCGACAACGTTGTCTACAACCTCAACTGGCTACTTATTAACATCAATTTTCACCCCATCACAGTAAACTTCCAACCCATAGGTCCAGGGGACTGCCTTAGTGCTCTCATAAGGGATTGGTCCTGCCTTGGTGATAGTGATCGGCGGTCGCTTGGCCGGCGCCGTTATAGTTATTGTTTTTCGGGGGATCGTCACAGTAGCTACATCACTTTGCTTGTCTGCTGATAACTCTGCAGGTTCTTCAACTGCCGCTCTGTCGAATTGCAATGTGCCGCCATCTATTAAAGCCTGAATACCCTTCTTCAATTCATCACAACCCCCAGCTTGGGTCCAACACTCTAAGCAGTACTCGTCGCAACCTGGATACACACCACCTTGCAATAATCTGCTCTTTATCTCGCACAACGGTGTCTTTAGGTCGTCAACATTCATAATCAAGTTCAAACCCTCCTCGGTTAAAATGGCGTTTGCCCCATGATTGGGCATGGGCTTTTGCACTATGTTCGGACCCGCCTGTCCAAAATTGATAGCCTTACTATCCAATAGATCCTGCACCACATGCTTGAACGCGTGGCAACCCTCTACATCGTGGCCAGGAGCCCCGGAGTGGAATTCACAGTGCCTGCTTGCATCGTAACCGTACGGAGGAGTGCCTGTTATTGGCGCCAGAGTTCTCTTTTCCACCAAGTTCAAACCCAGTAACGTCTGTAGTAATTCTGCATACGTTGAAGGAGGCGTTTCAAACACCCTCCTTGGTTTGCCCCCTTGGACTCTGCCCTGGACAGGATGTGCCCCCTGTTGTAGCTGCCGTTGCTGTTGTTGTTGTTGTTGTTGTTGTTGTTGTTGTATTGGTTGTTGCTGAAATGGAATAGTAACACTTGCCACCTGCTGCGGCTGATTGTACTGGTTTCGACCTCTGCCCCGACCTCGGCCTCGGCCCCCAAACACTGCGCTTGCATCACCTTGACGGCGCCCACCGAAAGCCCTTCTGTTACTGCCAGCCGAAGTGGATTCCTTAGCTTGGAATCTTCCCTGTTTAATGTTGCTTTCAATCTTCTCTCCCATCAGGATTAAGTCTGAGAAACTGCCCAAAGAAGTATGAAACAACTTGTCATAAAACATGCCTGTGAATGTTCCTATGAACATATCATTCATTTCTTTGTCCTCCAAAGGGGGATGAACTCGGGCAGCCATGTCGCGCCATCTCTGCGCATACTCTTTGAAGCTCTCGCCCTTCTTCTGGGACAACCCCTGCAATTGGACCCGGTTGGGTGCCAAGTCACTGTTGTACTTATAGTGAGCCACAAATGCTTCAGCCAGCTGCTTCCATGTCTTTATCTGAGTTGGTTCCAATCCCATATACCACTCAAGGGAAGGACCAGACAAGCTATCTTGAAAGAAATGCATTAGCATCCTCTCATCGTTTGAATATGTCGACATCCTTCTGTAATATGACCGCACGTGCACTTTTGGACAGGTATCCCCCTTATATTTGTCGAATGTGGGAGCTTTGAACTTGATTGGCACCCTCAGGCCAGGCACCAGACCCATTGTAGTCATATCTAAGCCGACAGCGCTTTGATTCACGACCCCCTTCATCTGCTCCTCGAGCATCCTGATTCTCTGAGAGTCATCCATAGGACCTTCAAAACCTCCACCGGAGAAAGCATCCTCTTGCTGATCCTCTAGCTAATTACCGTTCCCAGCTTCGTATCCATCGTACCCGTTGTTACGGCCAACTCTAGTCTGATTCATTACAGGGCCTCGCCCCCTGTTACCATACCCCGGAGCGATTCCTGCAGGTCCAAAAGCCATTAACCCAGCGCCATTTCCATTTCCGAATCCGCCATAACCCTGATTAGTCATACCATATCCGTCCTGTCCGAAGCCTTGAGCGTTGAAGCCGTACTTCCCAGCATGATCAAACCCCTGGTCATTGAAGCCAAATCCATTATTACCGAAGCCATTACCTCCCATATTATCACCCAGGTTGACATCTCCGAGCCCAACGTTGTTGACGACAGTCTCGTTACCGATTCCAATGTTACCGTTCCCGACGGCAGCGCCGTTGTTCACATTGACGGCAGGTATGTTTACCACAGGTGGAGCCACTGGTGTGGGGGTACCATCCCCGTGAATAGTTTCGACTCGCACAGACTGATGATCCTCATTTCCATGCCCAACATTTCTTACCAACAGAGGCTGCACCAAAGCTTGCAAATTCTCCTGTCCTTTCGCAATGGTCTCCATTGTCTGCATGAATAGCGCCAGCTTCTTACGCATGTCTTGCATTTCATTCTGCATCTGATCCATAATTCTTCGGCAGTTGGTACGAGTGGAGTATCGGTGCGGGCGCTGACCTTCAATCCTAAAAAAGACCTGGTACAGTGCAAGAAATGAGATACCGTTCAATAATCACCTGTAATGCAATATGAATGGGAATGCAATGCAATATGTGTCTATGCATTAGGGAATATCATTCCCCGATTCTAGTGCGAATGTGCCAGTGTGGTGACAATGACAGCAATACGATATTCGGAGCCGAATCATAGAAAACACCCCTTATATTGCAGAGAAATCCATTGAGCCAAGAATACAATATCAATGCGTGTACAAGAAAGCATGACCTCAACCAACAATCCTGGTGATGATCAGCACAAATGCAAATAAGGCATATACATTAATACATGAAACGGTCAAGTACTCCCATATGCCTGGTACTCTTCTAGTAACTTCTCAGTCTCTGGATGACTTGGTCGGGTAAGCAGACCCTCAACAAGTAGATATCTTCGCTTGAGAACACGTCGCAAATCACCAGCGGATTCCTCCCATGCCCCTTCTCCGAAGCGATCCTCTAGCTTCCGCTTCTGAGACACAACTTCTTTCTTGCCCTCGATGGCCTTGTTCAATGCATTCTGGAGACTGTATCTGGCCATCACCTCTTCTTCATACTTCTTAATGCTAGCCTTCAACTGTTCTTCGAGTTCAGAAATTTGCTGCTTCAATTTATCTTCCCTCTTTTTGTTGTTGGTTAGCGTAGCATTCCACGTCTTGTTACAAGAAGAGATTTCCCGGTGGGCGGCATCGAGTGCTTTCTTTTTGGACTCCAACATGTCATGGGAGCTTCTGAATTCTTTCCCCAGACGTTCGCGCTTCTTTTTCTCTTCAGTCAATTCGGCACCTAGCCTGTTTACCAACTCGATCTGCTGTTGGAAAGAATGCACAACCTTATTCTTCTCACTACGCATCTGAGCCAGCTCCTTTTCTAACTCTTCATTGATCTTCATCAAGGCTTCTTTTTCTTTTACAACTCGCTCGTAGACCTCCATAGTAACAGTGGTTGGTTCCTCCTCAGGAGTATGAACAGGGACTGGTGCAGCTGGAAATGGCATCAGTAACTGTCTTGCTCTCTTTTGGATCCAAACTTTGTATGGTGCATAAGCCTGACAATTGTTCTTCCTCAACAGTGGTTTCCCTCTTCTGTTGATACACATCCATGCGTGCTGAAGCTTGGCTAGTAACTCTCCATTCAAGTCACCGGTGAAGTACAGAGATTCCTGTACTTCCTCCTCCTGAGGTGGGTTCTTCAACGCGTATCCAAACTGGCGAACGAACAGAGATGGGTTGTAATTGATACACCCTTTTCTTCCTATCAAAGGAACATTAGGATACCCAGAACAACTGAAAATAAGCTCAGACCCCAACAGGTCTCGGTCAAACCACTCAATGTTTTCAGAAGATAGTCTCATCAAGCGCTCTGGCCAGTCAGTTGTAGTTGCACTATCCACAAAAGGTCCCTTTAGGGGAAGATGGCTCTTAAACCACATGTACAGCAAAGGCACACAACAAGAGACGTTCTTGCCTCTCCTATTCTCATTTCTGTAGTGCATCGAATGGTAGAAGTCCCCGATCAATGTGGGTACAGGGTTTCCAGCAGCAAACAAATGAAATGCATCCATGTCCACGAAATTCGAGAAATTGGGAAATAACACTATCCCATAAATGCATAGAGCCAAAACAGCGTTAAAGACCACCCAACATCCATTCTTGGCGTATTCTTGAGCCTTACCAATCAGAAACTGGAGAGAGAAACCTGGAACCCCGCGCTAAGAAGTCATCAACAGCTCAGAAGCATTCATGTGCAAGGCCTTAGCTAATTCCTCCAACTTGGGCTCAGCGGCAGAGTGAATAAAAGGAACTTTATTCTGTACTGGCAGCTCAGTAAACTCTACATACTCTTCAATGGTAGGCCCCAAAATAAAGTCAACGAATGTGAAACATCTCAAAGCAGGGTCATAGAATTGCATCAGTGTATACAGCCCATTCAATTCATCATCAGTTGATTTGCGAACCAATCTCAACAGCCGTCCGTAACTCTGCCTGAAGCTTCTACGGACATTCTCATCAGCAAGAGAGATCAGACCCAGGAGGGGAGTAATATCAGGGATAGGTAACTTGTAGGCAACTGTCATCCTCAAACCAGCCATGATCAATACCCAAAAGTCCGGACACTAGAACCGGGGAATATGCAAATGCACCTGCAGCACAGACACACGTTAATGGGATGCAATGATAATGGTTATGCGAACAATGCAATGCAAGTAACATGCAATAGGGACCAAATGCCATAGCTGAGAAGCCTGAACCATATCAAAAGTCTCAGATAGACCCTCCAGAATTCCTCAAACCCTGGTCTCAGATAGACCCAATACAAAGTTCCAACACTGGTCTCTGATAGACCCCACAACATAACTTTTGACTGGTCTCTGATAGACCTCATATCATAACTCCAACTGGTCTCTGATAGACCTCTCAACTGTCCATAAATACTCAGGATCTCAGATCGAGAAACAACTGGTATCTGAAGGTCTAGTTACCTGCATAACCCCAAAACCCTCTCACAAGTAGGTGTCCTAGTAACTGACAAAGGTATGGCATCCTATGCGGTCGTCGGCGTCACAGACTTTCAGGGTTGACGATACGATTCCCCGAAGGAGTGGCATCATCAAATCCTGAAGAGGCCTCACTTAGCCAACTTCCAAATGGTCGGTTCCCAGAGTCGACAATCCAACTAACCAGCAACCCGAGCCACCCAAAGGGTAGGACAGGAGGCCAACCAGAAGAACCTCGTCTGAGTGTGGATTTCGCGGGACACTAGGACATGCAAAGCACGTGCGCGCCCACTACTTTCCACTCTAATTCTAGGTGCACTCAAGCCCAGGTCCGGCTTATCTCTCAATCATGGAACACCCGTCACACCCCAATACAACAATAATAACAATATAATGCTGAAAGTAAATGACAGAAAAAATAAATCCATACAAAATCCTCGACGGGAAAACAAGCGCTAGGATTGACTCGCTTAAGGGACGTTGGATCTCAAATGCATAAGGAACTATCGCAGTCCTTAGCAGCCAGGGGACGTTGGATCCCCAGCAGAGTTGCCAGCTGTCGCTACTGCGAAAATCGGCGCCGGCTGAACAGAAGAGTCGCCACCGTGCGTTATTTATCCCAACGGAGGGAAAGGAAACGCTCGAAGTAAACCTACCGCAAAACGGGGAAAGGTATGGTCATCGCAACCAAAACCTGGGTTCGGGAGTCGGTTACGCAAGGGGAAGGTATTAGCACCCCTCACGTTCGTCGTACTCGACGGGATCCACGCTTGTTTTCTGGTACGGATTGTTATTTCTATCTAAACTAAGGGTTAAGGGTTAAAAAGAAAAGAAAATGACTCGGCAAAGTATCGCACTTTATGCCTACGTATTCTCGTCTGGAACGAGAAATCAGAGTCAACGTAGTTCGCCTACCTACGGGAAAGGAGGGGAAGGTTGCTCGCTAGGATATCGCATCCTATGCCTACGTACTTTCATACAACATGAAAGATCAGAGCAAACGTAGTTCGGGCCACGTACGACACAAGTCTGTTTTGATTGTTTTTATTCCTTCTGAAAAAGGGTTTTTCTGATTACTGGTCCAAGCGGACAAAAATGACGTTTTGATGAGTTCACGTTCTTTTACGGAAGAAGTGTCTTTTATTGTGTTCGAAATATTTATTGTGTTTTTCTGTTTGTTTTGAGAAAGAAGAGACGGAACTCTAACCTACGGTTGAAAAGGGAATCAAACTAACCTAATGTTATCATGCATGGGTTAAGACCTAATGTCTATCATGCTCTTCTCTTGCACAGAGAGAAACAGAGATCCTAAGGGATAAACGGAAACAGAAACAACATCATATATACAACAAAGTAGTAAAATGCATGGATGCAGCAATACAAGCGAGGCAAGGGAGTCCCACTCAACCTCGAACCTAGAAAACAACAGGCAAAAGCGAACAAAATTCGCTTTCAACCTAACAGGTCAATTAGCAAGCAATACAGTCAGGGAAATTCAAACAATACATCAAGAATTATAAACAGCAAAAATAACCAGCAAACAACAGTCTTCATCAACATCTGTCTTCAAGTCATCTTCAAACATCTACAAGCTTCAAGCAAGCATCAGTCTTCATCTTCAAGCCTTCAAGCAAGGTCTTTGTCTTCAATCCTTCAAAGGCTTTTCTTCAAGTCTCACTCTCCAAGATGAGAAACAGTCAAAAGAATGAACTGGGGTGTTAAGCAATTAGTTGACCACCAAAGGTGGCAAACAGACTGCTAACAACACATAGAATGTTTCTCTCAAGAGTTCTATCTCTTAGACACTATCACCAAGCCTTCCAAAGGAAGGGGGTGAGTGTCTTAGAGAGACTCTGCATCATAGAGAAGGATGGAGGCAACCAAGACCTTCCATGTTTGTGAATCAAGTTTTCTACTCTAGAGCTCTGCCTAACTCCTAGATCCTATAACCTTCAACAGCTGCCAGCAAGAATTTCTTCACATCAACTCTGGGAATTGGTCTTCATTCTCTTAGTCTTCAATGGGCTTCATCAGCACAATCATCAGCTCAAACCCAAACCCCAAGCAGGCCCAATACCCCACACAGTCAAACAATAACCCTAGAGAGGGCACACCACACAATCAAGCAGATACAGGAAATATACTAGTAGTATTAATATAATAGGGGAAGCCTAATATTTTCTAAGGTATCTATTATCTACCCATAATACCCCTATAGTCCCATACCCCAAAATTCAAACTACAACTCCTAAAGGAAATGATTTATTACACCTATCTAAACCCTAGTTTTGATTCCTCTAATCACACCTAAACAAACCATCTAAAATTAAATCCTAAAATCATGAATTAAATCTCATATGAAAATTAAAGTCCTAAATGAAGTACTCTAAAAATAATGGGTCCAAAATATAAAAGGATCTAGCTAAACTAAAATCAACAAGATCAAGTATTAAACTAAACATCATTTAAACCTATTTAAAATAAAAATATACTAAAAATGCAAAAATAAAATAAAATGCTAATTTTATTATATGGCAATTTTGTTAACAGAAATAAGAAAAAGATGCAAAAACAACCACTTAAAAATATGGAATTTTCAATTTGTTAGGAATTTTCAAAGAATTAAGAAAACTGAATGAAATTAAAATGAATTAGATGAGGTTAGGGGTGCAGTCAGTAATGATTTGCATTAAAACATGGATGATGGGCCCAGACTGGGGGTGCGCATAGCAAGGCGCGTCTGGGCCCAGCTAATCAGAAAACACAAAAGAAAAATAAAAACAAAAAAAGGTGCGAAAAGCAAATATGTTAGTTCAAAATGAATGGGCCTGGCTATTGGGGGTGTGAAAAGCAGTGGCAACTTAAGCCCAGTCTGAGTCGTTTAATGAAATGACGCGTTTTGGCGTTTTCAAAATTCCCTCGCGTTTCACCTTTGAATCCTGGCCATTGGATGCGCTTCTGAGTCAAAGTCTTGTGAATGATCCAACGATCCTCATGTTTCTTCTCCAACGAGCTAGGGTTTCACCATTATTGAACCATGCATGAAGCTTCATGAACCAGACTTCCACCCTCTCATACAACTTCGTTTCTCCATGAAATTCAGAGCCATAAAAAGCAAAATTGCTCTACATCTTCTCCTCTACACAACCATGGTTTCAGTTTTCTCTAAAACTCAATCTAGAGCCAAACCCGATAGGTAGAAGACCTTGGTTCCAACACCTTGCACTGAGATCAACCTTGATGATTCTTGCTAACTCTTACACTAATGTGTTCTACATGTTATGCTGATCATTCTAATCTATCTAGCTAAGATTAACATGCCCTAACCTAAGTGTTCTAAGTCAAAACAGTTTTGGTGCTCATGTAACAAACTCCATGAAATGCTCTTAAAGTCACCAGAATTATTCATCTACCTATTCCTAACAATTCTAACCTAAAGATTCTCTATCATGCTATCTATTTCTAGCCAATTCGATAGAAAAACCAACCTGGTGTGATCTTGAAAACAGATGGAGAAATCCTTGGATTCACAGCTAGCAAGGCTTAGGACTTGATCAATGTACTTGGTTCTTGGTTCTGTATGCAGAAATTCTTGCTCAAATGCTTTGGATTGCCATAACTAATTCTTTTTTCAATTTGGAGAATGAACTTGTATAGCACGAATTCTACTTCAATTCAACCAGATCTTGATGGAAACTTGCTCTATGATGAATATAGATGATGATAGGATCAAGAATTTTGGAAAATGATGAAGATTTGATAGAGTTTGGAATGAATTTGCAAGAATGCAAAATGGAGTGAAACTTGGTGTTTTGGATCAAAATGAAGTGCAACCCCTTCATGTATCAGCTCTAGGGTTTATATAGATGCCTATGGAAACATCTAGAACTTGCTAGAAACCTCTTGCACTCAAATCCCTTGTGTTTTGGCATGTGTAACTTCATACATAAGCAACCAATGATAACTTCCAAACTTTGAACTAAACTCAAAAATCTAATATTGCCAATCATCTCAAAACATTCTTTCCAATCAAAATGACCTATAATTTCATCCCATTTGGCCATGTTATGAAAAATCTCATTTTTAGGTCACTTTTATTCATTAAATCCACCTTTTAATTGACCAAATTTGGAACCTTGAGCTATGAGCATTTCCAAACTTTCATGATCACTTTTCTAGACTCAAAATGTCATTTGGAGCAAGTTTTATGTTGTGAAGTTTTTCATTTGAAGCTTCCTTGTATGAGTTTTGGGCATAGGCTTGAAATGACCTGTAATTCTCAAATGACCAAAATACCCTTTGCTTGCCAAGGTCATAAGTAGAGTTCCACAAATCAGATGAAGGCATACCATACCTTTCTAGAAACCTAAGACAATGAGGAACAACTCTCATGTTGGCCAGAAATCCATTTGAAATCTCCTTGAGGGGTAAAAGTTGCTTGGAAGACAAGTAACTTTCACAGACAAAATTTCAGATGCCTCAAATGACCTGTAACTTGCAAGAACCATAACTTGAGTTCTATAAATCTCCTTGATGTCTTCCACCACTCAAATTAAAGGTCTTGAGATCCTCTACAAGTTTCATGTTGGCCAAGGATCCATTTGAAGCTTGAATTTTGAATTATCTTGCTTGGATGTTTGACCTAAATCAGGGGATTTTACACAGAAACCCTAATTTAGAAACTCCTCTTCTTCTTGATTTCTCTTGATTTCTCCTTGGCACAACACCACATCCATATCTACATGTCAAATGATGAACCCCACATCTCTCAAATAGACCTTGATGCCTTTCAATCAATCATTTGACCTAGGGTTGACCTAGGGTTAACCCAGATGAAACCCTAGTTGACTGTCTTCAACTGCAACTCTTGTGATCACATCCATGACTTGTCTCACTTTCAAAATGACTCTCCATGTCTTCCATGATGTCTATATACCCTCCATGACCTCAATTCACAGCTCACAACTTCTTTAATGATCTTCAAATACACTCAAGATAGGAGAGAGATCCACTGCTTGATCCACTGACTTCTTAGATTTCACTTTCTTTCTGATGACTTGGATAGGCCTGAATTTGAACAATAACCTCTTGATAGGCTCATAGAGATGAGAATAGTACTTGGTACCTTGTTGGATAACTTGCTATGCTATGCTATGCAGATGATTAGACTCTGTACATGACTTTATATGCAAATGCTAATGCAATTGAAACATAAACCAAGTGAAGTAGGTTGAGCAAATTTTAGGGTGCAACACTCGCCATGCAAATGCTTCATGCAAATGCATGCGTGTGTCTGTGTGTTTGGGAGATTTCCCCCAATCCTAGTGCCTGAGTGCCAGTGCTGATAATAATAATAATAAGATGTCCGAGCCCAATCATGGAAACATCAATCTCATATATAAAGAAAGCCTGTGAAGGCAGTACATAGCATCAGCGAGTACAAGACGAATCAACAGCGTGACCTCAGCCAATAAGCCTGGTGATGGTCAGCATACAACAATGATCGAAACAAAAGAAATACAAATAGTCAAGTACGGCCACGGGCGCGATACTCTTCTAACAACTCCTTCGTCTCTGGATGGTCTGGCAGAGTGAGCAACCCCTCGACGAGCAATTCCCTCTGCACAATGGTATACTGAAGTCCCTCGACCGAACTTTCCCATGCTCCTTTGCCGAAGCAATCTTCTAATTTCCGCTTTTTGGACTCAAACGTCAGCTTGCGCTCCTTCAGGTTAGCGAGAGCTTTGTTGAGCTGGCCTTCGGCGGCGTATCTGCGGGCGGTTTCTTCATCAAACCTCTTTTCACTGTCCTTCACCTGGGCTTCCAGTTTGGAGATCTGCAGCATCAGCTTACCCTCCCGCTCTTTCCTGGTGGCCAGGGAAGCCTTCCAGTGCTGGTTGAACTTGGATATCCTCCGATATGCCTCGTCCAAGTGCTGTTTCTTCGTAGCCAGTACGTCGTTGACAGCTTTGAAGTCTCGACCCATGCGTTCACGCTCGGCTATCTGCTTAGTCATGTCTGTACCTAGCTGGTTCACCAGCTCTGTCTGCCTTTTGAAAGAATGAACGGCTTCGTTCCTCTCACTTCGGAGCTGAGCTAATTCCTTCTCCAATTCTTCGTTCGCCCGCTTCAATTCATCCCGCTCGGCTAACACCTGATTATGCTGCTGAATGGGCACGGTAGTAGGCTTTTCGATCATTGGAGGGCTTTCCGGCTTGGCCTGAGGAAATGGAATCCCTACAGCATTGGCCCTGGCTCTGATCCAAGTCACGTACGGAGGGTAGGCTTGATTGTTGCTTTTTCCCAGCAAAGGCTTTCCTCGCTTACTGATACCATTCCACGCGCGCTGAAGCTTGGACAACAGATCCCCCTCTAGAAGACCAGTGAAGTACAGAGATTCCTGTACCTCTTCATCCTTCGGCGGAGTTCTCAAAGCATACGCGAACTGTCGAACCAGAAACAATGGATTGTAGTTTATACTGCCCTTCCTGCCTATCAAAGGCACATTTGGAAACCCGCTGCAAATGAAGATCACCTCAGTACCCAACCTATCTCTGTCGAACCAGTCAATATCCTCTGCAGATAAACTCATCAGACGCTCAGGCCACTCAGCTGTGGCTGCAGACAAGACAAAAGGACCCCTCTTGGGCAGATGACTATCAAGCCATTTATAAAGCAAAGGTACGCAGCATGAGACATTCTTCCCCCTCCTGTTCTCGTTTTTATAGTGGACTGAATGATAGACATCTCCTATCAAGTTAGGTACTGGATTCCCTGATGTGAAGATGTGAAATGCATCGAAGTCTACAAAATCGGGCATGTTGGGGAACAAAATGATGCCATATATGCACAGAGCGAGGATGGCATTGAACGCGACCCAACATCCGTCCTTGGCACACTGCTGAGCCTTACCCACTAGAAACTGCAAGGAGAACCCAGGAACCTTGTTCCAACTAGTCAACACCAACTCGGAGGCGTCCAGATGAAGTGAAGGAGCTAAACCAGCCAGATCGGGCTCAGCATCCATATGAACAAAAGGCATCTGCCTCTTGATAGGCACGCCTAGCAAATCAGCATACTCTTCCAGCGTAGGTGCGAGAACAAAGTCCTGAAAAGTAAAACATCTCAGCGGAGGGTCGTAGAACTGCAGCAGAGCGTGCAACCCATTCAACTCGAACACAGAAGGCTTGTGAACCAAACTGAGCAACCTGCCGTAAGATTTCCTAAACTCATCCCTCACAGAATCATCTGCTAGAGCTATCAAACCAGTCAACTTAACCACATCGGGGGCAGGGAACTTGTAAGCCACGGTCTTCCTCAGAGAGCCCATAACAATACAATAGGAGGAAAGAAATCCTGGATTGGGGAAAACGGTACCTGCAACACAGACACACGTTAATGAAATGCAAATGAATATGCAAACTAATGTAAAATGCAATCAGGCAATAATAGATCCGGGCAACTGGTGCTGTGGAAATTCTGTATCAACAATCACTGATAAGAAGAAAACCCCGGTGTAGGACCACAAATCTGATCTGCCAAGAACAACCATCAAATAGGACCATATACACAGGATCATAATTCTGCTCTGTCAAGAACAAATGTCTGATAATAAGGACCTCTGATGTATGATCAAGAAATATCTGCTGATGAGGTTCTCAGACCCCAAATCAAAAATCTGCTCTATCAAGAACAAACATACAGCTGCTGATGAGATCTTCAGATCCCACTCAAAAACCTGCTCTATCAAGAACAAACAACATCTGCTGATGAGATCTTCAGACCCCAAAAATCTGCTCTGTCAAGAACAAACAACTGATGACAATACTCTGCTCTATCAAGAACAACCATACACCTGATGATAAGATCCTCTGATCAAAACCTGCTCTATCAAGAACAGACATACACCTGATGATAAGATCCTCTGATCAAAACCTGCTCTATCAAGAACAGACAAATCTGCAACTGAGAAACCCTGGTACCAACAAAACTGATTCATTGTCAAGAAAACCAGGTAGTTTGAAGGTCAAAGTTTCCTGCAATGAACCCAACCCTGCTCACAGGTATGGCCCTAAACTGACTCAAGTTCGGCATCCTATGCGTTCATCAGCGTCACAGACATTCAAGAGGGGTGATACGATACCCAGAAGGTGTGGCATCACCAGCTCATGAAGCGGCCTCACTCGGCTGAATCACAAATGATTGGTCCCCAGAGTCGACAATCCACCAAACCAGCAACCGTCTCAACCCAAAGGGTTGAAAGAGAAGCCAACCGGATGAACCTCGTCTGAGCGTGGATTTCATGAGACACTAGTGCCTGCAAAGCAAGCACGCGCCCACTAATTTCCACTCTAAGTCTATAGTGCACTCAAGCCTGGGTCTGGCTTCTCACTCATCAGGACTCCCATCCCACAACAGCACAGATAATCATATTATACTGAATATAAAATGCGGGAAATAAAGTGCGAGAAGTAAAATGCGATAAATAAATGCAACCCAACAGGTAAACATACATTTATTTACCCATCAAGAGTTACATGATACTTTGAAGCTAGCCAAGAAAGTTGTTCAAATATTCAAGGATTGATATCCCTGTCAGAGAACTCAAGGGATCCTCAGAGGGATTGATTGAAACCAAGGTTGTGTGTCTCATAACTTGAGAGTTGTGGGAGCTCCTCAGATGATTCTGAGACTATGAGGATGGACTTGAAGCTTTGAGAAAGCTTTTGAGATATCTTGAAAGCCATCATGAAGCCTAGAGAGGTCATTGTACAAGAATTCATAAGATTCAGCCATGAGTGGTGGAATTAGGGTTTGACTGGGTCAACCCTAAGTGAACTGATGATTTGGAGAGGGTTGAGACCTAATCCAAGAGCCATGTGATCATGGAATGATGCATTGAGATGCTATAAGGATGATTCCTAGACCAAATCATCATGATTGAGGAGTTTGAGAAGTTTTAAGCTAGGGTTTCTAAGGCTTGACAGTGTAAAATCCCCTAGTTTGATCCCTATCTTCAAGGCAGTTTAGCTCAAGATGTGATTGTCATCTCATATTCCCCATAACATGAATGTTGTAGAGCTTGTTCTTAGCTTTAATTTGAGTACTATAAGTCCTTGATAGGATTTGTAGAGCTCAAGTTATGGCTTTGACAAATTACAGGTCATCTGAGGTATGTGAATCTGGGTCCTTGAAAGTCACCCAACTTGCATCCAACTTTTGCCCTAGTAGGATGATTCCTATGAACTCTTGGTCAACATGAATGTTGTAGAGCATATTCTTAGATTTCTAGAGAGTACTAGAAGCCCTTGATAGGATTTGTAGAACTCAACTTATGGCTTGGACAAGTCAAGGGCATTTTGGTCATTTGGAGGTTATAGGTCATTTCAAGCATAAGGCCATATCTCCTATTTCCAAGCTTCAAATGGAAAAATCTTCAACATAAAACTTGCTTAGAATGATGTTTTAAGGCTAGTAAGGAGGTCATGAGATGTTGAAAAGGCTTGTATCAAAAAGTGATAAAAATGGCCTAAAATGGAGGCATAAGTTAAATAAGTTGAAATTGAAAATTGGAAATCACAAGTTGTACATCCAAACCATGTCATATAATAGGTCATTTTGACTCCAAATGACATTCTAAGAACAATGGTTCAGCCACAATTTTGATTTGGGGCTTAGATCATAGGGCTGCCTTGGAAATGGCTTACTTGCATATTAAGGTACCAAAGCAAAACTCAACAAAACTCAATAAACAAGTTGGTTATGCATTGTAACACCTCATAAATCTCATATGGGGAGAATTTCAAGTCAGAATCAAAGGTTAAAAGGACCATGGCATGAGATAGCATATGGTAAGAAGTGAAATCAAATATCATGAGGTGAGATATTCATTTTATCATTGGAGTGTTCCAGAAGGTTCTGGACAGTTCCTACAAGTTCTATAAGATGTTTAGAACTTGCTCAAAGAAAAGGTTGGTGAGAGTTGGTGCAGAGAAGAGAGAGTGAGATCAAAAATCTTCCATTGCAAGTCAAGTCTCATTTCTTCATTCTTCTTCATTTCCATTCCTTTTTTCTACACAAACACATTCCATACATCATAGTGAAGCTGTGCAGATCAAATTGAGGGCAATTCCATTGATGAATCGTGCATGAGCTTTTGGATTTTCACCTCTGCAATTCAAGATCGGTTTCCAAGAATCAAGCAGTTTCAACCCTTCTTTTTGCATACAGAAGCTAGAACACTACTCAGTGAAGGAATTGGGAAAGATTGAAGGTCTGAATTGAGGGATTTCTCTATCTGTTCACTCGATTTTACCAGGTTTGTAACTTTCTCTCTACACTCTAATTTAAGTAGAATTAGATAGAATTAACAGGTTAGAATGGTTAAGGATAACTAGGAGATCATTTCTGGAAAGTTTGAAGAGAATTGGTGATGGTTTTGTTGTTGACAAGATTTCTGTTTGGACCTAGAACTCCTTGAATCTTGAGTAATAATCTTAGTTCTTTAGTGGAGGTTGATCAGTGATAGGAGGTGAACATTTTAGTGTAAACAATTTCAAGAATCTTGAGTTTTGATGTTCAAGCATAATTTGAGGTTTGATTCGTGTTTTAAGTTTGAGTGAGATTCAATGGGATTTGAGGTTATGATTGTGTTCAGCATGAAAAATGGAGCATGTTAGGGTTTTAAACTTTGAGTTTTGATGGAGATATGAGGATTCACGATTGGGGAGAATTGGTGTTCTTGAGCTCTGTTTTAATGGAGGTCTCCCTCCAGAAATTTGAAATTGGGGAAGACGATGTTGTGACCCTAGGATCAGAGGAGACTTTTGACTGGAATCTTGATCTAACGGCCATCCACGCGTTTCAGTTTGTGAAGAGGTTTGAGCAAGGCAAAACGCAGCGTATCACTTAAGTCCTGGCTTGGGCTTAAGTGATCTTTTGATGTCCACACCCCCTTCACGAGGCCCATGGTATTTTGAACTGAAAACCATGGCTATTTGCACCGTTCATTTTCTATTTTTCTTTTCATTTTCTAATTGTTTTTCTGAGTGGATTTTGGGCATGGCGCTTATGATATCTGAACCCCCCATTTTGAGCCCATACGCGTATTGAACTGCATCTGGTTACTATCACCACCTCCTTTCATATTTTAATTTCATTTTTTTCCATTTTATTTCAAACTTTGAAAATTCAATCAATTTGAAAATTAAAGATTTTTTAATGGGAATTTTTGCTCCCATTTCATAATAATGTCTAGAAAATTATCAAATAAAAATATTTTCATTTCATGCATTTTTGATATTTTTTGTGTATTTTCTACTTTTATTGCATTTTATTTCTTTTATGTTGATACATGAATTTGTAGAATTTTGGTTAGGTAGTTCCCTTAGTATTTTTAAGCCATTCTTTTTAGGATAGTTAGATACAAGCTTTAGCTTCCCCCTGGATTTATTACATAATTTTGTGATGAATTTTAGATTAGTTTTGATTAGATGACATTAGGTTGTGTAGAATTAGGTTAATCCTTAACATAGGTCCACAATAACATTAGAACTTTGGGTTTCTAGGTCAAGATAGGTATTGGGGCATATAAGGGTATTAAGGGTAGGTATGTAGGATCCCTTAGAAATTATATTAGGATTTAATATAGTAGTATACTATTTTTGGATAATTTTTGTAGTTGATGATTGTTTGTGTTGCCCTGGTGGGCTTGAATTTTTGCTTGCTTTGCTTTGTTGGCTTGGAGAGCTTGGTTTTGTTCTAAGGAGCATTGAGGAGCATAGTAGAAGAATTGATATGGATTGAGGAGCTTGAGAGCTTGATCTTATTTGTTTTGTTATTGTTTTAGGGTTAGGGATTAGGAAAAGTTTAGACTTAGATAACTTCTTTCTTAAACATGGATGGTATCCTTCACCTCCATTCCTCCCTATGATTCAAAGTCCTTCCATGGTATACACCTCTCTCCTTTGGAGGGATAAGTGATGTACCTAGGAAGTAGAACTTCTGAGGGAACCATTCCTTTGATGTTGAACCCTTATAGGTCACCTTTGGTGGTCAATAAGCAGTTCAATATCCCCAGCTTATCCAGTAAGTGATTTCATCTGGTTTGATTATCTTGAGAGATGCAGAGCTTGAGTGTGAAGATGAAGACTCCATTGAAGAGTGTAGAGGAGGATGAATCCTTGAGTATTGCCATTCTAGCTGAAGCTTGAAGAGCAACAAGAGCAAGTTGATACTTGAAGACCCCTGAAGATTAGGTGAAGCCTGAAGGTGGAGCTGATCAAGAAGCTGAAGCTTAAAGGAGAAGATAAGTTGAAACTTATGTTGAAGGGTTGAAACCTGGAAAAGCAAATTGATATTTGTCAAGAGTGATTGAAGTCTGAAGACTGCATTGCTGTTGGAAGAGCTGAAGCTTGAGGTTGAGAGAGGAGTTGATCTGCTTTCTTTTATTTTTCTTTGTTGTATTGACATGTTTTGTTTGACTTGCTTGATGCATTAGAATAAGTCCATATCTAGAATAGGTAGAATCTAGGAGCATGATTGCACTAGAGGTTGAGTTGCTCCCTCTGCTTGTATTGTTACTGTGTGGCTTTGCTTGCGGGTATTCGGTAGAGCCCAGCTCCCTTGCCCATGTGGATTGTTTGCCTGACGGCATTTTATTTCATTTTATCTGTATGATTGTAGTTTACTGTATATTGCTTGATAGCATGTTGTTTATATTTCAGTATGATTACTGTTATCCATTCTGGCTTGAGGTTGAGATGAGCTTGTGGAGGTTGAAGCCCCACACACATTTCCTCCCTCACTTGCATTGCATGTATTTTACTGTTAAGCTGATGCTTTGTCTGTTTTGGTGTATCATTGACATGATCCCTTAGGACTCTCATTTCCTTTGATAAGGAATTGATGATAGAATTTTAGGTTGAAACCTATGCATGACAACTTCTAGGAGTTCCCTGTTCAAACCTTGACCATAGGATGAATCCATGGCATGACAACAGTAGGACTTGATAGTCTCCCTCCTAGTTGGGCCTGTTCTCTTCTCATCTCAAAACAGTTTAAGATACAGTAATCATGAATGATTTCTTTCGTACGTTACGAGCCTTAAGCTATCTGAGAAAGGATTGTGGGAGAGTTTCTTTTCCACAGTCTGGATGTTTAGTATGGTACCCTTTGGGTGACATGCGACGCATTCACTCTCAGGTCATAGTCTCTAGTGCGATTGAAATTGCAAACACAATAAAAAACACTTCTTTCGTAAAAGACAGGAAATAAACCGTAGTTTCCCGAACTACGTAAGCTCTAATCTCTCATACCTGTTGAGAGTACGTAGGCACAAGATGGCGATGTCTTGGCGAGCTACCTTCCCCCATAACCCGTCGTAGGCCGAACTACGTTGACTCTGATTTCTCATTCTCTAATGAGAATACGTAGGCATAAAGTGCGACGCTTTGCCGAGTCATTTTTCTTTTCTGTTTAAGCCAGCCTTGATAGGTAGATAGAATGAAACCAACCCGTCCAAGTAAACACATCAAGCGAGGATCCCGTCGAGTACGACGGACGTGAGGGGTGCTAATACCTTCCCCTTGCGTAACCGACTCCCGAATCCAGACAACGGTTGCGACGACCTTGTCTTACCCTTTTTCGTTAGGTTTTTCCGATCGTTTCCTTTCCCGCTTTGAGGGATAAATAACGAAAGGTGGCGACTCTTCTGTTGTGCCGGCACCTTATTTTCGCGTAAGCGACAACTGGCGACTCTGCTGAGGACTCCAACGGTTCCCTACGAGAGTTAATCCTAACGCTTGTATGTTTACCTGTTGGGTTGCGTTTATTTATCGCATTTTACTTCTCGCACTTTATTTCCCGCATTTTATATTCAGTATAATATGATTATCTGTGCTGTTGTGGGATGAGAGTCCTGATGAGTGAGAAGCCAGACCCAGGCTTGAGTGCACTATAGACTTAGAGTGGAAATTAGTGGGCGCGTGCTTGCTTTGCAGGCACTAGTGTCTCATGAAATCCACGCTCAGACGAGGTTCATCCGGTTGGCTTCTCTTTCAACCCTTTGGGTTGAGACGGTTGCTGGTTTGGTGGATTGTCGACTCTGGGGACCGATCATTTGTGATTCAGCCGAGTGAGGCCGCTTCATGAGCTGGTGATGCCACACCTTCTGGGTATCGTATCACCCCTCTTGAATGTCTGTGACGCTGATGAACGCATAGGATGCCGAACTTGAGTCAGTTTAGGGCCATACCTGTGAGCAGGGTTGGGTTCATTTCAGGAAACTTTGACCTTCAGACTACCTGGTTTTCTTGACAGTGAATCAGTTTTGTTGGTACCAGGGTTTCTCAGTTGCAGATTTGTCTGTTCTTGATAGAGCAGGTTTTGATCAGAGGATCTTATCATCGGGTGTATGTCTGTTCTTGATAGAGCAGGTTTTGATCAGAGGATCTTATCATCAGGTGTATGGCTGTTCTTGATAGAGCAGAGTATTGTCATCAGTTGTTTGTTCTTGACAGAGCAGATTTTTGGGGTCTGAAGATCTCATCAGCAGATGTTGTTTGTTCTTGATAGAGCAGGTTTTTGAGTGGGATCTGAAGATCTCATCAGCAGTTGTATGTTTGTTCTTGATAGAGCAGATTTTTGATTTGGGGTCTGAGAACCTCATCAGCAGATATTTCTTGATCATACATCAGAGGTCCTTATTATCAGACATTTGTTCTTGACAGAGCAGAATTATGATCCTGTGTATATGGTCCTATCAGATGGTTGTTCTTGGCAGATCAGATTTGTGGTCCTACACCGGGGTTTTCTTCTTATCAGTGATTGTTGATACAGAATTTCCACAACACCAGTTGCCCGGATCTATTATTGCCTGATTGCATTTTGCATTAGTTTGCATATTCATTTGCATTTCATTAACGTGTGTCTGTGTTGCAGGTACCGTTTTCCCCGATCCAGGATTTCTTGCCTCCTATTGTATTGTTATGGGCTCTCTGAGGAAGACCGTGGCTTACAAGTTCCCTGCCCCCGATGTGGTTAAGTTGACTGGTTTGATAGCTCTAGCAGATGATTCTGTGAGGGATGAGTTCAGGAAATCTTACGGCAGGTTGCTCAGTTTGGTTCACAAGCCTTCTGTGTTCGAGTTGAATGGGTTGCACGCTCTGCTGCAGTTCTACGACCCTCCGCTGAGATGTTTTACTTTTCAAGACTTTGTTCTCGCACCTACGCTGGAAGAGTATGCTGATTTGCTAGGCGTGCCTATCAAGAGGCAGATGCCTTTTGTTCATATGGATGCTGAGCCCGATCTGGCTGGTTTAACTCCTTCACTTCATCTGGACGCCTCTGAGTTGGTGTTGACTAGTTGGAACAAGGTTCCTGGGTTCTCCTTGCAGTTTCTAGTGGGTAAGGCTCAGCAGTGTGCCAAGGACGAATGTTGGGTCGCGTTCAATGCCATCCTCGCTCTGTGCATATATGGCATCATTTTGTTCCCCAACATGCCCGATTTTGTAGACTTCGATGCATTTCACATCTTTGCATCGGGAATCCAGTCCCTACCTTGATAGGAGATGTCTATCATTCAGTCCACTATAAAAACGAGAACAGGAGGGGGAAGAATGTCTCATGCTGCGTACCTTTGCTTTATAAATGGCTTGATAGTCATCTGCCCAAGAGGGGTCCTTTTGTCTTGTGTGCAGCCACAACTGAGTGGCCTGAGCGTCTGATGAGTTTATCTACAGAGGATATTGACTGGTTCGACAGAGATAGGTTGGGTACTGAGGTGATCTTCAGTTGCAGCGGGTTTCCAAATGTGCCTTTGATAGGCAGGAAGGGCTGTATAAACTACAATCCATTGTTTCTGGTTCGACAGTTCGCGTATGCTTTGAGAACTCCGCCGAAGGATGAAGAGGTACAGGAATCTCTGTACTTCACTGGTCTTCTAGAGGGGGATCTGTTGTCCAAGCTTCAGCGCGCGTGGAATGGCATCAGTAAGCGAGGAAAGCCTTTGCTGGGAAAAAGCAACAATCAAGCCTACCCTCCGTACGTGACTTGGATCAGAGCCAGGGCCAATGCTGTAGGGATGCCGTTTCCTCAGGCCAAGCCGGAAAGCCCTCCAATGATCGAAGAGCCTACTACCGTGCCCATTCAGCAGCATAATCAGGTGTTAGCCGAGCGGGATGAATTGAAGCGGGCGAACAAAGAATTGGAGAAGGAATTAGCTCAGCTCCGAAGTGAGAGGAACGAAGTCGTTCATTCTTTCAAAAGGCAGACAGAGCTGGTGAACCAGCTAGGTACAAACCTGACTAAGCAGATAGCCGAGCGTGAACGCATGGGTCGAGACTTCAAAGCTGTCAACGACGTACTGGCTACGAAGAAACAGCACTTGGACGAGGCATATCGGAGGATATCCAAGTTCAACCAGCACTGGAAGGCTTCCCTGGCCACCAGGAAAGAGCGGGAGGGTAAGCTGATGCTGCAGATCTCCAAACTGGAAGCCCAGGTGAAGGACAGTGAAAAGAGGTTTGATGATGAAACCGCCCGCAGATACGCCGCCGAAGGCCAGCTCAACAAAGCTCTCGCTAACCTGAAGGAGCGCAAGCTGACGTTTGAGTCCAAAAAGCGGAAATTAGAAGATTGCTTCGGCGAAGGAGCATGGGAAAGTTCGGTCGAGGGACTTCAGTATACCATTGTGCAGAGGGAATTGCTCGTCAAGGGGTTGCTCACTCTGCCAGATCATCCAGAGACGTAGGAGTTGTTAGAAGAGTATCGCGCCCATGGCCGTACTTGACTATTTGTATTTCTTTTGTTTCGATCATTGTTGTATGCTGACCATCACCAGGCTTGTTGGCTGAGGTCACGCTGTTGATTCGTCTTGTACTCGCTGATGCTATGTACTGCCTTGACAGGCTTTCTTTATATATGAGATTGATATTTCCATGATTGGGCTCGGACTTCTTCTTCTTATTATTATCAGCACTGGCACTCAGGCACTAGGATCGGGGGAAATCTCCCAAACACACAGACACACGCATGCATTTGCATGAAGCATTTGCATGGCGAGCATTTTGTTGTTTTTCCTAACCCTTTAGTGTTTACAGGTTTTTTCAGGTTCACAGGTGT
The DNA here is from genome assembly GCA_963859935.3 of Lathyrus sativus. Classification (NCBI taxonomy): domain Eukaryota; kingdom Viridiplantae; phylum Streptophyta; class Magnoliopsida; order Fabales; family Fabaceae; genus Lathyrus; species Lathyrus sativus. Next base: position 144,119,368 of record OZ012739.1, on the reverse strand, counting down.
CCCAGGTTGTTCCCGGTGACTCCAGGATTGATCAGAGACTAGTTCACCGCTATCCTACCAGAGCTAATCAGACCAGGATCATGGATCAAGTGCAAACTGATGTTCAGGAGCTCCGCGAGAGGATGGATTGCTTCATGGAGCTCATGCAAGTGGTCGCAAGTGGCCAAGACCAGCTCAGAACTTTGGTCCAGCCTTTGATCTCCAGGGTTGATAGCAACGACATACTCCATGGCGGGGCTGTGCCTACTCCTCCACCAGTTGATACTCCACAGAATGGTGTCCCCGTGGCCGGGGGCAACGGCAGTGCTAATGGCAATGTGATGGGAGTCTGGGAGCTAATGTCAACATTGGGCCGGGCAACGGCAATGCAGGCGTCGGGAATCTGTTGGTGCATCAACCATGGCTTGAGGATCATCAGGATGATGTGTTCTCTCAAAGAGGTGCTGAAGGGGAGCTGAATGCTGAAGCGCGGCTCAGATTCAAAGCACTTGAAGATAAAATGAGAGATATTGAGAATCAGAATACTTTGGGCGTTGATATGTCCAAGCTGGGATTAATTGCTGATTTCAAGGTACCTCCTAAGTTCATGGTGCCTGACTTTGAGAAATATAAGGGCACCACTTGCCCTCGTGTCCACCTGAGATCGTACTACAGGAAGATGTCTGCTTATTCGGAGGACGAGAAGTTGCTGATGCACTTCTTCCAGGACAGTCTTTCCGGGCCATCCCTCGAGTGGTACATGGGTCTGGAGCCCACTAGTGTGCGCACATGGAAGGATCTCGCTGAAGCGTTTGTGCACCATTATCAGTACAATAGTGACTTGGCCCCGAACCGGGTCCAACTCCAGAACCTGTCGCAGAGAAATAATGAAGGATTTAAGGAGTACGCCCAGCGGTGGCGTGAGTTGGCATCTCGGGTCCAACCGCCGATGGTTGAACGCGAGCTCATGCAGATGTTTGTAGCTACCCTCCCGGGGGTTTACCATGAAAAGTTAGTCAGCGGTATGTCTGGGACATTCTCAGCTCTCATTATCATGGGCGAGCACGTCGAGAATGGAATCAAGATCAGGAAAATTCAAGGTGAATCATCCTCAGCTGGAGGAGGTGGAAAGAAACCTTATGCTGGTAAAAGGCGAGAAGGAGAGGCGAGCGCTGTGACCAACGCTCGAAGGAAGGGCAAAGGCCCTCATCAGCAGATAGCCAGTATAAATATCCCAGCAGCTCCGCAGCAGCAGCAGCAACCGAATCAACAGGGATATAGAAAGTACCAGAATCAGGCATCTTTGGCAAACCGTCACTTCGAGGCACCGCCCATGTCGTACGCGCAGCTCTTGCAGACTTTGATTCAGCTTCAGTTGGTTCAGAAGAGGACGATGGCTCCCTTGACAAGGGCATCTCCACCAGGGTACGACGCAAACGCCACTTGCGACTTCCACTCAGGGGCACCAGGCCACACAATCGAGAACTGCAAAGCCTTTAAGCACAAGGTACAGGACCTGGTAGATGCCAAGATCATTAACTTCTCCAATAATGTGCCCAATGTCACAAAGAATCCTATGCCGAATCATAGGGGAGGCGGAGTGAACGCCATTATCAAAGAAGAGAGTGCAGATTTGTTCACTGATGTCAGAGACCTAAAGACGCCGCTCAACTTCGTTAAAGCTAAGTTGCTGAAAAGAGGGTTCTCTCCAGGGTGCGGAGAACTATGCATGGACTGTGCTACACATTCTGATGGATGTGAGCAGTTGGTAGAAGGAATTCAAAGTCTGATGGCTGAGGGAATTTTGCAGTTTAGCCGGAAGGCTGAAAGTGTATCAGGAGAGGTAGTGTTGAAGCAGGCCGATGAAGTCGCCACCATCACCATCCCTCGCCGGCCGATAACCATTTCTGCGCCCAGACCGCCTACAATCACTATTACCAAAGCCGGGCCGATACCCTTCGAGAGCACTAACGTCGTTCCGTGGCATTATGGGGCTGAAGTCTATTGCAACGGACAAAAGTTGGAGCTGGAACCGTATAGGTCGACTGTGGAGAACCTCGCAGGAGTCAGTGGTATTACTCGCAGCGGAAGAGTATTTGCACCGCCAGAGGTCGTGGTAGATAAAGCGGTGAAAGCTGATGCAGCCGATAAGGGTAAAAGCAAAGTCGTCGAAGAGGTCCCGTGTGGGGTAGAGAAAGATTTGCTTGGTAAAGATGCCGAGGAGTTTAGTCGGTTGATCAAAAAGAGGGACTACAAGATTGTAGACCATCTCCATCAGACGCCTTCGAAGATTTCTATTCTCAACTTATTGCTGTGTTCTGAAGCGCACCGCAATGCGCTACTAAAGGTATTGAACGCTGCCTACGTACCGCAAGAGATATCGGTGAATCAGCTAGAAGAGGTGGTAGCCCACGTAAATGCTGGCAATGGGCTAGGCTTCACAGACTTAGAGCTGACACCAAAAGGGAGGAATCACAATAGCGCTCTGCACATCTCGATAGAGTGTAGGGGCACGATTATGTCGCACGTGCTGGTGGACACGGGTTCGTCGCTTAGTGTTCTTCCAAAGAAAGCGTTAATGAAGTTGGACACTCGTGGATTGGTTTGCACACCCAGTGATCTGGTGGTGAAGGCGTTCAACGAGACTAAACGCCACATTTTCGGGGAGGTGACCCTGCCGATCCAAGTCGGTCCGGAAACATTCAATGCGGTCTTTTATATTATGGACATCATGCCTGCCTACAGTTGTCTCTTGGGCCGGCCGTGGATCCATGCTGCTGGTGTCGTGACCTCCACGTTGCACCAAAAGCTCAAATATGCTGTCGGAGGAAGCATCGTAACCGTGTGCGGCGAGGAGGACATAATGGTGAGCCATTTGTCATCCTTTAAATATGTTGAAATGGATGGCGAAATCCATGAAACTCTTTGTCAAGCATTTGAAGCCGTCAAGGTGAAGGAAGTAGCTCCTGTAGTCACAGAAAAGCCAGAGATGAATCTCTCCTCGTTCAAGGAAGCTCGGGCCGTTGTCCAAGCTGGATCTACCCCAGGCTGGGGGCATATTTTGGAGATACCCAACAAGCAGGATAAGTTTGGATTGGGGTATTCTCCTGAAGCTGAAGCTTCTTCTTCGTCTAGCAGTGCGTCTCGAGGTAAAGGGCCGATCCAATTTACCAGTGGCGGGGTGATTTTCGAAAGCATCAACGCGACGTCTGAAGACAGCGGGGATAGCGATTGTGACCTCGACTCTTGGATTTAGCCAAGCAAGCCAGGCGAGGGCCTCAACAATTGGACCATCAAGGATATCATCCAGATGACAAGTGAAGAGTAATGATTTACTTTTACCAATCATTGTACAACCCTATGTCCTACCCGGGGCATAGCGGTTTTATCGTCAGGGCCTTGTTGGATTATGTACATGCATTTTGTTAATAAATCAAAGGCGTTTTCTTCGTATTCAAATTGTGTGATCTCTGTTATTCCTGTTTTATATTTGTTTTGAAAAACAGTAAAATGGCAATGGGGTTTGTGCTAACCTGCATATTCTTGTTTTAAACTTAACCCTTGTTATTGCAGGATCCACATAACAGATGACATCGACTCTGGACCTTCTACGGCTCACTTCGACTTCGATTGCCCAATCTATCAAGCCGAAGAAGAGATTGATGAAGACGAAGACCTTCCTGAAGAGTTGGCCCGCTTGTTGAAACAAGAGGAAAAGGTTATTCTGCCTCATGAGGAGGAGATCAAAATCGTGAACCTGGGTTCTGAAGAGCTCGTCAGAAATGTCAGGATAGGGGCTGCATTGCAGAGTGATGTCAAGCAGAGATTGGTCGAGATGCTAAGAGAGTATAGTGGCGTCTTTGCTTGGTCATACGAAGATATGCCCGAACTTGACACGGACATCGTGGTCCACCACTTGCCGCTGCGAGAAGATTGCCCTCCCGTTAAGCAGAAGCTTAGGAGGACGAGACCAGATATGGCCGTTAAGATCAAAGAAGAAGTGCAGAAACAGCTTGATGCTGGCTTCTTAGCGGTCACCACTTACCCTCCGTGGGTCGCCAACATAGTGCCTGTACCGAAGAAGGACGGTAAGGTACGCATGTGCGTCGATTATCGGGATTTGAATAGGGCGAGCCCTAAAGATGATTTCTCGTTGCCTCATATCGATGTGTTGGTCGAAAACACAGCCCAGTTCTCCGTGTTTTCGTTCATGGATGGCTTCTCCGGTTACAACCAGATCAAGATGGCGCCGGAGGACATGGAGAAAACGACGTTTATCACCCCCTGGGGAACATTTTGCTATAAGGTAATGCCTTTCAGTCTGAAGAACGCAGGGGCCACTTACCAACGAGCAATGGTAACTTTGTTTCATGATATGATTCATCATGAGATCGAGGTCTATGTGGATGACATGATTGCGAAGTCCCAAACAGAGGAAGAGCATCTGGTCAACTTATTGAAGCTTTTTAAGAGGCTTAGGAAATTCAGGTTGAGGCTGAATCCTAACAAATGTACTTTCGGAGTACGGTCCGGAAAGTTACTAGGGTTTATCGTGAGTGAACGAGGCATCGAGGTTGATCCTGCGAAAATAAAAGCCATTCAAGAAATGCCAGCTCCGAAAACAAAAAAAGAAGTTCGTGGTTTCTTGGGCAGAATAAACTACATTGCAAGGTTTATCTCTCAGCTCACGGCCACTTGTGAACCGATGTTCAAGCTTTTAAAGAAAGATCAGGCAATTACTTGGAATGAGGATTGTCAGAAGGCATTTGACAAGATAAAGCAGTATCTTCAAGAACCTCCTATCTTGATACCCCCAGTGGCTGGACGGCCATTAATCATGTACTTGACAGTTCTTGAGAATAGTATGGGGTGTGTTCTCGGTCAGCACGACGAGACGGGCAGAAAGGAGCATGCCATTTACTACTTGAGTAAAAAGTTCACTGACTATGAATCTCGCTACTCGATGCTGGATAAGACGTGTTGTGCACTAGCTTGGGCTGCCAAACGTTTACGACAATACATGCTCAATCATACCACCATGCTAATTTCGAAGATGGATCCGATCAAGTACGTCTTCGAGAAGCAGGCTCTTTCGGGCAGGATTGCCAGATGGAAAATGGTGTTAACGGAATATGATATTCAGTACGTGTCCCAGAAGGCCATCAAGGGAAGCGTATTGTCTGAATACCTGGCCGAGCAGCCGATCGAGGATTACCAGCCTATGAAGTTTGAATTCCCTGACGAGGATATTATGTTTCTCAAAGCGAAGGATTGTGATGAGTCGTTGCCCGACGAGGGGCCAGATAGGAAATCCCAGTGGAAAGTGATATTCGATGGGGCGGTTAATTCCTATGGAAGTGGCATCGGGGCTATCATCACGACTCCCCACGGATCCCACATCCCGTTTACTGCGAGACTGACGTTTCCAGTCACCAATAATGAGGCGGAGTACGAAGCATGCATCATGGGTCTAGAAGAGGCAATTGATTTGAGAATCAAGAACCTAGACGTATATGGTGACTCAGCGCTTGTGATCAACCAAATCAAAGGGGAGTGGGAGACTCGTCAATCGAATTTGATGCCGTACATGAATTATGCCAGAAGGCTACTTCCGTTCTTTGATCGAGTGGAACTCCATCGTGTGCCCAGAGCAGAAAATCAAATGGCTGATGCCTTAGCCACGTTGGCTTCAATGTATAAAGTCAATTTTTGGAATGAGGCTCCAAGAATTGTCCTTTCCCGTCTTGATAGACCGGCATTCGTCTTTGCAATCGAGGAAGCCGCCGACGGCAAGCCATGGTTCCACGACATCCAGACCTTCCTTATGACTAAGGAGTATCCTGCGGGTGCGTCAACCCAGGATAAGAAGACTCTGAGGAGGCTGTCTGGAAACTTTTATCTCAATCCTGATGGAGTGTTGTATAAGAGAAACCACGATCTCGTGCTACTAAGATGTGTAGATGAGAAAGAGGCGAGTATGCTCATGGAGGAAGTCCATGAGGGCACATTTGGTACGCACGCCGGTGGGCATGCTATGACGAGGAAGATCCTTTGAGCAGGATACTACTGGATGACGATGGAGTCGGATTGCTTCAAATTCGCGAAGAGATGTCATAAATGCCAGATTTATGCTGATAAAGTTCATGTGCCGCCGTGCCCGTTGAATGTCATGTCCTCCCCATGGTCGTTCTCCATGTGGGGCATCGACATGATAGGCAAGATCGAGCCCACTGCATCTAACGGTCATCGCTTCATTCTAGTAGCTATCGACTACTTCACCAAGTGGGTGGAGGCAGCCTCGTATGCTAATGTGACCAAGCAGGTAGTGGCTAAATTCATAAAAAGGGACACCATCTGTCGTTACGGAATTCCCGAGCGGATCATTACTGATAATGGTTCGAACCTGAATAACAAGATGATGAAGGAGCTGTGCCAGAGTTTCAAGATTGAACACAACAACTCATCTCCTTACCGGCCGAAGATGAATGGCGCCGTTGAAGCAGCCAACAAGAACATAAAGAAGATTGTTCAGAAGATGGTTGTGACCTACAAAGACTGGCACGAGATGCTGCCATTTGCACTGCACGGTTATCGTACGACGGTATGTACGTCAACCGGGGCAACTCCTTTCTCCTTGGTGTATGGTATGGAAGTTGTCCTACCGTTGGAAGTGGAGATCCCTTCTTTGCGAGTTTTGGTTGATGTGAAACTCGACGAGGCAGAATGGATTACGAACCGACTGAACCAACTTAGCCTGATGGACGAGAAGAGGTTGGCATCGATTGCGTTTGGTCGTCTGTACCAAAGCCGAATGAAGAAAGCTTATGATAAGAAGGTGCGTCCTAGAAGCTTTCAGACGGGTGATCTCGTCCTGAAGAAGATTCTTCCTCCACACTCCGATCACCGGGGCAAGTGGACTCCGAATTACGAAGGTTCGTACGTCGTCAGCAAGGTCTTCTCGGGAGGAGCTTTGTTGTTATCCACGATGGATGGTGAAGATTTTGCATCCCCGGTGAACGCGGACGCAGTTAAAAAATACTTTGCTTGAAAGTGACCCGCTGGACAAAAAAAGAGAGTCCAGGAAAAAAAAGGGCATCCCGGCGAACCAAAAACAGAATAAAAAGGTTCGGGAAAAAATTAGGGATATAAATTGAAAAATGTACACCCGCGAAGTCGAAAACCTACACTGGGCGGCTTCGGTAAAAAAGGGTATCTCGGTGAACTGAAAACCCGCAAAGGGCGGTTCACGCAAAAGTTAGGGATTTGAAAAAGCAAATGACTGCGTTCCGCGTGTGGACTTTCTTTGTTCAGTGGTTTGGAGGACCTGAAGGCCGTTCATCCGAATCAATCTCTTCCAAAGCTGAAGCGTCAGAGAAGTATCGAAGTCGAGTGGGTCATAGAGGGATCAACTCATGGTGTTCGTCTACGCCTCGTTGCCGACATTTGTATATACTGATGTATATTTATGTTTTATTTTCGCGCAGCTTCCTCATTCCAGGAGCTTGCCTCTATTGTAAAACATTTTTTACCCATTCAGGGGTTCGTTATCAATAAAATGTATACTATTCAGCAATTCTGTTTGTCTGTTTAGCATTTATCTGTTTTGTTTGCGAAAAAGAACGCCGATGTTTTGATAAAATGCGCATACATAAACTTACCGGCCTAGGCCACTGATTGTTGAAACAATTAATTACTTGAATATTGTCACGAGATAATAACCTTGATAGGTCCCTTTGAGAAGGGTATCTTGTCTGTTTGTTTGTGTTGTTACAGGTGTAGCATATACCAGACAGGGCGCCGTGCGCATCCCTGAAGCAGGATGATTCCTCCTTCTCCAGCAGAATTCAGTAGCCTCTCCCCGCAAAGTCTGAACATGAGATCGTGAGCATTGATATGTCCCCCCAGGCAGAGATGATCCTCTCCCCAATCCGATGTATCCTGACGGAACGTCACCTCCTCAGCTGAGTCAGGCGCCGAAGCGCGCGTCCCCCCCCCCCCAGCACCGGGTCACAAGTGCAGGTTTCATAGAAATGTTCGTTCGCCGAAGTATGCAGCAACTGATGGTGCCAGACTGAAGTCTCCAGCGGAATTGAAATTCCCCACCAGAGTCGTACTCTCCCCCGAAGTCGGATGATTCCTTCTTCCCCAGCGGAATTGAGATTCCCACAGAGTTGTACTCCCCAGCGAAGCAGAATGATTTCTTCTTCCCCAGCCGAGTTTGCAGATCCCCAAGAGAGCCGAATCCTTGGAAGTTGCTCAGACCATGATTGGTTTTTTCCCCAGTGGAGTGTTGAACAACTGAAGTTGTTTCCCCACAGAGCCGTCATCTCCATAGAAGTAGCCGAGACGGCCACGCAGTTTATTCCCGCGATTGACATCGCTTTCCCTCAGCAGGTCCTGGTTCTCGTAGAGCTTCGTTCCCCTGCAGCAATCAACGGAAGTTGTTTCCCCCGCAGCAGTCAACTGAAGTTGTGTCCCCTGCGGAGTCCAATTGAGATTGGCGTGACCATGTTCTCCTCAGCAGGATGATTCCCCCTATCTGAGTAGTTCGTTCTCCTTGACAGGAGGATTCTCCCTGTGGCATTTATTTTGCTGACGGGATCGCATCATTGTGCATGATTGCATAACATTTATCATAAACGCATAACATTTCCACCATGTGGAGCATTGCGCCATTGCCGAAGCATATGCATAATAAACCTGATCTAGGTTGTTACCGTTCTTGTTTTGCAGGTGTTCCGCCGCAGAATTGATTGCTCAGGATGATTCCTGACATTCTCCCCAACGAAGTCGCTTGCTCAAGATGATTCTTGGGATCCCCAGTGAAGTCTTCGGTTCAAGATGATTCTTGAATTCCTCAGCAGGGTCGTTTGCTTAAGATGATTCTTAAGTACCCAGTGCAGTCTCCAGAGTTGGTTGCTCAAGCTGATGCTTCGAGTCCCCAGTCTTCAGTTCAGGATGATTCTTGAAATCCCCAACAGAGTGTTTGCTCAGGATGATTCCTGAAATCTCCAGAATGGTTACCGGTGCAGGATGATTCTTGAAGGTCCCCGGCGGAGTTATTTGTTCAAGACGATCCTTGAAGTCCTCAGCAGAGTTGATTCATCCAGAATGATTTCTGGAACCCCGGAGCGGAGTTACTTGATAGTTCTCCGGAATCCCCAGCGGCGGAGCGTTATCCCCAGCAGGTTTTCTAACGGCGAAGTTGAAACCTCCCTTGAAGACTCCATGATTGAAGTCTAACCGTGTTAATGAAGCAGTTCTCTCAGCTGATGCGGAGTGCCTGATGGCAGAGGTTTAGATGTTCCCAGTTGGCTCATGATTGACCAAGAATTCTATGCCCGACTTGCTGATGAAGTCCGGCCGATGCCCGACAATTTCTTTGAATGCCTGATGGCATGATCAATCTGATGGTTGAAGTCCGGCTGATGCCCGACAATTTCTTTGAATGCCTGATGGCATGATCAATCTGATGGTTGAAGTCCGGCTGATGCCCGACAATTTCTTTGAATGCCTGATGGCATGATCAATCTGATGGTTGAAGTCCGGCTGATGCCCGACAATTTCTTTGAATGCCTGATGGCATGATCAATCTGATGGTTGAAGTCCGGCTGATGCCCGACAATTTCTTTGAATGCCTGATGGCATGATCAATCTGATGGTTGAAGTCCGGCTGATGCCCGACAATTTCTTTGAATGCCTGATGGCATGATCAACCTGATGGTTGAAGTCCGGCTGATGCCCGACAATTTCTTTGAATGCCTAATGGCATGATCAACCTGAGGGTTGAAGTCCGGCTGATGCCCGACAGTGTTCTTTGAATGCCTGATGGCATGATCAACTAGGTATTACCGGTTACCGTGTGACTAATTCCCTAGTAGGGTTGCCGTGCAACTATTATGCTCAGTGTCGAAGATGTTCCTACCGACCAGAGTATCGCTCACCTGTGTGTGGTATCCAGACCTCCAGCAAGATCATTGACGCGTGTTCACCTTATCATTCTCTCCAACAGAGTCTATTATTCAAGTTCATATTTCCCCAATGGATTTCTTCACCCTGACGGCGAGGTCAGATGATTTTATCGACTCGATGTTGAGAATTGACGGCGAGGTCAGACGATGTTGAGAGTTGACGGCAAAGTCAGATTATGTTGAGTACTTGACGGCGATGTCGGGTGTTTCTCATAGTTATAGTTGGCTGGCGGCGATGTCAGACTCTTTATCTTTCCAGCGGCGAGGTTGGATGTTTTTCTGGCGGCGATGTCAGGTGATTTAGTTTTCCAACGGCGAGGTTGGATGTTTTTCTGGCGGCGATGTCAGGTGATTTAGTTTTCCAGCGGCGATGTTGGGTGTTTTGGTTGTCTGGCGGCGATGTCAGGTGAGTTAGTTCTCCAGTGGCAATGTTGGATGTTTATTTCTGACGGCGATGTCAGGTGATTTAGTTTTCCAGCGGCGATGTTGGGTGTTTTGGTTGTCTGGCGGCGATGTCAGGTGAGTTAGTTCTCCAGCGGCGATGTTGGATGTTTGTTTCTGGCAGCGATGTCAGGTGATTTGGTTTTCCAGCGGCGATGTTAGGTGTTTTGGTTGTCCGACGGCGATGTCAGACGCTTTATTTTCATGAATGCCTGACGGCGTGGTCAGATGTCTGATGACAATGATAGAGGAATTTAATGAGGATAACTGACGACAAGGTTCAGATCAGTATGTCTCCAGCAAGTTGCCGTGCAGCTATTATTTCAGTTTTCGAAGATGTGTTCCCGCCAGAGTACCGTGTACTTGGGCAGTTGGCAAATTTCCGGGTTTATCGGTATTCAACCGTCTCGCACCTTGATTGGCTGAGAGCCGTTCGCTCCTCACCCAATCAGGTTCAAGCCGTTTGAATAGGGGCAGCTGTTGCACCCTAAAATTTGACCAACATTTATTTACCCATCAAGAGTTACATGAGACTTTGAAGCTAGCCAAGAAAGTTGTTCAAATATTCAAAGATTGATATCCTTGTCAGAGAACTCAAGGGATCCTAAGAGGGATTGATTGAAACCAAGGTTGTGTGTCTCATAACTTGAGAGTTGTGGGAGCTCCTCAGATGATTCTGAGACTATGGGGATGGACTTGAAGCTTTGAGAAAGCTTATGAGATGTATTGAAATCCATCATGAAGCCTAGAGAGGTCATTGTACAAGAATTTAGAAGATTCAGCCATGAGTGGTGGAATTAGGGTTTGACTGGGTCAACCCTAGGTCAACTGATGATTTGGAGAGGGTTGAGACCTAATCCAAGAGCCATGTGATAATGGAATGATGCATTGAGATGCTATAAGGATGATTCCTAGACCAACTCATCATGATTGAGGAGTTTGAGAAGTTTTAAGCTAGGGTTTCTAAGGCTTGACAGTGTAAAATCCCTAGTTTGATCCCTATCTTCAAGGCAGTTTAGCTCAAGATGTGATTGTCATCTCATCTTCCCCACAACATGAATGTTGTAGAGCTTGTTCTTAGATTTAATTTGAGTACTAGAAGTCCTTGATAGGATTTGTAGAGCTCAAGTTATGGCTTTGACAAATTACAGGTCATCTGAGGTATGTGAATCTGGGTCCTTGAAAGTCACCCAACTTGCATCCAACGTTTGCCCTAGTAGGATGATTCCTATGAACTCTTGGTCAACATGAATGTTGTAGAGCATCTTCTTAGATTTCTATAGAGTACTAGAAGCCCTTGATAGGATTTGTAGAACTCAACTTATGGCTTGGACAAGTCAAGGGCATTTTGGTCATTTGGAGGTTATAGGTCATTTCAAGCATAAGGCCATATCTCCTATTTCCAAGCTTCAAATGGAAAAATCTTCAACATCAAAATTGCTTAGAATGATGTTTTAAGGCTAGTAGGAAGTTCATGAGATTTTGAAAAGGCTTGTATCAAAAAGTGATAAAAATGGCCTAAAATGGAGGCATAAGTTAAATAAGTTGAAATTGAAAATTGGAAATCACAAGTTGTACATCCAAACCATGTCATATAATAGGTCACTTTGACTCCAAATGACATTCTAAGAACAATGGTTCAGCCACAATTTTGATTTGGGGCTTAGATCATAGGGCTGCCTTGGAAATGGCTTACTTGCATATTAAGGTACCAAAGCAAAACTCAACAAAACTCAATAAACAAGTTGGTTATGCATTGTAACACCTCATAAATCTCATATGGGGAGAATTTCAAGTCAGAATCAAAGGTTACAAGGACCATGGCATGAGATAGCATATGGTGAGAAGTGAAATCAAATATCATGAGGTGAGATATTCATTTTATCATTGGAGTGTTCCAGAAGGTTCTAGACAGTTCCTACAAGTTCTATAAGATGTTTAGAACTTGCTCAAAGCAAAGGTTGGTGAGAGTTGGTGCATAGAAGAGAGAGTGAGATCAAAAATCTTCCATTGCAAGTCAAGTCTCATTTCTTCATTCTTCTTCATTTCCATTCCTTTTTTCTACACAAACACATTCCATACATCATAGTGAAGCTGTGCAGATCAAATTGAGGGCAATTCCATTAATGAATCGTGCATGAGCTTTTGGATTTTCACCTCTACAATTCAAGATCGGTTTCCAAGAATCAAGCAGTTTCAACCCTTCTTTTTGCACACAGAAGCTAGAACACTACTCCGTGAAGGAATTGGGAAAGATTGAAGGTCTGAATTGAGGGATTTCTCTATCTATTCACTCGATTTTACCAGGTTTGTAACTTTATCTCTACACTCTAATTTAAGTAGAATTAGATAGAGTTAACAGGTTAGAATGGTTAAGGATAACTAGGAGATCATTTCTGCAAAGTTTGAAGAGAATTGGTGATGGTTTTGTTGTTGACAAGATTTCTGTTTGGACCTAGAACTCCTTGAATCTTGAGTAATAATCTTAGTTCTTTAGTGGAGGTTGATCAGTGATAGGAGGTGAACATTTTAGTGTAAACAATTTCAAGAATCTTGAGTTTTGATGTTCAAGCATAATTTGAGGTTTGATTCGTGTTTTAAGTTTGAGTGAGATTCAATGGGATTTGAGCTTATGATTGTGTTCAGCATGAAAAATGGAGCATGTTAGGGTTTTAAACTTTGAGTTTTGATGGAGATATGAGGATTCACGATTGGGGAGAATTGGTGTTCTTGAGCTCTGTCTTAATGGAGGTCTCCCTCCAGAAAATTTGAAATTGGGGAAGACGATGTTGTGACCCTAGGATCAGAGGAGACTTTTGACTGGAATCTTGATCTAACGACCATCCACGCGTTTCAGTTTGTGAAGAGGTTTGAGCAAGGAAAAACGCAGCGTATCACTTAAGTCATGGCTTGGGCTTAAGTGATCTTTTGATGTCCACACCCCCTTCACGAGGCCCATGGGATTTTGAACTGAAAACCATGGCTATTTGCACCGTTCATTTTCTATTTTTCTTTTCATTTTCTAATTGTTTTTCTGAGTGGATTTTGGGCCTGACGCTTATGTTATCTGAACCCCCCATTTTGAGCCCATACGCGTATTGAACTGCATCTGGTTACTATCACCACCTCCTTTCATATTTTAATTTCATTTTTTTTCCATTTTATTTCAAACTTTAAAAATTCATATCAATTTGAAAATTAAATATTTTTTAATGGGAATTTTTGCTCCCATTTCATAATAATGTCTAGAAAATTATCAAATAAAAATATTTTCATTTCATGCAATTTTGATATTTTTTATGTATTTTCTACTTTTATTGCATTTTATTTCTTTTATGTTGATACATGAATTTGTAGAATTTTGGTTAGGTAGTTCCCTTAGTATTTTTAGGCCATTCTTTTTAGGATAGTTAGATACAAGCTTTAGCTTCCCCCTGGATTTATTACATAATTTTTTGATGAATTTTAGATTAGTTTTGATTAGATGACATTAGGTTGTGTAGAATTAGGTTAATCCTTAACATAGGTCCACAATAACATTAGAACTTTGGGTTTCTAGGTCAAGATAGGTATTGGGGCATATAAGGGTATTAAGGGTAGTTATGTAGGATCCCTTAGAAATTATATTAGGATTTAATATAGTAGTATACTATTTTTGGATGATTTTTGTAGTTGATGATTGTTTGTGTTGCCCTGGTGGGCTTGAATTTTTGCTTGCTTTGCTTTGTGGGCTTGGAGAGCTTGGTTTTGTTCTAAGGAGCATTGAGGAGCATAGTAGAAGAATTGAGATGGATTGAGGAGCTTGAGAGCTTGATCTTATTTGTTTTGTTATTGTTTTAGGGTTAGGGATTAGGAAAAGTTTAGACTTAGATAACTTCTTTCTTAAACATGGATGGTATCTTTCACCTCCATTCCTCCCTATGATTCAAAGTCCTTCCATGGTATACACCTCTCTCCTTTGGAGGGATAAGTGATGTACCTAGGAAGTAGAACTTCTGAGGGAACCATTCCTTTGATGTTGAACCCTTATAGGTCACCTTTGGTGGTCAATAAGCAGTTCAATATCCCCAGCTTATCCAGTAAGTGATTTCATCTAGTTTGATTATCTTGAGAGATGCAGAGCTTGAGTGTGAAGATGAAGACTCCATTGAAGAGTGTAGAGGAGGATGAATCCTTGAGTATTGCCATTCCAGCTGAAGCTTGAAGAGCAACAAGAGCAAGTTGATACTTGAAGACCCCTGAAGATTAGGTGAAGCCTGAAGGTGGAGCTGATCAAGAAGCTGAAGCTTAAAGGAGAAGATAAGTTGAAACTTATGTTGAAGGGTTGAAACCTGGAAAAGCAAATTGATATTTGTCAAAAGTGATTGAAGTCTGAAGACTGCATTGCTGTTGGAAGAGCTGAAGCTTGAGGTTGAGAGAGGAGTTGATCTGCTTTCTTTTATTTTTCTTTGTTGTATTGACATGTTTTGTTTGACTTGCTTGATGCATTAGAATAAGTCCATATCTAGAATAGGTAGAATCTAGGAGCATGGTTGCACTAGAGGTTGAGTTGCTCCCTCTGCTTGTATTGTTACTGTGTGGCTTTGCTTGCGGGTATTCGGTAGAGCCCAGCTCCCTTGCCCATGTGGATTGTTTGCCTGACGGCATTTTATTTCATTTTATCTGTATGATTGTAGTTTACTGTATATTGCTTGATAGCATGTTGTTTATATTTCAGTATGATTACTGTTATCCATTCTGGCTTGAGGTTGAGATGAGCTTGTGGAGGTTGAAGCCCCACACACATTTCCTCCCTCACTTGCATTGCATGCATTTTACTGTTAAGCTGATGCTTTGTCTGTTTTGGTGTATCATTGACATGATCCCTTAGGACTCTCATTTCCTTTGATAAGGAATTGATGATAGAATTTTAGGTTGAAACCTATGCATGACAACTTCTAGGAGTTCCATGTTCAAACCTTGACCATAGGATGAATCCATGGCATGACAACAGTAGGACTTGATAGTCTCCCTCCTAGTTGGGCCTGTTCTCTTCTCATCTCAAAACAGTTTAAGATACAGTAATCATGAATGATTTCTTTCGTACGTTACGAGCCTTAAGATATCTGAGAAAGGATTGTGGGAGAGTTTCTTTTCCACAGTCTGGATGTTTAGTATGGTACCCTTTGGGTGACATGCGACGCATTCACTCTCAGGTCATAGTCTCTAGTGCGATTGAAATTGCAAACACAATAAAAAACACTTCTTTCGTAAAAGACAGGAAATAAACCGTAGTTTCCCGAACTACGTAAGCTCTAATCTCTCATACCTGTTGAGAGAACGTAGGCACAAGATGGCGATGTCTTGGCGAGCTACCTTCCCCCATAACCCGTCGTAGGCCGAACTACGTTGACTCTGATTTCTCATTCTCTGATGAGAATACGTAGGCATAAAGTGCGACGCTTTGCCGAGTCATTTTTCTTTTCTTTTTAAGCCAGCCTTGATAGGTAGATAGAATGAAACCAACCCGTCCAAGTAAACACAGCAAGCGAGGATCCCGTCGAGTACGACGGACGTGAGGGGTGCTAATACCTTCCCCTTGCGTAACCGACTCCCGAATCCAGACAACGGTTGCGACGACCTTGTCTTACCCTTTTTCGTTAGGTTTTTCCGATTGTTTCCCTTCCCGCTTTGAGGGATTAATAACGAAAGGTGGCGACTCTTCTATTGTGCCGACACCTTATTTTCGCGTAAGCGACAACTGGCGACTCTGCTGAGGACTCCAACGGTTCCCTGCGAGTGTCAATCCTAACGCTTGTATGTTTACCTGTTGGGTTGCGTTTATTTATCGCATTTTACTTCTCGCACTTTATTTCCCGCATTTTATATTCAGTATAATATGATTATCTGTGTTGTTGTGGGATGAGAGTCCTGATGAGTGAGAAGCCAGACCCAGGCTTGAGTGCACTATAGACTTAGAGTGGAAATTAGTGGGCGCGTGCTTGCTTTGCAGGCACTAGTGTCTCATGAAATCCACGCTCAGACGAGGTTCATCCGGTTGGCTTCTCTTTCAACCCTTTGGGTTGAGACGGTTGCTGGTTTGGTGGATTGTCGACTCTGGGGACTGATCATTTGTGATTCAGCCGAGTGAGGCCGCTTCATAAGCTGGTGATGCCACACCTTCTGGGTATCGTATCACCCCTCTTGAATGTCTGTGACGCTGATGAACGCATAGGATGCCGAACTTGAGTCAGTTTAGGGCCATACCTGTGAGCAGGGTTGGGTTCATTGCAGGAAACTTTGACCTTCAGACTACCTGGTTTTCTTGACAGTGAATCAGTTTTGTTGGTACCAGGGTTTCTCAGTTGCAGATTTGTCTGTTCTTGATAGAGCAGGTTTTGATCAGAGGATCTTATCATCGAGTGTATGTCTGTTCTTGATAGAGCAGGTTTTGATCAGAGGATCTTATCATCAGGTGTATAGCTGTTCTTGATAGAGCAGAGTATTGTCATCAGTTGTTTGTTCTTGACAGAGCAGATTTTTGGGGTCTGAAGATCTCATCAGCAGATGTTGTTTGTTCTTGATAGAGCAGGTTTTTGAGTGGGATCTGAAGATCTCATCAGCAGCTGTATGTTTGTTCTTGATAGAGCAGATTTTTGATTTGGGGTCTGAGAACCTCATCAGCAGATATTTCTTGATCATACATCAGAGGTCCTTATTATCAGACATTTGTTCTTGACAGAGCAGAATTATGATCCTGTGTATATGGTCCTATCAGATGGTTGTTCTTGGCAGATCAGATTTGTGGTCCTACACCGGGGTTTTCTTCTTATCAGTGATTGTTGATACAGAATTTCCACAACACCAGTTGCCCGGATCTATTATTTCCTGATTGCATTTTGCATTAGTTTGCATATTCATTTGCATTTCATTAACGTGTGCCTGTGTTGCAGGTACCGTTTTCCCCGATCCAGGATTTCTTGCCTCCTATTGTATTGTTATGGGCTCTCTGAGGAAGACCGTGGCTTACAAGTTCCCTGCCCCCGATGTGGTTAAGTTGACTGGTTTGATAGCTCTAGCAGATGATTCTGTGAGGGATGAGTTTAGGAAATCTTACGGCAGGTTGCTCAGTTTGGTTCACAAGCCTTCTGTGTTCGAGTTGAATGGGTTGCACGCTCTGCTACAGTTCTACGACCCTCCGCTGAGATGTTTTACTTTTCAGGACTTTGTTCTCGCACCTACGCTGGAAGAGTATGCTGATTTGCTAGGCGTGCCTATCAAGAGGCAGATGCCTTTTGTTCATATGGATGCTGAGCCCAATCTGGCTGGTTTAGCTCCTTCACTTCATCTGGACGCCTCCGAGTTGGTGTTGACTAGTTGGAACAAGGTTCCTGGGTTCTCCTTGCAGTTTCTAGTGGGTAAGGCTCAGCAGTGTGCCAAGGAAGAATGTTGAGTCGCGTTCAATGCCATCCTCGCTCTGTGCATATATGGCATCATTCTGTTCCCCAACATGCCCGATTTTGTAGACTTCGATGCATTTCACATCTTCGCATCAGGGAATCCAGTCCCTACCTTGATAGGAGATGTCTATCATTCAGTCCACTATTAAAACGAGAACAGGAGGGGGAAGAATGTCTCATGCTGCGTACCTTTGCTTTATAAATGGCTTGATAGTCATCTGCCCAAGAGGGGTCCTTTTGTCTTGTCTGCAGCCACAGCTGAGTGGCCTGAGCGTCTGATGAGTTTATCTGCAGAGGATATTGACTGGTTCGACAGAGATAGGTTGGGTACTGAGGTGATCTTCAGTTGCAGCGGGTTTCCAAATGTGCCTTTGATAGGCAGGAAGGGCTGTATAAACTACAATCCATTGTTTCTGGTTCGACAGTTCGCGTATGCTTTGAGAACTCCGCCGAAGGATGAAGAGGTACAGGAATCTCTGTACTTCACTGGTCTTCTAGAAGGGGGATCTGTTGTCCAAGCTTCAGCGCGCGTGGAATGGTATCAGTAAGCGAGGAAAGCCTTTGCTGGGAAAAAGCAACAATCAAGCCTACCCTCCGTACGTGACTTGGATCAGAGCCAGGGCCAATGCTGTAGGGATGCCGTTTCCTCAGG
The DNA here is from genome assembly GCA_963859935.3 of Lathyrus sativus. Lineage (NCBI taxonomy): Eukaryota > Viridiplantae > Streptophyta > Magnoliopsida > Fabales > Fabaceae > Lathyrus > Lathyrus sativus. The sequence goes on along the minus strand of OZ012739.1, from coordinate 144,100,886 downwards.
CCAAGCCGGAAAGCCCTCCAATGATCGAAGAGCCTACTACCGTGCCCATTCAGCAGCATAATCAGATGTTAGCTGAGCGGGATGAATTGAAGCGGGCGAACGAAGAATTGGAGAAGGAATTAGCTCAGCTCCGAAGTGAGAGGAACGAAGTCGTTCATTCTTTCAAAAGGCAGACAGAGCTGGTGAACCAGCTAGGTACAGACCTGACTAAGCAGATAGACGAGCGTGAATGCATGGGTCGAGACTTCAAAGCTGTCAACGACGTACTGGCTACGAAGAAACAGCACTTGGACGAGGCATATCGGAGGATATCCAAGTTCAACCAGCACTGGAAGGCTTCCCTGGCCACCAGGAAAGAGCGGGAGGGTAAGCTGATGCTGCAGATCTCCAAACTGGAAGCCCAGGTGAAGGACAGTGAAAAGAGGTTTGATGAAGAAACCGCCCGCAGATACGCCGCCGAAGGCCAGCTCAACAAAGCTCTCGCTAACCTGAAGGAGCGCAAGCTGACGTTTGAGTCCAAAAAGCGGAAATTAGAAGATTGCTTCGGCGAAGGAGCATGGGAAAGTTCGGTCGAGGGACTTCAGTATACCATTGTGCAGAGGGAATTGCTCGTCAAGGGGTTGCTCACTCTGCCAGATCATCCAGAGACGTAGGAGTTGTTAGAAGAGTATCGCGCCCATGGCCGTACTTGACTATTTGTATTTCTTTTGTTTCGATCATTGTTGTATGCTGACCATCACCAGGCTTGTTGGCTGAGGTCACGCTGTTGATTCGTCTTGTACTCGCTGATGCTATGTACTGCCTTGACAGGCTTTCTTTATATATGAGATTGATGTTTCCATGATTGGGCTCGGACTTCTTCTTCTTATTATTATCAGCACTGGCACTCAGGCACTAGGATCAGGGGAAATCTCCCAAACACACAGACACACGCATGCATTTGCATGAAGCATTTGCATGGCGAGCATTTTGTTGTTTTTCCTAACCCTTTAGTATTTACAGGTTTTTTCAGGTTCACAGGTGTCCCAGGTTGTTCCCGGTGACTCCAGGATTGATCAGAGACTAGTTCACCGCTATCCTACCAGAGCTAATCAGACCAGGATCATGGATCAAGTGCAAACTGATGTTCAGGAGCTCCGCGAGAGGATGGATCGCTTCATGGAGCTCATGCAAGTGGTCGCCAGTGGCCAAGACCAGCTCAGAACTTTGGTCCAGCCTTTGATCTCCAGGGTTGATAGCAACGGCATACTCCATGGCGGGGCTGTGCCTACTCCTCCACCAGTTGATACTCCACAGAATGGTGTCCCCGTGGCCGGGGGCAACGGCAGTGCTAATGGCAATGTGATGGCCAACATCGGACTCAATACGACGGGCGTCGGTAATGGGACTCTGGGAGCTAATGTCAACATCGGGCCGGGCAACGGCAATGCAGGCGTCGGGAATCTATTGGTGCCTCAACCATGGCTTGAGGATCATCAGGATGATGTGTTCTCTCAAAGAGGTGCTGAATGCTGAAGCGCGGCTCAGATTCAAAGCACTTGAAGATAAAATGAGAGATATTGAGAATCAGAATACTTTGGGCGTTGATATGTCCAAGCTGGGATTAATTGCTGATTTCAAGGTACCTCCTAAGTTCAGGGTGCCTGACTTTGAGAAATATAAGGGCACCACTTGCCCTCGTGTCCACCTGAGATCGTACTACAGGAAGATGTCTGCTTATTCGGAGGACGAGAAGTTGCTGATGCACTTCTTCCAGGACAGTCTTTCCGGGCCATCCCTCGAGTGGTACATGGGTCTGGAGCCCACTAGTGTGCGCACATGGAAGGATCTCGCTGAAGCGTTTGTGCACCATTACCAGTACAATAGTGACTTGGCCCCGAACCGGGTCCAGCTCCAGAACCTGTCGCAGAGAAATAATGAAGGATTTAAGGAGTACGCCCAGCGGTGGCGTGAGTTGGCATCTCGGGTCCAACCGCCGATGGTTGAACGCGAGCTCGTGCAGATGTTTGTAGCTACCCTCCCGGGGGTTTACTATGAAAAGTTAGTCAGCGGTATGTCTGGGACATTCTCAGCTCTCATTATCATGGGCGAGCACGTCGAGAATGGAATCAAGATCGGGAAAATTCAAGGTGAATCATCCTCAGCTGAAGGAGGTGGAAAGAAACCTTATGCTGGTAAAAGGCGAGAAGGAGAGGCGAGCGATGTGACCAACGCTCGAAGGAAGGGAAAAGGCCCTCATCAGCAGATAGCCAGTATAAATATCCCAGCAGCTCCGCAGCAGCAGCAGCAACCGAATCAACAGGGATATAGAAAGTACCAGAATCGGGCATCTTTGGCAAACTGTCACTTCGAGGCACCGCCCATGTCGTACGCGCAGCTCTTGCAGACTTTGATTCAGCTTCAGTTGGTTCAGAAGAGGATGATGGATCCCTTGACAGGGGCACCTCCACTAGGGTACGACGCAAACGCCACTTGTGACTTCCACTTAGGGGCACCAGGCCACACAATCGAGAACTGCAAAGCCTTTAAGCACAAGGTACAAGACCTGGTAGATGCCAAGATCATTAACTTCTCCGATAATGCGCCCAATGTCACGAAGAATCCTATGCCGAATCATAGGGGAGGCGGAGTGAATGCCATTATCAAAGAAGAGAGTGCAGATCTGTTGACTGATGTCAGAGACCTAAAGACGCCGCTCAGCTTCGTTAAAGCTAAGTTGCTGAAAAGAGGGTTCTCTCCAGGGTGCGGAGAACTATGCATGGACTGTGCTACATATTCTGATGGATGTGAGCAGTTGGTAGAAGGAATTCAAAGTCTGATGGCTGAGGGAATTCTGCAGTTTAGGCGGAAGGCTGAAAGTGTATCAGGAGAGGTAGTGTTGAAGCAGGTCGATGAAGTCGCCACCATCACCATCCCTCGCCGGCCGATAACCATTTCTGCGCCTAGACCGCCTACAATCACTATTACCAAAGCCGGACCGATACCCTTCGAGAGCACTAACGCCGTTCTGTGGCATTATGGGGCTGAAGTCTATTGCAACGGACAAAAGTTGGAGCTGGAGTTTATGCGGTGTGGGGTAAAGAAAGATTTGCTTGTTAAAGATGCCGAGGAGTTTATGCGGTTGATCAAAAAGAGCGACTACAAGATTGTAGACCATCTCCATCAGACGCCTTCGAAGATTTCTATTCTCAACTTGTTACTGTGTTCTGAAGCGCACCGCAATGCGCTGCTAAAGGTATTGAACGCTGCCTACGTACCACAAGAGATATCGGTGAATCAGCTAGAAGAGGTGGTAGCCCACATAAATGCTGGCAATGGGCTAGGCTTCACAAACTTAGAGCTGACGCCCAAAGGGAGGAATCACAATAGCGCCCTGCATATCTCGATAGAGTGTAGGGGCACGATCATGTCGCACGTGCTGGTGGACACGGGTTCGTCGCTTAATGTTCTTCCAAAGAAAGTGTTAATGAAGTTGGACACTCGTGGATTGGTTTGCACACCCAGTGATCTGGTGGTGAAGGCGTTCGACGGGACTAAACGCCACATTTTCGGGGAGGTGACCCTGCCGATCCAAGTCGGTCCGAAAATGTTCAACGCGGTCTTTTATATTATGGACATCATGCCTGCCTACAGTTGTCTCTTGGGCCGGTCGTGGATCCATGCTGCTGGTGCCGTGACCTCCACGTTGCACCAAAAGCTCAAATATGTTGTCGGAGGAAGCATCGTAACCGTGTGCGGCGAGGAGGACATAATGGTGAGCCATTTGTCATCCTTTAAGTATGTTGAAATGGATGGCGAAATCCATGAAACTCTTTGTCAAGCATTCGAACTCGTCAAGGTGAAGGAAGTAGCTCCTGTAGTCACAGAAAAGCCAGAGATGAATCTCTCCTCGTTCAAGGAAGCTCGGGCCGTTGTCCAAGCTGGATCAACCCCAGGCTGGGGGCATATTTTGGAGATACCCAACAAGCAGGATAAGTTTGGATTGGGGTATTCTCCTGAAGCTGAAGCTTCTTCTTCGTCTAGCAGTGCGTCTCGAGGTAAAGGGCCGATCCAATTTACCAGTGGCGGGGTGATTTTCGAAAGCATCAACGCGACGTCTGAAGACAGCGGGGATAGCGATTGTGACCTCGACTCTTGGATTCAGCCAAGCAAGCCAGGCGAGGGCCTCAACAATTGGACCATCAAGGATATCATCCAGATGACAAGTGAAGAGTAATGATTTACTTTTTCCAATCATTGTACAACCCTATGTCCTACCCGGGGCATAGCGGTTTTATCGTCAGGGCCTTGTTGGATTATGTACATGCATTTTGTTAATAAATCAAAGGCGTTTTCTTCGTATTCAAATTGTGTGATCTCTGTTATTCCTGTTTTATATTTGTTTTGAAAAACAGTAAAATGGCAATGGGGTTTGTGCTAACCTGCATATTCTTGTTTTAAACTTAACCCTTGTTATTGCAGGATCCACATAACAGATGACATCGACTCTGGACCTTCTACGGCTCACTTCGACTTCGATTGCCCGATCTATCAAGCCGAAGAAGAGATTGATGAAGACGAAGACCTTCCTGAAGAGTTGGCCCGCTTGTTGAAACAAGAGGAAAAGGTTATTCTGCCTCATCAGGAGGAGATCAAAATCGTGAACCTGGGTTCTGAAGAGCTCGTCAGAAATGTCAGGATAGGGGCTGCATTGCAGAGTGATGTCAAGCAGAGATTGGTCGAGATGCTAAGAGAGTATAGTGACGTCTTTGCTTGGTCATACGAAGATATGCCCGGACTTGACACGGACATCGTGGTCCACCACTTGCCGCTGCGAGAAGATTGCCCTCCCGTTAAGCAGAAGCTTAGGAGGACGAGACCAGATATGGCCGTTAAGATCAAAGAAGAAGTGCAGAAACAGCTTGATGCTGGCTTCTTAGCGGTCACCACTTACCCTCCGTGGGTCGCCAACATAGTGCCTGTACCGAAGAAGGACGGTAAGGTACGCATGTGCGTCGATTATCGGGATTTGAATAGGGCGAGCCCTAAAGATGATTTCTCGTTGCCTCATATCGATGTGTTGGTCGACAACACAGCCCAGTTCTCCGTGTTTTCGTTCATGGATGGCTTCTCCGGTTACAACCAGATCAAGATGGCGCCGGAGGACATGGGGAAAACGACGTTTATCACCCCCTGGGGAACATTTTGCTATAAGGTAATGCCTTTCGGTCTGAAGAACGCAGGGGCCACTTACCAACGAGCAATGGTAACTTTGTTTCATGATATGATTCATCATGAGATCGAGGTCTATGTTGATGACATGATTGCGAAGTCCCAAACAGAGGAAGAGCATCTGGTCAACTTATTGAAGCTTTTTGAGAGGCTTAGGAAATTCAGGTTGAGGCTGAATCCTAACAAATGTACTTTCGGAGTACGGTCCGGAAAGTTACTGGGGTTTATCGTGAGTGAACGAGGCATCGAGGTTGATCCTGCAAAAATAAAAGCCATTCAAGAAATGCCAGCGCCGAAAACAGAAAAAGAAGTTCGTGGTTTCTTGGGCAGAATAAACTACATTGCAAGGTTTATCTCTCAGCTCACGGCCACTTGTGAACCGATGTTCAAGCTTTTAAAGAAAGATCAGGCAATTACTTGGAATGAGGATTGCCAGAAGGCATTTGACAAGATAAAGCAGTATCTTCAAGAACCTCCTATTTTGATACCCCCAGTGGCTGGACGGCCATTAATCATGTACTTGACAGTTCTTGAGAATAGTGTGGGGTGTGTTCTCGGTTAGCACGACGAGACGGGCAGAAAGGAGCATGCCATTTACTACTTGAGTAAAAAGTTCACTGACTGTGAATCTCGCTACTCGATGCTGGAGAAGACGTGTTGTGCACTAGCTTGGGCTGCCAAACGTTTACGACAGTACATGCTCAATCACACCACCATGCTAATTTTGAAGATGGATCCGATCAAGTACGTCTTCGAGAAGCAAGCTCTTTTGGGCAGGATTTCCAGATGGAAAATGGTGTTAATGAATATGATATTCAGTACGTGTCCCAGAAGGCCATCAAGGGAAGCGTATTGTCTGAATACCTGGCCGAGCAGCCGATCGAGGATTACCAGCCTATGAAGTTTGAATTCCCTGACGAGGATATTATGTTTCTCAAAGCGAAGGATTGCGATGAGCCGTTGCCCGACGAGGGGCCAAATAGGAAATCCCAGTGGAAAGTGATATTCGATGGTGCGGTTAATTCCTATGGAAGTGGCATCGGGGCTATCATCACGACTCCCCACGGATCCCACATCCTGTTTACTGCGAGACTGACGTTTCCAGTCACCAATAATGAGGCGGAGTACGAAGCATGCATCATGGGTCTAGAAGAGGCAATTGATTTGAGAATCAAGAACCTAGACGTATATGGTGACTCAGCGCTTGTGATCAACCAAATCAAAGGGGAGTGGGAGACTCGTCAATCGAATTTGGTGCCGTACATGAATTATGCCAGAAGGCTACTTCCGTTCTTTGATCGAGTGGAACTCCATCATGTGCCCAGAGCAGAAAATCAGATGGCTGATGCCTTAGCCACGTTGGCTTCAATGTATAAAGTCAATTTTTGGAATGAGGCTCCAAGAATTGTCCTTTCCCGTCTTGATAGAGCGGCATTCGTCTTTGCAATCGAGGAAGCCGCCGACGGCAAGCCATGGTTCCACGACATCCAGACCTTCCTTATGACTAAGGAGTATCCTGCGGGTGCGTCAACCCAGGATAAGAAGACTCTGAGGAGGCTGTCTGGAAACTTTTATCTCAATCCTGATGGAGTGTTGTATAAGAGAAACCACGATCTCGTGCTACTAAGATGTGTAGATGAGAAAGAGGCGAGTATGCTCATGGAGGAAGTCCATGAGGGCACATTTGGTACGCACGCCGGTGGGCATGCTATGACGAGGAAGATCCTTTGAGCAGGATACTACTGGCTGACGATGGAGTCGGATTGCTTCAAATTCGCGAAGAGATGTCATAAATGCCAGATTTATGCTGATAAAGTTCATGTGCCGCCGTGCCCGTTGAATGTCATGTCCTCCCCGTGGTCGTTCTCCATGTGGGGCATCGACATGATAGGCAAGATCGAGCCCACTGCATCTAACGGTCATCGCTTCATTCTAGTAGCTATCGACTACTTCACCAAGTGGGTGGAGGCAGCCTCGTATGCTAATGTGACCAAGCAGGTAGTAGCTAAATTCATAAAAAAGGACATCATCTGTCGTTACGGAATTCCCGAGCGGATCATTACTGATAATGGTTCGAACCTGAATAACAAGATGATGAAGGAGCTGTGCCAAAGTTTCAAGATTGAACACCACAACTCATCTCCTTACCGGACGAAGAGGAATGGCGCTGTTGAAGCAGCCAACAAGAACATAAAGAAGATTGTTCAGAAGATGGTTGTGACCTACAAAGACTGGCACGAGATGCTGCCATTTGCACTGCACGGTTATCGTACGACGGTACGTACGTCAACCGGGGCAACTCCTTTCTCCTTGGTGTATGGTATGGAAGCTGTCCTACCGTTGGAAGTGGAGATCCCTTCTTTGCGAGTTTTGGTTGATGTGAAACTCGACGAGGCAGAATGGATTACGAACCGACTGAACCAACTTAGCCTGATGGACGAGAAGAGGTTGGCATCGATTGCGTTTGGTCGTCTGTACCAAAGCCGAATGAAGAAAGCTTATGATAAGAAGGTGCGTCCTAGAAGCTTTCAGACGGGTGATCTCGTCCTGAAGAAGATTCTTCCTCCACACTCCGATCACCGGGGCAAGTGGACTCCGAATTACGAAGGTCCGTACGTCGTCAGCAAGGTCTTCTCGGGAGGAGCTTTGTTGTTATCCACGATGGATGGTGAAGATTTTGCATCCCCGGTGAACGCGGACGCAGTTAAAAAATACTTTGCTTGAAAGTGACCCGCTGGACAAAAAAAGAGAGTCCAGGCAAAAAAGGGGCATCCCGGCGAACCAAAAACAGAATAAAAAGGTTCGGGCAAAAATTAGGGATATAAATTGAAAAATGTACACCCGCGAAGTCGAAAACCTACACTGGGCGGCTTCGGTAAAAAAGGGTATCCCGGTGAACTGAAAACCCGCAAAGGGCGGTTCACGCAAAAGTTAGGGATTTGAAAAAGCAAATGACTGCGTTCCGCGTGTGGACTTTCTTTGTTCAGTGGTTTGGAGGACCTGAAGGCCGTTCATCCGAATCAATCTCTTCCGAAGCTGAAGCGTCGGAGAAGTATCGAAGTCGAGTGGGTCATAGAGGGATCAACTCATGGTGTTCGTCTACGCCTCGTTGCCGACATTTGTATATACTGATGTATATTTATGTTTTATTTTCGTGCAGCTTCCTCATTCCAGGAGCTTGCCTCTGTTGTAAAACATTTTTTACCCATTCAGGGGTTCGTTATCAATAAAATGTATACTATTCAGCAATTCTGTTTGTCTGTTTAGCATTTATCTGTTTTGTTTGCGAAAAAGAACGCCGATGTTTTGATAAAATGCGCATACATAAACTTACCGGCCTAGGCCACTGATTGTTGAAATAATTAATTACTTGAATATTGTCACGAGATAATAACCTTGATAGGTCCCTTTGAGAAGGGTATCTTGTCTGTTTGTTTGTGTTGTTACAGGTGTAGCATATACCAGACAGGGCGCCGTGCGCATCCCTGAAGCAGGATGATTCCTCCTTCTCCAGCAGAATTCAGTAGCCTCTCTCCGCAAAGTCTGAACGCGAGATCGTGAGCATTGATATGTCCCCCCAGGCAAAGATGATCCTCTCCCCAATCCGATGTATCCTGACGGAACGTCACCTCCTCAGCTGAGTCAGGCGCCGAAGCGCGCGTCCCCCCCCCCCCCCCCCCCCCCAGCACCGGGTCACAAGTGCAGGTTTCATAGAAATGTTCGTTCGCCGAAGTATGCAGCAACTGATGGTGCCAGACTGAAGTCTCCAGCGGAATTGAAATTCCCCACCAGAGTCGTACTCTCCCCCGAAGTCAGATGATTCCTTCTTCCCCAGCGGAATTGAGATTCCCACAGAGTTGTACTCCCCAGCGAAGCAGAATGATTTCTTCTTCCCCAGCCGAGTTTGCAGATCCCCAAGAGAGCCGAATCCTTGGAAGTTGCTCAGACCATGATTGGTTTTTTCCCCAGTGGAGTGTTGAACAGCTGAAGTTGTTTCCCCACAGAGCCGTCATCTCCAGAGAAGTAGCCGAGACGGCCACGCAGTTTATTCCCGCGATTGACATCGCTTTCCCTCAGCAGGTCCTGGTTCTCGTAGAGCTTCGTTCCCTTGCAGCAATCAACGAAAGTTGTTTCCCCCGTAGCAGTCAACTGAAGTTGTGTCCCCTGCGGAGTCCAATTGAGATTGGCGTGACCATGTTCTCCTCAGCAGGATGATTCCCCCTATCTGAGTAGTTCGTTCTCCTTGACAGGAGGATTCTCCCTGCGGCATTTATTTTGATGACGGGATCGCATCATTGTGCATGATTGCATAACATTTATCATAAACGCATAACATTTCCACCATGTGGAGCATTGCGCCATTGCCGAAGCATATGCATAATAAACATGATCTAGGTTGTTACCGTTCTTGTTTTGTAGGTGTTCCGCCGCAGAATTGATTGCTCAGGATGATTCCTGACATTCTCCCCAACGAAGTCGCTTGCTCAAGATGATTCTTGGGATCCCCAGTGAAGTCTTCGGTTCAAGATGATTCTTGAATTCCTCAGCAGGGTCGTTTGCTTAAGATGATTCTTAAGTACCCAGTGCAGTCTCCAGAGTTGGTTGCTCAAGTTGATGCTTCGAGTCCCCAGTCTTCAGTTCAGGATGATTCTTGAAATCCCCAACAGAGTGTTTGCTCAGGATGATTCCTGAAATCTCCAGAATGGTTACCGGTGCAGGATGATTCTTGAAGGTCCCCGGCGGAGTTATTTGTTCAAGACGATCCTTGAAGTCCTCAGCAGAGTTGATTCATCCAGAATGATTTCTGGAACCCCGGAGCGGAGTTACTTGATAGTTCTCCGGAATCCCCAGCGGCGGAGCGTTATCCCCAGCAGGTTTTCTAACGGCGAAGTTGAAACCTCCCTTGAAGACTCCATGATTGAAGTCTGACCGTGTTAATGAAGCAGTTCTCTCAGCTGATGCGGAGTGCCTGATGGCAGAGGTTTAGATGTTCCCAGTTGGCTCATGATTGACCAAGAATTCTATGCCCGACTTGCTGATGAAGTCCGGCCGATGCCCGACAATTTCTTTGAATGCCTGATGGCATGATCAATCTGATGGTTGAAGTCCGGCTGATGCCCGACAATTTCTTTGAATGCCTGATGGCATGATCAATATGATGGTTGAAGTCCGGCTGATGCTCGACAATTTCTTTGAATGCCTGATGGCATGATCAATCTGATGGTTGAAGTCCGACTGATGCCCGACAATTTCTTTGAATGCCTGATGGCATGATCAATCTGATGGTTGAAGTTCGGCTGATGCCCGACAATTTCTTTGAATGCCTGATGGCATGATCAATCTGATGGTTGAAGTCCGGCTGATGCCCGACAATTTCTTTGAATGCCTGATGGCATGATCAACCTGATGGTTGAAGTACGGCTGATGCCCGACAATTTCTTTGAATGCCTGATGGCATGATCAACCTGAGGGTTGAAGTCCGGCTGATGCCCGACAGTGTTCTTTGAATGCCTGATGGCATGATCAACTAGGTATTACCGGTTACCGTGTGACTAATTCCCTAGTAGGGTTGCCGTGCAACTATTATGCTCAGTGTCGAAGATGTTCCTACCGACCAGAGTATCGCTCACCTGTGTGTGGTATCCAGACCTCCAGCAAGATCATTGACGCGTGTTCACCTTATCATTCTCTCCAACAGAGTCTATTATTCAAGTTCATATTTCCCCAATGGATTTCTTCACCCTGACGGCGAGGTCAGATGATTTTATCGACTCGATGCTGAGAATTGACGGCGAGGTCAGACGATATTGAGAGTTGACGGCGAAGTCAGATTATGTTGAGTACTTGACGGCGATGTCGGGTGTTTCTCAGAGTTATAGTTGGCTGGCGGCGATGTCAGACTCTTTATCTTTCCAGCGGCGAGGTTGGATGTTTTTCTGGCGGCGATGTCAGGTGATTTAGTTTTCCAGCGGCGAGGTTGGATGTTTTTCTGGCGGCGATGTTAGGTGATTTAGTTTTCCAGCGGCGATGTTGGGTGTTTTGGTTGTCTGGCGGCGATGTCAGGTGAGTTAGTTCTCCAGCGGCGATGTTGGATGTTTATTTTTGGCGGCGATGTCAGGTGATTTAGTTTTCTAGCGGCGATGTTGGGTGTTTTGGTTGTCTGGCGGCGATGTCAGGTGAGTTAGTTCTCCAGCGGCGATGTTGGATGTTTGTTTCTGGCAGCGATGTCAGGTGATTTGGTTTTCCAGCAGCGATGTTGGGTATTTTGTTTGTCCGACGGCGATGTCAGACGCTTTATTTTCATGAATGCCTGACGGCGAGGTCAGATGTCTGATGACAATGATAAAGGAATTTAATGTGGATAACTGACGACAAGGTTCAGATCAGTATGTCTCCAGCAAGTTGCTGTGCAGCTATTATTTCAGTTTTCGAAGATGTGTTCCCGCCAGAGTACCGTGTACTTGGGCAGTTGGCAAATTTCCGGGTTTATCGGTATTCAACCGTCTCGCACCTTGATTGGCTGAGAGTCGTTCGCTCCTCACCCAGTCAGGTTCAAGCCGTTTGAATAGGGGCAGCTGTTGCACCCCAAAATTTGACCAACATTTATTTACCCATCAAGAGTTACATGAGACTTTGAAGCTAGCCAAGAAAGTTGTTCAAATATTCAAGGATTGATATCCTTGTCAGAGAACTCAAGGGATCCTCAGAGGGATTGATTGAAACCAAGGTTGTGTGTCTCATAACTTGAGAGTTGTGGGAGCTCCTCAGATGATTCTGAGACTATGAGGATGGACTTGAAGCTTTGAGAAAGCTTATGAGATGTCTTGAAAGCCATCATGAAGCCTAGAGAGGTCATTGTACAAGAATTTAGAAGATTCAGCCATGAGTGGTGGAATTAGGGTTTGACTGGGTCAACCCTAGGTCAACTGATGATTTGGAGAGGGTTGAGACCTAATCCAAGAGCCATGTGATAATGGAATGATGCATTGAGATTCTATAAGGATGATTCCTAGACCAACTCATCATGATTGAGGAGTTTGAGAAGTTTTAAGCTAGGGTTTCTAAGGCTTGACAGTGTAAAATCCCCTAGTTTGATCCCTATCTTCAAGGCAGTTTAGCTCAAGATGTGATTGTCATCTCATCTTCCCCACAACATTAATGTTGTATAGCTTGTTCTTAGCTTTAATTTGAGTACTAGAAGTCCTTGATAGGATTTGTAGAGCTCAAGTTATGGCTTTGACAAATTACAGGTCATCTGAGGTATGTGAATCTGGGTCCTTGAAAGTCACCCAACTTGCATCCAACTTTTTCCCTAGTAGGATGATTCCTATGAACTCTTGGTCAACATGAATGTTGTAGAGCATCTTCTTAGATTTCTAGAGAGTACTAGAAGCCCTTGATAGGATTTGTAGAACTCAACTTATGGCTTGGACAAGTCAAGGGCATTTTGGTCATTTGGAGGTTATAGGTCATTTCAAGCATAAGGCCATATCTCCTATTTCCAAGCTTCAAATGGAAAAATCTTCAACATCAAACTTGCTTAGAATGATGTTTTAAGGCTAGTAGGGAGGTCATGAGATTTTGAAAAGGCTTGTATCAAAAAGTGATAAAAATGGCCTAAAATGGAGGCATAAGTTAAATAAGTTGAAATTGAAAATTGGAAATCACAAGTTGTACATCCAAACCATGTCATATAATAGGTCATTTTGACTCTAAATGACATTATAAGAACAATGGTTCAGCCACAATTTTGATTTGGGGCTTAGATCATAGGGCGGCCTTGGAAATGGCTTACTTGCATATTAAGGTACCAAAGCAAAACTCAACAAAACTCAATAAACAAGTTGGTTATGCATTGTAACACCTCATAAATCTCATATGGGGAGAATTTCAAGTCAGAATCAAAGGTTACAAGGACCATGGCATGAGATAGCATATGGTGAGAAGTGAAATCAAATATCATGAGGTGAGATATTCATTTTATCATTGGAGTGTTCCAGAAGGTTCTGGACAGTTCCTACAAGTTCTATAAGATGTTTAGAACTTGCTCAAAGCAAAGTTGGTGAGAGTTGGTGCAGAGAAGAGAGAGTGAGATCAAAAATCTTCCATTGCAAGTCAAGTCTCATTTCTTCATTCTTCTTCATTTCCATTCCTTTTTTCTACACAAACACATTCCATACATCATAGTGAAGCTGTGCAGATCAAATTGAGGGCAATTCCATTGATGAATCGTGCATGAGCTTTTGGATTTTCACCTCTGCAATTCAAGATCGGTTTCCAAGAATCAAGCAGTTTCAAACCTTCTTTTTGCATACAGAAGCTAGAACACTACTCAGTGAAGGAATTGGGAAAGATTGAAGGTCTGAATTGAGGGATTTCTCTATCTGTTCACTCGATTTTACCAGGTTTGTAACTTTCTCTCTACACTCTAATTTAAGTAGAATTAGATAGAATTAACAGGTTAGAATGGTTAAGGATAACTAGGAGATCATTTCTGGAAAGTTTGAAGAGAATTGGTGATGGTTTTGTTGTTGACAAGATTTCTGTTTGGACCTAGAACTCCTTGAATCTTGAGTAATAATCTTAGTTCTTTAGTGGAGGTTGATCAGTGATAGGAGGTGAACATTTTAGTGTAAACAATTTCAAGAATCTTGAGTTTTGATGTTCAAGCATAATTTGAGGTTTGATTCGTGTTTTAAGTTTGAGTGAGATTCAATGGGATTTGAGGTTATGATTGTGTTTAGCATGAAAAATGAAGCATGTTAGGGTTTTAAACTTTGAGTTTTGATGGAGATATGAGGATTCACGATTGGGGAGAATTGGTGTTCTTGAGCTCTGTTTTAATGGAGGTCTCCCTCCAGAAATTTGAAATTGGGGAAGACGATGTTGTGACCCTAGGATCAGAGGAGACTTTTGACTGGAATCTTGATCTAACGGCCATCCACGCATTTCAGTTTATGAAGAGGTTTGAGCAAGGCAAAACGCAGCGTATCACTTAAGTCATGGCTTGTGCTTAAGTGATCTTTTGATGTCCACACCCCCTTCACGAGGCCCATGGGATTTTGAACTGAAAACCATGGCTTTTTGCACCGTTCATTTTCTATTTTTCTTTTCATTTTCTAATTGTTTTTCTGAGTGGATTTTGGTCCTGGCGCTTATGCTATCTGAACCCCCCATTTTGAGCCCATACGCGTATTGAACTGCATCTGGTTACTATCACCACCTCCTTTCATATTTTAATTTCATTTTTTTTCCATTTTATTTCAAACTTTAAAAATTCATATCAATTTGAAAATTAAAGATTTTTTAATGGGAATTTTTGCTCCCATTTCATAATAATGTCTATAAAATTATCAAATAAAAATATTTTCATTTCATGCAATTTTGATATTTTTTTGTGTATTTTCTACTTTTATTGCATTTTATTTCTTTTATGTTGATACATGAATTTGTAGAATTTTGGTTAGGTAGTTCCCTTAGTATTTTTAGGCCATTCTTTTTAGGATACTTAGATACAAGCTTTAGCTTCCCCTTGGATTTATTAAATAATTTTGTGATGAATTTTAGATTAGTTTTGATTAGATGACATTAGGTTGTGTAGAATTAGGTTAATCCTTAACATAGGTCCACAATAACATTAGAACTTTGGGTTTCTAGGTCAAGATAGGTATTGGGGCATATAAGGGTATTAAGGGTAGGTATGTAGGATCCCTTAGAAATTATATTAGGATTTAATATAGTAGTATACTATTTTTGGATGATTTTTGTAGTTGATGATTGTTTGTGTTGCCCTGGTGGGCTTGAATTTTTGCTTGCTTTGCTTTGTGGGCTTGGAGAGCTTGGTTTTGTTCTAAGGAGCATTGAGGAGCATAGTAGAAGACTTGAGATGGATTGAGGAGCTTGAGAGCTTGATCTTATTTGTTTTGTTATTGTTTTAGGGTTAGGGATTAGGAAGAGTTTAGACTTAGATAACTTCTTTCTTAAACATGGATGGTATCTTTCACCTCCATTCCTCCCTATGATTCAAAGTCCTTCCATGGTATACACCTCTCTCCTTTGGAGGGATAAGTGATGTACCTAGGAAGTAGAACTTCTGAGGGAACCATTCCTTTGATGTTGAACCCTTATAGGTCACCTTTGGTGGTCAATAAGCAGTTCAATATCCCCAGCTTATCCAGTAAGTGATTTCATCTGGTTTGATTATCTTGAGAGATGCAGAGCTTGAGTGTGAAGATGAAGAATCCATTGAAGAGTGTAGAGGAGGATGAATCCTTGAGTATTGCCATTCCAGTTGAAGCTTGAAGAGCAACAAGAGCAAGTTGATACTTGAAGACCCCTGAAGATTAGGTGAAGCCTGAAGGTGGAGCTGATCAAGAAGCTGAAGCTTAAAGGAGAAGATAAGTTGAAACTTATGTTGAAGGGTTGAAACCTGGAAAAGCAAATTGATATTTTTCAAGAGTGATTGAAGTCTGAAGACTGCATTGCTGTTGGAAGAGCTGAAGCTTGAGGTTGAGAGAGGAGTTGATCTGCTTTCTTTTATTTTTCTTTGTTGTATTGACATGTTTTGTTTGACTTGCTTGATGCATTAGAATAAGTCCATATCTAGAATAGGTAGAATCTAGGAGCATGATTGCACTAGAGGTTGAGTTGCTCCCTCTGCTTGTATTGTTACTGTGTGGCTTTGCTTGCGGGTATTCAGTAGAGCCCAGCTGCCTTGCCCATGTGGTTTGTTTGCTTGACGGCATTTTATTTCATTTTATCTGTATGATTGTAGTTTACTGTATATTGCTTGATAGCATGTTGTTTATATTTCAGTATGATTACTGTTATCCATTCTGGCTTGAGGTTGAGATGAGCTTGTGGAGGCTGAAGCCCCACACACATTTCCTCCCTCACTTGCATTGCATGCATTTTACTGTTAGGCTGATGCTTTGTCTGTTTTGGTGTATCATTGACATGATCCCTTAGGTCTCTCATTTCCTTTGATAAGGAATTGATGATAGAATTTTAGGTTGAAACCTATGCATGACAACTTCTAGGAGTTTCCTGTTCAAACCTTGACCATAGGATGAATCCGTGGCATGACAACAGTAGGACTTGATAGTCTCCCTCCTAGTTGGGCCTGTTCTCTTCTCATCTCAAAACAGTTTAAGATACAGTAATCATGAATGATTTCTTTCGTACGTTACGAGCCTTAAGCTATCTGAGAAAGGATTGTGGGAGTGTTTCTTTTCCACAGTCTGGATGTTTAGTATGGTACCCTTTGGGTGACATGCGACGCATTCACTCTCAGGTCATAGTCTCTAGTGCGATTGAAATTGCAAACACAATAAAAAACACTTCTTTCATAAAAGACAGGAAATAAACCGTAGTTTCCCGAACTACGTAAGCTCTAATCTCTCATACCTGTTGAGAGTACGTAGGCACAAGATGGCGATGTCTTGGCGAGCTACCTTCCCCCATAACCCGTCGTAGGCCGAACTACGTTGACTCTGATTTCTCATTCTCTGATGAGAATACGTAGGCATAAAGTGCGACGCTTTGCCGAGTCATTTTTCTTTTCTTTTTAAGCCAGCCTTGATAGGTAGATAGAATGAAACCAACCCGTCCAAGTAAACACAGCAAGCGAGGATCCCGTCGAGTACGACGGACGTGAGGGGTGCTAATACCTTCCCCTTGCGTAACCGACTCCCGAATCCAGACAACGGTTGCGACGACCTTGTCTTACCCTTTTTCGTTAGGTTTTTCCGATCGTTTCCTTTCCCGCTTTGAGGGATAAATAACGAAAGGTGGCGACTCTTCTGTTTTGCCGGCACCTTATTTTCGCGTAAGCGACAAACATTGGTCAAAGTTTCCAGGGCCAAAGTCTGGGATATTCGACGCAAGGCCCTAACTTGACCAATACCTCAGTCGCATGCTTAAGGCAACATATGGATGAGAGCAACATGCAAATGGTTCAGACGTTGTCCCAGACTATGGGCGAAATCTTCCAGCCATTGATCCATAACACTACCCAAACCAACCAGCAATTGACGCTGCAGTTGACACGGTTGGCTGAGTTCATGGGAGTACCCCCTGTACCCAAGAATCAAAACACAATGGCGAACGTCCCTCGACAGGACGTAATAAACGCAAGGGAAATACACTTAGAAATCCAGGTTAGAGTCGAACCTCCTATAGTTGAGCCAGTAAGAGAAAATCAGATGAACCAGGTCCATGTTCTAGACGAAGGAAACCAAGGAGTGGTCGTGATAAACCGAAACCAGGATGCAGATCACGTGTTCCAAGAAGTTCGACGCAATAATATAGCCATTGACAACAATCTAGCGGCCATGGTCAAAAGGATTATGGCCCGAAATGGAGTAAACACTGGTTTTACTCGACCAAACTTTACATCCCCGATAGTAGATTACATCCTCCAAACAGAGTTACCTCCTAGGACGAAAGTACCAAAATTTACGAAATTCTCAAGGGATACGACAGAATCTACTGTGGAACATGTGGCTCGTTATGTGATAGAAGTCGGGGAAATAGCGAATGATGAGAGCCTTAGGATAAAATACTTTCCAAGTTCCCTCACGAAAAATGCTTTCACTTGGTTCATGACACTAGCACCTAATACCATATGTAGTTGGGCCCAACTTGAACGCTTGTTTCATGAGCAGTTTTACATGGGCCAGACCAAAATTAGTTTGAAAGAACTAGCTAGCGTAAAACGTAAGTTTTCGGAGCCAATCGAAGAGTATCTCAATAGGTTTCGATTACTCAAAGCCAGGTGTTTCACGCAAGTGCCGGAACACGAACTGGTCGAAATGGCCGCTGAAGGCCTTGATTATTCCATTCGAAAGAAGTTAGATACCCAATACTTAAGAGATATGGCTCAATTGGCCGACAGAGTTCGACAACTCGAACGTTTGAAAGACGAGAAAGCTAGATTTAACAAGAGTAAGAAGGTGGCCTTTGTCGAAATTGATGACAATATCGAAAGGGCACGCGAGGATTCTTTGAATCTAGACGAAAATGAAGAAGACCTCGCCGAACTTAAACAAGGCCCCCCTTATTCTTGTAAAGTATTAGCACCCCCACAAGGGAAGAGTTCTGTCGAATCAGAAAGGAATGATAGATTCCCAAAGAAAATATATACCTTCAACATCACCAAATGTGATGAAATTTTAGATTTATTGGTAAAAGATGGACAAATGATAGTGCCACCTGGCGCTAAATTGCCATCGCTAGAGCAAAGAAAAAAGAGAGGTTTTTGTAAGTACCATAACTTTCTGGGTCATAAAACATCTCAATGTTTTCTTTTCAAGGATCTTGTTCAGAACGCAATCCAGGAGGGACGACTGAAGTTTGGGGAGAAAACTACCAGCCAAATGAAGGTCGACATGGACCCTCTACAGGTGACGAATGCTCACTACACAGAGCCTTTAGAAGCCAACATAATCGAGGTCACTGAAGGCCGCAACTTCTCAGAAAGCATGATAGAGGTTACTGACGACTTCGTCAAGAATGCTGTGATGACAAAGGTCATAATGGGCTTTGATCGAGGCAGTGAAGGGGAGATGGATACTACCAACATCGATGGGGTAGCAGACAATCCAAAATGGGAGATGGTGACCAAGGAGATGGCTGATAACTTCGTCGAAATGGACCAGGCTACTGAAGGTTTGGGTCTAAGCTTAAAGGGTTTGAATTTGGTCGAGGAGGTTGAGATCAACATGATGGAAGTCACCCAACAAGAAGGTGAGGGGGACAGTCAGTCGAACATCCAAGAAGAAATCACTAAGGAGGCATACCCGAAGCAAGAGGAAACAATTGTGGATTTTCTTCACAAATGCCAGGGAAAGGGTTCTAGCGTGATGTTATGCCCACGATGCAGCGCAATCTTCGACAAAAAGGCTGCCCAGAGACTTGAGGGAACACGAAGGCTCAAGCAAAATGGGAAAATGCCTGAATTCGATAAACGAAGCAGTTGGCTAAAAAGGTCTGAACCCCACATCAGAGGCCCCAAAACAAGGCCTGCTAGTTTCAAACCCGCTGTTGGAAACACTGATGGTAGGTGGACGAAACCCAACGAGGATAGGCGACAAGGCGAACAAAAATGGAAGAATTTCGAAGTGAATAGGGGTTCTTCAGTTACCTATCGAAAAGAATTCCAGTCTTCAAAGATGGCCCATGTATCCGAGAATTATAAAGGGAAAAACCCCATGTTTCGATCGCAGTGGAGGAGGGAACAACGGAAAAGAAAAGCTCTTAGAGAAACAGCATCGAAGGACAAGGCCGAATCTAGTACTAATCTCCCAACAAAAAATCAGAGAGAGCCGTCGAAGATGATCAGCAAAACCACACAACCGCCAGTGGGCAGGAAGTTGTTCTCTGACCAGGATAGAAGTCAGAGGGAGACCACTGGGGTCGATGACGAGATGGCGGACAACTTCGACTCAGATTCTGATGATTCGCTAAATTTGTTGGTGAATGTAGTGTTAGTGATGCCGAAAGAATATGACAGATTGTCTGTGATCGAAAACTGCGACACAGACGCAGACTGCGAAATGGCAGCACACAAACCCGTCTGCTATTATGTGATGAACAATGGCTGTGTCGAAGAGCAGAATTCTTTCTTCGAACGGCCCACTGAGGAGATAAGGAACCATTTGAAGCCGCTTTATATTACGGCTAAAGTGGAAAATACCCCAGTTAACAAAATTCTGGTGGACTGTGGCACAACGGTGAATTTGATGCCACATCTTCTATTAAACAAAATCGGGAAAAGCGATGCCGACACCAAGCAACACAACATGGTCCTGTCCAACTATGAAGGTAAGGTAGGCTCGACCAGGGGAGTGATCTAGTTAGATGTCACCGTCGGAACAGTAACACGGCCAACGGTATTCATGGTTGTAGAAACTACAGCCAATTATAACCTGTTACTTGGACGCGAGTGGATTCATGGCGTGGGGGCAGTGCCATCCTCGATGCATCAAAGGATTGAAATTTGGAAGCCAGATGGCATCGTAGATAATATTGAAGCTGATCAAGGGTACTTTAGGGTGCCCATCAATTATGTCGATCAAAGGCACTTCGACAAACACTTGGCTGGTATAGGTCCTTGTGGACCAGCGGACTTTGATTTCAAGCCATACGACGAAGTATTTGGCTCGTTATACTTACATCCTGTAGACGGTTTCCGTTGGGACAGAGAGGTGCCAGGAGAAAGGCTTCCATACCTTGGAACCTTGCTAGTGGACCCCACGGGATGGGGAAGTGATTTCAGTAATAATGACTGAAGCCAATGCGCTTCGAAGGATTTCGGCTTATATGGCCGAAACCAGACTACAAACGGCCTTGGAGGCTGTTAGAAGCAAAATGGCCACAGAGGCCAATAAAGAAGTTCTTCAGAGAAGCTACAAGGAAGGCTTCGACATGGAACTATCTGATGAAACCCATCAAGAAAACAAAAGGCTTGACGCTATCTATGACGACGAGCCTTTGGGTTTCGAGAAAGATCCCTTGGCAGAGGATGCCAAGATGCTTGTGCAGGACCCGCTAGAGGAAGTGGACTTAGGAGAGGGCGTTATAAAAAGGCCCACTTATATTAGTGCCAACCTCGACGCTCAATTCAAAGGTGAGGTCATCCAGCTTTTGTGAGAATATAGAGACTGTTTTGCCTGGGATTATGATGAAATGCCAGGATTGAAAAGATAGTTGGTGGAACATAGACTGCCAATCAAGCCTGGCAAGAAACCAGTCAAACAGAGCCCAAGGCGTTTTGCTCCAGAAGTTCTGTCAAAAATAAAAGCGGAAATCGAAAGACTTCTGCGGTGCAAATTCATTCGCACAATCAGGTATGTCGAATGGCTTGCTAATGTTGTGCCAGTTATTAAGAAAAATGGTTCCTTGAGAGTCTGCATAGACTTTAGGGACTTAAACTCTGCAACTCATAAGGATGAATATTCGATGCCAGTGGCAGAAATGCTAGTCGATTCAGCCGCCGACCATGAATATCTTAGTATGTTAGATGGTTATTCTGGATATAACCAAATCTTCATTGCCGAGGATGATGTTCCCAAAACAGCGTTTCGTTGTCCAGGGGCCATAGGCACCTACGAATGGGTAGTAATGCCTTTTGGCCTAAAAAACGCTGGGGCAACATACCAACGAGCAATGAATTCAATCTTCCATGACTATATAGAATCTTTTATGCAGATATATATTGATGACATTGTGGTTAAATCCGTATCAGGCAAAGATCATATTGAAGGTGAGAAAATCTTAGAAGAGGGGGGGGGGGGGGTTGAATAAGTATGAAGATTAAAACTTAGAAATAAAAACTCAAGTATTTTTATCCTGGTTCGTTGAACTCAACTACTCCAGTCCACCCTTCCTAGAGTGATTTGCCTTTCTCAATCAAGGACTTAATCCACTATTTAATCAACTGATTACAATAGTAAGCACTTAGAACAACTGTTCAAAGTCTTCTCAATGTTGCACCCTAAAATTTGCTCAACCTTATTCACTTTGGTTTATGTTTCATTATCATTAGCATTTGCATATAGAGTCATGTACATAGACTAACCATCTGCATAGCATAAGCATATCAAGTCATTCAACAGGGGACCAATCATTATTTTCATCTCTAGAGGCCTATCAAGATGGCTATTATCCCAATTCAACCTCATTCAAGTCATCAGGAAAGAATTTGAAAGCAAAGAGCTCAGCAGATCAAGCCTTGAGTCCATCTCCTAGCTGAGGGTATCTGAGGATCAACAAGAGGCTTGTGAGCTGTGAAGTGAAGACATGGAGAGTATCTAGACCTTATGAGAGACTTAAAAATTCATTGGGAGAAGGAGACAAGTCATTGAGGAGAGCACAAGAGCTACAGTTGAAGACAGTTAACTAGGGTTTCATCTGGGTCAACCCTAGGTCAACCCTAGGTCAATTGACTGATTTAAAAGGGCATTCAAGTCTATTGGAGAGATGTGGGGTTCATAATTTGACATGGAGAATAAAGATATGGAGATATGACAAGGAGAATTCAAGAGAAATCAAGGAGAAGAGGAGTTACTAAATTAGGGTTTCTCTGTAAAATCCCCTAGTTTAGGTCAAATTTCCAAGCAAGATAAGTCAAAATGCTAGCTTCAAATGGCTTCTTGGCCAACATGAAACTTGTAGAGGATCTCAAGACCTTTAATTTGAGTGGTGGAAGACATTGAGGAGATTTATAGAACTCAAGTTATGGTCCTTGCAAGTTACAGGTCATCTGAGGTGTCTGAATTTTTGTCTGTGAAAGTGACTTGACTTCCAAGCTAGTTTTACCCCTCAAGGAGATTTCAAATGAATTCTTGGTCAACATAAGAATTATTCCTCATTGTCTTAGCTTTCTAGAATGGTATAGTATGCCTTCATATGATGTGGAGAACTCAACTTATGGTCTTGGCAAGCAAAGGGTATTTTGGGCATTTGTGAATTACAGGTCATTTTAACCTATACCCAAAACTCATACAAGGAGGCCTCAAATGGAAAAACTTACAACATCAAACTTGCTCCAAATGGGATTTTAAGTCTAGAAAGAAGGTCACAAATTATTGGAGAAGCTCATAGCATGAAGTTGCATGATTGGTCAAAATATGAACTAAAATGGCTTATAAAGTGAATAAATTCAAGATGGAAAATGGTTTGGGAGATTTCTAAGTCCAAATGGAGACTTCCAATATATGATTTTGAATGGAAAAACAATTCTAAGAACAATGGTTCAAACACTTTTTTGAGTTTAGAAGGAAAAAATGAAGTTATCTTTGGTTACTTGTGATTGAAGAAACATAACCAAAATGGATCAAAGTTGGAAAGCAAGGGAATGTGCAAGATGGATCTAGAATGTACCATTGGGGTCTATATATTCATGAAATGAGAATTTGGCAAGGGTTGGCTTCATTTGCACCAAAAAATTCCACAAAATTTTCTCATCCTTTCATTGAAGTTTCATTGCAATTCTCTCAAATTCTTCACAAAATCATCATCCACATTAATTCAATCTTGCTCCATTATCATCATAGATCAGAATTGAAGCAAGGTTTTGGTGATTATCATCCATTTTCGAGTGCCTTTTTCAAGAACATCAAAACTACAAATTCAAGTGGACAACACAATTCAGGCCAAGTCTCATCCAAATCTTGCAAACAGAATCAAGTACATCAAGGATTGATCAAGATCCACAACCTAGAAGCTTCAGATCCACGAGTTCCATAGCTGTATTCAAGATTTCACACCAGGTATGTTTTCATTCAAATTGCTCGATTCAGTTAGTTAGGCATGTTGTTGTTAGTTTAGATGCAATCTAGGTGGTTAGGAGAACAGTTAGGATGAATTTGGAATGATTTGGTGATGGTTGTTAACAGGTGCAACCAACTGTTAGTGCTTGAATCTATTAGGTTAGTGCATTAGGATGTTGTGTTGATAGCTTAGATTAATCACCTTTAGTTATAGGTTAGATTAGGATAGGTTTGAGGAAGAATTATCATGATGCATATCAGTGCACTTCCATGGTGATCAGAAGTTGATGCTATCGGGTTGAGGGATTTATTGAGTTTCAGATTGAATTAAGACCACCGGATTGAAGAGGGAGAGATTTAGCATGATTTTCATGTTTACAGCATGTGGATTCGTGGATTGTAGAGTGAGAACGGAGAGGTGTAAGTTCTGCTCGTGCATGGAGGTGTAATGGTGAAACCCTAAGTTCAGTTGAATTGAGGAAGAAGACGAAATCTGGATCGTCTATTGTGAGTAAGACCTTTGACTTGGAGCACGATCCAATGGTTCTCATTTGATCTGAGTTTTGGAGGGAAAGAAGCTGGCCAAAACGCACCGTTTCATTAATTGAAACGGGCGGGCCTGAGTTGGTTATTGTTATCCCCACCCCCAGTAATAGGCCCAATTCCATTTTTAACGTAATTCCTCTTCTTTTCTCACCCCCTGGCATTTCCTTCTATTTCTTTATTTTCTGAATGAAGCTGGGCCTTAACCAGAATGCTAAGCGCACCCCCATTGTTGGCCCATCCTCTGCTTATAACTGGGCGTGGTTTCTTTTAACACCCCTCCCTCATTTAATTCCAATTTTATTTTTTAATTCCATTTTAATTTTTCATTCATTTCATAAATTCATAATAAATCCATAAAAAATGCATTTTAATTCATTCTTTTTACATCATTTTCTTCAAAATGTATAGAAAATTTTCATAAAATAAAATTGCATTTTTATTTTTATTCCATATTTTTTCCATATTTTCTAAATAAATGTCATATTAAATAGATTCATTTCATGCATCATTTTAATGATTTTTGTTCTCTTACATGCTTTAATATTTTTTGGTCATTCTTTTTATGTTGTTTAGATGAGATGTTGATCTTGTAGAAATATTTTAGTTCCCATTTTTAGAGATTAATTTTAGGTGATTAATAAATGCTTGAACATCATGAACAAAACTAGGGTTTTAGGTGACAACTTAAGAAGTTTGATTTCATTTCCCTTAGGACTTAGGGTTTGAGTAGATTAGTTATGGGACTATAAGGGCTATGGGTAGCTACTAGATCCCTTAGAAAAAGTCAAGATTCCCCTACTGCTATTAATACTGTCTGTATATCTGATTGTCTGGTGTGGTGTGCCCTCTGGGGATTGTTGCTTGTTTGTTTGGGTATTGGGTTTGTCTGGGGCCCTGGGGAGCTGAAGACTTGTGAAGATGGAGACCATTGGAGATCCAAAGATTGAAGATCAACTGCCAGAGTTGAAGGGGATGTTCTTGCCAGCAGCTGTTGAGGAGGCTAGGGTTTAGGAGCTAGGCAGAGCTCTAGATTAGAAAGTTTGTTTCTCAAACATGGATTGCCTTGTCTGCATCCATTCTTCTCTGTGATTCAGAGTCTCTCTAAGACACTCACCCCCTTCCTTTGGAAGGCTTGGTGACAGTGTCTATGAGATAGAACTCTTGAGAGAAAATGTCTCTTGTGTTAGAAGCAGTTTGTTCACCACCTTTGGTAGTCAACTGATTGCTTAACACCCAATTCACTCTTGTGACTGATCCCTCATCCTGGAGGTTTGAGCTTGAAGAAAAGCCATTGCAGATAGAAGACTGATGATCAAAGCCCTTGCCTGAAGGCCATGAAGATGGAGATTGATGCTTGTTGAAGCCTGTAGCTGATTGGAGATTGCTTGAAGCCAGATGTTGATTCAGAGCTGCTGATGCTGTTTCTTTTGCTGTTGTATTTTATTGCTGATGTATTGATTGGTTTTCTGGACTGTATTGTTTGTTGTTTACCCTGTTGGGTTGAAAGTGAAGCCTGTTCACTTTTGCCTATTGTTTTCTAGGTTCGAGGTTGAGTGGGACTCCCTTGCCTCGCTTGTACTGTTGCATCCATGCATTTTACTGTCTTACTGTATATATCTGATATTGTTTCTGTTTCTGCCTATCCCTTAGGATCTCTGTTTCTCTCTGCGCAAGAGAGGAGCATGATAGACACTAGGTCTTAACCCATGCATGATAACATTAGGTTAGTTTGTTTCCCTTCGCAACCGTAGGTTAGAGTTCTGTCTCTTTCTTTCTCAAAACAAACAGAAAAACACAATAAAGATTTCAAACACAATAAAAGACACTTCTTCCGTAAAAGAATGTGAACTCATCAAGACGTCATTTTTGTCCGCCGGGACTGTTAATCAGAAAACCTTTTTCAGAAGGAATAAAATCAACCAAGGCAAGCTTGTGTCGTACGTGGCCCGAACTACGTTTGCTCTGATCTTCCATGCTGTGTGGAAGTACGTAGGCATAGGATGCGATATCCTAGCGAGCAACCTTCCCCTCCTTTCCCGTAGGTAGGCGAACTACGTTGACTCTGATTTCTCGTTCCAGACGGGAATACGTAGGCATAAAGTGCGATACTTTGCCGAGTCATTTTTATTTTCAGTTTTATTTTCTTTTTCACCCTTAACCCATAGTTTAGATAGAATAACAATCCATACCCGAAAACAAGCGTGGATCCCGTCGAGTACGACGGACGTGAGGGATGCTAATACCTTCCCCTTGCGTAACCGACTCCCGAATCCAGGTTTTGGTTGCGACGACCATACCTTTCCCGTGTTGTGCGAGGTTTACTCTGAGCGTTTCCTTTCCCTCCCGTGGGATAAATAACGCACGGTGGCGACTCTTCTGTTCAGCCGGCGCCGATTTTCGCAGTAGCGACAGCTGGCGACTCTACTGGGGATCCAACGTCCCCTGGCTGCTAAGGACTGCGATAGTTCTTATGCATTTGGGATCCAACGTCCCTTGAGAGAGTCAATCCTAACGCTTGTTTTCCCGTCGAGGATTTTGTATGGAGTTATTTTATATTTCTAACCTTGTATTTTCAGCTTTATATATTGATTATTGTTGCTGTATCTGGGGTGTGACGGGTGTTCTGATATTGAGAGATGAGTCGGACCTGGGCTTGAGTGCACCTAGAATTAGAGTAGAAATTAGTGGGCGCCCGCTTGCTCTGCTTGCTTTGGTGTCCCATGAAATCTACACTCAGACGAGGTTCCTCTGGTTGGCCTCCTGCCCCTTCCTTTGGTTGGCGTGGGTTGCTGGTTAGTTGGATTGTCGACTCTGGGGACCGATCATTTGGAAGTTGGCTAAGTGAGGCCTCTTCAGGAATTGATGATGCCACTCCTTCTGGGAATCGTATCATCAACCCTGAAAGTCTGTGACGCCGACGACCGCATAGGATGCCGTACCTTGTGCCAGTTATAGGGCCACCCACCTGTGAGGGGATTCAGGGTCATGCAGGTAACCAGACCTTCAGATACCAGTTATTTCTTGATCAGAGATCCTGGTTATTTATGGAGAGTTATGAGGTCTGTCAGAGACCATTTGGAGATGTGTTCTGAGGTCTGTCAGAGACCATTTGGAGGTGTGTTCTCAGGTCTGTCAGAGACCAATTATAGATGGGATTTGAGGTCTATCAGAGACCAGTTGGAGTTATGGTTTGAGGTCTGTCAGAGACCAGTATTGGAGTTTTATTCTAGGTCTATCTGAGACCAGGGTTTGATGACTTCTGGATGGTCTATCTGAGACCTTTCTTGATTGGGTTTCGGCTATTCAGCTGCAGCTTTGGTCCCTGTTGAATGTTACTTGCATTGCATTGCCTGCATATCCATTACCATTTGCATTTCACTAACGTGTGTCTGTGCTGCAGGTGCATTTGCATTTCCCTAGTTCTAGTGCCCAGACTTCTGAGTGTTTGATCATGACTAGCCTAAGGAGAACGGTTGCCTACAAATTGCCTACGCCTGATATTGTTCCTTTACTTGGGTTGATCTCTCTTGCCGATGAGGGTGTTCGTAGGAGCTTCCGGATGAGCTATGGTAGATTATTGAGGTTGGTGTGCAAACCTACAGAGGTAGAGTTAGATGGGCTGTATGCTTTGATGCAATTCTACGACCCTGCTTTGAGGTGCTTTACGTTCTCTGACTTTATTATGGGACCAACCTTGGAGGAATACGCTGAGTATGTTGAGCTGTCCGTGCAGAACCAGGTTCCATTCATTCATTATGATGCCAAACCTAAGCCGGAGGACTTGGCAAGAGCCTTGCATGTTGATGCTTCTGAACTTGTGACTACTGTTTCCCGTGGAGTTCCAGGCTTCTCATTTCAGTTCTTAGTTGGTAAAGCCCAAGAGTACGCCAAGAATGGGTGCTGGGTTGCTTTCAATGCTGTGTTGGCTTTGTGCATTTATGGCATAGTTTTATTCCCCAATATACCGGATTTTGTGGACTTCGATGCTTTCTACTTGTTCGCCGCTGGTAATCCTGTACCTACCTTACTCGGAGATCTCTACCACTCACTGCATTATAAGAATGAGAAGGGAAGAGGGAAGAATGTTCATCTTTGTGTACCCTTGTTGAGTATGTGGTTTGAGAGTCACCTTCCTAAGAGAGGATCTGCTGCAGAGACTACAGTTCCAGTTGTTTGGCCAGAGCGTCTGATGAGGCTATCGTCGGAAGATATGGAGTGGTTTGATAGAGATCTGTTGGGATCTGAGCTCATCTTCAGTTGTTCTGGGTACCCTAATGTGCCATTGATAGGAAGAAAAGGGTGTATCAATTACAACCCTTCTCTATTCATTCGTCAGTTCGGTTATGCGCTGAAGAATCCACCTCAAGAGGAAGAAGTACAGGAATCTCTGTACTTCACTGGTGACGTAAAGGGGGAGTTATTGACCAAGTTGCAACATGCCTGGACGCGTATTAACCGCAAAGGGAAGCCACTGTTAGGTAAGAATGACTGTCAGGCCTATGCACCTTATAGAGTTTGGATTCAGGAAAGGGCTAGTCAGTTGAGGATGCCGTTTCCAGATGCACCAATCCTTGTTCCCATTCCGGTAGCAGAGCCAACCACTGTTTCTCGGGAAGCCTATGAACGGGTTGTGAAGGAGAAAGAAGCCTTAATGAAGATTAACGAAGGGTTAGAGCAAGAGCTAGCCCAGATACGCAGTGAGAAAAACAAGGCCGTATATGCTTTCCAGCAACAGATCGAGCTAGTAAACAGACTAGGGGCTGAGTTGACCGAGGAAAAGAAAAAGCGTGAACGTCTGGGGCAAGAGTTCAGAAGTTCCCATGACATGCTGGAAGCCAAGAAGAAAGCGCTCGACGCAGCACACCGAGAGATATCTTCTTGCAATAAGACTTGGAATGCTACACTCACCAACAATAAGAAGAGGGAAGATAAGCTGAAGCAGCAAATTTCCGACCTCGAAGAGAAGTTGAAGTCTAGTATCAAGAAGTGTGAGGAAGAAGTGATGAACCGGTATAGTGTCCAGCATGCACTGAACAAGGCAATCAAATCCAGAGATGAAGCAGTGTCTCAGAAGCGGAAATTAGAAGACAGCTTCGGAGAAGCAACATGGGAAGAAACTGCTGAAGACGTACGCCGTGTCCTTAAGAGGAGAAACCAGCTTGTTAAAGGGCTGCTTGATCGACCAAGCCATCCGGAGACCAGGAAGTTGATAGACGAGTACCAGACTTTTGGGAGGATTTGATCATTTCACGTTGTTATTTGTATGCTTTATTTGCATAGTGCTGACCATCACCAGGATTGTTGGTTGAGGTCATGCCTTCTTTGTATTCTCAGTGATATTGTACCCTGGGCTTATTGATTCTCTCTGCAATATATGAGGCTTTCTATGATTCAGCTCCGATATTCCTATTGTCAGCACTGTCACTGCACCGGCACCTTCGCACTAGAACTGGGGGAATGAACTTCCCTAATGCACAGGCACATTGCATTGCATTCATATTCATATTGCATAACAGGTAATCTTTGAATGGTGTCTTATCTCCTGCTCTGTACCAGGTACTTAACAGGATTCCAGATCAACATCCGCACCGCTATTCTACACGCTCCAACTGTCGGAAAGTCATGGACCAAATTCAGAACGAGATGCAGGATGTGCGCGAGAAGCTCGCCCTCTTCATGCAGACCATGGAGGCTATAGCAAAAGGGCAAGAGAATTTGCAGGCCATGGTCCAGCCTCTGTTGGCTCGCAACGCTGGTCATGGTAACGAAGATCATCAGTCTGTCCGGGTTGATACTGCTCATGGAGACGGCACTCCCACGCCAGTGGCTCCGCCCGTGGTCAATATACCTGCCGCTAATCTCAACAACGCTACCGCTGCTGTGAATGGTAACGTCGGAGTTGGAAATGATACTGCAGTCCATAATGTCGGGCTGGGTGATGTCAATGTGGGAGATAATCTCGGAGGCAACGGCTTTGTCAATACTGGGTTCGGATTTAACGATCAGGGATTCGACAACACTGGCAAGTATGGCTTTAATGCTCAAGGCTTTGGGCAAGATGGTTATGGTATGGTCAATCAGGGTTACGGAGGCTTTGGAAACGGAAATGGTACTGGATTTATGGGTTTTGGTCCTGCTGGAGGTGTTCAAGGGTACGGCAACAGAGGCCGAGGTCCCGGGATGAACCAGATCAGAGCTGGACGTAATAATGCATATGATGGATACGGGGCTGGAAACGGTATGTGGCAAGAGTATCAACAGGAGGACGCCTTCTCCGGAGGAGGTCTTGAAGGACCGATGGATGATTCTCAAAAGATTAGAATGCTGGAAGAGCAAATGAAGGGAGTCCTAAATCAAAGCACTGTGGGTCTGGACATGGCAACCATGGGCTTGGTACCTGGCTTGAGGGTGCCAATTAAATTCAAAGCGCCTGCGTTCGATAAGTACAAAGGAGATACATGTCCGAAAGTGCATGTACGAGCTTATTACAGAAAGATGTCTGCATACTCCACTGACGAAAGAATGCTCATGCATTTCTTTCAGGATAGTCTATCGGGTCCTTCCCTAGAGTGGTACATGGGGTTGGAGCCAACTGATATCAAGACTTGGAAGCAATTAGCGGAGGCATTTGTAGCCCATTACAAGTATAACAGCGACCTGGCACCCAATCGGGTCCAGTTGGCCGGGCTTTCACAGAAGAAGGGGGAGAGTTTTAAAGAGTACGCGCAAAGGTGGCGCGATATGGCTGCCAGGGTCCGTCCTCCTGTGGAAGATAAAGAAATGAATGATATGTTTGTTGGCACATTCACCGGGCTGTTTCATGATATGTTGTTTCATACGTCTCTGGCCAGTTTTTCAGACCTGATTCTGATGGGTGAAAAGATTGAGCGTAATATTAAGCAAGGAAAGTTCCAAGTTGACGAATCAACTGCATCTGGCAGTAATAAGAAAGCTTATGGTGGGCGCCGTCAGGGCGAAGCTAGCGCTGTATTTGGAGGCCGAGGCCGAGGCCGAGGCAGGGGAAGAAATCAATATCGTCAGCCGCAGCAGGTGTCGAGTGTTACTATCCCT
The DNA here is from genome assembly GCA_963859935.3 of Lathyrus sativus. Lineage (NCBI taxonomy): Eukaryota > Viridiplantae > Streptophyta > Magnoliopsida > Fabales > Fabaceae > Lathyrus > Lathyrus sativus. The sequence goes on along the minus strand of OZ012739.1, from coordinate 144,069,786 downwards.
TATCAACAGCAACCAATCCAGCAACAACAATCGGTTCAGCAGCAACCAATGCCACAGCAGCAGCAGCCTCAGCAGGGGGCACAGCAAGCTCAGCGAAGATTCCAGGGTAATAAGCCGAGAAGGGTGTTTGAGAAGCCTCCCTCAACCTATGCTGATCTGTTGCAGACATTGTTGGGATTGAATCTGGTAGAGAAAAGAACCCTGGCGCCGATAACGGGAACTCCCCCGTTCGGCTATGATGCGAATAGGCACTGTGAGTTTCATTCTGGGGCCCCGGGCCATGATATCGAAGGTTGTCATGCTTTTAAGCACGTTGTGCAGGATCTCTTAGACAACAAGTCTATCAACTTCGGAACGGCAGTTCCGAATATAGTCCAGAAACCCATGCCTAATCATGGGGCGAACGCCGTGCTGACTGAGGAAGGTCTGAATCTTATTATGAATGTTGAGGATTTAAAGACGCCGCTGAGCGAAATAAAGAGCCGACTGTTGCAAGGAGGTGTTTACCCGGGTTGTAATGAGTACTGCTTAGATTGTTGGGCCCTGTCTGGGGGGTGTGAGGATCTGAAGAAAGGCATTCAGGCCTTAATTGATGAAGGTGTATTGCAGTTTGATCGAGCGGCAACTGATGAGCCCGCAGGGGCAGTAGTGGATAATCGGAGTGATGTGGCCACAGTGACAATTCCTAGGAAGACGATCACTATTTCAGCACCAGCTCAGCGACCACCGATTACCATAACTAAAGCCGGGCCAATCCCGTATGAGAACACGAGAGCAGTCCCGTGGTCATATGGGCTAGAGGTGTATTGTGATGGGATTAAGATCGATGTCAACAAGCAGCCAATGGAGATTGTGGATAATGTTGTTGGTTCAGGAGGCATGACGAGGAGCGGCAGGATCTTTATATCTCCTGAGGTGGAGGCCGAAAGGCTAGCAAAAGGAAAAGGGAAAGCGGTTGAAAATGTTCCGGTACAAGCAAGTGAAAAAGAAGCAGCGTCGAAGGACGTAGAAGAATTCATGCGCTTAATTCGGAAAAGTGATTATAAAATTGTGGAGCATCTACAGCAGACACCGTCCAAAATATCTATCCTGTCTTTGCTGTTGTGTTCGGAAGCTCACAGGAACGCTTTGCTGAAAGTCCTGGACACTTCTTTTGTACCCCAGGACGTCTCGGTAAATCAGCTAGAAGGAGTATTGGCACATGTGAATGCGGGCCACAGTCTGGGCTTTACTGATTTTGACTTGACTCCGAAAGGGAGGGATCATAATATGGCATTACACGTGTCTGTGGAGTGTAGGGGATCGACAATGTCGCACGTATTGGTTGACACTGGATCGTCTTTGAATGTGCTGCCTAAGAAGGCTATGATGAAGCTGGATGTTCGAGGGATTTTGTGTACACCCAGTGATTTGGTAGTCAGAGCGTTTGACGGCACGCGTAGAGCAGTCTTCGGATCGATTACCTTGCCTCTGCAGGTGGGGCCAGAAGTGTTTGCAACGGAGTTTTATATCATGGATATACAGCCTGCGTACAGCTGCTTGCTGGGAAGACCCTGGATTCATGGGGCAGGGGCAGTCACGTCTACCCTGCATCAGAAGTTAAAGTATATGGTCGGAGACAGTGTAGTCACCGTGTGCGGAGAAGAAGACATCCTTGTCAGCCATCTATCTTCGTTTAAATATGTGGAAGTCGACGGAGAGATCCACGAGACACCATGCCAGGCATTCGAAGGTTTGCGCATAAAGGACAAGGGTCCCGGGCCGCGCAAAGTGCCAGAGATAGTTGTCTCATCGTATAAGGAAGCTCAAGCGCTAGTGGAAGCAGGAGGAGCCAAGGGCTGGGGCAAAGTATTGGACATTCCTGTGAAAATGGACCGGTTCGGACTGGGGTACCGACCGTCGTCATCAACTCCTCCCGTGGGGGCCCCTCATTTCAGAAAGTCAATCACCATCTCTGCCAGTGGAGTATGTCATGAAACTGTCAATGCTGCTTCAGAGTCCGATGAAGGGGACAGCGACTGTGATATGGATGCCTGGATTCAGCCAAGCACGCCAGGACAAGGACTGTGCAACTGGTCTATTCAGGAGCTTGTTCCTGTGACTTTTAAACAGTAATGCTTTGCTTTATTAATTGTTGAATAATCTGATGTCTTGCCCGGGGCATCAGGATTTGCTTAGGGCTGTGTTGTTATAAATATTGCGTGTTAATCATTAAATAAATGGCGTTTTTTTCATGTGCAAATACTGTAATCCCTGTCTTTCCTGTTTTGTACTTTTCAATAAAATGGCAATATGGTTATTCGCTTTATACGCATTTTGAAGCACTTAACCATTCCTTTTGCAGGATAACATTTTCAGATGACATCCTTGAGCCACCTATGACTCGTCCCGACTTCGAGCACCCGGTATTCCAGACCGAAGAAGAGGTTGTCGAAGATAGCGACGTTCCTGAAGAACTGTCTTGGTTGGTGAAGCAAGAGGAAAGAGCCATTCTGCCTCACGACGAGGTTATCGAAATTATCAATTTGGGGTCGGAAGGGGTTGAGAAGAATATTCGTATTGGAGCCGCACTGCAGAGTGATATCAAGCGAAAACTGGTTGAAATGCTCCGAGAGTATAATGATGTATTCGCTTGGTCGTATCAAGATATGCCAGGGCTCGATACAGATATGGTTGTGCATCGCCTGCCACTGAAAGAAGATTGCCCGCCAGTCAAACAAAAACTTCGCAGAACACGACCAGATATGGCAATGAAGATCAAAGAGGAGGTTCAGAAACAGTGGGACGCTGGTTTCCTGGCTGTGACGAAGTATCCCTCATGGGTTGCCAACATCGTACCAGTGCCAAAGAAAGATGGCAAGGTTCGAATGTGCGTGGATTATAGAGATTTGAATAAAGCAAGCCCAAAAGACGATTTTCCACTTCCTCATATTGACGTGTTAGTTGATAATACCGCTCAATACTCTGTATTTTCCTTCATGGATGGCTTTTCAGGCTATAATCAAATTAAAATGGCGCCAGAGGATATGGAGAAGACTACTTTCATAACGCCTTGGGGAACATTTTGCTACAAAGTGATGCCCTTTGGTTTGAAAAATGCTGGGGCAACATATCAGCGTGCGATGACGACTCTTTTTCATGACATGATGCATAAAGAGATCGAAGTTTATGTTGACGATATGATTGCCAAATCCCAGACGGAGGAAGAGCATCTGGTGAATCTGTTGAAGTTGTTTAAAAGGCTTAGGAAGTTCAGGCTGAGGCTGAACCCTAACAAATGCACCTTCGGGGTGAGATCGGGTAAGCTCCTGGGGTTCATAGTAAGCGAAAGAGGAATAGAGGTCGATCCTGCTAAAATAAAAGCGATTCAAGAAATGCCGACGCCTAAAACAGAGAAAGAGGTGCGCGGGTTTTTAGGGAGATTGAACTACATCGCCCGGTTCATATCTCACCTAACTGCTACGTGTGAACCATTATTCAAGCTGTTGAAGAAAGATCAAGCTGTAACGTGGAACGAAAATTGTCAAAAGGCGTTCGACAAAATAAAGAAGTACTTGCAGGAGCCTCCTATTTTGATACCCCCGGTGGCAGGGAGACCCTTGATAATGTATTTGACGGTTCTTGAGGGAAGCATGGGTTGCGTTCTCGGTCAACACGACGAGACAGGGAGAAAAGAGCATGCAATCTATTACTTGAGTAAGAAATTTACAGACTGTGAATCTCGATACTCAATGCTGGAGAAAACTTGTTGCGCGCTAGCCTGCGCCGCCAAGCGTTTGAGGCAGTACATGCTGAACCATACAACCATGCTCATCTCGAAGATGGATCCAATCAAATATATATTCGAAAAGCAGGCGTTGTCAGGTAGAATTGCCCGATGGCAGATGATCTTGACTGAATATGATATTCAATACGTCTCGCAAAAGGCGATAAAGGGGAGTGTGCTGTCTGAGTATCTGGCGGAGCAGCCTATTGAAGAGTATCAATCAATGAGGTTTGATTTTCCTGACGAGGATATCATGTATCTCAAGATGAAGGATTGCGAAGAGCCGTTACCGGACGAGGGACCAGAGCCGGGGTCCCAGTGGAAGATGATATTTGACGGAGCTGTGAATGCTTATGGTAGCGGAATAGGGGCAATCATTACTACGCCACACGGGTCGCACATCCCGTTTACTGCCCGATTGACCTTTGCCGTTACCAACAATGAGGCCGAATACGAAGCTTGTATAATGGGGCTTGAAGAAGCCATTGATTTGCGAATCAAGCATCTAGACGTATACGGAGACTCAGCTCTGGTGGTGAATCAGATCAAAGGGGAATGGGAGACACGTCAGCCCAATTTGATACATTACATGAATTATGCAAGGAGATTATTGCCTTTCTTCGACAAAGTTGAATTGCATCACGTGCCGCGGGCAGAAAATCAAATGGCTGACGCCCTTGCCACTTTGTCTTCCATGTACAAGGTCAATTTCTGGAACGAAGCTCCCCAAATCACTATCTCTCGGTTGGACAGGCCAGCTTATGTATTTGCTATTGATGAAGCATCTGATGACAAACCGTGGTATTTCGATATCCTTAATTTCCTGAAGAATAAAGAGTATCCGGCTGGGGCATCCAGTCAAGATCAGAAGACTCTCAGGAGATTAGCGGGTAATTTCTACTTGAACCCGGATGGCGTCTTATACAGAAGAAACCACGATTTGGTGTTGTTGCGGTGTGTAGACGAAAAAGAGGCAAAGCTTCTCATGGAGGAAATTCACGAAGGTGCATTTGGTACGCACGCTGGTGGGCATGCTATGACGAGAAAACTGCTGCGGGCAGGTTATTTTTGGCTGACGATGGAAACTGATTGTTTCAAGTTCGCGAGGAAGTGCCACAAGTGCCAAATCTATGCTGACAAGATACACGTGCCTCCGAGTCCTCTCAATGTGATGTCATCTCCATGGCCATTCTCGATGTGGGGAATCGATATGATTGGAAAGATCGAGCCGACGGCTTCTAACGGGCATCGGTTCATCCTAGTAGCAATCGATTATTTCACCAAGTGGGTGGAAGCGGCGTCTTACGCAAATGTAACGAAGCAAGTGGTGGCTAGATTCATCAAGAGAGATATCATTTGCCGATATGGGATCCCCGAGCGGATAATCACGGATAATGGTTCAAATCTGAACAACAAAATGATGAAGGAGCTCTGCCAGAATTTCAAGATCGAACATCACAACTCCTCCCCTTACCGACCCAAGATGAATGGCGCTGTCGAAGCGGCCAATAAAAATATCAAGAAAATCGTCCAGAAAATGGTGGTGACCTATAAGGATTGGCACGAGATGCTACCTTTCGCTTTGCACGGTTATCGTACGACGGTACGCACATCAACCGGGGCAACTCCGTTCTCGTTGGTATACGGAATGGAAGCGGTATTACCATTGGAAGTTGAGATCCCTTCTCTGAGGGTATTGCGAGACGTTCAGCTGGACGAGGCAGAATGGGTAACGAATAGATTGAACCAACTGAGTTTGATGGATGAGAAGAGGCTAGCTTCTCTGGCATACGGTCGTTTATACCAAAGACGCATGAAGAAAGCGTACGACAAGAAGATACTTCCGCGAAGCTTTCAGACGGGCGACCTTGTGCTGAAAAGGATTCTCCCGCCGCAGGCAGATCACAGGGGCAAGTGGACCCCCAACTACGAAGGGCCATACGTTGTTAGAAAAGTCTTTTCAGGAGGAGCGTTGTTATTGTCCACCATGGACGGAGAAGACTTTGCATCGCCTGTGAATTCGGACGCAGTTAAAAAATACTTTGCTTAAAATAGACCCGCTGGACAGAAAAAAGAGAGTCCAGGCAAAAACGGGGCATCCTGGCGAACCAAAAACAGAATGAAAGGTTCGGGCAAAAGTTAGGGATAAAATTGAAAAAATGTACACCCGCGAAGTTGAAAACCTACACTGGGCGGCTTCGGCAAAAAAGGGTATCCCGGTGAACTGAAAACCCGTAAAGGGCGGTTCACGCAAAAGTTAGGGATTTGAAAAGCAAATGACTGCGGTCCGAATTTGATATTGCAATGAGCATCAATGCGGGAGAATATATTTGAGGAGTCAGTTATCGGATACAACCTCTTCAGAAGTGGGGATACCGGGAAAGCGTTAGAGTTGGACGAGTCATGGGAGGATCAGTTCGTGGTGTTCATCTGCATCCAGTTGCCGACATGTGTACCAAATTTAATTTGTCAAGATATTTATGCTTCTTGTGAATACTTGCATACTTGTATATTTGCTTTGCGTAGCTTCCTCTTTTCAGGAGTTACATCCCGTGTACAAGAACTCCGCCCATTCAGGGGCCCAATCAATGAAAATGTGTTATTCAGTATTTGATGCCTGTTCTTTATTGTGTTGCGCATGATAAAACGCCTAAGTTTGATGAAACTAGCATGAGTATAACATCATTGGCCCTTGCCAACAATCATTAAAGCTTTGAATTGACTGAGTGTAACGTCACTAACCTGAATTGATTTGGTTGCACAGGCTTGTCGTGTCTTGTTTGTGTTGTTGCAGGTTTCATAACCCTACGAGGGAGAGGATCAAAAGATTGCAACAACGAAAGACCCGATCTTCACGCAGGTCATGCATGTTCTTCCTGAAAAAGGATAGAATTCCCCAGCTAGCCGTAGCTTATCCAAAGGACGTGCTCCAGAAGAGCATTTGTCCTCAGCAGAGTTTGGCGATTCCAAGATCGTGAGGCTGTATTCAGACAAGTTCATCTCTCCCCCAGCAGGGTCAATTAATTTTCCCCAAGGGAATCCAGCCATCCCCAGAGGAATTCTCTTTGCAAGTGTTTTCATTCCTTCCAGTGGAATTCGAAGATCAAGACTCCCCCAGGCAGAGTCGATGGTGGGTCCTGTCATTTATTTTGTCAGAGATACTGGTGATATCAGTTCACGTTCCAGCAGAAAGTCTGAGCATACTGTGCACATCTGCTATTCCCCAACAGAGTTATATTCCCCAGCAGGATGGTACTTCAACAAGGTGTTTGGTGGGTTCCCAATTTCCCAGCGGGATGACTTCACCCTTCCAGCATTTACTTTGCTGGAATAATTCTGTAGCATCAGGCTATCCCCAGCGAGTTGGTATTATCCTTCCAGCATTTATTTTGCTGGAGCAGTTTCTGTACTCCAGCAGTTCAGGCGGAGAGAGCTCTCGCTCAGATGAACAATCAAACAGTCAAGATCTCGGCATGAGACATTCAATGATAATGTCAGTTTCGGCAGTATTCCCCACAAAGTCTGCAGGATAAGTTTCTCTTTGTCCCCAAGCAGAGTTACTTATGGCCCCACCAGAGTTTTTGGTGAAGTTCCTCTAGTCCGATCAGCGGATTGTTTCCTTCAAAGTTGTTGTTACGTCAACATTCAAAGGATTTTCATGAATCAGAATTTTAGAGGCCGCCGCCGGTTATCAGAGCAGGCGTCCGATAGTTGGTTTCCCGACATCCTCAGTAGAGTTCGTCTCAAAGTCGTTGTCACGTCAGTGCTGAGAAGTTTGTAGGTGTGGATCAGTGAAAAACCAAGTCCTGATGTGGACAATTTATTCCTATATTGACGGGATTTCTTCAGAAGTGGGCGTCCTAACGTGGACAGGTTTGTTTTACCGGATTGGTAAGGTGTGTTAGTCCTGACGTGGATAGATTCGGTTTCTCGAAATTTGGGAAAGGGGAGGTCATGACGTTGACAAAAGTGATTACTCTTTATGTTGGTGTCCTGACGTGGACAAGTTATTTCCCCAGTGGGTCGAGGGTGTAAGTCCTTACGTGGACAAGTCTTATTTCCTCAGCGAGTCGAAGACGCCTGAGTCCTAACGTGGACGAATCAAGACGAGATCAGTGTCCTGACGTGGACGAATCAGAGAAATTATTATTCCTAATAAGGAGAAATGGGTCCTAACGTGGACGAGGTAGTCCTTACGCGGACGTATCAAAAGATAGTTTCCTTACGTGGAAATGACGGTATTCCTAACGCGGAAAGATTGGAGTCCTTACGTGGACAGATTAAGATGGCATTCCTTACGTGGAAAAATGAGTCCTGACGCGGACAAATCGAGAAAGAGTTGGTATTCCTTACGTGGAAAGATCAGAGTCCTTACGTGGGCATATCGAGAGCATTCCTTACGTGGAAGAAAAATGGTTTCCTTACGTGGAAAGACGAGTTTATTCCTTACGTGGAAAGATTGGAGTCCTGACGCGGACATGTCAAGTGGCATTGGAGTCCTTACGTGGACAGATTGATATAGTTTTCCTGACGCGGAAAGAAGATTGTTTCCTAACATGGAAAGATGAAAGGGTTAGTCCTGACGTGGACAGACGCAGAAAAGATGATTCCTAACGTGGACAGGTTACTCCTAACGTGGTAGAGTTTTATTCCTAACATGGACGATTCAGTTTATGGAAATACAGACGAATTATCCCCAGCGGAGTTGCCGAGATTTTTCTGGGTTAACAGCAAGTGGAGTCCTAACGTGGACAGGTTTTAGTTGAGATTTCTTCATATTGATGACAGACGGAGTCCTAACGTGGACAAGCAAGCAATCTGTTATGACAGAATCCTCTTCAGAACGATGAAGACAATCCCCAGCACGGTCGCACGAGATCAGTGGGTTGCCGTAACAATTAAATTCAGCTGATGAATGTCGTTCCTCAAGCAGGAGCGCAGTTTATTTCTGCGGTTGGCAAATTTCTGGTTTCACTAGTATTCAACCGTCTCGTACCGTGAATGTCTGAAGGCTCCGGGCTCTTCATCCAATCGGGTCCAAGTCGCTTGAATAGGGGCAGCTGTTGCACCCTAAAATTTGCTCAACCTTATTCACTTTGGTTTATGTTTCATTATCATTAGCATTTGCATATAGAGTCATGTACATAGACTAACCATCTGCATAGCATAAGCATATCAAGTCATTCAACAGGGGACCAATCATTATTTTCATCTCTAGAGGCCTATCAAGATGGCTATTATCCCAATTCAACCTCATTCAAGTCATCAGGAAAGAATTTGAAAGCAAAGAGCTCAGCAGATCAAGCCTTGAGTCCATCTCCTAGCTGAGGGTATCTGAGGATCAACAAGAGGCTTGTGAGCTGTGAAGTGAAGACATGGAGAGTATCTAGACCTTATGAGAGACTTAAAAATTCATTGGGAGAAGGAGACAATTCATTGAGGAGAGCACAAGAGCTACAGTTGAAGACAGTTAACTAGGGTTTCATCTGGGTCAACCCTAGGTCAACCCTAGGTCAATTGACTGATTTAAAAGGGCATTCAAGTCTATTGGAGAGATGTGGGGTTCATAATTTGACATGGAGAATAAAGATATGGAGATATGACAAGGAGAATTCAAGAGAAATCAAGGAGAAGAGGAGTTACTAAATTAGGGTTTCTCTGTAAAATCCCCTAGTTTAGGTCAAATTTCCAAGCAAGATAAGTCAAAATGCTAGCTTCAAATGGCTTCTTGGCCAACATGAAACTTGTAGAGGATATCAAGACCTTTAATTTGAGTGGTGGAAGACATTGAGGAGATTTATAGAACTCAAGTTATGGTCCTTGCAAGTTACAGGTCATCTGAGGTGTCTGAATTTTTGTCTGTGAAAGTGACTTGACTTCCAAGCTAGTTTTACCCCTCAAGGAGATTTCAAATGAATTCTTGGTCAACATAAGAATTATTCCTCATTGTCTTAGCTTTCTAGAATGGTATAGTATGCCTTCATATGATGTGGAGAACTCAACTTATGGTCTTGGCAAGCAAAGGGTATTTTGGGCATTTGTGAATTACAGGTCATTTTAACCTATACCCAAAACTCATACAAGGAGGCCTCAAATGGAAAAACTTACAACATCAAACTTGCTCCAAATGGGATTTTAAGTCTAGAAAGAAGGTCACAAATTATTGGAGAAGCTCATAGCATGAAGTTGCATGATTGGTCAAAATATGAACTAAAATGGCTTATAAAGTGAATAAATTCAAGATGGAAAATGGTTTGGGAGATTTCTAAGTCCAAATGGAGACTTCCAATATATGATTTTGAATGGAAAAACAATTCTAAGAACAATGGTTCAAACACTTTTTTGAGTTTAGAAGGAAAAAATGAAGTTATCTTTGGTTACTTGTGATTGAAGAAACATAACCAAAATGGATCAAAGTTGGAAAGCAAGGGAATGTGCAAGATGGATCTAGAATGTACCATTGGGGTCTATATATTCATGAAATGAGAATTTGGCAAGGGTTGGCTTCATTTGCACCAAAAAATTCCACAAAATTTTCTCATCCTTTCATTGAAGTTTCATTGCAATTCTCTCAAATTCTTCACAAAATCATCATCCACATTAATTCAATCTTGCTCCATTATCATCATAGATCAGAATTGAAGCAAGGTTTTGGTGATTATCATCCATTTTCGAGTGCCTTTTTCAAGAACATCAAAACTACAAATTCAAGTGGACAACACAATTCAGGCCAAGTCTCATCCAAATCTTGCAAACAGAATCAAGTACATCAAGGATTGATCAAGATCCACAACCTAGAAGCTTCAGATCCACGAGTTCCATAGCTGTATTCAAGATTTCACACCAGGTATGTTTTCATTCAAATTGCTCGATTCAGTTAGTTAGGCATGTTGTTGTTAGTTTAGATGCAATCTAGGTGGTTAGGAGAACAGTTAGGATGAATTTGGAATGATTTGGTGATGGTTGTTAACAGGTGCAACCAACTGTTAGTGCTTGAATCTATTAGGTTAGTGCATTAGGATGTTGTGTTGATAGCTTAGATTAATCACCTTTAGTTATAGGTTAGATTAGGATAGGTTTGAGGAAGAATTATCATGATGCATATCAGTGCACTTCCATGGTGATCAGAAGTTGATGCTATCGGGTTGAGGGATTTATTGAGTTTCAGATTGAATTAAGACCACCGGATTGAAGAGGGAGAGATTTAGCATGATTTTCATGTTTACAGCATGTGGATTCGTGGATTGTAGAGTGAGAACGGAGAGGTGTAAGTTCTGCTCGTGCATGGAGGTGTAATGGTGAAACCCTAAGTTCAGTTGAATTGAGGAAGAAGACGAAATCTGGATCGTCTATTGTGAGTAAGACCTTTGACTTGGAGCACGATCCAATGGTTCTCATTTGATCTGAGTTTTGGAGGGAAAGAAGCTGGCCAAAACGCACCGTTTCATTAATTGAAACGGGCGGGCCTGAGTTGGTTATTGTTATCCCCACCCCCAGTAATAGGCCCAATTCCATTTTTAACGTAATTCCTCTTCTTTTCTCACCCCCCTGGCATTTCCTTCTATTTCTTTATTTTCTGAATGAAGCTGGGCCTTAACCAGAATGCTAAGCGCACCCCCATTGTTGGCCCATCCTCTGCTTATAACTGGGCGTGGTTTCTTTTAACACCCCTCCCTCATTTAATTCCAATTTTATTTTTTAATTCCATTTTAATTTTTCATTCATTTCATAAATTCATAATAAATCCATAAAAAATGCATTTTAATTCATTCTTTTTACATCATTTTCTTCAAAATGTATAGAAAATTTTCATAAAATAAAATTGCATTTTTATTTTTATTCCATATTTTTTCCATATTTTCTAAATAAATGTCATATTAAATAGATTCATTTCATGCATCATTTTAATGATTTTTGTTCTCTTACATGCTTTAATATTTTTTGGTCATTCTTTTTATGTTGTTTAGATGAGATGTTGATCTTGTAGAAATATTTTAGTTCCCATTTTTAGAGATTAATTTTAGGTGATTAATAAATGCTTGAATATCATGAACAAAACTAGGGTTTTAGGTGACAACTTAAGAAGTTTGATTTCATTTCCCTTAGGACTTAGGGTTTGAGTAGATTAGTTATGGGACTATAAGGGCTATGGGTAGCTACTAGATCCCTTAGAAAAAGTCAGGATTCCCCTACTGCTATTAATACTGTCTGTATATCTGATTGTCTGGTGTGGTGTGCCCTCTGGGGATTGTTGCTTGTTTGTTTGGGTATTGGGTTTGTCTGGGGCCCTGGGGAGCTGAAGACTTGTGAAGATGGAGACCATTGGAGATCCAAAGATTGAAGATCAACTGCCAGAGTTGAAGGGGATGTTCTTGCCAGCAGCTGTTGAGGAGGCTAGGGTTTAGGAGCTAGGCAGAGCTCTAGATTAGAAAGTTTGTTTCTCAAACATGGATTGCCTTGTCTGCATCCATTCTTCTCTGTGATTCAGAGTCTCTCTAAGACACTCACCCCCTTCCTTTGGAAGGCTTGGTGACAGTGTCTATGAGATAGAACTCTTGAGAGAAAATGTCTCTTGTGTTAGAAGCAGTTTGTTCACCACCTTTGGTAGTCAACTGATTGCTTAACACCCAATTCACTCTTGTGACTGATCCCTCATCCTGGAGGTTTGAGCTTGAAGAAAAGCCATTGCAGATAGAAGACTGATGATCAAAGCCCTTGCCTGAAGGCCATGAAGATGGAGATTGATGCTTGTTGAAGCCTGTAGCTGATTGGAGATTGCTTGAAGCCAGATGTTGATTCAGAGCTGCTGATGCTGTTTCTTTTGCTGTTGTATTTTATTGCTGATGTATTGATTGGTTTTCTGGACTGTATTGTTTGCTGTTTACCCTGTTGGGTTGAAAGTGAAGCCTGTTCACTTTTGCCTATTGTTTTCTAGGTTCGAGGTTGAGTGGGACTCCCTTGCCTCGCTTGTACTGTTGCATCCATGCATTTTACTGTCTTACTGTATATATCTGATATTGTTTCTGTTTCTGCCTATCCCTTAGGATCTCTGTTTCTCTCTGCGCAAGAGAGGAGCATGATAGACACTAGGTCTTAACCCATGCATGATAACATTAGGTTAGTTTGTTTCCCTTCGCAACCGTAGGTTAGAGTTCTGTCTCTTTCTTTCTCAAAACAAACAGAAAAACACAATAAAGATTTCAAACACAATAAAAGACACTTCTTCCGTAAAAGAATGTGAACTCATCAAGACGTCATTTTTGTCCGCCGGGACTGTTAATCAGAAAACCTTTTTCAGAAGGAATAAAATCAACCAAGGCAAGCTTGTGTCGTACGTGGCCCGAACTACGTTTGCTCTGATCTTCCATGCTGTGTGGAAGTACGTAGGCATAGGATGCGATATCCTAGCGAGCAACCTTCCCCTCCTTTCCCGTAGGTAGGCGAACTACGTTGACTCTGATTTCTCGTTCCAGACGGGAATACGTAGGCATAAAGTGCGATACTTTGCCGAGTCATTTTTATTTTCAGTTTTATTTTCTTTTTCACCCTTAACCCATAGTTTAGATAGAATAACAATCCATACCCGAAAACAAGCGTGGATCCCGTCGAGTACGACGGACGTGAGGGATGCTAATACCTTCCCCTTGCGTAACCGACTCCCGAATCCAGGTTTTGGTTGCGACGACCATACCTTTCCCGTGTTGTGCGAGGTTTACTCTGAGCGTTTCCTTTCCCTCTCGTGGGATAAATAACGCACGGTGGCGACTCTTCTGTTCAGCCGGCGCCGATTTTCGCAGTAGCGACACTCAAGAACTACTAATCCTAACTGGATCTTCTTAAGGTTTACAATCAAATGTAATACAAATACAAGTGTTTAAGATTGCTTCTATAAAGCTTTATCACAACTGTGATTTTTCACTTAACTATTAAGAACAATGAAATTAATTCTTAGAAACAATATGAAATAGTATGAGAGCTTGAATGTTGATTTCTTTTCAATAAAAACGTCAACTGAAGAAATTGGTGAAGTCTTGCTTTTATAGGCAGCTGATCCAAGGTGAGTTTCACGTTGAGAAGAGTGTCCAAAAGGTCTGAGCCTTTTTGTCTTCACATCAAGTGACCTTTCCTAGAAGAAGAAAGCACAGAAAAATCCTTTTTGTCTGTGTTCTTGTGTCTAGCATAAATAAGGAAAGAGACATTTGGATCATTCCAACGGATATAAACTTTGAATAATTCTTCTTCAGTTTTCAGCAAATTCATCAGAGTCAAATTAGATCAGAGCCTTCTGATGATGATCAGAGTCTTGCTGAATTAGAGTCTTCTGCAGCAGGTGTGCTTTTAGCGTGTTTAAGATCAGAGCATATTTGAGACAATTCTTCAGTACTGACAACTTTAGTACTTTCAGAATCTTCTGTAGAAACTATGCTTTGAAAAACTCTTCATACATAATTCTTCTTTGGTTCAGATGCTTCTAACTTGCTTCAGATTCTTCTGGAGCTTCTGCTTCAGATCCTTCTGGAGCTTCTGCTTCAGAAACTTCTGGAGGCTACGCTCAGGATCTTCTGTTGGCAGCAATCAGAATCTTCTAATGGATGCATCTGGCGCTTCAGAGTCTAGCTAATTTCTTATGTTCAATTCTGATTTGCTTCTGGAGTGTTGATTCCTTTACTATCTGCAGTAAAAACTCTCAAGCAAATTTTAGAGTATATAATTCTTAAATACAAAATTTCATATTAGTTATCATCAAAACATAGAGATATTATTAAGAACCAATCTGTGTTCTAACAATCTCCCCCTTTTTGATGATGACAAAAACATCAGAAATTTTGTTTAATTGAAAATATAATAATTATAACTCCCCCTGAGATGATGAATCTCCCCCTGAATTAAATACAAATAAGGAATAGAAACTTCCCTTTTGTCTTGAGTAATTTTCAGAGTTAGATCTTGATTATTCTTTTAACATTTGAGAGACAGAGTGTCTTGCAAATTTCAGAGTCAGAGTTTGATAATTTCCAAATGATCTGAGAGTCTCAGAGTTTCTTTTACAGAGTGTATTTATCAAATGTTCTGAAATACTCAGATTTAATGTTAGATAGAATAGATACGTCTGAAGTTTCATTCTGGTGAAGTTTAATTAAACAGTTCAGATCTATATTTTCTCCCCCTTTTTTGTCATAAGCAAAAAGTAAAAACTTTAAAAAGACAAATAAAAGGAAACAGTAAAGAAGATAAATCATGTGGAGAAAACTTTGAGATTTCATTCAAAATAGTTCAGAGCCAAAGTACATGCATCAGAAGATATTTAGAAATACATAATCAAACATCAGATGCAAAAACATCAGAATGAAAAAAAAATGAAAAACTAAGAGTGTTTTGACAAAAGCATCTTCAACAGATCCGTGATCTCAGAGGAGGACTGTTCTTGCTTTGACATCCACTTAGCCATTGTTTCATTCTTCTGATCCTGTTTTGACATCCACTCAGTCATGTCTTCAGACTTTTTATCCTGTTTGGCCATCCAAGATTTGATCTCTGATTGACCAGCTTCCAGAGCAGCAATTTTATCCTCAAAATCTGGATGTTCTTTCTTAATCTCAAATGAAGAAGGTTGATCATTTTCTGGAGCTTGAACAGAGTCAGTTTCCATAGGGTCTGTAGAGCTTGGAGCATTAGAGCCAGAAGGAAGTTCTACCAGAGTCATGGCCAAAGGGTTGTCTTCAGATGTAGATTCACAAGTTTCTTCTGATGATGGAGGAGCATCTGTAAGAAGCAGTGGTCCAGATCTCTTGACAGTCCAGAACAGACTTCTTGCAGCTTCAGCAAATCTGAGCTTCGCATCATCAGAACATATATTCTTCAGATTTGATGCTACAGTGTTGAATCTGTTGATGAATCCATTCCAGATGACATCAGATTCTTGTGCATCCATGGTTGCTGAACACTTCTTCTGTACAGTACCTAAATACAACTGTATTTCTTGCAAAAAAGATTGAAATAAATAATCAACATTAAGTCTAGGTTTGGGATGTAACAGAGTCTCCAATGTTATTGGTTTTGGTTGGGGAGTAGGTGGAAAAATGGATTTCTGAATGGAGATCAGAGGAGGAGGGTAGTATGGTATGAAAGGAATTTTAGGTTCATCAGGTTTGGATCTGTTTAAAGCATTTAACAGATTTGGTTTTGCTCTGGTGTGATAGGAAACCGCATCAAAGGGTTTATTGGAGTAAGGTTGAAAAGCAGATTTTGCAGGTTCATCAGAAGCAGCAGGTTTAACAGATGAAAAGGTATAGCTGAAGTAACAGCTTTTGCAGATTTAGCAGAATATGATATTGTTGCTAATGAACCTACATCTGACATGGATTGAATATAGGTAAGAAGCACATATGGTAGGGTGATTGTAAGTTTGGGTTTCAAGGGAGTAATATGATCAGATGGTTCAACTCTGTCATAGAAATCTTTGAGTTTGAAACCATAGGCAAGATTGTGAAAAAGAGATGAGAATTGTGCACAAGAAATAGATGTTCTTGGGTTAGATGTTGGGTTAGGATTTGGAATGAGGATTTCAGATGCTGGATTAGGTGTGGGAGTAGGATCTGGAATAGGAACTTTAGATGATACAGGGGGTTCTGGTTGGTTTACCTCAGAATCTCCGTGAGAAGGAGAGATTAGAAAATCTGGGTGAATGTCAGATTCTGAGGAGTTTGATGAAGTGGTTGGTGTGCAAGAGGTAGAAGATACTTGAAACACAGTTTTTAGTGGTGTGACATCAAGAACTTTTGTCTCAGGAATGTTGGTTTCAGAAGGATTGGTTGATTCTGAAGGATTTTCAGAGGGTTTTGATGGGGATTCTGAGGTTGGTGGATCAGATGAAATTGGAACAGATGCGGTGGGTTTAGATGTGTTGAATGGTGGATTTTGTGATTGTGGTTGTGTCTTTTGTTGTTGTATTTGAGGTTCAGATGATTTTTGTTGTTGTTGTTGTGCAGAGTCCTTTTCTTGTAGGGGTTCAGATTGTTTTTCTGGTTGTTTTTCCTGTGGTTGCTTTTGTTGTTCAGATGGCTTTTCTTTAAGTGGTTCAGATGGTTTTTGTTGTGCAGATGGTTTTGTGGTTTGTTGTTGTTCTGTGGGTTGTTTTTCTGATGGTTGTTTTTGTTGTACAGATTGTTTGGTTGGAACCTCTGGTTGTGGAGTCTGAATTTTTTGTTTTGTTGTTGTTGGTTGTGGTACAGAGGGTTGTTGTACAGGTGATATGGAAATTGGAGTAGAAGATTTTTGTGGAGATGGGGTAGAAACATGAGGTGGAGCAGTAACAGATTTATTTTGTGTAGAGGGTGGTTTTGGAATAGACTTAACATTAGAATCATTTATAACAATAAGATTTGCAGAAGATACAGAAGTTTTAATACCTTTAATCTTGATTCTTTTAGCTGGTACAGAAGGAGTGGCTCCAGATTCTTTCCTCTTTAGTAGTTTCTGAGGATTTTCAGCAATCTTGGGCTTCTTCTGAACAGGTGCAGCTTCTGCTTCTGGTTGAGTCCTCTTTCTTGATGGTTCTTCTTCTTCTACAACAGGAAATGGTTGTCTTGCTCTCTTGATAATATCTGCAGGGATAGGCTTTCCTTCTGCCTTGCACTCATCAATATATCTCACTACAATTTCCCTAGGTTCTTCAGCATAGAACAGAGGGTAATCATCTACAGGAGTTCTCTTCTGACTCAGTTCAGAAATGTTCAGCTTCTTGGGAGCTGTTGTGAGTTCTTCCACTATTTTTAGTCTCTGAAGACTTTTGGCATTCAAAGTCTTTCCCAAAATAAATTCCAATTCCTCTGTGACTCCAGCAGCGTACAAAGCAGTTACAAGTCCTTTCTCAGTTAGAAGATCTGAGATTAACCTTCCAAAAGGAATCCAGGTTCTGATCTTCTGACCTTTTTCTTTTACATATTCTCTAGAGGCATTTATGTGATTCCAAAGATGCATAAAAAGAATATATGGAAGATCTACCTTGGTGCTCTGACTGAGGCAATACATAAAGTAGAGTTGTTCATTGTTGACATAGTCTGGAGAGTTTGTTGACTTCCTATGATGAATGCATCCCATGAAGATCTTAGCCCAGATCTTGTAGTCAGGCTTCAGATCCTTGAACTTGTTAGAAGCTTGTCCAGCAGTCATCACTTCTTCATAAACTTTATCCATATCCACACGCCCAGTTGGCAAGTGTGATACTCCATCTGTTTCCTCATAGCCAATGAGTTTTCTAATCAGATCCTCTGTTATAATTATGTCTTTGCCCAGAACAGAAGATAAAATAAACTTAGGATATACAGAAGCATGGATCCAGAACTCTTTCACAAGAAGGGGGTAAACTGGTCCAAAAAGTCTATCAAAATACTTCACCCATTCTTGAGCACCTATAATGGAACGAAACTCAAATCCATTCTCAGCAAGTGAATCAAATTCCACCATTGATTCACATAGAACCTCCAGCTTTTCAACAGGTGTTAGCAATGTTCTTTTTGGTGGAGTATAAGGAGTCACACCCATGTTAGCAGAGGTAACTGCAGCCATTGTAGATTGAAATTGTGCAGCAGTTGATGATGAAGTTGCCATTGAAGATGGTTTTGTCACACACTTAGGGTTTTTATGCAGAGAGAAGAGAAGATTGAAATGCATAAAATGTTTGAAGTGTGGGAAGTGTGATTGTGAAGAGAAGAGATGTATTTATACTAAAACATATAGGCATACAAACAGTCAGAATTTGGCACGTTTGAACAAGGCATTTAATGAAAAGAATAAAAATCATTTCAAGCATTTATTGATTCTGACAATTTGGGGGAAAAATCAAGATTTTCACTATTCAAACTTCACCTCAAACGTCTCTTCAGTAGTGTACACGCCACCTTTGCAGATTTGGAGTGACACATGTTTGCTTGCATGTGTTCTGAATTCTCTTGAGAAATGAAACGTTAACCAACGTTCAGATCCTCTAAGGATTGTTAGTCCAGAGTTTCACAAAAATAAAGAAAATAAATAAGCAATCAGAAGAAATACTTCAGAGCATTAAGCATTTTTGCATCTGTAAAAAATTTGCTTCTGACAAATATCATTCTGGACAAAAATCCATACCAATATTTTTCAGAATAAATTTGAATCTATCTTCAACAAGGGGT
Organism: Lathyrus sativus; assembly: GCA_963859935.3. NCBI lineage: Eukaryota > Viridiplantae > Streptophyta > Magnoliopsida > Fabales > Fabaceae > Lathyrus > Lathyrus sativus. Next base: position 144,050,850 of record OZ012739.1, on the reverse strand, counting down.
TTTGTGAAAATATCTGCCCATTGATGATCTGTATCAACAAAGGCTAAATTTATGATTTCCTTCTGAACATAGTCTCTAATGAAATGATGCTTAATTTCTATATGTTTTGCCTTAGAGTGTAAAATGGGGTTTTTAGACAAACATATAGCAGATGTATTATCACAGAAGATAGAAATGTTACTTTCAAATATTTGATAATCTTCTAGTTGACTTTTCATCCAGAGCATCTGCATGCTACATCCAGCAACATCAATATATTCTGCCTCTGTGGTTGAAAGTGCAATTGTGGGTTGCTTCTTGCTGTACCAAGAGATTAGATTTCTTCCTAGAAATTGACAACTTCCAGAAGTACTTTTCCTTTCCACTCTGTCTCCAGCGTAGTCAGCATCACAGAATCCAACTAATTTGAAATCATCAGATTTTATGTAACGCAAACCCACATTAGAAGTACCTTTCAGATACCTTAGAATCTTCTTGACAGCTGTCAAGTGTGATTCTCTAGGATCTGATTGGAATCTAGCACACAAGCATACACTGAACAATATGTCAGGTCTAGAAGCAGTTAAGTAAAGAAGAGATCCTATCATACCTCTGTAGAGCTTTTGATCTACTTTCTTACTTACCTCTTCCTTGCCAAGTGAGCTAGTTGGATGCATGAGATTCTTTGCCAGCTTACTATCAGTCATGTTAAATTTCTTCAGAAGTTCTTTAACATATTTGGTCTGATGTATGTAAGTGCACTCTGGAGTTTGATTGACTTGGATTCCTAGAAAGAATCTGAGTTCTCCCATCATGCTCATTTCAAATTCTGCCTGCATACATGTAGCAAACTCCTTTCCCAGCATAGTATTGGTAGATCCAAATATTATATCATCCACATAAGTTTGACAAATTAGAAGATCTTTCTTAATTGATTTACAAAAGAGTGTTGTGTCCACTTTGCCTCTGATGAAATTTTTCTCCAGAAGAAAATTGCTCAATCTCTCATACCAAGCTCTGGGAGCTTGTTTTAAACCATATAGAGATTTCTTTAGTTTGAAAACATGATCTGGAAATTTTTCATTCTCAAAACCAGGAGGTTGGTGGACATAAACTTCTTCTTCTATAATACCATTTAGAAAGGCACTTTTAACATCCATCTGATACAGAGTGATGTTATTTTGTGCAGCAAATGAAATAAGAAGGCGTATAGATTCTAACCTTGCCACTGGAGCATAAGTTTCAGTGTAATCAATATCTTCTTGTTGACTGTACCCTTGAGCTACAAGCCTTGCCTTATTTCTTTCAACTTCTCCTTTCTCATTTAGCTTATTTCTGAAGACCCATTTGGTTCTAATTATATTGAATCCTTGTGGTCTTTGAACTAAATCCCACACATCATTTCTGGTGAATTGATTTAACTCTTCTTGCATGGCAATAATCCAATCATTGTCTTGCAGAGCTTCATCTATAGAAGAAGGTTCAATTTCTGACACCATTCCAAATAATGATGCTTCAGATGATCTTAGAAAGGATCTTGTTCTGATGGGATCATCCTTCTTTCCAATAATGACATTCTCTGGATGAGAAGCTTAAATTCTGGATGATGATCCTCTAACAGTTGATTCTTCAGAAATGTTTAGATTGTTCATCTGAGAAGTTAAAGGAATAGCATCTGGCGTTGCTTCTGGTTCCTTCACATGAGCTTTGTTTGCTTCTGGGACTTCAGAGTCAGTGAAGACTACTTCTCTATCTGCAGAGTTTTCAGACTGCTTTGGCTTTTTATTGCCAAGCTTATCATCAAATCTAACATGAATATATTCTTCCACAATCTGTGTCTCAGTGTTGTATACTCTGTAGCCTTTAGAGCGTTCAGAATATCCAAGCATGAAACACTTCTGTGCTTTGGAATCAAACTTGTTCAGATGTTCTTTAGTATTTAACATATAGCAAATACATCCAAAAGGATGAAAATATGAAATGTTGGGCTTTCTGTTCTTCCACAGTTCATATGGAGTCTTCTCCAGAAGAGGTCTTACAGACACTCTGTTCTAAATGTAACAGGTTGTGTTGATTGCTTCTGCCCAAAAGTGTTTTGCCAGATTTGTCTCATTGATCATGGTTCTGGCCATTTCTTGCAGAGTTCTGTTTTTCCTCTCTACAACCCCATTTTGTTGTGGAGTTCTAGGACAGGAAAAATCATGAGCAATGCCATTTTCATTAAAATATTTTTCAAAATATTTATTTTCAAATTCACCACCATGATCACTTCTGACTTTTATAATTTTGAAATCTTTTTCATTCTGGACTTGCTTGCAGAAGTCAAAGAACACAGAATGTGACTCATCCTTGTGTTTTAAGAACTTTACCTATGTCCATCTACTATAGTCATCAACAATGACTAATCCATACTTCTTGCCTCTGATGGATGCAGTTTTCACTGGTCCAAACAGATCAATATGAAGTAATTCTAGTGGTCTGGAAGTAGAAACAACATTTTTTGATTTAAAAGATGATATTGAAAACTTCCCTTTTTGGCATGCTTCACAAAGAGCATCTGAGGTGAACTTCAGATTAGGAATTCCTCTGACAAGATTAAGTTTATTAATATGAGATATACGTCTCATATTAATATGCCCCAATCTTCTGTGCCAGACCCATTGCTCTTCATTAACAGACAAGAGGCATTTAACATTCTGAACTTTAAGTTCTGAAAGATTTATTTTATAAATGTTGTTTTTCCTCTTACCACTAAATAGGATAGAGTCATCTTTTTGACTAATAGCTTTACAACATTTTTGATTAAAGGTAATATCATAACCATTGTCACTTAATTGACTTATGGACAATAAGTTATGCTTTAACCCTTCAACAAGTAAAACATTAGTAATAGAGGGAAGTTTACCATTTCCAATGGTGCCAGATCCAATGATCTTGCCCTTCTGGTTCCCTCCAAACTTCACATCACCTCCAGATCTAAGCTTCAGGCTTTGGAACATAGACCTTTCTCCTGTCATGTGTCGTGAGCATCCAGAGTCCAGGTACCATGATTGGCGTCCTGACCTTGCTGCTAAGAACATCCGCAACAGGATTTATTTTACTTTTAGGTACCCAGATCTTCTTGGGTCCTTTAGGGTTAGTGGTTCTGAAGGTTTGTCTAAACTTCTGTTTTTCAACATAAGGTTTATTCTGACTAGCCTTAGATTTAAACACATGAATATTTTTTTTAGAGCGTGTTTGTTCAATATCATTCAAGTGACCAAATTTAAAGTGTGAATATAAAGGAGTATTCTTAATGATAATTTTATCAACAGGTTTTGGATTTAAATCCTTTCCAGAGGGGGATTCATATCCAATACCTTTTCTGTTATTTCTGCTAACTCCATAGATCATAGAAGCCATTTTGCTTCTGTCTATGCTTTTAGCAAGAAACTTCTGAAAGCTATAATCATATTTTTCCAAAATATTTTTGCATTCAGATTCAGTTTCAGAATCAGAGTTTTGTTGAGCTAATTCAGAATCATTTTTTAATTTTAGGTTCTTTTCATTTAGCTCAGCTACTTCTGATTTGAGAATATTATTCTCAGATACAAGATTGCTTTGACGCTTCTTGTATTTGAGCTTAATATTGTTATAGCTTTTCAGAAATTCTGATAACACTTTGATAAGTTCTTCTTTAGTAAGTTTAGCCATTACCTCTTCAGCGTCAGAGTCAGATTCAGAGTCAGATTCAGATCCTGAAGTTCCTTCCTCCTGATCTTCTATGTCTGCCATCAAAGCTACATTGGCACATTCTTCTTCTGACTCAGATTCAGATTCAGATGTATCTGAATCATCCCAGGTGGCCATCAGAACCTTTTTCTTCTTATCAAATTTTCTTTTAGGCTTTTCTTTCAGCACCTTTGGACATTCATTTTTGTAATGTCCAGGTTCTTTACATTCATAACAGACAACCTCCTTTTTGCCAGATCTTCTGTGTCCAGAAGATTCTTTTCTTTGGTCAGGCTTCTTGAAGTTTCTGAACTTCTTTCCTTTATGCTTTCAGAGTTTGTTTATTCTTCTGGACATCATGGATAGTTCATCTTCATCTTCAGATGAGGATTCTTCAGAGCTTTCCTCTATTACCTGTAATGCTTTAGCAGATTTATTAGATTTTAAAGCTACAGATTTACCTTTCTTTTGAGGTTCATCTTCCTCAAGTTCTATTTCATGACTTCTTAGTAAACTGATCAGTTCCTCCAAGGAGATCTTGTTCAGATCTTTAGCCATCTTCAGCGCTGTCACCATAGGTCTCCATCTGGTGGGTAAGCTTCTAATGATCTTTTTCAAATGATCAGCAGTAGAGTATCCTTTATCCAGAACCTTTAGTCCAGCTGTAAGTATTTGAAATCTGGAGAACATAGCTTCAACATATTCAGAGTCTTCCATCTTGAAGGCTTCATACTTCTGGATCAGAGCCAGATTTGTTTCCTTGACTTGAGAGTTTCCCTCATGAGTCATCTTTAGGGATTCAAACATGTCAAATGCAGTTTCCCTGTTTGTGATTTTTTCATACTCAGTATGAGATATTGCATTTAACAATATTGTTATGGCCTTGTGATGATTTCTAAATTCTTTCTTCTGAGCATCTGTCATAGATTTTTTGTCTATCTTCTTGCCATTCCCATAAGTGGGATGAACATATCCATCTATGACCAGATCCCATAAATCACCATCATATCCAAGGAAAAAACTTGCAATCCTGTCTTTCCAATAATCAAATTTCTCCCCATCAAACATAGGGGGTTTGGTGCTGATTTTGTCCCTTTCTTCATATTTGTTGTTAATGTTAGACATTGTATTATCAGCCATAGTAACAACCAAATATATATCAAAGTATTTCTCTCTGGATCTTTACTGTCACTGTTCAGTGGTAGCACATACAGAACCAGGCTCTGATACCAACTGAAGGTGAGAAAATACTTAGAAGGGGGGGGGGGGTTGAATAAGTATGAAGATTAAAACTTAGAAATAAAAACTCAAGTATTTTTATCCTGGTTCGTTGAACTCAACTACTCCAGTCCACCCTTCCTAGAGTGATTTGCCTTTCTCAATCAAGGACTTAATGCACTATTTAATCAACTGATTACAATAGTAAGCACTTAGAACAACTATTCAAAGTCTTCTCAAGAACTACTGATCCTAACTGGATCTTCTTAAGGTTTACAATCAAATGTAATACAAATACAAGTGTTTAAGATTGCTTCTATAAAGCTTTATCACAACTGTGATTTTTCACTTAACTATTAAGAACAATGAAATTAATTCTTAGAAAGAATATGAAATAGTATGAGAGCTTGAATGTTGATTTCTTTTCAATAAAAACGTCAACTGAAGAAATTGGTGAAGTCTTGCTTTTATAGGCAGCTGATCCAAGGTGAGCTTCACGTTGAGAAGAGTGTCCAAAAGGTCTGAGCCTTTTTGTCTTCACATCAAGTGACCTTTCCTAGAAGAAGAAAGCACAGAAAAATCCTTTTTGCCTGTGTTCTTATGTCTAGCATAAATAAGGAAAGAGACGTTTGGATCATTCCAACGGATATAAACTTTGAATAATTCTTCTTCAGTTTTCAGCAAATTCATCAGAGTCAAATTAGATCAGAGCCTTCTGATGATGATCAGAGTCTTGCTGAATCAGAGTCTTCTGCAGCAGGTGTGCTTTTAGCGTGTTTAAGATCAGAGCATATTTGAGACAGATCTTCAGTACTGGCCGCTTTAGTACTTTCAGAATCTTCTGTAGAAACTATGCTTTGAAAAACTCTTCATACGGAATTCTTCTTTGGTTCAGATGCTTCTAACTTGCTTCAGATTCTTTTGGAGCTTCTGCTTCAGATCCTTCTGGAGCTTCTGCTTCAGATCCTTCTGGAGGCTACGCTCAGGATCTTCTGTTGGCAGCAATCAAATTCTTCTAATGGATGCATCTGGCGCTTCAGAGTCTAGCTAATTTCTTATGTTCAATTCTGATTTGCTTCTGGAGTGTTGATTCCTTTACTGTCTGCAGTAAAAACTCTCAAGCAAATTTTAGAGTATATAATTCTTAAATACAAAATTTCATATTAGTTATCATCAAAACATAGAGATATTATTAAGAACCAATCTGTGTTCTAACACATATAGATCATCTTCGACAATCCTTCTTAAGAATGAGGAAGTTTGGCCTCAAAATGAACCCTTTAAAGTGTGCTTTTTTTGTGCAGGCGAGCGACTTCTTGGGTTTCGTAGTCCACAAAAAGGGCATCGAAATAAACCAAAACAAGACGAAGGCCATTATGGAGACCAAGGCGCCATCAAATAAAAAGGAATTACAATCCCTGTTGGGCAAGATTAATTTCTTAAGAAGGTTCATATCGAACCTAAGCGGCAAAACCCAAGCTTTCTCGCCGTTGCTTCGAGTCACCAAAGAAGGGTATGAATGGAGGAAGGAACAACAAGAAGCTTTCGACAAAATCAAAAGTTATGTGACCAATCCTCCAATTCTCTCTCCACCTTGTCGACACAAGAGCATGAGGTTGTACATAGCTGCGTCACACAAAACTCTGGGAAGCATGTTAGCTCAAGAGGACGAAGACGGCACAGAAAGAGCCATCTACTACCTTAATAGAGTCCTAAATGATGCAGAGACCAGATATAGCAAAGTAGAAAAGCTATGTCTATGTTTATATTTCTCATGTACAAAGTTAAAGCAATATATAAAGCCTGTCGATGTTTGTGTCTCTTTGCATTTTGATGTTATAAAGCATATGTTGTCCAAACCTATTTGGCATAGTCGAATAGGTAAATGGGCATTACCGTTAACGAAATTTTCCTTAACATATAAACCATTGAAAGCAATTAAAGGGAAAATAGTGGCAGACTTTATCGTCGACCACTCCGTAGATACAAACGCTTTAAATATGGTCGAATTAGAACCTTGGAAGTTGAGCCATGCTGATTATTTCTCCCGAAAAAATTCCATCACAATTCAAGTATAGAATAAGTGAGCCATGCTCCAACAATGAGGCGGAATACGAGGCCTTGATAGCTGGACTTGAAATCCTGTTGGAATTGGGGGCAACTATAGTCGAAATAATGGGAGACTCAGAGCTAGTCATAAAACAATTGACAAAAGAATACAAATGCGTCAAGGAAAGCCTCATCGTGTACTTCGTAGTAGAAAATAGGCTTTTAAAGAAATTCGAAGAGACTACTATTCGACATATACCACGAATACGAAATCAGGTGGCCAACGATTTGGCCCAAATAGCATCAGGATATAAGGTGTCCTGTGAAGACCTGCGAGAATTAATCCAAGTCAGAAGCAAGGTAGCAGCTGTGGCATTGCAGCCATCAGATTTAAGGGCTGCAAAGTTCGGATTCGCCGACGAAGAAACCTTCGAGATCTTTACAATCGAATCAATGCCGGATGGGGACTGGAGAAAACCGTTGGTCGAATACCTCCAAAATCCTTCAAGCACCACAGAGCGAAGAACAAAATACCAAGCACTAAGCTACGTCCTCCTAGGAAACGAATTATTCAAAAGAGCTCCGGAGGGAGTTTTGCTTAAGTGTCTAAGTGAATATGAGGCGTATCTAGCACTATCATCAGTTCATAGTGGAGCATGCGGGGCACACCAGGTAGGCCAGAAGATGAAATGGCTATTATTTCGCCAAGGTCTATATTGGCCTACAATGCTGAAAGATTGTATCGAATTTGCCAAAGGCTGCCAGGAGTGCCAAATACACGCTGGTATACAACATGTTCCAGCAAGCGAGTTGCACTCCATAATTAAGCCATGGCCATTCAGAGGATGGACTTTGGACCTAATAGGAGAAATACGACCCGCGTCCTCGAAAAACCAGAAATTCATCTTGGTGGGGATAGACTACTTCACCAAATGGGTCGAGGCGGTACCCCTGCCAAAGGTAGACCAAGGCGATGTGATTGAATTTATTCAAAAATACATTATCTTTAGGTTTGGTCTGCCAGAAACGATAACAACGGATCAAGGATCAGTCTTTACCGGTCGGAAAATGCAAGAGTTTGCCAGAGAAATGGGATTCAAACTCCTTACTTTGACCCCTTACTACGCCCAGGCCAATGGCCAGGTCGAGGCAGCGAATAAGGTAGTAATTGGAATGATAAAAAAGAAAGTAGGGGGTAAGCCAAAAAACTGGCATAAAACCCTAGACCAGGTCCTATGGGCATGTCGAACATCCCCCAAAGAAGCTACCAACACTACACCTTATCGACTGACCTTTGGCCATGATGCAGTATTATCAGTCGAAATTCTTGTGCAGTTAGTCAGGATTCAGAGGCATCACGAAATTCCCCGCGAGATCTATTGGGACATGATGCTCGATGAGTCAGTGGATTTAAACGAGGAAAGGTTAAGAGCGTTGGAACTCTTAAGAAGGCAAAAGAAAAGAGTGGAGAAATCCTATAACAAAAGAGTCAAAGCGAAGACCTATTTGATTGGAGATTTAGTTTGGAGGGTAATCCTGCCGATGGATCGAAAGGTCAGGACACTAGGCAAATGGTCCCCGAAATAGGAAGGACCGTTTCAAATCTCAAAAGTCTTCTTGAATGGGACATACGAAGTTGAAGAACTTAGCAATGATAAATGAATCTTGAAAGTAAAGGGTAAGTATTTGAAAAAATACAAACCAGCGCTGCGAGAGGTAAACATTTCAACAGAGTAATATAAAGCTAATAAGTAGGGCCATAAATGTCATCAATAAAATGTGCCAAAATGGCTTAGTCTTTACGAATACAGCAATAGAGACATGGCTTACAAAGGCCAGAAAATAAACATTAAACATTCCAGAAATCTAAAAAGGAAGGTTGGCCTTCATCTTGAGGTAGCTTGCCTTCTGGGCATCGAGACGACTCTGGCAAGAGGCTTTGTCGGTTTTCAGTTGTGCAATATCGGTCTCAAGTTGTCGAACCTCCTCGACAAAAAGAACGGCATGATCAAGCTCTGTCGACAAGGAAAAATCATCGAAGGAAGACAGTTCAGCATTCCTCTTCTGAGCTTTGGTTATCTTGCTGCGAAGTTTTCTGATCTTACGCTCCCAACAAGCGATGCTCACTTCGTTCTCAGTAATCTCTTGTTGATTCTTGGCCTTTTGCTTTTCCAGCGCTGCAATTTTGTCTCACAATCTACAACGGTAGACCAAGCAGCAGCCTCAGTACCTGACTTTTCAGATATATCCTTGTCAAACTGAGGCAAGAGCCCAAAGTCAGTATGAACCTGGTCGATCAACGTCCCAACTTCTTGGATTATGGTCGCAGCCTCAGCGGAGACAGATTGAAGGTCCACTTGTTGTAGAAGAGTTTTCAAAGAGAGGTAATGGACTGGACCCATTTGCAAAAGAGAAAAGAGGTCCCCTTTGAAAATCTTGTCCTTTACTTTCTCAAGAGCACTATTGATTGGAGTTGAAGTCGTACCTTCAGAGGTTGAAGTACTTTGGGATCTGCCTGAGGAACTATTTCGAATACGAAGGAGGAGTTGGATGTACTGACGACGGTCGGACGCTTTTAGAGCCTCAAGTTCTGCCGCAGTAAGATTTGTCGCACTTTTGGCAGGCATTGCTTCCGCTTTTGCGGGGGTGTTGGCAGGTATCGCTTACGCGAAAATAAGGTGTCGGCACAACAGAAGAGTCGCCACCTTTCGTTATTTATCCCTCAGAGCGGGAAAGGAAACGATCGGAAAAACCTAACGAAAAAGGGTAAGACAAGGTCGTCGCAACCATTGTCTGGGTTCGGGAGTCGGTTACGCAAGGGGAAGGTATTAGCACCCCTCACGTCCGTCGTACTCGACGGGATCCACGCTTGTTGTGATTACTGGACGGGTTGGTTTTATATATCTACCTATCAAGGCTGGCTTAAAAAGAAAAGAAAATGACTCGGCAAAGCGTCGTGCTTTATGCCTACGTATTCTCATCAGAGAACGAGAAATCAGAGTCAACGTAGTTCGACCTACGACGGGTTATGGGGGAAGGTAGCTCGCCAATACATCAGTATTGTGCCTACGTACTCTCAACAGGTATGAGAGATCAGAGCTTACGTAGTTCGGGACACTACACATTATTTCCTGTCTTTTATGAAAGAAGTGTTTTTTATTGTGTTTGCAATTTCAATCGCACTAAAGACTATAACCTGAGAGTGAATGCGTCACATGTCACCCAAAGGGTACCATACTAAACATCCAGACTGTGAAAAAGAAACTCTCCCACAATCCTTTCTCAGATAGCTTAAGGCTCGTAACATACGAAAGAAATCATTCATGATTACTGTATCTTAAACTGTTTTGAGATGAGAAGAGAACAGGCCCAACTAGGAGGGAGACTATCAAGTCCTACTGTTGTCATGCCAAGGATTCATCCTATGGTTGAGGTTTGAACGGGGAACTCCTAGAAGTTGTCATGCATAGGTTTCAACCTAAAGTTCTATCATAAATCCCTTATCAAAGGAAATGAGAGTCCTAATGGATCATGTCAATGATACACCAAAACAGACAAAGCATCAGCTTAAACGGTAAAATGCATGCAATGCAAGTGAGGGAGGAAATGTGTGTGGGGCTTCAGCCTCCACAAGCTCATCTCAACCTCAAGCCAGAATGAATAACAGTAATCATACTGAAATATAACAACATGCTATCAAGCAAAATACAGTGAACTGCAATCATACAGAAGAAAATAAAATCATGCTATCAAGCAAACAAACCACATGGGCAAGGGAGCAGGGCTCTACCGAATACCCGCAAGCAAAGCCATACCGTAACAGTACAAGCAGAGGGAGCAACTCAACCTCTAGTGCAATCATGCTCCTAGATTCTACCTAATCTAAATATGTACTTATTATAATGCATCAAGCAAGTCAAACAAAACATGTCAATACAGAAAAGAAAACAGAGAAGAAAGCAGATCAACCCCTCTCTCAACTCCAAGCTTCAGCTCTTCTAACAGCAACTCAGTCTTCAGACTTCAATCACTGTTGACAAATATCAATTTTCTCTTCCAGGTTTCAACCCTTCAACATAAGTTTCAACTTATCTTCTTCTTCAAGCTTCAGCTCCTTAATCAGCTCCACCTCCAGGCTTCACCCATAACCACAAGTATCAACTTGATCCCTTCAGGGTCTCCAAGTATCAAAGTAAGTATCAACTTCCCTTTGTTCTTCAAGCTTCAGCTCTTCAGAATCAATCTCCAATCACTTATAAGTATCAACTTCATCCTTCAATCTTTTCTTCAATGAAGTCTTCATCTTCATACTCACTCTCAACATCTCTCAAGATATTCAAACCAGAGGAAATCACTTAACTGGATAAGCTGGGGTGTTAAACTGCTTACTGACCACCAAAGGTGACCTATAAGGGTTTAACATCAGGAGAATGGTCCCCTCAAAAGTTCTACTTCCTAGGTACCATCACTTATCCCTCCCAAGGAGAGAGGTGAATATCATGGAAGGACTTTGAATCATAGGGAGGAATGGAGGTGAAAGATACCATCCATGTTTAAGAAAGAAGTTAACTAGGTCTAAACTCTTCCTAATTCCTAACCCTAAAACAACAACAAAACAAATAAGATTCTCAAGCTCTCAAGCTCCTCCTTCAATCTCCAAGTCTTCTACTATGCTCCTCAATGATCCTTAAAGCAAGACCAAGCTCTCCAAGCCCACAAAGCAAAGCAAACAAAAATACAAGCCCACAAGGGCAACACAAACAATCATCACTTACAAAAATCAATCAAAAATAGTATACTACTATATTAAAAGCTAATATAATTTCTAGGGGATCCTATATACCTACCCTTAATACCCTATATGTCCCAATGTCTAACTTGACCTAGAAACCCAAAATTCTAAGGTTATTATGGACCTATGTTAAGGATTAACCTGATTCTACACAACCTAATGTCATTTAATCAAAACTAACCTAAAATTCATAACAAAATTATGGAATAAATCCAGGGGGGAGCTAAAGTCCTAAGCTAACTATCCTAAAAAGAATGGCCTAAAAATATGAAGGGAACTAGCTAAACAAAATTCTACAAAACCATGTATCAACATAAAAGAATTAAAAAGCTATTAAAAGAGAAAATACACAAAAATATTAAAAATGCATGAAATGCAAATATTTTTATTTGATAATTTTCTAGACATTATCATGAAGTGGGAGAAAAAATCCCCATGCAAAAATCATTAATTTCCTATTTATTATGATTTTTCAAAGATTAATGAAAAATGGAGAAAAAGAAATTAAAATGAGAAAAATTGGGTGCAGATAGCAACTATGTTCAGTTCAATTCATGAATGGGCTCAAAATGGGGGTGTCATTATCAAATGCGCTAGGCCCAATTATCATCAGAAAAATCAATTAATAAAATGTAATGAAAAAGAAAAACACACGGTGTAAAAAGTAATGACATACAGTACAAAAACCAATGGGCCATGAATTGGGGGTGGGGATATCAACTGAGCCCAATTCCCCTTTTAATGAAACGATGCGTTTCATGGCGTTTTCAGACTCCCTCTTCAAATTGAAATTGAATCTCAGCCGTGGGATCCAATTTTCAGTCAATGGTCTTGCTTCATCCAATGGCCACGCTTCATCTTCTTCCTCCAGCTAGGGTTCTTATGGAGAAGCCATGGAAATGCAGAGCTTCAAGCTCCAACTTACCCTAACTCGTATAACCTCAAATCTCCATGAAAACTTAAAATTCAAAACCCTAATCCATCCAGAATTTCATGTTGAATCTAACCATGGTCTTAAAATTAATTGAATCATCCTAAATCTCCAAACCCGATCCAAGATCAAAGATATGCTCAATCATCAACTTCAACAATTCTTGTAATTAACTACCTCAGATTAATCACCAACTCACACTGACTGATTCTTGATATCTAATTCATTCTATAACTCACCATAACTCGAGTTCTTGGTCCAAACAAAAATGGTGACACCAACTGAAACTTCACCAATTGCTCCCAAACTGTTCAGAATCCATCTCCTATTGGTCTCTAACAGTTCTAACCTAACAATTCTTGCTAATCATGCCTAAATCATGGTGTAGAAGAAAAGTTACTAACCTGGTATTTCTTGATTAACAGATGGAGTAAACCTTCACTGCAAGCCTTCAAACTCTCCAAAATCACTCCTTGAATGATGATCTTGCTACTGTTTGCAAAAGTTTGGACCAAGAAAGCTTCAATCTCCAAAACCGATTATGACTTGCAACCTTGAAAATCCAATTGCCAACTCTTCAAATCTCCATGGTTTTGCTCTCAAATTGATCTGCACAGCTTCACTATGATCAGAGGAATGTGTTTGGATTGAAAGAAAGGATGGAATTGAATCAGAATATGGATTTTGCTTTCAACTTGCAATGGAAGCAAGTGAAATGGCCAACTCTCTCTTCTCTCAAATCTTACACCAACCCTGCATCTGAGCAAGTTCTACACATTATATAGAGTGGTTTAGAATCATCTAGAACCATCTAGAACCATCCCATGAGAAATTGGGATTCTCATGTCATGAGTTTATGAATTCACTTCTCATCTCATGCCTTATCTCATGCCAAGCTCTTGCAGCAACCAAAAATGACTTGAAATTATCCTTATATGAGATATAGGATGTGTTGAGATGCTTAGCAAGCTCATACATTGCCTTTCTTTATGTTTTGCATTTGAACCTTAAGATGCAAGCAACCAATTTCCAAAGCAGCCCCATGATCTAGGCCTCAAATCAAAATTGTGGCTGAACCATTGTTTTTATAATGTATTTTAGAGTCAAAATGACCTATTATATGCCATGGTTTGGATGTGTAACTTGGGATTTCCAATTTCCAATTTCAACTTATTTAACTTATGCCTCCATTTTAGGTCATTTTTATCACTTTTTGCTACAAGCCTTTTCAACATCTCATGACCTCCTTACTAGCCTTAAAACATCATTCTAAGAAAGTTTGATGTTGAAACTTTTTCCATTTGAAGCTTGGAAATAGGAGATATGGCCTTATGCTTGAAATGACCTATAATATCCAAATGACCAAAATGCCCTTGACTTGCCAAAGCCATAAGTTGAGTTCTACAAATCCTATCAAGGACTTCTAGTACTCTATAGAAATCTAAGAAGATGAGGAACAACATTCATGTTGACCAAGAGTTCATAGGAATCATCCTTCTTATACAAAAGTTGGATGCAAGTTGGGTGACTTTCAAGGACCCAGATTCACATACCTCAGATGACCTGTAACTTGTCAAAGTCATAACTTGAGGTCTACAAATCCTATAAAGAACTTCTAGTACTCAAATTAAAGCTAAGAACAATCCCTACAACATTCATGTTGTGGGGAAGATGAGATGACAATCACATCTTGAGCTAAACTGCCTTGAAGATAGGGATCAAACTAGGGGATTTTACACTGTCAAACCTTAGAAACCCTAGCTTAAAACTTCTCAAACTCCTCAATCATGATGAGTTGGTCTAGGAATCATCCTTATAGCATCTCAATGCATCAATCTATGATCACATGGCTCTTGGATTAGGTCTCAACCTTCTCCAAATCATCAGTTGACCTAGGGTTGACCCAGTCAAACCCTAATTACACCACTCATGGCTGAGCCTTCTTATTCTTGTACAATGACCTCTCTAGGCCTCATGATGGCTTTCAAGACATCTCATAAGCTCTCTCAAAGCTTCAAGTCCATCCTCATAGCCTCAGAATCATCTGAGGGGCTCCCACAACTCTCAAGTTATGAGGCATACACTCTTGGTTTCAACCAATCTTTCTGAGGACCTCTTGAGTTCTCTGACAAAGGTATCAACCTTTGAACACTTGAACAACCTTCTTGGATAGCTTCCAAGTCTCATATAACTCTTGTTGGGTAATCATACCTCTTGATCTACTGCACCCATATCAATGAGAAGCAAATGATCATGCTAGTGAACACAAGCTTGGTACATAAATGTTGGTCAAATTTTGGGGTGCAACAGCTGCCCCTATTCAAACGGCTTGAACCTGACTGGGTGAGGAGCAAACGGCTCTCAGCCAATCAAGGTGCGAGACGGTTGAATAGGATAAACCCGGAAATTTGCCAACTGCACAAGTACACGGTACTCTGATGGGAACGAATCTTTGAGAACTGAAACAATAGTTGCACGGCAACTAGCTGGAGAATTGGTCACACGGTAACTGGTAATACATAGTCGATCATGCCATAAGGCATCATGATTCCTCAGGACTCTTCAGGCCAACCATCAGGTTGATCATGCCATCAGGCATTCAAAGAAAACTGTCGGGCATCAGCCGGACTTCATCAGGTCAACAATCATGTTGATCATGCCATCAGGCATTCAAAGAAAACTGTCGGGCATCGGCCGGACTTCACCAGGTCAACCATCAGGTTGATCAAGCCATCAGGCATTCAAAGAAAACTGTCGGGCATCAGCCGGACTTCATCAGCAAGTCGGGAATAGAATTCTTGGTCAATCATGAGCCAACTGGGAATACCTAAACCTCTGCCATCAGGCACTCCGCATCAGCTGAGAGAACTGCTTCATTAACCCGGTCAGACTTCAATCATGGAGTCTTCAAGGGAGGTTTCAACTTCGCCGTTCGGAAACCTGCTGGGGACGACGAGTCTCCGCTGGGGATTCTGGAGAACTATCAAGTAACTCCGCTTCGGGGATCCAGAAATCATTCTGGATGAATCAACTCTGCTGAGGGCTTCAAGAATCATCTTGGACACATAACTCCGCCGGGGACTTCAAGAATCATCCTGAACCGATAACCATGCTGGAGCTTTCAGGAATCATCCTGAGCAACACTCTGCCGGGGGCTCTAAGTATCAACTCGAGCAACCGACTCTGGAGACTGCACTGGGGATCTTAAGAATCATCTTAGGCAAACGACCCTGCTGGGGAATTCAAGAATCGTTTTGAATCGAAGACTTCGCTGGGGACTTCAAGAATCATCTTGAGCAAGCGGTTTCGTTGGGGAGAATGTCAGGAATCATCCTGAGCAATCAATTCTGCGGCGGAACACCTGTAAAACAAGAACGGTAACAACCTAGATCATGTTTATTATGCGTATGCTTCGGCAATGGCGCAATGCTCCACACGATGGAAATGATATGCGTTTATGATAAATGCTATGCAGTCATGCAAAATAATGCGATCCTGTCAGCAAAATAAATGCTGAAGGGAGAATCCTCCTGTCAAGGAGAAAGAACTACTCAGATAGAGGAATCATCCTGCTGAGGAGCACAAGGTCACACCAATCTCAATTGGACTCTGCTGGGGATTCAACTTCAGTTGACTGCTGCGGGGAAAACAACTTCAGTTGACTGCTGTAGGGGAACGAAGCTCTACGAGAATCTGGACCTGCTGAGGGAAAGCGATGTCAATCGCGGGAATAAACTGCACGGCCTTCACGGCTACTTCTCTGGAGACAACGAATCCGGTGGGGGAACACGGCATCAGCTATTCCACACTCTACTGGGGAGAACCAATCATGGTCTGAGCAGCTTTCAAGGATTCGGCTCTCTTGGGTATCTGCAAACTCAGCTGAGGAAGGAGAAATCATTCTGCTTGCCGGGTAGAGTACGACTCTGCGGGGGAATCTCAATTCCGCTGGGGGAGAAGGAATCATCCGACTTCGGGGGAGAGTACGACTCTGGTGGGAATTTCAATTCCGCTGGAGACTTCAGTCTGGACTATCAATTGCTGCACACTTCAGTATGACTCAGCTGAGGAGATGTCATTCCTTCAGGATGCATCTGATTGGGGAGAGAATCATCTCTGCTTGGGGAGACATATCAATGCTCATTATCTCGTGTTCAGACTCTGCGGGGAGAGGCGACTGAACTTGCTGGGGAGGAGGAATCATCCTGCTTCAGGGATGCGCACGGCGTACTGTCTGGAATATGCTACACCTGTAACAATACAAACAAACAGACAAGATACCCTTCTCAAAGGGACCTATCAAGGTTATCATCTCGTGACAATGTTCAAGTAATTCATTGTTTCAACAATCAGTGGCCTAGGCTAGTAAGTTTATGTATGCGCATTTTATCAAAAACATCGGCGTTCTTTTTCGCAAACAAAACAGATAAATGCTAAACAGGCAAACAGAATTGCTGAATAGTATGCATTTTATTGATAACGAACCCCTGAATGGGTAAAAATGTTTTACAACAGATGCAAGCTTCTGGAATGAGGAAGCTGCGCGAAAATAAAACATAAATATACATCAGTATATACAAATGTCGGCAACGAGGCGTAGACGAACACCATGAGTTGATCCCTCTATGACCCACTCGACTTCGATACTTCTCCGACGCTTCAGCTTCGGAAGAGATTGATTCAGATAAACGGCCCTCAGGTCTTCCAAACCACTAAACAATGAAAGTCCACACACGGAACGCAGTCATTTGCTTTTTCAGATCCCTAACTTTTGCGTGAACCGCCCTTTGCGGGTTTTCAGTTCACCGGGATACCCTTTTTTGCCGAAGCCGCCCAGTGTAGGTTTTCGACTTCGCGGGTGTACATTTTTTCAATTTATATCCCTAAGTTTTGCCCGAACCTTTTATTCTGTTTTTGGTTCGCCAGGATGCCCCATTTTTTCCTGGACTCTCTTTTTTTTTGTCCAGCGGGTCGCTTTCAAGCAAAGTATTTTTTAACTGCGTCCGCGTTCACCGAGGATGCAAAATCTTCACCATCCATCGTGGATAACAACAAAGCTCCTCCCGAGAAGACCTTGCTGACGACGTACGGACCTTCGTAATTGGGAGTCCACTTGCCCCGGTGATCGGAGTGTGGAGGAAGAATCTTCTTCAGGACGAGATCACCCGTCTAAAAGCTTCTAGGACGCACCTTCTTATCATAAGCTTTCTTCATTCGGCTTTGGTACAGACGACCAAACGCAATCGATGCTAACCTCTTCTCGTCCATCAGGCTGAGTTGGTTCAGTCGATTCGTAATCCATTCTGCCTCGTCAAGTTTCACATCAACCAAAACTCGCAAAGAAGGGATCTCCACCTCTAACGGTAGGACAGCTTCCATACCGTACACTAAGGAGAAAGGAGTTGCCCCGGTTGAAGTACGTACCGTCGTACGATAACCGTGCAGTGCAAACGGCAGCATCTCGTGCCAATCTTTGTAGGTCACAACCATCTTCTGAACAATCTTCTTTATGTTCTTATTGGCCTCTTCAACAGCGCCATTCATCTTCGGCCGGTAAGGAGATGAGTTATGGTGTTCAATCTTGAAACTCTGGCCCAGCTCCTTCATCATCTTGTTATTCAGATTCGAACCATTATTAGTAATGATCCGCTCGGGAATTCCGTAACGACAGATGATGTCCCTCTTTATGAATTTAGCCACCACCTGCTTGGTCACATTAGCATACGAGGCTGCCTCCACCCACTTGGTGAAGTAGTCGATAGCTACTAAAATGAAGCGATGACCATTAGATGCAGTGGGCTCGATCTTGCCTATCATGTCGATGCCCCACATGGAGAACGGCCACGGGGAGGACATGACATTTAACGGGCACGGCGGCACATGAACTTTATCAACATAAATCTGGCATTTATGACATCTCTTCGCGAATTTAAAGCAATCCGATTCCATCGTCAGCCAGTAATATCCTGCTCTCAGGATCTTCCTCGTCGTAGCATGCCTGCCAGCGTGCGTACCAAATGTTCCTTCATGGACTTCTTCCATGAGCATACTCGCCTCTTTCTCATCTACACATCTGAGTAGCACGAGATCATGGTTTCTCTTATACAACACTCCATCAGGATTGAGATAAAAATTTCCAGACAGCCTCCTCAGAGTCTTCTTATCCTGGGCTGACGCACCCGCAGGATACTCCTTAGTCATAAGGAAAGTCTGGATGTCATGGAACCATGGCTTGCCGTCGGCGGCTTCCTCGATTGCAAAGAAGAATGCAGGTCTATCAAGTCGAGATAGTACAATTCTTGGAGCCTCATTCCAAAAATTGACTTTATACATCGAAGCCAACGTGGCTAGGGCATCAGCCATTTGATTCTCCGCTCTGGGCACATGATGGAGTTCCACTCGATCAAAGAACGGAAGCAGCCTTCTGGCATAATTCATGTACGGCACCAAATTCGATTGACGAGTCTCCCACTCCCTTTTAATCTGGTTGATCACAAGCGCCGAATCACCATATACGTCTAGGTTCTTGATTCTCAAATCAATTGCCTCCTCTAGACCCATGATGCATGCTTCGTACTCCGCCTCATTGTTGGTGACTGGAAACGTCAGTCTCGCAGTGAACGGGATGTGGGATCCGTGGGGAGTCGTGATGATCGCCCCAATGCCACTTCCATAGGAATTAACCGCCCCGTCGAATATCAACTTCCACTGGGATTTCCTATCTGGCCCCTCGTCGGGCAACGGCTCATCGCAATCCTTCGCTTTGAGAAACATGATGTCCTCATCAGGGAATTCAAATTTCATCGGCTGGTAATCCTCGATCGACTGTTCGGCAAGGTAATCAGACAATACGCTTCCCTTGATGGCCTTCTGGGAGACGTACTGAATATCGTATTCCGTTAACACCATTTGCCATCTGGCAATCCTGCCCGAAAGAGCCTGCTTCTCGAAGACGTACTTGATCGGATCCATCTTCGAAATTAGCATGGTGGTGTGATTGAGCATGTACTGTCGTAAACGTTTGGCAGCCCAGGCTAGTGCACAACACGTCTTCTCCAGCATCGAGTAGCGAGATTCATAGTCAGTGAACTTTTTACTCAAGTAGTAAATGGCATGCTCCTTTCTGCCCGTCTCGTTGTGCTGACCGAGAACACACCCCATATTATTCTCAAGAACTGTCAAGTACATGATTAGCGGCCGTCCATCCACTAGGGGTATCAAGATTGGAGGTTCCTGAAGATACTGCTTTATCTTATCGAATGCCTTCTGGCAATCCTCATTCCAGGTAATCGCCTGATCTTTCTTTAAAAGCTTGAACATCGGTTCACACGTGGCCGTGAGCTGAGAGATAAACCTTGCAATGTAGTTTATTCTTCCCAGGAAACCACGAACTTCCTTTTATCTTCGCAGGATCAACCTCGATGCCTCGTTCGCTCACGATAAACCCCAGTAACTTTCCAGACCGTACTCCGAAAGTACATTTGTTAGGATTCAGCCTCAACCTGAACTTCCTAAGTCTCTCAAAAAGCTTCAGCAAATTGACCAGATGTCCCTCCTCCGTTTGGGACTTCGCAATCATGTCATCAACATAGACCTCAATCTCATGATGAATCATGTCATGAAACAAAGTAACCATTGCTCGCTGGTAAGTGGCCCCTGCGTTCTTCAGACCGAAAGGCATTACCTTATAGCAAAATGTTCCCCAAGGCGTGATAAACGTCGTTTTCTCCATGTCCTCCGGCGCCATCTTAATCTGATTGTAGCCGGAGAAGCCATCCATGAACGAAAACACGGAGAACTGGGCTGTGTTGTCAACCAACACATCGATATGAGGCAACGGGAAATCATCTTTAGGGCTCTCCCTATTCAAATCCCGATAATCGACGCACATGCGTACCTTACCGTCCTTCTTCGGTACAGGCACTATGTTGGCGACCCACGGAGGGTAAGTGGTGACCGCTAAGAAGCCAACATCAAGCTGTTTCTGCACTTCTTCTTTGATCTTAACGGCCATATCTGGTCTCGTCCTCCTAAGCTTCTGCTTGACGGGAGGGCAATCTTCTCGTAGCGGCAAGTGGTGGACCACGATGTCCGTGTCAAGTCCGGGCATATCTTTGTATGACCAAGCAAAGACGTCACTGTACTCTCTCAGCATCTCGACTAATCTCTGCTTGACATCACTCTGCAATGCAGCCCCTATCCTGACGTTTCTGACGAGCTCTTCAGAACCCAGATTTACGATCTCGATCTCCTCCTCATGAGGCAGAATAACTTTCTCCTCTTGTTTCAACAAGCGGGTCAACTCTTCAGGAAGGTCTTCGTCTTCCTCAATCTCTTCTTCGGCTTGATAGATCGGACAATCGAAGTCGAAGTGAGCCGTAGAAGGTCCAGAGTCGATGTCATCTGTTATGTGGATCCTGCAATAACAAGGGTTAAGTTTAAAACAAGGATGCGCAGGTTAGCACAAACCTCATTGCCATTTTATTGTTTTTCAAAACAAATATAAAACAGGAATAACAGAGATCACAATATTTGAATACGAAGAAAACGCCTTTGATTTATTAACAAACTGCATGTACATAATCCAACAAGGCCCTGACAATAAAACCACTATGCCCCGGGTAGGACATAGGGTTGTACAATGATTGGAAAAAGTAAATCATTACTCTTCACTTGTCATCTGGATGACATCCTTGATGGACCAATTGTTGAGGCCCTCGCCTGGCTTGCTTGGCTGGATCCAAGAGTCGAGGTCACAGTCGCTATCTCCGCTGTCTTCAGACACCGCGTTGATGCTTTCAAAAATCATTCTGCCGCTGGTAAACTGGATCGGCCCTGTACCTCGAGACGCACTGCTAGACGAAGAAGAAGCTTCAGCTCCAGGAGAATATCCCAACCCAAACTTATCTTGCTTGTTGGGTATCTCCAAAATTCGCCCCCAGCCTGGGGTAGATCCGGCTTGGACAACGGCCCGAGCTTCCTTGAATGAGGAAAGAGTCATCTCCGGCTTTTCTGTGACTACAGGAGCTACTTCTTTTACCTTGACAGCTTCGAACGCTTGGCAAAGAGTTTCATGGATTTCGCCATCCATTTCCACATACTTGAAGGACGACAAATGGCTCACCATTATGTCTTCCTCGCCACACACGGTTACGATGCTTCCTCCGACAGCATATTTGAGTTTCTGGTGTAATGTGGAGGTCACGGCACCAGCAGCATGGATCCATGGTCGGCCCAAGAGACAACTGTAGGCAGGCATGATGTCTATAATATAAAAGACCGCGTCGAACGTTTCCGGGCCAACTTGGATTGGCAGGGTCACCTCCCCGAAAACGTGTCGTTTAGTTCCGTCGAACGCTTTCACAACCAGATCACTGGGTGTGCAGATCACTCCACGAGTATCCAACTTCATTAATGCCTTCTTCGGAAGAACATTAAGCGAAGAACCCGTGTCCACCAGCACGTGCGACATGATTGTGCCCCTACACTCTATCGAGATGTGCAGGGCGCTATTGTGATTTCTCCCCTTCGGCGTCAGCTCCAGGTCTGTGAAACCTAGCCCATTTCCAGCATTAACATGGGCTACAACCTCTTCTAGCTGATTTATCGATATTTCTTGCGATACATAGGCGGCGTTCAACACCTTCAGCAGCGCATTGCGGTGTGCTTCAGAACACAACAATAAGTTCAGAATGGAAATCTTCGAGGGCGTCTGATGGAGATGATCTACAATCTTGTAGTCACTCTTTTTAATCAACCGCATAAACTCCTCGGCATCTTTAACAAGCAAGTCTTTTTCTACCCCACACGGGACCTCTTCAACGACTTTGCTTTTACCCTTATCAGCCGCATCAGCTCTGACCGCTTTATTGGCTATGACCTCTGGTGGTGCAAACACTCTTTCGCTGCGAGTAATGCCACTGATTCCCGCAAGGTTGTCCACAGTCGATCCATACGGTTCTAGCTCCAACCTCTATCCGTTGCAGTAGACTTCAGCCCCATAATTCCACGGAACGACGTTAGTGCTCTCGAAGGGTATCGGCCCAGCTTTGGTAATAGTAATTATGGGCGGTCTGGGCGCAGAAATGGTTATCAGCCAGCGAGGGATGGTGATGGTGGCGACTTCATCGGCCTGCTTCAGCACTACCTCTCCTGATCCACCTTCAGCCCTCCGGCTAAACTGCAGAATCCCCTCAGTCATCAGACTTTGAATTCCCTCGACCAACTGCTCACATCCATCAGAACGTGTAGCACAGTCCATGCATAACTCTCCACATCCTGGAAAGAACCCTCTTTTCAGCAACTTAGCTTTAACGAAGCTAAGCGGCGTCTTCAGATCTCTGACGTCAGTCAACAAATCTGCGCTCTCTTCTTCGATAATGGCGTTCACACCACCTCCCCTATGATTCGGCATAGGATTCTTCGTGACATTGGGCACATTATCGGAGAAGTTGATGATCTTGGCATCTACCATGTCCTGCACCTTATGCTTGAAGGCTTTGCAGTTCTCGATTGTGTGGCCTGGTGCCCCTGAGTGGAAATCACAAGTGGCATTTGCGTCGTACCCTGGGGGGGGTGCCCCGGTCAAGGGAGCCATCGTCCTCTTCTGGACCAACTGTAGCTGAAGCAAAGTCTGTAAGAGTTGCGCGTACGACATGGGCGGTGCCTTGAAGTGACGGTTTGCCAAAGATGCCCGATTCTGATACTTTCTATATCCCTGTTGATTCGGTTGCTGCTGCTGCTGCTGCTGCGGAGCTGCCGGGATATTTATACTGGCCACTTGCTGGTGAGGGCCTTTACCCTTCCTTCGACCGTTGGTCACAGCGCTCACCTCTCCTTCTCGCCTTTTACCAGCATAAGGTTTCTTTCCGCCTCCTCCAGCTGAGGATGACTCACCTTGAATTTTCCCGATCTTGATCCCATTCTCGACGTGCTCACCCATGATAATGAGATCCGAGAACTTCCCAGACATACCGCTGACTAACTTTTCATAGTAAACCCCTGGGAGGGTGGCTACAAACATCTGCACGAGCTCTCGTTCAACCATCAGCGGCTGAACCCTGGCTGCCAACTCACGCCACCGCTGGGCGTACTCCTTAAATCCTTCATTATTCCTTTGCGACAGATTTTGCAGCTGAACTCGATTCGGGGCCAAGTTGCTATTGTATTGGTAGTGGTGCACAAATGCTTCAGCAAGATCCTTCCATGTGCGCACACTAGAGGGCTCCAGACCCATGTACCACTCGAGGGATGGCCCGGAAAGACCGTCTTGGAACAAGTGCATCAACAACTTCTCGTCTTCGGAATAAGCAGACATCTTCCTGTAATACGATCTCAGGTGGACACGAGGGCAAGTGGTGCCCTTATAATTCTCAAAGTCCGGTACCTTGAACTTGGGAGGCACCTTGAAATCAGCAATTAATCCCAGCTTGGACATATCAACGCCCAAAGTATTCTGATTCTCGATATCTCTCATTTTATCTTCCAGTGCCTTGAATCTAAGCCGTGTTTCAGCATTCAGCTCCCCTTCAGCACCTTTCTAAGAGAACACGCCGTCCTGACGATCCTCTAGCCATGGCTGAGGCACAAACAGATTCCCGACGCCTGCATTGCCGTTGCCTGGCCCGATATTGACATTAGCTCCCAGAATCCCATTACCGACGCCCGTCGTATTGAGTCCTATGTTGGTCATCACATTGCCATTAGCACTGCCGTTACCTCCGGTCACGGGGACACCATTCTGTGGAGTTTCAACTGGTGGAGGAGTAGGCACGGTCCCACCATGGAGTATGCCGTTGCTTTCAACCCTGGAAATCAAAGGCTGAACCAAAGTTCTGAGCTGATCCTGGCCGTTGGCGACCGCTTGCATGAGCTCCATGAAGCGATCCATCCTTTCGCGGAGCTCCTGGACATCAGTTTGCACTTGCTCCATGATTCTGGTCTGATTAGCTCTAGTTGGATAGCGGTGAATCGGTCTCTGATCAATCCTGGAAACACCGGAGACAACCTTAAACAACCTGTGACAACCTGCGATAACCTTTGAAACACAAAGGGTTAGGAAAAACAACAAAGTACTCGTCATGCAAATGCTTCATGCAAATGCATGCGTGTGTCTGTGCGTTAGGGAGATCTCCCCTGATCCTAGTGCCTGAGTGCCGGTGCCGATAATAATAAGAAGAAGTCTGAATCCAATCATGGAAATAACAATCTCATATATAAAGAAAGCCTATCAAGGCAGTACATAGCATCAGCGAGTACAAGATGAATCAACAGCGTGACCTCAGCCAACAAGCCTGGTGATGGTCAGCATACAACAATGATCAAAGCAAAAGGAATACAAATAGTCAAGTACGGCCACAGGCGCGATACTTTTCTAACAACTCCTTCGTTTTTGGATGATCTGGCAGAGTGAGCAACCCTTCGATGAGTAACTCCCTTTGCACGATGGTGTACTGAAGTCCTTCGACCGAATCTCCCCATGCTCCTTCACCGAAGCAATCCTCTAACTTCTGCTTCTTGGACTCAAACGTCAGCTTGCGCTCCTTCAGGTTAGCGAGAGCTTTGTTGAGTTGGCCTTCGGCGGCGTATCTGCGGGCGGTTTCTTCATCAAACCTCTTCTCAACATCCTTCACCTGGGCTTCCAGCTTGGAGATCTGTAGCATCAGCTTATCCTCCCACTCTTTCCTGGTGGCCAGGGAAGCCTTCCAGTGCTGGTTGAACTTGGATATCCTCCGATATGCTTCGTCCAAGTGCTGCTTCTTCGTAGCCAGTACGTCGTTGACAGCTTTGAAGTCTTGACCCATGCGCTCACGCTCGACTATCTGCTTAGTCAGGTCTGTCCCTAGCTGGTTCACCAACTCTGTCTGCCTTTTGAAAGAATGAACGGCTTCGTTCCTCTCGCTTCGGAGCTGAGCCAATTCCTTCTCCAGTTCTTCGTTCGCCCGCTTCAATTCATCCCGCTCAGCCAACACCTGATTATGCTGCTGAATGGGCACAGTAGTAGGCTCTTCAATCATGGGAGGGCTTTCTGGCTTGGCATGAGGAAACGACATCCCTATAGCATCTGCCCTGGCTCTGATCCAAGTCACGTACGAAGGGTAGGCTTGATTGTTGCTTTTTCTCAGCAAAGGTTTTCCTCGCTTACTAATACCATTCCACGCGTGCTGAAGCTTGGACAACAGATCCCCCTCTAGAAGACCAGTGAGGTACAGAGATTCCTGTACCTCTTCATCCTTCGGCGGAGTTCTCAAAGCATATGCGAACTGTCGGACCAACAACGATGGATTGTAGTTTATACAACCCTTCCTGCCTATCAAAGGCACATTTGGAAACCCGCTGCAATTGAAGATCACCTCAGTACCCAACCTATCTCTGTCGAACCAGTCAATATCCTCTGCAGATAGACTCATCAGACGCTCAGGCCACTCAGCTGTGGCTGCAGACGAGACAAAAGGACCCCTATTGGGAAGATGACTATCAAGCCATTTATAAAGCAAGGGTACGCAGCACGAGACGTTCTTGCCCCTCCTGTTCTCATTTTTGTAGTGGATAGAATGGTAGACATCTCCGATCAAGGTGGGGACTGGATTCCCTGAAGCAAAGATGTGAAACGCATCAAAGTCTACAAAATCGGGCATATTGGGGAACAAAATGATGTCGTATATGCACAGCGCAAGAATGGCGTTGAACGCGACCCAACATCCGTCTTTGGCGCACTGCTGAGCCTTACCCACTAGAAACTGCAAGGAGAACCCGGGAACCTTGTTCCAACTAGTCAATACTAACTCGGAGGCGTCCAGATGAAGTGAAAGAGCTAAACCGGCCAGATCAGGCTCAGCATCCATATGAACAAAAGGCATCTGCCTCTTGATAGGCACACCTAGCAAATCAGCATACTCTTCCAGCGTGGGTGCGAGAACAAAATCCTGGAAAGTGAAACATCTCAGCGGAGGGTCGTAGAACTGCAGCAGAGCGTGCAACCCATTCACCTCGAACGCAGAAGGTTTATGAACCAAACTGAGCAACCTGCCGTAAGATTTTCTGAACTCATCCCTCACAGAATCATCTGCTAAAGCTGTCAAACCAGTCAACTTAACCACATCAGGGGCAGGGAACTTGTAAGCCACAGTCTTCCTCAGAGAGACCATAACAATACAATAGGAGGCAAGAAATTCTGGATCGGGGAAACGGTACCTGCAACACAGACACACGTTAATGAAATGCAAATGAGTATGCGAACTAATGCAAAATGCAATCATGCAACAGGAGATCAAGGCAACTGTGCTGTGGAGATTCTGTATCAACAAAATCATAACGCTGCTCTATCAAGAACAACCACTGATAAGAAAAACCCTAGTGTAAGACCACAAATCTGCTCTGTCAAGAACAACCATCTGATAGGGCCATATACATAGGATCGTAATTCTGCTCTGTCAAGAACAAATGTATGATAAGAAAGACCTCTGATATAGGACCAAGAAATCCGCTCTATCAAGAACAATCATACATCTGCTGATGAGATCTTCAAACCCCAATCAAAAATCTGCTCTATCAAGAACAAACATACATCTGCTGATGAGATCTTCAGACCCCAATCAAAAATCTGCTCTATCAAGAACAAACATACATCTGCTGATGAGATCTTCAGACCCCAATCAAAAATCTGCTCTATCAAGAACAAACATACATCTGATGATAAGATCCTCTGATCCAACAAAACTGATTCGCTGTCAAGAAAACCAGGTGGTCTGAAGGCCAAAGTTTCCTGCAATGAATCCAACCCCGCTCACAGGTATGGACCTAAACTGACTCAAGTTCGGCATCCTATGCGTTCATCAGCGTCACAGACATTCAAGAGGGGTGATACGATACCCAGAAGGTGTGGCATCACCAGCTCATGAAGCGGCCTCACTCGGCTGAATCACAAATGATCGGTCCCCAGAGTCGACAATCCACCAAACCAGTAACCGTCTCAACCCAAAGGGTTGAAAGAGAAGCCAACCGGATGAACCTCGTCTGAGCATGGATTTCATGAGACACTAGTGCCTGCAAAGCAAGCACGCGCCCACTAATTTCCACAACTAATGTTATGGTGCACTCAAGCCTGGGTCTGGCTTCTCACTCATCGGAATGCCCCTTCCCACAACAACACAGATAATCATATCATACTGAAAATAAAATGCGGGAAATAAAGTGCGAGAAGTAAAATGCGATAAATAAACGCAACCCAACAAGTAATCATACAAGCGCTAGGATTGACTCGCATAGGGAACCGGAGAACCAGAGATTCTGGGTTCGATCCCCAGCAGAGTCGCCAGCTGTCGCTTACGCGAAAATAAGGTGCCGGCACAACAGAAGAGTCTCCACCTTTCGTTATTTATCCCTCAGAGCGGGAAATGAAACGATCGGAAAAACCTAACGAAAAAGGGTAAGACAAGGTCGTCGCAACCATTGTCTGGGTTCGGGAGTCGGTTACGCAAGGGGAAGGTATTAGCACCCCTCACATCCGTTGTACTCGACGGGATCCACGCTTGTTGTGATTACTGGACGGGTTGGTTTTATCTATCTACCTATCAAGGCTGGCTTAAAAAGAAAAGAAAATGACTCGGCAAAGTGTCGTGCTTTATGCCTACGTATTCTCATCAGAGAATGAGAAATCAGAGTCAACGTAGTTCGACCTACGACGGGTTATGGGGGAAGGTAGCTCGCCAATACATCAGTACTGTGCCTACATACTCTCAACAGGTATGAGAGATCAGAGCTTACGTAGTTCGGGACACTACGCATTATTTCCTGTCTTTTATGAAAGAAGTGTTTTTTATTGTGTTTGCAATTTCAATCGCACTAAAGACTATGACCTGAGAGTGAATGCGTCGCATGTCACCCAAAGGGTACCATACTAAACATCCAGACTGTGAAAAAGAAACTCTCCCACAATCCTTTCTCAGATAGCTTAAGGCTCGTAACGTACGAAAGAAATCATTCATGATTACTGTATCTTAAACTGTTTTGAGATGAGAAGAGAACAGGCCCAACTAGGAGGGAGACTATCAAGTCCTACTGTTGTCATGCCAAGGATTCATCCTATGGTTGAGGTTTGAACGGGGAACTCCTAGAAGTTGTCATGCATAGGTTTCAACCTAAAGTTCTATCATCAATCCCTTATCAAAGGAAATGAGAGTCCTAAGGGATCATGTCAATGATACACCAAAACAGACAAAGCATCAGCTTAAACGGTAAAATGCATGCAATGCAAGTGAGGGAGGAAATGTGTGTGGGGCTTCAGCCTCCATAAGCTCATCTCAACCTCAAGCCAGAATGAATAACAGTAATCATACTGAAATATAACAACATACTATCAAGCAAAATACAGTGAACTGCAATCATACAGAAGAAAATAAAATCATGCTATCAAGCAAACAAACCACATGGGCAAGGGAGCAGGGCTCTACCGAATACCCGCAAGCAAAGCCATACCGTAACAGTACAAGCAGAGGGAGCAACTCAACCTCTAGTGCAATCATGCTTCTAGATTCTACCTAATCTAAATATGGACTTATTCTAATGCATCAAGCAAGTCAAACAAAACATGTCAATACAGAAAAGAAAACAGAGAAGAAAGCAGATCAACCCCTCTCTCAACTCCAAGCTTCAGCTCTTCTAACAGCAACTCAGTCTTCAGACTTCAATCACTGTTGACAAATATCAATTTGCTCTTCCAGGTTTCAACCCTTCAACATAAGTTTCAACTTATCTTCTTCTTCAAGCTTCAGCTCCTTAATCAGCTCCACCTTCAGGCTTCATCCATAACCACAAGTATCAACTTGATCCCTTCAAGGTCTCCAAGTATCAAAGTAAGTATCAACTTCCCTTGTTCTTCAAGCTTCAGCTCTTCAGAATCAATCTCCAATCACTTAGAAGTATCGACTTCATCCTTCAATCTTTTCTTTAATGAAGTCTTCATCTTCATACTCACTCTCAACATCTCTCAAGATATTCAAACCAGAGGAAATCACTTAACTGGATAAGCTGGGGTGTTAAACTGCTTACTGACCACCAAAGGTGACCTATAAGGGTTTAACATCAGGAGAATGGTCCCCTCAAAAGTTCTACTTCCTAGGTACCATCACTTATCCCTCCCAAGGAGAGAGGTGAATACCATGGAAGGACTTTGAATCATAGGGAGGAATGGAGGTGAAAGATACCATCCATGTTTAAGAAAGAAGTTAACTAGGTCTAAACTCTTCCTAATTCCTAACCCTAAAACAAAAACAAAACAAATAAGATTCTCAAGCTCTCAAGCTCCTCCTTCAATCTCCAAGTCTTCTACTATGCTCCTCAAAGCAAGACCAATCTCTCCAAGCCCACAAAGCAAAGCAAACAAAAATACAAGCCCACAAGGGCAACACAAACAATCATCACTTACAAAAATCAATCAAAAATAGTATACTACTATATTAAAACCTAATATAATTTCTAGGGGATCCTATATACCTACCCTTAATACCCTATATGTCCCAATGTCTAACTTGACCTAGAAACCCAAAATTCTAAGGTTATTATGGACCTATGTTAAGGATTAACCTGATTCTACACAACCTAATGTCATTTAATCAAAACTAACCTAAAATTCATCACAAAATTATGGAATAAATCCAGGGGGGAGCTAAAGTCCTAATCTAACTATCCTAAAAAGAATGGCCTAAAAATATGAAGGGAACTAGCTAAACAAAATTCTACAAAACCATGTATCAACATAAAAGAATTAAAAAGCTATTAAAAGAGAAAATACACAAAAGTATTAAAAATGCATGAAATGCAAATATTTTTATTTGATAATTTTCTAGACATTATCATGAAGTGGGAGAAAAAATCCCCATGCAAAAATCATTAATTTCCTATTTATTATGATTTTTCAAAGATTAATGAAAAATGGAGAAAAAGAAATTAAAATGAGAAAAATTGGGTGCAGATAGCAACTATGTTCAGTTCAATTCATGAATGGGCTCAAAATGGGGGTGTCATTATCAAATGCGCTAGGCCCAATTATCATCAGAAAAATCAATTAATAAAATGTAAAGAAAAAGAAAAACACATGGTGTAAAAAGTAATGACATACAGTACAAAAACCAATGGGCCATGAATTGGGGGTGGGGATATCAACTGAGCCCAATTCCCCTTTTAATGAAACGATGCATTTCATGGCGTTTTCAGACTCCCTCTTCAAATTTAAATTGAATCTCAGCTGTGGGATCCAATTTTCAGTCAATGGTCTTGCTTCATCCAATGGCCACGCTTCATCTTCTTCCTCCAGCTAGGGTTCTTATGGAGAAGCCATGGAAATGCAGAGCTTCAAGCTCCAACTTACCCTAACTCGTATAACCTCAAATCTCCATTAAAACTTAAAATTCAAAACCCTAATCCATCCAGAATTTCATGCTGAATCTAACCATGGTCTTAAAATTAATTGAATCATCCTAAATCTCCAAACCCGATCCAAGATCAAAGATATGCTCAATCATCAACTTCAATAATTCTTGCAATTAACTACCTCAGATTAATCACCAACTCACACTGACTGATTCTTGATATCTAATTCATTCTATAACTCACCATAACTCGAGTTCTTGGTCCAAACAAAAATGGTGACACCAACTGAAACTTCACCAATTGCTCCCAAACTGTTCAGAATCCATCTCCTATTGGTCTCTAACAGTTCTAACCTAACAATTCTTGCTAATCATGCCTAAATCACGGTGTAGAAGAAAAGTTACTAACCTGGTATTTCTTGATTAACAGATGGAGTAAACCTTCACTGCAAGCCTTCAAACTCTCCAAAATCACTCCTTGAATGATGATCTTGCTACTGTTTGCAAAAGTTTGGACCAAGAAAGCTTCAATCTCCAAAACTGATTATGACTTGCAACCTTGAAAACCCAATTGCCAACTCTTCAAATCTCCATGGTTTTGCTCTCAAATTGATCTGCACAGCTTCACTATGATCAGAGGAATGTGTTTGGATTGAAAGAAAGGATGGAATTGAATCAGAATATGGATTTTGCTTTCAACTTGCAATGGAAGCAAGTGAAATGGCCAACTCTCTCTTCTCTCAAATCTTACACCAACCCTGCATCTGAGCAAGTTCTACACATTATATAGAGTGGTTTAGAATCATCTAGAACCATCTAGAACCATCCCATGAGAAATTGGGATTCTCATGTCATGAGTTTATGAATTCACTTCTCATCTCATGCCTTATCTCATGCCAAGCTCTTGCAGCAACCAAAAATGACTTGAAATTATCCTTATATAAGATATAGGATGTGTTGAGATGCTTAGCAAGCTCATACATTGCCTTTCTTTATGTTTTGCATTTGAACCTTAAGATGCAAGCAACCAATTTCCAAAGCAGCCCCATGATCTAGGCCTCAAATCAAACTTGTGGCTGAACCATTGTTTTTATAATGTCTTTTAGAGTCAAAATGACCTATTATATGCCATGGTTTGGATGTGTAACTTGGGATTTCCAATTTCCAATTTCAACTTATTTAACTTATGCCTCCATTTTAGGTCATTTTTATCACTTTTTGCTACAAGCCTTTTCAACATCTCATTACCTCCTTACTAGCCTTAAAACATCATTCTAAGAAAGTTTGATGTTGAAACTTTTTCCATTTGAAGCTTGGAAATAGGAGATATGGCCTTATGCTTGAAATGACCTATAATATCCAAATGACCAAAATGCCCTTGACTTGCCAAAGCCATAAGTTGAGTTCTACAAATCCTATCAAGGACTTATAGTACTCTCTAGAAAGCTAAGAAGATGAGGAACAACATTCATGTTTACCAAGAGTTCATAGGAATCATCCTTCTTAGTAAAAAGTTGGATGCAAGTTGGGTGACTTTCAAGGACCCAGATTCACATACCTCAGATGACCTGTAACTTGTCAAAGCCATAACTTGAGCTCTACAAATCCTATCAAGGACTTCTAGTACTCAAATTAAAGCTAAGAACAATCTCTAAAACATTCATGTTGTAGGGAAGATGATATGACAATCACATCTTGAGCTAAACTGCCTTGAAGATAGGGATCAAACTAGGGGATTTTACACTGTCAAGCCTTAGAAACCCTAGCTTAAAACTTCTCAAACTCCTCAATCATGATGAGTTGGTCTAGGAATCATACTTATAGCATCTCAATGCATCAATCTATAATCACATGGCTCTTGGATTAGGTCTCAACCTTCTCCAAATCATCAGTTGACCTAGGGTTGACCCAGTCAAACCCTAATTACACCACTCATGGCTGAGCCTTCTTATTCTTGTACAATGACCTCTCTAGGCCTCATGATGGCTTTCAAGACATCTCATAAGCTCTCTCAAAGCTTCAAGTCCATCCTCATAGCCTCAGAATCATCTGAGGGGCTCCCACAACTCTCAAGTTATGAGGCATACACTCTTGGTTTCAACCAATCTTTCTGAGGATCTCTTGAGTTCTCTGACAAAGGTATCAACCTTTGAACACTTGAATAACCTTCTTGGCTAGCTTCCAAGTCTCATATAACTCTTGCTGGGTAATCATACCTCTTGATCTACTGCACCCATATCAATGAGAAGCAGATGATCATGCTAGTGAACACAAGCTTGGTACATAAATGTTGGTCAAATTTTGGGGTGCAACAGCAGGAGCAATTGGAGTTGACTCAACAGGCTTGGCCTGCTGGATGGGAGGACTCTCGACAGCAGTTTCTTTAATTGGGGCAGCATTGGCGGTATCCTCGTCCTCGTCTTCTTCGACGTCTTCTTCACTAGACTCTTCCAATTCAGATTGATGCATGGCTCCATCTGTCGTACCCTTTTCCTCCATAGGTTTTTCATCAACCTCCATTGTGGTACCCTTAGGTGAACCATCAGCAGGATTTACGCCCTCATCCAAAAAGATCGCTTCTTCACCTGTTTCGATGGGATTCTGGGAATGGTTCCCCTCGTCATGATCGGACCCGTCGGTTTGAGATTGTTGGGTGACAGTTTTTAAAGGAGAAAGCAGGGGAACCACATGAATCTCAGGTTTATTGATTTCCCCAAGAGAACTCACACCAGAACCTAAGTTCGAAGAAGGACGATAGGTGGGCTCACCTCGACTGTTCAAAGGATAGGCCTCAAGAAGAGATGTAGTTGCGATGCTTTCTGTCATCACAACGTCAGGCTGAAAAGAAAGAATATAAACACGAAAAAAAAGAATCCAAAAGTAGTTTGAAATTCAGACAGAAAGCAGTCGAAGATAAGAGTTGGACCTTAGGGCCTTCATCAGCCGGACTGGAGTTGTCGCTTTCAATAGCAGCAGTTTGGGGAATTGGGGTATCTCCGACAGAAGCCTTACCAAGGTCTACACGATGAGCTTGTGATTCAAGGATTTGAGTCGATGGAGGATCTGAGTCAGTGGCGTCGAGACCGTGGACAACCTTTCGCCGCCTTTTCATTGGAACCTCCTCTCGAGGAGAACCATCTTCGTCTTCTGAGTCGACGATGACTAGGTTGGCGCCCCTCTTTATTTTTCTCTGAGGGATAGGGGGTTTCCGGCTTACCTAAAAAAGCATTGGGAAAGTGTTAGGGTTTTTAACCCGGAATGTTGAAAGGATTAAGATGGTGCATTAATATTATCTTTTGACCCTCGACGAAACTTTCAGTCTTCACCGAGATGGCAGTCTTTTTTGGAGCAGCTGCAAAAGACAAATGACAGCGCCACCTGTTAGTAATGATAAAGCGTTGTTTAAGAGGTTTAAAACGAAGAAGAATCGACCTTTGAGAATGTCGGATTCGATACGAACATCTTTGATATTAATATGAAGGTGCCCTTTGAAAGTATCGACGGTATGCTTAGTCGGAACCACCCGCTGTGCCTTAGGCTTCGACTACTGTCTGAGGATTTGTATAGGATCCTCATAGATGAACCAATCTGGGAATGGAGGGGCAAGGGCCATTCCAAAATCAGCAGATGGCAAATGAGGAATCTTAGGGGGAAATAATTTGAAAGCCATCTCATACCGTTTCTCACGGGGGATGGATGAAGGAATTTTTAAATTCTCCATCTTTTTTAGAAAATTTTCCCTCAAAGTGACAGCAGCCTCGCGGACGGTTCGACTAATATCATCCGTTCGATAAGCAGTTTCAAAATATTTTTGGAAGGCTTGTATCTCCTTTATGTGAGTGGACCTACCTTTCTTGATTTTTTCCTGCACATCAACGAAAGCTTGATCAATCATTCGAGTAAGACTGGCAGCATCAAGAAATTCATAAGAATAATGTCTGGACCACCAGTTATAAAATTCTGGGGAACAGAAATAAGAGGGCTCAAAATAGAGTAGGGTAAGTAAGGAATTATGGGCATGACGCGCCAATTGGGTCGAACATTCGAGGGGGTTAACGATGTGGTGTGGAAACAGAATGTGAGATTTTTTCTCGTATAAACACCTAGGTAGGGTTTGGATAAGTCCAAATTGTCTCGACACAAGATTTGGTTGATAAGCTATCAGGGAAGCTTGCCCTCTTGTCAGATTGAGTTTGTGGACAAATAGTCGAGGCGTAAGGAATCACTTCTAAATCAGCTTCGATTCCTCTTCCTGTCTCTTGAGCAAAGCTGGGAAAGGGCTAATGAACCATTCAGGGCCACGTTTCCGTTCTGCGAAGGGAGCCATCCCAGGTGTGAAGAGATGGCGCTTCGCGAACATTTGGACGAAGCCTGAGAGGTTGGCTCGAAGTGTTTTCCCTTCTTCGTTGGGGGTAAGTTGAACTAAGCGGGGCCATTCGACTTGTCTTCCAGAGATCGAAGGAGAACCTTCATCAACTTCACCCTTATTTGGTAAGGTGCCTTCAAAAGTGGCGTTTAACCATAATTGAAGTAACCAAAACGGCCCCGACATTACTAAGTTGCCGTTATTCTCAGGGTCCTTCAGTTTGCCGGCACTTTCTCTTAAGGCTTCATATAGACTTGCAAGGATCATTTCGCTCAAACATATTTCTCTCTTGGCATGCAGCTGGTTCGCCAGTGTTAAGTATTTTCGCGCCACCTGCAAGGATTTAGTGCAGAAAATGCAACGAGACAACCACATGGCCAAAAAGGCTATATGTTCCTCGTCTTTAACCACAACATTATTTTTATCATGATAATGATTGATGAAATGGGTATAAGTATGTTTGATGGTTAAGAAACCGATAGTGTCTTGGCTATCAACTTCAGGGTCGTAAGTCAGTCCATGAGGTTTCAGTCCTACAATAGCAGCAATATCGAACAAAGTAGGCGTCATCATCCCACATGGAAGGTGAAAAGTGTAATGTGTGCCATCCCAAAAGAACAAAGATGCAGCCAACATCAGAGGGCAGTAGTTGAGACCTACTTTCGACATCATAATAAGGTCGTAGATGCCCATGTCTTTCCAGTCTTGAGTTTTGCCTTTTCTACCTTCTTCAACCAGTTGAGGTAGAGTTCAGAATCCTTGAAATATGGCGTAGCCCTAAATAATCTTGCGCCATCGTGGAGATACTTGAGATCCACATTATAAACATCCAAGCTATTTGGACTATCCAAGGGAACCTTTTGGGAGTCTTTTTGCCCTAGGGGTTTGGTTTTTCGGTAAGGAAAAAACTCATTCAAATTGGAATAGTTTAAACCTGAGAGGGATAGAGGCCCGGACATGGCTAGCGGTTTATCCGCGACAGTAACGGGTATGATTACCTAGGATTCGTAGATATGGCGTTTCTCCTCCAGTAGAGGCTCTCGCACGAGTTGCTGATTCTTCACCACCTTCGGGCCACTCAGAGCAGCAAAAGGGGGAAGGATGGAAGAAGAGGTTTGTTTGTGAGACTGGGTTTTTTGTTTCTGGGATCTTAGCTCAGCCATGATGAGAGTTGGAGGAGTGTTCTTGGAAGAAAAGATGGTGGGAAGAAAATGTGAGGCAATGGTGTAAAAAGATTGAAGAAGTGAAAAAGAAAAAGACGTTTTGAAAATTATTTATAAGTGAAAAGAGGAAATTCAAGAGTTTTTATAAATGGCTGGGGTTAGCGGGCCATGTGTGTACTCAGGATGAGTTAGTTGAGGTGGCGGTTGTAACCTATGCTCTGTAGGGGTAATGATGGCTCACGATTTTGGTGATTCCCGAGAAATTTGCCATGATGTTCATGACGTCAGAGATCGTGCATCAAGGTGGCGTAACAGTTCCTTTTTGCGTGAGATTGTGGATATGTCCTCTCCTATCACCTTTCAGTTTCCTAAACTCGAAGCAATTGAAAGTGGGTCAACGATCAGGATATAGTCAAAGGTAAACGGCGTCGAATTTGGATGCTGTCAAAAAATGTACTTTTTGTAGTGTTGAAAACTACATGTTAGCTCGCCAATTCGACGACCCATGTTTGGAGGCTATTTTCAGCTTGTTAAAAGACCTACAAGTCTTCCAAGGACTTAGAAAAATTGAAGTCTTGAAATTAGACACTTCGACTTAAGTAACGAAGCGGTATCTTCGACCGAGATTTAGAAGAGGGACGAATTGAGTTTTGAAATTCGAATATTGGAGGGAGTAGTTATATCTTCTTATGACTAAGAAGGACAAGTGGCTCTCATCGGACAAAGGATTGCATGCGGCCTGACACTTGTCAGGAATAGATGGCCTAAAGAGGTTATTAGCGGTTATTAGCAGTTACTATTATTGTTATAAATAGGAGTCTTAGACATAAACTTAGTGTGTTGTAATTTACTGTTGTACAAGTCACTCTTAAAATTACTCCAAGTATCCGAGTGTAGAGAAAGAAAGTATTATAGAGAATGTACGTGATGTAAACACACCATCCTTTATCTTTTCAATGAAGTTACTTTGTTTTCTTTACTTTTGTCAAGTACTTTTACTTATTTGTTTCGTCTTTCCTTTTGTTCATCATTACCACTTCGATTAAGTCTTTCTCTCCCAGAAAACCTTTATCTCTTTTCCCTCTTGTAATTCTTCTTCCTTCTTTCTTTTAAACATAGTGGATAATTTCTGCCCCCCCTTTTAAATTATTTCTTCTTAGTATTGTTGAAACACATTTTTAGATAGGTTCAAATAGAAATACCCTTCAGCACATATCTTAGGATTTCGTATGGTCAATCCTGCAAGTTAGTCAATTTGACACCAAATTGATAGACCAGAGGTTGTTTACCAAAAAACACGGTAAACAGGGGAAAACTTAATTAGTTCAAGATTTATTTCCCTTAGAACAACTTTAACGCATGGTTGTTAAACCAAAATTTTGTATAGCTTACGTTAGTAATAAAGAATTTGTATTATAGTAGAGCTGACATGACATTTAGTGAACTCAAGTTTAGTTTCCATTATCTATATAGTTAACGTTAACTATTCAATGTGAAACATATTATAATATTATTTAATATTAATAAATATTCCAACAGTATTAAATTAATGGTAATTTGAATAAAAAATATAAAATGTGGGGTTAAGTTTTGGTTTCTTATAGACAACCATCATTAAAGTAAAAACTACTCAAATCAACTATAAATTTTTTAAATCCTACAAACACTGTGCCAAAAAAGACCTTTAGCAGCGCTTTTTTTGGCCTTTAGCAGCGCTTAAAAGCGCTGCCAAAAGTGGCGCTGCTAAAGGCAAAGGCAACACTTTTTTTATGGAAAAATCGCTGCTAAAGGCTCCCTTTAGTAGCACATTTAGCAGCGCTTTTTAACCCTTTTAGCAGCACTTTAAAAGCGCTGCCTATTCCCCCTACCCTCCCCCTCTTTAGCAGCGCTTTTAGAAAGCGCTTTCTTAGACCCCCCCCCCTTTAGCAGCGCTTTTATAAAGCGCTTTCTTAGCCCCCCTTTAGCAGCGCTTTTGTAAAGCGCTGTCTTAGACCCCCCCCCCTTCCCAACCTATAGCAACGCTTTTGTAGCGCTCTCTTTGTAACCTTTAGCAGCGCTTTTTGTAAAAGCGCTGTCTAATCTCCCAGATTTTAAATATTTTTTTTTAAATAATCACACGTTTTATATATTTTTCGACAAACCTGCTTATATTACATTCCCTGCTTATGTTACATTCTCTGCTTATAATTCAGACCTTTATTTCAACACTTTGGCCTTATATATACAATTCAACACTTTGGCCTTTAAGTATACATTGTAATTCATCACTTTGCCCATAATCATTTTAATACACATAAATTTGCTCAAATATATTACAACACAATCCGATCCTCAGAATTACAACATCACAAATACAGTCAATTTACATATAATTACAAATCCGTTAACTTTACAAATAGATACGACTTCCAGAAATATTATTATCCCGCATCAATATTGGATGATACATATACCTTATACAATTCTCAACTCAAGAATAAATTGACACCATTCTTCCTTTATTTCTTCCAATCCTGCTTTCGAGTAAGTACCACACTTGAATTCATCATAGTACTACATAATATAACAGAACATGCACGATTTAGTTTTAAAACTAATTACTCATATGAAATATCGTTTAATTATCAAAATGAATCATATAATTTATGAATTGATCCATACCATGATTGGAATCTCTATTTGACCAGAAAGAATAATTTTCTTCATAAAGCGCAATACAAAATATCCACAGTCAATCCCATTGCGCTGACGAGGACATTGTAAATGGAAAAAACCAACGGACATTTATCAGAATATATAGTTTACATAGAATTTATCAAGTAGGACCACTATAACTGTCAAAAATGGGAAAAATATACCTGCACTCTGATCCAGCTAATGTTGTTAGCCTTGCTTTTTGGCACTGTTGCTTGTCTTTGTGCTCTGAATATTTGTATAGCTCTAACATAATATAAACGCATATTTAGAACAATGTCACATAATAAATAAAGATATATAATTATTCAGAACAGTATATATATCTCATCACTTACGTATCAATCATATTCTTCATATCAGGATATTTTGTTTGATCGTCATCCAATGAATCCAGATAATACACTATTTCTTTCATCGGATTAATCGCGACCGACAACCAGTGTCCACTATAAAATAAGACAACAATTTAGACGGAAATGTTATATAGAGTGGAAAAAATCGAATAATTATAATAAATGAATTTAGAATGAAGTCATACCCATGGCCAGTATTATATGGCAACAAGAACAACTTCTCTGTAGTCGCGGCCATAAATCTTTGGACTATGTAATCTTTGACTACATCTGGTGTGTGATCTATTGCTCGTGAGTTGATACAGTTAGCAGATAAGAATGTGAATATGGAAGTCAAATCATGCGAGACCAACAACTTGTCATACAAGAGCCTAAAAGAAAAATATAATCAACATTAGAATATTTAGTTAAATGAGAAAATTTTAAAATTTTCAATTATTTAATTAAAATGGATCGGAGTACTTGATGTAGGAATGCATAACACCGACGCCCAATTCAAAATGTTGGAAAATCTAGTCCAAGTCCTCCTTAGAAATTGTTTCGGTATATTCAAAACCGAAAACACCTTCCCCCATAGGTATTTGACGGATGCCACCCTCAGTCACATCTGTTGTTCCTACATATGTTTCAAGGCACAACCTAAATCGACGAACAAATGCTTTTTTTGGCTCGACCTTTTTTTTGTTGGGCACCTTGGAAGATTCAGGCATCTTACCCTTGCTGACTTGTTTCAACTGTTGATCATGAACCTAAAATGTAATACAAGTTCAACAATTAATGTATAATAAGACAATCATGTAACTGTAGTAGTACCTGTTTCTTTGATGCAGCTGAATTGGTTTCCCGCATAATGATTCCCATATCTTTTGATTTGGATTTTGTAGGAGTCTAAGATCATCATGTAAATAAGAAAATGTAAATGTAAGAATAAATTTCATCTATGGGTCGTAAAACATTTGAATATTACAAGGTTCATAATGGTGTTCAACATACCTCATCATCTATGAAAATGAGATTTACCGGCCATGCAACATACGCTCCTATTGCATCTCCCACCACTGTTGCGTCAGAAACATCATCTGGTATAGGAAACAACGCACTCCCCTCTAACGCAATATCAACTGATACTTTCAAATGTCTAGCAGGGAGTGGTTTATGGTGAAGTATGTAACACCCCACTTTACCCCGTACGCGTAATATAATAAATATATAGAAACAATTCATGAAATTCATCAGAGTTCTCCAACACAGTGGGATATCACACTAAGTCACTTCATTTTATTAAAATAATCAATATTATTTAGTTTTCAATTAAGCAGCGGAATACAAATCAATTCTCCAATATAATTCTCCTCAACACGAGGTCATACAACATAAGTCCAATAAATGAAGATACGTAACAATAAACAAATAAGGTAGTCAAATAACAACGTAACCCCGTCATCCCATGTTACGTATCAGAGTGACTCCTAAGACT
Source organism: Lathyrus sativus (assembly GCA_963859935.3). NCBI lineage: Eukaryota > Viridiplantae > Streptophyta > Magnoliopsida > Fabales > Fabaceae > Lathyrus > Lathyrus sativus. The sequence continues at coordinate 144,009,746 of OZ012739.1, read as the reverse complement.
CGATCAAATAGCAACATACTCCAAGCACTACTTAGGTACCTGGTCACCTGTACTCCCAAGAGAGCACAGACACAACAACAAAAAGGGGTGAGAACTACATTCAATAAATAAACGGTGAAATACACATGCTAAGGAGTAGTTACACACCACAAATAAAATAAGCACAAATAACGCACATACACGTGCCACCTCAATCACTTGGCATTCATAGCCCACACTCAATTACAATAATGCAATGTGACTCACTGACTCGACACAATTCATGTGGTACCAACACAATCTCATACGGTTCACACTAGAACCTGATTCCCGTCGGAATCCGGATAAGTCGTATATACGTTCCTCTGAACTACAACTTATCTCCACAACAACTTCCACAATGAAGTCCGAATGAAACTAGGCACCCATCATGGATTCCCGCCTAGCCATCTCCACAAGACACATGATATGAAATGCATGTCAACACAATTATGCAATGTAATACATCATGCATAATTCACGATCAATCTTGATCCACACGAGCCATCCGCTCACCATAATCCTCTCGAGAATTACCACAATCGCACAAGATTGTCCACATTCGACCATCTTGGCCCACATCTATCAAAACACCAAGACATCATTGAACCAGAACTTGATTCGTTACTAAAACATATACACAATTGACTTCTCAAACATAATTAGATATAAAATATTGGGAAAACAATTCCATTATCTATCCTATGTTATAGCTCTGTTCATTAGCTTTCCAACGCTTCGAACGGGGGTCAAAACGGACTTACGGATCCAAAGTTACGTCCAAAACAATTTCGACCGAGAACATGAACATCCGTGACGGACAGAAAGACGCTGTTACGCTCCGGAACTGATATTCACCCAATTATTCTTGTGAATCACTTACTCAAAGCACCCAAAACATCACTAAAACATTCCTATGGTTATACGGCAATAACGACACAACTTCTATGGTTTATTATGCTCATCTGGCAACATTTGCAACACATAAAACACTATTCCTGCAATTACTCTGAGTACTTCAGAGTTACTCACATTTGAATATTCTTATTCCTATAAGGACAACATATCACAATTTTTCCTTCAATTACACCCTACGGCATTTAAGTTACTTACTATCTAATATTTAACCCTTCAGGGTCAGACATATAACAATGTCAAGGTTCTGGCCACGAAAGTCCAATTTCCCATAAGTTTTTCCTATATTAATATTCAACAATACATATCATTTGGTCATTTGGTCATAACCTCAGATTCTTACGGTTACCTCCCTATTTCCCACAATTAACCCAAATCTCTAAATCTCAGAGAAACCTTAGCGCATCGTACTAATAATGGTATAACACATTCATTTCTACATATTTGCCCAAATCCCTAGAAGTTCAGATTTCCAGATCTACTACTCACTAGTATTCTATGACAGCATCAAGGATTTCTCGCACGAATTCCGTATTAATTCTGGTTTCGGATACACAAAACATCATACAAACAGTATTCAACAATAACAGAAAATTTGAGAACAAATCAAGTTACGAAAATTGGATTCAAGAATCCTCAAGAACACATAATTCCTATGAGAGAAAGGACCTCTCACTACCCTCTCATGTTAATTCACCCATATTGAAATCCATTCTCCCCCCTTACCTCGATTAATTGCTCAATCGTTGAAGAATCTTGAAGGATTGGCAGCCCTAGCCTCCTTCTCTTCCTCCTTGTTCTTCTTCTCACTTTTTCTCTCAAAACCTTTCTCTGGCAGTTTATCGTGTTCTACTTCTCTTTCCCAAAAAAACTTCTCTATTTCCTTTAATCCCTTATTTCTTATTTTATTATTTAAATCCAATAATAATAATAATAATAATAATAATAATAATATTCTCCCACTAATAATAATATTCATACTAATAGTAATAATATGAATAATAATAATATTCCACCAAATAATATTATTAATACGAATAATAATAATTATAATAATGATAATCTCATTAACATTATTATTAATAATAGTTGGAATAATATTAATCATTATAATGCTCTCGATATCATAATTAACTTACTTCTTTATCTAGGTCCACAGTACCCCAATTAAGGTCACCTCTCTCCCTTACTCCTAACCTCATACCCTTAATTAAGGACACCACACAACTACACCTCACAGAAAATACCAAAGCGATTGAATAATTTAAATGGGGTGTTACAACTCTCCCCCACTTAAAATATTTTCGTCCTTGAAAATATACCTGATGAGAACGGTTCCGGATACGACTCTCGCATCTTACTCTCAAGCCAATTCATTCCTAGGATAACATCCAACTCGCTGAGTGGTAAACAAATCAAGTCCACTCCAAAATCCTTACCAAAGATCGAAACTGGACAATTCAAACACACTAGAGATGTAGTGACTGACCCAATAGATGGAGTATCAATCACCATCCCTCTAGTCAAAGTAGACGGCTTATTACTATGAAACTTTCCCAAATTACGGAACTCTCCGTCGTCATCACTTCGGTTGACGTTCTGACCAATGTCCGCCACTTCCTGTGCAACAGCTTGTAAAGCAGTAGCCATCGCAACATCATTCCTACTAGCCATACTTCTCAACAATAACGGAAACACAGGTTAGAAACATACACATGACTATAAACATTTTATAGTCAGACTCTACTACAACACTGGCCGGACGGACCGACCTGCTCTGATACCAATTGTAACACCCCACTTTACCCCGTACGCGTAATATAATAAATATATAGAAACAATTCATGAAATTCATCAGAGTTCTCCAACACAGTGGGATATCACACTAAGTCACTTCATTTCATTAAAATAATCAATATTATTTAGTTTTCAATTAAGCAGCGGAATACAAATCAATTCTCCAATATAATTCTCCTCAACACGAGGTCATATAACATAAGTCCAATAAATGAAGATACGTAACAATAAACAAATAAGGTAGTCAAATAACAACGTAACCCCGTCATCCCATGTTACGTATCAGAGCGACTCCTAAGACTCGATCAAATAGCAACACACTCCAAGCACTACTCAGGTACCTGGTCACCTGTACTCCCAAGAGAGCACAGACACAACAACAAAAAGGGGTGAGAACTACATTCAATAAATAAACGGTGAAATACACATGCTAAGGAGTAGTTAAACACCACACATAAAATAAGCACAAATAACGCACATACACGTGCCACCTCAATCACTTGGCATTCATAGCCCACACTCAATTACAATAATGCAATGTGACTCACTGACTCGACGCAATTCATGTGGTACCAACACAATCTCATACGGTTCACACTAGAACCTGATTCCCTTCGGAATCCGGATAAGTCGTATATACGTTCCTCTGAACTACAACTTATCTCCACAACAACTTCCACAATGAAGTCTGGATGAAACTAGGCACCCATCATGGATTCCCACCTAGCCATCTCCACAAGACACATGATATGAAATGCATGTCAACACAATTATGCAATGTAATACATCATGCATAATTCACGATCAATCTTGATCCACACGAGCCATCCGCTCACCGTAATCCTCTCGAGAATTACCACAATCGCACAAGATTGTCCACATTCGACCATCTTGGCCCACATCTATCAAAACACCAAGACATCATTGAACCAGAACATGATTCGTTACTAAAACATATACACAATTGACTTCTCAAACATAATTAGATATAAAATATTTGGAAAACAATTCCATTATCTATCCTATGTTATAGCTCTGTTCATTAGCTTTCCAACGCTTCGAACGGGGGTCAAAGCGGACTTACGGATCCAAAGTTACGTCCAAAACAATTTCGACCGAGAACATGAACATCCGTGACGGACAGAAAGACGCTGTTACGCTCCGAAACTGATATTCACCCAATTATTCTTGTGAATCACTTACTCAAAGCACCCAAAACATCACTAAAACATTCCTAAGGTTATACGGCAATAACGACACAACTTCTATGGTTTATTATGCTCATCTGGCAACATTTGCAACACATAAAACACTATTCCTGCAATTACTCTGAGTACTTCAGAGTTACTCACATTTGAATATTCTTATTCCTATAAGGACAACATATCACAATTTTTCCTTCAATTACACCCTACGGCATTTAAGTTACTTACTATCTAATGTTTAACCCTTCAGGGTCAGACATATAACAATGTCAAGGTTCTGGCCACGAAAGTCCAATTTCCCATAAGTTTTTCCTATATTAATATTCAACGATACATATCATTTGGTCATTTGGCCATAACCTCAGATTCTTACGGTTACCTCCCTATTTCCGACAATTAACCCAAATCTCTAAATCTTAGGGAAACCTTAGAGCATCGTACTAATAATGATATAACACATTCATTTCTACATATTTGCCCAAATCCCTAAAAGTTCAGATTTCCAGATCTACTACTCACTAGTATTCTATGACAGCATCAAGGATTTCTCACACGAATTCCGTATGAATTCTGGTTTCGGATACATAAAACATCATACAAACAGTATTCAACAATAACAGAAAATTTGAGAACAAATCAAGTTACGAAAATTGGATTCAAGAATCCTCAAGAACACATAATTCCTATGAGAGAAAGGACCTCTCACTACCCTCTCATGTTAATTCACCCATATTGAAATCCATTCTCCCCCTTACCTCGATTAATTGCTCAATCGTTGAAGAATCTTGAAGGATTGACAGTCCTAGCCTCCTTCTCTTCCTCCTTGTTCTTCTTCTCTCTTTTTCTCCCAAAACTTTTCTCTGGCAGTTTATCGTGTTCTACTTCTTTTTCCCCAAAAAACTTCTCTATTTCCTTTAATCCCTTATTTCTTATTTTATTATTTAAATCCTATAATAATAATAATAATAATAATAATACTAATATTATTCTCCCACTAATAATAATATTCATACTAATAGTAATAATATGAATAATAATAATATTCCACCAAATAATATTATTAATACGAATAATAATAATAATAATAATAATAATAATAATAATAATCTCATTAACATTATTATTAATAATAGTTGGAATAATATTAATCACTATAATGCTCTTGATATCATAATTAACTTACTCTTTTATCTAGGTCCACAGTACCCCAACTAAGGTCACATCTCTCCCTTACTCCTAACCTCATACCCTTAATTAAGGACACCACACAACTACACCTCACAGAAAATACCAAAGCGATTGAATAATTTAAATGGGGTGTTACAAAGTAAGTCTCCCACAGTGTTATGCATCTTTCCCTTGCCAACTGTCGCTACTGCAAAAATCGGCGCCGGCTATGACAGAAGAGTCGCCACCGTGTGTTATTTATCCCACAAGAGGGAAAGGAAATGCTCAGAGTAAACCTAATGCAAAGACGGGAAAGGAATGGTCATCGCAACCAAATCCTGGATTCGGGAGTCGGTTACGCAAGGGGAAGGTATTAGCACCCCTCACGTCCATCGTACTTGACGGGATCCACGCTTGTTTCTAGTATGGATTGTTATTCTATCTACTCTAGAGGTTTGGGTTAAAAAGAAAAATAAAATGACTCGGCAAAGTATCGCACTTTATGCCTACGTATTCCCGTTTGGAACGAGAAATCAAAGTCAACGTAGTTCACCTACCTACGGGAAAGGAGGGGAAGGTTGCTCGCTAGGATACGGCATCCTATGCCTACGTACTTTCACACAGCATGAAAGATCAGAGAAAACGTAGTTCGGGCTACGTACGACACAAGTCTGTCTTGATTGTTTTTATCCTTCTGAAAAAGGTTTTTCTCCTGATTATGGGTCCAAGCGGACAAAATGACGTTTTGATTGGTTTCCAGTCTTTTACGCAAGAACTGTCTTTTATTGATGTTTGAAATCTTATCGTATTTTTGATTGTTTCAAGATGAGAAGAGAACGGCACTCTAAAATCCTATGGTTGAAAAATGGGGATCAAAACTAACCTAATATGGTCATGCATGGGTTAAAACTTAATGTCTATCATGTTTCTCTCTTGCACAGAGAAAAACAGAGATCCTAGGGGATAAACGGAAATGAAACAACATATATACAGTAAACAGTAAAATGCATGAGATGCAGCAATACAAGTGAGGCAAGGGAGTCCCGCTCAACCTCGAACCTGGGAAAACAATAGGCAAAGTGAAACAGCTTCACTTCAAACCTAAGGGGCAAGCTGAACAAGCCAACAAACAATACAGAAAGAGGAAATAAAACCCAACACCAGCTCTGACAGCAACACCAGCTCCTACAGTAAGCAGCTCAAACAGCAACAGCCTTGGCATCTACAGTTGATTAGCAGCAAAAAAAGGTTGACAGTAACAACTTCAAGCAAGACCCCATCTTCACTCTTCAATGATCCCCAAGCTTTAGATAAGCTCCTGTCTTCAAAATTACCCCAGCTCTGGCAAGCAATGAACCCCAACAGATAAACAGTTTCAAACAACAGCAAAACCCTAATTTCAACAGATATCCAGCTTTGACAAGTACAGGCTTCCTCTTCATCAATCTTCAATGCACTTCTTATCTTCAATGGGCTTACATCTTCAATGGACTTACAATCTTCAATGCAGACGCTCTAGAAGAGAATCCCTTAACAGATTAAGTTGAAATGCTAAACAGCTTATTGACAACCAAAGGAAGCCCATAAGTTTTTAACATTATAAGAGAAAGGTTCCCTCAAAATTCTACTTCCAGAATAAGCCACTTATCCCTCCAAAGGAGGGATATGGATATCTTAGAAGGACTTTTTGTCATAGGGAGGAATAGAAGCACAAGATGCTTTCTATGTTTGTAAGAAGAAATCATTCTAATCTAAGGCTCTCCCTATTTCTCCTATCTCCTAAGTCTTCACAGACCATCCTCCAGGAGAGGAATCTTCATGCATCAAGCTCTACCATTTGTCTTCAATCATCATCCAAGGTCTTCATTAGCTCCAACAAGCAAATCTCAAGCCCCAAGCCCAATAGAAATGCCCAAAATCCAACAAACAAAGCAACATCCCAAGTGGGAAACACACCAATATCAACCAAGTTGCAAAAATCAAGTAAAAATAGTAACACTCACTATAAAGCCCTAATTAAATTTCTAAGGGAGCTTAACTGTATACCCTATACCCCATATAAACCTCAAGGCCTAAATAAACTTTAAAACCCCCAAAACTATGCCTTAACTGCACCTAATTGCTGTGAAACCCTAATTCTGATACCTCTCCTATCTACCTCTCAAATTAGTCTAAGTTTAGTCACAAATATATGACAAAATTCCTAAGGGTACATGCTTCCCTGATCTAATCAACCTCACAAGAATCAATCAAAAATCATGCACCAAACTCTCATACTAAATTCAGAAAAATTAAGTACTAAACAAATGTAAAATAAAAGCAATAATATTGTAAAATATGCCAAAAAAAATAAAATGCAATAAAATAATATTTTTATTATTTCACAATTTTCTAGAGGTCCTAAGGAAACTAGGAAAAAAAAATCCCATCCTAAAATGATCATTTTTCAATTTATTGTGAATTATTTGCTAACCTATATGCAAACATGAAATAAAATGAAAATCAATTAAAAATGAAAGACAGGCGTGGTAAATAGCAATTTTATGCAGTTCAAAATAAAAGTTGGGCTCAGGAGGGGGTGCAGATATCACAACGCGCTAGGCCCAAACCCAAACCAGAAAATCAATGAAAAAACACAAGGAAAAATGGAAAAACCTGGGGGGCGAATAGCAACTGTTCGCCTTGTTAATATGATTGGGCCTCCAATTGGGGGTGTGGTTAGTAATCTGGTCTAGGCCCAAAACGAAAACTCAGACTAAAGGGGGGTGCCATGGGAAATCAGTGGAGATGATTAGCAAAAACAGCGTGGGCCTAAGGCCCGGATCCAATCCATTCTCAGCCTTAACAACAAAACCCTAATTCTATCTCCCATTCCCCTCCTACTGTTCATCATCCCTAACGCCGTTCTCCCCTCTCGCATCCTCTCTCTGTCTCACAAACCTCGTTCACAAAACTCACCAACAACTTTCATTACCAATTCATCACCATGAAAAACTCACCTCTCAGAACAACTCGCCCCAATCAAACCTCGCTTCACACCTCTCTAATGTTCAACCTATCACCAGATTCTAACCTAATTCCATTTTAAACCTAACAATCATGAAAACCTCGATCTACAGCTAACCAACAAATTATGGAGGTGCCAAGTTTTAAAGAAGAGAACCTGGATAATGCTATGAAGATGGTGCCGTCTGGAGAAAATTCTTGAAGTTCTCTTGACGATCTTGAAGGAGATCGTTGTCGAAGTCGCGTGAAGATTGTCGACGATGAAGGAACCGAAGCACTGGGCGGAGTGGATTCTTGAAGATTTTACGCGATGATTTCTCTGACGGTATTCTTGAGGAATCTGAAGAAAGATCTTGAACGGACGAAGAACTTGACGAACGTTCTTGAACTGCAGCAATCTGGAGATAAAGAACAATGAAGATTCTTGAAGAACGAAGAGTGCGATGAATTTTGATGGAAATTTCTGGGGCTTTCTTGTTGACGTGTGAAGGGTCTAGAAAAATCTCTTGAACACTGATGAAGATTGGAAGAAGTTCTGGCAAAAACTTGAATGTTGATGGATGATGAACGAGAACGGATGAACGAATGTGAAGGTGTTCTTGATGATGATCAGTTTTCTGGAAACAAACGTGGAGGATTGATGAATTGGATGAAGCTTCCGGTGAGATCTTGAATCTCCGGCGAGGGATTGAGGAACGATGACGATGGAAAATTGATGATGAGATGAAAATCGGTGAAATTGCAGTTTCCGGTGAGTTTACCGGTCTCCGGTGACGGTTAGCGGCGTTGAGGACGGTGGTTGCATGCACTTCGGCGAGGGGTTGCTAGTGGGATACACGTGTGAGGAATGCAGTAAGGTGTGGCGGTGGTTGAGTCAGAGAGGGACGCGTGTGGCAGAGAGAGTGAGAGAGTGTAATACGTGGAAGGGAGAAAGAGAAAGTGGAATATGAGCTGGCGGAGAATTGTGAAGTGGAAGCAAGAGAAGTACACGCGTGGCTCTGCTTTATAGTGACACTTGGCAATGGACTTTGACTGGGCTTTTTTGAAATGGATAAATGGCCCACCGCTGATGAAGACTGAATGGACTTAGTGAACACTAAACATGGATTAAACTAGACTTAACGGATTAACTGAAATTAATAAAATGAAAATGAAGATAAAAAAAGATAATTAACTAAAGATTACCTAACCTAATTAATAAAACTAAACAAATACCTACTTAATAAAATCTGCAATAAATCTTCGTTAATAAAAGCCTAATCTATTTAAACTAAAAATAAAACCTAATCCAACTAAAAAATCTATTAATTCTATGACAAACTATATTAACACTTATTTAATAAAAGCTATTAAAAAAACTAATATTCTAATACTATTAAAATCTATATTAAAATCTAACCAATTAAAAATCTATTTATTCTATTAAAACTATTTAAAAAAAAAAGAGAATCTCTATTAAAAATCTAAAAAAATCCATTTACTTCTATTAAAAAAAAGTTAACCTATTTAATATCTAAAAATCAAGTAAATCTATTAAAAAAACTATTAAAAATCTAGAAAATAAAAGAGAAAATCCTAAAAATGCCAGGAAGCCGATTAAATCGATTAGAGAACAATTGCGCAACCTTAGCGAAACCCGAGCACCGAGATGGCCTGAAAACACAGGGAACGTGCACCAATTCTCAAAAGACACTTATTCAAACCGGCCTGAAATGCCTGAAACGCCAGGGGCTGTAATCCCGATAAAATCAATCTGACTGAGAAAAATGCAATGCGTGCAATATGCGAATACGAATGCAAAATGCGTCAAAACATAAACCAGATGTGGGAACCGGTTGGTCAAATTTTGGGGTGCAACAGTTGCCCCTATTCAATCGGCTTGGACCTGAAGGGTTGAAGGGAGAACGACCTTCAAACATTCGAGGTACGAGACGGTTGAATACCAAAGAAACCCTGAAATTTGCCAACCGTGGAGATAAACTGTAAAGCTGCTCGAGAAGCAACGTCCACTGAACTGAATCTGGTTGTTACGGCAACAACTGGTCAATTATCTGATATCAAATTTGATTTCAACCTCAAGCACCTGTGTGACGCCACAGGTATTGAACTATCTTCGCAAAAACACCTTCGTCCACCATTGGGCTAACCTCGTCAACACCAGAAGAGGAACCAATTCGTCAACACGAATAGAGATGCTGTCGTCACAGGAGTAACCTTATCCACATCCGGACCCAAATTCCGCCAACTCACGAATAAATGCCAATCTTTCCACGTCAGGACTCACATTTCGTCAACCCGAAAGAAGATATCTGCTGGGGATAAATGGTCCCTGAAGAGTAATCAATCTTGTCCCCGTCAGGACTTCACATTACGGAAAACTCCCGGCGCTTTCGCTGGGGAAACATTTCTGTTTAATCACAGGGAACTCATCTGCCTATCCCTGCAGGCATATCATCTGTCTAACCATAGGAAACCCCATCCGTCTACGTCAAATGGGGCAAAGTCATCTTCCTGACTATAAAGAACTCCATCCGCCTGCTTCATACGGGAAAGGTCCATCTGCCTGACCATAGAAAAGTTCATCCGCCTGCTTCATACGGGAAAATTGTCTGAATACCGTTTCTCTGCCTACCTCTGCAGTAGCCAACTCCGTTGGTCTCAACCCAAAACGACATCGAGGAGGACTCTACTGGGGATAGTAACACGAGGAAATCACGGCGACTTCCTTGGGGAAAATACTTTTGTCAAATATCGGTATACAACTCATATACTCTGTCTATCAAGGGAGAATCATCTATCTGGATACCGGAAAGTTCATCCGCCTGCTTCATATGGGAAACTCCATCTGCCTGATTCATATAGGAAAAGGTTCATCCTCCTGCTTCATACGGGAAAGTCATAACACATCTGCCTGATACATACAGGAAAGTTCATCCGCCTGATTCTTACGAGAAAACATAACACATCTGCCTGATACATACAGGAAAGTTCTTCCGCCTGATTCTTACGGGAAAATCGTAACACATCTGCCTGATACTTACAGGAAAGTTCTTCCGCCTGATTCTTACGGGAAAATCGTAACACATCTGCTTGATACTTACAGGAAAGTTCATCCGCCTGATTCTTACGGGAAAACATAACACATCTGCCTGATACATACAGGAAAGTTCATCCGCCTGATTCTTACGGGAAAACATAACACATCTGCCTGATACATACAGGAAAGTTCTTCCGCCTGATTCTTACGGGAAAATCATAACACATCTGCCTGATACTTACAGGAAAGTTCTTCCGCCTGATTCTTACGGGAAAATCGTAACACATCTGCCTGATACATACAGGAAAGTTCTTCCGCCTGATTCTTACGGGAAAATCATAACACATCTTCCTGATACATACAGGAAAGTTCTTTCGCCTGATCCATACGGGAAAATACAACACATCTGCCTGATACATACAGGAAAGTTCTTCCGCCTGATTCTTACGGGAAAATCATAACACTGGATATAGCTTCCTAGCCCGTTCTTGGTAGTAGCTAACTCCACTAGGGATACTCTGAAAATAACTGCCCGACACCCGTTTCGACAACAAGTGACCACTTCTGAATTTTGATTTATGAAACCCTGAAATGCTGCCGCGACAGCAAACCTGAAGAAAAACACTCCATGGTCGGATAAGAGAAACTTCAACCAGTAACTCTGTGGGGAATGATAACAAGAACTGCATCATCACATGTCTCACGGCGAGACCTCGATCATCTGGTAATAGATCTGAGATAGAACCCGATACTCCTGTTGAGAAACACACCTGAAAAGCAAAAGGTTGACCAACCTGATTTATGTCTCAAAATGCGTATGTTTGGCAATGGCGTAATGCTCCATACGGCATGGAAATGCTACGCGTTTTCGAGTATATGCGAACATGATAATGTATGCAAATGCAAATGCAGGTTCAGACTGCCGGGGAGCTCTGACAAGCTTGCTTCAACACGGCTGTTGAGGACAAATACAACCCTGTTGGGGACGAACAGATATCGCGAAATATTCTGGCAAAATAAATGCCAAAAATACAACCAACTCTGCCGGGGAGAGATTACACATCGATTTCCACTGGGAGGAAAGAATAACACCTGCTGGGAAGACTAACCCAACTGGGGGAGAAGCAACCCTTCTGGGAGACAACTGTCTGGGTACAGTTTACGAACTCGGAACTACCACTCCTCTGGGGATAATCACCCTGACGAAGGCATGACGACCTGCGGGGAGAAAGAAAACCATCCTCGGTGGGGACACTCCTTTCTGAAATTACTATCTTGTTTATGTGCCTCGGAAATCCTCCCCGCTGGGGATTGAATGCGCACACTTTTCAACTCTCTGGAGAGTATAACCTCTGCAGGAGACACTGATCCCGACTTGCTGGGGATGTCTTGTGGGGGATAATCTGCGACCAACTGGGGAGAGTGATCCCTCTTCGGTAAGGGATAACAACATTTCAACTCCTGGGGTGAGGCGCAACCTGTATGGGGATTAGCGTCACACCAAATCAAGTCTTTCACCATGAACCTCCGGCTGGGGCCACAATTTTCTGGTCGTTCGCTTCAAAGGCGAGAACCCTGCAAAACACAAATGAGACAACACAAATCTATACAACCAAATCTATTCGGGTTAGTGTCCGTGACATTACTTCAGTCAATTCGAAGTTTTAGCAATCATTGGCAAGGGCCAGCAAAGTTATGCACATGCAAGTTCATCGGAACATTGGCATTTTCCACATACAAAACAGTAAAGCACAAACATCAAATACTGAATAACATGTTTTATTGATGACAGGCCTCTGAATAGGCAAAGTTTTGTACATCGGATGCAACTCCTGAAAAGAGGAAGTTGCGCACACACATACATATATGCACAGAAAGCATAAAAATACAATTTGAATTTGTACACCTGTCGGCGACGTGGTGCAGACAAACATCGTGAGCTGATCCTCCTATGACTCGCCTGACTCTTGCGCTTTCCCGGTATTCAATTTTCGGAAGAGATTGTGTCGGATAAACGAACCCTCAGGTACTCCTAAACCACTAAGCAATGTAGTATCAGATTCGGACCGCATTCATTTGCCTTTTTCAATCCCTAACTTTTGCGTGAACCGCCCTTTGCGGGTTTTCAATTCACCAGGATACCCTTTTTTGCCAAAGTCGCCCAATGTAGGTTTTCGACTTCGCGGGTGTACATCTTTTCAATTTTATCCCTAACTTTTGCCCGAACCTTTTATTCATTTTTTACGGTTCGCCAGGATGCCCCATTTTTGCCTGGACTCTCTTTTTACTGTCCAGCGGGTCACTTTCAAGCAAAGTATTTTTTAACTGCGTCCGAATTCACAGGAGACGTAAAGTCTTCACCATCCATGGTAGATAGTAGCAAGGATCCTCCAGAGAAAACTTTTCTGACAACGTATGGCCCTTCGTAATTAGGGGTCCACTTGCCCCTGTGATCTGTTTGTGGTGGGAGAATCCTCTTCAGCACAAGGTCGCCCGTCTGAAAGCTTCGCGGACATATCTTCTTGTCATACGCTTTCTTCATCCGGCTCTGGTACAACCGACCGTATGCTAGAGAAGCTAGCCTCTTCTCATCCATTAAGCTGAGCTGATTCAGTCTATCTTTAACCCATTCTGCCTCGTCAAGTTGGACATCTCGTAAAACCCTCAAGGAAGGAATCTCAACCTCCAACGGTAACACTGCCTCCATTCCGTATACCAACGAGAAAGGGGTTGCCCCGGTTGATGTGCGTACCGTCGTACGATAACCGTGCAAAGCGAAAGGTAGCATCTCGTGCCAGTCCTTATACGTCACAACCATCTTCTGAACAATCTTCTTTATGTTCTTATTGGCCGCTTCGACAACGCCATTCATCTTGGGTTGGTAAGGAGAAGAGTTGTGATGTTCAATCTTAAAATTCTGGCACAGCTCTTTCATCATCTTGTTATTCAAATTCGAACCGTTGTCGGTGATAATCCGCTCCGGGATTCCATATCTGCAGATAATATCTCGTTTGATAAATCTGGCGACCACTTGTTTGGTGACATTGGCATATGATGCTGCTTCCACCCATTTGGTGAAGTAATCGATTGCCACCAAGATGAACCGGTGTCCGTTGGATGTCGTAGGCTCAATCTTCCCAATCATATCAATTCCCCACATCGAGAACGGCCACGGTGATGACATCACATTCAGAGGACTTGGGGGTACATGTACCTTGTCCGCGTAAATTTGGTATTTATGACACCTCTTTGCAAACTTGAAACAGTCTGTTTCCATAGTTAGCCAGTAATAACCTGCCCGCAGCAGTTTTCTCGTCATAGCGTGCCCACCAACATGTGTACCAAACGTACCCTCATGTATCTCTTCCATGAGCAACTTTTCTTCTTTCTCATCTACACAATGTAGCAACACCAAGTCGTGGTTTCTTTTGTATAGTACACCGTCAGGATTCAAATAGAAATTGCCGGCCAATCTCCTGAGAGTCTTCTGATCTCGAATGGATGCCCCAGCCGGGTACTCCTTGTTCGTCAGGAAATTCTGGATGTCAAAGTACCAAGGTTGACCATCGGGAGCCTCGTCAATGACAAATATGAAGGCAGGCCTATCGAGCCGAGAGATAACAATCCGGGGAGCCTCGTTCCAGAAGTTAACTTTATACATTGAAGACAATGTCGCCAGGGCGTCAGCCATTTGATTTTCTGCTCTCGGCACGTGATGCAATTCCACCTTGTCAAAGAAAGGCAACAATCTCCTTGCATAGTTCATATATGGTATCAAATTGGGCTGACGTGTCTCCCATTCTCCTTTAATCTGGTTCACCACTAGAGCTGAGTCTCTGTATACATCCAGATGTTTGATTCGCAAATCAATAGCTTCTTCAAGACCCATGATGCAAGCCTCATATTCAGCTTCATTATTGGTAACCGGAAAGGTCAATCGAGCAGTAAATGGGATGTGCGACCCATGAGGAGTAGTAATAATTTCCCCTATTCCGCTACCATAGGAATTCACAGCTCCATCAAATATTAACTGCCATTTGGAACCCAATTCTGGTCCTTCATCCGGCAACGGTTCTCCACAATCTTTCATCTTTAGGTACATGATATCCTCGTCAGGAAAATCAAACCTCATCGATTGGTAGTCCTCCACAGGCTGCTCAGCAAGGTACTCTAACAAGACGCTACCTTTAATAGCCTTTTGCGAGACATATTGAATAACATATTCGGTTTACACCATCTGCCATCGGGCAATTCTTCCGGAGAGTGCTTGCTTCTCAAACACGTATTTGATTGGATCCATCTTTGAAATGAGCAGGGTTATATGATTCAGCATGTATTGCCTCAAACGTTTGGCGGCCCAGGCTAGCGCGCAACACGTCTTCTCGAGCATTGAGTATCGAGACTCACAGTCGGTAAACTTCTTACTCAAATAGTAGATCGCATGCTCTTTACGTCCTGTCTCATCGTGTTGACCGAGAACACAACCCATACTTTCCTCAAGAACTGTCAAATACATAATCAATGGTCTCCTGGACACTGGGGGTATCAAAATAGGAGGTTCCTGCAAGTATCCTTTTATCTTATCGAACGCCTTTTGACAATTTTCATTCCAGGTCACAACCTAGTCTTTTTTCAACAACTTGAATAACGGCTCGCACGTCGCAGTTAAGTGAGATATGAATCGAGCGATGTAGTTCAATCTCCCTAAAAATCCACGCACTTCTTTTTCTGTTTTAGGCGTCGGCATTTCTTGTATTGCTTTTATTTTCACAGGATCAACCTCTATTCCTTTTCCGCTCACAATAAACCCCAGTAGTTTACCCGATCTCACCCCGAATGTGCACTTGTTAGAGTTTAGTCTCAGCCTGAACTTCCTAAGCCTCTTGAACAGTTTCAGCAAATTAACCAAATGCTCCTCCTCCGTCTGGGATTTGGCAATCATATCATCAACATAAACCTCGATCTCTTTATGCATCATGTCATGAAAGAGAGTCGTCATAGCACGTTGATATGTTGCCCCAGCATTCTTCAATTCGAAGGGCATCACTTTATAGCAAAATGTTCCCCAGGGAGTAATGAAGGTAGTCTTCTCCATGTCTTCCGGAGCCATTTTGATCTGATTATAGCCTGAGAAGCCATCCATAAAAGAGAATACGAAGAATTGAGCAGTGTTATCAACCAGCACATCGATGTGAGGAAGTGGAAAGTCATCTTTCGGGCTCGCCCTATTCAAATCACGGTAGTCTACACACATTCGCACTTTACCGTCTTTCTTTGGTACTGGCACAATATTAGCGACCCATGAGGGATATTTTGTAACAGCTAGGAAACCAGCATCCCACTATTTTTGAACTTCCTCCTTGATCTTCACAGCCATATCCGGTCTAGTTCTTCGAAGTTTCTGCTTAATAGGAGGACATTCCTCTCGTAGCGGCAGACGGTGAACAACCATATCCGTATCCAACCCCGGCATGTCCTCGTACGACCAAGCAAAAATATCACTGTACTCTTTGAGCATCTCAACCAACCTTTGCTTGATGTCGCTCTGCAGCGCAGCCCCTATACGGATGTTTTTCTCAACCCCTTCCGACCCCAACTTGATAATCTCAATGACTTCCTCATGAGGCAGAATGATTCTTCCTTCTTGTTTCAATAACCAGGTCAACTCCTCTAGTACGTCACCATCTTCAACAATCTCTTCCTCAGCCTGAAATACCGGGTGCTCGAAGTCGAAGTGAGTCATAGGCGGTTCATAGATGTCATCTGAAATAGTAATCCTGCAAAGGAAATGGTTAAATGCTTCAAAATGTATACAAAGAGAATAACCACGTTCCCATTTTATTGTAAAAGATAAAAACAGGAAAAACAGGGATCACAACATTTGTATATGAAAAACGCCTTTATTTCATGATTAAACAATGTAATGTACATAACTAAGTGGCCCTAAGCAAAATCACTATGCCCCGGGTAGGACACATGATTATTCAACAATTAAGAAAACAAATCATTATTGTTTAGTTGTCACGGGAACAGTTTCCCGGATAGACCAATTGCAGAGACTTTGTCCTGGCATGCTTGGCTTGATCCACGCGTCCATATCACAGTCGCTATCTCCTTCTTCAGAATCGGAAACAACATTGATAGTCTCGAATCTCACCCCGCTTGGTGTGATGGTTATTGGCCCTCTGAATCTGGGCGCTCCTGAAGAGGATGCTGATGACGAAGGATGATATCCAAGCCCGAACCTGTCATTCTTCACGGGAATCTCCAACACCTGCCCCCAGCCCTTGGTTTTGCCTGCTTACACTAGAGCTTGAGCCTCTTTATAGGATGACACCGCCACATCTAATACTTTACTTGGCACCGGAGCTTTGTCCTTAATTCGCAACCCCTCAAAGGCTTGACAGGGTGTCTCATGTATTTCACCGTCGACTTCCACATATTTGAATGAAGACAAATGGCTAACCAGAATATCTTCCTCTCCACAAACAGTGACGACACTATCCCCCACCATATACTTCAGCTTTTGGTGTAACGTGGATGTGACTGCCCCGGCAGCATGGATCCATGGGCGTCCAAGAAGGCAACTATACGCTGGCTGGATGTCCATTATATAGAACTCAGTTTCAAATATTTCAGGCCCCACCAGCAACGGCAATGTTATTGATCTGAAAACCGACCTCCTCGTTCCATCGAACGCCAGTCACTGGGCGTGCAGATAATCCCCCTGATATCCAACTTCATCATGGCTTTCTTTGGTAGCACATTCAGGGAAGATCCAGTGTCTACTAAAACATGGGATATGACCGTGCCCCGGCATTCTACTGACACATGCAATGCCATATTATGCTCTCGCCCTCTCGGAGTCAAATCAAAATCTGTGAAGCCCAAACTGTGCCCCGCATTGACATGCGCCATCACCCCTTCTAACTGGTTAACAGAAACTTCTTAAGGAACGAACGACGTGTCTAGAATCTTCAGCAAAGCATTTCGATGGGCCTCGGAACATGATAACAATGATAGGATGGAAATTTTTGACGGCGTTTGCTGGAGGGGCTCAACGATTTTGTAATCACTTTTACGAATGAGCCTCATAAACTCCTCCATATCCTTAAGCGACGTTTCCTTTTCATTCGACTGAGAAGGACCACTCTCAGTTGCCTTGGCTTTACCCTTGGCTAATCTTTCCGCCTCTACCTTGGGTGATGTGAAGATTCTTCCGCTTCTGGTCATACCCCCTGTTCCGACAACATTATCTACAACCCCAGCTGGTTGTCCATTGACTTCGATTTTCTTACCGTCGCAATATACCTCCAACCCGTAAGTCCACGACACTGCTTTAGTGCTCTCGAAAGGAACCGGTCCTGCTTTGGTAATTGTGATCGTCGGCCGCCTGGCGGGGGCCGTTATTGTTATTGTTTTCCTTGGAATCGTCACCGTAGCAACATCGTTCCGCTCATCACACAATGCCTCTACAGGCTCTTCAGCCGCGATTCTATCAAATTGCAGGGTACCTTCATCCATCATAGCCTGAATACCCTGCTTCAAATCACTACAGCCCTCTGGCTGTATCCAACAATCCAAGCAAAATTCATCACACCCTGGGAATACACCCCCTTTTAGCAGTGTGCTTTTAATCTCACCCAACGGTGCCTTCAGCTCATTGACATCCATCACTAGATTCAGATTCTCTTCTGTCAAGATGGCGTTTGCCCCGTGATTGGGCATAGGCTGTTGTACGATATTTGGACCCACCTGTCCAAAGTTAATAGCTTTGCTATCCAATAAATCCTGAACCTTATGTTTAAATGCCTGACAAGCTTCTATATCATGCCCGGGTGCCCCGGAATGAAATTCGCAATGCTTGTTGGCATCGTATCCGTAAGGAAGTACTGCCCCAGTAGGCGGTCCCAAAGTCCTCTTTTCGACCAAGTTCAAACCTAGCAGAGTCTGGAGGAGTTCCGCATACGTGGAAGGAGGTGCGTCGAACACTCTTTTCGGTCTCGCATTTTGTACCCTTCTCTGACCAGGATTCTGTCCTTGCTGTTGCTGCGGTTGTTGTTGTTGTGGCTATCTTTGTTGAGGAAGCGGGATGGTGACGCTAGCTATCTGTTGCGGCTGCACATACTGATGTCTTCCTCTGCCTCTGCCCCTGCCACCAAACACGGCACTAGAATCACCATGCCGTCTACCACTAAATGCTTTTCTGGCACCTCCTGTTGAAGTAGACTCACCTGCTTGGAACCTTCCAACTTTAATCCCGTTTTCAATCATCTCCCCCATAAGAATCAAATCTGAGAAACTGCTCAATGACACACTAAACAATTTTTCGTAAAACACCCCCGTAAATGTCCCAATGAACATATCATTCATCTCCCTTTCAATTAAAGGAGGGTGCACCCTCGCTGCCATATCGCGCCACCTTTGCGCATACTCTTTAAAGCTTTCACCGTTCTTCTGTGACAAACCCTGCAATTGGACCCGGTTCGGCGCCAGATCACTATTGTATTTGTAATGGGTCACGAAAGCATCAGCCAACTGCTTCCAGGTCTTGATCTGCGTGGGCTCCAGCCCCATATATCATTCAAGCGAAGGTCCTAACAAGCTGTCCTGAAAGAAATGCATGAGCATCCTTTCGTCATCTGAATACACGGACATCCTTCTGTAATAAGAGCGGACATGGACCTTAGGGCAAGTGTCCCCCTTGTACTTGTCAAAAGTGGGAGCCTTGAATTTCAACGACACCCTCAGCCCTAGTACCAAGCCCATTGTAGTCATATCCAAACCGGTGGAGTTCTGATTCACTACCCCCTTCATTTGTTCCTCAAGCATCTTGATCCTCTGCACAGGATCAACAGGTCCTTCAAATCCCATGCCTCTTCCAGAAAAGGCGTCCTCCTGGCAGTCTTCGCCCCAATTCACATTTCTATTTCCATATCCGTCGTAACCAGTGTTGTGACCGAACCCTTGCTGATTAATCATGGGACCTCGTCCCCCATTACCGAAACCCTGGTTGACCCTAACAGGTCCAAACCCAGTGTTGACAGGAATCACCCCATCACCATTCATATTACCAAATCCACCATACCCTTGGTTAGCGTTACCAAAACCATCATAACCGAAACCCTGAGTGTTGAAGCCGAATTTCCCGTCCTGATTGACGTAATCAAATCCCTGATCATTATAGCCGAAACCATTGTTGCCAAAACCGTTACCGCCATTGTTGTTACCACCACCTTGGTTGGCATCCCCAAATCCAACATGGTTAACAACAGTCTCATTTCCATTCCCTGCGTTGCCGTTGCCAGCGCCAGCGTCATTGTTTACAACCACAACGGGTGGGGTCACTACAGGTGGGACCACGGGCATAGGGGGCCCATCTTCAGGAATAGTCTCAACGTGCGCAGAGTTGTGGTCATTGTTGCCATTCCCATTAGCCCGCGTCAGCAACGGCTGCACCAAAGTCTGAAGGCTCTCCTGGCCCTTAGCGATGTTCTCCATTGCCTGCATGAATAGATTCAACTTCTCGCGGATTTCCTGCATCTCCACTTGGACTTGATCCATGATTCTCTTGCAGTTGTTTCAGGTTGAGTAGCGGTGGACTCTTTGCTCGTCAATCCTGGACAACCTGGAGATGCAGGAAATGAGATATAAGTTCAACAAGTAACTGGCAATGCAAAATGGATATGCAAATGCAATATGTGTCTGTGCGTTAGGGAGATCAACCCCTGATTCTAGTGCCAAAGTGCCAGTGCAGTGACAGTGATAGCAATAAGAAGCTCGAAACCCAATCATAGAAAAACATCTCATACATTGCAGAAAAGCCCATCAAGTCAGGAATACAATATTACTGAGCGTACAATAGGAAGGCATGACCTCAACCAACAATCCTGGTGATGGCCAGCACAATGCAAATAAAGCATACACATCAATACACGGGATAATCAAGTGAGACCATATGCCCGGTACTCCTCTAATAATCTCCTAGTCTTGGGATGATTTGGCTGAGCAAGCAACCCTTCGACGAGCGAGTCTCTTTGCCTGACAACACGCTGGAGATCACCAATGGATTCCTCCCAAACACCTTCCCCAAAGCAATCTTCTAGCTTCCGTTTCTAAGATGCAGACTCCTTCTTGCGCTTGATAACTTTGTTCAAGGAATTCTGGACATCATACCTCCGCGTAACCTCTTCTTCCAACCTCTTATGGCTGGCTTTCAACTGACCCTCCAGCTCAGAGATCCGCAACTTCAGTTTGTCTTCTCTTTCCTTATTGCCGGTCAGCGTGGCGTTCCAGGTTTTGTTGAACGCAGAGATCTCCCGGTGGGCTATATCAAGTGCTTTCTTTTTAGACTCCAGCATATCATGAGAGCTCTTGAAATCTATCCCCAATCGCTCACGCTTCTTTCGTTGCTCAATCAGTTCTGTGCCCAGTTGATTCACCAGCTTCGTTTGCTGCTCGAAGGAATATACGGCCTCATTCCTTTCGCTCCTAAGTTGCATTAGCTCTTCCTCCAGCTTCTCGTTGGCTTTCATCAGCTCTTCTTTCTCCTTCACAACCTGTTCATACCTTTCAATAGGCACAGTAGTCGGCTCTTCGGTCACGGGAGGAGCAGGAGGTAACACTGCAGGAAACGGCATCCGCACTTGCTTTGCTCGATCTTGGATCCAGACTCTGTACGGGGAATAGGCTTGACAATCATTTTTACCCAACAATGGTTTACCCCTTCTGTTGATGTTTCTCCAAGCATGCTGAAGATTGGATAGTAGTTCTCCCTTCAAATCACCTGTGAAGTACAGAGACTCCTGTACTTCCTCCTCTTTTGGAGGGCTTTTCAAAGCATACCCGAATTTCCTGACCAACAATGAAGGATTGTAGTTAATACACCCCTTTCTCCCGATCAGGGGAACGTTAGGATATCCAGCGCAGCTATAGATGATCACAGATCCCAGCAACTCTTTATTAAACCAGACAATGTCTTCGGAAGAAAGCCCCATCATATGCTCAGACCAATCCACCATATCTGCAGACTCAGCGAAGATACCCCTCTTGGGCAGATGACTCTCAAACCACATATACAGTAAAGGCCCACAACAAGAGACGTTCTTGCCCCTCCTGTTCTCATTCTTATAATGCAGTGAGTGATAGAAATCTCTAATCAAAGTAGGCACAGGATTGCCTGAAGCAAATATATAGAACGCATCCAGATCAACGAAGTCAGGCAAGTTCGGGAACAGTACAATGTCATAGATACACAGAGCAAGAACATCATTAAACACAGTCCAACATCCACTCTTGGCATACTCTTGTGCCTTCCCAACCAAGAACTTGAGAGAAAAACCAGACACCCCATTCCACGAGGTCAGCAGCAGCTCTGAAGAGTCTAAATGCAAGGCAGGAGCCAAATCTTCCAGTTTGGGCTCAGCGTCCATGTGAATGAAAGGTACCCGGTTCTGGATGGTCAACTCTAAGATTTTAGCATATTCCTCCATAGTCGGAGCCAGAATGAAGTCTGGGAAAGTAAAACACCTCAGCGGGGGATCATAGAACTGCATCAGCGCGTACAATCCGTTACGCTCATACATGGATGGTTTATAAACCAGTCTGAGTAACTTCCCATAGCTCTTCCGGAAGCTTCTCCTCTCATCCTCATCAGCTAAAGATATCAAACCAAGAAAAGCAGAGACATTTGGGGTAGGCAACCTGTACACAACAGTCTTCTTCAGGGTATCCATAATATCAGCAGACAGAAATCCGGGCAACTAGAATCGGAGGTATGAAAATGCACCTGCAGCACAGACACACGTTAATGATATGCAGAATGAGTATGCAACAATGCAGTATGCAACCATGCAATATGCAACAGGGATCAAGTGCACATGGCTGAGAAGCCCAATCCACCATGCTGGTCTCAAATAGACCCACAAACTGCTCAAAACCTGGTCTCAACAGACCCATAACACTATCCTTAAACACCACTGAACCTCGATCAAGAAAACCAGTAATCTGGAGGTCAAGTTACCTGCATGCCCCAACCCCTCTCACAGGTAGGTGTCCTAATAACTGACACAAGGTACGACATCCTATGCGGTCGTCGGTGTCACAGACTTTCAAGACTGATGATACGATACCCAAAAGGTGTGGCATCATCATGTCCTGAAGAGGCCTCACTTAGCCAACTTCCAAATGATCGGTCCCCGGAGTCGACAATCCAACTAACCAACAACCCCCTCAACCCAAAGGGATGAAAAAGAAGTCAACCAGAAGAACCTCGTCCGAGCGTGGATTTTGCGGGACACTAGTACATGCAAAGCATGCACGCGCCCACTACTTTCCACAACTAATTCTAGGTGCACTCAAGCCCAGGTCCGGCTTATCTCTCAATAGATCACCCCATCCCCACAATAGCAATAATAATATAAAGCTGACAATAAAATGCGGATAATTAAAGACAGAAACCTAAATCCATACAAAACCCTCGACAGGAAAACAAGCGCTAGGATTGACTCGGGTAGGGAACCGTTGGAATCCCCAGCAGAGTCGCCAGCTGTCGCTACTGCAAAAATTGGCACCGGCTATGACAGAAGAGTCGCCATCGTGCGTTATTTATCCCACAAAAGGGAAAGGAAACGCTCAGAGTAAACCTAACGCAAAGACGGGAAAGGAATGGTCATCGCAACCAAATCCTGGATTCGGGAGTCGGTTACGCAAGGGGAAGGTATTAGCACCCCTCATGTCCGTCGTACTCAACGGGATCCACGCTTGTTTCTAGTACGGGTTGTTATTCTATCTACTCTAGAGGTTTGGGTTTAAAAGAAAAATAAAATGACTCGGCAAAGTATCGCACTTTATGCCTACGTATTCCCGTATGGAACGAGAAATCAGAGTCAACGTAGTTCGCCTACCTACGGGAAAGGAGGGGAAGGTTGCTCACTAGGATAC
The DNA here is from genome assembly GCA_963859935.3 of Lathyrus sativus. Classification (NCBI taxonomy): domain Eukaryota; kingdom Viridiplantae; phylum Streptophyta; class Magnoliopsida; order Fabales; family Fabaceae; genus Lathyrus; species Lathyrus sativus. The sequence continues at coordinate 143,985,659 of OZ012739.1, read as the reverse complement.
GGCATCCTATGCCTACGTACTTTCACACAGCATGAAAGATCAGAGCAAACGTAGTTCGGGCTACGTATGACACAAGTCTGTCTTGATTGTTTTTATCCTTCTGAAAAAGGTTTTTCTCCTGATTATGGGTCCAAGCGGACAAAATGACGTTTTGATTGGTTTCCACTCTTTTACGCAAGAACTGTCTTTTATTGATGTTTGAAATCTTATCGTATTTTTGATTGTTTCAGGATGAGAAGAGAACAACACTCTAAAATCCTATGGTTGAAAAATGGGGATCAAAACTAACCTAATGTGGTCATGCATGGGTTAAAACTTAATTTCTGTCATGTTTCTCTCTTGCACAGAGAAAAACAGAGATCCTAGGGGATAAACAGAAAAGAAACACCATATATACAGTAAACAGTAAAATGCATGAGATGCAGCAATACAAGCGAGGCAAGGGAGTCCCACTCAACCTCGAACCTGGGAAAACAATAGGCAAAGTGAAACAGCTTCACTTCAAACCTAAGGGGCAAGCTGAACAAGCCAACAAACAATACAGAAAGAGGAAGTAAAACCCAACACCAGCTCTGACAGCAACACCAGCTCCTACAGTAAGCAGCTCAAACAGCAACAGCCTTGGCATCTACAGTTGATTAGCAGCAAAAAAAGGTTGACAGTAACAACTTCAAGCAAGACCCCATCTTCACTCTTCAATGATCCCCAAGCTTTAGATAAGCTCCTGTCTTCAAAAGTACCCCAGCTCTGGCAAGCAATGAACCCCAACAGATAAACAGCTTCAAACAGCAGCAAAACCCTAATTTCAACAGATATCCAGCTTTGACAAGTACAGGCTTCCTCTTCATCAATCTTCAATCCACTTATTATCTTCAATGGGCTTACATCTTCAATGGACTTACAATCTTCAATGCAGACGCTCTAGAAGAGAATCCCTTAACAGATTAAGTTGAAATGCTAAACAACTTATTGACAACCAAAGGAAGCCCATAAGTTTTTAACATTATAAGAGAAAGGTTCCCTCAAAATTCTACTTCCAGAATAAGCCACTTTTCCCTCCAAAGGAGGGATATGGATATCTTAGAAGGACTTTTTGTCATAGGGAGGAATAGAAGCACAAGATGCTTTCTATGTTTGTAAGAAGAAATCATTCTAATCTAAGGCTCTCCCTATTTCTCCTATCTCCTAAGTCTTCACAGACCATCCTCCAGGAGAGGAATCTTCATGCATCAAGCTCTATCCTTTGTCTTCAATCATCATCCAAGGTCTTCATTAGCTCCAACAAGCAAAACTCAAGCCCCAAGCCCAATAGAAATGCCTAAAATCCAACAAACAAAGCAACATCCCAAGTGGGAAACACACCAATATCAACCAAGTTGCAAAAATCAAGTAAAAATATAACACTCACTATAAAGCCCTAATTAAATTTCTAAGGGAAATTAACTATATACCCTATACCCCATATAAAACCCAAGGCCTAAATCAACTTTAAAACCCCAAAACTATGCCTTAACTGCACCTAATTGTTGTGAAACCCTAATTCTGATACCTCTCCTATCTACCTCTCAAATCAGTCTAAGTTTAGTCACAAAAATATGACAAAATTCCCAAGGGTACATGCTTCCCTAATCTAATCAACCTCACAAGAATCAATCAAAAATCATGCACCAAACTCTCATACTAAATTCAGAAAAATTAAGTACTAAACAAATGTAAAATAAAAGCAATAATATTGTAAAATATGCCAAAAAAAATAAAATGCAAGAAAATAATATTTTTATTATTTCACAATTTTCTAGAGGTCCTAAGGAAACTAGGGAAAAAATCCCACCCTAAAATGATCATTTTTCAGTTTATTGTGAATTATTTGCTAACCTATATGCAAACATGAAATAAAATGAAAATCAATTAAAAATGAAAGACAGGCGTGGTAAATAGCAATTTTATGCAGTTCAAAATAAAAGTTGGGCTCAGGAGGGGGTGCAGATATCACAACGCGTTAGGCCCAAACTCAAACCAGAAAATCAATGAAAAAACACAAGGAAAAATGGAAAAACCTGGGGGGCGAATAGTAACTGTTCGCCTTGTTAATCTGATTGGGCCTCCAATTGGGGGTGTGGTTAGTAATCTGGTCTAGGCCCAAAACGAAAACTCACACTAAAGGGGGGTGCCATGGGAAATCAGTGGAGATGATTAGCAAAAACAGCGTGGGCCTAAGGCCCGGATCCAATCCATTCTCAGCCTTAACAACAAAACCCTAATTCTATCTCCCATTCCCCTCTTACTGTTCATCATCCCTAACGCCGTTCTCCCCTCTCGCATCCTCTCTCTGTCTCACAAACCTCGTTCACAAAACTCGCCAACAACTTTCATTACCAATTCATCACCACGAAAAACTCACCTCTCAGAACAACTCCCCCCAATCAAACCTCTCTTCACACCTCTCTAATGTTCAACCTATCACCAGATTCTAACCTAATTCCATTTCAAACCTAACAATCATGAAAACCTTGATCTACAGCTAACCAACAAATTATGGAGGTGCCAAGTTCTAAAGAAGAGAACCTGGATAATGCTATGAAGATGGTGCCGTCTGGAGAAAATTCTTGAAGTTCTCTTGACGATCTTGAAGGAGATCGTTGTCGAAGTCGCGTGAAGATTGTCGACGATGAAGGAACCGAAGCACTGGACGGAGTGGATTCTTGAAGATTTTACGCGATGATTTCTCTGACGGTATTCTTGAGGAATCTGAAGAAAGATCTTGAACGGACGAAGAACTTGACGAACGTTCTTGAACTGCAGCAATCTGGAGATAAAGAACAATGAAGATTCTTGAAGAACGAAGAGTGCGATGAATTTTGATGGAAATTTCTGGGGCTTTCTTGTTGACGTGTGAAGGGTCTGGAAAAATCTCTTGAACACTGGTGAAGATTGGAAGAAGTTCTGGCAAAAACTTGAATGTTGATGGATGATGAACGAGAACGGATGAACGAATGTGAAGGTGTTCTTGATGATGATCGATTTTCTGGAAACAAACATGGAGGATTGATGAATTGGATGAAGCTTCCGGTGAGATCTTGAATCTCCGGCGAGGGATTGAGGAACGATGGCGATGGAAAATTGATGATGAGATGAAAATCGGTGAAATTGCAGTTTCCGGTGAGTTTACCGGTCTCCGGTGACGGTTAGCGGCGTTGAGGACGGTGGCTGCATGCACTCCGGCGAGGGGTTGCTAGTGGGATACACGTGTGAGGCATGCAGTGAGGTGTGGCGGTGGTTGAGTCAGAGAGGGATGCGTGTAGCAGAGAGAGTGAGAGAGTGTAACACGTGGAAGGGAGAAAGAGAAAGTGGAATATGAGCTGGCGGAGAATTGTGAAGTGGAAGCAAGAGAAGTACACGCGTGGCTCTGCTTTATAGTGACACTTGGCAATGGACTTTGACTGGGCTTTTTTGAAATGGATAAATGGCCCACCGCTGATGAAGACTGAATGGACTTAGTGAACACTAAACATGGATTAAACTAGACTTAATGGATTAACTGACATTAATAAAACGAAAATGAAGATAAAAAAAGCTAATTAACTAAAGATTACCTAACCTAATTAATAAAACTAAACAAATACCTACTTAATAAAATCTGCAATAAAACTTCGTTAATAAAAGCCTAATCTATTTAAACTAAAAATAAAACCTAATCCAACTAAAAAATCTATTAATTCTATGACAATCTATATTAACACTTATTTAATAAAAGCTATTTAAAAAAACTAATATTCTAATACTATTAAAATCTATATTAAAATCTAACCAATTAAAAATATATTTATTCTATTAAAACTATTTTAAAAAAAAAGAGAATCTCTATTAAAAATCTAAAAAAATCCATTTACTTCTATTAAAAAAAAGTTAACCTATTTAATATCTAAAAATCAAGTAAATCTATTAAAAAAACTATTAAAATGCATTAAAAATCTAGAAAATAAAAGAGAAAATCCTAAAAATGCCAGGAAGCCTATTAAATCGATTAGAGAACAATTGCGCAACCTTAGCGAAACCCGGGCACCGAGATGGCCTGAAAACACAGGGAACGAGCACCAATTCTCAAAAGACACTTATTCAAACCGGCCTGAACTGCCTGAAACGCCAGGGGTTGTAATCCCGATAAAATCAATCTGACTAAGAAAAATGCAATGCATGCAGTATGCGAATGCGAATGCAAAATGCGTCAAAATATAAACCAGATGTGGGAACCGGTTGGTCAAATTTTGGGGTGCAACACCAACCATGCGATAAGTCGGTGACGATAAATATAGCCGACAAGATGAAATGCCCTAAACAAATAATGATGCTGATTAATGTGTTAATTAAGAATATTGTGATAAATTAATTTCAATGTAATATATACAATTACCTCTGGAAGCTTCTGCGGACAATTGATACTCTCTTTGTCACTAGTATCTTTACCCTCTGGACCGCGTCTTTCCGACATGTTCTTTCTTTGTCCTTCTGTAATTCCCGAATCTGGGCTTTCAATTCCTCCAAAAGTATTCATCACCTCTTTATTGCTAGGATTTTTTTTATTTGGCTGCTTATACAGTTCTGATGGAGTGACGCCAAATCCCTTACCCCTCACACGCCCAAAATACTCAAGAATATTTAACACCCGACTCAGTATGCTCCTGCAGTCATCGTCCTCAGCTGGAGTTATACTCTAGGATAGAGTCTCCTGAAATATAGATAAAAGCATATATAAATATATTATACACTTTTGATCAGTTACTAACAAAACTAATGTTATACTTACACATTGTTCATATACTTGTTGAACTTCTTCCTGAACGACTCCATCTCTTCCCACACGGGCAGCCTTCCACACAACATGGTCTGGAAGAGATGTCGCATCACTTTTCTTGTCTTCTAACTACGCATTAAGACGGATAATAAAGCATTAATATCCTATTATATATACTTACTATTTTTGGTAACTATATCATATTAAAGCATTTATATATACTTACTATTTTTTGTTCTAAGCGTGCATATCCCAAATGCCCTTTTTTGTATGGATATGCGGGTTTTGATGCCCGTTGCCGATTTACACCACTCACAACCTGAAAAAACAAGTTTAAGTCATATCGGAACTCTTGTGGAAGAAGTATATATACTATACATTGTTCATGATAAGTTGTACTTACTAAAAATTCTTTGGTTCTTCGTTTCGCAACAAATGTCTCCCATTTTTCTTCCGAAATCAGATCAGCGTACTTCTTTGGAAGCTCCGAGTCGACAAAGTTTCCATCAGAATCTTTAAGAAACTTGTTCGTTAAAAACGCTCTGAATCCCCTCAGTCGTTTACCGGCCAATTGAATACAATATTTTCTTCTGCAATCATCAATGTTAAAAGATCTCTGCAAACAAATACGCATACATATAACATGTTAGTATAATTAATTTAAAGATGTAACCGTCAACATAATTAAAAATAATCAAATATCATACCTGTATCTCGCTCCAAATTTTGTCTTAGGCCGGTTGTAGCGAGGGAATTCTCCAATTATCGCAAGTAATCGGAATTTGCGAATGTACAAGTGCTCCAATGTAACTTGTTAGCATCGCACCGTTAGGCTCAACTAATTGATCTCTTTCATTCCAATGCACATCATACCTAACACCCTTATCTCTTGCACGGATTGTTTTTTTCATAATCGTTATTCCTCTTTTGATATCGCGTTCCATATCTTTTGTTGTTTCGTTTCCATCATGTGATGTTTCCTCATTGGTGGCCATAATACCTGTAATTCAAAAAAACCAAAGTATCAAACGAATGACATGCAAATATGTAAATAAGAAATATATACATAAGAAATATATAAATAAGAAAAACACATACATAATTTTATTGAATGACATAATATGTAATTGTATTGCATGATATAAATATGTAATTTTATTCAATGAGACAATATGTAATTTTACAAGTACCTTTGTCACTAAGATCACTTTCTTTTCTTAGTTGCAACGTGGTTTACTTATCTCTTAACAACACGGACGGATGGATTGATCCAAATTCCCTCGTTATGATCATTTCTAATATATGATTCGTCCGCTCTAATATTCTCATCTGGATCATCTATAATATAAGATTACTTCTCAACATCAACATCCCCCTTGTCTCCAATGTTATCATCAATTACTTTGTTGGAAAAAAGAACTATAAACCATTTCGTACTTGTCGGATCAGTGACATAGAACACTTGTTTAGCTTGCGTGGCTAGAATAAAAGGCTCATCTTTGTACCCCACCTTATTAAGATCCACTTGAAAAAATCCCGACTTATCTGTTGCACCCCAAATTTTGACCCCTTATATTCTCATTATCATTTTAGGAGCATACTCATGAGTTATCTAACCTTAACCCAGTGCAAGTTTGTCTTTGTCAAGTTACAGATGAATCAGGGTTTTTGTACAGTCAAATCGAAGCTTCAGGGATTGTGATCAATCAAAGTTTTAGGCTAATTCAATCATGAAACAAGATCAAGGGTATCATATAATGTTCATTGAGAATCCAATTTGAGGTTGTTACCCCAGAATCAAGAACAATGTATTTCAGGGCACCCGATTAGGGTTTTGACCAAGTAAAAGTCAATTGTAGTTTGACCTTGATGTTGGAGGATGTTTTGGGATTATGATTCATGAAGTTCATATAGCTTAATGAAGTTCATCTAAGAAGTTTCAAAGTCTCAGAAGGTCCAGAGTGTCAATAGACGACTCGGTAGTCACCGATCGATCGTACGATTGACCAAAAAGTCAACTCTTCAAATTTAAGGAATTGGACTTCAAAGTGTGAATAAAAAATGTTCCTTATATCATATTTCACTTGCCTATTAATTTTCATGACCATTGGATCAAGGATGAAGGAGTAATCGAAAAATCGGGAAATTAGGGTTTTGAAAGGGGCTAAACCATAACTCCTTAACCACACATCCAATTGAGTTGGTTCAAAGCTCATTTGAAAGCTCTTGACAAATCCTACAAAAGTCCCTAAGTGGTCCATGATCAGAAAATGCATAGATTTGGAGTTATGATCAAATTCATTTCTAGAAGGGAAAAAGACTTAGAGAAATTTCACTTTTAAGTTCATTTTTTTAGCAACTTTGGGAGACCTTTTGACCAAGTTCCTTTGGGAAATTGAAACTCATGAAAACATGAATGTTTTAGATCTATTTTAGGGATTTCTAAAAAGTACTAGCACATCTCAAAAGGATTTGTGAGCTGAAAGTTATGGTTATGGCAAGTTGGTGATTTCACACTTTAGTCCCACATTGTAAAAATTTCAAAAATCCATTCTTTCATCAATCTGACCAAACTCAAGCCTTTAGATGTTGTTGTTTCTGATATGTAGAGGCTTTTAATCATAGAAATGTGAAGGAAATGTAGAGGATATGGAATTAGCCAAACTTGCAAGTGGGCTTGCAAGTGGCTTTACAACTTGCATTTGAAATCATAAGGCAAGCATGAGGTGGAAAAGTGAATCTGAACCAGCCATCAACCTACACTCTCTAGCCTGCATTTAGCCCATTCAAAATCATCATTTTGCTTGACTATTGGGCTTACCCATCATCCAAGGAAACCCCTTTGTGGAGGTTTGATCCAAAGGTGTAAAACCTTTCTTTCATGTGAAGAAACCTCCAAATCTTCCCCCTCTCTTATTTGCCTATAAAAGGGAGCCCTCATCACTTCATTTGAAACAGAATATTGATTCTAAAAACCAGAGAAACACAAAGCTATCACTCTTTCACATCTTACTTCAAAAATCACCAAAATCACAAAATTGCAAAAACCACCAAAAATCTGTCTTGGTAGTTTTGCTGCCAAACTCAGTTCTTTACATTCAAACAACCCAACAATCATCCACACAATCTCTAAATATGATATAGAAGGTGTCCAAGACCTTAAACCATTCAAAAACCTCACCATTCAAAAATTCAACTTCCACACCAAGTTACTTTGACCAAAAGCCATAAAATCAGCCAAAACTTGTTCTATGCATTTGCTTGGTGTTTTAATCAATCAAACACCTCTTATATATCATTTCTCAACTGTCTAAAGTGTTAAAGATCATTGGTGGAGTTTATTTCTCCAACTGTCACAAGGATTGCATTCTTGCTTCAAAAAGAAGAAAGCTTCAAAGCTAGTGTTATTTGGAAGTTCCTCTGGGTTTCTTGGTGTTCTAATCTACTCAACACAGTCTACTAGAGGTATGTAAATACTACATCTTTGCTTTGCACCATAATTTCATGTTCTAGCATTTTGGTTCATTATGTTGGAAGTATGCCATATCTTGTCCCAAACTCTACCATGAATATACCAGCTGTGATCTCAGGCCTAGAGATGGTTAAGTTTGTGCTCAAATTCATCCAACATCATGCATTCAATATGTGTGTGGAGTTCATTTGGTCAATGGTGCTTAAAATGATGAACTGCATTTTTCATGTCTTGTATCAAAATGGCCAAGTTTTCATTCAAACCCTCATTTTTCATGACAGTCCTATGTTAGCCCCAAATTGTGTTTGAACTTACTCAATATCATGTATGTATGCTATGTGTGTGATTAATTGAATCAGAAAGTATGTGGAACTGAAAAATTCATATCTCATGCCTCATTTTCATGACAACTTGCATTTTGTGAATCACTTCTCATGAAAATCTGTTTCCAACTTATTTTGGTGTTTGAATCCACTCAATATCATGAATATAAGATGTGTATGTGTTTGAATTGATATGAAATTGTTTTGAACAGAAATTGAACATGTTCATGCATCTCACTTCACAAACCTAACACTTTGTTCACCAAATTTTACATCAGGCATGTTTGAACCTTTTTTTCTTGCCTGGACTCACTTGTTTGCATATACGAGGAATGTGTATATGATTCATATGATCAAAATGTGCCTAAATCTGTTTTTGAGTAATCTACTGCATCATCCTAAAACCAAAAAGCAACTCAAATGTCATTTTCTGCACCAATCAGTTTTGAGCCCTTTCTTTTGCTTGATTTCATTTGTTAACATGTTTGCAAGGTGTATGTATGATTCACTTGACTTAAATATGCATTAAACTTGATTTTGAACCTTTCATGCATCACCAAACCTCAAAATGCAACTTAAAGGTCATGTTTCATACCAAACTGTTTCAGACCATTTCCCTTGTTCAAAATCATTTGATATCACATATGTATGGTGTATGTATGACTCACTTGGCCTGAATATGCACAGAACTTAAAACTCTTATCATCATGCATCTTCACACATACACATTGGCACTTTGAATTCATTTTTTCACACCAGTCTGATTTAGGCCTCATTTTGTGATCAAATCCTTCTAATATCATGTATGTGTTGTGTGTATATGATTGGTTTGATCTGAACATGTCTGGAATTGAAGTTGCTCATCATCATTCATTTCACAAGCACAATTTGCAACTCAAGGACCATTTTTCATGACAGTTTCTTTTTGCCTCAATTTGTGTTTGAGTCCATTCAATACCATGTATATGTGATGTGTGGGTGTTTAAATTGACCTGGAAATGTTTTGAATTGAAAATGAAAAGTCTCATGCACTTCACAAGCACAAACTTGCATTTTGAATGTCATGTTTCACCACAGTTTGTTTGGAGCCTCAACTTGTGACCAATTTCATCCTATATCATGTATTTGATGTGTGTATGTGTTTAGTTTGACCAATATATGCCTAGAAGCAGAATTGCATATCAGCTTGCATATCATTCATGACAAAGTGGCAACTTGACAATCCATTTTCATCACAACATGATTTAAACCCTAACTCTTGCATGAACTCATTCATTATCATTTATGTGGTATGTGTGCATGATTACTTTGGACTGAAACTGGCTGTAACATGAGATTCACATCAAAATGCATCAAAACTTTCAAAAAGCAAGTACTATCGGGTTTTAAAATGGAGGAAGAATTTCAAAAAACTAAAAGTGCTATCTTGTTCCTCATGAAATTCTAGTAAGTTTACATTAAAATTTTGTCAAAATCCATGGAAAATTGACTGAGTTATGATCAAAATGCAAATCATTGAGTTTGTGTGTTTTTGTTGCCCAAAATTTTATAAGAGTATCCCATATATATTTATGGGGTGGAATTTACAAACGGATGTATAGCCACCCCAGTGGTAGTCACCTTGTCACTTAAGCGCCTTGCATGCCATGAACCTGGTTTCGACCCTTGAGGAGGGCAACCCTTTTATTAATTTTTGTCATTTTTCATCCCATCTTTAAAAATTCATATCTCTCTCAATTTTAATCATTTTTCATCCATTCTTTTTGAATTTTGTTCATCTTGATGTCTACTTTCATGTCATATTTTGTATTTCCATGTTTGCCTAATTTTTCATCTCTTTTGACTATGTGCAAGTTATGTACGTTCTGTGATCGTTTTCGCGTATGCAGATGAATTTTTCTTGTGATATACTTGTGATTATTTGTGATGCTTGTTTGCATTCATGTTCTTAAATTTTAGCTAACATGCTAGGACTTCATCTTTGATTGTTACCATGTTCATTCTATTTCATCTGCTAAGTACACTAAAGCTTGACCTGTTGTCACACTTCCTACTTAATCAACTACTTTGATTGTCATCAATGCATTTTCATTTTTATCATTTCACATGCTCACTCAATGGTTGTCACCATGGATGCATATTTACTATTTTGATTATCTTGTTCAAAATTTTCTGTCCCCCAAGTGATGAAGTTTGTTAACTCATCCAAGTTGCCTCTCCTGTCCCTCTCCAAAGGAAAAGCCTTTCCATTAACACTAATGTTATGGATAACTCATTCACCCATTTCCTTGACTTTGTTAAGTCACTTTAAACTTAGTTTAGAAACCTTTAGACTTTTCTTTAAAGTCTAAAAGACCCACCTGTACTAGGAGTGCTCTTTAGCTAGAACCCTAGGATAGAGTTTGTCAACTCTATGTAAGAATCATCGTCATGATTTCTTACTTCCCCTTTTGAATATTACAACTTAGAATAGGGAGTTTTGTCAAACTCCACACAAACATTGTCATGTTTGTTCCCCCTTGAACCTTGATCATAATCAAGTGTTCTTCATCCCTTGTAAGGTGAACTACGATTGCTCTGATTCTATCCTAGTTAGGATACGTAGGCAGAAGATGCGATATCTTTGCGAGCAAACTTAGTCTATATAACTTTAGGTTTCAACTTATACCTTTTCCCAATCCATAACATATTTTCACAAACTTAGCAAGCAATCAAACAAAAGGTTCCTGTAGAGTACTACAGATGCTTAGGGTGCTAACACCTTCCCTAGGTATAACCAACCCCCGATCCCCGAATCTCTCAAGCGTTGTCGTTACATCGCGAAAAAGGTTTTTCTTTCTTTAGACCTTTCCTTTGGATAAAATAAAGTTCGGTTGTAAAAGAATTAAGATTCAAGTTAATTTAATAGCTTGATATCCAATTTTCACCGCAACAGAAATGGCGACTTCACTAGGGACAGTATATTACTTTGAGGGTTTAGCCTATCTTGTTTGATTACTTGCTATATTTGTGAATACTTGTAAATATATACATATGTGTCCTGTAGGATCTTGGGAACTTTGAGTGGTGAGACAACACTATACCCGTGTTTGAGCGTACTTATGATAGAATGGTGGTATATTCAAGGAGACTTATAGGGAGTTGATTCCCGACCAAGTTGACTTGAGAAAACCTCCATTCTATAGAGGCCCTTCTGAGAGTTAGTATTGTTGATCGAGTATTCGTGAAAACAATGCTACTTTCTACATGGGAGCCCGTGATACTGAGGACCTTTAGATTACCTTTTCCCCACTATGGCTTTATTAGGATGTAGTGCGATGACTATAAGGAAGTAATTCCAAAGTAGTTGATACGCGATACTACACTTGGACGAGACTCTCTTGAGAATATTGTCGATCACCAAGTATTTGGGAAATTGATAATATCCGAAAGATGGGTCGAGGACTCTGGGAACTCTTTTAGAACCTTGCTCTACAGTTTTAAAAGCCTTAGTACATACCTTTGGGATGGGTAGACCTTGACTCCATACTCATGTTCTCCAAACCAAAACCTTTATTTGTGTATATGTGAAATTTGTGCTTACCTGTGTTTGTGCATTCATGCATTCATGAACATCATATCATAAAAGTTTCATGGAACTCAGATCTCTTGTTTGTAAACATTAGGATCATCATGGATAATGGAAAAAAGAAAACTATGAAGTACACTTACAAAAGTCCTAACTTGGATGACATAGAAAGGTTGAGCACTTTGATAAAAGATTTAGAAGGATTTAAGAGCAGGTATGAGAACTTATTGTCATTGTTGAGGATAAAAAGGAAGATGGATCTGGGACTTCTCTCCACACTTCTCCAGTTTTATGATCCACTCTATCATTGTTTCACTCTTCTTGATTACCAGCTGGTACCTACACTTGAGGAATATTCTTGCTTGATTGGTTTGCCTATTCTTGAAGACTCTCCTTTTCCAATCATGGAGAAAGACCCTAAAGAGGAAGAAATTGCTAAAGCTACACGTTTGGGATTGGTGGATATTCAAAAAAATATGGTTACTAAAGGAGGAGTATTTGGTTTGACTGCCGAGTTCTTGGTTGGAAAAGCATAATACTATGCTGATCATTTGAGTATGGATGCATTCTAGGCCATCTTTGCCTTGCTCATTTATGGGATCTTTTTGTTTCCAAGTTTTGATAATTTTGTGGATCTCAACGCCATTAAGATTTTCTTAAAGAAAAACCCTGTGCCTACTTTACTAGCTGACGCATATCATTCTGTTCACTTAAGGAATCTTCATAAAGGAGGAATGGTTACCTGTTGTGTCCCTTTACTATACAAGTGGTTTATTTCTCACTTACCTAAGACTCATGCTTTTTGGAAGGAAGATTGGTGGTCTCAAAAGGTTATGGCTCTTACTCACTCTGATATTGATTGGTTCAGTCGTAATTATGACGGGATAAAGATCATTGACAGTTGTGGGAGGTTTGGTAATATACCTCTTCTTGGTACAAATGGAGGAATCAGTTACAACCCTGTTCTCGCTCGCCGACAACTTGGATATCCTTTGAAGGACAAACCTAATAGCGCTCATGTGGAGAATGTTTTCTTTAAAGGAGAATCAGAATTAAGAAAAGAGATCCTAAAAGCTTGGGGTCATGTGCATAAGAAAGGAAAGGAAGACTTAGGGAAACCTAATTGCGTCTCTCTCGAGCCTTATCTCCAATGGGTCCGAAAGAGAGCTATTCAGCTGAAGATGCCTTATCCTCAGCAGAAACCCATGGTTTTAGAGGAGGAACACACAATGATCTTTATGTCTGAAGAGGAGAAGTTAAAGATTGCTTTGAGGAAATCACAACAAACTGAAGTAGGCTGGAAATACAAGTACCAAGTGGCCATGGAAGAGAATGATGAACTCCGTAGACAACTCCAGGCGAAGGATGAAGAAATGATTGCTTGTAAGAAGAGGAAGACACAGGAAGGTTTATTTCCTTCCAGCTCGCAGCCAACTCCATGGAAGCTAGTCGTGGACAAACTCATTCTTGAGAAAACTCAGATGGAAGAAGAAATCAAGAAGCTTAAAGCAAAAGGGGACTTTTATTTAGAATACTGTCAGCCTTATATTTAGGAATTTTGTAAAATGCACTAGATATTTTGTAATTCAAATCTTAAAAATCAATGAAATGAAATGATGTTTTGATCTAAGTTCCATGAAACCTTTGCATTTACATTTACATTAATTAATCACTCAAGGAACTAAAGATTGTTTTGCAGATATTATAGGATGGATTCTGGAAAGAAAGCAGAGGTTGTGTTCCAAAGACCCAAATTGGAGAACTTGAAGAAACAGGGAAGTTTAGTGGAAGACCCCGAGGCATTCAGAGAGAAGTATGGGAATATACTGTCTTTTCTAGAAGTTCAAGTATATGAAGAGATGTTATCCGCACTCGTGCAGTTCTATGATTCAACCTATCACTGTTTCACCTTTCCAGACTATCAGTTGCTACCAACCTTGGAAGAATATTCCACCCTAATGGGAGTAGGCGTCACTCCTAGACCATTTTCCGGAAGAGAAGGGACTCCTAATGAAAGAGCAGTTGCAGAGGCCGCGTATTTGGAGGTGGACGAGGTACGATCTCATATGGTTGCTAAGGGAGGGTTATATGGATTTCCAGTTATGTTCCTGTATGAAAAAGCTCAAAGGTATGCCTTGTCAAAGAATATTGAAGCATTTGAGGCCATCCTAGTTTTACTAATTTACGGACTGTTCATGTTCCCGACTGCTAATGATTTTGTGGACGCAAATGCAATTAACCTTTTCTTAATCAAAAATCTTGTACCTACCTTGTTGGCTGATATGTACTTTACCATCCACCGTAGGAACCGTTATGGAGTTGGACAGATTGAGTGTTGCACCGTTCTCCTGCACAAGTGGTTTATTTCGCACTTGCCAAAAATTCCAGCCCTCTGGGATAAGCAAAATGGGCTCTCGTGGATAGAAAAGCTGCTATTACTCAAACTCAGATATTAAGTGGTATGACCCTATGTATGGAGGGATTGCCATGATCCAAAGCTGTGGAGATTTCCCGAATGTACCGCTTATCGGCGTTAATGGTTGCATCAGCTATAATCATACTTTGGCTCGTCGACAGTTGGGGCACCCCATGGAGGATGAACCGGACCCCGACTTTTTGAGAAGCTTTTACATTGAAGAGAGGAAGAATCCCACTTACAGGGCTCGAATTGTGTATGCTTGGCGTCAGGTCCACACGAGGGGAATAACTGCCCTAGGTTACCACGACACTACTGTTTCAGAATCTTACTTATCATGGGTAAAAGAAGCAGCGTTGAAGATGTTCTATACTCGTTTTGAGCCTGACTCACCCAAACCTACTCTCGTAGAAGAATTAAAAGCTGCTTTAGCAAAAGCTGAAAAAGAAGGAAAGACTTGGAGAGATAAGTATTTCAAGGCTATGCAAGAGAAGGAAGAACTTCAGGAGTTGATCCGCCAAGGTGGAAGAAGAAGTCATCCAGAAGACGAAGGGCCGTCCAACCAGAAGACCTAAAATCCTTTTGTTTTCTGTTTTATTTCATCATGTATCTGTATTAAAGACTTATATTTCAGTTTCAGAAGCGTTATGTTAAAACTCTCAGTTATTAATCTATGAAGACTTTTGAATTTGCTTATTTCCCCATTGTTATAATGTTTGCAAATATTTCTTTGGATTCCTTGAATGATTAATTTTGCATTGTTGTATTTTGCATTCATAAGCATCACATGTGCATGTTCTTGTGATGTGTCTCATCTCGCTGTCTTGTCTCCAGAAAGAATCACACTGAATCCTCAAACACCGATACAACACCCGAGCCCAAGCTCTCCTAAGAATGGAAGGACAGAATTTGGATGTGGACAGAATTGATAATGAACTTGGAGAGCTACGAGGAGGCATGTGGCAGATCATGGAAGCCCTACAAGTCATTCATGCAAAATTGGACACTCAAGCCACTGTTGTTTCTGAAATCACTGGCATAGCTGTAGAGCTGATCCCAACGGCAGTCACTGTTGCAAATGTTCCACCATATGGGTTGCCGCCTGGTTTTGTACCTCCACCAGTAGTCAACCAACAAGCAGTTCCTTTGGGGCCAGAAGTTCCTCAAGCTATTCCTACTTACACTCAGCCTTCTGTTCAGATTCAAGCGCGCCCTGTTTTTCATAATCCTCCATAAGTGTACGAAGGTCTTGATGGGTATGAAGAAGAGAGTGGACGACATGATAAGTTGAAAGAAACTATAGAGACTATAGGCAGGATAGTCAGAGCGATGGAAGGGAATGACATCTTTGGTACTGATGCCAGAGATATGTGCTTAGTGTCTGGGTTGGTAATTCCTCCGAAATTCAAAGTTCCCAATTTTGATCAGTATTCTAGGGCCACTTGTCCTTGGACACATCTGATTATGTATTACCGAAGAATGGCCGCTCACGTGGAAGATGACAAGTTGATGATTCACTGTTTCCAAGATAGTTTGAAAGGAGCTCCTGCTAAATGGTATTTGGGTTTGGATCAGTCTCGTATTCATAGTTTCCAAGACTTGGCCGATGCTTTTGTGAAACATTACAAGTACAACATGGATTTAGCCCCTGATAGAAGACATTTACTGAGTATGTCATAGAAGAGTTCGAAATCTTTCAAAGAGTATGCACAAAGGTGGAGGGAAACCGCCTCTTAGGTGGAACCTCCTTTGAGTGAAAAAGAGTTGACAGATTGGTTCGTCGATACAGTAAGATCGGAGTTTTATGAGAAGATGATCAGTAGTGTAACCGCAAGTTTTTCTGATATAGTAGCAGCGGGGGTGAGAATGGAGTTAGGAATGAAGAATGGGAAGGTGGCTAGTGGTTCCAGCAGTTCTGGTAACAACAATGTCAAGAAGCTCAGCAGTAATTTTCATAAAAAGAAGGAAGGGGAGACAAATGCAGTAACTGCGGGAAGAAAAAGTCGCACCTGGAGACCTCCTTACCAACAGTATCAGCAGAGTTATGTTCAACAACCTCAGCAAGGCCTTGTTCAGCAGCCTCAAAGTTATGTTCAGCAATCCCAGCAATAACGACCAATGTATCCGTTGCAGTATGCCCAACAACCATATGTGGCAGCTGTAACTTTGGCTTTCAGTCATCCTGTTCCCAGTTATCAGACAGTGCAGCCAGCACCTGTATATCAGCCAATTCAACAAGGGTATCAACGAGCGCCCAACGCTCCACCCTATCAACAACATCATCAGCCTAGAGCTCAGGCACCCAGGCATAACTACCAGAATCGGAGACCGACAACAAAACCTCCACTTCCTCAGATACCGATGACTTACACAGAGTTGTACCCCTCCTTAGTACAACAGGGATTGGTAACAACACGACCATTAAATCCATACACTACATCTCCTCACTATAATCTAAATGCTCATTGTACCTTTCATGAAGGTGCTGCCGGTCATGATTTATAAGGCTGTCTTGCTTTAAAACATCTTGTCAGGGAGTTGATGGAAAAGAAGATCTTGTCTTTTGATGAAGTACCCCTAAATGTTAAAAGTAATCCATTACCGAACCATAGAGGGGTTAATGCTGTAGAAGAAGTTTCAGATGAAAGGGTAGTCCGAGGTGTGTCAGAGATCAAAACCCCGTTGAGGTTACTTCACGAGAAACTACTGAAAGTAGGATTGATAGAAGATACCCATAATGATTGTAAAGAATGTTCTAGTGATTCTAGAAGGTGTGATGTGGTACGAGGAGATATACAAAGATTGATTAATGAGGGAATGTTACAAGTGTGTAGTAAGGCGAGGAAAGAAGAAGTTTCAGTAATTGAGCCTGTTTTTAATTTACCAAAGAAAGGCGAGAAAGTTCTGGTGTTCAAAACGACTAACAGATGTATGAAGCCTGTTTTCAACAAGTCAGCTATCGATCAACCTCGACCAGTTATTATTCAGAAACCAATACCGTTTCCTTTTGAAAGCACAAAGGCCGTTCCATGGAAGTATGACATGACTGTGATAGATCGGGGGTCAGGGAGGGTTAGTCAGAAAGAGACAGTAAAAGACGACCAAGTAGACGTGACAAACATTGCAGGTACAAGCAAAATGACCCGTAGTGGTCGACTCTATCAACCAAAGATAACAGTAGCCGTTCCAAAAGAGGATACCCCTGCTGCGAAAAAAGAAAAAGAGGTACCAGGTACTGAAGGAGACGGCGAAGAATTCTTATGGATTATTCGGAAAAGTGATTACAGGATTATTGATCAGCTCCACCAAACCCCATCAAAGATATCGATCTTGTCTCTCTTAATAAATTCTCCAGCTCACAGAGAAGCTCTGTAAAAAGTATTGAAACAGGTACATGTGACAAAAGACATAACTCTCGGACAATTTGATTCAGTAATAGCCAACATTACAGCCTGTAACACCCTGAGCTTTAGTGATGCAGAGTTGTCGAACGAAAGACGCAATCACAACCGTGCATTGCACATATCTTCAGGTGCCAAGAAGACACCATGACACGAGTTTTAGTCGATACTGGATCCTCATTGAATGGATTGCCCGCCAGGTTGCTCGCAAGGCTAGCATATGCAGGGTCAGAAATGAAACCAACGTCCTTGATTGTAAAAGCTTTTGATGGTTCAAGAAGAACGGTTGTTGGAGAGATAGAATTGCCAATCATGATCGGACCTCATGTGTTCGGTATTACATTCCAAGTCATGGACATTAACCCAGCTTATAGTTGTTTGTTGGGACGACCGTGGATTCACGCCGCTGGGGCAGTGACTTCCACATTGCATCAGAGAATGAAATTTGTTGTGAATGATAAATTAGTGATTGTACACGGTGAAGAGGACCTAATGGTGAGCAATCTGTCATCATTCAGGTATATTGAAGCATATGAGGGCGCATTAGAAACTTCCTTTCAGGCACTCGAGATAGCTAATGCAGTGATGTTGGAAGAAACAGTGGCTAAGAGTGGTCCGTCTTTTGCATCCGCTCGGAGCATCAAGTCTACACTGGAAGAAGGCACTCCTGCAGGTTGGGGAGAGATCATCAAAGTAAAACCAAAAATGGATCGCCAAGGGTTGGGTTACAAACCAACTCATGATGAAGCGCCGACACATGATAAAGGACGCCCAAAGACTATACAAGAAGTATTCATCAGTGGAGGTTTCCAAATCAGTACTGTAGAGGAAGATTCCGAAGATGAAGACCTTGAACAGTTAGTGTATCATTGCAACGCTGCCCTGAGCAACTGGGAAGTTATTGAGATTCCTTTGGTCTTTCCTGAGTCAAAGTAATTTGTTTGTCTTTCTTTTCTCGTTTTTGTTTTGAATCTCCATAGCCATGCCCAAGGCTATAGGAATGTTTTGTAAGGGCCCCGAGCTTTCAAGAAAATCAATGAAAAATGAACTATTTTGTTAATTTCCTTGTGTTATTTCCTTTACTGCTTTTGCTTTCATTTTAAAAAAAAGAAAAATGGTAATCTTAAAAAAACCCAAAACAATTTTTCTCTGTTGTGTGCTGCATTTGTCTTTGTGTGTTTTAATAAATTAAGCCATTCCAACGTGCAGTGATGTCCTAAAACCCCTTGAATCCTATGAATTTGCATTCCCTTCTGACTTTAATTCACCAATATACCAAGCTGAAGATGAGGATGAAGATTTTGAAATCCCTGATGAACTGGTAAAATTGGCACACCATGAGTATGCAGAGCTTCAACCCTACAAAGAACAGGTAGAAGTCATTAATCTTGGCACCGAAGAAGACAAGAAAGAGGTCAAGAAAGAGGCCAAGTAATCAAGAAATGAGTTGAAGCTTTGAGAAGTTTGAAGGTCAACCAATGGATTTCTCTCCTATCTAGGGGTGTGTTTGAAGGTCATCAATGAGTGTGTGAGCCATGACTGAGGGTATGGAAAAGGATCATGGAGGACCTAGAGGGTCATTTTGAAGATGAGACAAATCATTGATACAATTACAAGAGCCACAGATGAAGTGCAGTCAACTAGGGTTTCATCTAGGTCAACCCTAGGTCAACTGAGTAATTGAAAAGCATCAAGGCTTATTTGGAGGATGTGGGATTCATTAATTGATATGTGGATACATGTGTGGTTTTGTGCCAAGGAGAAATCAAAGGGAATCAAGAAGAAGAGGAGGTACCAAATTAGGGTTTCAGTGTAAAAAACCCTGATTTAGGTCTAACTTCCAAGCCAGACAAGTCAAAATGCAAGTTTCAAATGAATTATTGGTCAACATGAAACTTGTAGAGCTTCTCAATAGATTTAATTTGAGTACTAGAAGTCTTCAAGAAGATTTATAGAACTCAAGTTATGATTCTTGCAAGTTATGGGTCATCAGAGGACACTGAAATTTATCTGTGAAAGTCACTTGACTTCCAAGCAACTTTTTCCCATGAAGGAGTTTTCAAATGGATTCTTGGTCAACATAAGAGTTGTATATCTTGATCTTAGCTTTAATTTGAGTACTAGAAGTCCTCAAGAGGATTTGTAGAACTCAAGTTATGGTCTTGGCAACCCAGGGGTATTTTGGGAAAGTTGAATTACAGGTCATTTTTCAACATAGGTCCAAATCTCCATCTTCCACTCCTCAAATGGAAAAGTGTTCAACATGAGATGTGTTCAAAATTATGTTTTTAGGCTAGATATGAGGTCATGAGAGTTTGGAGTGGCTTGCTTCACAAAATCATAAAAATGGCCTAAAATGAAGGTATATTTTAAATGAACCAAGGTTGGAAATTAAGGTTTTTGATCTACAAACCCAAACCAAGCCATATGACATACCAATTTGATTGTAAAATGCATTTTGAGAACATTGACATTGCCACAATTTTGAATTGAGGGTTATTTTTAGGACTTGCTTTGAAAATTGGTTACTTGAATCATAAGTAACAATTGCAAAACCACACTTCCAAGCAAATGCAAGGCTCCTTCCCATCCATACACCTCCAATATCTCATTTGGAGAAAATTTAAACTCAGAACCAAGTGAATTGCAAGCCAAAACATGAGATGGTATGTGCATAGCATAAGAAGTGATTTTCGTGACATGAGAAGTTGATTTTCTCATTGGATCAATCTAGAACTTTCTAGGGTCTTCAAATACATTCTATATATACTTGTGAAGAGGTTCAGAGCAAGAGTGGGAGAGAATTGGGAGAGATTTGTGAGATTGCCATTTGAAACTTCCATGTGCAAAACAGAATTCAGTTACAAGTTTCAACCACATTCAAGCCATTCTTTTGATCTAAAAAGCTTGCTCTAGCATTGGTGAATGATTCCAGATGGAGAATTGAGCAAGATTGGTGAAGAATCGAGTGTTAGCATTTGAATTTCATCATCTGCAACTCACTATCGGGTTCCAAGATTCAAGAGGATTCAACCAATTCTTTTGCATACAGAAGCAAGATTATGACTCATTGAAGGTGTCTGGAAGTTCCCAAAGCTTGATTTGAAGATTTCATACCTCTGTGCATCAAGATTTCGCAGGTATGTACTTTTCAATCCATAGCTTAATTTAAGTAGTTTCAATAGATTTTGTTAGGTTAGAATGATTGTAGGTGATTAGTAGAAACTTTCTGGTAGCTTTAGGATCGATTTAGATACAATTAGTTGAGTGACACAAAATCTGTTCATGCTGATAACTTGGTGAATCTTGTGGTAGAACCTTAGGTTGATAGTTAGAGTTGACCAGGGTGAAGTGGTGAAGAGATTAAGCTACTCAATTTCAAGATTGGTGAGTTTTGGTGATTGACCAATTTCTGAGTTTCCCATCATGTTTTGAGGAGGAGTATGTTTCAATGATTGTGGATGCCATGGTTAGATTCCTTGTGAAAAATGGAGCAAGTTAGGGTTTTTACTTTTAAGATTTGATGAAGATTTGAGGAAGCACGATTGGGAAGAAGATGAAGTTGCAAGCTCTGTTTCCATGGTTGTTTTCCCCTCCACAATTCAAAAGGTTGAAGATGATCTGACCACCATTGAATGTGAGGAAAACTTTGACTCAAATCAAGATCCATTGGCCATGATTTGCCCTCAGCTTGTGAAGGATTTCTGAGTGACCAAAGCGCACCGTTTCATTAAAGTACCAGCTTGGGCTTAAATGAGAAACTTGATATCCACACCCCCTTTCCCAGGCCCAGTCAAGAATGCACTGATTTAGATTGCTATCCACCACGCGTTTTTTTCTTTTTTCTTGGTTTTTCCCATTTAATTTCTGAATGATATTGGGCCTAATGCGCGTTGCTATCCCCACACCCTTTTGGGCCCAGTTGGCTGATTGCTTTGTTTCTGATTGCTATTTGACACGCTAATTTTCCTTTTTTCCATATTTTTTTTACATTTTCACATTTATTTTTAGATTCTTTAAAAAATCATAACTAATTGGAAAATTAATATTTTTAGATGGGAGTTTTTTCCCCATTTTCACCAAGACATCAAAAAAATTATAAAAGAATAAAAATGTCATTTCATGCATTTTTCTATTTTTGGTTTATTTTTACTTTTAATAGCTTTTATTTCATTTTCATTTGATACATGTTACTTGCTGAATTTAGTATGACCATTTTATTTTGGTTTTTGATGTGATTCTTTTTCCTATGGTTAGATTAGAGTATTAGGTTCCCCCTGGATTTTTGTCACATTTTTGTGACTTAAATGTAATTGTTTTTGAGAGGTGTGAAGCAAGTGTGCTAGAATTAGGGTTTCAACTTAACATAGGTGCATCATAACACATAGTTCTTGGGTTTTTAGTTTGATTTAGGCCTTGGGGTTTATGTGGGGTATAGGGTACATAGTTAGGGTCCCTTAGAAATTAATCTAGGATTTTATGATGAATATTTCCATTTTATTTGATTTTTGCAAGTTGATTAATATTGGTGTGTTCCCTCTTGGGATATTGTGTTGTTTGATGGGTTTTGTGCCTCTTCTTTGGGTGTTGGGGCTTGTGCTTGAGGAGTGTGTGAAGACATGGAAGATGATTGTAGACAAATAATGATGCTTGGATCTTGAAGTTGCTTGTGCTTGAAGATTGCTTGTTGAAGACTTAGGAGATAGGAGATATAGGGAGAGCTCTAGAGTAGACTAATTTCTTTTGTCAAACATAGAGAGCTTCTTGTGCCTCTATTCCATCCTATGATACAAGGTCCCCCAAAGAAGTTCCATCTCTCCTTAGGAGGGATGTAGAGCATGCTTTGATTGGGTAGAATCCTGAGGATACCTCTCACCTGCTGTGATAAATCTTAGTGATTTCCCTGGGTTATCATTAAGCTTCTTAACAGTCCAACTTCATCTGTTAGTTGATTCTCTCCTGTGAGTGTCTGCATTGAAGTTGAAGACCTATTGAGGATGAAGTTCATTGATGATTACAGAAGATGAAGCTTGTACCTGTCAAAGCTGGGTATCTGTTGAAGATTAGGGTTTTGTTGTTGTCAGAGCTATGGTTGGGTGTGGTTTTCTTTGTTGTATTGTTTGTTGATATTTCCTCAGGTTTGAGGTGAAGCTGTTTCACTTTGCCTATTGTTTTCCCAGGTTCGAGGTTGAGGGGGACTCCCTTGCCTCGCTTATTTTGCTGCATCTCATGCATTTTACTGTTTTGCTGTATATCTGCTGTTTCTTTTCCGTTTATCCCCTAGGATCTCTAATTTCCTCTGTGCAGGAGGGAATTATGACAGACATTAGGTTGTAATTCATGCACGACAACATTAGGGTAGTTTTTTATTCCCATTTCAAACCCTAGGTTTTTAGACTTCCTTCTCTTCTATCTCAGAACAATTCAAGACACAGTAATAAGGTTAATCGATGTCGTATGTTACGAGCCTGGAGCTATTTGAGAAAGGTTGCTGGAGGGTCACTCTTCAGTAACCTGATTGCTTAGTGTGTTACCCTTAGGGTGACATACGATGTAGTCACCCTCAAATCATAGTCTCTAGTGCGTCAGAGATTGCAAACATCATAAAAGATAGTTCTTGCGTAAAAGACTGGAAAAAAAACATCAAAGTGTCGTTTTTGTCCGCTTGGACTCTTAATCAGGAAAAACCCTTTCATAAGGAGATAAAAAACACTCAGACAAGCTTGTGTCTTCCGTAGCCCGAACTACGTTTGCTCTGATCTTTCATGCTGTATGAAAGTACGTAGGCATAGGATGCGATATCCTAGCGAGCAACCTTCCCCTCCTTTCCCGTAGGTAGGCGAACTACGTTGACTCTGATTTCTCGTTCCAGATGGGAATACGTAGGCATAAAGTGCGATACTTTGCCGAGTCATTTTCTTTTCTTTTAACCCAGACCTTTAGAATAGATAGAATAACAATCCGTACTAGAAAACAAGCGTGAATCCCGTCGAGTACGACGGGCGTGAGGGGTGCTAATACCTTCCCCTTGCGTAACCGACTCTAGAATCCAGGAATTTGGTTGCGACGACCATTCCTTTCCCGTCTTTGCGTTAGGTTTACTCTGAGCGTTTCCTTTCCCTCCTTTGGGATAAATAACGCACGGTGGCGACTCTTCTGTCATAGCCGGTGCCGATTTTCGCAGTAGCGACAGCTGGCGACTCTGCTGGGGAGGGGAATATCCCCTATGCGAGTTAATCCCAGCGCTTGTTTTCCCGTCATGGGTGTTGTATAGATTTACGTTTCTGTCTTTACTTTCCGCTTTTTATTATCAGCTTTATATTATTACTGCTGCTGTGGGAAGGGGTAATCTGTTGACAGATAAGCCGGACCTAGGCTTGAGGTTACACATAGACTTAGAAGTAGAGAGTAGTGGTTAGCCTGCTTGCTTAGCTCGCACCAGCTAGCCACGAAATTTACGCTCGGACGAGATTCTCTTTGATGCTTCTTGCCTGGCCCTTAGGGCTCGACAAGTTGCCTGACTCGAGGATTGTCGACTCTGAGAACCTATCAATTGGGATTCAACTAAGCGAGGCCTCTTCAAGGGATGATGATGCCACATCTTATAGGTATCGTATCATCGCTCCTGAAAGTCTGTGACGTTGAACCCGCATAGGATGTCGTACCTCGTCTGCGAGTTAAGTACATACCTGTGAGGGGTAGGTGGGTCTGTTTGCAGGAAACCTTTGACCTCAGAATACCTGGTTTATCTCTGTCAGTGAGAAGTGGTTACAAGGTTCTTTTGAGTGGTTGGTTTGAGATGAAGATTGGATGGTTCTCAGGCTTCAGTACAGAGCAGCCCAGTCTATCAGCATTGCACTTGATCCCTTGTTTGCATGTGCATGTGCATTTTCATAATTGCATTTCATTAACATGTATTTATGTTGCAGGTGATCATTTCCGTCTGACTCTAGTACATCTTCTAGCCAGACATGGAGTCCCTGAAGAAGACAGTTGCTTACCGGTTGCATTCGCCAGATATCAGTTCCTTGCTGGGTTTAGTTGCTCTAGCAGATGAGAGAGTGAGGGCTGAGTTCAGAGTATCTTATGGGAGATTGATTAGCTTGTTGTACAGACCTTCGGCATTTGAGACGACTGGGTATATACTTTGATGCAGTTTTATGAGCCGCAGCTGAGGTGTTTCTTATTTCTTGACTATATTCTAGCACCCACTTTGGAGGAGTATTCTGCGATGTTGGGAGTTCCTGTGTTAGACCAGATGCCCTTTGTACATGTTGATGCTGAGCCTGAGTTATCTGCACTTGCTGAGATTGTCAGTTTGGACGCTTCTGAGTTTCCGGGAGGTTTGGTCAAGCTGAATGGAGCTTATGGTTTTCACTTGTCTGTCCTAGTGGAGAAGGCTACACAGTGCGCGAAGAGTGGATGTTGGGTTGCCTTCAGTGCTATTCTAGCTGTCTACATCTATGGGATTGTCCTGTTTCCTAATGTGCCAGACTTTGTCGATTCAGACGCCTTCCTGATTCTTGCCTCGAAGAATCCAGTTCCTACTCTCTTGGGCGATGTTTATCATTCCATTCACTACAAGAATGAGAAACGTCGTGGCAAGAATGTTTCCTGCTGTCTTCCTCTCTTGTATAGGTGGTTCCAGGGGCACCTTCCGAAGACCGGACCTTTTGTTGATGTTGTTGATACTTTGGATTGGTCTTCCCGGCTGATGGGGTTGTCTGCTGAGAATATCATTTGGTTTGATCGGAGTATGCTTGGTACTGACATTATATATAGTTGCAGTGGCTTCCCGAATGTCCCCCTGATCGGACGGAAAGGCTGTATCAACTATAACCCTTCATTGCTGGTACGACAGTTCGGGTATGCTTTGAGAGACGCTCCTATTGAGAAGGAGATACAGGAATCTCTGTATCTCACGGGCTTATTGGACACAGCTGTTTTGATCAGATTGAGACATGCATGGGCTAACCTCCATAGGAGAGGAAAAGCTTTGCTCGGTAAGAGCAACAGCAGAGCTTATGATCCTTATTTGGCTTGGGTCCGCGAGAGAGCTAGTACTTCTTTGATGCCTTATCCTGCGGTGGAACCTCTGTATCTTCCATTGATCGAGGTACCTCCTGCGGAAGAGAGTGAGAAATATAACAAATTGTTGGCTGAAAACGAGGAATTGAAGAAAGCCAATGAGGAGTTAGAGAAGGAGATCTTCCAGTTACGACGTGAGAAGAAGGAAGCCACCTTTACCGTGAAGGAACAGACTGAATTGATTAACAGGTTGGGATCAGAGCTGACAGAAGCAACCAACAAGAAAGAAAAGTGGGAATAGCCTTAAACGGTGTTAGCAAGGTGCTTACTTCCAAGAAGGAACTTCTAAGCAAAGCTTATGCTCGTATCAGCAAGTGGGAAGTTTTGTGGAATGCCACGCTTACCAAGCGGAAGGAGCGGGAAGACAAACTGAAGCTGCAGATTGCCACGCTAGAGGCACAGATTAGAGCACAAGACGCAAAGATTGCTGAAGCGACATCACTTAGGAGTGCTGCTGAGCTCAGAGTAAGTGACATCAACGAGAAGCCGAGAGGTTATGAAGAGAAGGCCGGTTCCAAGAGGCACAGAGTTGACGAGAGTTCTAGCAAAGGAACATACCAGGACGACGCCGAGAAGTTGAGATCCACTACCGAGCGGCATGCTTTACTGATTCAGGAGCTGATCTCCCGACTAGGGCACTCAGAGACGATGAGGATATTGGAAGACGTCAGAGCACGCCATTTGTCCTGATTTATCTTTGCCTTGCCTTTGTTATTTGTACTTGTATTTGTGACCATCGCCAGGCTTGTTGGCCGAGGTCTCCTTCGGTTGTATTCAGTTGTAATCTTGTACTCAGCCTATTGGCATTTGCTTATGTATGAGGGTTTTCTGATTCCTTGCTTGCTGGATAGGGACTCCATTGTCGTAATGGCCTTCTCTCCGAAACTAGAATCGGGGGGAATAAAACCTGTAGCATATTTACATAATTGCATTTGCATTCATATTGCATGACCGGTATTCGTGAATCTATATCTTATTTCCTGCGTCTGCAGGTTTCCAGGATTGACGAACAAAGAGTTCACCGCTACTCAACCCGAAACAACTGCAAAAGAATCATAGATCAAGTCCAGGTGGAGATGCAGGAAATTCGCGAGAAGTTGAACCTGTTCATGCAGGCCATGGAGAGTATTGCTAAAGGCCAGGAGAATCTCCAGACTTTGGTGCAGCCGCTGCTGACGCGGGCTAATGGGAATGGAGAAAATGACCATAACTCTGTGCATGTCGAAACTCTTCATGAGGATGGTCCCCCTACGCCTGTGGTGACCCCACCTGTTGTGGTTGTGAACAATGACGCTGGCGCTGGCAATGGCAACGCCGGGAATGGAAATGAGACTGTTGTCAACAATGTTGGATTTGGAGATGCCAATCTGGGCGGTGGTAACTTCAATGGCGGTAACGGTTTTGGTAACAATGGGTTCGGCTATAATGACCAAGGGTTTGAGTACGGTAATCAGGGCGGAAAGTTCGGCTTCAACGCTCAGGGTTTCGGCTACGACGGTTTTGGTAACGCTAACCAGGGTTACGGTGGAAATGGTACTGGATTGATTCCTGTCAACACTGGTTTCGGGCATGTCGGGGTCAATCAAGGTTATGGTAATGGGGGGCGAGGTCCCATGACTAATCAACATGGGTTTGGTCGCAACACTGGGTATAACGGGTACGGAACTGAAAATGTGAACTGGGGCGAAGACTGTCAAGAGGACGCCTTTTCTGGAAGAGGTATGGGATTTGAAGGAACCGTTGACAATACTCAGAGGATTAAAATGCTTGAAGAACAGGTGAAGGGTATGGCTAATCAGAATTCTACCAAACTAGACATGACTACTATGGGTTTGGTGCCCGGGCTGAGGGTACCGCTGAAATTCAAAGCCCTTACTTTCGACAAATATAAGGGGGACACTTGCCCTAAGGTGCATGTCCGCGCTTATTACAGTAGGATTTCCGCGTATTCAGACGATGAAAGGATGCTTATGCATTTCTTTCAAGACAGCCTGTCAGGACCGTCACTCGAGTGGTACATGGGGTTGGAGCCCGCTCAAATCAAAACCTGGAAGCAATTGGCGGATGCTTTCGTCCTGCATTATAAGTATAACAGTGATCTGGCACCGAACCGAGTTCAATTGCAAGGCTTGTCGCAGAAGAAAGAGGAAAGCTTTAAAGAATATGCGCAGAGATGGCGCGATATGGCAGCAAGAGTACACCCTCCGTTGGCTGAAAGAGAAATGAATAGTATGTTCATTGGGACATTTACAGGGATATATTACGAAAAATTGTTTAACGTTTCGTTGAGCAGTTTTTCAGATTTGATTCTTATGGGTGAGATGGTCGAAGATAGTATTAAGGTTGGAAGATTCCAAGCAGGTGAGTCTGCCCCCGCAGGAGGTACCAGGAAAGCATTCGGTGGTAGACGTCAAGGTGATGCTAGTGCCGTGTTCAGAGGCAGAGGCCGGGGCAGAGGACGAAGTCAGTATGCTCAACATCAACAGGTCGCTAGTGTTACCATCCCTTTTCCACAACAACAACAACAACAACAGCAACAACAGATGCAGCAGCTGCAACAACAAAGGCAACACACCGCCCAACGCAGAATCCTAGAGGGCAAGCCCAGGCGAGTATTTGAAACGCCTCCTTCAACATATGCCGAACTGCTTCAAACATTGCTAGGATTAAAGTTGGTCGAGAAAAGGACCATGGCACTGTTAACGAGCAATCCTCCGTTTGGTTATGATGCTGGTAAGCATTGTGATTTCCACTCCGGGGCGCCCGGACATGATATTGAAGGCTGTCATGCGTTTAAACATAAAGTCTAAGACTTGTTGGACAACAAAGCTATTAACTTTGGACAGGCAGGTCCAAATATAGTACAACAGCCTATGCCCAATCACGGGACAAACGCCATCCTGACCGAGGAGAATTTGAATCTAGTGACGGATGTCAATGAGCGAAAGACACCGTTAGGTGAGATCAAACGCAGGTTGTCAAAAGGGGGTGTATTCCCGGGGTGTGACGAATTTTGCTTGGATTGTTGGATACGGCCAGAGGGTTGTACTAAGTTGAAACAGGGTATTCAGGCGTTAATGAACGAAGGAACATTGCAGTTTGATAGAACCACAGTTGAAGAGCCTGTAGAGGCATTGTGTGATGAACGAAACGATGTTGCCACAGTGACAATTCCAAGAAAATCAATAACAATAACGGCGCCCGCCAGGCGGCCGACAATCACTATCACCAAAGCAGGACCAGTCCCTTTTGAAAGTACCAAAGCAGTACCATGGACTTACGGGTTGGAGGTATATTGTGATGGTGAGAAAATTGAAATAAATAAACAATCAGCTGAGGTTGTAGATAATGTTGTTGGAACAGGAGGTATGACTAGAAGTGGGAGAATCTTCACATCGCCTGAGGTAGAGGCAGAAAGATTGGCAAAGGGGAAAGCCAAGGTAGACGAGAGTGGCCCCTCGCAGATAAAGGAAAAGGAAACATCACTTAAGGATGTGGAAGAGTTTATGAGGCTCATTCGAAAAAGTGATTACAAAATTGTGGAGCACCTCCAGCAAACGCCATCAAAGATCTCGATCTTGTCACTGCTATTATGTTCCGAGGCCCATCGGAACGCTTTGCTGAAGATCCTGGACACGTCGTTTGTACCCCAAGATGTTTCTGTGAATCAGTTAGAGGGGGTGATGGCCCACGTGAATGCAGGGCACAGTTTGGGCTTTACAAATTTTGATTTGACCCCGAGAGGAAGAGAGCATAATATGGCGCTGCACGTCTCAGTTGAATGCAGGGGCACGGTCATGTCCCGTGTGTTGGTGGATACAGGGTCTTCCTTGAATGTGCTTCCGAAGAAGGCCATGATGAAGTTGGATATCAGGGGGATTCTCTGCACGCCCAGTGACTTAGTGGTGAGGGTGTTCGATGGTACGCGGAGGTCAGTTTTCGGATCAATAACATTACCAATGCAGGTGGGGCCGGAAATCTTTGAAACGGAATTCTATATAATGGACATCTAGCCCGCGTATAGTTGTTTGCTCGGACGCCCATGGATCCATGCTGTCGGGGCAGTCACATCCACGTTGCACCAAAAGTTGAAGTATATGGTGGGGGATAGTGTCGTCACTGTTTGCGGAGAAGAAGATATTCTGGTTAGCCATCTGTCTTCATTCAGATACGTGGAGGTCGACGACGAAATTCATGAGACACCCTGTCAGGCATTTGAAGGGCTAAAGATTAAAGACAAAGCTCCAGTACCCAAGATATCAGATGTAGCAGTGTCATCTTATAAAGAGGCTCAGGCTCTAGTGCGGGCAGGCGAAACAAAGGGCTGGGGTCAGGTGTTGGAAATTCCCGTGAAGAACGACAGGTTCGGGCTTGGATATCATCCTTCGTCATCGGCATCCTCTTCAGGAACGCCCAAGTTCAGAGGGCCAATAACCATAACGCGGAATGGAGTATGCTTCGAGACTATCAATGCTGTTTCCGATTCTGAGGAAGGAGATAGCGACTGTGATATAGACGCATGGATCAAGCCAAGCGTGCCAGGACAAAGTCTCTGCAATTGGTCTATCCAGGAAACTGTTCCTGTGACAACTAAACATTAATGATTTGTTTTTTAATTGTTGAATAATCCTGTGCCCTACTTGGGGCACAATGATTTTGCTTAGGGCCATTTTGGTTATGTACAGTACATTGTTTAATCATGAATAAAGGCGTTTTTTCATATACAAATGTTGTGATCCCTGTTTTTCATGTTTTTATTTTTACAATAAAATGGCAACGTGGTTATTTGCTTTATACGCGTTTTGAAGCATTTAACCATTTCCTTTGCAGGATTACTATTTCAGATGACATCTATGAACCGCCTATGACTCACTTTGACTTCGAGCACCCGGTATTTCAGACTGAGGAAGAGATTGTCGAAGATGGCGAAGTGCCAGAAGAGTTGACTTGGTTATTGAAACAAGAAGAGAGAATCATTCTGCCTCATGAAGAAGTCATTGAGATCGTCAATTTGGGGTCGGAAGGGGTTGAAAGGAACATCCGTATAGGGGCTGCGCTACAAAGGGACGTCAAGCGAAGGTTGATTGACATGCTCAAGGAATACAGTGATATATTCGCTTGGTCGTACGAGGACATGCCGGGGTTGGATACGGATATGGTTGTTCACCGTCTGCCATTAAAAGAAGAATGCCCGCCGGTTAAGCAGAAACTCCGAAGAACTAGACCGGACATGGCTGTGAAGATTAAGGAGGAAGTTCAAAAACAGTGGGATGCTGGTTTCCTAGCTGTTACAAAATATCCCTCATGGGTCGCTAATATTGTGCCAGTGCCAAAGAAAGACGGTAAGGTGCGAATGTGTGTAGACTACCGTGACTTGAACAAAGCGAGCCCAAAGGACGACTTTCTGCTTCCTCATATCGATGTGCTGGTTGATAACACTGCTCAATTATCTGTATTCTCCTTCATGGATGGCTTCTCGGGCTACAATCAGATCAAAATGGCGCCAGAAGACATGGAGAAGACTACCTTCATTACTCCTTGGGGAAAATTTTGTTACAAAGTGATGCCCTTCGGATTGAAGAATGTTGGGGCAACATATCAGCGCGCAATGACGACTCTCTTTCATGATATGATGCATAAAGAGATCGAGGTTTATGTTGATGATATGATTGCCAAATCCCAGACGGAGGAGGAGCATTTGGTTAATCTGCTGAAATTATTCAAGAGGCTTAGGAAGTTCAGGCTGAGACTGAACCCTAACAAGTGCACCTTCGGGGTGAGATCGGATAGACTGCTGGGGTTTATCGTGAGCGAAAAAGGAATAGAGGTTGATCCTGCGAAAATAAAAGCAATACAAGAAATGTCAACGCCTAAAACAGAAAAAGAAGTACGCGAGTTTTTAGGGAGGTTGAACTATATCGCCCGGTTCATATCTCACTTAACCGTAACATGCGAGCCATTATTCAAGCTGTTGAAAAAGGACCAGGTGGTGACCTGGAATGAAAATTGTCAAAAGGCGTTCGACAAGATAAAAGAATACTTGCAGGAACCTCCTGTTTTGATACCCCCAGTGGCCGGGAGACCTTTGATTATGTATTTGACAGTTCTTGAGGAGAGTATGGGTTGTGTTCTCGGTCAACACGACGAGACTGGGCGCAAAGAGCATGCAATTTACTATTTGAGTAAGAAGTTTACTGACTGTGAGTCCAGATACTCAATGCTCGAAAAAACGTGTTGTGCGCTAGCCTGGGCCGCCAAACGTTTGAGGCAATACATGCTAAATCATACAACCCTGCTCATTTCAAAGATGGATCCAATCAAATACGTGTTTGAGAAGCAAGCACTATCCGGAAGAATTGCCCGATGGCAAATGGTGTTAACCGAATACGACATCCAATATGTTTCTCATAAGGCTATTAAAGGTAGTGTGTTATCGGAGTACCTTGCGGAGCAGCCTGTTGAGGACTACCAATCGATGAGGTTTGATTTTCCTGACGAGCATATCATGTACCTAAAGATGAAGGATTGTGAAGAACCGTTGCCGGACGAAGGACCAGAGTTGGATTCCAAGTGGCAGTTGATATTTGACGGAGCTGTGAATTCCTATGGTAGCAGAATAGGTGCAATTATTACTACTCCTCAGGGGTCGCACATCCCCTTTACGGCTCGATTGACCTTTCCGGTTACCAATAATGAGGCTGAATATGAGGCTTGCATCATGGGTCTTGAAGAAGCTATCGATTTGCGAATCAAACATCTGGATGTGTACGGAGACTCAGCTCTAGTGGTAAACCAGATAAAAGGAGAATGGGAGACACGTCAGCCCAATTTGATACCATATATGAATTATGCAAGGAGATTGTTGCCTTTCTTTGACAAAGTGGAATTGCATCATGTGCCACGAGCAGAAAATCAAATGGCTGACGCCCTGGCGACATTATCTTCCATGTATAAAGTTAACTTCTGGAACGAGGCTCCCCGGATTGTTATCTCTCGGCTTGACAGGCCTGCTTTCATATTTGCTATTGACGAAGCATCTGATGATAAACCCTGGTACTATGACATCCAGAATTTCCTGAAGAACAAGGAGTACCCGGCTGGGGCATCCAGTCGAGATCAGAAGACTCTCAGGAAATTGGCAGGCAGTTTCTATTTGAATCCTGACGGTGTCCTATACAAAAGAAACCACGACTTGGTGTTGCTACGCTGTGTAGACGAGAAAGAGGCGAAGTTGCTCATGGAAGAGATACATGAGGGTACATTTGGTACACATGCAGGTGGGCATGCTATGACAAGAAAACTGCTGCGGGCAGGTTATTACTGGCTAACTATGGAAACAGATTGTTTCAAGTTTGCCAAGAGGTGCCATAAATGCCAAATTTATGCGGACAAGGTCCATGTACCCCCAAGTCCTCTGAATGTGATGTCATCACCGTGGCCATTCTTGATGTGGGGAATTGATATGATTGGTAAGATCGAGCCTACGGCATCCAATGGACACCGGTTCATCTTGGTGGCGATCGATTACTTCACCAAATGGGTGGAAGCAGCATCATATGCCAATGTCACCAAACAAGTGGTCGCCAGATTTATCAAGCGAGATATTATCTGCAGATATGGAATCCCTGAGCGGATTATCATCGACAACGGTTCGAATTTGAATAACAAGATGATGAAAGAGCTGTGCCAGAATTTTAAGATTGAGCATCACAACTCTTCTCCTTACCGACCCAAGATGAATGGCGTTGTCGAGGCGGCCAATAAGAACATAAAGAAGATTGTTCAGAAGATGGTTGTGACGTATAAGGACTGGCACGAGATGCTACCTTTCGCTTTGGACGGTTATCGTACGACGGTACGTACATCAACCGGGGCAACCCCTTTCTCGTTGGTATACGGAATGGAAGCAGTGTTACCGTTGGAAGTTGAGATTCCTTCCCTGAGGGTATTACGAGATGTCCAACTTGATGAGGCAGAATGGGTAAAAGACAGGTTGAATCAGCTGAGCTTAATGGATGAGAAGAGGCTAGCTTCTCTCGCATACGGTCGGGTGTATCAAAGCCGGATGAAGAAAGCATACGATAAGAAGATATGTCCGCGAAGCTTTCAGACGGGCGACCTTGTACTGAAGAGGATTCTCCTGCCACAAACAGATCACAGGGGCAAATGGACCCCTAATTACGAAGGGCCATACGTTGTCAGAAAAGTCTTCTCAGGAGGAGATTTGCTACTATCTACCATGGATGGTGAAGACTTTACGTCTCCTGTGAATTCGGATGCAGTTAAAAAATACTTTGCTTGAAAGTGACCCGCTGGACAGTAAAAAGAGAGTCTAGGCAAAAATGGGGCATCCCGGCGAACCAAAAACAGAATAAAAGGTTCGGGAAAAAGTTAGGGATAAAATTGAAAAGATGTACACCCGCGAAGTCGAAAACCTACATTGGGCGGCTTCGGCAAAAAAGGGTATCCCGGTGAATTGAAAACCCGTAAAGGGCGATTCACGCAAAAGTTAGGGATTTAAAAGGCAAATGACTGCGGTCCAGATTAGATACCTGCATTGCTTAGTGGTTTGGGGAAGCACCTAAGGGTTCGTTTATCCAACACAATCTCTTCCAAAAATTGAATACTGGGAAAGCGCCAGGGTCGGGCGAGTCATAGGAGGATCAACTCACGATGTTTGTCTGCACCACATTGCCGACATGTGTACAAATTCGAGTTGTATTCGTATTTTTATGCTTCTTGTGCATATATGTATGTGTGTGTGCGTAACTTCCTCTTTTCAGGAGTTGCATCCGATGTACAAAATTTTGCCTATTCAGAGGCCTGTTATTAATAAAACATGTTATTCAGTATTTGATGTTTATGCTTTACTGTTTTGCATGTGGAAAACGCCGATGTTTTTGATAAACTTGCACTTGCATAACTTTGCTGGCCCTTGCCAATAGTTGATAAAACTTCGAATTGACTGAAGTAACGTCATGGACACTAACCCGAATAGAGTTGGTTGTATAGATTTGTCTTGTCTCGTTTGCGTTTTGCAGGATTCTCGCCCTTGAAGAGGACAATCAGAAATTGTGGCCCCCAGCCGGAGGTTCGTGGTGAAAGAATTAACTTTGTGTGACACCAATCCCCATGCAGGTCGCACCTCATCTTCAGAAATTGGGATGATTTTTGTCATTTACCGAAAAGATCAATTTCCCCAGCTAATCGCAGCTTATCCCCAGAGGATATCCCCAGCCAGTCAAGATCAGTATCCCTTGCAGAGGTTGCACTCCCCAGGGAGTCGAGTATGTGAACGATCAATCCCCAGCTTGGAGGATTCCTGCAGAGTTTAGCCAAGTCATAGTGAGTTCAGAAGGGTTATTCCCATAGAAGATGGTTTTCTCCCCGTAGGTCGTCATGCCTTCGTCAGGATGATTATCCCCAGCGGAGTGGTGGCTCCAAGCTTGTAAGATGTGCCCGGACATCATCGTTTCCTCCAGAAGGATTTCCTCGTTCCCCAACTGAGTCGTTTCTTGCTCAGTCAGTTTACTTTCCCCAAGAGAGTCGATTCTTCCCCAGCGGAGTTACTCTCCCCAGCAGGTGTTATTCTTTCCTCCTAGTGGAAATCGAAGTTTAATCTCTCCCCGACAGAATTGTTTATATGTCCGGCATTTATTTTGCCGGAGGACTTTATGATGCTCGTTCATCCCCAGCATGGTGGTATTTGCTCTCAACAACTGTGTTGAAGCAAGCTTGTCAGAGTTTCCCCAGCAGCTCAAGCCTGCATTTGCATTCGCATCTAGTGTCATATTTGCATCTACCCAAAAACGCGTAGCATATCCGTGTTGTATGGAGCATTACGCCATTGTCAAACATGTGCATTTTGAAACATAAGCTAGGTTGGTTAACCTTTGGTTTTCAGGTGTTGTTTCCCTTGCAGGTGGAGAGAGCTCTTGCTCAGATCAATTACCAAATATTAAAAATCTCAGCATGAGACATGTGAGAATAATGTTCGCCTTGTCGTTATTCCCCACAGAGTTGCTTGGTTAAGTTTCTCTTACCCCTCCAACGGAGTATTTCTTCAAAATTGTCGTTATGTCAGTATCAAAAGATTTCGTGAATCAGTTTTTGGAAAAGGCCACCTATGTCGAAGTAGGTGTCTGGCAGTTTGGGTTCAGAAAATTCCCAGTAGAGTCCTTCTCAGATTTGCTGCCATGACCGCACTGAAAATTGGAAGACTAGACTCGTATTGTGTTACCCATATGATTGATGGAGTTAGCTACTGCAAAGATAGGCAGAGAAGCTGTATGAGAGTTATTACCCGTAGCGATGGCGGTGTTATTTTCTCGTAGTGATGGCGGAGTTATTACCCGTAGCGATGGCGGTGTTATTTTCCCGTAGTGATGGCGGAGTTATTACCCGTAGCGATGGCGGTGTTATTTTCCCGTAGTGATGGCGGAGTTATTACCCGTAGCGATGGCGGTGTTATATTTTCCTGTAGTGGTGACAGAGAGTTATTACCCGTAGCGATGGCGGTGTTATTTTCCCGTAGTGATGGCAGAGTTATTACCCGTAGCGATGGCGGTGTTATATTTTCCTGTAGTGGTGACAGAGAGTTATTACCTGTAGCGATGGCGGTGTTATTTTCCCGTAGTGATGGCGGAGTTATTACCCGTAGTGATGGCGGTGTTATATTTTCCTGTAGTGGCGCCAGAGAGTTATTACCCGTAGCGATGACGGTGTTATTTTCCCGCAGTGATGGCGGAGTTATTACCCGTAGCGATGGCGGTGTTATATTTTCCTGTAGCGATGGCAGAGTATTACCCGTAGCAATGCCGGTGTTGTTTACCCGTAGCGATGACGGTGTTATTTCCCTGTAGTGATGGCAGAGTATTACCCGTAGCAATGGCGGTGTTGTTTACCCGTAGCGATGGCGGTGTTATTTCCCTGTAGTGATGGCAGAGTATTATCCATAGCAATGGGGGTGTTGTTTACCCGTAGCGATGGCGGTGTTATTTCCCTGTAGTGATGGCAGAGTATTAACCGTAGCAATGGAGGTGTTGTTTACCCGTAGCGATGGCGGTGTTATTTCCCTGTAGTGATGGCAGAGTATTACCCGTAGCAATGTCGGTGTTGTTTACCCGTAGTGATGGCGGTGTTATTTTCCCAGATTATTTCCCGTAGTGATGGCGGAGTTATTTTCCTGTATCGGTGGCAGAGTCATGTTTGTTGACAGAAGTACTTCCCCAGTGAAGTCATCTAGGTTATTCCTATATTGACAAGTCTGGTGCTGCACAGGCAGTTAGTGTTGAAATCAGATCTATATCAGATGGTTGATCAGTTGTTACCCTAACAATCAGGTTCAATCGGTGAATGGGGTTCCCCAAGCAGGGGTGCAGTTTATTTCTGCGGTTGGCAAATTTCCGGGTTCTTGGTATTCAACCGTCTCGTACCTCGAATGTTTGAAGGTCGTTCGCTCTTCACCCAGTCGGGTCCAAGCCGTTTGAATAGGGGCAGCTGTTGCACCCTAAAATTTGCTCAACCTATTTCACTTGGTTTATGTTTCAATTTGCATTGTCATTTGCATAATAAGTCATGTACATAGTCTAATCATTTGCATATCATAGCATCACAAGTCATCTAGCAAGGGACCAAGTGCCATTCTTATCAGAATGAGGCCCATCAAGGGGTTTTATTCAAGTTCAAGATCATCCAAGTAATCAAGAAATGAGTTGAAGCTTTGAGAAGTTTGAAGGTCAACCAATGGATTTCTCTCCTATCTAGGGGTTTGTTTGAAGATCATCAATGAGTGTGTGAGCCATGACTGAGGGTATGGAAAAGGATCATGGAGGAACTAGAGGGTCATTTTTAAGATGAGACAAATCATTGATACAAGTACAAGAGCCACAGATTAAGTGCAGTCAACTAGGGTTTCATCTAGGTCAACCCTAGGTCAACCCTAGGTCAACTGAATAATTGAAAAGCATCAAGGCTTAGTTGGAGGATGTGGGATTCATTAATTGATATGTGGATACATGTGTGGTGTTGTGCCAAGGAGAAATCAAAGGGAATCAAGAAGAAGAGGAGGTACCAAATTAGGGTTTCAGTGTAAAAAACTCTGATTTAGGTCTAACTTCCAAGCCATACAAGTCAAAATTCAAGTTTCAAATGAATTCTTGGTCAACATGAAACTTGTAAATCTTCTCAATAGCTTTAATTTGAGTACTAGAAGTCTTCAATAAGATTTATAGAACTCAAGTTATGATTCTTGCAAGTTATGGGTCATCAGAGGACACTGAAATTTATCTGTGAAAGTCACTTGACTTCCAAGCAACTTTTTCCCATGAAGGAGTTTTCAAATGGATTCTTGGTAAACATAAGAGTTGTATATCTTGATCTTAGATTTAATTTGAGTACTAGAAGTCCTCAAGAGGATTTGTAGAACTCAAGTTATGGTCTTTGCAACCCAGGGGTATTTTGGGAAAGTTGAATTATAGGTCATTTTTCAACATAGGTCCAAATCTCCATCTTCCACTCCTCAAATGGAAAAATGTTCAACATGAGATGTGTTCAAAATGATGTTTTTAGTCCAGATAAGAGGTCATGAGAGTTTGGAGTGGCTTTCTTCACAAAATCATAAAAATGGCCTAAAATGAAGGTATATTTTAAATGAACCAAGGTTGGAAATTAGGGTTTTTGATCTACAAACCCAAACCAAGTCATATGACATACCAATTTGATTGTAAAATGCATTTTGAGAACATTGACATTACCACAATTTTGAATTGAGGGTTATTTTTAGGACTTGCTTTGAAAATTGGTTACTTGAATCATAAGTAACAATTGCAAAACCACACTTCCAAGCAAATGCAAGGCTCCTTCCCATCCATACACCTCCAATATCTAATTTGGAGAAAATTTAAACTCAGAACCAAGTGAATTGCAAGCCAAAACATGAGATGGTATGTGAATAGCATAAGAAGAGATTTTCATGACATGAGAAGTTGATTTTCTCATTGGATCAATCTAGAACTTTCTAGGGTCTTCAAATACATTCTATATATACTTGTGAAGAGGTTCAGAGCAAGAGTGGGAGAGAATTGGGAGAGATTTGTGAGATTTCCATTTGAAACTTCCATGTGCAAAACAGAATTTAGTTACAAGTTTCAACCACATTCAAGCCATTCTTTTGATCTAAAAAGCTTGCTCTAGCATTGGTGAATGATTCCAGATGGAGAATTAAGCAAGATTGGTGAAGAATCGAGTGTTAGCATTTGAATTTCATCATCTGCAACTCACTATCGGGTTCCAAGATTCAAGAGGATTCAACCAATTCTTTTGCATACAGAAGCAAGATTATGACTCATTGAAGGTGTCTGGAAGTTCCCAAAGCTTGATTTGAAGATTTCATACCTCTGTGCATCAAGATTTCGCAGGTATGTACTTTTCAATC
Organism: Lathyrus sativus; assembly: GCA_963859935.3. Taxonomy (NCBI): domain Eukaryota; kingdom Viridiplantae; phylum Streptophyta; class Magnoliopsida; order Fabales; family Fabaceae; genus Lathyrus; species Lathyrus sativus. Next base: position 143,946,164 of record OZ012739.1, on the reverse strand, counting down.
CACAGCTTAATTTAAGTAGTTTCAATAGATTTTGTTAGGTTAGAATGATTGTAGGTGATTAGTAGAAGCTTTCTGGTAGCTTTATGATCGATTTAGATACAATTAGTTGAGTGACACAAAATCTGTTCATGCTGATAACTTGGTGAATCTTGTGGTAGAACCTTAGGTTGATTGTTAGAGTTGACCAGGGTGAAGTGGTGAAGAGATTAAGCTACTCAATTTCAAGATTGGTGAGTTTTGGTGATTGACCAATTTCTGAGTTTCCCATCATGTTTTGAGGAGGAGTATGTTTCAATGATTGTGGATGCCATGGTTAGATTCCTTGTGAAAAATGGAGCAAGTTAGGGTTTTTACTTTTAAGATTTGATGAAGATTTGAGGAAGCACGATTGGGAAGAAGATGAAGTTGCAAGCTCTGTTTCCATGGCTGTTTTCCCCTCCACAATTCAAAAGGTTGAAGATGATTTGACCACCATTGGATGTGAGGAAGACTTTGACTCAAATCAAGATCCATTGGCCACGATTTGCCCTCAGCTTGTGAAGGATTTCTGAGTGACCAAAGCGCACCGTTTCATTAAAGTACCAGCTTGGGCTTACGTGAGAAACATGATATCCACACCCCTTTCCCAGGCCCAGTCAAGAATGCACTGATTTAGATTGCTATCCACCACGCGTTTTTTTCTTTTTTCTTGGTTTTTTCCATTTAATTTCTGAATGATATTGGGCCTAATGCGCGTTGCTATCCCCACCCCCTTTTGGGCCCAGTTGGCTGATTGCTTTGTTTCTGATTGCTATTTGACACGCTAATTTTCCTTTTTTCCATATTTTTTTACATTTTCACATTTATTTTTAGGTTCTTTAAAAAATCATAACTAATTGGAAAATTAATATTTTTAGATGGGAGTTTTTCCCCATTTTCACCAAGACATCAAGAAAATTATAAAAGAATAAAAATGTCATTTCATACATTTTTCTATTTTTGGTTTATTTTTACTTTTAATAGCTTTTATTTCATTTTCATTTGATACATGTTACTTGCTGAATTTAGTATGACCATTTTATTTTGGTTTTTGATGTGATTCTTTTTCCTATGGTTAGATTAGAGTATTAGGTTCCCCCTGGATTTTTGTCACATTTTTGTGACTTAAATTTAATTGTTTTTGAGAGGTGTGAAGCAAGTGTGCTAGAATTAGGGTTTCAACTTAACATAGGTGCATCATAACACATAGTTCTTGGGTTTTTAGTTTGATTTAGGCCTTGGGGTGTATGTGGGGTATAGGGTACATAGTTAGGGTCCCTTAGAAATTAATATAGGATTTTATAATGAATATTTCCATTTTATTTGATTTTTGCAAGTTGATTAATATTGGTGTGTTCCCTCTTGGGATATTGTGTTGTTTGATGGGTTTTGGGCCTCTTCTTTGGGTGTTGGGGCTTGTGCTTGAGGAGTGTGTGAAGACATGGAAGGTGATTGTAGACAAATAATGATGCTTGGAGCTTGAAGTTGCTTGTGCTTGAAGATTGCTTGTTGAAGACTTAGGAGATAGGAGATATAGGGAGAGCTCTAGAGTAGACTAATTTCTTCTGTCAAACATAGAGAGCTTCTTGTGCCTCTATTCCATCCTATGATATAAGGTCCCCCAAAGAAGTTCCATCTCTCCTTAGGAGGGATGTAGAGCATGCTTTGATTGGGTAGAATCCTGAGGATACCTCTCACCTGCTGTGATAAGATCTTAGTGATTTCCCTGGGTTATCATTAAGCTTCTTAACAGTCCAACTTCATCTGTTAGTTAATTCTCTCCTGTGAGTGTCTGCATTGAAGTTGAAGACCTATTGAGGATGAAGTTCATTGATGATTACAGAAGATGAAGCTTGTACCTGTCAAAGCTGGGTATCTGTTGAAGATTAGGGTTTTGTTGCTGTCAGAGCTATGGTTGGGTGTGGTTTTCTTTGCTGTATTGTTTGTTGATTTTCCCTCAGGTTTGAGGTGAAGCTGTTTCACTTTGCCTATTATTTTCCCAGGTTCGAGGTTGAGGGGGACTCCCTTGCCTCGCTTGTTTTGCTGCATCTCATGAATTTTACTGTTTTGCTGTATATCTGCTGTTTCTTTTCCGTTTATACCCTAGGATCTTTGATTTCCTCTGTGCAGGAGGGAATTATGACAGATATTAGGTTGTAATCCATGCACAACAACATTAGGGTAGTTTTTGATTCCCATTTCAAACCCTAGGTTTTTAGACTTCCTTCTCTTCTATCTCAGAACAATTCAAGACACAGTAATAAGTTTAATCGATGTCGTACGCTACGAGCCTGAAGCTATTTGAGAAAGGTTGCTGGAGGGTCACTCTTCAGTAACCTGATTGCTTAGTGTGTTACCCTTAGGGTGACATACGACGTAGTCACCCTCAAATCATAGTCTCTAGTGCGTCAGAGATTGCAAACATCATAAAAGACAGTTCTTGCATAAAAGACTGAAAACAAACATCAAAGTGTCGTTTTTGTCCGCTTGGACTCTTAATCAGGAAAAACCCTTTCATAAGGAGATAAAAAACACTCAGACAAGCTTGTGTCTTCCGTAGCCCGAACTACGTTTGCTCTGATCTTTCATGATGTATGAAAGTACGTAGGCATAGGATGCGATATCCTAGCGAGCAACCTTCCCCTCCTTTCCCGTAGGTAGGCGAACTACGTTGACTCTGATTTCTCGTTCCAGATGGGAATACGTAGGCATAAAGTGTGATACTTTGCCAAGTCATTTTCTTTTCTTTTAACCCAGACCTTTAGAATAGATAGAATAACAATCCGTACTAGAAAACAAGCGTGGATCCCGTCGAGTACGACGGACGTGAGGGGTGCTAATACCTTCCCCTTGCGTAACCGACTCCCGAATCCAGGAATTTGGTTGCGACGACCATTCCTTTCCCGTCTTTGCGTTAGGTTTAATCTGAGCGTTTCCTTTCCCTCCTTTGGGATAAATAACGCACGGTGGCGACTCTTCTGTCATAGCCGGCGCCGATTTTCGCAGTAGCGACATAACTAGAAGAGATTTTGAAAGAGTACGTGGATGTATTTGCTTGGTCGTATCAGGATATGCCGGGTCTAGACACTGACATAGTGGTTCACAAGTTACCGCTTCGACCAGAATGCCCACCGATTAAGCAAAAGCTCCGAAGAACAAGACCTGACATGGCTCTCAAGATTCGAGATGAGGTGAAGAAACAGATTGATGCCGGGTTCTTAGCAGTGTCCAAATACCCCGAATGGGTGGCCAATATTGTACCTGTACCGAAAAAGGATGGGAAAGTCAGAATGTGTGTGGATTACAGGGATCTAAACAAGGCCAGTCCGAAGGATGATTTCCCTTTGCCACATATCGATACTTTGGTGGATAATACGACTCGTTTTGCAGTTTTCTCATTTATGGATGGGTTCTCCGGTTACAATCAGATTAAGATGGATCCTGATGACATGGAGAAAACTACTTTCATTACTCCAAAGGGGACTTACTGTTACAAAGTTATGCCTTTCGGTCTGAAGAACGCAGGTGCTACTTATCAAAGGGCCATGGTAACTTTATTTCATGATATGATGCACAAGGAGATAGAGGTATATGTTGATGACATGATAGCCAAATCTCAAAGCGAAGAGGACCATTTGGAAAATCTTTTGAAATTATTTAAGAGACTCAGAAAATATCAGTTGAGACTGAATCCAGCCAAGTGTACCTTTGGAGTAAGATCTGGGAAGTTACTCGGTTTCATTGTCAGTCACCGAGGGATTGAGGTGGATCCAGATAAAGTCTGAGCCATTCAAGACATGCCAGCTCCACAAACTGAAAAGCAAGTCAGGGGTTTTCTTGGAAGACTGAACTATATATCCAGATTTATTTCCAATATGACTCATACTTGCAAGCCCATCTTCAAATTATTACGCAAGGACCAGACGGTTGTTTGGAATTCAGACTGTCAGCAAGCATTTGATAAGATCAAGGGCTATCTTCAAGAGCCTCCAATCTTAATACCTCCGGTTCTGGGAAGACCTCTCTTCATGTATTTGACAGTGCTTGAGAATTCAATGGGTTGTGTGTTAGGTCAGCAGGACGAGTCTGGACGAAAAGAACATGCTATCTATTTTTTGAGTAAGAAGTTTACTGATTGTGAAAGTCGATATTCGCTCCTAGAGAAAACTTGTTGTGCTTTGGCATGGGCTGCTAGACGCTTGAGGCAGTACATGATTTGTCATACCACTTTGTTGATTTCAAAAATGGATCCGATAAAATATATTTTTGAGAAGCCTGCTCAGACTAGAAGACTCGCCCGTTGGCATATGTTATTATCAGAATACGACATCCAGTATATAGCCCAGAAGTCTATCAAGGGTAGTGTTTTGTCAGAATATCTTGCAGATCAACCAGTGGAAGATTATGAGTCTCTCAAATTTGATTTCTCAGATGAAGACATCATGTTGGTAAAAGATTATGAAGAGCCAGGTCTTGATGAGGGTCCGCAGGAAAGTCTTTAGTGGAAAATGATGTTTGATGGTTCCTCCAATTACAGTGGGCATGGCGTAGGCGCCATCTTAATGAATCCGGAAGGTGGGTACACTCCATTCACAACCAGGTTAGACTTTGACTACACAAACAATATCGCCGAATACGAAGCATGCATTCTCGGCCTCGAGGCAGCTATCGACCTCAAAATCAAACTTCTTGAAGTCAGTGGGGACTCAGCTTTGGTTATTTATTAAGTTACTGGAAAATGGGAAACTAGACATGAGAATTTGATCCCTTATAGAGCCTACATTGTCAAGATGATGGAATATTTCGATGAAATCACTTTCAAACATGTTCCGAGATCTGAGAATCACATTGCTGATGCCTTAGCCAGGTTAGCCTCAATGTGGAGAATCAAGGATGTCAATAATGCCACTCTCATTCGAATCGAACGCAAGACCGAGCCCGCCTACTGTCAGATGGTTGAAGAAGAAGCTGATGATAAGCCATGGTTCTATGACATAAAGAATTACCTGTCAAAACAAGAGTATCCAGCAGATGCTACATTACTTGACAAGAAAACTCTAAGAAGATTAGCATCCAAATTCTTTCTCAGCAATGATGTACTCTACAAAAGGAATCATGATACGGTCCTGCTTAGATGTGTCGACAGACGAGAAGCAGAGTTGTTAATGCAAGATGTTCACGAAGGAATGTTCGGTACTCATGCCAATGGATATGCTATGTCTAACAAGATTTTGAGGGATGGTTATTACTGGTTGACCTTGGAAACTGGCTGTATTCAATATGCTAGGAAATGTCACAAGTGTCAGATTTATGCGGATAAGATGCATGTACCTCCGACGTTGCTAAATATGTTGTCATCACCATGGCCTTTCTCTATGTGGGGCATCGATATGATCGGGGCAATTGAACCAAAAGCTTCCAACGGACACCGATTTATTCCGGTTGCAATTGATTATTTCATAAAGTGGGTTGAAGCCGCATCCTACACTAATGTTACTCGACAAGTGGTGGCTCGTTTTATCAAGAAAGAGATTATCTGTCGTTACGAAATTCTGAGCCGGATCATAACGGACAATGGTACCAATTTGAACAACAAAATCATGAAAGAGTTGTGCGATGACTTTAAAATTGAATATCATAATTCCTCTCCTTATCGTCCCAAGATGAATGGAGCTGTAGAAGCTGCGAATAAAAACACCAAAAATATTTTGCAAAAGATGGTGAAAACTTACAAGGATTGGCATGAGATGCTACCATTTGCCTTTCATGGGTACAGAACGTCAGTCCGTACTTCAACAGGGGCAACCCCTTTTTCTTTGGTATATGGAATGGATGCGGTACTTCCCATTGAGGTCGAGATACCTTCTTTGAGAGTCATAATGGAAACCAAGCTTGAAGAAGCAGAATGCTTAAGAGAAAGGTTTGATCAGTTGAATCTCATCGACGAAAAGCGCATGTCTGCGATGTGTCATGGTCAGTTATATCAGAAAAGTATCAAGAGGGATTTTGACAAGAAAGTCCGTGTCCGAGAATTCCGAGAAGGGGAACTTGTACTCAAAAAGATTTTACCAGTTCATAAAGATACACGGGGAAAATGGATGCCTAACTATGACGACCCGTTTGTCGTGAAAACAGTCTTCTCAGGAGGCTCGTTGATTCTCATTACCATGGATGGAAAGCAGCTTACTCATCCAGTGAATTCTGATGCAGTACAAAAATATTACGCCTAAAAGCACCCGATAAGCCGAAAACTCAAAGGAGCGGCTTATGCAAAAGTTAGGGTTGAAGAAAAAGAAAAGAAAAGAGAAAAAGAGAAAAAGAAAGAAAAATAAGAGCTCGCTAAGTTGAAAACCTGAAAGGGCGGCTTAGGCAAAAATGAGCGTCCCGGTGGACTGAAAACCCGAAAGGGCGGTCCAGGCAAAAATTAGGGACAAAGGCGTTTCACTGCATCAGATGAGTTGTCACTAACGCAGAAGGTCCTACAAGAATTCACTCCAACGCTCTTGTCAGAAGCAAGGATTTTGAGGAATTTTAGTCTTTAGGGATAGTTTGGTCATGGGATTCGATGTAACCTTGTCCGCGTTGCCATCTTTTTCACTTGTAAAATTTCTATGGAATTTTGTCATTGGCAAGATTTCATCCTTGAATAAAATCAGTGTTGAGCCATTCTTTCTTTTGCAAATTTATCACTTCCTTCATTTTCTTTGTTATGCAAAATATTGTTCGTTGATCAACGATAATTTTGAAAACATTAGGGTCAAATTATTTGAATAAACTTGAAAAGATTAACAAACATAAAAACTTTAACTCATGGAAAATAGTCGAGGAAAATCATACTTCCCCGAAACCTCAGGGTAAAATAACTTTGATATGCAATCCAATTACATTCCCTAATGAAGTGTAAGCAAGTCGAACTGCTGATTTTCCTTTGGTCATGTGTGGGTATCAAAACTTGAAGACTGTTTTCTCAAGGAATTTCTTATGATGATGTGAAGACTCATCCCAGTAGAAGATGTTTGAGCATCTGAATTTACTTTGTCATCTCTGAATAGCTTGTTTAGAAAGCTCGGTTCCCTGTTAGGATTGGATTTATTTTCAAGACTACATACACCTTTGCAGCCTGGATTCAGTGTGATTCAATTTGCCTCTCGAGTTCGGTGTGCTATCTGTCGATTCCCCGTGAATGATCGATCACTGCTAGTGAACTTCCGCCTAAAAGTCCAGTCGTAACTGGCATTGTTTTAGAAGCCAATCGTTATTGGTAGTTTTTTGGTCGTCGCCATATTTCTTGTTAAGACCAGCCGTAACTGGCATTGCCTTAAAATTCACTCGTTGGTATCTTTTGATTCGATCGTCACCACCTTCTCCATTAAAGTCCAGTCGTAACTGGTAGTGTTCGAAATCCAATCGTTATTAGTTTTCTTTGGTCGTCACCTTGATTTCCTTTGAGGTCCAGTCGTAACTGGCATTGTCTTAACTTCACTCGTTATTACCTTTTGGTTCGGTTGTTACCAACCTTTTCCCTATGAAGTCTAGTCATCACTAGCAGATCCCCTGTGAAGTCCTATCGGCATTGATATTTTGTCGGTCGTTACCAACCTTCCCCATGGAAGTCTAGTCGTAACTGGCGTCACTTGGAATCCAATCGTTATTGGTATCTTTTGGTTTGGTCGTTACCAACCTCCCCAACTAAAGCCTAGTAGCTTGCTAGCATTCTCATAACCACATATGTTGGTATGCCCTGATTTGATCGTCACCATGTTTTCTTTCAAAGTCCAGTCGTAATTGGCATTGCTTGAAACCCAATCGTCATTGGTACCCGGACTTGGTCGTTATTAATCCCCTTTAAGTCCAGTAGTTACTGGCATTGCTTGAAATTTGGTCATCACCAATTTCCCCAGTCGAAATCTTACGTGTCATCGATTGGATTTGAGAAATCTCGTTTGTTATTACCCCAGGTTGGTCGTTACTATTACCTACGGAAAGTCTAGTGGTTGCTAGCACTGCCTGAGCCATTTGTTAAAACTGGGTGACATCATTATCCCCAGTGAGACCTTTTTTTCCCAGACAAGTCTCGGAGATCTAGTCGTCACTAGTATCCCCAATATGTTTTGTCTTTGTTTCTAGTCCATTCCTGAAGATCCCGTTTGAACTCTTCACTATAGGAAGTTCCTCATCTGATCATCCCCAGTGAGGTTCGTGTTTTAGTTATTCACTCCCCCAATAGAAAGTCACTCTTTTCCCCGGTGGAAATCTAGCCCTTTCCCCAGTGGAGTGTTTGCTCTTCCCCAGTGAGATTGTCATCTTCATTGGACTTTGTGCATCCTCATGTGAAATTTTCCTCTCAGTTATCACTAGTCATGTTTGAACTATTGGTTGTTATATCGCAGTTTTCCCTAGTGTCGGATCCACAAAATCAGGTCCGGTGAGTAGTTACTCGTTGTTTTGTTTCCCTGTCTTCTGCATATGTCTTGCATCCAAGCATCATGAAGCATCATTTAGAATTCATGGCATATCAGGACCTGTCCTTTTGCATATCATCGGATCTAAGGGACAAAATTTTCGATTTTCTATATTTAAATACCTTTCACTGCGATTCTACGAGGATTGTCATCTCTCGGTTCCATCTAGTGAAGATATTTAAATAGGGGAAACTGTTGCACCCTAAATTTTGAACCCTTAGATTCTCATTATCATTTTAGGAGCATACTCATGAGTCATCTAACCTTAACCCAGTGCAAGTTTGTCTTTGTCAAGTTACAGATGAATCAGGGTTTTTGTACAGTCAAATCGAAGCTTCAGGGATTGTGATCAATCAAAGTTTTAGGCTAATTCAATCATGAAACAAGATCAATGGTATCATATAATTTCCATTGAGAATCCAATTTGAGGTTGTTACCCCAGAATCAAGAACAGTGTATTTCAGGGCACCCGATTAGGGTTTTGACCAAGTAAAAGTCAACTGTAGTTTGAGCTTGATGTTGGAGGATGTTTTAATGGTGGTATTATGATTCATGAAGTTCATATAGCTTAATGAAGTTCATCCAAGAAGTTTCAAAGTCTCAGAAGGTCCAAAGTGTCAACAGACGACTCGGTAGTCACCGATCGATCGTACGGTTGACCAAAAAGTCAACTCTTCAAATTTAAGTAATTGGACTTCAAAGTGTGAATCAAAAATGTTCCTTATATCATATTTCACTTGCCTATCAATTTTCATGACCATTGGATCAAGGATGAAGGAGTAATCGAAAAATCGGGAAATTAGGGTTTTGAAAGGGGCTAAACCATAACTCCTTAACCACACATCCAATTGAGTTTGTTCAAAGCTCATTTGAAAGCTCTTGACAAATCCTACAAAAGTCCCTAAGTGGTCCATGATCATAAAATGCATAGATTTGGAGTTATGATCAAATTCATTTCTAGAAGGGAAAAAGACTTAGAGAAATTTCACTTTTAAGTTCATTTTTTTAGCAACTTTGGGAGACCTTTTGACCAAGTTCCTTTGGGAAATTGAAACTCATGAAAACATGAATGTTTTATATCTATTTGAGGGCTTTCTAAAAAGTACTAGCACATCTCAAAAGGATTTGTGAGCTGAAAGTTATGGTTATGGCAAGTTGGTGATTTCACACTTTAGTCCCACATTGTAAAAATTTCAAAAATCCATTCTTTCATCAATATGACCAAACTTAAGCCTTTAGATGTTGTTGTTTCTGATATGTAGAGGCTTTTAATCATAGAAATATGAAGGAAATGCAGAGGAGATGGAATTAGCCAAACTTGCAAGTGGGCTTGCAAGTGGCTTTACAACTTGCATTTGAAATCATAAGGCAAGCGTGAGGTGGAAAAGTGAATCTGAACCAGCCATTAACCTACACTCTCTAGCCTGCATTTAGCCCATTCAAAATCATCATTTTGCTTGACTATTGGGCTTACCCATCAGCCAAGGAAACCCCTTTGTGGAGGTTTGATCCAAAGGTGTAAAACCTTTCTTTCATGTGAAGAAACCTCCAAATCTGCCCCCTCTCTTCATTTGCCTATAAAAGGGAGCCCTCATCACTTCATTTGAAACAGAATATTGATTCTAAAAACCATAGAAACACAAAGCTCTCACTCTTTCACATCTTACTTCAAAAATCACCAAAATCACAAAATTGCAAAAACCACCAAAAATCTGTCTTGGTAGTTTTGCTGCCAAACTCAGTTCTTTACATTCAAACACCCCAACAATCATCCACACAATCTCTAAATATGATATAGAAGGTGTCCAAGACCTTAAACCATTCAAAAACCTCACCATTCAAAAAGTCAACTTCCACACCAAGTTACTTTGACCAAAAGCCATAAAATCAGCCAAAACTTGTTCTATGCATTTGCTTGGTGTTTTAATCAATCAAACACCTCTCATATATCATTTCTCAACTGTCTAAAGTGTTAAAGATCATTGGTGGAGTTTATTTCTCCAACTGTCACAAGGATTGCATTCTTGCTTCAAAAAGAAGAAAGCTTCAAAGCTAGTGTTATTTGGAAGTTCCTCTGGGTTTCTTGGTGTTCTAATCTACTCAACACAGTCTACTAGAGGTATGTAAACACTACATCTTTGCTTTGCACCATAATTTCATGTTCTAGCATTTTGGTTCATTATGTTGGAAGTATGCCATATCTTGTCCCAAACTCTACCATGAATATACCAGCTGTGATCTCAGGCCTAGAGATGGTTAAGTTTGTGCTCAAATTCATCCAACATCATGCATTCAATATGTGTGTGGAGTTCATTTGGTCAATGGTGCTTAAAATGATGAACTGCATTTTTCATGTCTTGTATCAAAATGGCCAAGTTTTCATTCAAACCCTCATTTTTCATGACAGTCCTATGTTAGCCCCAAATTGTGTTTGAACTTACTCAATATCATGTATGTATGCTATGTGTGTGATTAATTGAATTAGAAAGTATGTGGAACTGAAAAATTCATATCTCATGCCTCATTTTCATGACAACTTGCATTTTGTGAATCACTTTTCATGAAAATCTGTTTCCAACTTATTTTGGTGTTTGAATCCACTCAATATCATGAATATCAGATGTGTATGTGTTTGAATTGGTCTGAAATTGTTTTGAACAGAAATTGAACATGTTCATGCATCTCACTTCACAAACCTAACACTTTGTTCACCAAGTTTTACATCAGCCATGTTTGAACCTTTTTTTCTTGCCTGGACTCACTTGTTTGCATATATGAGGAATGTGTATATGATTCATATGATCAAAATGTGCCTAAATCTGGTTTTGAGTAATCTACTGCATCATCCTAAAACCAAAAAGCAACTCAAATGTCATTTTCTGCACCAATCAGTTTTGAGCCCTTTCTTTTGCTTGATTTCATTTGTTAACATGTTTGCAAGGTGTATGTATGATTCACTTGACTTAAATATGCATTAAACTTGATTTTGAACCTTTCATGCATCACCAAACCTCAAAATGCAACTTAAAGGTCATGTTTCATACCAAACTGTTTCAGATCATTTCCCTTGTTCAAAATCATTTGATATCACATATGTATGGTGTATGTATGACTCACTTGGCCTGAATATGCACAGAACTTAAAACTCTTGTCATCATGCATCTTCACACATACACATTGGCACTTTGAATTCATTTTTTCACACCAGTCTGATTTAGGCTTCATTTTGTGATCAAATCCTTCTAATATCATGTATGTGTTGTGTGTATATGATTGGTTTGATCTGAACATATCTGGAATTGAAGTTGCTCATCATCATGCATTTCACAAGCACAATTTGCAACTCAAGGACCATTTTTCATGACAGTTTCTTTTTTGCCTCAATTTGTGTTTGAGTCCATTCAATACCATGTATATGTGATGTGTGGGTGTTTAAATTGATCTGGAAATGTTTTGAATTGAAAATGAAAAGTCTCATGCACTTCACAAGCACAAACTTGCATTTTGAATGTCATGTTTCATCACAGTTTGTTTGGAGCCTCAACTTGTGACCAATTTCATCCTATATCATGTATTTGATGTGTGTATGTGTTTAGTTTGACCAATATATGCCTAGAAGCAGAATTGCATATCAGCTTGCATATCATTCATGACAAAGTGGCAACTTGACAATCCATTTTCATCACAACATGATTTAAACCCTAACTCTTGCATAAACTCATTCATTATCATTTATGTGGTATGTGTGCATGATTACTTTGGACTGAAACTGGCTGTAACATGAGATTCACATCAAAATGCATCAAAACTTTCAAAAAGCAAGTACTATCGGGTTTTAAAATGGAGGAAGAATTTCAAAAAACTAAAAGTGCTATCTTGTTCCTCATGAAATTCTAGTCAGTTTACACTAAAATTTTGTCAAAATCCATGGAAAATTGACTGAGTTATGATCAAAATGCAAATCATTGAGGTTGTGTGTTTTTGTTGCCCAGAATTTTATAAGAGTATCCCATATATATTTATGGTGTGGAATTTACAAACGGATGTATAGCCACCCCAGTGGTATTCACCTTGTCACTTAAGCGCCTTGCATGCCATGAACCTGGGTTCGACCCTTGAGGAGGGCAACCCTTTTATTAATTTTTGTCATTTTTCATCCCATCTTTAAAAATTCATATCTCTCTCAATTTTAATCATTTTTCATCCATTCTTTTTGAATTTTGTTCATCTTGATGTCTACTTTCATATCATATTTTTTATTTCCATGTTTGCCTAATTTTTAATCTCTTTTGACTATGTGCAAGTTATGTACGTTCTGTGATCGTTTTCGCGTATGCAGATGAATTTTTCTTGTGATATACTTGTGATTATTTGTGATGCTTGTTTGCATTCATGTTCTTAAATGTTAGCTAACATGCTAGGACTTCATCTTTGATTGTTACCATGTTCATTCTATTTCATCTGCTAAGTACACTAAAGCTGGATTTGTTGTCACACTTCCTGCTTAATCAACTGCTTTGATTGTCATCAATGCATTTTCATTTTTATAATTTCACATGCTCACTCAATGGTTGTCACCATGGATGCATATTTACTATGTTGATTATCTTGTTCAAAATTTTTTGTCCCCCAAGTGATGAAGTTTGTTAACTCATCCAAGTTGCCTCTCTGTTGCACCCCAAAATTTGCCCTCTTTCAAGGCTTGACTCATTTCTTCATTTTCTTTCAAATTCAATGACATAAGGGAGGCCCATCATTCCAAATTCAAGATTCATGAATTCAAGGCTAGATTCAAGAATATTACAAAGAAAATTTCATGACATTTGCAAGAATGTCACACTTGTTACAAAATCCAAACTCTTGGTAATACTTAGGAAATTAAGTTATTTCTAGTCTTAATTCAAGTTTCTAAAAATAACTTCATGTCATGGTATCCCCCATGCTCCATCAAGTCCACATGACCCTCTTTGTGCTTACAAACATGCAAAGAAAATATTTAAGAACTAATTCAATGTTGGAATATCTCAAGATCAAGGCTATGCATACACTCATGGGCTATTTGAATATGGTCCAAAACAGCCTCATGCAAGAAGTGGCAATGTGTATCATATTACAAAATCATTTTATGTCACAAAACCAAGACTATGAGCTTATGTTGATACATCTACACATCAAAAATCAGAATTTGAAAATGATGTCCAAAAGGTAGTGTTATTGGTTACATGTGTGTGTCCAAGCATAAGCCAACCAATGGATACAAGGATGAAGGGCAAGGTAGAGTGCTGCAGAAAAAATACAGCAAAAGCAGCATACTAGAAGTGGAAAAAGTGGGGCTGCACCAAGAAAGTGGCCATAATTGTTGCCAAGAATGGAAATTCTGAAAATTGAAGCTTGTACAAGAGCCATTGGTTTGGTACAGCAGAAAAAGCAGCAGAAAAAGTGAGATGAGAGGGGAAAGGGGCTGTCAACAAAAGGAAGGAGCTGCAAACAAAAGGATCATTCACTATCATTCACATAGGCAACATTTTGGAGATAGAGAGATTGAAAAAAAAAAGAGGAAGAGTGAAAACCAGAAAAAATAGAGAGAGCAAAAAACCAGCAAAAGAGAAGAAAGTAAAAGAGAAACACAAGGGGGGCCATTGAGGAGAATCATCAAAGCATAGAGTGAAGAGAAGTGAACACCTAGCCAAAATCAGTGGAGGCTTTGCAAGAAGGGTAGCAACTCTTGGGTATCCATTTCTTCAAACTCTTTTCTTCTTTTATATTGTGCATTTATCATTTGTTCTCTTTGTTTGGGTGTTTTTTGTATTGAGTTTAACATGTAAGATTCCAAAGGGACCAAGAAACCATTTTAAGAACCAATAGAAAGGAAGAAAATCACAAAAGACAACAAAAAATACAGCAAATACTGTATTTTTCGCTTCAGGTCGCGGCGCGACCCATGTTCGCGGCGCGAACTGTCAAAAACAGAATGAAAACTTTTCTCAGTTCGCGGCGCGAACACCCTTCGCGGCGCGAACATGCAAAAACAGAATGTTCACTTTCCTCAGTTCGCGGCGCGAACTGATCAGTTTGCGGCGCGAACTGATCAGTTTGCTTATTTTATTTTCTTGTTGTTCTTACCTAAAATATTTTTTTTCAAGGAGTTCGCACGGCGAACCCGTTTTTTTCGCATGTCTCGATTTTTTTTTATCGACTAACCCATATGTTTGCATGGTTTTAGTGTGAATATTGCTATTGTCTTTGTTGACTCTTGATTACATAACCATTTTCAAAAAAAACAAACTCTCGATTTTATCGAGCCATTTTCGACCATGTAAGTCGGTCGCCTTGTGCGTCCGCCATCGACCTTGTTCGTGTCACCTCAAACCTTTTTAAGCAATTAAACCCTTGACCCAACGTCAAGCGGATTTTCTCAAACGATTGTTAAGCCAATTCACCATATTTAATAAAAGGGTAAAGTTCTCTTTGTATTGAACTAAAGAGAACGGATTGAGTGTAGACTTCTTCCTTTCCGAGCGTCGAGATACTCACTGTAGTGTGGGTGGTCTTGATACTTGTCTTTCAATACGAAGACGTTTTCATCCACACCGAGTGCATTTTCAAAACACTTACAATAAATAAATCGATTCTCTTGGTATTGAACTAAAGAGAGAGGATTGAGTGTAGACTTCTTCCTCTCCGAGTGTTGGGATATTCACTGTAGTGTGGATGGTCTCGATACTCGTCTTTCAATACGAAGACGTGACTTTATCCGCCACCTATCTCCCTCTACAACTTCTTACCGTAACCTTTGTCACCTAAAAACCTCGGTCCCGTACCGAGCGCATTTTTAAACTCTTTTCATAACAAAAATTTGAATGGTCGTGGAGTGGTTAGACGTAGGCCTTCTCCTATCCCGAGTGCTGACGTTTACCGTAGGGTTCTCTGTCGCAAAAGCAATTACCATTCAAAACCAAAAACACTTTAATAAGAGAATGAAGTTCTCTTTGTATTGAACTAAAAAGAGAGGATTAAGTGTAGACTTCTTCCTCTCCGAGTGTCGAGATGCTCACTGTAGTGTGTGTGGTTTTGATACTCGTCTTTCAATACGAAGACGCTATGTTCGCCACACCCTTTCATAACAAAAAACTTTGAGATAAAGAATTAGGTACTACCCGTAGGGGTTACTATCCGAGGACCTATCTCGCCCCTTAAAAAAAATAATTCAACAAATCAAATGTGACATCTTGCCTCGTATGGCGAAAACTTATCTTTCGAAAAGGATATGATACGTCCGTTCTACCGCAAACAGGTAATGCCTAAGTCTCCAACGAGCGAGCAGCAATACACCTAACTGCTAGAATGCGTACGATAGCATCATCCATAAAAACATCAACAAATCGTAGACCGAACTACGGCTGCTCTGATTCTTTACTTTTTCAAGTAAAGATACGTAGGCACAAGGGCCACAATCCTTGCCGAGCACAATTCCCCCTTACATCTGTAGTTCCCCGAACTATGTCGACTCTGATTTTCTCATATCCGTTGAGAGTACGTAGGCCTAGGACCGCGAAGTCCTACCGAGTCTTTTCTTTCTTTTCTTCCCCGTTATCCCTCCTTCTCTCTCCCTAGGAACACACTTTTATAACATAATCTTTTAGCAAATAAATTCACACATTCGACAAGCAAATGGTTCCCATCGAGTACGATGGATGCGAGGGGTGCTAATACCTTCCCCTCGCATAACCGGCTTTCGAACCCGTTCTTGGTCGCGAGACCATCTTATCCATTTTTGTCTTAAAGTTTTCTCGATATTTTCCTTTCCCCTCATGGGATAAATAAAGTTTGGTGGTGACTCTTATGTCCTTTCCTTTTTGCCTTCCCCGTCGTTGCGCGTATTTTTCGAGTAGCGACACTCTCCTGTCCCTCTCCAAAGGAAAAGCCTTTCTATTAACCCTAATGTTATGGATAACTCATTCACCCATTTCCTTGACTTTGTTAAGTCACTTTAAACTTAGTTTAGAAACCTTTAGACTTTGCTTTAAAGTCTAAAAGACCCACATGTACTAGGAGTGCTCTTCAGCTAGAACCCTAGGATAGAGTTTGTCAACTCTATGTAAGAATCATCGTCATGATTTCTTACTTCCCCTTTTGAATATTACAACTTAGAATAGGGAGTTTTGTCAAACTCCACACAAACATTGTCATGTTTGTTCCCCCTTGAACCTTGATCATAATCAACTGTTCTTCATCCCTTGTGAGGTGAACTACGATTGCTCTGATTCTATCCTAGTTAGGATACGTAGGCAGAAGATGCGATATCTTTGCGAGCAAACTTAGTGTATATAACTTTAGGTTTCAAATTATACCTTTTCCCAATCCATAACATATTTTCACAAACTTAGCAAGCAATCAAACAAAAGGTTCCTGTAGAGTACTACAGATGCTTAGGGTGCTAACATCTTCCCTAGGTATAACCAACCCCCGATCCCCGAATCTCTTAAGCGTTGTCGTTACATCGCGAAAAAGGTTTTTCTTTCTTTAGACCTTTCCTTTGGATAAAATAAAGTCCGGTTGTAAAAGAATTAAGATTCAAGTTAATTTAATAGCTTGATATCCAATTTTCACCGCAACATTATCCATTCGTATGCCACTATTATTTTCAACCCACTTGCATCCAAAGATAGGAATCTGAAACTTTTCATAATCAAACACCCAAATGCGCTCGATAACACCAAAATACGACAGATTCACATATTTGGGGTTTAAGTCCTTCACACTTGAAATGTGCATTGCTTCGGCAAGCATGGTGACACCACTATTTTGCATTGTACTCTTATCATCTTGTTCTTTGGTATAAAATGTGTATCCATTAATTGCGTATGCGCTATAAGAAAACACATGCAAACTTGGACCATATGCTAAACATCTCAACCTTTCTGTTATTGAAGCGGGATCAGAATAAAACTTTGAAAAAAATATGATCCTTGAACCATGTTATAAAACTTCGATTGTGCTCACGTACTATCCAATTTTCATTTCGATTCAGATTTAAACCTCGGAGAACGTCCTTGTGCATTTCAACATACGGCTCAAACTCAATGTCATTGTGCAGAACATACAAATGCACTTGCTCCCGTTCATCCCTTGAAACTGTCACAACTTTATTTCCAATTAACTATTTACCTACTATTTTTTCAACAACATTAGATTTTGGGAGGCCAATGATTGAACGTTGGACAAATATTTAGTACAAAACTCAATAGCTTCTTCAACAATGTATCGTTCAACAATACATCCCTCTGGTCGACTTCGGTTTTTCACATACCCTTTCAATATTTTCATATAACGTTCAACAGGGTACATCCATCTCATATAAGCTGGTCCACACAATTGTGTCTCTTTCACAAGATGGACAACTAGATGTACCATTATGTCAAAAAATGATGTAGGAAAATACATTTCAAGCTCACACAAAGTAATAACTATTTCTTTTTGCAATGTTGGTAGGATCGCAGGATCGATCACCTTACTACAAATTGACCTGAAGAAAAAACACAATTTAGTTATTGTGCCTCTCACTTTTTCTGGCAAAATAGAACGTATACCTATTGGTAGAAGGTTTTCCATTATAACATGGCAATCATGTGTCTTTAAACTCTTTAACTTGAGGTCTTTCATAGAAACAAGTCTTCTAATATCTGAAGAGTATCCTTCTGGAACTTTAACTTCACTCAGAAACTTACACAATATCTTTTTCTCCTTTCTAGATAAAGTATAAGCAGCAGGTGGTAGATATGTGCGATTTCCTTTCTTCAAGGGTCCTAATTCATTTCTTATTCCCAATGCTACCAAGTCCTTTCTTGCTTTAAGGCCATCCTTAGACTTTCCTTGTATATTGAGTAACGTACCAATAACACTTTCAAATATATTTTTTTCAATATGCATAACATCAAGAAAATGTCTTACATACAACAACTTCCGATACGGCAACTCAAACAAAATTGACCTCTTCTTCCACCCACGTGTGACAATAGTATGTGCAAAAGGCTTGCCAAACTGAGTACTCACATCTTTCACCTTTTCAAAAATTTGTTCGCCGGTCAATGTAGGTGGAGCTATACGTTGTTCTGAATTTCCATTGAATGCTTTTCTCCACCCACGGTAGTGATGACTAGAATTTAAGAATCTACGATGACCAAGAAAGACATTCTTCTGACCAAATTCCAACCGCGTCCAATCTGTGTTTTCTTCACAGATAGGACACGCACATTGACCTTTAATGCTATACCCCGATAGATTTCCGTATGCTGGAAAATCATTAATTGTGCCAAATAACATCACCCTCAAATTGAAACTTTCTTCTTATATCCATCATAAACCTCCACACCGTTCTCCCACAAACTCTTTAAGTCTTCGATTAAAGGTGTCAAGTATACGTCTATGTCATTCCCTGGTTGTTTAGGGCCAAAAATTAACATAAATAACATCATGTACTTACGCTTCATACATAGCCATGGAGGTAGGTTTTAAATCATAATAATTATAGGCCAGGTGGAATGTGAGATACTTTGCAGACCATGCGGATTCATTCCATCAGTCGATAATGCCAACCAAAGGTTTCTAGATTCTTCTCCAAAATCAGGATACTCATTATCAATTTTCATCCACTGTGGTGAATCTGCCGGATGTCGATACTTCCCATCTATAATTCTATCATCTGCATGCCAAGTCAGGTGTTTTGAATCTGTTTCACTACGAAACATGCGTCTAAATCTCGGAATTATAGGAAAATACCATAAAACTTTTGCTGGTGACAACTTTTTCTTATACCGAGATACACCGCATTTAGGACACTCGTTTAATGATGCATATTCATTTCGAAACAAAATGAAATCATTTGGACAAGCATGTATCTTATCATAGCTCATGCCAATTGAGCATAACATTTGTTTAGCTTCATAGGTTCGGCTGGGAAGAACATTATCCTCCGGAAGCATCTCTTGAAGTAGGGCTCACAACTCTGTGAAACTTTTATCCGACCATCCATTACCCGCCTTTAAGTTGTACAACTTTAATACCGCAGAAAATATTGTGAAAGTAATGCAACCTTTATACAACGGTTTCTCTGCATCGCTTACCAACCTCTCAAACATATTGGGACAATCTTGAAGATCTTCTTCAAGTGCTTCTGCAATCTCTTCGACTCGATCACAATCATATGTATCTCTGCCATTGTCCTTTGAAGCATAGGTCGTATTATCCCCGGGTTCGACATTCTCGTTACTTATCTCACCATGTAATGTCCAACATGTATAACTTCGATCAATTCCATGTCTCATTAAATGAGATTCCAACTGAACGGCGTCAATTTGACGCCCACAACAACAACCTAAGCAAGGACATGTGATCCTACTGGGGTGTTTGGTGTGTTCAACAGCAAACTTAACGAATTTCGATACCCCATTCTCGTACTCTTTAGACAATCGATTAGACGACATCCATTTTTTATCCATACTAATTGAGTAGTCTAAACTAAATTAAGAAAGTTAAACAAAAACAGAGAATACCTGTAAAGAAATCACCAACTTCTAAGAAAGCTACACAGTAGGATTATTGGAAACGATCACAACCTTGCTCTTTAAAGGTAACCCCTATAACAGACAAAATATAAATTTTATTAAAATCATATTAATAATTAGCCGATTTTTAATTACAGAATTTAAAAATAAATATAAATTATAATAAAAAAAGCAATAAAAATTGAATTATATCCTTAAACTTAAAATGTCACCCTTACTACTAGATAATCCACTGAAATTCTTAATGTCTTTATTGATTAAATTCAATTCTTTATGGTGTTTTAATATCTTCTTTTTTGGCATGATGTGCTAGCCAATAACTCTCTTTGTGACTATCCACCCTCAACCTTGCCAAGCATATGCACCAAAATAAAACTACAAATCATGTTCACTTAATCTCTCAAGCCTTCAACATATAAACCCATAATAACATATCATATTCACCAAAAACTAAAAAAATAGGACATTACATTGTTATGATATATTATGAGGTGATTATAGCACTAGAGTTCAAATCCTAATCAAAAATGGAAGGAGATCAAAAAATCTAACCAAATCAAGAAACAAACCTACATGAACATCTGAGATACTCATAAATAATATATAGATATGACATTTTCACAAATATAAAGACATATTCTTATCCGCAATAAAAGGAAATCGGTTCAAAAAAGACAAAGACTTTCTAAATTGTTGAGTTCACCAATCAGCACCTGTAGAAAAATAATAACAATAGTAATATGATTGTTTTAAGAATTTATAATCTTTAAAAAAAAGTTCAATAGTAATATGATTGTTTTAAGAATTTATAATCTTTAAAAAAAAGTTCAAAGAAAGTCCAAAAACACAACACTTTCTTAGTACTGACAGAAAAAGTTGTGTTGGTTTTGCACAAATGAAGATCATCAATCTTGATGACCTCTTTCTTAGTACTGACAGAGTGACACTAACCATGAAATGAAAAACACAACACTTTGTTTATAAGTGACAGAGACAAGAACTGCATGGTAATAGTGTTTTTGGGTTCTTTTTTCAGAGATAAGTGTATTGATGAAATAGTTGCATCTAATAATGCATTCAACTATGAGAACAATGAAAATGGAAAATGAAAAACTTCAAATACCTAAAAATGGTGGAAATGCGCTGGTGGAGGACGGAGATGACCGTCAAAAATGGAAGGACGACGACGAAATAAGGAGACGATTGAATGACTGGAGGAAAGGCGACAGACGAAGGCTGACGGACGGAGGCACGGAGGAATGCGTCGACGGAATGAATAGGGCATGGAGGAATGCGTTCGCGAGTGGAAAGAAGAAAGAAGGAAACTGTTCTGATTCTGCGAAAATACTGGGATATTTTAAATTTATGCTACTTAAAACTATAGCAGCGCTTTTGAATGGCATTTAGCAGCGCTTTTAGAAAGCGCTGCTATAGGTCTGCCTAAGGACCCCCCCCCCTTTAGCAGCGCTTTTTTGAAGCGCTTTCTTAGACCCCTCATTTAGCAGCGCTTTCAGAAAGCGCTTTCTTTGACCCCCCCCCCCTTTAGCAGCGCTTTTTTTACCCCTTTAGCAGTGCTTTTGAAAGCGCTGCCTATTGCCCCCCCTTTAGCAGCGCTTTCTTAGACCCCCCTCCCCCTTTTTAGCAGCGCTTTTTTTCAAGCGCTTTCTTAGGACCCCCCTATAGCAGCGCTTTTTTAAAGCGCTTTCTTAGGACCCCCATTTAGCAGCGCTTTTTTAATAAGCGCTGTCTTAGGTATGCTATTTTTTTCTTTTTTTTTTATGACTCTTTAGCAGCGCTTTTTAGGAAAGCGCTGTCTTTTAGTGTGCTGCTAAATCACATTTCTGGCGTAGTGAAAACACTTTGGGCCCACAAAAAATATCTTAGTTTACCCATTTAGCTTACTCCCATTAAAGATGCTCTTAGTGGTGAGGTTCCTAAGATCAATGTTGCCATCAATGTTGATCTGAGTCATAATGGCGGTGTTAATGGTACTCTCTCTGCCTCACAATGAGTGATCCATTTGGAATAAAAGATTATTTTAAAATGAATGATTCATTTCAATTTTCAATGCATTTTTTCTAATTTTACCCTCCAATTAATATTACTTTCATCATTCTCAATATATGATAAGGATACTTTAGTAAAAATATTATCATCTCTCTTTCATTGATTATTTTTCTTAATTTGTGTGAAATAGTCAACTGAATCACTCATTGTGGGACGGAGGGGGTAGTAATTATGGTGTTAATGGTAATAATAATGAGGGAAAAAGGAGGATATAAATAAGGAAATTATGGATATATTTATGAACATACAGGAAATGCACTTAAAGGAAAAAGTTATAGTGCACAAAAATAATGGAATCACTGAAAAGAAAGCTCTGGGAAAAAATCAAAAGGAGTAGGAATACAAAATAAAGTATCTAAAGGAAATAAGATAGCTACGCGTGGAAATAATTTTTTCAAAGTAAAATCAGACAGTGCTACAAGAAATCACGAATTCATTGGAAGGTTTCCAACCACATAAAGCCGTTGTTGAGAAAGGAGAGAATATCATTAGTAGAAGTGACATAAGACATGAAAACAATTTGCCAAATAAGGTGGTTCGTGGGGACCCACCCCATAAGGACACAAAAGTTAAATCTTTCTTTAACTTCAGTAGACCACCAGATTCTATAATAAGTCAAATATCCAAACTATGGTGAATAAACGTAGTTGTTAGGTGGATTGTAACATGGAAAGTGAGGAATATGTAGATGCTTCAGAGCAAGGTGTTAACACTGCTTATGACAAGGATGTTGAAGAGGTCTCTGAGGCAAATGTAGGGACTTAACATTTAGTATAGCTTGGGGTGATCTATTTTCTACATAAATATTTTTAATGATGAATAAAAAAAATACTAATATTCTAGTGTGGAATTGTATATGTACTTTAAGTAAAGCGTTTCTTAGATATTACAAACAATATGTTGATATTCATAAGTCAACCATGATGGTAGTAGTTGAAACCAAATGTGACCCGACAAAATACAATAAAGCTTTGAAATTGTTGGGTTTCGATGATTCCATTGTTATAGAGAATCAATTTTTTTTGGAGGAATAGTTGCATCCTGGAATAAAGATCAAATGGAAATAAAGTTATGTAGAAAGAATTCCTAGTTTATACACTTAAGTGTCAAATATCTTCAGGGAAAAGAGTTATTTACAGTAATATATGTCAGTCCGAATGAAGAAAACAGAAGAATCATTTGGGAAGACTTGGAAGATATTGAAAAGAATAACAAGGTCTCGTGGATGTTAGTTGTGTTAGACATATGACTACACACATAAGAGAGGGGATGGATTGTTGGTTTTAGAAAAACAGTTGTTTGGAAACTTTTTAGGATCATTTTTAGAGTTTAAATTCATTTTAAAAGAATTTTTTAAATTAGTTGCAGAAATAAAATGCAGAAAGTAAAGAGTTAAAGGATAGAAGGGTAACGCCATAAATTATAGAGGTTCAGTAAAAAAGAAAAGACATAATCCTCTACCAAAGATTTTTTCTTAAGAGTATCCAGTAAATCTTAAGAGAATTTATTAGGTTGAACTTCCGAACCCCCTTATACAATGAACAAGGAGAGAAGCATTGAGTATTTCTTCCAAACAACGAATTGAAGCAATTAGTCTTCTTTTCAAACTTGAAGTGGTTAGTCCCCAAGTAAAACTAAGATTTTAAATGGGCTGATCTCAAACTTGGGTGAGCTTTTAATCTAAGCTTAACTCGCAAACCAAACTGAGGCTTTGATGGGCTGACCACAAACCTATGAGATTTTATATCGGGTTTATCTGTAGTTTTAGTAAGCTTATAATTAGGCTGAGCTTATGAATTAAACCTGGTTTTTACTAGGATAACCACAAACAAAAGTGAATTTTTATACCAGGCTGATGTTGAACCGATGAAAGCTTTTGAATGGGTTGAGCTTTCTAACCAAACAAACGACATAGTAATTAAATCCCTAACCAAAGATTTTAAATGGTATAACTTCAAACCCAAACAAATAGTCCCTAATAAGATAAATTATCCAATCAAGGTAAAAAATTTCCAAACCAAAGTGAAGTTTTAGATCGGGCTAATCTCGAACTGATGAAAGCTTTTGAATGGGATGAGCTTTCGAACCAAATAAATGACTTAGTAATTAAATCCCCAATCAAAGCTCTTAAAATGTTTAGCTTCAAACGCAAACAAACAATCCCTAATTGGATAAATTATTCAATCAAGGTAAAATTGTTTCTTGGTGAATTTAGGATACTACTTGTTCCGTGTCAACCAAAGACTTGGGACCCACTGCTTCACACCGGCCAAATGGCCAATAACATGAGGCACATTATCCAACCTACTTCGCTAGGTTCAAAGTATAAATACCTTCGTAAAAGGTTCTTAGATACACAATCTCTGATCTCCACTTTCACTACCACTATCTTGAACCCTAAACTGACTTAGGCATTGGAGTGTTAACCATGTAGATATCCCTTAGGTCCACGGTACTGGAGATAACAAACACTGATCAAAAGCCTTGCATCAAGACCAATACCTCTGGTTCAAGCATCGTGATTGCAACCTTCAATCAATAGTATCGTATCGGCGTCGTGCTTTAGAAGCTTTGTTCCACCGTACCTTTCACAACCTTCACCATTTATAGTTCCGCGATAGAATGATGACATTGTATATGAGAATCGACTTTCGATTCCTACGAATTCCACAATTCTAAATTCGATCCTCGGATATGAGCTCCGAAGAGGTTTTTAACGAAGAAACCTGAGTTTCAAGAAGCTGAAATCTCATATCTTCGTCGTTTGGAACCACTGAATTCTGACCTGACACCGAGCATGCAATCACGTTGAATTTGAGCCAACGTCAACGCAAGTCTCTGGTCGAAGTCTCATCAGAGAACATACTGGTCAACTAGGGGTACCGCGTTGGAGTAACCTCTAATAGCCATTCAATATTGGTTGTATATGTTTTGTGTACCATGAACTTGATATATATGCCATAATAAAGTCCTTAGAATAAATAGTCAGTTTAATTATCCATTAGATCTTATTAAACAAAGGCATTATTTTTATACTATTTGTAGTTAAAATTTACTATCAAATATGACAACAATATACAAGAGTAATATATGTGGGCCTCTTGATCGAGTATGACTGTAAAATCCATGGTCGTGCTTAAATAAGTCAGTATGAGATATTTAGCTTATTTGTTGTTATCAAGTATACTCGAGGATTAAGGAATATAATATTGAATTATACAAGGGTGACATATTCTATAGCTTGTGTTCAGTATTGATATAAGGGAAAATGGTAATTAATCACATGATCATTAACATAGAAAGGTTATGTCAGATCACATGACATTCTCGTCACTTGGGTAGCAGTGATGCTTTGCTAGATACTGCTCATAGTTTATAATATTAAGTAGGTAATTTAATATTATTGTCAATGTTACGAGAACTTACAGAGTCACACGCATAAAGTACTGATAGTGAAATTGATGATTAAATTTTAAAAAAATTAATTTAGTTATGTGTTAATAATTTTTAAGTTGTTTGATAAATTAGCACATAAATAATTTATTTTCTTAAATATGATTTAACTAAATAAATGAGAAATTAAATTAAGTATGATATGATTTAATTAATCTTTTTATTTTATTTAATTAAAAGAGTTTAATTAAATATAAATAATATTTATTTAATTAAAATAATTTAAGTAAATAAGATACTTATTTTGGAAATTTTCAAAAATGAGACATTAGGATTTTAGTAGCTCTCTATAATTAGAGAAACTCTTTTTCTTGCCATCTAAAATTTGTCATTCTCAAAAAACGGCAAGCATTGCCTTCACTTTGCACTCGCGTGGACTACCTAGAGACGTTGGTATCTTCTGTCATTCGTGATCAAAGATACAACACTCTTAAAGAAGTAATTCTTGAATCCTTATTTTGGTGAGTTTGATTTGTGAATAATGATTCAATCAAAATTCGTTTATTGAGATTATTCCACTAAGAGGATCAAAATGTTTCAAAAGTCCATCTTAAATACTTTCAGGGCTTCAGCTCAGATTAAATCATTCAATCTAATGTGTTTGATGTATAATGATTTTATATGGTGATAAATTCATAATCTCATGCATACGTTTGATAAATGGTTTTTAAAATTGAATTTTAAGATAATTTTATTCTGTTGGAATTTTAATTTGATCAAATTTGTTTCAGAATTGTTTCACTATTTTTCTTTATCGAAACAGTGCATCAAAGTAGCCCAATGTGATATTTTACTAAGAGGGCATATGAAATCAACGAAACATATTGTTTTTTTTATTATCTTTGAATTTGATATATTTTTGATTGAGGGGATATATGTATATGTATGCCTAACAAAAAAGAATTAGATTCATTTCTCTTTTATTTGTTAAGTTTTTGATGAAAAAGAGATAATTAGCTTGCCTAATTGTATTGTCATAAGTGATGATTGGCTTTAACTCACTAGTCAGTTGTCGCCGCCAACTTATTTGGAAATGACTTTGAATAAGAGTGGACAACCGACCCGAAAGAAAATTTATGCACCGGATTGGGTTTCGTCGGGTTCATGGGTTGGCCGGGTGTTCTAAGTCGATAAGGATAGGTAGTGTGGTCTGGTTCAGTTCAATAAGTTGGACCCTTCGGTCCCCGAACCCGACCGATCCAAATTAACTTTTACTGTTAGTACTCTTTTTAATCCAAGTCCAGCCCATTTTTTAGGCCCAATTAATTTAATTTCGTCCATCCAAAATTACACATAAGCCAAGCATGTGTCGTTTCATTTCTTATTCAGTTCATATTCATTTTTTTTCTTCTTCTTCTGTTCATATTCATAACCCTAACCCTAAAAAATACAACGAAACAATGCTTCCACTTCCGCCACTATCATCCCCAAATTGAAGTAAAATCTTAAACAAACTAATACCTCTTTGTGTCATCATTACTCATCTCCATTCAGTTTCCTCCCTCACTGAATGATAAACCTTCGTCGTCGCTCAGGCCTTATCTTTCAATTATGTTTGTGCTTTGATTTGTTCTTATTAATTTGCTTTGATTTTTTCTTTTTCTGACTTTTTTCCGAGTTCTGTTTATGTGTTGGAGTTGCTTTTATGGTTCCTAAAAACTGTCATTTTCTATTTTAAATTGTGGCTTCTAATAAAAATCCTTGTTATTACCATTGCTGCCAAAACATTCGCTTAATTTTAAAAACTCTTTTTTTTCCTGTTTTAAACCGTGTTGGAGCTTTATTTGTTTTGCAACCCTGTTATTTTAATGGTACTAATCCATTTTACTTTTCTCATTACAGTTCTGCTGAGAATTCTTTTAAGAGAGTTGAAAAATGTATGGTTGTTTTTTGTATAGTTACTGGAGTTAGTGTGTCAAGTGTTGGAGTTTGAATACATGCTCTGATTTGTTTTGGTTTTCTCTAATAACTTTTAATATATTGTATTCTATTTGAAATGTAAGAGCTAGAGAAATGAAAGGAGCTGGAGGAATTAGAGATATGCAAAATACCTATAAGTTTAGGCTCACTCTGATGTACTATTGTGTAAAAATGGAGTTGTTTTTTTAGTGTGGTTTATGAATAGACTCCTTTATTTCGGTGTTATCTTTAATCCTCGATATAAGTTAAAATATGTAAAATGGTGCTTTAATGATATGTTTGGAAAACATTGTGACACTACGAAATCCCTATTAAAAGATATCAATGACAAA
Organism: Lathyrus sativus; assembly: GCA_963859935.3. Lineage (NCBI taxonomy): Eukaryota > Viridiplantae > Streptophyta > Magnoliopsida > Fabales > Fabaceae > Lathyrus > Lathyrus sativus. Next base: position 143,918,348 of record OZ012739.1, on the reverse strand, counting down.
TCTTTCAAAAATGTTAAATCTTTATAAACAAGAATGTGACACTGCTAAAGGCTCAATTCCATCTATTGCAACGGCTGTTTCTCATGGTAAAACTGCTTCCAACGATGAAGTACCAACATCTGTAGCTAGGTAAAATTGCTTTTCAGTGACATTTGATGTTTATGGATTCAGTGGAATAAGAAACTGAGCTTCAAATCTATATAGAAGGAAAATGTTTAACTTTTACTAAAAAGGATAATGAAAAGACATTCTTTGTTGGTGGAAACATAATGTTGGTCAATACTCAATTTTGTCCCAAATGGTTAGAGATATCATGCTCCTTCTAGTTTCAACAGTGGCTTCTGAGAGTGCTTTTAGCACGGGTGGAAGGGTTTTAGAGGTATATAGAAGCTCTCTCAAATCAGAAATAGCAGAGGCTCTGATTTGTGCTCAGAACTGGTTGGGGCATTCATTTTATCATTATTTATCGTTGCTATGTAAATCTAAGGCTATGAGGAATGATTTTTGGATTTGCAGAAAGAAATATGCTAATTTTTAGAAAAAGTAAATGATCAAAGAAGAGACCGAAATGTAGCTGGAATCAACCTTCAGTACTCGCAAAGGTGCTATATTAATTAATTAAATAAGGATAATATTTTCTCTTGGTAAAAAGAATTAATTTAAATGAAAAGATTGCTATCGTGCAGTCGGAATTGAGTTTTAGCCTGAAATCTATCCCGACCGCTTTCGCATTGTTGACATGTTATAGTGCAAAACTTTGTTTTCGAGAATTAATTGCTTCTAAATAATTAAAAAGTTGCTTAAGGTGAAAAAGAAAGCTTAAAGGTGTCACCGACTTTTGTTTGTGTGACACCGAATTTTAAACTCACAAACGTCCACTTTCGCATGGTCAGTTAGTGCTTTTAAAATCTATTTTTAAAAACTTCAATTTCTGCATTTTTAATAAAAGATACTTTCGCAGAGCAGTTAATAAAAATCTGATTTTCTACTTGCGTCGTATACAAATTCCGTTCTTTCAAATATGAACCAGTATCTCTAAATCACGCTTTCACATTAATTATTTTAATTTAAAAATAGTTAAAAATCAACCCGTAAACAAATTCTATTTAATTAATTAATTGCAACTTATATGCGAGTACCGTCGGAACGACGATCCTCACATCCCGAACTCTGATAATTTAACCAAACATAACTAATGTTATTAAACTCTGAACGACTATATATATATATATATATATATATATATATATATATATATATATATATATATATATATATATATATATATATATATATATATATATATATATATATATATATATATATATATAATATTTTGACACTCATTAGTTACACTACACCGTATTTCACTGTTTGTCAATACGGTAACAGTGAAATATTATAAAATTAAATATATTTTTTAAAAAAAATTATAAAATTATTTTTTTTTATTTTTAAATTAAATGATACTGATATGAAATTGTGTGATTAATCAACTTCATAACTCCATTAACCATCATTTTACATATTATTAACCAACTTTATTTACTATTAAAAATTATTTTTAATTCTAGGCGTTTATTAACCAATTTCATCACTTCATTAATCAACTTTTTCTACTTCATTAACCAACTTTGTTTCATAACTTAAAAAACTATTCACGAGCACTGTTCACGGTACTGTTCATACTGTTATGACACTGTTCATGTATTGTTCATGTACTGTTTACCGTATTAGTGAACAGTACATACGGTGTAGTGTAAGGGTGAGTGTCAAAATAACATTGCTGATAGTTAAAAGTGAAAAAGAAACATATTAAATGTTGTTGTAATGTACTGTTTCAAATGAATTGTTAAATGTCTTATTTTTCATTTAATTTTATCCTAACATTAATGTAGTCACGGTTGCCTAGATTTATGTCTATCAACTATTTTTCTTTTTAACACTTTGTTTTGAGATTTGAAGGGAGTTTTGGCGTTTTTTTTTTTTAATATTGTTTTATTTAAATTTTCTGCTAGCTTTGAAAAATTTTAAGTTATTTAGTTTTTATTAGTTATTTGTGTAAAATGTTAAAATATAAAGAAATTTTATTTTAGTTATTTTCATTTTATTAAAAATGTCAAAAATATTTTATCTTTTATTTTAATATTTTTCATTATCATTATAGTTATGTTTTTAATTGTTTGTTCCATGCTTTTAATTAATTAGCATAATGTAAAAAAACAAATTTTTATTTTAAATTCTTTTTGCTAGATTAGTTAGTAATTTCTATGATATTAAAAATTTAATATTTGTTTGATTATTAATTAATTTAAATATTTTTATTTAATATTGATTAATTAAGTTATTAATTCATTTTGTTAAATATTTATATTTAAATTAATTAATAATTCTCTTGTTACCCGATTTTATCTTGCGACTGTTTCGCTTTCATGTCTTGAGCTTATTTTCCGTGATTTAATCCTGATACTTTTACCTTTGGAGCCTTAACCACAGTCAAGAGTTCCTCACCCCTTTTGAGGGGAACCACGAACGCTCTGATTTCTCATTTATCGATGAGAATACGTAGGCACAAGATGCAATGTCTTGGTGAGCTCACTAACAATTAACTTCTTACTAACATTTATAACTTAGGATTGGAGTCGCCGTGCTCCAGGTAGTTGTCCCGCCGTGGACATTTCCCATGTTTACCCTTACCTTAGGACTTGGAGTCGTCGTGCTCTATTTAGTCGTCCCACCGCGGACATTCCCTTCCTTGCTAACTTACCTTAGTTTAGAGTCATCGCACTCTATGTAGGTGTTTCACTGCAAACATCTACTTTTCCCTTTAGAACCTTGACAACAGTCAAGAGTTCCTCACCCCTTTTGAGGGACACTACAGTTGTTCTGATTCTATTCCCGTCAGGATACGTAGGTACAAGATGCGATGTCTTGACGAACAAAGTTTGTACATACTTCATATATGCCCTTAGATATTTACCTTAACCCATTTCCTTTAGCAAACAAACTTTAGCATAACACAAATACTAACAAGAGGTTCTTGTAGAGTACTACAAATACTTGGGATGCTAACACCTTCCCTAGGTATAACCAACTCCCGAACCTTAGATCTCTTAGCTGTGTTGTTACATAGCAAACTTAGGGTTTTCTTCGATCTTTACCCTTTCCTTTGGATAATTCAAAGCTCGGTGGTGAACTTCATGATTTGTGATTCAAGTTAATCCAATAGCTTGAGGACAAGTAATGGTTCAAGTGTATGAGAGTTTGATAACAAAAAAACACATAGGTATTTTGACTTAATTAGCATGCATTTTAGTGTTAGTTTTATTTATTTTTGTAGTATTATGTTGGTATTATCCTTGCATTTCAGGAACAAGATAGTCAGAGACTTGTGCAAGTAAAAATGGTGAGAAAAAGACAAAGAAAATAAATTTTGAAGAAGCTGACGGTCGTCAGCCCTACTGACAGCCGTCATCCAGGCCTGAGTATGAAAATTAAAGACCTGACGACCGTTAACCCCAGCAGACAACTGTTAGGACGACAAAACCACATTTTTAGTCTACTTCTTTAGAACCAGTCTCCCACTTATGCATATTTTTCTCCACCACTTTTCCCATTTCCTAGCAGTTACTAGTACTGGTTTATGGTCTATAAATATGACTTTACTTTCAATTTTCATGATCCAAATTTTTATTATTGTATTAGGCAGAAATAATCACTTTCGTAAAAGCACTTATTTGTCCATACTAAGTGATAATTGCACCTTAAAAGTCAGTTTTTGGAGAAATTTCTGTATTCTTAGATCGTTATCTATTTAATCCTGCCGGCATAATTTTTTTGGAGTTTAATTACAATATTTTATTGTACTAGTTTTGCATTACAGGTTCTCTAATTTACAAGTTCTCTAATTTACAAATTCTTCTACTGTTTTCGTTTTAGTTCTTATTTTATATATATATATATATATATATATATATATATATATATATATATATATATATATATATATATATATATATATATATATATATATATATATATATATATATATATATATATATATATATATATATATATATATATATATATATATATATATATATATATATATATATATATATATATATATATATATATATATATATATATATATATATATATATATATATATATATATATATATATATATATATATATATATATATATATATATATATATATATATATATATATATATATATATATATATATATATATGAATGGGGATCAACTTACTTCAAGAGTAATTTTTTCTAATTTACTCCACATCATAGCCTTTAAATTGAATATAATATAATGGTTAGATTAACATTTTTACTTATAATCATTCGATTAAATCTAATTTAAAGGCTATGATTGTGCAGTAAGTTATAAAAACTTACTCTTGGTGTAAGTAGATCTTCACTCCATATATATATATATATATATATATATATATATATATATATATATATATCAGCAATGCTATTTTGACACTCACCCTTACACTACACCGTATGTACTGTTCACTAATATGGTGAACAGTACATGAACGATGTCACAACAGTATGAACAATACTATGAACCGTGCTTGTGAACAGTATTCATGAATAGTTTTTTAAGTTATAAAACAAAGTTGGTTAATGAAGTATAAAAAGTTGGTTAATGAAGTATAAAAAGTTGGTTAATGAAGTGATGAAATTGGTTAATAAACGTCAGAATTAAAAATAATTTTTAAAAGTAAATAAAATTGGTTAATAATATGTAAAATGATGGTTAATAGAGTTATGAAGTTGATTAATTACACAATTTCATATCAGTATCATTTAATTTTAAAATAAAAAAAATTAATTTTATATTTTTTTTAAAAAAAATATATTTAATTTTATAATATTTCACTGTTCATCGTATTGATAAAAAGTGAAATACGGTGTAGTATAACTAATGAGTGTCAAAATATCATTTCTGATTAATTATATACTAAGGATTAATAAAACACAAAACATTAAATGTAAAAATACAAAGATATAATAGTTACAGTAACAAACAAAAACAAGTTTTACTCTTCTATGCTTCCGCGATGCGTTTTCTTCTTCTCCTTCCTCGCTCTCTTGCGTTCTCGTGTTCCTCCATTCTCACAGCTTCGACCCTGCTCTCTTTCGGTGGCTTATATTGAGTTTGGATGTGAACGTGAATATGTTGTAGACTTGTAGTGATGGTTGTGCGCCGGAAAATGGTCGTTGTAGCTCGAACAAAGACGGTAAAAATGGAGTTTTTCTATAAGTATTCAGTTGAGAATGGTGGTTCAGAATAGAGTGTATGTGATGGAGATGAAGTGATATGTGTATTATGTTGGCATGGAGTTTTTCTATAAGTATTCAGTTGAGAATGGTGGTTCAGAATAGAGGGAGATGTTGTGGTGTATGTGATGGAGATGAAGTGATATGTGTATTATGTTGGCTTTGGTTGCAGAAAAAATATTATGTAATGGAACTTGGTTTTGGGAGATGAATATGAAGTTGGGTGTTTACATGGTGATGAGTGAGAGGACTGCACTGGTTTTGGAATATGTGGGTGGTAGATTATTATTGTTTTTATTTTCAAATCACGGAGAGAGATAGTAAGTATATTATGAAGATGAATGACATGAAGGGTGGTTTTTTGTTCTTATGGTTTATGGTGGAGAAATCATGGTTCTTTGATGATGGAAATGAAGGTTATGGAAAAAGTAATCTCCTGAAGAGAAAAAAAAAGTATTAACGGGTGATGTCTGTGTTCTTAAATCAAGTGGCAGATGGGAGTATAGTAAAGAAGAATTTTTCATGAAGTAATAGGGGTTCCGCATGAGAATTATACGGAGGTGCTTATTATTATTTTTCATTTTCTTGAAAAGTTAAATGAGAGATAGAGTGGTGCAGCGCTACAGTCTGCTTCCAACATACATGTATTGTCCAAAAGTAATAAGAACAAAACTAGTTTGCATAAAATTAGAATAAAAAAAACAAAAACGACAAAAGACTTTTAAAAACTTAATAACCAAGTATTTCTATAAATAACTAAAGGTCAAAATTAAATATAAAAAAAATACAAAAAAAAATTTAATATAAAAAACTAAAAGAGAAAAATAAAAAAAGATTTAATAAAATATTATTACTGAAAAATAGAAATAAAATTAGTTAAAAAATGAATAATTGTTCCGGTATCAAAGTGTTCAGAAAAATAAAATACATACACTAAAATGATCAGGAAAAAATATACGACTCAGAAAAATACAGCGGTTGGTTAAATTCCGAAATAAATTTTACCCGCTAAAATGGCTTAAACTGTCCAAAAATGCGACCGAAAAGTGGTCGAAAAATTTAAATGAGCACGCCAAGTTAAATTACGCGAAATGAAGATTAATATCATTGACGTATGCAAGCTCGATTTTAAAATTTTATGTTCACTAATTTTTCGCACAGTTGACTTTTAGATTGACTGATTCGCTGTAACTCCAACAAGTTTATTTCAACTGATAACCTGAGTATTATGCAAGATAATTGACCTAGAATGATATGCAAAAGATCAAAGAATCTATGGATAAATTTTGGGGTATGACACCACGCATAAATGTCTCGACAGCACGTGTAAAGACTCAAAACATACAATACGCTGTGAAAAATAAAAATAACCAGGAATTACTAAGAAAAAAGAAAAATAAGGCAAATAGAATGAAATAGGAAAATGAAAAATAAATGAAAGCAGTAAAGCACATCCCTTACACTCAAGTATAACATTGTCTTCAATGTTTTAAAATAAGAGCAAGAAAGGGAGTAGAACCTGGTGATAGGAGAAAATCAATGCCCACCACGACCCCAGTGTCATCCTCGGCACTGTCAGTAATGAGGAGGCGACAAAGGCATACCCATAACTCACATATAGTTTAAAATATCCTCTATCATATCGTCACGGTAGGTCTGACTTTGCATCTCCCTAGAGTACCTCTTCTCTAGCTCTACCATAATCCAATGCAGTTGGTTGGTAAGGTCCAATATCATACGTTGTTTCAACTGATAAATTGGGTATTATGCAAGATAATTGACCTAGGATGATATACAAAAGATTATAGAACCTATGGGTAAATTTTAGGGTATGAAAGTTGCCCCTATTTAAATATCTTTACCGGATGACATGAGTGATGATAATCCTCATGAAATTATGGTGAAAGGTATTTAAATACAGATAATTGAAATTTTTTCCCTTGGATGCAATGACATGATATGCTAATGACCAAAGAAAAACTACGCAATGCTGATATTCTATGAACTCTAGCATGATGTTAATGATGAGATGATAAATGCGAGGTCCAGGCAAAAATAAAAGCAAACAGGGATAGAGACAACACAACAAGTAACCACTCACTGGGGAGAGGCAGCAGCACCGGGGAAGCAACACTCATCATCCATAAATGGAACTGGATGGAAAAGAGTCACAACATTCAGAAGATCATTGAATGAGGTGAGAAGAATTCTAGGAAACAAAACAGGAACACAAAACAAACCTCAGAGACATCCAGAAAAGTATTGGATGGAGAAAGGAAACATACCTGAAAACAATCAATAGCTGTTAACTAAAGTCAGAAACAAATTGAAGACACTTAGAAGAGCATTAGATGAAGTCAAAGATTCTAAAGGTACATCCGAAACATTTAGAAAAGCATTAAATGTACGGGAAAAGATTTGAAGACATATCTGGAAGAACATTAGATAAGCAACAAAGGAGTTCTGGAAGAACATCAGAACATAAATACATATTTGGAAAAGCATCTGATGGGTACAAAGGAGTTTCTGGAAAAACATCAGAAACAAAAGTCATATCCAAAAAAGCATCAGATAGACACAAAGGGGATATGGAATAACATCAGAAATAAATACATATCCAGAAAAGCATCAGATAAGTACTAAGGAGTTTCTGGAAAAACATTATAAACAAAAGTCCTACCCGGAAAAGCATCAGATAGACACAAAGGGGCTCTGGAAAAACATCAGAAGTAAAAGTCATATCTGGAAAAGCATCAGATAGACACAAAAGGATTTATGGAAGAACATCAGAACAAAATACACATCCGGAAAAGCATCAGATAAGTACTAAGGAGTTTTTGGAAAAATATCAAAAACAAAAGTCATATTCGGAAAAGCATCGGATAGACACAAATGGCCTCTGGAAAAACATCAGAAGCAAAAGTGATGAGGACGTAATCCAAGACATAAATCATACAATGCAAAGCTTAGGAGGTCCTATGACAAGGGCACGTGCAAGAAGAGTCAATGATGCTTTAGTTCACTTCATGATCAAGTCAATAGAATGCATGAGCCAAATTGAAGAAAAAGAGCCCAAGTTTATTCTTATCATCCAAGCATGTGATAAAAGGCCCAATAATGCATAAATAAATAAAAATAAAGGAAATACCAATAACCACACTATAATGGACGAAAATTACAAGAGAAGTGGTAAATAAAGAATTGCCATTATTATGCCCTTTCAAGAACCCCATTATCTCTTCTTTATTTTGTACTTTCTTTGTAATAACTCACCACACTATCATGATAATTAGTGGTTGAAATCCTTTTATTTTCTTATGAGTTAATGTTTACTTATTTCATCATCTTAAGCCATTCCTATATAAAGGAGGCATGTATCTTCTTTTTGGATCAATGAATTTTGTCTAGTTTACACATTGTGTAAGTGAGAGTATTTCCTCTTAGATTCTGGATTGGACCAAAATTGATCTTATTAAGAAATCCTTTTCTTATGGTGATCTTCATCCATAGGCTTATCATTCTCTCTTGGATTAGAAAGAGTATGGTGCCCCTTCTACTTAATTCCATTTCTTATTTCTCATTTATTTCATATCAGTCTCGTTTATTTTCTATGCATGTATCAAATTCTGCCATTCTTGTAATTATAAGGCAGATTACTTTCTTTAAGTCACAAAATAATTAATATTCCAAAATTTAACAAAGTTGTTTCAGGAATTTTGAAGGAAATGCATAATTCTCAAAAGTTAGTGCATATCAAGTGGTATCAGAGCATATTCCAAAAAAAAGGGACCGAAATGTGGTAAATTGTCTATATTATTGTTCTTCATTATTATCCATTTATCATTATAAAAAAAAAATTCAAAAAAAAAAAGGGTATAAAAAAAAGGATCTGATTGTTAAAGATTGTGATTCAAACAAAAAAAAATTCTATTTTTTTTCTTGCCACACTCTTAAAATTCTCCTGGTTTCCTTTGTTTTAGAGTCTTTTTTTTTTGTTTGCTGTTTTTTTAAAGCTTTTTGTGTGTTGATTATTATCTGAAATTGATTTCTTTGTGTTGATTCATTTTGGTTTCTCTAAAGAACTAAAAGAGCAAATTGAGTGGTAAAAGGCAGAGTGTTTTTATTATTAAAAAAAAAAGCCAAAAAAAAAATTGAGTGAAACACGAGTGATTGAGTGTAAACACGTGAGTAGAGTGGTGAGGTCCATTTTTAAACACTTGTTCCTAATTTCACAAATATTTCACAATTATGTCTAGTCCACCTTCACCTAGAACAGCAACTTTAACTGTTCAGATCGCAGCCATGCGTGACAATTTTGAAAGATTGTTAAGAGAATAAGGTGAACAACTTCAACAAAGAATTGATAAGTTGGAAAGGAGGCCCCAAAATTCTAATGATGGTAGTGGTGATGAGGAGGAAAGAAGACGTAGAAGGAGACAAGGGAGAGATAATTTGAGGGGCATAAAAATTAAAGTTCCATCTTTTGTTGGGAAGAGTGACCCGGAGGCATATCTAGAATGGGAGGCTAAACTTGAACAAATTTTTAATTGTCACAATTATTCTAATCTTGAAAAAGTGCAGGTTGCTTCTATTTAGTTCAAGGAGTATGCCTTAGTTTGGTGGGATCAATTGATCAAAGATAGAAGGAGGTATGCATAACGACCAATTGATACTTGGGAAGAGATGAAAAGAATCACGAGGAGAAGGTTTGTTCCTTCCTATTATCATAGGGAATTACACAACAAATTGCAAAGACTCACTCAAGATTCTAAAAGTGTTGAAGAATATTTCAAGGAGATGAAAGTTCTCAAAATTAGAGCTAATATAGAGGAGGACGGTGAAGCAACTATGGCTAGGTTTCTCCATGGTCTAAATCATGACATTAGTGACATAGTGGAATTTCATCACTATGTTGAAATGGATGAAATGGTACACCAAGCTATCAAAGTGGAACAACAACTCAAAAGAAAGAGCCAAGAAAGGAAAAATTCCACCACTTTCAATTCTTAAAGTTGGAAGGACAAAACAAAGAAGGAGGGTGCTTCATCATCTAAGGAAGCCACGGTTGAAAATAAAGGTAAAACTATTACATCTTCTTCAAGTGTTTCAACTAACAAAAGTGTTAAGTGTTTCAAGTGTCAAGGCCAAGGACATATTGCATCTCAATGTCCAACAAATAGAACCATGCTTATGGAAGAAAACGAAGAAATTGTTGAAGAGGAGGATGGTGATTATGATGAGGAGTTTGAAGAAGAAATACCTAGTGGAGATTTAATCATGGTGAGAAGAATTTTGGGAAGCCAAATAAAGGAGGAGGATATAAGTCAAAGAGAAAACCTTTTTCATACAAGATGCTTTGTGCAAGGAAAGGTTTGTTCTTTAATAATTGATGGAGGAAGTTGTACAAATGTTGCAAGCACGCGTTTGGTTTCTAAACTAAAATTGGAAACGAAACCTCACCATAAGCCTTACAAACTCCAATGGCTTAATGAAAGTGTAGAAATGCTTGTTAATAAACAAGTTGAGATTTGTTTTAAAATTGGAAAATATGAGGATGTAGTGTTGTGTGATGTAGTACCAATGGAAGCTAGTCATTTGTTATTAGGTAGGCCTTGGAAATTTGATAGAAAAGCCAATCATGATGGGTACTCCAACAAGTACTTTTTTATGTATCATGATCAAAAGATCAATCTTGTACCGTTAAATCCTAGTGAGGTGAGAGAAGATCAAAAGAAAATGAGAGAAAAATATGATCAAGAAAGAAAAGAAAAAGAAAAAGAAAAAGAAAAGAATGAAAAGAAAAAGAATGATAAAAGAGAAAATAAACAAAGTTTAATTGCAAGAAAAAGAGATGTGAAGAAAGCAATTGTGTCACACCAGCCCTTGTACTTGCTCTTTTGCAAGGAGGTTCCTTTACTAACCACTATTTCTAATAAAAAAAAATTGCCAAATTGTGTTGAGTCTCTTTTGCAGAAATTTAAAGAATTATTTCCGAAAGAGGTGCCAAGTGGTTTACCACCTATAAGAGGAATTGAACATCATATTAATCTCAATCCAGGAGCATCTTTGCCTAATAGGCCAGCATATAGAAGCAATCCACAATAAACTCAAGAGATACAAAGGCAAGTGGCTGAATTGATAAGTAAAGGATGGGTAAGAGAAAGTTTAAGTCCTTGGGATGTCCCTATTATTCTAGTCCCTAAAAAGGATGGTAGTTGGAGGATGTGCATTGATTATAGGGCCATTAACAATATTACCATTAAATATAGGCATCTTATTCCTAGACTAGATGATTTGCTTGATGAATTGTTTGGTGCATGCTTATTTTCTAAAATTGATTTGAAAAGTGGATATCACCAAATTAGAATAAGGGAAGGGGATGAATGGAAAACTGCTTTTAAAACAAAATTTGGTTTGTATGAGTGGATGGTTATGCCTTTTGGATTAACTAATGCACCTAGTACTTTCATGAGACTAATGAACCATGTGCTAAGGGAGTTCTTGGGTAAGTTTGTTGTTGTGTATTTTGATGATATTTTGATTTATAGCAAGAACTTAGATGATCATTGCATTCATTTAAGGGCTGTTTTTGCAAGTGCTAAGATATGAAAATTTGTATGCCAACCTAGAAAAATGTGTCTTTTGCACCGATCATGTGATTTTCTTAGGTTTCATTGTGAGCTTTAAAGGAGTCTATGTTGATGAGGAAAATGTGAAAGCCATTCGAGAGTGGCCTCCTCCCAAAAATGTAAGTGAGGTAAGAAGCTTTCATGGTTTGGCTAGTTTTTGTAGGAGGCTTGTGAAGGACTTTAGTACCTTGGCAGCACCCCTCAATGAAATTGTTAAAAAGGATGTTGGTTTTAAATGGGGTGAAAAACAAGAGCAAGCCTTTGCTGCCTGTCACACCCTAAATTTTGACCTTAACATTCCACCTCCTTGTGTGTTTTCTTACTTTTTTTATATTTCACTTTATGTGCGACTAACGAGTATGTGCAGGGTTATTTCTGCTTTAAAGACATCTTTGGCAGATTCTATTGAGTTTATCCTCCACCAATCAAAAGGGCTTGTCAAGACAGGAGTTCGTATTGAGAAACAAGATCATGGGATCGTGGTAATTAAAACCTTTATAGATTTCCAGTGCAAAATAATTTGGACTCAAGATGCGAAGACCATTCATGCGAGCTTTAAATTTGACGTGTTATAATTTATATCAAGTGGTGCTATTGGTGGTTAACTAAGTAGAGTTTCTTCAATTTAATCAATTTAAGTTTATACTTTGTGGGAGTTTACAAATCAAGTAATAAGAGCTTCCTTTTGTCCTAAGGCTTTTTTATTATTATGAAGATTAAAGTGCCTTTTGGTGGAGATGGAAATCCTTGTTCGAATAGGTGGAATGCTCCTGGAGGCATAAAGGTGCCGTCATCCTATCTAAGGCTCCTCCATTTCCAAGCTAAACATTGAGTCCTTACAACATCATTGGTCTCACGTGTTAATTCATCGCTAGCCCATTCCAAGGTGGTACATAACTCAATTCATCACTGTGAAATTTATCAACAATTCGCTCTACTATGCATCATTGAACTTTTACAAGATGCTATATATGTACATCAAGTTGTTGACAGTAATAAGGTTACAAACAATTGAGGATGATGATGGGAGAATTTACAATTCAAAGAAATAAATGTTGTTGTTTCTAAAAAGGAGTCTGCTATGGGATTTTCTAAGATCCACATCGGAAGTTGCAAGCATGAGACCTACACATCTATTACTATCAACAACGACGTTCCGAACCATACATCTCCAAGGTTAAAATTGCAGCAAGACGGGTTTGAAGCCGATTCACATCCTTGTTTCGGTTTGATCCGCTTGCGTCTAGCAGAGATGAAACTTGAACGGTAAGCATGAGGGGCTTGCCCAATCTGAGTCCCACTCAAACACCAATACAACGGCCTCGATAAATTTCTCGTTCGTAAGTTGACGAAGTCATCTGAAAAGAAACACACAAAGGTATGAGGATGCGGCAGACATAATTGTGAGAAGAAATCAAGTCAATTGAAAAATGCTAGAGAGTCAATGTGCACTATCAGATGACAGGTGTCACACCCCAAATTTGTCCTGCTTGTGTATAGCCTTCATTTTTGCGTATCCACTCACTAACCATTAACCAGAAAATAAAAAAATGATAATAATATGTTGTCGCTTTCATTTTCCTTGCTGACCAAAATTATGTTGTTGCTAAGTTGGATGGAGGTTCATTAGTGTTTTGTCAAGTCAAGGTGTATCAATTCAAATGGTGCTTGTTTGAGGTTGCAGTTAGGGTTTATGTGTTAATTTAAAATTGTTATGTGTGGATCCATATGTCAGTTTGTGCCGAATTCAGATATTTTGCGATGGAGAATCATGTGGGACCTATGCCTTTCAATTAGAGTATTGAGTGCAATTACACTTGAAGTTAAGTGGAGTTTTGTTTAGTCTTGGTGAAAAGTGGGGATTGCTTCATGCTCCTGTTCTTGTCATATGCTGTTTGAGAGAAAAGATGTGCTAAATTCAAGCATTTGATGTTGAAAATCATGGAGTGATGAAATCTGGGGCGCTTAGGGGTCATATGTTCAAAGTCAGGTTCACTCGAGATTCAAGTAGGTAATTTGATCAAGTTTGGTACATTTGGATCAAATTCTTAAGGGTGACTTATGTTCTCAAAAGTATATAATTTTGATCATATTTTGTCTTGATCAATTGGAAATTCGAGTTCTAAATTGAGAATATTCAAGGCTTTGTGAGACATATTCATACGTTAAAGCCCAAATTTACCAAGCCTAATCACAATCCATACAAAAAAAAATGCACATGGAAAATATACCATTTTCATTAAGGAGTTACAACCCACATTCCATTACAACATTTCCAAGGCCCATCTCTAAGGCTCATGGTCCATATTAGAAAGTCAAAAATATATGTAGAAACAAAGCCAAAAACCACTACAAGGGGTCCCTCACACAAGTGCCTAAAAACAACCAGACATTGTTGTTGTGCTGTTAACATCTGGGTCATATGAAAACAACCATTAGCTTATACAATGCAAGTTGCAACAATCCACCTCAAGCTACACAAGCTTTGGCCATGTATTAAATCTCCCAAGCCATTCCACATCCTGCAAAAGGAAAATAGAACAAAACGCAAACATGAGCCATAACTTGATATCATTATGCAAACAAACAAAACAAATATCTCAAGCCAAACCTTTCTACACCTTTCAAAACCAACATGCGGAACAAAACCTCACACATTAATTCACAACAAAATACCACAAACTTTTCCAATGACCACAACACAACAAACCATTATGCGCACCAGCTCGCAATTCCTCACGCAACACAGAAAATACATAAGCTTCAGCTGACCCCATGAAAAATCACAAACCGTAGCGTAAACTCGTGTACGATGTGAAACCGAGCCATAAAGGCCATACCTGCAAAAGGACAAAATCTAAGCGACCCATTCCTCACGCATGAATTTCGGAAACCGGCAGCTAGCTGTGACGTACAACAACGTTAATCTTAATCATAAAGATCACACCATAAATTGGTCTCAACATACTTTCATGACATATTTTTTCCTAGACAAAGAAAGGAATTTTCAGAGAGAAAGCATTTGCAAATCTTGTCGAATAAAACAATTGAAAAAGGGAGAAAGTGCTTCATACCAAAATAAGGCACTACACATACAGGACAGTACTTGGAAGAATTCTCAACTGTCACTTGATTCACAAAAATCACAAACGGCACGCTGCCCATCTTCAGCCAAGAGATGCATCAAACAAAATCTGTCAAAATTGTACAAAACCTGCTCCAATTCTGCAAAACTCTGCTACAACCAGCCAAAAACCCTCCAACAAGCCATGACCTGCAAAGAAAAGCAACCAGCAAACAAAACCTGCTGCAAAGAAAGAAAAGATCGTACAACCTGTATAACTCTACAACCAACAACAACTATTAGCAGCACAAACCAAACCATTTTGCTACCACCTTGCAAAATCGTACCATGCCTGCTACTACTTCATAACACATCAGACAATACCTGCATTGAAAATGACCCATCACACAAGACAAGTTCAGAATTCTGCACAGCTAGCCACTAGTGGGTGCGAAAAAGCAACGGGAAGAAAAAAAGAAAAAAAAGAGAAATGCAATTACCTCCTTCTGCACATAAAGAGGCCCAGAGCCATTCAATGAAAGGGCACACACTACTCTTCACTCCCTCCCAACGAATTCACCATCCTGAACCTGTTTTCTTCTCTAAACCTCAGCAAATCCATCGTCCTCTTATAATCCTCGACCTTTCTCAAACACGATCTCCTTTAAAATTTCTTCACAAACCCATCAAAACAAAACTCCAATCCTCTTCATTCATAACCTGTAAAACGTAATCCTCTCATAACCCCAACCTTCTTCAAACTTCTTCCAAACCTTCTTCCTCCTATAACTTCAACCAAACCCCATCTTCAACTTAAAACCATAACCCTCTTCAATAAACAAACCTGCAACTCACTCCAAAATCTTCTTCATCCCAAATCACCTCAACTCATCTTCAACCTATAACTCTTCATGTTCACACCATAACCTCCATTTCTTCGTCACCTTTAAACAACACTCCATTACCAACCTTCAACCATCTTCAACAATGAAATCAACCTTCCATTTTTTTCTCTGCTTCCCTTCCTCCACCATAAACAACCTGTCTTCATCCATGAACAAACCCCCAACAACCTTCAATAAGCTCTTAACCCCCTCCATTAACCTCCTTCTTCTCCAACCTCACCTCTTACTTTCTTTTCTTCTCCACTGTAAAAACTTCGAATCAACCTTCAATTCTCGCTACATAAATCTTGTTCACATGTTTCCTTCTTCTTTGAATGATATATCCAAACACACATAAAACAACTTTTCTATAGAGTTGAAAACCAACTAAAGCCACCACCATTTCGATATCATCATCTTCACTTCCATTAACAACCATTCGCAACCACTTCTGAACCTTCATCATCGTCAAATCTCTTAACCCAGAATACCATTCTCGTTTCGAAAACCCCCAAATCATCTTCACATTTATCAACAAAACCTTTCATCAACTTCAGATACACAAAACCATAAAACAACAACACCTCAAATCTTCAACCCGACTATTAACCTTCAAACTCCAGATCTTCATCATTCCACACATCAACAACAGGGCAACAAGAACATCGAAAAATTCTCTGCAAAAACCTACTTTCCAACCTCAACCGCGAAAACCCCATGGCCATTCTTCTTCATTTAACATCAAACCAACAACCCCTTTTCAAACTTACGAGAATCTTCAGCATTAACCCACAAACAGCCCATCTCAAACTTTCCTCCACCTTCATTCTCCATTAAAAATCCACCTCAAATCAGAAAAACCCTTTTCCATCTTCAATCGTCCCCCTCGCTCAGTAAACCTCCGCCATCTCCGAAAATCTTCCATTAAACCACGACCCTTCAAACCACACTCAACAAACACCCATCATCCTAGAGCAATATCATCAAACCCAGTTTTCCTCAAACGGACCCACTCTCCAATCTGCAGAAACTTTCCCTTTTTTTCAAAACCTTCTTCATCTTTAACCTGCGACTTCTGCGACTTTTCACCTCAATCAACCCAAACCCTCACAAATCTTCGACCAACCCCAAATCTGAACTCGCGTAAGCCATCACCCTCAAACTTCTTCTTCCATGATTATTCACTTCAAACTTCCTTCAATCATATGAACCGTTTCTTTCCTTCAATCCTCTTTGCTAAATACTTTTGACGGAACCGCAACATAAATCTCAATCCATCACTTCTTCAACCAACAACAAGCCTTAAATCCACAACCATCCCACCCAGAAATAGAGAAGAAGTTGAGGTGAAGTGAGATTAAAGACGGGAATCGAACCTGTGGTAAATGGGATGGACAAACCGTGAGCGATTGAGATCGAGAGAGGAAAGAAATTCGATTTGAGGTGAAGAAGGTTGGAGAAACTTCACTGAATTGCTTTTGTTTTTTTTTTCTTTCTTTTATTTGTTTATTTTATCATTTTATTTTTAATAAGTTTTTATTATTCTATTTTATTTTTTTTGTATAGCCAAATTAAAGGAAACTATGGTTCTCACCTGATAGATCATTGGATTGGGACCAGATATACATTTATTGTGAAGTCCATTTTTTTTTCTTCACCTGCTACTTGATTTCACTACCCCATTCGTTTTGTCATATATGGTTTTATGATTTATAATAATTTTTAATTAAATTTGTACTTGTTCTTTTTATTTATTTGACAAAAATTGTTTTAAAGAAGGGTTAATATATTGTTTTTTTCTAAGTTTTTGTTTATATTGTTTCATATTCAAATTTCGATTTCTTTTAGAATTTTGATTCATTTTTTTTAGAGATTAAATCTTATTTCTCATTTGTCATTGGACCTTTTATCCCATTTTCATCTGTTTTGGTCGATGACGAGACCTCTATTGTTTTTCTGTCAAATTATTGATGAGAAACGATGGATCTGAGACCACCTCTTTTCTATCCACATTATGCCCCGATTCGATTCAAAACATTGTCAAACCATCTTCCTAAAATAAATCATCTTTGTATTGAACTAAAAGAGGGGATTAAGTGTAGACTTTCTTCCTCTCCGAGTGTCGAGATGCTCACTGTAGTGTGGGTGGTTTAGACACTCGTCTTTCAATACGAAGACATTTTTTCTCTTTTCAAACCTTCTCTCTTAAAACCTCGGCCCCGCGCCGAGTGCATTTTCGAAATCCCTTTCAATAAGGAATCAATTCTCTTTGTATTGAATTAAAAGAGGGGATTAAGTGTAGACTTTCTTCCCCTCCGAGTGTCGAGATGCTCACTGTAGTGTGGGTGGTTTAGACACTCGTCTTTCAATACGAAGACGCACCTTTATTCACCATCTCTCACTTTCACAACTTCCTTCCGCAACCTTTCTCACCTAAAACCTCGGTCCCGTACCGAGTGCTTTTTCAAACATTTTCTTAACAAAAACTTGAATGGTCGTGGAGTGGTTAGGCGTAGGCCTTGTCCTATCCCGAGTGCTGACATTTACCGTAGGGTTCTCTGTCGCAAAGCACTTACCATTTAAAACCAAAAACATCTTTAATAAGACAACGAAGTTCTCTTTACATTAAATTAAAGAGAGAGGATTAAGTGTAGTCTTCTTCCTCTCTGAGTGTTGGGATGCTCACTGTAGTGGGGGTGGTCTCGATACTCGTCTTTCAATACGAAGACGCTACGTTCGCCACACATTTTTATAACAAAAAACTTTGAGATAAGGAATTGGGTACTACCCGTAAGGGGTTACTATCCGAGGACCTATCTCGCCCCTAAAAACAATTTCACCAATCAACCTCCTTTCAAAAAGGATATGTTACGCTGTTCTACCGCAAACAGGTAACACATAAGTCTCCTCACATGCGAGCGGCAATACATCTAAACTGCTAGAATGCGCACGATAGCATCATCCACAAAACATCAACAAACTGTAGGCCGAACTACGGCTGCTCTGATTCTTTACTTCCTTCAAGTAAAGATACGTAGGCACAAGGGCCACAATCCTTGCCGAGCACATTCCCCCCATATTTATAGTTCCCCAAACTACGTCGACTCTGATTTTCTCATATCCGTTGAGAATATGTAGGCCTAGGACCGCAAAGTCCTATCGAGTCTGTTCTTTCTCTTTTCTTCCTTGTTCTCTCTTTCCTCATAACCTCTCATTTTCCTGTTTCTAACCCTTTTATCCCTATCTTTTGGAACTCTTTTTATAGCATAATATTTTAGCAAATATAATCACACATCGACAAGCAAATGGTTCCCATCGAGTACGATGGATGCGAGGGGTGCTAATACCTTCCCCTCGCATAATCGGCTTCCGAACCCGTTCTTGGTTGCGAGACCATCTTATCCATTTCTTTCTTAAGGTTTTCTCGATATTTTCCTTTCCCCTCATGGGATAAATAAAGTTCGGTGGCGAATCTTCTGTCTATCTTTTTCGCCTCCCCGTCGTTGCACGATGCATTTTTCGAGTAGCGACAATAGGGAATTAGAGTTGCAAGGATACCTGTGCATGACTGGTTGACTATGTTGCTTCGTGTGGTTAGTGATGTTGTCTTAAATATTTCAGAGCATTTTCATCATTTTGGTGGAGAGTGTTGTACCCCAAAATTTGCCTAACCTTTTTCTTACTTGATTTATGTTTCATTGCATTAGCATATCATTGTTATAGCATTCACATTGCATAGTCATGTTGCACTTTACAGGGGATCAAGAAAGGTGTGCTTAGCCATTTGAGGTTATCAAAGGTCCAAGGCCTAATCAAGATATTATATTCAAGTCATCAAGTGGTTATCATCATCAGAAGAAAGTCTAAGTCCTTGAAGAAAGGCAAGCAAGTGAATATGGTTCATCCCCTGTCTAGGAGCCTATCTGAGGATCATCTGGGGATCATAAGCCCATGGTTAGGGGTGGATATGGTTCATCCCCTGTCTAGGAGCCTATTTGAGTACTAGAAGTTCTTGATTGGATTTGTAGAACTCAAGTTATGATCCAGACAAGTTACAGGTCATCAGATGAATGTGAAATTTATTTGTGAAAGTCCACCAACTTCCAAGGCACTTTTGACCTAGAAGGATGTTTCTCCTCAACTTTTGGCCAACATGAAAGTTGTAGGTCTTGGTCTTAGCTTTCCAAAATGTACTAGAAGTCTTTCATCTGATTTGTAGAACTCAAGTTATGAGGTTTACAAGTTAGGGGTATTTTGGGAAAGTGAGATTACAGACCATTTTGGATTATGGGTCATTTCACTATCTTGTGAACCTCAAATGAAGTTTTGTTCAACACAAAACTTGCTCAAAATGGGATTTTAACTTTAATCAAGCATCCATGAGGTATTGGTTTGGCTTAGAACAAGAGTTGGTTTGAAGGAATTTGACAAAGGGGATTTTTAAAGGGATTAAAAGGAAAAAAAATCCAAAATAATTCACAAGTGTTCAAAAAATGACAAATGAGTGCATATTTTGATTGGAAATAATATTTTGAGCACAATGACATTGCTAGAATTTCAATTTGACACATAATTCATGGCATTCTTCTTTGTTACTTCATGAGAAAGTCACACATCAAAGATCCACCATGGGATGAAATTGAAGGTGCAATCTGAGCCATTCATACTCCACAAGGCATAAGCAATGATTTTGAAGCTTCTTGAAGGCAGAAACAAGGGATTCTCGTGGCTGCCATGTGAGGGTTTAGAAGAGAAAAGTGAATTTTGGATATCTTAAATTGGGCCTCCAATGGGCCTGAGAATTGTCCAAACAGATCATATATAAGTTCCAGATCCATATCAGAGCTTTTTTTGGTGGCATTTGGTGAAGAAATCAGTTACAGCGGTTAGAGATTGAAGCTTCAAAATCCAAAATCGTGTTTGCTTTTCCAGGGGATTTCAAGGCCAATTGTGGATCCTATTAGCTTCAGTGATCATCAGTGAAGATTTCTGCACGAGTTGGAAGCAAGATTCACACTGCAACTACTCCAATTTCAAGCTATATTTCAGGTTCTTACTCTTCAAAATTCCTCTTGATTTAGACTGTTTTAGCATGAATTAAGCATGTGGCTAGGCTTAGGGAAGGACATAGATGAATTTAGGATCATAATCTTGAGGTTTAGATACAATTTAAGTGGTGGTGCAATTTTTGTTTGAGATCGTATCTAGCTGTTCTTGAGGTGTTAGCGTGAATTGAATAACTTAGGTTGGTTCCTGAGAGGTGAGGAAGAGATCTGTGGCATCAATTTGAAGTTTGGTGATGATTGTGGAATTGGTGATTTCTTCTGTTCATGTTCGTGTTTGGTTTTCCATGGAGAATTAGCAAGAATGGATGAGAGATTCGTGATCAGGATGAAAAAACGAGGAGATTGGAACCGATTTCATTCAATTTGGTGAGGGTTTCATGATTAGCACTGTAATGCCTCGTCGGAGAAGACGACCGAAGGTCTTCTCCGGCCACCACACTTGTTCCCTCCCAGTTGCAGGTTCAAACGGGGACGATTACTGTGGACCATTGGATCAGTTTGAAGTACTTGACTAAGTCCTAAGATTGGACGCGTGAGATTTGCCCTGAAGTTTTAACCCTTGACCACATCTAGAACGTTGCGCTTCATTTATGCGCTGGCACGCTTGTGGTCATTGGATGGATAGACTACTAATCAGATCCTAAGGCTTTAGTTATTTCCTGGCTTTTTATTTTCTTTAATTGTTTTTCCATTTTCTTTAATTGCTTTTATCTTCCTTAATTCATTTTAAATTGAATATTGGTCAAAAAAATATGAAAAAAATATGTGCATGATCCTTGCTTTATTCCTGATTTTTTGATGCTCTTGGATTTTATTTTGGCTGAATTCCCAATTTATTCTCCATTTTTCCATTTTATTGAATTCATTTAATTTGGCATTTTGGGCTTGTCACTTGCTGATTTTTGTATTCCTTTTTGGTATAGAATTAAGACTTGATATTTTGCTGGCTGGTAGTAGACATCTTGATGAGATTGTAGGATTTTTGTGGTGATTTTTTTAGATAAATCTAAGTTCTGTTTTGGAGTAGGTTTTTAGAAGCTTCCCCTTTTGGCCCTTCATTTGACACCTCTTAGTTTAGAATTTCTTAAGTGACCTTAAACATTGATTTAGGCTCTGATCCGTTTACCCTAGGTTCCCAACACATTTATGATCCCTTAGAAAAATTCATATGTTTTTAGAAGTTGATTTAGTATTTTAATTAGATGGTTTATTAGACATGTTTCCAAATCTTTTTTGATGGTTTATTAGACATGTTGATGCTTCTGTAGACTTAATTGTAAGGTTTAATTTGTTGCATTAGTTCCCTTTAGAGGCTTGCTTTTAGAGCTTATAGAATTAGGTTTTTTAGAGCCTTTAGGAGTTTCTTCCTTTTTCATAAGCATGGTTTGCTTTGGTTTTCATTCCATTTCCCATCCAATGATGCAAGGTTCCTTTGTGGGAGCCTAGTCCCTCCATTGGAAGGACTTAAGGCCTACCACAAAAGTTAAAACCTTTGAGGATACCAATCTTAGATGAGTGGTTGAGTGCCATGATGGATTCCTTTGGTTGCCATCATGCTTCCCCTCATCATGCAATAATCTTTGTGTTAATTCACATCATCTATTGATGGAGTAAGTTGAAGCTTAAGGGTGAAGGCCTTATTCCCTTTTCTCTTGATGGATAACTTGGATATGAAGACAACTACAAACTGTTGGGCTGCTTTACTGCTAGAAGACTGCTTTACTGTTGGGCTGCTGGCTTGTTGTCTTGTTTGTTGTT
Source organism: Lathyrus sativus (assembly GCA_963859935.3). Taxonomy (NCBI): domain Eukaryota; kingdom Viridiplantae; phylum Streptophyta; class Magnoliopsida; order Fabales; family Fabaceae; genus Lathyrus; species Lathyrus sativus. The sequence goes on along the minus strand of OZ012739.1, from coordinate 143,895,629 downwards.
CTTGTTGATTGACTGTATTTGTGTGACTGTTTGTCTGGTGTGTTGCATTAGACTAGGCTTTCATATAGTTGGTTTAGGCCTGAGTGCATTGAAGGGTTGAGCTTGGCTCCCTTTGCTTGTTTTCATTAGAGGTTGAGTCTGTCTCCCTCTGCTCGTCTGTTACTGTTTGGCTTTGCTTGTTGGATGAAGGTTGAGTTTGTCTCCCTTGCCTGTGTATTGTGTTGCTTTTGTTTGTTTGCTCTAGAAGTTGAGTTTGTCTCCTTCTGCTTGTATTGCTGCATTGCATGCATTTTACTTACAGTTTTATTCCTTCAGACTATTGCTTTTGTTGTTGCTTTCCTTTGCCATGTTCCCTTAGGATTTCCATTCCTTCTTATTCAAGTTGGAATGTGATAGACATTAAGGTTCTAACCATGCATGATAACATTAGGTAGTTCCCTCCTAACCTCAATCATAGGATCAACTTTGCATGACAACTTTAGGATTGGATTAGTTCCCCTTTAGTGCGTCCTTTCTCTTCTCGTCTTCAAACATCTTTAAAACACTTAATAAAGATTAACGCGTGTTGTACGCTACGAGCCTTAATAACTTGAGAAAGGGTTGTTGGAGAGTTTTTCTTCATTAGCTTGGGTGTTTAGCGTGGTACCCTTTGGGTGACATGCGACGCATTCACTCTTAAGTCCAAGTCTTTAGTGCAACAGGAGTTACAAACAAAACTCAAAACACTTCTTCTTTAAAAGCTAGAAAACAAAGATCAAACTTCTTTTTATCCCTTGGGGCCTTTAACCCTTGGAAAACATTTTCATAAGGAGAGTTTTGTTAACTCTCGGTTCTACCGTAAACGGTAAACGCCTAAGTCTCCAAAGGTCGAGCTGCATACACCAACTGCTAGAACCATCTGTTAACCCTACTCGGGTAAAACATTTTGAACCAACCTGTGGTCTTGTTAGCCCGAACTACGTTTGCTCTGATCTTTCGCGCCGTATGAAAGTACGTAGGAACGAGATGAGATATCTCGGCGAGCAACCTTCCCCTGTAACCCGTAGTTAGGCGAACTACGTTGACTCTGATTTCTCGTTCCAGACGAGAATACGTAGGCATAGAACTGCTGTGTTCTGTCGAGTCATTTTTCTTTTCTTTTTAGACCAGACTTTTAGCGTAGATAGATAAAACCAACCCGTCAGATAAACACAACAAGCATGGATCCCATCGAGTACGATGGACGTGAGGGGTGCTAATACCTTCCCCTTGCGTAACTGACTCCCGAACCCAGACATGGTTGCGATGACCTTGTCTTATACCTTTTCGTCAGGTTTTTCCGATTGTTTCCTTTCCCGTTCTGAGGGATAAATAACGAAAGGTGGCGACTCTTCTGTTTTTCCGGCACCTTATTTTCGCGGTAGCGATAGCTGGCGACTCTGCTGGAGATTCTAGTTCCCTGTGCGAGTCAATCCTAGCGCTTGCGTGTTTATCTGTTGGGTTTGCATTTATTTATCGCATTTTACTTTCTGCATTTTATTTTCAGTATGATATCATTATTATGCTATTGTGGGAGGGAGGCTCTGATGAGTGATAAGCCAGACCCAGGCTTGAGTGTATACCTAGCATTAGTTGTGGAAAGTAGTGGGCGCGTGCATGCTTTGCATGTACTAGTGTCTCACAAAATCCACGCTCAGACGAGATTCTCCCGGTTGACTTCTTTTCCGGCCCTTTGGGCTTGAGGGGTTGTTGGTTTAGAGGATTGTCGACTCTGGGGACCGATCATTTATGACTCAGCTAAGTGAGGCCTCTTCAGGGAGTGATGATGCCAAACCAGAAATGGTGAACGTATCATCATTTCGTGAAAGTCTGTGACGCTGGGAAACGCATAGGATGCCATACCTTTATAAGTGGATTAGGTCCATACCTGTGAGTGGGACTGGGGTTATGCAGGAAGCCTTTGCCTTCAGATTACCCGGTTTTCTCTACAGTTTGAATCAGAATTATTGGTATCAGTTGGTTCCTATCAGAGCGGTGCCATGTGCTTGTCAAGCCAGAGCTTTGGTTCTTCTGAGCATAGTGATCTTGATCCCTTGTGTGTGCATTTAGCATTTTGCATTATTGCATTGTCTTTGCATCTGCATTTCATTTTTGCATATCCATCCTCAGCCGGAACAGGGAGCTTACCCGTCTTTTGTCCGCTTCGTCAGTTGGTTTCCCGATATTCGCATTGGACTTGAGTTAGCTTCTGGGAGGATCATGGACTCAGGAGAGCAGAACTTGGTTGTTACTCGGGCAGAGTTTGAATTGTTGAAGAATCAGTTGAGTCAGTTCATGGAAGCCATAACAGCTATGAATAGAGGAGAGAACAATATTCAGAGGACTCCGGTGAACAATGTAGCTCAGCCTGTGCAAACTCCTGTCAGAGATAAAGATTCATCTTCTCTCGATGACACAGAGTATCAGAGTTTCACTTTCTCTACGCCAGATTCTCCAAGGATTGTTCCATCTCTAAGAGTTGATCCACAGGTTAATACTGAGAATCCACGGACTGTTGAGTATATGAGAAGATTGCAGCTGTTGGAAGATCAGCTGGCTACCCTGATGAGTAAGAATACTCTTGATATGAATGCTTCGAGCATGTGTTTGGTGCCAGGCCTTGTGGTGCCTCCAACGTTCAAGGCGCCCAATTTTGAGAAATACAAAGAGGATAGTTGTCTGAAGCTACATTTGGTTATGTTCTGCAGAAGAATGACTTCACATGTCACCGATGACAAGCTTATGACTCACTGTTTCCAAGATAGTTTGATTGGGGCATCTTTGGACTGGTATATGCAGTTGGAGAGTGACAACATCAAATCATGGTCAGATTTAGCCAATGCCGTCTATTGCACCCTAAAATTTGACCAACCGGGTCCCGTATCTGGCCCTATGTTTCGATGCATGACCGCATTCGCATTCGCATATCGCATACGGTGCATTTTTTCAGTTGTATTGATTTTATCGGGATCACAGCCCTCGTCTCGCGTCTCAGGTGTTTTTAGCAAGTTCAGATAGGCAGAATCGTTTTTGGGAATTCGTGCTATTCCCGGTGTTTTCAGCACGCGCTGCTATTTTTAGGGATATTTCGATGTCCATTGATTTTTACCGGCTATTTTGTTACGCTCTCGCAGTGTTATTTGTGGTTTTGTACTATTTTTGCTCCCTCTGGATTTACTGTGTCTTTTTTGGATTTTTATTAGATCTTATTAGCCATTTTGTAGAAGTTAATAGGTTTTGATTTAGATATTAAATAGATTTTAAATGTTTTTAGAATATAAATAGAATATAATAGATTTTTCTTTTATTAGTTTTAAATAGAATTTTAATAGATTAGTAGAATAATAGTATTAGATATATTTTTAATATAGGTTTTAATAGTTTGTTAATAGATATTAGTTTTAATTTTTTTAATATAGGATATTAGAATATAAATAGATTAGGGTATTAATTGTGTTTTTAGTCTTAATTAGAGTTAAATAATTAGGAATGGTTCTAATAGTTCATTAGATTAGGAATTAGTCGTTTGTCCTTTTTTAATCATTTTCATTAATTAGGTTAATCAGGTTTTTTGTCCATTAATTTTTGTTGGGCCAGTTTCATGGTGGAGGCCCAGTCCAATTTTCAGTCCCATATCAGTCCAGATATCAATGCCACATGTCATATATACGAAGCCACGCGTGTGCATTAAGGGGAGGCCACCTCATTTCATTATTCACCCACACGCTGACACATCATTTTTTTCTCTCTCTCCCCCTCAACACGTGGCCAGCATGCAACTTCTTCCGCTGCCACTTGTCATCACCTGAACTTCACCAGTTGCATGGCCGGCGGCCATGCAACCACCGCAACTTCCAGTTTCCGGCCACCGTAACTAACCAGTAACCGTCTCCGGCCGCCGCAAACTTCGCCGGAAAACTCAAAAAACCCAGAATCACCGTTTCTTCATCTTCTCCGTTCGCATCTTCATCAACTTCTCACCGGCAAAATTAAACTAATCCAAACAACGCCGGAAACCAACACCGGAAACCATCGCCGGAAACTTCATCACCTCACCGGGAAACTCATACGAGTTCGTCATTGTTCTTGATGTTCATCACATTTTCCAGATCTTCATACCAAGTGCATCTATGAACATTCAAACCTTCATTAGATTTTCCAGAAATCCACAAGATCCTCATCCATGTTCATAACCGTTTCCAGAATCTTCAACCAACTGCAAACAATTCATCCGATCTTCATCCAATTTTTTCGGATTCGTCATCAATATGGTAACTGTTTTTTCCAGATTTCTTCGATGATCCTCAAAGATTTTCATCCTCTTCGTAAAGACCTTCAAGTCGTGCATCTGAAACTCCAGATCCATCAACCACCTTCATCCTCAAGAATCTCAAGATTCAAGAACCTTCATCCATTTTCCAGAATTCCCTCAATATTCATCCAGATCCATCCGTTTTCGCGCATGTTTCCAGATCTTCGATGCAAATCATGCGATCTTCATTCAAACATTCACGGACTCGCTTTTTCCATACAGGGTCTTCATCATTCATCCAACCTTCGAACAACCCAACTCAAGATCTACATTCAACTCCATACCATCTATCAAGTTTTCTACCTTCAGAGTTGAATCACTCAGGTGCCAAGTCTCCATCTTCGTCTAATTTTCGTCGTTGTTGCATTGTTTAGATGATGATTGATGGAAACAAGATTGAACAGAGAGGGATGAAGGTTTTTTTGTGTAAAATTTGAGGAGAAGAAGAGGTGAATCGTAAGAGGAGAGTTCGTTGGCGGCGGCGGAGGCTGAGTGAGATGGAGCTAGGGTTTCAGATTGGAAATGAGAGTGAGGGAGAGTGTTGGACCCAGGAGGCGTGGGACTTGGGCCTAATTCGTTTTGCCAATTCATCACCTCCGTTTCGTTTCCCTACCCCCCGTTCGTGTACTTGGTGAATTGGGCTGGGCCCAACGAACCTATTTACGGTGCACCCTTGGTTTCATTATCAAACCCCCTCCCCTGTTTTTTTTATTTGTTCCATTTTTTTTGGGCTGGGCCTCTATTTTATTTCTTTTCTGCTGCACACCCCCCTGTAACAGCTGTACCCCCCTCCCTTTGTATTTTCTTTATTTTTACTTTAGTTGTTCTCTTTATGAAAAAAAAAGAAGAATAAAAGAATATTAAGAGAAAATATTTTGGAAAAAGAGAAAAATAAAAAAGTGGAAAATAAAGAATAGAAAAAGAAATATGAAAAGAATAGAAGAAAAAAGTAAAGAAGAAGTATAAAAATATTAGTTTGTAGATTTCATATTTTCTTTAGAATAGATATTCTTCATAGGAGTTTATTTTACCTTTTTAGAGGTAGTTTTAGAAGTCCACTTGTTAGGGGACTATTTTCCATTTGATTTTTCGTGATGAATAGGATAGGGTTTTAAGGAGATTATTTTTCAGTTCTCAATCATTGTAACCATTTTTCAGAATGTTAATAAAACGAGATTTGAGCTGTGGTCCCGAAAGTAGCCGAACTACAGCTGCTCTGATTTCTCGTACTAGACGAGAATATGTAGGCATAGGATACGATATCCTAGCGAGCACACTAACAACTAACCTTTTGTTCTCTCGCTGCTGTGCGATCGAGACTTTCCCGCTTACGACTGATTGTTATCCCTTTCTCTTGCCCGAGTGCATTTGACACCAGACCGTAGCTTTAGTTCCCATAGGTTCTCGTACCTTTAAAACCAGTTTAATATCTCACTTCCTGTGTGTGAGAACACCATGCTTAGCCGTAGTTAGCCTGAACTACGAAAGCTCTGATCTTCCATGCAGTGTGGAAGTACGTAGGCACAAGACACGAAGTCTTGGCAAGCCAATTTCCCCGTAGTTCCGAACTACGTTGACTCTGACTTTCTCTCTTGAGAATACGTAGGCATAGAGTGCGACGCTCTATCGAGTCAATTCCCTTCTGTTTAGATTTAGCAGCCGTAGATAGATTGTTTTGCATCCTTTAGACAACCCAAGCAAGCGTGGATCCCGTCGAGTACGACGGACGTGAGGGGTGCTAATACCTTCCCCTTGCGTAACCGACTCCCGAATCCAGGTTTTGGTTGCGACAACCATACCTTTTCCCGTTTTTTGCGAGGTTTACTTCGAGCGTTTCCTTTCCCTCCTTTGGGATAAATAACGCACGGTGGCGACTCTTCTGTCAGCCGGCGCCGATTTTCGCAGTAGCGACAGCTGGCGACTCTGCTGGGGACTGCGATAGTTCCCCATGCATGTGGGATCCAACGTCCCCTAAGAGAGTCAATCCTAGAGCTTGTTTGCTTGTCTTTTGGGTGTTTATTTTTTCATTGCTATTATCTGTTGCTGTTGTGCTGGGGAGGGTGATACTTTGAGTGATAGCCGGACCTGAGCTGCTTGAGTATGCATTTAGACGTAGTTGTGGAGATTAGTGGGCGAACCTGTTTGCTAAGCAGACACGAGTTCCCCACGAAATTCACGCTCAGACGAGGTTCTCTCCGAGGTGCTTCTTTCCGATCCTGAGGATCTGAGGGGATTCCAGACATGAGGATTGTCGACTCTGGGGACCGATCAATTGGAAGTCAGCTAAGTGAGGCCTCTTCATGAGATGATGGTGCCACTCCTTCTGGGAATCGTATTGTCGCTTATGAAAGTCTGTGATGCTGATGACCGCATAGGATGCCGTGCCTTAGGTCCATACCCGTGAGTGGGGGGGTTTTTGCGAGAAACTTGACTTCCAGCCTACCCGCTATCTTGGCGTTCTCTTTTAGAGAGAACGTACTCCGTCAGCAGTACAGCAGTATTCAGAGCGTGCTGTGGGAGCTGTGATCCCGTGTTTGCTGCATTGCATTGCATTTGCATAAGCATCTTTGCATCATATTGCATAGCATTTCTCCAGCTGGCCAGAGCTCTTATCCAGCCGTTATTTGATTTCAGAAGGTGATTATCCGGTGATCGGTCTGAGCAACTGTTGATTGTCAGAGGACGACCAAGGGGTTGAAACGGATCAAGCAGAATCAAGCAGTGCCGTCAGTTGAAAGTTGTTGATAGTCATGTCAGGAAACGACTTCCAGATTGCTGATGCCTTGTCAGGCTTTATTATGACGACCAATCCTTTGTATGATTCCACGTCTGACGAAGGCTTTCCGCAAGTGAATAACCTTACTGCAGCTCAACTTGTGCAGACTTCTGTTAGAGGCCAAAATCTGCACCAACATTTTGTCATCCCAAGTGAACGTTCTTCTTCTGATGCCGCGAATTATCAGAATGTTATTCCTGCTGGTTTGATCTCCCGAAGAGAAGTTCCGATAGTGAGGACTAATAATCCATTAGCTCTTGTGCAAGCTAAGAGGTTGCACGCATTGGAGGAACAAGTCAAAGCCCTGGAAGTTAAGAACGATGTTGGTCTCAATGCTTCAGATATGTGCTTGGTTTCTGACCTAGTGTTACCTCCTAAATTCAGAGCGCCGAAGTTTGAAAAGTATAAAGGAGATAGTTGCCCGAGGCTACATTTGGTGATGTTCTGCAGAAAGATGACTTCGTTTGTGCAAAACGACAAGTTGATGATTTACTGTTTTCAGAACAGTTTGATTGGGGCATCTCTACGTTGGTATATGCAGTTAGAGAAGGATCAGATTCGATCATGGGTGGATTTAGCCAGAGCTTTCCTGAAGCGGTATGATTACAATATGGACATAGCTCCCATTCGCATGGAGTTGCAATCTTTGTCTATGGGGATCAATGAACCTTTCAAAAAGTATGCTCGGAGATGGAGGGATTTTGCTTCCAGAGTGGAACCACCGATCCCTGACCGAGAGTTAGCAGGCACAAAGCCCGTACTTTGAGAGATTGCTTGGAGTTTCGCTGAACTTCTTCGAATTAGTGGGATTTGGAGAACGTATTGAGAATGCTATAAAGATTGGAAAAATTCAGGTCGTCTCAAGCGGTCAGGCTAGTGAAACTGAATCTCTCCACGACTATCAGAACGAAGAAGGAGTTGTGATCAATGCCGTCATGCCAGATGTTGGGTATCCTCGAGATGAATCAGTGAAATCTGTTGGATCAGTATCTTCTATGCCTTGTTATGCTGGACAGACAGCTGTGCCTGGGGCACCATATCAGAAGTCTTATGTCGTTTCCCTTGCAAATCAGCGAACTCGTGGCCGAGGTTATCAGAATCAGCGTCAGGATCAGAACAGACCTCGTAGCAATTTGGAACGAAGGAATGCTCCTTCTCACCCAGTTCCTGTGCCGTACAGTCAGCTTTTGCCACAGTTGGTTCAAAACGCTTTGGTGGAGCCGAAAGCTCTCAAGCCTGTGCCAGAACCTTACCCTCCTGGGTACAATCCCCACGTTCAGTGTGGTTACCATGGCGGGTCACCGGGGCATTCGACTGAAGATTGTAAAGCGTTTCAGGCAAAGGTACAGCAGTTGATCGACCAAGATCGCATTTCCTTTCGAGAAGGATTTCTGTTTGTTCATACCAAATGCTCAGTTGTTTAAGCTCGTAGACTCGGAAAGTATTCCCCAGCAAAAGCCAGTGGTCCAGACAGGCAGGCGCCCTCAGCATTGGCAGTCATCAGACTTTATATCATTTGAATTTGTAGTTTCTTTTCTGTTAGTTACTACTTGCTGTAAACATTGTATGTTTCGAATGGTAATAATAATAAGGTGAATATGCATTTTTCTGAATTAATCATGTCGTTGTCGCTCATTTACTGCATTGCACTGACACTTGCATTTTATTCACTCCACTTTATCACTGTGATTAGCAAAGACTGGAGGGAGGATGACGAAACTGAACTCATAACCGATGATCGTATGCTTTCAGATAAGACCTTACCGATGACGTACAAGGCATTGTTTCAAATCCCCAAACACTGGAGATATAAGGAGTTAGTCCCTTGTTAACCACTTTGAGCCAGGAAGTAGAAGTTTTTTCGGACTTTTAAACCCTCACATCTTAACCTGGGGCAGGGTAGTTGTCAGTTAGCTTGACCGAGCATTCAAGTCTTACAGAGGAGTGTTGTCTTTCGAGGACCATTTACAGTTTATGCCTCTCAAGAGGTCGTACCTCGTCGACCACAATGGGTAAACCTCACCAATCAGGAGTGAGACAGTTATAATCCTTTCGGAGCAATCAAGACAACCAATGTCACACGACTTTGTTCCAAAAGAAAGAAAAAGAAAGCCCGCTAAGTAAAAAGAAAGAAAAAGCTGGAAAGCTAATACTTAGGAAAAAATCAGGGCATCCCACTGGACTTCAAAAGAAAACGAAAAAACGAAAAGAACTCAAAAGGAGTCAGTCCAGGAAAAAATTAGGGAATCAAAAGAATGAAAAAGAAAGGATACCAATAGAAAAATCACCAGTGAAAGACAAAGTTGTGTATACAGACACCGAAAACGAAAAGGAGTAACTATCACTCCGGAAAAGCCCTGTGAGTTCCTTAACTGTGGTTCTTACCACTCAACATACCTCTCGAAGAGGCGAGCGCTTGTGCCAGGTTAACTGAACCTTAGGATCGGAGATCATCACGTAGAAGGGGTGGGTACAAATCAAAATTTGAGCCAAATATCCTTTGTTTCACGAACCGTGAACCCGACCACGATACAACCCTTAAAAGACCTAATTGAGGCAGGGTTTATTCTGAAAGCGCATTACGATAAGGTTGAGTAACCTGACTCCTTCTTGATTTGCTAGTCACATCCTCGTTGTGTTTTTCACTGACCACGTAAGCACTACGTTTGAACTCTGGTTCATTCGTCACTCACAATCATGACACGTAAATGAGTGACAGCACAAAAAATTTCAAAATCTGCATGAACACTGCATTAAGATTACCATTCGTAAATAGACAATTTTAATTGCAGGTTAGTAGTTGACATGAAGGAAATTCCATCAGGGAATAATCGAATCGAACCGAATAATTCAACAGTCTGGATCGGAATGACGTATGTTGTGAAATCCTGTAAATCCGGGGCATTGACTTCCAGTGAGTTCGGAATCAATTAGTCTGAGGACAAGTCCCGAAGCTTAAGTTGATCAGGGGCAGTTTGCTTGAGAAGCAGTTGATCAGAACTGAATCTTCTCGAGAGCCAATCAGGGGCAATTATACAGAACGTGGAGATTTGAAAGCAGATACTTCAGGTGGATAATCAGATCGGGTTAAGTCGCTAGAACACTCAGTCAAGGGCAAAGTCACTTCAGAGATAGTGAAAACCAACTGGGTTGATAGGGGTTGAATCCTTTTGTCGTATAGATACCGGGGCAAGTAATCTCGAGGTCGTCTCGTAGCAAGCTGTTCAGAGTAATACTCCCAAGAGTTAGATTGGGGCAAGTTGAGTGTACTGGGGCAAGTTATTCAAGCCAGTCTGTTTCTCCCCAGCCGGAGTTGAGTATCGGGGAATCGTGTCATTACCCTTATCAAAAACCTTAACATTCCGAAAAAGGCCTTGCTGTCGTTAGATCATTGACCTGCAGTCTAAACCTGTTACGTGTCAGTAACCAGTCGTTTCCAAAGTCCAGTTCTCGCCTGGCAAACCGGTAACCAGTTCTCATCTGGCCCACCCTTCCGTAAACATCAGTTCCCGTCTGGTGTAGGTTATTGTAAGCATCAGTTCCCGTCTGGTGTAGTTTATTGTAACCAATTCTCGTTTAGTCACCGTTTATTCAAGTGTTGTATCAGTTCTCGTCTGGTACATGTCGTTGTGTAGCCAGTTCTCGTCTGGTCACTGTTTTCCTAATCTATTTTGCTATCAGTTCTCGCCTGGTAGCCTACCTTTGAATGCTAGTTCTCGTCTAGTATTTTCCATATCTTCCGTCTTGTACATAGTCCATGTTCATACTAAACCAGTAAAAATAGAAACCTAAAGGTATCTGACACAGTAGTTCCCAATGACTCGCATGTTGTCATGTTCCCCGATACAAAGCTCTACGGATACCAGTGCTCCGATTGATGTTTGAATTCCTTGTGGATGTTGTTAAATCAGAATTGCTACTCTTCAGCAGATGAAAGTTGTGTATTATCGCAGGAGTTGAGATCACATTTTATCCCGCATCAAAGTAGGATCAGGAGTATCCTCAGCAGATTAAGATTGATATCCTTGATAGTAGGGGCATTCCCAGCAGTGTGCTGCGCGCAATCAACCCCAGTTTGGGTCAATCCCCACAGAGCACAATCAGTTGCCAATGGTTTTAAGAGAGCATCCCCAAGCAGGGTTGTTTTTTCTTTCTCCCCAAGCAGGGTGGCCTTTCCATTTCTCCAGCAGGACGGTTATCCCCAGCGGATTTGGTTTCCCTTTTCCAGCATTTATGTTGCTGAGATGATTCTGTGATATCAGGTTACCCTCAGTCGGAGTTGACGTCTACCTTCGGCATTTATTTTGCCAAGCGGTTTTCAGACCTGGTGTTCTCTGGCAGCTCGAGCCTGCATTTACATTCGCATATATCGTCATAGCATTTATACAAACATATAGCATTTCCATGCCGTACGGGGCATTGCATTTACAAATACATAGCATATTCATGTCATATAGGGTATTGCATCATTTCAGGCATAAGCATTTCGAAACATGGACCAGGTTGGTTACCTCATGGCTTTCGAGTATGTTCCCTTGCAGAGTTGTTTGGGTTAAGCTTTTCTTCTCCCCCAGCGAAGTGATTCTTCACATTTGGTTGTTACGTCGGCACCGAAAAAAAAGAAAGAAAGATTGACATATATCAGATTTTCGAAGCTGCCTCCTGTTGACAGAATGGGTGCCGAGCAGTCGATTCAGAAGTTCCCCAGGAGAATTTTCCTCAAGTTCGCCGTGAACTGTGAGATGACAGGATTTGATCCCATAAGTAAGATGGGAATCAAGTTGTTTGCTTTCCGAAGCATTATTCCAATACTTGTGGCGTCACACAAGTGATTGATGTTAAACATAAAGGAGAGAAATTTTTATCAGATAATTGGCCAGTTGTTGCTGTGACAACCAGATTTCAGTTCATTGGAGGCTATTCCTCAAGCAGTTTTGCAGTATATTCCCACGGTTGGCAAATTTCAGGGTTTCATTTGTATTCAACCGTCATCTACCTTTGAATGTTTGAAGGCTGGGCGCTCTTCAACCATTCAGGTCCAAGCCGCTTAAATAGGGGCAGCTGTTGCACCCTAAAATTTGACCAACCGGGTCCCGTATCTGGCCCTATGTTTCGATGCATGACCGCATTCGCATTCGCATATCGCATACGGTGCATTTTTTCAGTTGTATTGATTTTATCGGGTTCACAGCCCTCGTCTCGCGTCTCAGGTGTTTTTAGCAAGTTCAGATAGGCAGAATCGTTTTTGGGAATTCGTGCTATTCCCGGTGTTTTCAGCTCGCGCTGCTATTTTTAGGGATATTTCGGTGTCCATTGATTTTTACCGGCTATTTTATTACGCTCTCGCAGTGTTATTTGTGGTTTTGTACTATTTTTGCTCCCTCTGGATTTACTGTGTCTTTTTTGGATTTTTATTAGATCTTATTAGCCATTTTGTAGAAGTTAATAGGTTTTGATTTAGATATTAAATAGATTTTAAATGTTTTTAGAATATAAATAGAATATAATAGATTTTTCTTTTATTAGTTTTAAATAGAATTTTAATAGATTAGTAGAATAATAGTATTAGATATATTTTTAATATAGGTTTTAATAGTTTGTTAATAGATATTAGTTTTAATTTTTTTAATATAGGATATTAGAATATAAATAGATTAGGGTATTAATTGTGTTTTTAGTCTTAATTAGAGTTAAATAATTAGGAATGGTTCTAATAGTTCATTAGATTAGGAATTAGTCGTTTGTCCTTTTTTAATCATTTTCATTAATTAGGTTAATCAGGTTTTTTGTCCATTAATTTTCGTTGGGCCAGTTTCATGGTGGAGGCCCAGTCCAATTTTCAGTCCCATATCAGTCCAGATATCAATGCCACATGTCATATATAACGAAGCCACGCGTGTGCATTAAGGGGAGGCCACCTCATTTCATTATTCACCCACACGCTGACACATCATTTTTTTCTCTCTCTCCCCCTCAACACGTGGCCAGCATGCAACTTCTTCCGCTGCCACTTGTCATCACCTGACCTTCACCAGTTGCATGGCCGGCGGCCATGCAACCACCGCAACTTCCAGTTTCCGGCCACCGTAACTAACCAGTAACCGTCTCCGGCCGCCGCAAACTTCGCCGGAAAACTCAAAAAACCCAGAATCACCGTTTCTTCATCTTCTCCGTTCGCATCTTCATCAACTTCTCACCGGCAAAATTAAACTAATCCAAACAACGCCAAAAACCAACGTCGGAAACCATCGCCGGAAACTTCATCACCTCACCGGGAAACTCATACGAGTTCGTCATTGTTCTTGATGTTCATCACATTTTCCAGATCTTCATACCAAGTGCATCTATGAACATTTAAACCTTCATTAGATTTTCCAGAAATCCACAAGATCCTCATCCATGTTCATAACCGTTTCCAGAATCTTCAACCAACTGCAAACAATTCATCCGATCTTCATCCAATTTTTTCGGATTCGTCATCAATATGGTAACTGTTTTTTCCAGATTTCTTCGATGATCCTCAAAGATTTTCATCCTCTTCGTAAAGACCTTCAAGTCGTGCATCTGAAACTCCAGATCCATCAACCACCTTCATCCTCAAGAATCTCCAGATTCAAGAACCTTCATCCATTTTCCAGAATTCCCTCAATATTCATCCAGATCCATCCGTTTTCGCGCATGTTTCCAGATCTTCGATGCAAATCATGCGATCTTCATTCAAACATTCACAGACTTGCTTTTTCCATACAGGGTCTTCATCATTCATCCAACCTTCGAACAACCCAACTCAAGATCTACATTCAAATCCATACCATCTATCAAGTTTTTTACCTTCAGAGTTGAATCACTCAGGTGCCAAGTCTCCATCTTCGTCTAATTTTCGCCGTTGTTGCATTGTTTAGATGATGATTGAGGGAAACAAGATTGAACAGAGAGGGATGAAGGTTTTTTTGTGTAAAATTTGAGGAGAAGAAGAGGTGAATCGTAAGAGGAGAGTTCGTTGGCGGCGGCGGAGGATGAGTGAGATGGAGCTAGGGTTTCAGATTGGAAATGAGAGTGAGGGAGAGTGTTGGACCCAGGAGGCGTGGGCCTTGGGCCTAATTCGTTTTGCCAATTCATCACCTCCGTTTCGTTTCCCTACCCCCCGTTCGTGTACTTGGTGAATTGGGCTGGGCCCAACGAACCTATTTACTGTGCACCCTTGGTTTCATTATCAAACCCCCTCCCCAGTTTTTTTTGTTTGTTCCATTTTTTTTGGGCTGGGCCTCTATTTTATTTCTTTTCTGCTGCACACCCCCCTGTAACAGCTGTACCCCCCTCCCTTTGTATTTTCTTCATTTTTACTTTAGTTGTTCTCTTTATGAAAAAAAAAAAGAATAAGAGAATATTAAGAGAAAATATTTTGGAAAAAGAGAAAAATAAAAAAGTGGAAAATAAAGAATAGAAAAAGAAATATGAAAAGAATAGAAGAAAAAAGTAAAGAAGGAGTATAAATATATTAGTTTGTAGATTTCATATTTTCTTTAGAATAGATATTCTTCATAGGAGTTTATTTTACCTTTTTAGAGGTAGTTTTAGAAGTCCACTTGTTAGGGGACTATTTTCCATTTGATTTTTCGTGATGAATAGGATAGGGTTTTAAGGAGATTATTTTTCAGTTCTCAATCATTGTAACCATTTTTTAGAATGTTAATAAAACGAGATTTGAGCTGTGGTCCCGAAAGTAGCCGAACTACAGCTGCTCTGATTTCTCGTACTAGACGAGAATATGTAGGCATAGGATGCGATATCCTAGCGAGCACACTAACAACTAACCTTTTGTTCTCTCGCTGCTGTGCGATCGAGACTTTCCCGCTGACGACTGATTGTTATCCCTTTCTCTTGCCCGAGTGCATTTGAGACCAGACCGTAACTTTAGTTCTCATAGGTTCCCGTACCTTTAAAACCAGTTTAATATCTCACTTCGTGTGTGTGAGAACACCATGCTTAGCCGTAGTTAGCCTGAACTACGAAAGCTCTGATCTTCCATGCAGTGTGGAAGTACGTAGGCACAAGACGCGAAGTCTTGGCGAGCCAATTTTCCCGTAGTCCCGAACTACGTTGACTCTGACTTTCTCTCTTGAGAATACGTAGGCATAGAGTGCGACGCTCTATCGAGTCAATTCCCTTCTGTTTAGATTTAGCAGTTGTAGATAGATTGTTTTGCATCCTTTAGACAACCCAAGCAAGTGTGGATCCCGTCGAGTACGACAGACGTGAGGGGTGCTAATACCTTCCCCTTGCGTAACTGACTCCCGAATCCAGGTTTTGGTTGCGACGACCATACCTTTTCCCGTTTTTTGCGAGGTTTACTTCGAGCGTTTCCTTTCCCTTCTTTGGGATAAATAATGCACGGTGGCGATTCTTCTGTCAGCCGGCGCCGATTTTCGCAGTAGCGACACCGTCGTGAAGCAGTACAACTACAACCTGGATATGGCTCCTAGTCGCGTGCATTTGCAAGAATTATCTCATGCAGAGAATGAATCCTTTAGGGGGTATGTGCAGAGATAGAAAGAATTGGCTACTCGTGTTCAACCACCGCTTCTGGAGAGAGAAATGGTTGACCTCTTCTTAGATACCTTGAAGGGTCGTTACTATGACATAATGTTTTGTTGTGGAATGGAAAGCTTTGCGGACTTGATGAGAATAGGAGAGCATGTCGAGAGTGGACTCAAGAATGGAAAGACTCGAGATACTACTTATGTCCCAGTTGATAAGATTGAATCAGTTGTTAGTTCCCAGGAGGAATGGGAAGGAGGAAGTGATGTTGTCTCAGAATCTCTAGCATCTCAGGCTCAGTTTTTTTCAGATGCTTCAAGTGTTCAAAGTCAACAGTCATATCATCGTCAACCACGTCAGCACGCCCGATAGAGACCAAGGAAACCTGAAAGGCAGTTTACTCAGCTACCGACGTCATACATTCAGTTGTTCTAGGATTTGGTCAAAGGTGGGCTGATAGTGCCGAAAGAGACTAATCCAATGATCCCGCCGTATCCTCCAGGTTTTGATGCCAGCGCCCGCTGTGAGTACCATGTTGGAGCACAGGGGCATTCAACGAATGGTTGTAAGGTGCTTAGAAGCCAAGTCCAAACTGTGCTAGACTCTAATAGGATATCCATCACGCCTCAGGGTGTTGTTCAGATTAATGATTCTCCTTCATCCAGTTGTGCGGGTTCATCATTTACTGTTATGGAAGACTCCACCGGAAGTGTGTGTTTGGAAGAATATCAGACTGCGGGCTCAGTTGAATATGAAGGAAGTTGCTAAAGGTTTCTGTGTCGGGTGTCGCATCTTATTTCTCTGCTTGTCCATTTAGCCTTTGTTCATTGTTGCTTGCTGACCATCACCAGGCTTGTTGGCTGAGGTCATTGTATTCATACTCATGTATGCTTATATGTTGCTTTTGTTGGTTTTGCATACTTGTGTGAGGTGTTTGTCTCCGTGCTTATGGCTTGGATTTCTCTTTGTCTTGTTGTGAATATGTGTTTGCTTTCTGCATTGCATTGCTCTCATGGCAGGTACTTCAGAACCGTGGGTCTTATTTCCTGTTCTCCACTAGTTTGTTGCAGGAATCCCCTCAGAGTTATGGAACAGAATCAGGTTGAATTGATTGAAGTCCAAGGCTAGCTAGGGAAGATTATGATGAACATGCAAGAGTTGCGTCTGGATCAGAAGACACTCACAGAGGAAAACAATCAGCTGAAGACCCAGGTGGGCTTGATCATGGAGGTGTTAAAGAATGTGCTCATAAAAAAAGATGATCAGCTACCTGAAGCCGCAGCAAGGATGCTTGTTCCACTTGTGCATGTGGAACCTGTGCCTATGGAACCTGTGCCAAGGGTTGATAAGCCTCGGATGTCTAATAGGCGACAAAGAGCTTTGAATTTTTCTCTTCAACGTGTTGCTTCTCGGGATAATCATGTGACTAGGAGGGGGTACGCTCAGAAGGTAAAATCAGCTGACAGAACTTTCGATCCGATCCCAATGACATACGCTCAGTTGTTGCAAGTTTTGCTTCATCTTCGGTTGGTCGAATTTCGGATTTTGGATCCACCTAAGGGTAAGCTACCATCAGGTTTTGATATGAATACCCGTTGCGACTTCCACTCTGGGGCACTGGGCATAGCATTGAGAACTGTCATGCTTTTAAGCACAAGGTCCAGGACCTGATTGAGTCAAAAGCTATTGAATTCACACCGAGCGGCGTAACGGTACCTGGTGGTCCTATTCCAGCTGTTGCCAAGATTATGGTCGTTCCCAAAGTTGCAGTAGGTCAGGAGTATATCCTGCAATCAATGGTGTCAGAATCCCCTTGTCCTCAGTTGTTGCCTGTGCCTAGACCAAGCTTGAGGATGAAAGCACCTGAATAAAAGGAGTCCCTGTTAATTCAGACTCAACTTCCAAGTGGTTCAACTGTCCAAGGTCAACAATTCGTCCAGTCTTTACAACAGACATCAGCTCCTTACCGTTATCGGTCAAACCTGCGTACCAGGAAAAACCCAAAGAAATCAGAGAGGCAGTTCCCTCGGTTGCCGTTTTGAGCAGAGTGGTTCCAATAAGCAACTTTGAAGATGGCTGGTTCAACAACAAATAAGTTTGAAAGCCCAGTGCTCAGAAGCTGGCAACCTGCATTTTATCATGTCATTTCCTTACATTTGTAGTTTCTTTCCTGTAGAATTGCAAAATTCGTTTGTAAAGCATGTTGTTTTTCAATTGATATTGATAATGAAATAAATATGCATGTTTTGAACTAATCCATTCGTGTTCACTCAGTGTCTTTATTTTATTTCCAAACGCTTGTTTAAGTGGAATCCGGGGAGGATGACGAAGCCCTATGATGCGTAAGCTTCCGATGCTATGCTTTTGAATAAAAACCTGTTGATGATGTACATGCATTGTTTCAAATCCCAAACACCAGAGATATAAGGAAGATAATCCCTTGTTAACCCCTTTGAGCTTAGTTGTAGGAGTTTCTTTCTAAAAATGAAAAACCCTCAATCTTAACCCGGGGCAGGGTAGGTGTCAGTTAATTTGACCAAGCGTTCAAATTACAAAAGGAGTGTCCGTTCGAGGATAGATCACACCTATATAGGTCATACCTAAAAAACCACAATGGTTAAGCCTGGTCGATCAGGAGTGAAACAGTCACAATCTCTTTAACAAGTCATACGAGCCGATGTCATACGATTTGTTCCAAAAAAAAGGGAAAGAAAAGAATCAAAAAGAAAAGTCCACTAAGTCGAATCTTGAAAGCAAACGACTTAGGCAAAAATTAGGGTACCCCGCTGAACTTCAAAATTGAAGAAACTCTAAAGAGTTAGTCCAAGCAAAAGTTAGGGGAAAATGAAAAAACGAAAAACGAAAAGCGAAAAGGGATTGCAAAATAAAAATCCTCAAACAAGAACGAAATCGTGTGGCTCCGGACGCCAAAGGACGAAAAAAGAGCGACTGTCACTTTGAAAAGTGTAATTCCTTGAACTGTCACTCAACCTTTGAAAGGAGAACGCTAAGGTCGAATTAGCTTAACGTAGGATCGGAGAACATCACGGAGAATGGGTGGGTTAAAATGAACTTTGAGCCTTTATCTTTTCTTTCATAAACCGTGAACCAGACCATGTTATAACCTTTAAAAGTCCTAATTGAAATAGGTTTGTTTCGAAAGCATACTTCGGTAAAGATCGCATCGGAACTGACTCCTAGAAAGGATTCCCATTACAGCGCTGTATTATTGTTGACATGTTATGCCACAAAATTTTTTCCAGTGAACAAGAATGGATTTTGAAAACTGCCATATGCATTGCATTTGATATGTCTTTTATGCAGAACAATGTGTTTTACTAGCGAGTAAGCGCTTGACAGCGGGAAAGTTTCCAAGATGGAAAGATTTGATCAGGACAGAATGCAGGACGCCAGAATATCCCGGCAAACCGGGGCAAGCTAGGTCAAATGATCGCGGCATGGGAGTCAGCCATCTAGAAATCAGGTAATCCGGGGCAATCAGGTTGAGATTTGATGAGTCTCTCGCAGCCAAGGGTACTACTCCCCATAGATCAGCCCATGAGGGGCAAAGTTATGACAAGACTGGGGCAGGTTACCCCGAGAGCGCCAAAGCTATCCTTATTCTGAAGGCGATTAACTTGAAGCACCTCCGTGAGGTTCGAAGTGCTGAAGCTGTTCGTATCAAACCACTAGAGTACAGAGATCTCAGGTTTCCTTTTGAAAGGATATGACGAAGATCCCGCAGGCTGGGGCAAAAGCTGAAAGCGAAAGAGCCGTTCCTCTCCATATCTGCAGAGTTTGTCAAAAGTTGTTATAGATTCTAGGGCAAGCCATTTCGAGTTCGTTTCATGGCATGTTTTTCCAAGCAGGATGACTCCTTCTTCCCCAGCAGGTTCGGTCGTGTTTCCCCACAGAATATGAACATGGGACTGTGAGCATTGATGTGTCTCCCAGAATGAAGATAGATTCTCCCCAACCAGATGCATCCTAGGCAGGATCATGCTTCCCCAGTCGGAGTTCCTTAACGTAGGAGCAGGCTCTATGTGAAACTTATTCCTCCCTAGCAGACCGAATTCACATTTTTATCCCCGGAAGAGTTAGATGCAGGCTAGTAAGCAGTCAGGCAGGTATCTGCATTCCCAGCAGTTGGTCACGTGCACATTTAATCCCCAGTGAAGTCCTCACAGAGTATAACCAGGTTGTTAGTGGTTTGAAAGGGTCATCCCCACGCAGGATTGTTCTTTCTATTCTCCAGCAGGTTGTCTTTCATCCAATAGGTTGATCATCCTCAGCAGGGTTTGTAACTCCAGATATTTTGGGCTATCCCCAGCAGAATTATTTCTTCCCCCAGCGGAAGTTTGATTTCGTTCCTTCAGCATTTATTTTGCTGGAACGCCTCTTTGCATTTGCATCGTGCATAGCATCTACCCAAACGCGTAGCATTTCCATTTCGTATGGAGCATTACGCTATTTTTCCAACATATGCATTTTGAAACATAAGCCAGGTTGGTTACCTCTTTGTTTTCAGGAGTTTTTCCCTGCAGGTGATTGGAATTCTTATTCAGGATGGTTGTCGGATATTCAAATTCTTGACATGAGAGATGTGATGATAACGTTCGTCCTATCATGTGTCCCTCATCAGAGTTGCTTGATTGAGTTTCTCTTCTTCCCCAGCGAAGTTTTCCTCAGATTGTTGCTAAATCGGCATTAAAAGATTTCATGGATTAGACCTTTGAAGTCGTTACCTATTGTCGTTTTTAATAGGTGTCTGGCAGTTGACGTTCGAACTTCCCCGCAGAGTTGCTTGTTCAAGTCTTCGGATGCCCAATCCGCGCTTTACATAATGCTTGCCCGTTTCTTCGGAAATGGAAGGTCAAGGATAGTATATTTACGGTCCGTGCTTTTATTTAGTGCATGCTCGTTTCTTCGAAAATGGAAGATCCAGGATAGTACATGGATGACGCACTTTACATAGTGCTTTCCCGTTTCTTAGGAAATGGAAGGTCAAGGATAGTATATTGACGGTCCGCGCTTTTATTTAGTGCGATGCTCGTTTCTTCGGAAATGGAAGATCCAGGATAGTACATGGATGATGCACTTTATGTAGTGCTTTGCTCGTTTCTTCGGAAATGGAAGGTCAAGGATAGTATATAGACAGCCCGCGCTTTTATTTAGTGCATGCTCGTTTCTTCGGAAATGGAAGATCCAGGATAGTACATGGATGACGCGCTTTACATAGTGCTTGGCCGTTTCTTCGGAAATGGAAGATCAAGGATAGTATATTGACGGTCCGCGCTTTTATTTAGTGCGATGCTCGTTTCTTCAGAAATGGAAGATCCAGGATAGTACATGGATGACGCGCTTTACGTAGTGCTTTGCTCGTTTCTTCAGAAATGGAAGGTCAAGGATAGTATATTGACGGTCCGTGCTTTTATTTAGTGCGATGCTCGTTTCTTCGAAAATGGAAGATCCAGGATAGTACATGGATGACGCGCTTTACGTAGTGCTTTGCTCGTTTCTTCGGAAATGGAAGGTCAAGGATAATATTTTGATATAGTCCTGCGGCTCGGTGCCCGCTTATTGTAGCGTATATTCGAAGATTGATTGTTGTTAATCTAACATGTGGATTCAATGCCTGTGGTGTCACACAGGTGGTTGATGTTGAAATCAGGTGTTCTTTATTAGATGATTGATCAGTTTGTTACCGTGACAACCAGATTCAATTTTCTGGATATTTTCCCCCAAGCAGTTTTCGCAAATTATTTCTTTGGTTAGCAAATTTTCGGGTTCTTTGGTATTTAACCGTCTTTTACCTTGATTGTCTGAAAGTAGTTCGCTTTTCATCCAGTCAGGTCTAAGTCGCTTGAATAGGGGCAGCTGTTGTACCCCAAAATTTGCCTAACCTTTTTCTTACTTGGTTTATGTTTCATTGCATTAGCATATCATTGTTCTAGCATTCACATTGCATAGTCATGTTGCACTTTACAAGGGATCAGGAAAGGTGTGCTTATCCAATTGAGGTTATCAAAGGTTCAAGGCCTAATCAAGAGATTATATTCAAGTCATCAAGTGGTTATCATCATCAGAAGCAAGTCTAAGTCCTTGAAGAAAGGCAAGCAAGTGAATGTGGTTCATCCCCTGTCTAGGAGCCTATCTGAGGATCATCTGGGGATCATAAGCCCATGGTTAGGGGCGGAGGTAGTCGTTGAAGCTCATTGGAGGCCTTGAGGGTCATGGTAAAGTTCATTCAAGTGTTTATGCCAAGCAGTGGAAAGTCACAGTTGAAGGTGTTGCAATTAGAGTTTTCATCTGGTCAACCTTGAGTCAACTGTGCAATTGAAGGAGATTAAGACTCATTTATAAGTCTTTGTAGTCATGGGATGTTGTGTTGAGGCACATGAGGTTTTATTCCAAGATCAATTCAAGAAGAATTCAAAGTGTGAGGAGTTGCTAAATTAGGGTTCTCAGGGTAAAATCTCCTATTTAGTGCCTGACCTCAAGACCACTTATCTCAAGACACAAGTTTCATCTCAACTTTTGACCAACATGGAACTTGTAGAGCATGTTCTTAGCTTTAATTTTAGTACTAGAAGTCCTTGATTGGATTTGTAGAACTCAAGTTATGATCCAGACAAGTTACAGGTCATCAGATGAATGTGAAATTTATCTGTGAAAGTCCACCAACTTCCAAGGCACTTTTGACCTAGAAGGATGTTTCTCCTTAACTTTTGGCCAATATGAAAGTTGTAGGTCTTGGTCTTAGCTTTCCAAAATGTACTATAAGTATTTCATCTGATTTGCAGAACTCAAGTTATGAGGTTTACAAGTTAGGGGTATTTTGGGAAAGTGAGATTACAGGCCATTTTGGATTATGGGTCATTTCACTATCTTGTGAACCTCAAATTAAGTTTTGTTCAACACAAAACTTGCTCAAAATGGGATTTTAACTTCAATCAAGCATCCATGAGGTATTGGTTTGGCTTAGAACAAGATTTGGTTGGAAGGAATTTGACAAAGGGGATTTTTAAAAGGATTAAAAGGAAAAAAATCCAAAATAATTCACAAGTGTTCAAAAAATGACAAATGAGTGCATATTTTGATTGGAAATAATATTTTGAGCACAATGACATTGCTAGAATTTCAATTTGACACATAATTCATGGCATTCTTCTTTGTTACTTCATGAGAAAGTCACACATCAAAGATCCACCATGGGATGAAATTGAAGGTGCAATCTGAGCCATTCATACTCCACAAGGCATAAGCAATGATTTTGAAGCTTCTTGAAGGCAGAAACAAGGGATTCTCGTGGCTTCCATGTGAGAGTTTACAAGAGAAAAAATGAATTTTGGATATCTTAAATTGGGCCTCCAATGGGCCTGAGAATTGTCCAAACAGATCATATATAAGTTCCTGATCCAGTTCAGAGCTTTTTTTGGTGGCATTTGGTGAAGAAATCAGTTACAGCGGTTAGAGATTGAAGCTTCAAAATCCAAAATCGTGTTTGCTTTTCCAGGGGATTTTAAGGCCAATTGTGGATCCTATTAGCTTCAGTGATCATCAGTGAAGATTTCTGCACGAGTTAGAAGCAAGATTCACACTGCAACTACTCCAATTTCAAGCTACATTTCAGGTTCTTACTCTTCAAAATTCCTCTTGATTTAGACTGTTTTAGCATGAATTAAGCATGTGGCTAGGCTTAGGGAAGGACATAGATGGATTTAGGATCATAATCTTGAGGTTTAGAGACAATTTAAGTGGTGGTGCAATTTCTGTTTGAGATCGTATCTAGCTGTTCTTGAGGTGTTAGCGTGAATTGAATAGCTTAGGTTGGTCCCTGAGAGGTGAGAAAGAGATCTGTGGCATCAATTTGAAGTTTGGTGATGATTGTGGAATTGGTGATTTCTTCTGTCCATGTTCGTGTTTGGTTTTCCATGGAGAATTAGCAAGAATGGATGAGAGATTCGTGATCAGGATGAGAAAACGAGGAGATTGGTACCGGTTTCATTCTATTTGGTGAGGGTTTCATGATTAGCACTGTAGGGCCTCGCCGGAGAAGACGACCGGAGGTCTTCTCCGGCCACCACACTTATTCCCTCCCAGTTGCAGGTTCAAACGGGGACGATGACTGTGGACCATTGAATCAGTTTGAAGTACTTGACTAAGTCCTAAGATCGGACGCGTGAGATTTGCCCTGAAGTTTTGAACCTTGACCACATCTAAAATGATGCGCTTCATTTATACGCTGGCACGCTTGTGGTCATTGGATGGATAGACTACTAATCAGATTCTAAGGCTGTAGTTATTTCCTGACTTTTTATTTTCTTTAATTGTTTTTACATTTTCTTTAATTGCTTTTATCTTCTTTAATTCATTTTAAATTGATTATTGGTCAAAAAATGTGAAAAAAATATGTGCATGATCCTTGCTTTATTCCTGATTTTTTGATGCTCTTGGATTTTATTTTGGCTGAATTTCCAATTTATTCTCCATTTTTCCATTTTACTGAATTCATTTAATTTGGCATTTTAGGCTTGTCACTTGCTGATTTTTGTATTCCTTTTTGGTATAGAATTAAGACTTGATATTTTGCTGGCTGGTAGTAGACATCTTGATGAGATTGTAGGATTTTTGTGGTGAATTTTTAGATAAATCTAAGTTTTGTTTTGGAGTAGGTTTTTAGAGGCTTCCCCTTTTGGCCCTTCATTTGACACCTCTTGGTTTAGAATTTCTTAAGTTATCTTAAACATTGATTTAGGCTCTGATCCTTTTAACCTAGGTTCCCAACACATTTAGGATCCCTTAGAAAAATTCATAGGTTTTTAGAAGTTTATTTAGTATTTTAATTAGATTTAATACTTAGGTTGTTTTTAGGGTGCTTCTAGCATAGTGCTTCCCCTAGTTAAACTTCAAAAGTGGCCATTAGTTCATGGTAAGTTTCGAAACCTTTTTTGATGGTTTAGTAGACATGTTGATGCTTCTGTAGACTTAACTGTAAGGCTTAATTTGGTGCATTAGTTCCCTTTAGAGGTTTGCTTTTAGAGCTTATAGAATTAGGTTTTTTAGAGCCTTTAGGAGTTTCTTCCTTTTTCATGAGCATGGTTTGCTTTGGTTTGCATTCCATTTCCCATCCAATGATGCAAGGTTTCTTTGTGAGAGCCTAGTCCCTCCTTTGGAAGGACTAAAGGCCTACCACAAAACGTAAAACCTTTGAGGATACCAATCTTAGATGAGTGGTTGAGTGCCATGATGGATTCCTTTGGTTTCCATCATGCTTCCCCTCATCATGCAATAATCTTTGTGTTAATTCACATCATCTCTTAATGGAGCAAGTTGAAGCTTGAGGGTGAAAGCCTTATTCCCTTTTCTCTTGATGGATAACTTGGATATGAAGACAACTACAGACTGTTGGGCTGCTTTACTGCTAGAAGACTGCTTTACTGTTGGGCTGCTGGCTTGCTGTCTTGTTTGTTGTTCTTGTTGATTGACTGTATTTGTGTGACTGTTTGTCTAGTGTGTTGCATTAGACTAGGCTTTCATATAGTTGGTTCAGGCCTGAGTGCATCGAAGGGTTGAGCTTGGCTCCCTTTTCTTGTTTGCATTAGAGGTTGATTCTGTCTCCCTCTGCTCGTCTGTTACTGTTTGGCTTTGCTTGTTGACTGAAGGTTGAGTTTGTCTCCCTTGCCTGTGTATTGTGTTGCTTTTGTTTGTTTGCTCTAGAAGTTGAGTTTGTCTCCTTCTGCTTGTATTGCTGCATTGCATGCATTTTACTTACAGTTTTATTCCTTTAGACTATTGCTTTTGCTGTTGCTTTCCTTTGCCATGTTCCCTTAGGATTTCCATTCCTTCTTGTCCAATTTGGAATGTGACAGACATTAAGCTTCTAACCATGCATGATAACATTAGGTAGTTCCCTCCTAACCTCAATCATAGGATCAACTTTGCATGACAACTTTAGGATTGGATTAGTTCCCCTTTAGTGCGTCCTTTCTCTTCTCGTCTTCAAACATCTTTAAAACAGTTAATAAAGATTAACGCGTGTTGTACGCTACGAGCCTTAATAACTTGAGAAAGGGTTGTTGGAGAGTTTCTCTTCAATAGCTTGGGTGTTTAGCGTGGTACCCTTTGGGTGACATGTGACGCATTCACTCTTAAGTCCAAGTCTTTAGTGCAACAGGAGTTACAAACAAAACTCAAAACACTTCTTCTTTAAAAGCCAGAAAACAAAGATTAAACTTCTTTTTGTCCCTTGGAGCCTTTAACCCTTGGAAACCATTTTCATAAGGAGAGTTTTGTTAACTCTCAGTTCTACCATAAACGGTAAACGCCTAAGTCTCCAAAGGACGAGCTGCATACACCAACTGCTAGAACCGTCTGTTAACCCTACTCGGGTAAAACATTTTGAACCAACCCGTGGTCTCGTTAGCCCGAACTACGTTTGCTCTGATCTTTCGCGCCGTGTGAAAGTACGTAGGAACGAGATGAGATATCTCGGCGAGAAAACTTCCCCTGTAACCCGTAGTTAGGCGAACTACATTGACTCTGATTTCTCATTCCAGACGGGAATACGTAGGCATAGAACTGTTGTGTTTTTCCGAGTCATTTTTCTTTTCTTTTTAGACCAGACTTTTAGCGTAGATAGATAAAATCAACCCGTCAGATAAACACAACAAGCGTGGATCCCATTGAGTACGATGGATGTGAGGGGTGCTAATACCTTCCCTTTGTGTAACCGACTCCCGAACCCAGACATGGTTGCGATGACCTTGTCTTATACCTTTTCGTCAGGTTTTTCCGATCGTTTCCTTTCCCGTTCTGAGGGATAAATAACGAAAGGTGGCGACTCTTCTGTTTTGTCGGCACCTTATTTTCGCGGTAGTGACAGCTGGCGACTCTGCTGGGGACTCTGGTTCCCTGTGCAAGTCAATCCTAGCGCTTGCGTGTTTATCTGTTGGGTTTGCATTTGTTTATCGCATTTTACTTTCCGTATTTTATTTTCAGTATGATATCATTATTGTGCTGTTGTGGGAGGGAGGCTCTGATGAGTGATAAGCCAGACCCAGGCTTGAGTGTATACCTATCATTAGTTATGGAAAGTAGTGGGCGCGTGCATGCTTTGCATGTACTAGTGTCTCACAAAATCCACGCTCAGACGAGATTCTCCCGGTTGACTTCTTTTCCGGCCCTTTGGGTCATAAAACATCTCAATGTTTTCTTTTCAGGGATCTCGTCTAGAATACGATACAGGAGGGACGCTTGAAGTTTGGAGATAAGGCGAAGGGCCAGATGAAGGTGGATGCTGATCCGCTGCAATAGGCTGATGCTCTTTATGCTGAACCTATGGAAGCAAACATGGTAGATGCTACTGAGGGCATCGAGTTTTCTGTTAACATGATGGAGGTTACTGAGGACCTCATTTCAGCACCAGTGATGGCGAAATGCGTCATGGGTTTCAGTTTGGACGATACGGCAGTCACAGTCGAGGAGAATACTGGTCGAAACGATAACGATTCAAGTCTAAGGGTTCAAAGTCATCCAAGTTACGCCATGGTAACCAAGGAAACAACTGACCATTTCGTCAGAATGGACCAGGCCACTGAGGGCTTGGAAAGAATGGAGCTAGACGAGACGGTCGAAGTTAATATGGTCGACATTAACCCATCAGAGACCATGGAAGAGAAAGAATTAAAACACCATGAGGGATGTAGCAGGTTAGCATACCCAGAGACAGAAGAGTCAATCGTTGGTTTTTTACATCGGTGCAAAGACAATGGATCGAGCGTGATGCTGTGCCCCAGGTGCAGCGCCATTTTTGATAGAAAAGCAGCAGAGAAGCTAGAGGGAGAACGTCGACTTCGTCTGAACAGAGGTGGCCATGGTTTTGATCAACGAAAGAGCTACCACAGGAGGACAGAAGACAAACGGTCTGAACCTCAAATCAGGCCACCAAGTGCTAGGCCCGCCAGTTTCAAACCTGTTGTCGATTCCGCTGATGGAAAGTGGAGGAAGCCTAATGAAGAGAGGGCGCAAGGGCAGCAAAGGTGGAAGAGCTTCGAAGTGAATCGAGGATCTTCGGTCTCTTACAGCAAGGAGTATCAATCCTTAAAAACAGCGCACATATCTGAAAACTATAAAGGTAAGAATCCTATGACTAGATCTCAATGGAGGAGAGAGCAAAGAAGAAGAAAGGCTCTCAGAGAAGAGATGGAGAGAAATCAGTCAAAGAATAGTTCAACCCCCCCCCCCAGAAAAGAAGAACAGCAGTCGAAGATAGCTGAAAAGTTACCAGTTGGGCGAAGGTTGTTTTCGCCTAAACAAGACAGACCAACGGAGGGGGACGAAGACATGACAGATAACTTTGACTCCGATGACTCTTTGGACCTGGTGGTCAACATGGTGTCGGTGATGCCCCGGGAGTTCAATAGGGTTTCAGAGGTCGAAGAACCAGGCGCAGACACTGAGTGGGAAATGGCAGCACATAAACCTGTCTGCTATTACGTGATGAACAACGGCTGTGTCGAAGAGCAAAACGCTTTCTTCGAACGGCCCACTGAAGAAATAAGGACCCACCTGAAACCGTTGTATATTACAGCAAAAGTGGAGAACATCCCCATCAACAAAATACTGGTGGAGTGTGGCGCTACGGTAAACCTGATGCCACATTCTTTGCTGACCAAAATAGGAAAGCATGACGCTGATACAAAGCCACATAATATGGTTTTGTCGAATTATGAAGGAAAAGTAGGAACCACCAGGGGTGTGATTCAGGTGGACGTAACCGTCGGAACAATTACAAGACCAACGGTATTCATGGTGGTCGAAACCACGACCAACTACAATTTATTGCCTGGCCGAGAATGGATACATGGCATTGGAGCAGTGCCATCATCGATGCATCAAAGGATTGCCATCTAGAGGCCAGATGGCATAGTTGAAAATATTGAAGCTGATCAAGGATACTTCAGGGTGCCAAAAAGGCAAATAGATCAGTTCCAATTCGACAAGCACTTGGCCAACATAGGCCCTTGTGCTCCAGCAGACTTTGAGTTCGCACCAAATGACGAGGTGTACTACTCACTATACCTCCACCCTGTCGACGGATTTCGTTGGGATAGGGAAATACCTGGGGAGAGACTCCCATACCTGGGGGCAGCCCCAGTTGACCCCACTGGGTGGGGCAGTGAGTTTGATGACTGAAGCAGCGGTGCTGCAAAGAATTTCGGCCTATGTGGCTGAAACCAAATTACAAACGGCCGTAATGGCCGCCCATGACAAAATGGATGAAGAAGCCACCAAAATGCAGCGGGAGAGCCAGAGGCTTGACGCCATCTATGATGACGAACCTCTGGGGTTCGAAAGAGATCCTTTGGGGAACGACATCAAAATGCTCGCACAGGATCCATTGGAGGAAATTGATTTAGGAGAGGGTCCAACCAGGAGGCCAATGTACATTAGTGCTAACCTCGACCCTCAACTGAAGATCGAAGTCATCCAGTTGCTCCGGGAGTATAAGGATTGTTTCGCCTGGGACTATGACGAAATGCCTGGGTTGCAAAGGGATTTGGTGGAACATAAACTACCAATAAAACCTGGAAAGAAGCCCGTCAAACAGGGCCCAAGGCTTTTTGCTCCAGAGGTCATGTCGAAGATCAAGGAGGAAATCGAAAGGCTCCTTCGTTGCAGATTCATTCGCACAGCGAGGTATGTCGAATGGCTGGCCAACATTGTCCCAGTCATCAAGAAGAACGGGTCCCTAAGAGTGTGCATTGATTTCAGAGATTTGAATTCAGCCACTCCCAAAGACGAATATTCGATGCCAGTGGCGGAAATGTTAGTTGATTCAGCCGCTGGCTATGAGTACCTTAGTATGTTGGATGGTTATTCTGGATATAACCAGATTTTTATCACGGAAGATGATGTTCCCAAAACAGCATTTCGTTGTCCATGGGCCTTAGGCACTTACGAATGGGTAGTAATGCCATTTGGCCTAAAGAACGCTGGGGCAACGTATCAGCGAGCGATGAATTCTATATTCCATGATTTCATTGAATCTTTTATGCAAATATACATTGACGATATTGTGTTGAAATCTGTTTCAGGAAAAAGCCATCTGGATCATCTGCGACAATCGTTCGCCAGAATGAGGAGGTTCGGCCTCAAAATGAATCCGTTGAAGTGCGCGTTTTGTGTACAGGCGGGAGACTTCTTGGGTTTCATTGTCCATAAGAAGGGAATCAAAATCAACCAGAATAAGACGAAGGCTATCTTAGAAACAAAAGCACCGTCGAACAAAAAGGAGTTGCAATCGCTGCTGGGGAAAATTAACTTTCTAAGGAGGTTCATCTCTAACTTAAGCGGCAAGACGCAAGCCTTCTCACCTTTGCTTCGAAATACTAGGGACAGATTCGAGTGGGGCAAAGAGCAGCAGGAAGCCTTCGACAAAATCAAAGACTACTTGGCTCACCCCCCAGTCCTTTCGCCTCCGTGTAGAAGCAGGAGTATGTGATTATACATAGCAGCGTCAGATAGAACTTTAGGGAGCATGTTGGCTCAGGAGGATGAGAATGGCACCGAAAGGGCTATTTACTACCTTAGTAGAGTTTTAAATGACGCAGAAACTAGATATAGTGAAATCGAAAAGCTATGTCTATGTTTATATTTCTCATGTACAAAGTTAAAGCAATATATTAAACCAGTATATGTTTGTGTTTCTTCGCACTTTGATGTTATTAAACACATGTTATCAAAACCTATTTTGCACAGTCGAATTGGAAAATGGGCACTGGCATTGACAGAATATTCTTTGACTTATAGACCGCTAAAAGCAGTCAAAGGGCAAATAGTGGCAGACTTTATCGTCGACCACTCTATAAACGAGAATTCCCTGAATATGGTTGAATTGGAACCATGGAAATTATACTTCGATGGCTTTAGCCACAAACATGGCACGGGTATTGGTCTGATGATTATTTCGCCAGATAAAATTCCAACAAAATTCAAGTATAAAGTCGAGGGGTTGTGTTCCAACAACGAGGCTGAATATGAAGCTTTAATAGCTGGACTTGAAATTTTGTTAGAATTGGGGGCAACCCAGGTCGAAATAATGGGCGATTCGGAATTAGTGATAAAACAGTTGACAAAAGAGTACAAATGTGTTAAAGAAAATCTCATCATGTACTTCATAATGGCCAATAGGCTGCTTAAAAAATTCAAAGCGTCAACTATTCGACATATATCGAGAATACAGAACCAAGTGGCCAACGATCTAGCACAGATTGCCTCGGGATATAGGGTCTCGAAGGAAGACTTGCAGGAAGTAATCGAAGCTAGAGGAAAGGTAGTGTCGGTTGGGTTGAAGCCATCAGACTTAGAGGCTACAAAGTTTGGATGTATGGATGAAGAGACTTTCGAAGTCTTTACCATCGGAGAATTGTTGAACAATGACTGGAGAAAGCCTTTAATGGAATATCTCCAGAATCCGTCAATAGCCTCGGATCGAAAGATAAAATATCGAGCACTGAACTACGTCTTGATGGGCAACGAATTGTTCAAAAAGACCCCTGAAGGAGTTTTGCTGAAATGCCTGAGTGAATCAGAGGCATACTTGGCTTTGTCAACAGTCCACAGTGGGGCATGTGGTGCACACCAAGTTGTCCATAAAATGAAATGGTTGTTATTTCGACAAGGTTTGTACTGGCCTACGATGCTAAAGGATTGCATTGAGTTCTCCAAGGGGTTCCAGGAGTGTCAAGTTCATGCGGACATACAACATGTCCCAGCAAGCGAATTACATTCCATAATTAAACCATGGCCATTTAGAGGTTGGGCTTTGGACCTGATTGGAGAAATTCGACCAACATCCTCAAAAAACCAAAAGTATATCTTAGTGGGGATAGATTACTTTACCAAGTGGGTCGAAGCAGCGCCTTTACCTAAAGTGGATCAAGAAGATGTGATTGAATTCATTCAGAAAAATATCATCTTTAGGTTTGGACTGCCAGAGACAATAACAACGGATCAAGGGTCGATCTTCACGGGTAGAAAGATGCAGGATTTCGCCAGAGAGATGGGGTTCAAACTCTTAACTTCGACCCCTTATTACGCGCAGGCTAACGGGCAAGTCGAGGCAGCAAATAAAGTGGTCATTGGCATGATAAAGAAGCAAGTAGGAACCAAGCCAAAGAATTGGCACAAAGTGTTGGATCAGGTTCTATGGGCATGTCGAACGTCACCCAAAGAGGCAACCAACGCCACCCCATATCGTTTGACCTTTGGTCACGTGCAGTGTTGCCAGTCGAAATCCACATACAGTCGATTAGGGTTCAAAGGCAACACGAAATTCCTAGAGAAGTCTATTGGGATATGATGCTCGATGAGGTCATAGACTTAGACGAAGAAAGATTGAAAGCTCTAGAATTGCTGAGAAGGCAGAAAAAGAGAATGGAAAAGTCATACAATAAGAAGGTTAAAGCAAAAACCTTTTTAGTTGGAGACTTAGTTTGGAGAGTCATTCTGCCTATGGATCGAAAGGCCAAGACGCTAGGTAAATGGTCCCCAAAGTGGGAGGGACCCTTCCAAGTGTCGAGGGTTTTCTTTAATGGAGCCTATGAAGTGGAAGAATTGGGCGAAGATAAGAGGATATTAAAAGTAAATGGTAAGTACTTGAAAAAGTACAGGCCTATGCTGCAAGAAGTTAAAATAACAACAGAGTAACAGAAAGTATAAAGCAAAGCCACAAATGGTATTAATATTTGCCAAAATGGCGCGATAAGTTACAATAACAAAGATGGCTTCAAAGGCCAGCAAAATATAGTCTGTTACAATATGTCAGTAAATTAGAAAGGAAGATTGGCCTTCATTTTAAGGTAGTTCGCCTTCTGAGATTCGATACGTTGTTGGCACGAGGCCCTTTCGTTAGTTAATCTGGCAACTTCTTCTTCTAAGCTTCGAGCCTCTTCTGCAAAAGTGATAGCATGTTCGAGTTCAGCAGCAAGGGTCGAATCGTCTTTGGAAGACAGTTGAGAAATCTTCTTTTCTTCTTTCTTGATCTTGCCTTGAAGTTTCTTGATCTTGCGTTTCCAACAGACGATGTTTTCTTTACTGGAAGCAATCTCTAGTTGGTCTCTCTTTTTCTCTTCCTCTAGCTCTTCGATCCTTTGTTCCGACTCCGCTGCACTTGTCCAGGCAGCTGCTTCACAACCAGATTTTGTCGAAATGTCACCTTCGAGGCGGGGCAGCAACGTGAGGTCTTTGTAGACTTGATCTATCAAAATTCCCACCTCTCGAATGACGTTAGCAGCTTCAGGGGATATGGAGTCAAGTTTCACTTGTTGAAGAAGCGTTTTCAAAGATAGATGGGTGACGGAATCCATCTTCAGCAACATGAATAGGTCTCCTTTAAAGATTTTGGCTTTGATCTTCGCCAAAATGTCATCTGAAGGTTTGCTAGAGACCTGGCCCTCAGAAGTTGAAGTACTCCGAGTTTTACTAGAAGAACTGCCTCGACTGCGCAGCAGTAATTGAATGTATCGACGAGGATCGCTTTCTTTTAGTGCAGCCATTTCTTCCTTAGAGAGGACCATTTCGCTCTGAAGAGGCATTGCCTGTGGCACCTCGACGGGAGTAACTTTGGTAGCATCAATACAAGCAGGATCATCAGATTTTCCCTTTGTAATTATTTCCCCTTCTACAGGGGCAACTTTTATGGAGTCTTGAGCCAAGGTAGCTTCTTTCTCCTCACCATATGACTCACCTAGCTCAGACTGGTGCATGGCTTCTTCCTCACATGCGTTGGCTTTGTTCGCATCAACGTCATCATTCGCGGGTTTTGTGTGATCAAGAAGGGAACTTGTTGTGGTGGCAGGGTTGGTGTCCTCAGGTTTGGGGTTTTCGTCTTCATCTGCCACGACTATTGTCTCAGGAGCTCCCTCTTCCTCATGGTCAGACCCATCAGTTTGTGATTGTTGGGTAGTAGTTTTTAGGGGCGAAGGGGCTGCATAAAATTCAGGTTTGTTAATTTCACCAAGAGAACTCACACCAGAACCCAAGTCAGATGTAGGGATATAAGTGGGTTCACCTTGGCTGTTCAATGGATAAATAGGCAAGGGAGACGATTGCATCGAAGGTTTGGAGGCCTCGGTAGTAGTCTGCAGTTGGGAAAATAAACCTCATGAGACGCGAGATGAAAGAGACAAGAGCTTGATATAGAAAGTTCAGAGATTCTTTCACAATACCTTCGTGGCTTCCTCAGCCGGACTAGAGTTATCACTCTCTATGGGAACGGCAGAAGGATTTGGATCATTTGTTGTGAGAGCTTTGACAAGAGATTCAGGAGGCGTGTTTTGTTTTTGTATCTTGGTGGGAGATGGAGGAGATTCGACGCTCTCTAGCCCATGAGTTACCCTTCGTTTTCTTTTTAGGGGAATATCTTCACGAGGGGATTCATCATCATCGGAGTCTATGATGACTTAGGCTGCAACTTTTCTTCTTTTTTGAGGAGTTGGAGGTTTGCGGCCAACCTGGAAAGATCGAAGTGATCAGCAAAGGACAAAAAAGCTTCAGGTGAATAAGAGCATGTAAGAATTTACCTTTGAACTTTCGATCTTTCCTTCTGTTTTATTGGTCGAAGCGTTTCTTTTGGGAGCAGCTGCGAATAAATAAATATAGAAGATATAGGTTAGTAACGTTGAAGCTTCGTGAGAGGAAGCCAAATCGAAGGGAGATGACCTTCAAGGATTTCGGTCTCGATGTGAACATCTTCGATACTGACATGAAGGTGCCCTCTAAAGGTATCAAGTGTATGTTTAGTCGGAACCACCCGCTGCGCCTTAGGCTTCGAATGCTGTCGAAGTATTTTTATACTATCCTCACAGATAAACCAGTCTGGAAATGGAGGGGCAAGAGCCACGCCAAAATCAGCGGTTGGTAATCGAGGGGTCTTTGGGGGAAAGAGTTTAAAAGCAACCTCATATCGTCTATCATAAGGGATAGATGAGGGGATTTTCAGTTTCTCCATTCGTTTAGAAAATTTTTCTTTTAAAGTGACAGCAGCCTCGCGGATGGTTCGACTAACATCATTTGGTCGATAGGCAGTTTCGAAGTACTTCTGGAAAGCTTGTATCTCTTTGATATGAGTAGACGTACCTTTCTTGACCTTTTCCTGCACATCAATAAAAGCCTGGTCAATCAAGCGTGAAAAACTTGAAACATCAAGAAAGTTGTTGGAGTAATGATTGGTCCACCAGTTGTAAAAATATGGGGTACAAAGGTGAAAGGGTTCAAAATAAATTGGAGTAAAATGGGACTTATGGGCATAACGGGCCATTTGAGTCGAACACTCAAGTGGGTTGAAGCTAGTGGAGAGAAGGATAACATGAGACTTCTTATCATACAAGCACCTAGGCAATGATTGAATTAACCCAAATTGCCTCGACACCAAGTTAGGTTGATAAGCGACTAATATTGCTTGTCCTCTGACAAGGTTGAGCTTATGAACAATCAAGCGTGGCGTCAAGAATCTCTCCCATATCAGGTTTGATTCTGCTTCTTGTTTTTGTGAAACTGGAGGAAATGACCTGGTGAACCATTCAGGGCCATACAACCTATGAGCAAAAGGGGCCATCCTGGGAGTGAATTCATGCCTTTTTGCAAACAAGTGGATGAAGCTGGTAAGATTGGAACGAAGGCTTCGACCCTCTTCATTTGGTGTCAACTGAACCAAGCGTGGCCATTCGACCCGGCGTTCAGATACCTGGGCTTCGTCGACCTCTCCTTTGAAGGGAAGGTTGTGCTCGAAGGTAGCGTTCAACCATAATTGAAGCAACCAAAATGGCCCCGCCATTATAAGAGCGCCATGGGTTTTTGGATCCCTTAGTTTATCAGCGCCTTCTCCCAAAGCCTCATACAGGCTGGCTAGTATCATCTTACTAAGACATACATCCATTTTAAGGTGTAACTGATTCGCCAGGGTAAGGTACTTCCTCGCCACCTGCAAGGACTTTGTGCAAAAAATACAACGAGACAACCACATGGCCAGAAAGGCTATGTGCTCCTCGTCTTCGACTACGTCGGTGTCTTTCTTATGATAATGATTTATGAAGGGTGTGTAAGTATGTTTCGTACTACCAAAACCTATGGTGTCCCGTGCATCAATTTCAGGATTGTAAGCCAATCCACATGGTCTTAATCCGACAATAGCAGCCATGTCGAAGAGCGTGGGAGTCACCATTCCGCAGGGAAGATGGTAGGTATGGTGAATGCTGTCCCAGAAATACAAAGAGGAGGCCAGCATTAACGGACAGTAAGGTGGCCCAACCTTCGACAGCATGATTAGGTCATAAATACCTATTTCTTTCCAATGTTGTGCCTTTGCTTTCTCTATTTTTGCCAACCAGTTAAGGTAAAGTTCAGAATCTTTGAAGTACGGCGTAGCTCTAAAGAGTCTTGCTCCATCATGCAAATATTTGAGGTCCACATTGAAGAGAGAAAGTTCATCTGGGTTATCATAAGGGATTTTGCGAGCGTCTTTTTGCCCTAAGGGTTTGGTTTTCCGATAGGAAGGGAAAAAGTCACTCAAGGTGGAATAATCAAGGTCTGGGGGTGACAATGGGCCAGACATGGCTAAGGTTTTTCCAGCCACATCAACGGGGATGATTACCTGAGATTCGTAGATGTGTCGTTTTTCTTCTCCTAACGGTTCCCTGATGAGCTGTTGGTTCTTCGTGATTTTTGGTTCGCTCAAGGTAGCGAAAGGTGGCAATGCAGATGAAGAAGATGGTCTCCTAGTTTGAGTTTTCTTCTGTTGTTCAGCCATGATTGAAGTTTTTCAGAGAAAAAGGAGATTTTTCTTGTGTTGGAAAAATGGGTTTCTTCAGCAAAGAGGAGAAGAGTAAAGGTTGGTAAAGAGTAGAAAGTCTTTATGGAAAAATTCTTGGTGATTTTATAAGGATTCAGAAAATTAAGAATTCTTACGTGGTTGAAGTTAGTGGGCCATGTGTTCCACCTAGTGGAAGAAGTAAGGGGCGGTTGTAACCTATACCCCTAGGCGCTAAAAGGGTGATGATGTTTTCTGAATTTTTGTGAGTTCCAAGAAACCTGCCATGATGATGACGTCAGAAGCGTGCAAAGTGGTGCGGTTTTTAATATAAACATTTCTCTTTCTTCTGTTTTATCTTCCAAAGGATAAGAGGAAAACCAAAGGGTCTGATAGTATCGAAAAGATGGTGTCGAATGGGATACTATCAAAAAATGTCCTTTTCCTGCAATAAGGTCGAAAAGAACATTCTTTGGGGGCAATTTGTTAGCTCCCAAATTCAACACTGCCTTGGGTTGCTAAACATTAAGACATAATTAATGTCTAAGTAAAATGAAGCAAAGAGGTTTCGACAGCCTCTAAGGAATTTTCTAAGCTGAACGGTTGAAATAACTTAGAAAAATTAAGAAACCTAAAGTTATGAGCATTTTGACCGTGTCAGAGGTCGTTCGACCGAAATTCTGCAAATGGCATTGCTACGTCGTTTTGAAATTCAAAATTTGGAGGGAGTGGTTTGTTCATAAGACACATGGCGAATTCTAGAGCAGGAAGTTACATGCAATTGACACTTGTTAGATCGAGGAGATACTAGGAAGTTATTAGCAGTTAATTATTAGCATTATAAATAGGGATTTGTTAGGCAGATTTCTGTGTGTTTTACCATTTGTACAAAGTAACTCCAATCAAATTTACTTAAAGTACCCGAGTGTGAGAAAAGAGTATTTTCACGGAGAATGTACGTTATGTAAAATCACCAACTTTTCAATAAAGTCTTTTACAATTTCAGCAACATTTACATTTCCTCTGTCGAACCACTTGTGCAAGTGTTACGTTTTGCCTTTACCTTTCCTGCATCCTTTACTCCAATTCCTTCTTCCCTTTAAACTTTTTACCTTTTTCGATCAGCCTTTTACAAATCTTTTACAGCGTTTCTTTAAGTTTATGCACTTTAAAATACCCAGTCAAAGTCTTTTTCATTACAAGCACATTTACCAATTCGTTATCACAAGTACTTTAAATTTAATTCTAAACATTGAATACTTTAGCACATGTCCTAGGATCAATCTGATCGATCCTGTGAGTCACCAAAGTCAAAATTGGAAGATCAGTGGTTGTTTTCCGATTTTCAAGGGAAACAGGACTCAGGAGAGAAGAACTTGGTTGTTACTTGGGCAGAGTTTGAATTGTTGAAGAATCAGTTGAGTCGGTTCATGGAAGCCATAACAGCTATGAATAGAGGAGAGAACAATATTCAGAGGACTCCGGTGATCAATGTAGCTCAGCCTGTGCAAACTCCTGTCAGAGATAAAGATTCATCTTCTCTCGATGACACAGAGTATCAGAGTTTCACTTTCTCTACGCCAGATTCTCCAAGGATTATTCCCTCTCCAAGGATTGTTCCATCTCCAAGAGTTGCTCCACAGGTTAATACTGAGAATCCACGGACTGTTGAGTATATGAGAAGATTGCAGCTGTTGGAAGATCAGCTGGCTACCCTGATGAGTAAGAATACTCTTGATCTGAATGCTTCG
The DNA here is from genome assembly GCA_963859935.3 of Lathyrus sativus. Classification (NCBI taxonomy): domain Eukaryota; kingdom Viridiplantae; phylum Streptophyta; class Magnoliopsida; order Fabales; family Fabaceae; genus Lathyrus; species Lathyrus sativus. The sequence goes on along the minus strand of OZ012739.1, from coordinate 143,857,422 downwards.
AGCATGTGTTTGGTGTCAGGCCTTGTGGTGCCTCCGAAGTTCAAGGCGCCCAATTTTGAGAAATACAAAGGGGATAGTTGTCCGAAGCTACATTTGGTTATGTTCTGCAGAAGAATGACTTCACATGTCACGGATGACAAGCTTATGATTCATTGTTTCCAAGATAGTTTGAGTGGGGCATCTTTGGACTGGTATATGCAGTTGGAGAGTGACAGCATCAAATCATGGTCAGATTTAGCCAATGCCGTCGTGAGGCAGTACAACTACAACCTGGATATGGCTCCTAGTCGCGTGCATTTGCAAGAATTATCTCATGCAGAGAATGAATCCTTTAGGGGGTATGTGCAGAGATGGAGAGAATTGGCTACTCGTGTTAAACGACCGCTTCTGGAGAGAGAAATGGTTGACCTCTTCTTGGATACCTTGAAGGGTCGTTACTATGACATATGTTTTGTTGTGGAATGGCAAGCTTTGCGGACTTGATGAGAATAGGAGAGCATGTCGAGAGTGGACTCAAGAATGGAAAGACTCGAGATACTACTTATGTCCCAGTTGATAAGATTGAATCAGTTGTCAGTTCCCAAAGGGAATGGGAAGGAGGAAGTGATGTTGTCTCAGAATCTCTAGCATCTCAGGCTCAGTTTTTTTCAGATGCTTCAAGTGTTCAAAGTCAACAGTCATATCGTCGTCAACCACGTCAGTACTCCCGATAGAGACCAAGGAAACCTGAAAGGCAGTTTACTCAGCTACCGACGTCATACAGTCAGTTGTTGCCGGATTTGGTCAAAGGTGCGCTGATAGTGCCGAAAGTCTTTAGTGCAACAGGAGTTACAAACAAAACTCAAAACACTTCTTCTTTAAAAGACAGAAAACAAAGATCAAACTTCTTTTTGTCCCTTGGGGCCTTTAACCCTCGGAAACCATTTTCATAAGGACAGTTTTGTTAACTCTTGGTTCTACCGCAAACGGTAAACGCCTAAGTCTCTAAAGGTCGAGCTGCATACACCAATTGCTAGAACCGTCTGTTAACCTTACTCGGGTAAAACATTTTGAACCAACCTGTGGTCTCGTTAGCCCGAACTACGTTTGCTCTGATCTTTCGCGCCGTGTGAAAGTACGTAGGAACGAGATGAGATATCTCGGCGAGCAACCTTCCCCTGTAACCCGCAGTTAGGCGAACTACATTGACTCTGATTTCTCGTTCCAGACGGGAATACATAGGCATAGAACTGTTGTGTTCTGCCGAGTCATTTTTCTTTTCTTTTTAGACTAGACTTTTAGCGTAGATAGATAAAACCAACCCGTCAGATAAACACAACAAGTGTGGATCCCATCGAGTACGATAGACGTGAGGGGTGCTAATACCTTCCCCTTGCGTAACCGACTCCCGAACCCAGACATGGTTGCGATGACCTTGTCTTATACCTTTTCGTCAGGTTTTTCCGATCGTTTCCTTTCCCGTTCTGAGGGATAAATAACGAAAGATGGCGAATCTTTTGTTCTGCCGGCATCTTATTTTCACGGTAGCGACAAAGAGAGTATGTTGACAGGCCTTAGATACCCACGGATACCACTTTTCTCTTTTGAGCAGTTTCCGGTAATAACAATTTTGCTGCTACTTGTCGTCCTTCTTGCTTACCACTTCATTCGAAACTTTGTTTGTGACTTTTACCTGCCAATATCTTCACCGGCATTACAACCTGAACTGAGTTATCACTCAATTTAGAGCATGGAGAATGGAATTTAACTAGGCTACTTTCAAAACTTACGAGAGCCTCTCGGTAATCCAACTTGTAGGAAATGTAAGCTCTGATACTACACCATGAACGCGTTATCTTCTTTCACCTGCATACCAGCATCACAATCAGATCAATGGAATAAACATTAAACGAGAACTGCAAACAATATTGATTGAGACCACAAGCTACCATAAGATTTTGCAATCACTTACACTCCGGAGTCCTCGTAGGTCACTGCCTTATGCCAAGAACTCTCTTCGAACTGCGATAATGTTGCACACCTTTTTGCCAATAGTTTGCCTGCAAACCAGCACAATAAGCCAATACTACAGAACGAGACCCTTATCAGCATTTATCACAGTTATTCGCAACCTCAATACCGTAAACACTCCGAAATAAAGAAGAGAAGTTATTACAACCTTGAAATTCTACTCTCACCAACATGGTTCATCTCCGAATCAAACATCAAGCTTGCTCTTTCAGAATAAAAGAGTGTCCATCTTGAGAAGCCAAAATGCATCGTAGATTCTATTTTTTTCCATAACCGGTTCAGACAAGATCCTACATAAAAAAGAAGAAATTAGTGATCTTGAGGGGAAGATTAAAACCAGACAAAACAAATTTCTTTCCAAAAACTGTGTAAAGTATGCTTCAGACATAATCATACCCTTTCCAAACAATCCAAAACGTGTCTAAACATGTTCCTATAAAAATGGAAAGATGTAATTAGGGATCAAGAGGAAACATATCAGATTTGTAATTCTTTTCAATATGAAAACCGACAAGATAATTCTTCACATTTAATTCATCGTTTTGAAAACATTATAAAAGGTGAATCCACGGGATTCACAGAAGGGGGGCCAGAAGTGAAAATCATAATCGGACGAAAATACACATAACACCTTCACGAACACAGACATCCACTGAGTTTCGCAAACCCTAAACCATCACAAAAGAGGGAAACTTATCTGGTTGTTTCTGTCACCGCCGGAGGCTACCAAAACCCTTCATTCATCACGAAGCATCACCGGAAACCGACCGCCACGCCGCCAAAACCTTCACGTCATCTCCGCAAACTTCTGTCGGAACCCCTATCGCCGGAAAACCGCCCCTGTCGGCGACACAAGACCCGGAGATACCATCACCTCCTTATTTCGGTAAAATATTTGATACTTTGTTTGATTTTTATGTGCTGCTCTTGTTGTTCACAGGTTCAAAATTAGGAGATTGAGGCGTGAATCGAACAAAAGAAGGAGATTGAAGATGAAAGGAAAGAAAGAAGGAGGGATCGAGAAAGGGGGAAGCGTCGTTTGGAGATTGGGGAAGAATTTAGGGTTTCTGAAACCCTTGGCCCCCTTTCCATTTCATTTTCCGGACCGGGTTGGGTCCGGTGGGTTCATCACCACCGGCCCAACCCAAACTTCTTTTTTTTTTCTTTTTATATTTTTTTTTATTTTAGTTTTAGTTTTATTTATTTAATTTCTGTATTTTGTAATTATAATAATTAATAAAATTTACTAACTACTAACCACTAATTAACTAACCAAATAAAAATCTAAAAAAATAGTAAAATATTTTAAATAAAAGAAATTTTTATTTTGGTAATTTAATTTAAATCATCTCTCACCTCAATAAAAATAAAAAAAATAAAAAATTTAGATTTAATATTAATTTGGTTTATTTTATGATAAAAATAAAAAAAATAAAAATTTAGTTTAGTTAGTGAGTTAAAACTTTAATCCAATAATAAAAATTCTTTTTTTTAATAAAAAGTTAATTTATCTTTTTTTTATAATTTAAAACCCAACAAAATATATATCTAATAAAATCAAAAGAATTTATTTTTTAATTTTCAAATCAACTAGTTAATTTAAATTAAGTAAATTAGGACCTTTTCTAAAATTTATTTAACCATAAACCTCAAGACAAGTAGATAATTAGCTTTTTTTAAAATCTAGGATTAACCGGTCCAACGCTTTCCTAATAAAATAAAATTCCAAGATAAATTAAAAACACTTAACCTTTAATTTCTAAACCACACCTAATCAACCTAACGCCTTTTTTTAAACTTAACTCAGACATCCTTTCAATTATCACTTTCACCATTATTTTCCCTCCGAAGGAAAGGTTCACATGTTTAATCCCTTTGGGTCTCTTTCTTTACCTCTAACCCTTTAGCATACCCTTAAGCAGATAACTTTAGCAATAAGCACATTTAAAATAAGAGGTTCTTGTAGAGTACTACTGAAGTTTAGGGTGTTAATACCTTTCCTAAACTTAACCAACCCCTGAACCCTAGATCTCTCCCCGCATCATGTTTACGATGCAAAAATAGGTTTTTCCTTCCTTTAACCTTTCCTTCAGATAAATCAAAGACCGGTTGTAAATGAATTAAGATTCAAGTTAATCAATTGCTTGACATCAAAATTTCACCGCAACAGAAAATGGCGACTTCACTAGGGACAAGCTAACTTCATCTTTTGAGGGTTATCCCTATCTTGTTTTTTATGCTTGTTTTTGCTATATGTATCTATTTATATAATTGTTGTACCTTTTCTTGGGGTTATACATTGTTGTGAGATAAGTCCTACACCCGGACTTGAGTGCAATTATTATAGGAAGGTGATATATTCGACGAGGCTTATAGGGAGTGAGTCCCGAACAAGTTGACTTGAGAATCACCGCTCAGTTGAGACCCTTTCGAAAGAGGTTCAGTTGAATGAGTATAGTCGTGAAAACTTTTACTATTTTCGATTGGAGTCGGTGATACTGAGGACCGTAGTTACCTAAACACAACTTTGGCCTTATCTAGGACGTAGTGCGAGGACTATGGGGGAGTAGTCCCAAAATAGTTGCTACGCAATACTACACTCAAAAGAGGTTCTCTTGAGAATATTATTAACCACCGAGTCAGTCGGGAAATTGATAATATCCGAAAGATGGACTGATGACTTTGGGCACTGTTTTAGAACCCTTGTTCTGCAGGTACAACTAACCTATAATACATACCTTTTGGGATGGGTAGTGTAACAGCCCAAATTTCATTAAATAACTAATTGTAGTAATTAATTGATTTAGTGGGATTTTATGTTAATATTGGAATTAATTTTTATTAATTGGAATTAATAGAGAATTGAAAGGAAATTGGAAGGAAAGAAAATAAAAGGGATATATAAGTGAGAAAGAAGAGAAAAGAAAGTTAGAAACATTTGGAAAGAAAGAGGAAAGAAAGAAGAAAGAAGAGAAAGAGAGGAGAAGAAGAGGAAAGTGGAAATCATCAAGAACCAACATCAAAGCTCCGATTAATCGAGGTAAGGGTGAGAAACATTGCTATTTAATCATTGTATGCTATTATGTATGTTGGGTTTGGGTTTGTGGATGTTTTCATCACTTTCCAATTAGGGAAAGTTGGATTAATCGGTAGATTGATGATTTAATCGGCTGGAACTGAGTAATAACGCCGTAGAATAGTCGGGTAACATGTATTGATGTTATTTGTACTGATTTGGATGTTTGAGGTTTGGTTGATGATGGATTGATGAAGGAGAGGCAGAATAGGGTTCTGTTCTGCGCAGGTTCGCTGGCTCTCGCCAGGCGAGCGAAGGCGAAGCCCAGCGAATGCTGGCGAATAATTAAGTTTAAGTTCCAGTGGACTTTGCTGGCGAGTTCGCCAAGCGAAGGTGGATAGTGAAGGTTCGCCCAGCGAAGGTGCTGGCGAATGGTGGCGAATGAAGTCAGTAGCTACTGACTTGGGCTCGCTGGTAAGTCTCGCCAGGCGAAGCCTAGCGAGTGTTCGCTGAGAGAGTTCGCCAGGCGAAGGCCAGGCGAAGGTTCGCTGCGAGGGTTCGCCAGGCGAATGAAGGTGAATGTGACAGCATTTTTCTTTTGCTGTGTTGCTCATGTGGTGATTGTTTGGTTGATTCACATAGGTTAATACCTCTATGATATGATATAGATATGATCTATTGTGATGATGTGTGCTGTGGGTAGCCTTTGGGCGTGAATCCTAGATTTGTGGTATGAGTATTAATCAGATCGATTATAAATACATGAGAACATGATAATGATTATGTGGGTATTATTTAATAATGGTAATGTGCGTAGTATTTAATGAATTTGTGAAGGTTTGATGTAGTGTACAATTAGGTAATAAGTATGCATGAGAACATTGTGGATATATGTGTGCATAGCTTATAATTGTATTATTGGTACTGTGACATGTATACCTTGTATGAAGTGGCATGAGATGAATAATAAACATAATACAAAAATGTATTGTGGATGTATATCGTTTATATGCGGTTGTATGTTAAGATACATGAAGAATGCATGAGAGCATATTGATGGATATGCGTGCATCGTTTGATAAATATGATGTTTGTATTGATTGGATGCGATTATGTATGAAAAATGTGTGAGAATATATCGTGAATATATGTACATTGCGTGGTAAATGTGTTATGCGTGTAAGCATGATGTAATTCTTGTATGATGAATTACTTGAGAATGCATGAGAACATGTCATGGATATGTGTGCATTGCTTGATAGATGTTGTGAATGCATATTATATGTATGTGATTAAATGTGAATAATGCATGAGAACATATCATGGATATGTGTGCATTGTTTGATAACTGTGAAGAATGCATGAGAACATATCGTGGATATATGTGCATTGTGAGTAATAATGTGGTGATAGTGTTGAATTATGAATACATCGATGAATGTTATGTGAATATGTTGTGTGTGCAATCATAATGTAATTCTTGAAGAGATGAATTATTTGAATGCATGAGATTAAGATGTCGGTCTTAAGTGCATTTGTTGTGGTTGATTGTACATGCATCATTTAGTCAAGAGGCAATGTCTGTTAGTTTCGTGGAAACTAGTGGCTTGTTCCAAACCTAGAAGTGTGGGTTTGAAGGCTTAGAGGACGGGCCTTTGTGGTTATCGGTCTAGAAGTGTGGACCCGGTTTAATGTAAAAACCGAAAAAAGATAACGGGTTATCGGTCTAGAAGTGTGGACCCGGTTTAATGTAAAAACCGAAAAAAGATAACGAGAGTCAGTACCGCATTGCATTGAGTTGCATTGAGTTGTTGAGTCACATTGTATAATGTCATTGATATATGAAGTATGCATGTGAATGAGATGTTTGTTGAATACTTATGAAGCGTGCATGAAGAGATGCTTACGTGTGAATGTTAAGATTGTGGAATTGTGGATGTATGCATGATGTAAAATGCTTGGTGAATATTCACGTTGTATATATATATAAGTGACGATGTAAATGACTATGAGTTGAATTGTGGTGAGAAATAGGGAGTTAATTATATGATACCTACGTATACATGATTTTATGCTTTGATTATTATGGTAATATTTCTCACCCTTCTGCTGTTTTATAATGCTCTATGAGGCGTTGCAGATTAGATTGCTGGAGGCCTTTATGAAGTTCTGCTTGTAGTTCGAGGTTGCTACGTGTGTAGCGGTTTAGTAATTATTTATGGGTCGAGTCATGCTCTGGTCGTGTAACACGGGGATCGATTGCTTATGTTTTAAGATTACATTATGTAACCTAAGTTATGTTTTCATATTTGGAATAATTGAGATGATGAGATGTTGGCCTTAGTGCCTAGAGATGTTGATTTTATATGATGAAAGTAAATGTTTCTTTTAAAGGATTTTTTTATTAATGAATCCGCTGCTAAATGGAAAGGTGTTTATGAGCATGACAAATTGTTTTAATGTGGTGCAAGTTTTGTGTGATGCCCTTTTATGGATGCATGTTAACTTTTACTCTGATTATGCATATATTATTTGCGGGGTTTAGAAGGGTGTTACATTAGTGGTATCAGAGCAGGTCGGTCCGTCCGGCCAAGTTGTCTAATGTTATTTGTTCCCTTGTATGCGACATGTGTGTGAAAACACTGTCGATACATGTTGTTGCTTAACCTTGTCTGTAGAAGTGGGAATGATCTAAGTGGGGGAGAAGTTGTGCTTCTCCAAGATGCTGCAGGTGTAGAAGTTGTAGCTCAGTGGGTGGTTAACACTCTTGTGGTTTGGTAAAGATAGTCTATACTCCATCATGATTTTCAGCTGCCTATTGACAAATTGAGGAACTGATCACCCTTAATCTCTTGTTGATAGTAGTTGGAGTTCTGTTGGATGGGATGGACGTGTCTTGCAAGCTTAGGTGGCGTGAGAAGAGGATTGTTTGGAGCTAAGCCAGGTGCTTAAGAAGTGTGTTGATGAGTCGGCACGAGACAATGAGGAGATGGTTAATTTTGATGGGAATTCGGGGTGCTAATGAAAGTGGGAAGTGTAATACCCTAATTTTTACCCCTAAGATCCCACATTTCATTGGCATATCATTCCACAAACAAGGTCATATTTTTAGCTTTCGCACCCTTATGGGTTTCTTACTTTCTTTATGTTTGTTTCTGTTTACTAACATCTAACCAAAATATCAAAAATATTTTTTCAATCTTGTTTGTTTCTTCTTTTTCTCTGTGTGTTTAGGGTTTTGCAAGGAGATTAATGGCAAAGACATCCATTCAAGTTTAAATCAGATGGACGTTTGACCTCATCTTGGTCAAACTATCAAGAGTTTGCTTCAACTATAAGTTACCCGTGGTGGTGGGTTATATTCTCAGGAAATGAGATTGTTCAAGGTCAAATTGTCTTGTATTGAAATCCAGTGGTTTATCAAGCAGATGTTCTTCCTGCACACAAGTTTGGTACTCATGATGTTGTTGTTTTAAAACTCAACAAGGCTGATTTAGGTTCTCTTGCTCTTGGGCAAGGTGTAGTTTACAGATTAAAGGACTCATCAATTACTGTTGCTTTTAATGATATACCGGAAGATGGCTTAAACAGTCCCGTAAGGCTGGAAAAGGTTGCAAATGAGGTGACATATCACAGGATGAAAGAGGCATTAGTACAGTTGAGTAAAGGTGTGCATAAGGGTCCTGTTTCTGATCTAATTCCTGTCTTGTTTGGGGAGAGGCAACCAACAGTGTCCAAGAAGGATGTATCCTTCACTTCCATTAATAGAAATCTTGATCACCCTCAGAAAGATGCTATTTCAAAAGCCCAGATCGCCTGAAAAAGTTTCAAGAGAGATGCACTAGCTTTGACGATCCTGTCATCCCCAAATTCCATTATGGGTCACACTACTCAAGTGCAGGAACAGTTTTTGTATTATCTTGTTAGGGTTGAGCCATTCACTACCCTATCAATCAAACTACAAGGTGGAAAATTTGATCATGCAGATCGGATGTTTTCTGACATTTCTGCTACTTGGAATGGAGTTCTTGAAGACATGAGTGATGTTAAGGAATTGGTTCCAGAGTTATTTTACCTCCCTGAAGTCCTCACAAATGAAAATTCAATTGATTTTGGGACAACACAGTTGGGAGAAAAGCTTGATACTGTGAAACTTCCTACTGGGGCTGAGAATCCAGTTGATTTTTGTGCATAAGCATAGGATGGCTCTGGAAAGTGAGTATGTGTCTGCTCATTTGCATGAGTGGATTGACCTCATATTTGGGTATAAGCAACAAGGCAAAGAAGCTATTGCAGCAAATAATGTTTTCTTTTATATTACTTATGAAGGGACAGTGGATATTGATAAAATTTCAGAGCCGGCACAACAGAAGGCCACGCAAGATCAAATTGCATATTTTGGACAAACACCGTCCTAGCTTTTGACCGTTCCCCACTTGAAGAAAATGCCGTTAGCAGAAGTTCTGCATTTGCAGACAATATTCCGGAACCCAAATGAAGTCAAGCCCTATGCTATTCCATCGCCTGAACGTCGCAATCTTCCTGCGGGTTCCATTTACGCATCTTCAGATACGGTTGTGGTTGTAGATATGAATGCACCAGCATTGCATGTTGCACAACACAGGTGGCAACCCAATACACCTGATGGCCACGAAACTCCTTTTCTTTTTCAACATAGAAAGGTTACAGTAGGCTCTGCTGGTGGTGCACTTATGCGCATGTTCAAAGCACCTGCTACATCAGGTGAAGAGTGGCGATTCCCACAAGCTGTAGCATTTTCTGCCTCTGGAATTAGAAGCCAAGCTATCGTTTCTATAACATGTGACAGAGAAATTATTACTGGCGGGAATGCTGATAATAGCATTAGGCTGATATTATCGGATGGAGCTAAGACCATAGAAACAGCTTATGGACATTGTGCTCCTGTAACTTGCCTTGGTCTTTCACCCGATAGTAACTACCTAGTCACAGGATCCCGAGATACAACGGTATTACTTTGGAGAATATATAGGGTTCTTGTGTCTCACACAAATGTCGTATCAGAACATACCATCTGGGACACATTCGATTGCTAAATATTTCAGTGAGCGATTACCATCTGGTTCATCAAATCAACCAGTGGATAATGCCATTGACGAAGTTGCACCATCGTCACCCTCAGCAGGTGAAAATTGTTGGGAAGTGATTCCTAATGAACTGCAACTTGAATATCCTGAAGAAGACACAGGAATGAACCATTCAAATGCTTGCCTAGATCAACCGGATCTGTTGTGCAATTTATCTGAAGAAGTAGATGGCTTGACTGAAGAATCCTCCCTTGTGGCATCCCTGGGAAACGAAGACAGCATGACACAAATTGAGTCATGTAGAGATATACCCACAAAAGAACCTAAGGCATGCTTGCAATACCTACAGTACAAATGCAGTTGAGAAGAAAAAGGCAGCCCAAGAAACCTTTGGTAACTTTGAGGAAGCAGTTGAAAAAGCTTCCTGTGCAAGCTGGGAAAACTCCACCACTGCTGCAGTATTATGGCTAAGAGATCGGTTTTAAGATTCTATCATTACCGCCAACGGCGAGCCAAATCTCATGGATTCAGTAGATGGTTTTGTTGTCAATGTATGCCACCATTTTCTTTACAATGATACTTCATGTCAATTCTCCATTCAACAATGCATCGGTGGCGGTAGATTCATTGCTATCTGTGCATTTTGGTTCTATGATAAAATCTATTGTTTGCTCAAATCTGAAGGAGCTGGATCCTTTGGAATTCTTAGATACTTTAGTTGATGAAAACAGACTCCATGCCAAAGCTGCACTTGATGCTTTAAGTGTGTTTGCCGAAACACTTGTATTTCTCGCTCGTTCCAAACACACTGATTTTGTAATTCATCTCGTATGTCTCACAAGAATCAAGTGGTGGATGCTGGTCTTTCAATTACTTTTGGTGGGAATACAAAGCCAAAACGAAGGGCCAAAGGATATGTGGCTTTGAGACGCCCAGCTCTTGACTCGGTAGAAAAAGTGCAGATACTGATGATCGCTCCTATACTGTTGGTTTCAAAAATGAGTTGCAGTTACAAGAAGAAAATTTGAAAATAAAGATGACTGGGAAGGATAAAGATTACAGATATATGGCCACATCTGATTTGCTTAATGAGTTGAGCAAACCTACATTTAGGGCTGATGCTGATCTTGAAGTTAAATTGAAAAATATCATCATACAACAGCTTGATGATGCTGCTGGTGATGTTTCTGGACTTGCTGTTAAATGCCTTGCTCCATTAGTGAGAAAGATGAATGAGGCAAGGGTTGTGGAAATGAGCAGTCAATTATGCGAGAAAATACTAAATGGGAAGGATCAACATCGAGCCACTGCTAGCATAGCTTTGAAGACTGTTGTTGCTAATGAACCTGGTGGGTGGAAGAGCATGTTCATGACTTGATTTCAGGTATTCACTACAGCAGCTTATGATGACCACAAAAACATTGTACTCTTGGCTTTTGAAATTATTGAGAAGATTATTCGAGATTACTTTCCATACATTACTGAGACTGAAACCACCACCTTCACTGACTGTGTTAATTGTCTAATTGCATTCACAAATAGTAGATTCAACCAAGAGATTAGCCTAAATGCCATTGGTTTTCTTCGTTTCTGTGCAACAAAGCTAGCTGAAGGAGACCTTGGATCATCATCCAGGAATAAAGATAAGGAAGTTTCTGGAAAGATTTCCTCAACTTCATCTCTAGAAGGAAAAGATGGGAATCAAGATAATGGAGAGGTCGCTGACAAGGTTGATCATATCAATTTCTGGTTTCCTTTATTGTCAGGTCTATCGGAGCTTAGCTTTGACCCAAGGCCTGAGGTTAGGAAGAGTGCCTTAGATGTCCTGTTTGAAACATTACGCAACCATGGCCATCACTTTTCACTACCTTTATGGGAAAGAATATTTGAGTCTGTCCTCTTTCCTATATTTGATTATGTTCGACATGCCATTGATCCTTCAGGGAGTAGTCCACAGGTCAATGAAGTAGAGACTAATCGTGAGCTTGATCAAGATGGCTGGCTTTATGAGACATGCACAGTGGCCCTCCAACTGGTTGTAGATCTTTTTTGTCAGCTTTTATAACACTGTCAATCCTCTTTTAAGAAAGGTCCTGATGCTCCTAGTAAGCTTCATAAAGCGTCTTCATCAAAGCCTTGCTGGCATAGGTATTGCTGCATTTGTTCGATTGGTGAGTAATGCTGGAGAGCTATTTTCAGATGACAAGTGGTTAGAAGTGGTTTTGTCGATAAAAGAAGCAGCAAATGCAACACTCCCTGAACTTTCATTGCTCGAAAGTGAAGGCTTTGTGGCTAGAAATGAAGAACATGCTTCAGTAGTTGATGATGACAGAGATCTTGTTGAGTCTGGGTCACCAGATGATTTAGAAAGCCAAAGAGTTCGTCGTCTCTATGCTTATGTAACTGATGCGAAATGCCGAGCAACTGTTCAGCTTTTATTGATTCAGGCTGTTTTGGAGGTCTACAACATGTTTCGGTCTCACCTTTCAGCGAAAACCATGCTACTCCTAATTGATGCTTTGCATGGTGTATCATTACATGCCCACAACATCAACAACAATACTCTATTGCGTTCCAAGCTTCAAGAGTTTGGTTCTATTGCCCAAATGCAAGACTCTCCACTGTTACGTCTTGAAAATGAGTCATACCAAACATGCCTTACATTTTTACAGAATCTTGTTATTGACAAGCCTCTTAGTAGAAGTGGAATCTCATCTCGTCCAGCTTTGTCAGGAGGTTTTGGAGTTTTATATTGAAGTTGCAGGTTGTGAAGAAAAATCAGTTATGAGAAAGCCACATTGGTCAATTCCTTTAGGCTCTGTGAAGCGGAGAGAATTAGCTGCACGTGCGCCTCTTGTTGTCGCTACTTTGCAGGCTATTTGTTGCTTAGATGATTTTTCTTTTGAGAAGAACCTGTCTCATTTTTTTCCCTCTTCTCAATATTGTTGGTAATGCTGTTAAGTTCTCAAAAGAGGGAAGCATTTCAATCACGGCAGGAAGATTCTGGTATGAACGGTTTTTCCGTATTACCGAACTCGATCCCTGTATAATTCAGAATCAGCAACAACTGCAAAACTCCAGTCCTGCACCAGAGGAACTGAGTCCATATGAAATAAGTGAAATATATCACTACTTCAGCCATCAATCAATGTGAGCCATTAACCAAGCCATATTCACAAGCTGAAACAAAAAATAAAAAGTAAGTGAGCTAGCTGAATAATAATCCACGTCACCTAAGTGAGCTGAAATGAGAAATTGCAAAAAAAAACGACATGAATATTTTGTTCAGCAAAAGCTCACGCGTAAACACCCACTTCAAAACGGCAGAAAATTATCACAAACGGCAAATCATTTTTCACTCATTCTCATCTATAAATAGAATTCATCCCTCACTCAATTCTGGAAGCTTTTAAGCCAAAAAACCTCTGCTGATTTTCTTCCTCAAATTCCTCACTACCAGAAAAACCTTCGTTCACTTTTCTTCTCCTACTTCCTTCCACCAATTTCACTTCAATTGATACAAATTCAACCAGAGATTCGTTCAGAAGAAGAAGAGAATCAAGAAGAAGTTTGGATTGATTTCTTACCTGTGATTTTGAAGGTAGTTCAATGGATTTCGTTTTCTCGATTCGAGTTCGTCATTGCATATTTCCTTGAATTGTTTATACTGTTGTGAAGAGCTTTTGATTCCGATCACAACCGTGTTAGTTTCGCATCCCGTCGCTTTGATTTGAGCTTGAATCCATAGCCATGGTGAACGGTGTCGCGTGAAGTTTTGAAGAAGAAAGTTGTTCTGATGTTTTGGTTTTCTATTTCTCTTTTTCCTTTTCGTTTTTCTTTACTATTTTAAATATATTTTTCTTTATTCCTTTTATTTTGTTATTTCTTTTTTTTTTACTAGTTAATATTTTAAATAGTTTTTTTAAAAGAGCTCTTAAAAAATTTATTTAAAAAAACTTTTGTTTTGAGCTAATTGTTGGTTGTTTTGGATTTTAAATTTTGATAAGATCTCATCAATCTCAATGGACTTTGGGTGTCGATTTTATCCACCAAAAGAGGTGATTGATATTGATGATGATTTAATCGATTTAAAATCCAAATTGTGGTTTCTTTTCATTTTATGTTCTTCTTCTTATTTTTCTTTTGATCGATGAAATCTATGGATCATAGATTGTTGATTATCAAGGTTGATTAATCTTCATTATTTCAAAACTATGGACGAATAATCATTGAGATAATTCTCCTTACTTTGGAATAGTGATAGATTACCTTTGATTAATTGATGAAAAATCTTGATTATGATGAGATCACCACCTCTTTTCTTTTTGTGTGGCATGTTTTAGGAGAGTGATTTATATATCATTTCTCTAACATGTATTAACACTAACATTTTATTGACCGGCCTCAGATAGTCGTGGTTTCTACATAAACCCGATTACGATTGCTTAACATAGCGCTAAATTGTCCCTTAATCGGAAAATGATCATTCGTGGCTCAAACTTACGTTTAAAAGTCCAAGTATGTTTAGTTGCTTGTCTTAACTCCAATACCTATGAAAATCATTGTTAGGAGGCTTTGATTCTATCAATCCTCTAATGAATTTTCATTAATCTTGGTCTAAGTGCAAGAATTAATCATCATTGATCATATGTTCTAACCACTAACCACTAATTCACTAACAATATCCTTGTTTAATTTTGTTTATATTCTCTTCTTACTCTTTATTTTTTACTTTTATGCTTCCATTTTATCATTACATACCATATCTTTGTTTATGTTTATGTCATTTTTCTTTTGTCCACTTGGACCATACTTTGTTCAAAACACTAATAAAGGATAAAACATCTAAAAAATTTGGTGCTATTAATTTTGTGGTTATACTCTTGGACCATTCTTAGACCTTGGACTTCATGGACATTTTGGACTTAGGATTAGGACTTTCTTCCCTATGCTTGGAGAATTTTGAATCTTAGCCTTTATTTGGCTCGATCACTGGCTTATACTTTAAATCGGATGGAATTCTTTTTGCTTGCTTTGGAGTGTGCTACAAGTCGGTTAGATCTTTCTTATCTCTAGCTCTTATTTTGTTTTTTTAGGATAGTCACTTCATCTCCTCCCCTTCTTAAATTTTCAAAACTTTCTCCCTTTTTCAAAACCTTCTTGGTTTCAAACTTCAAAACCGCTTTCGCAATAAAACCTTGACTTTCGTCAAGTGATTTTTAAACTTTGTTTTTCTTAATAAAAGTCAATCAATGTTAATCATGTTTTGACTAATTTCAAAAGACATAAAAAATACAAAAACTCATCAACTCTTTTTGTGCCTTTATGCACTTTTTTCACTTTAAAACTTTTCATAAAGTTTAGACATGATTCATTTCTATAGTTGAGATGTAAATCTCCTATTCCCCATATTATTAAGACTTTGACATTTTCCACGTTGATGTTGAGTGATAGTCTTGTTGATAATCCAAGCAAATCCTCCATCTTTATGTGACGCAAATGTTGTTTTAATACTCGTGGGTGGATAGTCGCAGTTTTCTCCTTGAAATGACGACTTGTCTTTACATCTAAAATCAATCAAAACCAACAAAAATTTTGTCATTTGTACCACGAACTACGGGGTTTTGATTCCATATTGCACTTTATGGGTACGTAGGCATGAGACGATAAGTCTCTCCAAACACAAAAATATAAAAAAATAATTCTCTTCTCATCTCTCCAATCTCTTTTCAAACAAACCATTTTCAAACCAAAAAGCGTAAATATTTCAAAGGGCTCCTATAGAGTACTATAGACGTTTTGGGTGCTAACACCTTCCCATTGCGTAACCAACCCCCTTACCCTGATCTCTGCCTCGTGTTCTTATTTTAGAACTCTTTGGTTTTGTTCGCTCTTTTTCCTTTCCTTTATTTGGATAAAATAAAAGTGCGGTGGCGACTCTTGTTTTCTTTGAGTTAAGTTAGTCAATAACTTACACTCACAATTTTTACCGCTACAGAAAAGTGGCGACTCTGCTGGGGACTCCAACGGTTCCTAGTGGGTTTCGCCTACTTTGATTTATTTCTCGCTTTCTGTTTGACTTGTTTGTTATTGATTGTTCTGTTTTGGTGCCTGGTAATTTGTGTGGTGAGATAAGTCCTAACCCGGACTTGAGCGCACTTATGATAGGAGGGTGGTATAGTCTTGTTGGCTTACGTGGAGTAGTCCTTACTAAGCTAACTTGAGATCCCCCGCTCGGTGGAGGCCCCTTTGGAAATTACTGATGTCTTACGAGTAGTCGTAATTGATATTACTTTTTCCGACTGGGAGCCTGAGAAGCTGAGGACCTTAGAACCCTTTAACCCATCTTGGCCTTATTAGGACGTGGTGCGGTGGCTGTTCAGGTGTAGACTTGAATTGGTCGTTACGCGATACCACACTCAGATGAGTTTCTCTTGAGAATATTGTTGGCCGACGAGTAGTCGTTTAAGCCGATAATATCCAAAAGATGGAATTATGATTCTGGGAACTTTTTAGAACCTTGTTCTACAGGTGATGATATAACCATAGTACATACCATTGTGGGTTGGTTGATTCTTACCTTTGGCTCCATGCTCGTGCCGAACCTTTGAACCTGTGTGCTTTGTATGACTTGTTTGTGGGTGTTGCATCTTGCACTCATGCATTCATGAGCATTGTGTTTCAGTTGGTTTTTAAGGATCTCAGAGATTTTCTTTTGCAAACATCGCAGATATTGTTGATTATGGATATTGGAAGGAGAAACACTCAGAAGTACGGTTTTCGGGCTCCTGATCTTACAGAGTTGAGAAAGCTAGTGTCCTTGGTAGATGATCGTTCTGGCTTCTTATCTCGTTATGGGAGACTTTTATTTGTTCTTTCTACCAATATTGAAGACGGAATTCTGAATACCCTTATGCAGTTCTATGATCCTATTTACCGATGCTTCACATTTCCCGATTATCAGCTCATGCCGACCTTGGAAGAATATGCTTATTTGTTGGGTGTACCGGTTTCTGATAAAGTTCCGTATACTGGTTTGGAGGAAGCTCTTAAGCCTCAAGATATTGCTGAAGCTACCCATTTGACGAAGTCGGATATTGATGCAAATCTAAAGACTAAGGGAGGCCTCAAGGGTTTAACTGCTAAGTTCTTGATTGAGAAGGCTACTTTATTTGCTGACATTGGTCGCACATTGGCGTTTGAGGCTATATTGGCTTTACTCATCTATGGACTAGTCTTGTTTCCTAATATTGATAATTTTGTGGACATTAATGCTATTAGGATTTTCTCGATTGGGAACCCTGTTCCAACTTTGCTTGGTGATACTTATTTTTCCATCCATAGTAGGACTTCTAAGGGAAACGGTACCATTGTTTGCTGTATACCTCTGCTGTATAATTGGTTCGTTTCACACTTACCTCAGACATCTGCTTTTAGGAAAAACAAGGATTGCTTAAGGTGGTCTCAAAGGATTATGTCTCTTACGCATACTGATATCACTTGGTCTTCTTCGGTTTACGATAATGTCCAGATTATTGATAGTTGTGGAGAATTCGACAATGTTCCTCTTCTTGGAATACAAGGCGGAATTAACTACAACCCGAGTTTAGCTCGCCGTCAGCTGGGTTATATGCTGAAGGATAGGCCTAAGAATATTTTATTAGAGGGTTTATTTTTTCAAGGAGGGGATGATTCTCTTGGTTTGAGAAGAAAAATGGCTCATGCCTGGACTAAGATTCACAGGTTGGGTAGAGGGGAGCTTGGAAGACAAGTTTGCATTGCTTTGGAACCTTACACGCTTTGGGTGAAGAAGAGGGCTATGGAGCTTAAGATGCCTTACCCTATTGAGAAACCTCTGACTACTGTGATCTCTACGCCACTCCCTACGGCAATCCCTGTTTCTTCTGATGATGTGAAGACACTTCAAGATGCTTTGGCTAAGATGAAGGAAGAGAAAGAGATGTGGGAAAGTAAGTTTCAAGCTTCTGACAAAGAGAAGATGGAATTGCAAAAACAGATGAAGGAGAAAGATGACTTGATAGAGTTACTTGAGCGGCGCGCTGTGAAGAGGCATGCAGAGGATTTATTTTCCTCTACTACTCCATCAGCACATCCTCCTACTTCTGGTGCTTGGAAGGGTATTGTGGATCAGCTTGTGTTAGAGAAGATCACCATGAAGCACAAATATGAGAAAGAGATTAAGAGACTCCGAAGGAAGTATCAGCTTGGATCGTCATCAGATGTTCCTTAGGACCTAGCTTTTTCTTATTTTGATATTATTGTATTTTGTACTTCCAAGTGTAACTCTTTCCAATATTCAATGAAATGAGATGTTTATCAGTATTTCAAGAAGTGTTATTTTATGATGTTTGTAATTGCTTTATATCTTAAAGATCCTTGAAAACTGGTTGAAACACCTGCATTTTGCATTTGCATTCGCATCATCGTGCATTGTGTGTTGCCTTTTCCAGATGTCTTATTTGTTTCTTTTGGCCTTCCTTCAGTCAAGCTGTCGCATCACTACAACACCCGGACTAACTCTAAGAAAAAGATGGATCAGTTGCAACAAGAGAACCGCGAGCTCCGTGAAGAGGTATCAACTCTGAAAGATGGTTTGGAGAGACTGACTGCCGCGATGGAAGCTCTGGTGGCTGCTCAGAATCAACCACCACTACCTCCTCCTTCTCCTGTCCAAGGAACTGTGATTTCTGAAATCGGATCAACGCCCATTTCTGTGGCCCCGATTAATGCTTCTCAATATCAGATGCCTGTTGGTTTCCCTTGGGGCATGCCTAACAATTATGTGCCAGAGGGATATCGACCTCCTGTTCCCGAAGGTTCTAGACTCCCTGCTGTCATGGCTGTACCACCTCCTGTGGTTAATGTTGTTCCTAATGCTGAAGTTCCGGTTGTTCCTACTGTCATACCTGTGCCACCGCCTGTAACTCACGCTATGCCTTATACTGAAGAACAAATTTTCCATACTGCTCCGAGCGAGAGTTTGGATGTTATGGATCGAATAGATGACTTTCAAGATCAGTTTGCTGAAATGCAAAGAGAAATCAGGGCTTTAAGGGGAAAGGAGTTATTTGGAAAGAATGCTCATGAGCTTTGCCTTGTTCCAAATGTGAAGATTCCCGCTAAGTTCAAGGTTCCGGATTTTGAAAAATACAAAGGGAACACTTGTCCGCAAAGTCATTTGATTATGTATGCTAGAAAGATGTCTACCTATACTGACAACCATCAGTTGTTGATCCACTATTTTCAAGATAGTCTTACTGGTGCTGCGCTGAAATGGTATATGGGACTCGATAGTACACAAATCAAGACATTCAACGATCTTTGTGAAGCTTTTGTTCGTCAGTATAAGTATAATCTCGATATGGCGCCAGACCGTGATCAACTTCGCGCAATGTCTCAAAAAGAGAAAGAAACTTTTAAAGAATATGCGCAAAGATGGCGTGAGATTGCAGCTCAGATAAGCCCTCCACTTGAAGAGAAAGAAATGACCAAGATTTTTCTGAAGACTCTGGGTTCATTTTACTATGAAAGGATGGTTGCGAGTGCTCCTAGTGATTTCACGGAAATGGTTAATATGGGGATGAGATTAGAGGAAGCTGTCCGCGAGGGACGTCTGATAAAAGAAGGAAATTCTGGAAGTACAAAAAAGCCTGGTGTTGGGTTCCCTAAGAAAAAAGAGGGAGAAGCTAATGCTATATCTCAGGAAAGGTCTAGAAGACGCAAAGTTGTGAACAACAATGGTAGTCGTCGTCAGCAACAAGTAGCATCTGTTACACCTATTATCAGTAACACCCCTACCGCTCAAGCTACTGCAAGTTATCAACCACGTTTCCAAGAGAAGACAACTCAACAAGGTCGTACACAGAGGAAAACACAATTTGATCCCATTCCAATGACGTATACTGAGCTCTTTCCGGCTTTAATAAAGAATAATTTGGTTCAACCTCGTGATCCGCCGGCTGTTCCAACTGAAATTCCATGGTGGTATAAGCCAGATGCTCATTGCGCATTTCATCAAGGTGCCCCGGGACACGATATCGAAAATTGCTATCCTCTGAAGCATGAAGTTGCAAAGCTCGTAAAAAGCGGTATTCTGTCTTTTGAAGATACCAACCCTAATGTGCAATCAAATCCGTTTCCTAAACATGGTAATGCAACTGTTAATATGGTATATGGTTGTCCTGGTACATACCGTATTTTCGACATTCGCTGGATTCGGAGATCGCTTGTTGAAATGCATGCTACTTTGAGTGAGTTCCATGATATTGAGCATGATTATGCCGCCTGTTGTATTTGTTCTGTGAACCCTCGAGGGTGTGTGATTGTAAAAAGGGACTTGCAAAAGATGATGGATGAGAATTTGATTCAGGTTACTGCAAACAGAAATGAAGTGGAGAACGAGGTGAATGTCATAGTCCCACGTTTCAATATTCCTGAGCGGGTTGTAATTTCTTACAACAGTCAGAAATCTGCTGTGACGCCTTTGGTTATCCGTTTGCCTGGCCCGACGCCGTATGAATCCGATAAAGCTGTTCCCTATAAATACAATGCTACTATGTTGGAAGATGGAAAAGAGGTTCCCATTCCTTCTCTTCCCTCAGTTGTGACTATTGCTGATGTCGGACGTGTAACCAGAAGTGGTCGAGTATTTGATAATGTGCCTTCAAAGACAAGTGAAGATACTGGGAGTAAGCAAATTCAGTTGAAGACTTCTGTAGAGTCTGGTCAATCAAGTGATGTAAATCAAAAGTCAGATAATGATGAGGTATTGAAATTGATCAAGAAGAGTGAATATAATGTGGTGGATCAATTGTTACATACACCGTCAAAAATATCTGTTCTATCTCTGTTAATGAGCTCTGAGGCTCATCGTGAATCGTTGCAGAAAGTATTGGAACAAGCTTATGTAGATCATGATGTGATTGTTAACCAGTTTGATAGCATTGTTGCCAATATCACTGCGTGTAACAATCTGAGTTTTTGTGATGAAGAGTTGACTGATCATGGAAGAAATCATAATTTGGCTCTCCATATTTCCATGAATTGCCAGGAAGACGCTCTATCCAATGTGCTGGTTGATACTGGGTCATCGTTGAATGTGATGCCAAAATCTACTTTGTCCAGATTATCTTATCAAGGTACTCCTATGAGGTTCAGTGGGGTCATTGTGAAAGCCTTTGATGGATCGAGGAAAACCGTGATTGGAGAGGTTGATCTCCCTATCAAGATTGGTCCGTGTTTTTTCCAGATCACTTTTCAAGTCATGGATATTCGTCCTGCTTACAGTTGTCTTCTAGGACGCCCATGGATCCATGAAGCTGGAGCTGTTACTTCGACACTGCATCAAAAGTTAAAATTCGTGCAGAATGGTAAACTCGTCGTTGTTGGTGGAGAACAGGCTATGTTGGTAAGCAGTTTGTCGTCTTTTTCTTATATCGATGCGGAAGAGGATATTGGAACTCCGTTTCAGG
The DNA here is from genome assembly GCA_963859935.3 of Lathyrus sativus. NCBI lineage: Eukaryota > Viridiplantae > Streptophyta > Magnoliopsida > Fabales > Fabaceae > Lathyrus > Lathyrus sativus. The sequence continues at coordinate 143,835,838 of OZ012739.1, read as the reverse complement.
CTCTTTCTGTGGTTGATAAAGCTGTTAAGAAGGATGGGGTGTCCATGTCTTCTTTAAAAGATGCACAACGTGCAGTGGATAATGGCCAAGCTGATGGATGGGGCCAAATCATTGAAGTTGCTGAGAAAAAAGATAGAGCTGGTTTGGGTTTTACATCTGGTTCAACCCAAAATGAGCTGAAGAGTATTCATGAAGTCTTTCGAAGTGCTGGGTTCATCCATTGCAAAGAACATTCTACAGCTGCAATTCTCGAAGATGACCAAGAGGAAGAAATGCCCAACTTTGTGACACGTGGATTGATATGCCAGAATTGGATCGCTGTTGATGTTCCTACTGTTGTTCATGTTTCAAAGTAATTTGTTTTTGTTTCTTTAAAAAATCCTTTCACTCTGCCCAAGGTGAAAGTGAATTTGTGAGGGCTTTGTTTCAACTTTTATCATCATCAATAAAATGTTTTTCTGTTTATCCATATGTTGTTTTCCTTTTTTGCTTTACTTCTGAAAAATGGTAACATAAAAAACCGAAAAAAGTATAATAATGTTATAATCACTCTTATCTGCATAATATTTTCATTTTTTGTTCATATTCTAAAATCAAACATAAAATCATTGTGCAGATTGATTGTTAAACCCATTGGAAACAATGACCATATGCCCCCTCCCAACTTTGAGTTCCCTGTGTTTGAAGCGGAAGAGGAGGATATTGAAGAAATTCCTGATGAGATTTCTCGATTGCTTGAGCACGAGGAGAAGGCCATTCAGCCTCATGAAGAGCCGGTGGAATTGGTTAATCTGGGTTCCGATGATGATAAGAAAGAAGTCAAGATTAGGGCACTGCTTCAGTCAGATGTTAAGAAGAGGATGGTAGAGCTTCTTAGAGAATATGTTGACGTGTTTGCTTGGTCCTATCAAGACATGCCTGGTCTTGATACCGGTATTGTGGAGCACCATTTGCCATTAAAGCCTGAATGTTCACCCGTGAAGCAGAAATTGAGAAGAACTCATCCTGACATGGCAGTGAAGATTAAAGAAGAGGTTCAAAAGCAGATTGATGCTGGTTTTCTTGTGACCGTAGAATATCCTCAATGGGTGGCCAATATCGTGCCTGTTCCAAAGAAAGACGGAAAAGTCCGAATGTGTGTTGACTATAGAGATTTGAATAAAGCAAGTCCAAAAGATGATTTTCCACTACCACACATTGATTTGTTGGTAGATAATACTGCTAAGTTCAATATCTTTTCATTTATGGATGGATTTTCCGGTTATAATCAAATAAAGATGGCACCTGAGGATATGGAAAAAACAACATTCATTACACCCTGGGGAACATTCTGTTACAGAGTGATGCCCTTCGGTTTAAAAAATGCTGGTGCAATGTACCAGAGAGCTATGACCACTCTGTTCCATGATATGATGCATAAAGAAATTGAGGTCTATGTGGATGATATGATTTGTAAGTCGAAGACTGAAGAAGATCATATTAAAAATTTATTGAAGTTGTTTCAACGTTTGAGAAAGTTTAAGCTCCGTCTGAATCCTAATAAATGCACTTTTGGTGTTCGTTCTGGAAAATTGTTAGGCTTTATTGTCAGTCAAAAAGGCATTGAAGTTGATCCTGGTAAAGTTAAAGCTATCCAGGAGATGCCTGCACCCAGAACAGAAAAACAAGTAAGAGGATTCTTGGGACGTTTGAACTATATCTCTAGATTTATCTCTAATATGACTGCCACATGTGCACCGATTTTCAAACTTCTCCGCAAAGATCAGGGTTGTGTCTGGACAGAAGATTGTCAGAGAGCTTTCGAAAGAATTAAAGAGTATCTGCTTGAACCTCCTATTTTGTCTCCTCCCGTAGAAGGAAGACCTTTGATCATGTATTTGACCGTGCTAGAAGAGTCTATGGGTTGTGTTCTGGGTCAACAAGATGAATCCGGGAGAAAAGAATTTGCCATTTATTATTTGAGTAAGAAGTTCACTGATTGTGAGTCTCGGTACACGATGCTTGAAAAGACATGTTGTGCTCTAGCTTGGGCTGCCAAGCGCCTCCGTCAGTATATGTTGAATTGTACAACTTGGTTGATATCTAAAATGGATCCAATCAAGTATATCTTTGAAAAGCCTGCTTTAACTGGGAGGATTGCTCGTTGGCAAATGTTGTTATCAGAGTATGATATCGAGTATCGAACTCAAAAGGCGATAAAAGGAAGTGTTTTGGCTGATCATTTGGCACACCAGCCAATTGATGATTATCAACCTATTCAGTTTGACTTTCCTGATGAGGATGTGATGTATCTAAAGGTTAAAGATTGTGAGGAACCATTACATGAAGAAGGACCTGAGCCTGGATCCCGTTGGGGTTTGATTTTTGATGGGGCGGTTAATGAATATGGCAGAGGTATTGGTGCAATTATTGTTACTCCTCATGGTTCTCATATTCCTTTCACTGCAAGGTTGGTTTTCAATTGCACAAATAATGCGGCTGAGTATGAAGCGTGTATTATGGGCTTGGAAGAAGCTATCGATTTAAGAATCAAGATTCTTGATGTGTATGGAGATTCAGCTTTAGTGATTAATCAGATTAAAGGGAAATGGGAAACACGTCAACCTAATTTGATTCCTTATCGTGATTATGCAAGAAGGTTGTCAACTTTCTTCAATAAAGTTGAGTTTCACCATATACCAAGAGCAGAGAATCAAATGGCAGATGCTTTAGCGACTTTATCCTCCATGATTGTGGTAAATCATTGGAATGATGTGCCAAAGGTTAATGTGATGCGTCTTGATAGACCAGCTCATGTGTTTGTAGTTGAAGAGGTGGTTGATGATAAACCTTGGTATTATGATATTAAATGCTTTCTTCAGAATCAAGAGTACCCACTTGGGGCATCCAAGAAGGATAGGAAAACTTTGAGAAGATTGGCTGGTAGTTTCTTCTTGAATGATGATGTGATGTATAAGAGAAATTATGACATGATCTTGCTCAGATGCGTGGATAGACACGAAGCAGATATGTTGATGAAAGAAATCCATGAAGGATCCTTTGGCACCCATGCCAATGGACATGCGATGGCTAAGAAGATGTTAAGGGCAGGTTACTATTGGCTGACAATGGAATCTGACTGTTGTAAATACGTGAAAAAGTGCCATAAATGTCAAATTTATGCTGACAAGATTCACGTGCCTCCAACTCCTCTCAATGTTATCTCTTCTCCATGGCCTTTTTCAATGTGGGGCATTGATATGATTGGAATGATTGAGCCTAAAGCATCGAACGGACACCGTTTCATATTGGTGGCTATTGACTATTTTACCAAATGGGTTGAAGCGGCATCATATGCAAATGTGACTAAGCAAGTAGTGGTCCGGTTTATCAAGAATCAAATCATCTGTCGGTATGGTGTTCCGAGCAAGATCATCACTGATAATGGGTCGAATTTAAATAACAAGATGATGAAGGAATTATGTGATGAGTTTAAGATTGAGCATCATAATTCTTCTCCTTATAGACCCAAGATGAATGGGGCTGTTGAAGCTGCTAATAAGAACATTAAGAAGATTATTCAAAAGATGGTTGTTACATACAAGGATTGGCATGATATGCTTCCTTTCGCTCTGCATGGGTATCGTACATCCGTTCGCACTTCAACAGGGGCAACCCCTTTTTCTCTTGTTTATGGCATGGAAGCAGTGCTCCCGATAGAGGTTGAAATCCCTTCTATGAGAGTTTTGATGGAAACTGAATTGGCTGAGGCTGAATGGTGTCAAAGTAGATACGACCAGTTGAATCTGATTGAAGAGAAAAGAATGACGGCTTTGTGTCATGGCCAATTATATCAACAAAGAATGAAGAAAGCATTTGATAAGAAGGTTCGACCCCGTGTGTTCAGAGAAGGTGACCTCGTGCTCAAAAAGATCTTGACTTTTACTACTGATTCTAAGGGCAAGTGGACTCCTAATTATGAAGGCCCATATGTTGTTAAGAGAGCCTTCTCTGGCGGTGCATTAATTCTTACAACTATGGATGGAGAAGAGTTCACTCGTCCTGTGAATGCCGATGCAGTCAAGAAATACTTCGCCTAAAAAATAAAAGAACAGCTCGCTAAGTTGAAAACCTGAAAGGGCGGCTTAGGCAAAAATGAGCGTCTCGGTGGATTGAAAACCCGAAAGGGCGGTCCAGGCAAAAATTAGAGACAAAACAGAAATAATCATCCCGGTAGATTGAAAACCCGAAAGGGCAATCTAGGCAAAAGTTAGGGATCATGGCAAGTAACTGCATCTGGCCAGTCTTGATCGTTTGAAGCAACATTTCCTATCAAAGGTTTTACTTCAGATATTCTCTGCTGAAGTCTCAAGCACAGTTGGAATTCAAAGTTGTTAGGGAGAATAATGGTCATTGTATTTCAATGTAGAACTTTCCATTGTACTTACCATTTTTCAAACTTTGTAATGATCCATGGAGTTACGCCATTTGCGGACTACCATTCTATCAATAGAATTTGGGCCTTTGTCCCTTTGTTTGCAATTCTTATTTTGTTTCTGTTTACAGAATTTCATTTTATTTTTGATGATGATTTTTGAAACAAATGTGAATAATTGATTTAAATTTTGAAAATTATAAAAACATTTTTCTTTGATTTGTGAAAATAAAAGAAAGAATATCAACAGTAATCCCAAGAATGGTAGAATCTTGAAGCGAAAAGCGTAAGTGTTCTCTTCAGCAGGGTTCTTTCTTGCCTCTCTGGTAGAATTTATTGGCAGCTCCCCAGTAGAGTTGTGCTGATGTTTCCCCATTTGAGCTATATTGAGGTCTTTTCAGTAGAGTTTGCTGATATTCCCTTAGCAGAGTTTTGTTTCTTTGGATAAACCAGATGAGTGCTGAACGGTTTTCCACAGCAAAGTCTTGATTCAAATGATGGATATGTTTTATTCATTCAACCAGATTATGATCGGACAGTTGAGAAATTTGAAGATCACTTCTCCTTGATTGTTTTTGCCCAGGCGGAGATTTGTCTTTGATGATTCCTAGCGGAGGTTATGCACATTTGCTTTGGATTATTCCTCAAGTAGAGAACAATGTTGAGAAGTGTTGACATAGCAGTCACCTGTCGGGTTTTCTCTCACCTGGTGATTGGGTGTTGATTTAAAATCCCCCACAGTTTGACTTTTTGCTATGATGGTAACTTCTTATTCCCCTGGCAGGGTTGGAAGATTTGTGTTGCTATGTTTTTCTCCAACAGTTTTTTTTTCTCAAAGCGGAGTTCATAGTGTTGTTCCCTTTTGTTGAATTATTGATGGTTGAAGATTTTCCGTTGCTGATCCCCAGCACGATCTCCAATGATATCTCTAACTTGCAGAGATTAGCCGAGTATTTCAGTGGTGTTGTAGTGTTTTGTTCACCCTCTGTTTGCCTTTTTTGTCTGATTTAGTAGCATATTCATACTCATTGCATGCGCGTTCATTTTGGCTGAGCATAGCATGTCTTTGTTGCATTGTGCATCCTGCATTTTTTGTTGGTATTTCCCTTTTCCCGATGATGTTATATCGCAGAATGCGTGTGTCCTCTCTTCATTAGAGTGTCGACCCCTAAGCAGAAAATACCTATCATTTTTAATTCCCCACTGAGTTTATGCCTCGTGGAAGATGTTTTGTTTAGCTTTCCTCCCCAGTTTTTATCTGGATGGAATTGTTCCCCAGTTGAGTTATTTCCTCATTGGGTCGAGTCTTGTTTGACCGTTTCTTTCCAGTTTGTTCCTGGATTGAACTTTGGTCTCTTGCAGCAGTTACTTCGGTTTTCCCTGGGCTGTGAAACCGGGATGACGAGAAGGTGGTTTTGAGGATTTATTTTCCTCAGCAGAATCTGTTATTGATCCCCATCAGAAGATGAAGATTTGATTTTCCCAGTAGTGTTTTGATAACACTCTCTTGGTAATTACTTATGCAACTTCATGTGGAAGCCTCTTTATTTGAGCAGCTTGTGTAATCCCCAGAAATTTACCTTCGCAATAAATAACATTTCTCTAGTTCATCCTCAACAGAGAAGTTTATTGTGAAATGATGGATCTTTATCCGACCAACTTTTCTGTTAATTGGAATTTCTGTGGAATAACTCCCGATAAGAATTCTATTGCATGGTTCAATCTGCTTGTATCTCTTTTAAAGATCCTCGCCAGAGTTGTTAATATCTTTTTCCAACAAATGGTTGTCTCTTTATTTGAGAAGTTTGTTGTGTGTTTGGAGCTGCTCAGTAACAAGTAGCTGATGATATATCTCTTTCTCCTACCCAGTGACAGGTAGTCGAGTATGTTTGTCCTACCCAGTGTCAGGTAGTTGACCTTTTATCTTTTTCTCCTACCCAGTAACAGGTAGTCGAGTCCGTCCTACCCAGTAACAGGTCGTTGACATGTTGTTTACCCTATCCAGTAACCGATAGATGGTAACCCCTTTCATTCAAGTTTATTAATCTCGCTAAACTACTCAGTAACCAGTAGTTGGCGTTGCTTCTTTTCCTACCCAGTAACAGGTAGTTGATTATATTTCAACGAGTGGATTACTTTTTACCCAGTAACTGGTAATAGGTAATACATTTCTTTGTTTTCTACCCAGTAACTGGTAGATAACAATTCTCTTGTGTTTTGCACTTATTTTCTACTCAGTAACCAGTAGAGGGTATTTTACCTATTCTCTTCGGTTCGAATATCTTCGCCCAGTAACTGGCAGTTGGTATCTCTTTCCCCGTTGAGTCGCTTCTTTTCCCTTATCGGAATAGGATCTTGCTCTTTTGTTTTCTCATGTGGAGTCTCTCTTTTTCTCCCGAGCTTTTGTTTGTCTCATGTGACATTATCTCCCCACAGAAGTCTTATGTTCGCATATCATTAGCATAATCATATCATTTTGTGGTCTCTTAGGGCTAAAAATTGGGTTAATTGTTATATTTAAGTCTCTTCTATCTAGTCGAGACAAAGATGTCAATCTTCATATCTCCGGATAGAAGAATCTTAAATAGGGGCAGCTGTAATACCCTAATTTTTACCCCTAAGATCCCACATTTCATTGGCATATCATTCCACAAACAAGGTCATATTTTTAGCTTTCGCACCCTTATGGGTTTCTTACTTTCTTTATGTTTGTTTCTGTTTACTAACATCTAACCAAAATATCAAAAATATTTTTTCAATCTTGTTTGTTTCTTCTTTTTCTCTGTGTGTTTAGGGTTTTGCAAGGAGATTAATGGCAAAGACATCCATTCAAGTTTAAATCAGATGGACGTTTGACCTCATCTTGGTCAAACTATCAAGAGTTTGCTTCAACTATAAGTTACCCGTGGTGGTGGGTTATATTCTCAGGAAATGAGATTGTTCAAGGTCAAATTGTCTTGTATTGAAATCCAGTGGTTTATCAAGCAGATGTTCTTCCTGCACACAAGTTTGGTACTCATGATGTTGTTGTTTTAAAACTCAACAAGGCTGATTTAGGTTCTCTTGCTCTTGGGTAAGGTGTAGTTTACAGATTAAAGGACTCATCAATTACTGTTGCTTTTAATGATATACCGGAAGATGGCTTAAACAGTCCCGTAAGGCTGGAAAAGGTTGCAAATGAGGTGACATATCACAGGATGAAAGAGGCATTAGTACAGTTGAGTAAAGGTGTGCATAAGGGTCCTGTTTCTGATCTAATTCCTGTCTTGTTTAGGGAGAGGCAACCAACAGTGTCCAAGAAGGATGTATCCTTCACTTCCATTAATAGAAATCTTGATCACCCTCAGAAAGATGCTATTTCAAAAGCCCAGATCGCCTGAAAAAGTTTCAAGAGAGATGCACTAGCTTTGACGATCCTGTCATCCCCAAATTCCATTATGGGTCACACTACTCAAGTGCAGGAACAATTTTTGTATTATCTTGTTAGGGTTGAGCCATTCACTACCCTATCAATCAAACTACAAGGTGGAAAATTTGATCATGCAGATCAGATGTTTTCTGACATTTCTGCTACTTGGAATGGAGTTCTTGAAGACATGAGTGATGTTAAGGAATTGGTTCCAGAGTTATTTTACCTCCCTGAAGTCCTCACAAATGAAAATTCAATTGATTTTGGGACAACACAGTTGGGAGAAAAGCTTGATACTGTGAAACTTCCTACTGGGGCTGAGAATCCAGTTGATTTTTGTGCATAAGCATAGGATGGCTCTGGAAAGTGAGTATGTGTCTGCTCATTTGCATGAGTGGATTGACCTCATATTTGGGTATAAGCAACAAGGCAAAGAAGCTATTGCAGCAAATAATGTTTTCTTTTATATTACTTATGAAGGGACAGTGGATATTGATAAAATTTCAGAGCCGGCACAACAGAAGGCCACGCAAGATCAAATTGCATATTTTGGACAAACACCGTCCTAGCTTTTGACCGTTCCCCACTTGAAGAAAATGCCGTTAGCAGAAGTTCTGCATTTGCAGACAATATTCCGAAACCCAAATGAAGTCAAGCCCTATGCTGTTCCATCGCCTGAACGTCGCAATCTTCCTGCGGCTTCCATTTACGCATCTTCAGATACGGTTGTGGTTGTAGATATGAATGCACCAGCATTGCATGTTGCACAACACAGGTGGCAACCCAATACACCTGATGGCCACGAAACTCCTTTTCTTTTTCAACATAGAAAGGTTACAGTAGGCTCTGCTGGTGGTGCACTTATGCGCATGTTCAAAGCACCTGCTACATCAGGTGAAGAGTGGCGATTCCCACAAGCTGTAGCATTTTCTGCCTCTGGAATTAGAAGCCAAGCTATCGTTTCTATAACATGTGACAGAGAAATTATTACTGGCGGGAATGCTGATAATAGCATTAGGCTGATATTATCGGATGGAGCTAAGACCATAGAAACAGCTTATGGACATTGTGCTCCTGTAACTTGCCTTGGTCTTTCACCCGATAGTAACTACCTAGTCACAGGATCCCGAGATACAACGGTATTACTTTGGAGAATATATAGGGTTCTTGTGTCTCACACAAATGTCGTATCAGAACATACCATCTGGGACACATTCGATTGCTAAATATTTCAGTGAGCGATTACCATCTGGTTCATCAAATCAACCAGTGGATAATGCCATTGACGAAGTTGCACCATCGTCACCCTCAGCAGGTGAAAATTGTTGGGAAGTGATTCCTAATGAACTGCAACTTGAATATCCTGAAGAAGACACAGGAATGAACCATTCAAATGCTTGCCTAGATCAACCGGATCTGTTGTGCAATTTATCTGAAGAAGTAGATGGCTTGACTGAAGAATCCTCCCTTGTGGCATCCCTGGGAAACGAAGACAGCATGACACAAATTGAGTCATGTAGAGATATACCCACAAAAGAACCTAAGGCATGCTTGCAATACCTACAGTACAAATGCAGTTGAGAAGAAAAAGGCAGCCCAAGAAACCTTTGGTAACTTTGAGGAAGCAGTTGAAAAAGCTGCCTGTGCAAGCTGGGAAAACTCCACCACTGCTGCAGTATTATGGCTAAGAGATCGGTTTTAAGATTCTATCATTACCGCCAACGGCGAGCCAAATCTCATGGATTCAGTAGATGGTTTTGTTGTCAATGTATGCCACCATTTTCTTTACAATGATACTTCATGTCAATTCTCCATTCAACAATGCATCGGTGGCGGTAGATTCATTGCTATCTGTGCATTTTGGTTCTATGATAAAATCTATTGTTTGCTCAAATCTGAAGGAGCTGGATCCTTTGGAATTCTTAGATACTTTAGTTGATGAAAACAGACTCCATGCCAAAGCTGCACTTGATGCTTTAAGTGTGTTTGCCGAAACACTTGTATTTCTCGCTCGTTCCAAACACACTGATTTTGTAATTCATCTCGTATGTCTCACAAGAATCAAGTGGTGGATGCTGGTCTTTCAATTACTTTTGGTGGGAATACAAAGCCAAAACGAAGGGCCAAAGGATATGTGGCTTTGAGACGCCCAGCTCTTGACTCGGTAGAAAAAGTGCAGATACTGATGATCGCTCCTATACTGTTGGTTTCAAAAATGAGTTGCAGTTACAAGAAGAAAATTTGAAAATAAAGATGACTGGGAAGGATAAAGATTACAGATATATGGCCACATCTGATTTGCTTAATGAGTTGAGCAAACCTACATTTAGGGCTGATGCTGATCTTGAAGTTAAATTGAAAAATATCATCATACAACAGCTTGATGATGCTGCTGGTGATGTTTCTGGACTTGCTGTTAAATGCCTTGCTCCATTAGTGAGAAAGATGAATGAGGCAAGGGTTGTGGAAATGAGCAGTCAATTATGCGAGAAAATACTAAATGGGAAGGATCAACATCGAGCCACTGCTAGCATAGCTTTGAAGACTGTTGTTGCTAATGAACCTGGTGGGTGGAAGAGCATGTTCATGACTTGATTTCAGGTATTCACTACAGCAGCTTATGATGACCACAAAAACATTGTACTCTTGGCTTTTGAAATTATTGAGAAGATTATTCGAGATTACTTTCCATACATTACTGAGACTGAAACCACCACCTTCACTGACTGTGTTAATTGTCTAATTGCATTCACAAATAGTAGATTCAACCAAGAGATTAGCCTAAATGCCATTGGTTTTCTTCGTTTCTGTGCAACAAAGCTAGCTGAAGGAGACCTTGGATCATCATCCAGGAATAAAGATAAGGAAGTTTCTGGAAAGATTTCCTCAACTTCATCTCTAGAAGGAAAAGATGGGAATCAAGATAATGGAGAGGTCGCTGACAAGGTTGATCATATCAATTTCTGGTTTCCTTTATTGTCAGGTCTATCGGAGCTTAGCTTTGACCCAAGGCCTGAGGTTAGGAAGAGTGCCTTAGATGTCCTGTTTGAAACATTACGCAACCATGGCCATCACTTTTCACTACCTTTATGGGAAAGAATATTTGAGTCTGTCCTCTTTCCTATATTTGATTATGTTCGACATGCCATTGATCCTTCAGGGAGTAGTCCACAGGTCAATGAAGTAGAGACTAATCGTGAGCTTGATCAAGATGGCTGGCTTTATGAGACATGCACAGTGGCCCTCCAACTGGTTGTAGATCTTTTTTGTCAGCTTTTACAACACTGTCAATCCTCTTTTAAGAAAGGTCCTGATGCTCCTAGTAAGCTTCATAAAGCGTCTTCATCAAAGCCTTGCTGGCATAGGTATTGCTGCATTTGTTCGATTGGTGAGTAATGCTGGAGAGCTATTTTCAGATGACAAGTGGTTAGAAGTGGTTTTGTCGATAAAAGAAGCAGCAAATGCAACACTCCCTGAACTTTCATTGCTCGAAAGTGAAGGCTTTGTGGCTAGAAATGAAGAACATGCTTCAGTAGTTGATGATGACAGAGATCTTGTTGAGTCTGGGTCACCAGATGATTTAGAAAGCCAAAGAGTTCGTCGTCTCTATGCTTATGTAACTGATGCGAAATGCCGAGCAGCTGTTCAGCTTTTATTGATTCAGGCTGTTTTGGAGGTCTACAACATGTTTCGGTCTCACCTTTCAGCGAAAACCATGCTACTCCTATTTGATGCTTTTCATGGTGTATCATTACATGCCCACAACATCAACAACAATACTCTATTGCGTTCCAAGCTTCAAGAGTTTGGTTCTATTGCCCAAATGAAAGACTCTCCACTGTTACGTCTTGAAAATGAGTCATACCAAACATGCCTTACATTTTTACAGAATCTTGTTATTGACAAGCCTCTTAGTAGAAGTGGAATCTCATCTCGTCCAGCTTTGTCAGGAGGTTTTGGAGTTTTATATTGAAGTTGCAGGTTGTGAAGAAAAATCAGTTATGAGAAAGCCACATTGGTCAATTCCTTTAGGCTCTGTGAAGCGGAGAGAATTAGCTGCACGTGCGCCTCTTGTTGTCGCTACTTTGCAGGCTATTTGTTGCTTAGATGATTTTTCTTTTGAGAAGAACCTGTCTCATTTTTTCCCTCTTCTCAATATTGTTGGTAATGCTGTTAAGTTCTCAAAAGAGGGAAGCATTTCAATCACGGCAGGAAGATTCTGGTATGAACGGTTTTTCCGTATTACCGAACTCGATCCCTGTATAATTCAGAATCAGCAACAACTGCAAAACTCCAGTCCTGCACCAGAGGAACTGAGTCCATATGAAATAAGTGAAATATATCACTACTTCAGCCATCAATCAATGTGAGCCATTAACCAAGCCATATTCACAAGCTGAAACAAAAAATAAAAAGTAAGTGAGCTAGCTGAATAATAATCCACGTCACCTAAGTGAGCTGAAATGAGAAATTGCAAAAAAAAACGACATGAATATTTTGTTCAGCAAAAGCTCACGCGTAAACACCCACTTCAAAACGGCAGAAAATTATCACAAACGGCAAATCATTTTTCACTCATTCTCATCTATAAATAGAATTCATCCCTCACTCAATTCTGGAAGCTTTTAAGCCAAAAAACCTCTGCTGATTTTCTTCCTCAAATTCCTCACTACCAGAAAAACCTTCGTTCACTTTTCTTCTCCTACTTCCTTCCACCAATTTCACTTCAATTGATACAAATTCAACCAGAGATTCGTTCAGAAGAAGAAGAGAATCAAGAAGAAGTTTGGATTGATTTCTTACCTGTGATTTTGAAGGTAGTTCAATGGATTTCGTTTTCTCGATTCGAGTTCGTCATTGCATATTTCCTTGAATTGTTTATACTGTTGTGAAGAGCTTTTGATTCCGATCACAACCGTGTTAGTTTCGCATCCCGTCGCTTTGATTTGAGCTTGAATCCATAGCCATGGTGAACGGTGTCGCGTGAAGTTTTGAAGAAGAAAGTTGTTCTGATGTTTTGGTTTTCTATTTCTCTTTTTCCTTTTCGTTTTTCTTTACTATTTTAAATATATTTTTCTTTATTCCTTTTATTTTGTTATTTCTTTTTTTTTACTAGTTAATATTTTAAATAGTTTTTTTAAAAGAGCTCTTAAAAAATTTATTTAAAAAAACTTTTGTTTTGAGCTAATTGTTGGTTGTTTTGGATTTTAAATTTTGATAAGATCTCATCAATCTCAATGGACTTTGGGTGTCGATTTTATCCACCAAAAGAGGTGATTGATATTGATGATGATTTAATCGATTTAAAATCCAAATTGTGGTTTCTTTTCATTTTATGTTCTTCTTCTTATTTTTCTTTTGATCGATGAAATCTATGGATCATAGATTGTTGATTATCAAGGTTGATTAATCTTCATTATTTCAAAACTATGGACGAATAATCATTGAGATAATTCTCCTTACTTTGGAATAGTGATAGATTACCTTTGATTAATTGATGAAAAATCTTGATTATGATGAGATCACCACCTCTTTTCTTTTTGTGTGGCATGTTTTAGGAGAGTGATTTATATATCATTTCTCTAACATGTATTAACACTAACATTTTATTGACCGGCCTCAGATAGTCGTGGTTTCTACATAAACCCGATTACGATTGCTTAACATAGCGCTAAATTGTCCCTTAATCGGAAAATGATCATTCGTGGCTCAAACTTACGTTTAAAAGTCCAAGTATGTTTAGTTGCTTGTCTTAACTCCAATACCTATGAAAATCATTGTTAGGAGGCTTTGATTCTATCAATCCTCTAATGAATTTTCATTAATCTTGGTCTAAGTGCAAGAATTAATCATCATTGATCATATGTTCTAACCACTAACCACTAATTCACTAACAATATCCTTGTTTAATTTTGTTTATATTCTCTTCTTACTCTTTATTTTTTACTTTTATGCTTCCATTTTATCATTACATACCATATCTTTGTTTATGTTTATGTCATTTTTCTTTTGTCCACTTGGACCATACTTTGTTCAAAACACTAATAAAGGATAAAACATCTAAAAAATTTGGTGCTATTAATTTTGTGGTTATACTCTTGGACCATTCTTAGACCTTGGACTTCATGGACATTTTGGACTTAGGATTAGGACTTTCTTCCCTATGCTTGGAGAATTTTGAATCTTAGCCTTTATTTGGCTCGATCACTGGCTTATACTTTAAATCGGATGGAATTCTTTTTGCTTGCTTTGGAGTGTGCTACAAGTCGGTTAGATCTTTCTTATCTCTATCTCTTATTTTGTTTTTTTAGGATAGTCACTTCATCTCCTCCCCTTCTTAAATTTTCAAAACTTTCTCCCTTTTTCAAAACCTTCTTGGTTTCAAACTTCAAAACCGCTTTCGCAATAAAACCTTGACTTTCGTCAAGTGATTTTTAAACTTTGTTTTTCTTAATAAAAGTCAATCAATGTTAATCATGTTTTGACTAATTTCAAAAGACATAAAAAATACAAAAACTCATCAACTCTTTTTGTGCCTTTATGCACTTTTTTCACTTTAAAACTTTTCATAAAGTTTAGACATGATTCATTTCTATAGTTGAGATGTAAATCTCCTATTCCCCATATTATTAAGACTTTGACATTTTCCACGTTGATGTTGAGTGATAGTCTTGTTGATAATCCAAGCAAATCCTCCATCTTTATGTGACGCAAATGTTGTTTTAATACTCGTGGATGGATAGTCGCAGTTTTCTCCTTGAAATGACGACTTGTCTTTACATCTAAAATCAATCAAAACCAACAAAAATTTTGTCATTTGTACCACGAACTACGGGGTTTTGATTCCATATTGCACTTTATGGGTACGTAGGCATGAGACGATAAGTCTCTCCAAACACAAAAATATAAAAAAATAATTCTCTTCTCATCTCTCCAATCTCTTTTCAAACAAACCATTTTCAAACCAAAAAGCGTAAATATTTCAAAGGGCTCCTATAGAGTACTATAGACGTTTTGGGTGCTAACACCTTCCCATTGCGTAACCAACCCCCTTACCCTGATCTCTGCCTCGTGTTCTTATTTTAGAACTCTTTGGTTTTGTTCGCTCTTTTTCCTTTCCTTTATTTGGATAAAATAAAAGTGCGGTGGCGACTCTTGTTTTCTTTGAGTTAAGTTAGTCAATAACTTACACTCACAATTTTTACCGCTACAGAAAAGTGGCGACTCTGCTGGGGACTCCAACGGTTCCTAGTGGGTTTTGCCTACTTTGATTTATTTCTCGCTTTCTGTTTGACTTGTTTGTTATTGATTGTTCTGTTTTGGTGCCTGGTAATTTGTGTGGTGAGATAAGTCCTAACCCGGACTTGAGCGCACTTATGATAGGAGGGTGGTATAGTCTTGTTGGCTTACATGGAGTAGTCCTTACTAAGCTAACTTGAGATCCCCCGCTCGGTGGAGGCCCCTTTGGAAATTACTGATGTCTTACGAGTAGTCGTAATTGATATTACTTTTTCCGACTGGGAGCCTGAGAAGCTGAGGACCTTAGAACCCTTTAACCCATCTTGGCCTTATTAGGACGTGGTGCGGTGGCTGTTCAGGTGTAGACTTGAATTGGTCGTTACGCGATACCACACTCAGATGAGTTTCTCTTGAGAATATTGTTGGCCGACGAGTAGTCGTTTAAGCCGATAATATCCAAAAGATGGAATTATGATTCTGGGAACTTTTTAGAACCTTGTTCTACAGGTGATGATATAACCATAGTACATACCATTGTGGGTTGGTTGATTCTTACCTTTGGCTCCATGCTCGTGCCGAACCTTTGAACCTGTGTGCTTTGTATGACTTGTTTGTGGGTGTTGCATCTTGCACTCATGCATTCATGAGCATTGTGTTTCAGTTGGTTTTTAAGGATCTCAGAGATTTTCTTTTGCAAACATCGCAGATATTGTTGATTATGGATATTGGAAGGAGAAACACTCAGAAGTACGGTTTTCGGGCTCCTGATCTTACAGAGTTGAGAAAGCTAGTGTCCTTGGTAGATGATCGTTCTGGCTTCTTATCTCGTTATGGGAGACTTTTATTTGTTCTTTCTACCAATATTGAAGACGGAATTCTGAATACCCTTATGCAGTTCTATGATCCTATTTACCGATGCTTCACATTTCCCGATTATCAGCTCATGCCGACCTTGGAAGAATATGCTTATTTGTTGGGTGTACCGGTTTCTGATAAAGTTCCGTATACTGGTTTGGAGGAAGCTCTTAAGCCTCAAGATATTGCTGAAGCTACCCATTTGACGAAGTCGGATATTGATGCAAATCTAAAGACTAAGGGAGGCCTCAAGGGTTTAACTGCTAAGTTCTTGATTGAGAAGGCTACTTTATTTGCTGACATTGGTCGCACATTGGCGTTTGAGGCTATATTGGCTTTACTCATCTATGGACTAGTCTTGTTTCCTAATATTGATAATTTTGTGGACATTAATGCTATTAGGATTTTCTCGATTGGGAACCCTGTTCCAACTTTGCTTGGTGATACTTATTTTTCCATCCATAGTAGGACTTCTAAGGGAAACGGTACCATTGTTTGCTGTATACCTCTGCTGTATAATTGGTTCGTTTCACACTTACCTCAGACATCTGCTTTTAGGAAAAACAAGGATTGCTTAAGGTGGTCTCAAAGGATTATGTCTCTTACGCATACTGATATCACTTGGTCTTCTTCGGTTTACGATAATGTCCAGATTATTGATAGTTGTGGAGAATTCGCCAATGTTCCTCTTCTTGGAATACAAGGCGGAATTAACTACAACCCGAGTTTAGCTCGCCGTCAGCTGGGTTATATGCTGAAGGATAGGCCTAAGAATATTTTATTAGAGGGTTTATTTTTTCAAGGAGGGGATGATTCTCTTGGTTTGAGAAGAAAAATGGCTCATGCCTGGACTAAGATTCACAGGTTGGGTAGAGGGGAGAGGCAGTGATGTACTACTGTGAAGAAAGTTCAAAGAGTTTTGAGAGAGCTGTCAACAGTTCGTGTTTTGGTTTTGCCAAGTCCGACAGGATTGTCGTTGTGTTTTGAGATACTTTGTTGATATGATTAAGATATGTGTTAAGTACAACATTAATGAGTTTTGGTTATGCTTGAAGGCAATATAAAGTACAGAGAGGGATTATCTGACAAGTAATTTGGAGTGGGTTGCTGCTGTGTGTTTGTACCGGAGTTTGGAAGCCTCAATTGTTTAGTTGAGATTTGAGATGGTTACTGACCTTAAGGTATTTGTTTTATTTGAGAGTGAGTCAAATATGAGACAGAGAAGTAATTGGAACTTCTGAAGGAGTATGGTTTTGGTTAAATTACCATTCGGATGAGACCAAGTGGTAGCTAAGATATCGAATCGGGAATTTTGGTATACACTAATGAAGATGGTAAGGAAGTTAGAACTGATTAAGCAAATTCAGATATGAGTTCGGCCTGTGAAGAGACTTCTTATGGAGTTGAGCCTTGGATGTTGAGATTGACTTTTG
This sequence comes from Lathyrus sativus, assembly GCA_963859935.3. Taxonomy (NCBI): domain Eukaryota; kingdom Viridiplantae; phylum Streptophyta; class Magnoliopsida; order Fabales; family Fabaceae; genus Lathyrus; species Lathyrus sativus. The sequence goes on along the minus strand of OZ012739.1, from coordinate 143,818,488 downwards.
GTATTCTGATGAGGTTCGAGGAAATCGGAATTCTGAGTTGAGTTGATAGATTAATTGAATTTAATGGATAAAAGTCAGAGGGCTTATTTTCGGGTTAAGGGAAATGGTATTGTGAGATGTCGTGATGAAGTGTGTATTCTGAATAGTGTGAGTTGGATAAGAGTACTCAGGGAGAAGTACATCGAGAAAGATGGAGTATCCGTGCAGGTACTAGGAAGATGCGACCGAATTTGAGAAATAGTTTTGGATAGCCATAGATGGAGAAGGAATTGATTGAGTTTGTATATGTTGATTAGACTTGCTGGGAATTGAAGTATGGACATTAGATATGGTTGGATCTGATACAACTGTTGAGTATTTCGAGTGGGATGGGATAGTATTCCCATGGGCTTTGTGCCGGGTTTTCTGATGAATTTGAGGAAGTATGATCCGATTTGGACAGTTAAGAATGGATTAACAAGAGTAACTCGTTGCCTGCCAGTGAAGATGAATCATTCTGTTAGATGGGAACTCAAGTTTTTCGTTAAGATTATGGGAAAGATTGCGAAAGCGGTTGGGTGCCATGTTGAAGATGAACTCTGACTAGCGTCCGTGAATGGCATGGGTAAACGAAGAAAACTATCCAGTATGAAGAGGACTCGTTGAGAGCTTGTGTGTTGGACCAAGATGGATCTAAGGGTAGTTAATTGTCGTTGATGGAGTTGCCTACAATAACTGTTGCCATTTCGTATCGGAAACAACATCGTATGAAGTTCGTTGGGTAAGAGGGTATGACTCCTTTGTGTTGTTGCATGTCCAACGGGAGTGTTGTACTCGGATCAAAGACCGTGCAAGGGACGATGGAAACGATCAAAGAATCCAAGTAAGGCCGTGTTTTGAGAGTTATGGTAGTAATTGGTGTTGGTCGAGCTTGAAGTCTCGTGAGCACCCTGTGTTTTGTTGATCTGTATCAGAGTAGCTCAGCGGAAGCGTGAGGCGGATAGCATGTTAGACTGTTTTACCGTTGTCGCTTGAGAGGATTGCATGAGGTGTTCATATGTCTAGGTTGAAGAGGTGCATTGATTCAGGTGAATGGTGTACAAGTGAGAGAGAATTTGACTTCGGAGGCGTGGCTAGTTCTAGTTGTTGATAAGAAACAACTTCGACGTATAGAGATTCCTTTGGTGGAAGTAGTTATGGGAGAATTGGATTTGGAAGAATTGGAATGCGAGAGTCGTATCCAGAGTTGTTTGGATCAGATAACATTTTCGAGGACGAAAATTCCTAAGTGGGGGAGAGTTGTAACAGCCCAAATTTCATTAAATAATTAATTGTAGTAATTAATTGATTTAGTGGGATTTTATGTTAATATTGGAATTAATTTTTATTAATTGGAATTAATAGAGAATTGAAAGGAAATTGGAAGGAAAGAAAATAAAAGGGATATATAAGTGAGAAAGAAGAGAAAAGAAAGTTAGAAACATTTGGAAAGAAAGAGGAAAGAAAGAAGAAAGAAGAGAAAGAGAGGAGAAGAAGAGGAAAGTGGAAATCATCAAGAACCAACATCAAAGCTCCGATTAATTGAGGTAAGGGTGAGAAACATTGCTATTTAATCATTGTATGCTATTATGTATGTTGGGTTTGGGTTTGTGGATGTTTTCATCACTTTCCAATTAGGGCAAGTTGGATTAATCGGTAGATTGATGATTTAATCGGCTGGAACTGAGTAATAACGCCGTAGAATAGTCGGGTAACATGTATTGATGTTATTTGTACTGATTTGGATGTTTGAGGTTTGGTTGATGATGGATTGATGAAGGAGAGGCAAAATAGGGTTCTGTTCTGTGCAGGTTCGCTGGCTCTCGCCAGGCGAGCGAAGGCGAAGCTTCGCCAGGCGAAGCCCAGCGAATGCTGGCGAATAATTAAGTTTAAGTTCCAGTGGACTTCGCTGGCGAGTTCGCCAAGCGAAGGTGGATAGTGAAGGTTCGCCCAGCGAAGGTGCTGGCGAATGGTGGCGAATGAAGTCAGTAGCTACTGACTTGGGCTCGCTGGGAAGTCTCGCCAGGCGAAGCCTAGCGAGTGTTCGCTGAGAGAGTTCTCCAGGAGAAGGCCAGGCGAAGGTTCGCTGCGAGGGTTTGCCAGGCGAATGAAGGTGAATGTGACAACATTTTTCTTTTGCTGTGTTGCTCATGTGGTGATTGTTTGGTTGATTCACATAGGTTAATACCTCTATGATATGATATAGATATGATCTATTGTGATGATGTGTGTTGTGGGTAGCCTTTGGGCGTGAATCCTAGATTTGTGGTATGAGTATTAATCAGATCGATTATAAATACATGAGAACATGATAATGATTATGTGGGTATTATTTAATAATGGTAATGTGCGTAGTATTTAATGAATTTGTGAAGGTTTGATGTAGTGTACAATTAGGTAATAAGTATGCATGAGAACATTGTGGATATATGTGTGCATAGCTTATAATTGTATTATTGGTACTGTGACATGTATACCTTGTATGAAATGGCATGAGATGAATAATAAACATAATACAAAAATGTATTGTGGATGTATATCGTTTATATGCGGTTGTATGTTAAGATACATGAAGAATGCATGAGAGCATATTGATGGATATGCGTGCATCGTTTGATAAATATGATGTTTGTATTGATTGGATGCGATTATGTATGAAAAATGCGTGAGAATATATCGTGAATATATGTACATTGCGTGGTAAATGTGTTATGCGTGTAAGCATGATGTAATTCTTGTATGATGAATTACTTGAGAATGCATGAGAACATGTCATGGATATGTGTGCATTGCTTGATAGATGTTGTGAATGCATATTGTATGTATGTGATTAAATGTGAATAATGCATGAGAACATATCGTGGATATGTGTGCATTGTTTGATAACTGTGAAGAATGCATGAGAACATATCGTGGATATGTGTGCATTGTGAGTGATAATGTGGTGATAGTGTTGAATTATGAATACATCGATGAATGTTATGTGAATATGTTGTGTGTGCAATCATAATGTAATTCTTGAAGAGATGAATTATTTGAATGCATGAGATTAAGATGTCGGTCTTAAGTGCATTTGTTGTGGTTGATTGTACATGCATCATTTAGTCAAGAGGCAATGTTTGTTAGTTTCGTGGAAACTAGTGGCTTGTCCCAAACCTAGAAGTGTGGGTTTGAAGGCTTAGAGGACGGGCCTTTGTGGTTATCGGTCTAGAAGTGTGGACCCGGTTTAATGTAAAAACCGAAAAAAGATAACGGGTTATCGGTCTAGAAGTGTGGACCCGGTTTAATGTAAAAACCGAAAAAAGATAACGAGAGTCGGTACCGCATTGCATTGAGTTGCATTGAGTTGTTGAGTCACATTGTATAATGTCATTGATATATGAAGTATGCATGTGAATGAGATGTTTGTTGAATACTTATGAAGCGTGCATGAAGAGATGCTTACGTGTGAATGTTAAGTGACGATGTAAATGACTATGAGTTGAATTGTGGTGAGAAATAGGGAGTTAATTATATGATACCTACGTATACATGATTTTATGCTTTGATTATTATGGTAATATTTCTCACCCTTCTGCTGTTTTATAATGCTCTATGAGGCATTGCAGATTAGATTGCTGGAGGCCTTTATGAAGTTCTGCTTGTAGTTCGAGGTTGCTACGTGTGTAGCGGTTTAGTAATTATTTATGGGTCGAGTCATGCTCTGGTCGTGTAACACGGGGATCAATTGCTTATGTTTTAAGATTACATTATGTAACCTAAGTTATGTTTTCATATTTGGAATAATTGAGATGATGAGATGTTGGCCTTAGTGCCTAGAGATGTTGATTTTATATGATGAAAGTAAATGTTTCTTTTAAAGGATTTTTTTATTAATGAATCCGCTGCTAAATGGAAAGGTGTTTATGAGCATGACAGATTGTTTTAATGTGGTGCAAGTTTTGTGTGATGCCCTTTTATGGATGCATGTTAACTTTTACTCTGATTATGCATATATTATTTGCGGGGTTTAGAAGGGTGTTACAGGTAGACCTTAAACTCCACTCATGTTTCCTTAACCTAGGACATTTTGTTTGCTTTGTGTGCTTGTAAATTGCATCCAGCATCATATCATTCCTAGTTTCAAGGAATTCAACAGTCCTTTGCAAATTCAAAAGTCCTACATTTTTTAAAGTTTAAAACCTTTTCCCAAACTTTCCTAAAAATGTTTGCAATCGATCGTTGAAATTCTTGAAACCATTGCATGGCATTAGCATTGCATTTTTGCATTGCATTTTTCCCCGGTTTCTCATCCCCAGTTATCTTTATCTTCTAGTGTTCCTTTGGGTCGTCAAGCTGATTCCTCGACACAGATATCAGACTAGAGATAACTTAAGACGCAGGATGCCAGAACAAGAGGAACATAATGCGGAAGTTCGAATGGAGATCGATGAGTTGAAAGCAGGCATGACTAGGCTTACCGAGATGCTTCAAGTATTGATTTCCAGAGGAGAGTCACCTCAGAGGACCGTCATTCAGGAAGTTTCAAGTGCCGATCCATCTCCTGTTTCATTGTCGCCCTCTACCTGGCCGGAGTTTGGCTTACCTCCTAACTACTCTCCACCTATTGCATCTGCTGCTACAATTGGTCAGACTGTCAGACCTGTTTTTTAGGCTCCTGTCTTTACCGAGGCCAGACCTGTGGTCCACACTGTTAATCAGACTGTCCAAGCTCCCTTTGATAATTCTCCCTATGAGTACAATGCTGCCCGTGCTCAAGAAGTCAACCAGCAATATTTTGTTGAACCTGAGATTACTCGTGAACAGTTTTAGATCATAAACAAGAGACTCCAAGCTGTCGAGGGTACTGACTTCTTCAACGTTGATGCCGATAATATGTGCCTAGTTTCTGGTCTTATTTTGCCTTCCAAGTTCAAGACTTCTGAGTTTGTGAAGTATCAAGGTCACTCATGTCCAAGAGCCCATCTAGTCATGTATTTTTGAAAGATGGCAGCTTACACCAACAATCAGAAACTGCTTATCCATTGCTTTCAGGATAGTCTGAGTGGTGCTTCTCTCAAATTGTATATGAACCTAGAGCATAACAGCATCCACTGCTTCTAGGATCTCGGTAATGCTTTTATGAAGAAATACAAATACAATTTAGACATGGCTCCCGATCGTCGTCAGCTACAAAGTATGTCTCAGAAAGAAAAAGAACCGTTCAAAGAATATGCTCAGCGCTGGAGGGAGTTAGCTTCCCAAGTTGAACCCCCTATAGCAGAGAAGGAATTGACAGGAATGTTCATGGATACTTTGTCTCCCTTCTATTGGGAAAAGATGATTGGAAGTGTCTCTTCAAGCTTTACAGATCTGGTGACTATTGGCCAAAGGATAGAAGAGGGTTTGAAAAATGGTAAGGTGTCCAAAGTTGCCGAATCTTCTAATGGGGCAAAGAAATCCTTTGGGAATTTCCAGAAGAAGAAAGAGGAACAGACCAATGCTGCCATGACTGAATCAAGGAAGCCTCGCCATGGATCTCAACCTATTGTTGCTCCACAGCCAGCTCAGACTGCTCAACGTCCAGTTATTAGACAAGACCAGTCTCGAAATAGGAACCAATTTGATCCTATTGCCATGACTTACACAGAGTTATATCTGTACTTGGTTCAACGAGGGCTGATCACTACAAGGGCTCTACCACCTCCTCCTAATCCTCCTCCAGTTGGATTCAGGACTGATTTCCAGTGCGCTTTTCATGAGGGTGCCTTAGGCCATGATTTGGAGCATTGTTTTTCACTGAAGGCTAGAGTGCATGAGTTGATTAGAGATGGAACACTGGATTTTGCAGATAATCCTCCAAATGTCCAGAAGAATCCTTTGCCAGTGCATCGGAAGTGAGGATTCAGACAATATTGATTTAGTCACTAAGCTTTTGTTTCTCTTTGTTTGCACTTTCCTTATGTTATTAGTTGTTTGCTTTCGAAATATGTTTGTACTTTTACATTAATGAACTGAGTGTTGCAACTTTCAATTTCAATTCATGTTGTCTATTTATTTGCATCTTTATGTTTTATCTTTCAAATATTTACTTCTTGTCCGAATTTGTGATATTCAAAGATTGGAGGGAGGATGATGAAAACGTTATACCATAATTGTTGTCAGTATGCTTTCAATCAAACTTTGTTGACGATGTAAGGCATTGTTTCAACTCCCAAACACTGGAGGAATAAGGAAGTTAATCCCTTGTCACCCCCTTCGAGCCTAGAAGTTGGAGTTTCTTTCTTTACAAACAAAAAACCGCAATCTTAACCTAGGGCATGGGTAGTTCTTAGTTAACTTAGTTGTGTGTTCCTGCAATACCCCTTTCATATAGAGGTTGCACTCACAATTTTCCTTCGCACACAGCAAGCAAGTGTCAGAGATGTTTTCCAAGCCAAAACGCCGATGATGGTTCACCGTAATCATTAAAGCTAGGAAGTCACTTTCTAAGAAAAAAATCTAAAGAAAAAGCCCGATAAGTCAAAACCTATGAAGGAGACTTAAGCAAAACTGGGGCATCCCGCTGACTGTATGCTTTAAAAGAAACAGTTCAGGAAAAAGTTAGGGATAATAAAAAGAGGAGATCTTTAAATCCTCACCATGAAAATCCTCAATGTCAAAAAAACTCAATGGTATAGGAAAGTAGTGGCTGCATTTTCATAGACCTCTTGACTTCTGAACCATCATTTGCTACCATCAGTGTAATTCCTAACCTACAGGAACCTGAATGCATAATATGAGTTAACTGAGCGTAGGACTGAAGATTATCACGTAGATGGGGTGGGTACAAATAAAATTTGAGCCTTTATCCTTTGTTTTATAAACCGTGAACCAGGCCACGTTACAACCCTCAAAAGACCTAATTGAAACAAGGTTATTTTGAAAGCATACTACAGCAAGGTTGCGTAAGCTGACTCCAAGAGATCTTTGCGAATCTTTTATTTTGGTAATACACTTTTAAAATTTGAGCGCTTTGAACCACCGTGTTCTGACCAACGACTCATTTATTCTTCATATTTCAAAATAATCTTGATTTCAAAAGTTGCATGAACTTTGCATTACCATGTTTGTATTATTACTTTTGTTTGCAAATTGGCTTTCCTCTAAGGAATTTTCAAACATCGAGAAACTTGGTCAAGTGGTCCTATCAGGGGAAAGTTCTTTTTACACCCTGTCTAAGAATCAGTTCAAGATTTGTTCAAGGCAAAGTCTTCTCCGATTTGGTTTATCCATAAGTTTTTTTCAAGACTCAGACTGGGGCAAGCTTTCCGAGGGTACAACAAAACAATCTTTTCAGAATCAGACAGGCTGAAGCAATTATCAGTTCATCTATAAACAAACGGTTTAATCTGGGGCAGTTTACTTGAAGAATCCTCAAACAGCTACCCTTCCTTCCTACATCAACTTTGATACAATTTAGAAATGTGGCAGAGATGTGTTTAGCAGTAACAACTTTGGTCCCTAAAGCATAAGAACAGTGATCTCTGTGTTGAGGAATCAATTTTCCAATCTTGGCATCTTACCACAAGAGTCGAGCCTTGTCGTCAACATCTGCATTTGCATTTGATCATAACATAATTCATATACATATACATATCATGAGTGTTTCATCCTCATTTGCATTTCTCCCGAGGTCGTGTTTTATCCACGTTTTACCTTGTGGTCAAGGTCCAACTTACTTGGCACATACCAAACAACTTTGTGTCGTGTCTATCTGATGTTCTTCCAGATATGAAGTTTCTCTTATCCGATGGTTTTCCGGATTCGTTTCTCTTTCTGACGGTTTTCCAGACCGAGTCTTTTATCTGATGGTTTTCCAGATACTTTCCTTTGATTCTGATGGTTTTCCAGGATCTATCCAATGATTTTCCGGATACGTTTCTCTTTCTGACGGTTTTCCAGATCGAGTCTTTTATCTGATGGTTTTCCAGCTACTTTCCTTTGATTCTGATGGTTTTCCAAGATCTATCCAATGATTTTCCAGATACATTTCTCTTTCTGACGGTTTTCCAGATCGAGTCTTTGTTCTGATGTTATTCCAGAACCCCTTTGTTGCTTATCTGATGTTCTTCCAGATACGTCTTCAAACTTGTCCCGTTACATTTATTGCTTCCCCCAAATGTTTCAGATTTACCCCAGAGTTTATTCGATGGTTTTCCGAGTATCTCTGGTATGTTTCAGAGTTCATCCGATGTTCTTCCGGATGTTTCTGATGTTTGTTTCTCCTCGTACATTTTCTGACGATTCCTGAAGATCTCGCTCGATCTCTTCGTTTAAAGGAATGTCTCGGAAATTCCAACACTCGTCGTTTACCTGATCCTACCGTCGAGTGGATATCGTGTTACCGTTTAATCCTAAAGTAAACAACTGGTCATGTTTGAACCTGTTGGTCTACCACTTTAGATTCCCCCAGTGTGGTGTTTGCTCGTTGCGTCTGTCCCCGGTGACATCATTCCCTTGCAGACCTCGGTCTTGCATTATCATATCATCTCATATGATATGCATTTGGTGGCTTCTTAGGACCAAAAATTCGTGCAATGTTTGTATTTAAGTCTCTCCTATCTCGTCGAGACGGAGATTTCAATCTCCATACCTCCGGATAGAAGTAACTTAAATATGGGCATCTGTCACACCCTAAATTTTGACCTTAACATTCCACCTCCTTGTGTGTTTTCTTACTTTTTTTATATTTCACTTTATGTGCGACTAACGAGTATATGCAGGGTTATTTCTGCTTTAAAGACATCTCTGGCAGATTCTATTGAGTTAATCCTCCGCCAATCAAAAGGGCTTGTCAAGACATGAGTTCATATTGAGAAACAAGATCACGGGCTCGTGGTAATTAAAACCTTTATAGCTTTCCAGTGCAAAATAATTTGGATTCAAGATGCGAAGACTATTCATGCGAGCTTTAAATTTGACGTGTTATAATTTATATCAAGTGGTGCTATTGGTGGTTAACTAAGTAGAGTTTCTTCAATTTAATCAATTTAAGTTTATACTTTGTGGGAGTTTACAAACCAAGTAATAAGAACTTCCTTTTGTCCTAAGGCTTTTTTTTATTATTAAGATTAAAGTGCCTTTTGGTGGAGATGGAAATCCTTGTTCGAATAGGTGGAATGCTCCTGGAGGCATAAAGGTGCCGTCATCCTATCCAAGGCTCCTCCATTTCCAAGCTAAACATTGAGTCCTTACAACAGCATTGGTCTCACGTGTTAATTCATCGTTAGCCCATTCCAAGGTGGTACATAACTCAATTCATCACTGTGAAATTTATCAACAATTCGCTCTACTATGCATCATTGAACTTTTACAAGCTGCTATATATGTACATCAAGTTGTTGACAGTAATAAGGTTACAAACAATTGAGGATGATGATGGGAGAATTTACAATTCAAATAAATAAATGCTTCTGTTTCTAAAAAGGAGTCTGCTATGGGATTTTCTAAGATCCACATTGGAAGTTGCAAGCATGAGACCTACACATCTATTACTATCGATAACGACGTTCCGAACCATACATCTCCAAGGTTAAAATTGCAGCAGGATGGGTTTGAAGTCGATTCGCATCCTTGTTTCGGTTTGATCCGCTTGCGTCTAGCAGAGATGAAACTTGAACGGTAAGCATGAGGGGCTTGCCCAATCTGAGTCCCACTCAAACACCAATACAGCGGCCTCGATAAATTTCCCGTTCGTAAGTTGACGAAGTCATCTGAAAAGAAACACACAAAGGTATGAGGATGCGGCAGACATAATTGTGAGAAGAAATCAAGTCAATTGAAAAATGCTAGAGAGTCAATGTGCACTATCAGATGACAGGGAATTAGAGTTGCAAGGATACATATGCATGACTGGTTGACTATGTTGCTTCGTGTGGTCAGTGATGTTGTCTTGAATATTTCGGAGCATTTTCATCGTTTTGGTGGAGAGAGTATGTTGACAGACCTTAGATACCCACAGACACCACTTTTCTCTTTTGAGCAGTTTTTGGTAATAACAATATTGCTGCTACTTGTCGTCCTTCTTGCTTACCACTTCATTTGAAACTTTGTTTGTGACTTTTACCCGCCAATATCTTCACCGGCATTACAACCTGAACTGAGTTATCACTCAATTTAGAGCATGGAGAAGGGAATTTAACTAGGCTACTTTCAAAACTTACGAGAGCCTCTCGGTAATCCAACCTGTAGCAAATGTAAGCTCTGACACTACACCATGAACGCGTTCTCTTCTTTCACCTGTATATCAGCATCACAATCAGACCAATGGAATAAACATTAAACGAGAACTGCAAACAATATTGATTGAGACCATAAGCTACCATAAGATTTAGCAATCACTTACACTCCGGAGTCCTCGTAGGTCACTACCTTATGCCAAGAACTCTCTTCGAACTGCGATAATGTTGTGCACCTTTTTGCCAACAGTTTGCCTGCAAACCAGCACAATAAGCCAATACTACAGAACGAGACCCTTATCAGCATTTATCACAGTTATTCGCAACCTCAATACCGTAAACACTCCGAAACAAAGAAGAGAAGTTATTACAACCTTGAAATTCTACTCTCACCAACATGGTTCATCTCCGAATCAAACAGCAAGCTTGCCATTTCAGAATAAAAGAGTGTCCATCGTGAGAAGCCAAAATGCATCGTAGATTCTATTTCTTTCCACAACCGGTTCAGACAAGATCCTACATAAAAAGGAAGAAATTAGTGTCTTGAGGGGAAGATTAAAACCAGACAAAACAAATCTCTTTCCAAAAACTGTGTAAAGTATGCTTCAGACATAATCCTACCCTTTCCAAACAATCCAAAACGTGTCTAAACATGTTCCTGTAAAAATGGAAAGATGTAATTAGGATTCAAGAAGAAATATATCACATTTGTTATTCTTTCCAATATGAAAACCGACAAGATAATTCTTCACATTCAATTCATCGTTTTGAAAACATTATAAAAGGTGAATTCACGGGATTCACAGAAGGGGGGCCAGAAGTGAAAATCACAAACGAACGAAAATACACATAACACCTTCACGAACACAGACATCCACTGAGTTTCGCAAACCCTAAACCATCACAAAAGAGAGAAACTTATCTGGTTGTTTCTGTCACCGCCGGAGGCTACCAAAACCCTCCATTCATCGCGAAGCATCACCGGAAACCGACCGCCACGCCGCCAAAACCTTCACGTCATCTTCGCGAACCTCCTTCGGAACCCCTATCACCGGAAAACCGCCCCTGTCGGCAACGCAAGACCCGGAGATACCATCACCTCCTTATTTCGGTAAAATATTTGATACTTTGTTTGATTTTTATGTGCTGCTCTTGTTGTTCACAGGTTCAAAATTAGGAGATTGAGGCGTGAATCGAACAAAAGAAGGAGATTGAAGATGAAAGGAAAGAAAGAATGAGGGATCGAGAAAGGGGGGAGCGCCGTTTGGAGATTGGGGAAGAATTTAGGGTTTCTGAAACCCTTGGCCCCCTTTCCATTTCATTTTCCAGACGGGGTTGGGTCCGGTGGGTTCATCACCACCGGCCCAACCCAAACTTCTTTTTATTTTATTTTATTTTCTTTTTATATTTTTATTTTATTTTAGTTTTTGTTTTATTTATTTAATTTCTGTATTTTGTAATTATAACTATTAATAAAATTTACTAACTACTAACCACTAATTAACTAATCAAATAAAAATCTAAAAAAATAGTAAAATAATTTAAATAAAAGAAATGTTTATTTTGGTAATTTAATTTAAATCATCTCTCACCTCAATAAAAATAAAAATAAAATTTAGATTTAATATTAATTTGTTTTATTATATGATAAAAAAAAATTAGTTTAGTTAGTGAGTTAAAACTTTAATCCAATAATAAAAATTCTTTTTTTAATAAAAAGTTAATTTATCTTTTTTTATAATTTAAAAGCCAAAAAAAGATATATCTAATAAAATCAAAAGAATTTATTTTTTAATTTTCAAATCAACTAGTTAATTTAACTTAAGTAAATTAGAACATTTTCTAAAATTTATTTAACCATTAAACCTCAAGACAAGTAGATAATTAGCTTTTTTTTTTTAATCTAGGATCAACCGGTCCAACGCTTTCCTAATAAAATAAAATTCCAAGATAAATTAAAAACAATTAACCTTTAATTTCTAAACCACACCTAATCAACCTAACGCCTTTTTTTAAACTTAACTCAGGCATCCTTTCAATTATCACTTTCACCATTATTTTCCCTCCGAAGGAAAGGTTCACATGTTTAACCTCTTTAGGTCTCTTTCTTTACCTCTAACCCTTTAGTATACCCTTAAGCAGATAACTATAGCAATAAGCACATTTAAAACAAGAGGTTCCTGTAGAGTACTATTGAAGTTTAGGGTGCTAATACCTTCCCTAAACTTAACCAACCCCCGAACCCTAGATCTCTCCCCGCATCATGTTTACGATGCAAAAATAGGTTTTTCCTTCCTTTAACCTTTCCTTCGGATAAATCAAAGACCGGTTGTAAATGAATTAAGATTCAAGTTAATCAATAGCTTGACATCAAAATTTCACCGCAACACTGCCCTAAGGGAAAAGCTCACCCAAGCACCAATTCTTGCATTGCCTAATTTTTCTAAATCTTTTGAAATTAAATGTGATGCATCTAATGTGGGAATTGGAGCTGTTTTGTTGCAGGAAGGTCATCCACTTGCTTATTTTAGTGAAAAGCTAAAAGGGACTGCCCTCAATTATTCTACATATGATAAGGAATTGTATTCCTTGGTGAGAGCTCTACAAACTTGGCAACATTACTTGCTGCCCAAAGAGTTTGTCATTCATAGTGATCACAAATCCTTGAAACATTTGAAAGGACAAGGTAAGTTGAATAAGAGACATGCCAAGTGGGTTGAGTTTCTTGAACAATTTCCTTATGTAATCGAGCATAAGAAAGGTAAATCTAATGTTGTGGCAGATGCACTCTCAAGAAGACATGTCTTGCTTTCTACTCTTGAAATAAAAGTTTTTGGTCTTGAGCATATTAAAGATTTGTATGAAAGTGACCTTGAATTTTCTTCAATTTTTTTAGCTTGTGAGCATACTGCCTTCAATGGGTATTTTAGGCACAATGGCTATTTATTTAAAGAAAAAAAACTATGTGTTCCTAAAGGTTCCATTAGAGAATTACTTGTAAAAGAGGCGCATGAGGGAGGAATAATGGGTCATTTTGGGGTTTCTAAAACTCTAGAATTCTTAAAAGAACATTTTTATTGGCCTCACATGAAAATTGATGTTCAAAAGCTTTGTGAAAGATGCATTGTGTGTAAAAAGGCTAAATCAAAAGTTATGCCTCATGGTTTGTATACTCCTTTGCCTGTACCTGAATTTCCTTGGATTGACATTTCCATGGACTTTGTTTTGGGACTGCCTAGAACAAAGAATGGCAAAGATTCTATTTTTGTAGTTGTGGTCAGGTTTTCAAAAATGGCACATTTTATTCCATGTAAAAAGGTGCATGATGTGTGTCATGTTGCTGATTTGTTCTTTAAGGAAGTGGTGCGCCTACATGGCTTACCAAGGAGTATTGTCACTGATCGTGACTCCAAGTTCTTAAGCCATTTTTGGAGGACTTTGTGGGGAAAGGTGGGTACAAAGTTATTATTTTCCACTACTTGTCATCCCCAAACAGATGGACAAACTGAAGTAGTAAATAGAACTCTTTCTACTCTTCTTAGGGTTGTTCTTAAAAAGAATTTTAAAATGTGGGAGGAATGGTTACCTCGAGTAGAGTTTGCTTACAATAGGGTTGTCCATAGCACTACACAACATTCACCTTTCGAGATTGTGTATGGTTTTAATCCTTTAACACCTCTTGATTTGTTACTGTCGCTACTGCAAAAATCGAGGGCCGGCAATGACAGAAGAGTCGTCACCGTGCGTAATTTATCCCAAGAGAGGGAAAGGAAACGCTCAGAGAAAACCTGATGAAAAGAGGGATAAGATCGGTCATCGCAACCAAATCTCGGGTTCGGGAGTCAGTTACGCAAGGGGAAGGTATTAGTATCCCTCACGCCCGTCGTACTCGACGGGATCCATGCTTGTTGTCTAGTCTATGGATGAAAAAAAAACTATCTACGGCTGCTAAAGCTAAACGGAAGAACTGAAAGAAATGAAAGAACTGACTCGATAGGATATTGCCGCCCTATGCCTACGTATTCCCTTGTGTAATGGGAAAGTCAGAGTCAACGTAGTTCGGGAAACTACGGGGGGGATTGCTCGCCAAGACATCGCGTCTTGTGCCTACGTATTCTCGTCTGGTATGAGAAATTAGAGCAAAACGTAGTTCAGGCTAACTACGGGTAAAACAGGGTGTTCTCGATCGCACGGGGCGAGAGAAAAGGTTGACGATACTAGCGCACGCATTTTAACAGTTAGGTGTATTGCTGCTTGACCATTGGAGACTTAGGCATTACCTGTTTGCGGTAGAACGGACGTAGTATGTCGGGTTTAGAGGTACGGGAACTAGAACTACGGTCTGGTCTCAATTGCGCTAGGGCAAGAGAAAGGGAAATATTAGTCGTCAGCGGGAAAGTCTCGATCGCATGGAAGTGAGAGAACAAAGAAATTAGTTGTTAGTGTGCTCGCTAAGATATCGCATCTTATGCCTACGTACTCTCAACAGATATGAGAGATCAGAGCAGTCGTAGTTCAGCTAACTACGGAAAACGGTCTCGATTGCACGGAAGCGAGAGAAAAGGGAGTCTCGATTGCACGGAGGCAAGAGGGGGGATCTCAATCTCCAGGACATGAGAGAAAGGAGTTTCGATCGCACGAGGGCGAGGGAAAAGAGGAGGCAGGACTAACACGCCTAAACGGGAAGGAACTCGGGACACACACGTAAGAACCTAAAGCGTAGGAGCGAATGCGTCGCATATCACCCAAAGGGTGCTATAATAAACACTTTAGGCCATTAAGGGGAAACCCCTCAATTACCATTTCCTACGTATCTATTGCTTAAAACTCACAACGCTCGACGGTTGATTAAAAGACTTGAATTAGATAGATATTACCGAACGGAGTGGTTCCATTGACCCTTGATATTATGTGCAATCTCCATTCCAATCTTCTCCTCTTTTGGTCCTTGATAATGCTTTGAATCGGAACCAATGTGGCGTTGGACCATCGTAACTCGACTTATAAGGAAGTCAAGCTATAGGAGGTCGCGTATTAATTTCTGTGTAATGGACAAGATAGAGAAACGATATTGAGGATCGTTCTCCAATTGAATCATGTCGCACGGACCAAAAACAGTGGGATCTCGTCTTACAAGACTTCATCGATCACCAAAAGTCAAAAGAAAATCGAGAGATGAAAAGAAATGAGGAGAGAAAGAAGTGGTCTCGGATCCAACATTATTCATCAATAATTTGACTGGTAATGAATTACGGAAATATTGTCATCGACCAAAACAAGGAAAATGGGATAAAAGGCCCAATGAGAAAAGAGAAATAATATTAACTTCTAAAAGAAAACAAGTCTTAAAATCTCTAAAAAAAATGAATATAGAGAAATATTACAAAATACTATAAACCAAAATCTAGAAAAAGTTAATAAAACTAAATATAGTATATATTAAACATTCTAAAGAAAATAATATAAAGAAATCATATATAAAATATAAATATATTTACATAAAATAATAATAATATAATTTATTTACATAATAAAACAGTCTACATAATAAATAAATAAAAAATATATAATAACCAACAAAAATGAAATAACAACAGAGGGTAAATGCTTGCTCAGGATAAAAAAAAACACAGTAGTCAAAAGGGTTTTGAAATAACGACAAATGCAAAGCACTTGGTCAAAAGGAAACGCAACCAGCGATATTGAAAAGGAAATTATCGATAGTTTCAATCGATTCATCCATTCTCCCTATTTCGTCCGGTGTTTGATTTCTTTCCCATGGTTCAGTTGGAGTTTCTCTCGCCCTGCTTTTCGTTTCAGATTCGCGAAGGGTTTGCGATGGAGAAAGGGTACGATGAGGATGATGAAGGAAGGTGATGTGGGTGGATTTGCGGAGTGGGTTCGAAGGTGATTCGGAGAAAAAACGGTGGAAGAAGTTTGGAAAATTTCTGCAGGTTTTTGTGTTGTGTCGAGGAAGATTCATTGAGGAAGGTTTTGATTTTTGAATGGTGAAGTTGAACGGGTGGAGAAGGTTTTCAGTTTGGTTTATCAATGGTGGAATATTTCTGGTGATGATGGTAGTTTGAGAATGATAACAGGAGGTTTTTTTTTTGAGTTGTTGGTGATTTTCTGGATTGAAGAATGGTTGGAGAAGGATGAAGTTTTTAGAAGTTTGATTTTGGGTTTTTTGAAGATTGACAGTTTGATGAGCTGAGAGTCTTTTGATGCATTTGTGTAGTGATGGAAGGTCATGGTGGTTGTTAAGAAGCAGGTTAGAGTTTTTTAGTTTTTTTTCTCTATTCTGATTTCAATCCCCCCTTCTTATTTCTCTTGCCTCTTCTACTTTTAAAATTAAAAAACAATCTTGCTCATTAAGTCTTGGTCCCCTTTGTTTTCTTTTGTTATTGGTTTTATGTAGCTCGGTTGTACAAGTCATGGGAAGGTTTTGTCTGGTGTAAGAATAGCAGGTTGTTCATGATGTAGAGGTGGTCTGGCGTGGAGCAAGTATTGGTGTGTTGTGTGCAGGATTTTTGCAGGTCTTTTGTGGTGTATGGTACGTTCATGTAGGAGTGTGACTTTGGAATTATGGCAATGTACTGTGTTCTGTTTGGTGTGTAATATGTAGGTTTGTAATGGCTAGTAACATTGTTGATGGGTTTTATGTGCAGAGGGGGTACGGTCTGAGGCAGCTGTTGTATCATCGATATTGGCATGGCAAGTTGGTGGCTTGGTTGTACGATTTATGTAGGTAGCATGCTTGGGGTAGTAATAGCAGGATATTCTGGTTATGGCTGGAGGTGTGTTGTCACTTTAATGGCAGGTTTTGTGGGGCAGAGAAGATCAGTATTTAGGTGTTGTTGTTGCTTTATGAAGAGTTCTTGTGGCAGATTTTGTGGCTTGTTTGCAGGTTGTGGAGCAGGGTAAAGTGTTGTAACTAAGGTAGTAGGTTGTAACACATAATGGAGCTGTGCATTTCCTTTGAAGATTCGTTTGCTGGCATGGGAAAACAAATGTTGGACTAATAAACAAATTAATCTAAATAATCTATACACCTAATTAACTCTAAATTAAAACACTTAATTAATTTGAACTAAACAAAAATCTGAATAATAAAAACAAATTAAAATCCTAATTAAACTAATAATAATATGATCCTAATTAACTAAAACTGAATATTCTAATAAAAATAAATAAATAAATAAATAAATAATAAACTTAAAAAAACATTTAAAATTGATAATTAAACTAAATTCTGTCCTAAAATAAAGCTAATCTAAATAAGCAAATAAATAATTAAATCTTAAAAACTAATCTAAATGAAATAAAACCTGATTAAATATTAAATTAAATTTAAAACAAACAAAATTAATTACAAAACAAAAAAGAATGGCCAGGGTGGGATTCAAACCCCCATCCTTCATTATAACACTCACAAGTTCATCCGCTGGGGTGAGGATACTTCTAGTAATAAAACTACTCAAATAAGTATATATTGCATATGAAATATAAAAAACAGATTTAATTAAATAAACTTACTTAAACTAATTAATAAATAAACAAATGATAAAAACTAATAAACACTCTATGCTAATACTATTTCTAATATAATAAATAATAATCATAATGATAATCTAACTAAATAAATAATAAAAGAAAATAATAATAATCTAATTAGTAAATAAAAACTACACTAAATTAAAAAAACATAATTTAAATCTAATAAAAAAGACATAATTCTAAAAAACTATTAAATAAAAACCATTTACAAATAACTCCTAATATTAATAAACCTACAAATAAAAACCATATAATAAACATCTATTCCTATTTAAAATAATAAACTCTAATTAAATCAATACTAATAAAATCTAATAAAAGTATTAAATAAACTAATTGAAAATAAATAATAAAATCTATATTATAAAATAAAAACTATATTCTATCCAAATCTAAATAAAACTATTCTACCTATTAATAATGAAAATAAATGTTAATCCTAAAAACAAAATCAATTTCAAATAATAAAAATAAAACAAAAACTATTCTAATAATTAAATAAAGCAAAAATAATAAATAAAAAGCAAAAATGCTATGAAAAACAGACGAGCCCCGAAATGCGTCGATATTATCGACACGGATTGAATCATAAAAGAGAGAGAGAGCGACTTTAGCTTGATTTTGACATTGAATTTCTCGTTTGAATTAATTTGAATCGCCTGAAACGCGAGCAAAGCGGCTAAAATTATGATAAATTCAATCCGACTAATAACACGGGCAAAATGCGGCCTAAATGATATGCAGATGAAAACGAAGCAAAAGCCAGTCAAAGCTAGAAAACAGGTGGACAAATTTTAGGGTGCAACAGTTACCATTGCCTAACACATCTATTTTGAAGCATAAAGATGGGAAAGCTAAGGCTGAATTTGTGAGAAAATTGCATGAACAAGTAAAATTGCAAATTGAAAAGAAATATAAAAGTTATGCAAAAAGTGCAAACAAAGGGCGAAAGAAAGTTATTTTTGAACCTGGGGATTGGGTTTGGATACATATGAGAAAAGAGAGATTTCCACCACAAAGGAAGTTCAAACTTCAACCTAGGGGAGATGGACCATTTCAAGTACTTTCAAGGATCAATGACAATGCCTACAAAATAGAACTTCTAGGTGAGTATGGGGTAAGTACTACTTTTAATGTGACTGATTTATCTCCTTTTGATATAGGTGATGATGGTTTAAATTTGAGGTCAAATTCTTTTCAAGAAGGAGGGAATGATGAGGACATAATCCAAGACATAAATGATACAATGCAAAGCTTAGGAGGTTCTATGACAAGGGCACGTGCAAGAAGAGTCAATGATGCTTTAGTTCACTTCATGATCAAGTCAATAGAATGCATGAGCCAGATTGAAGAAAAAGAGCCCAAGTTTATTCTTATCATCCAAGCATGTGATAAAAGGCCCAATAATGCATAAATAAATAAAAATAAAGGAAATACCAATAACCACACTATAATGGACGAAAATTGCAAGAGAAGTGGTAAATAAAGAATTGTCATTATTATGCCTTTTCAAGAACCCCACTATCTCTTCTTTATTTTGCACTTTCTTTGTAATCACTCAACCCACTATCATGATAATTAGTGGCTGAAATCCTTTTGTTTTCTTAGGAGTTAATGTTTACTTATTTCATCATCTTAAGCCATTCCTATATAAAGGAGGCATGTATCTTCTTTTTGGATCAATGAATTTTGCCGAGTTTACACATTGTGTAAGTGAGAGTATTTGCTCTTAGGTTCTGGATTGGACCAAAATTGATCTTATCAAGAAATCTTTTTCTTGTGGTGATCCTCATCCATAGACTTATCATTCTCTCTTGGATTAGAAAGAGTGTGGTGCCCCTTCTACTTAATTCCATTTCTTATTTCTCATTTATTTCATATCAGTCTCGTTAATTTTCTATGCATGTATCAAATTCTGCCATTCTTGTAATTATAAGGCCGATTATTTTCTTTGAGTCACAAAAGAATTAATATTCCAAAAGTTAACAAAGTTGTTTCAGGAATTTTGAAGGAAATGCATAATTCTCAAAAGTTAGTGCATATCAAAAAGTCATATCAGGAAAAGCATCAGATAAACACAAAAAGAGTTCTAAAAAAACATCATAATTAAAATCCATATCGGGAAAAGCATTAGATAGACACAAAAGGAGTTCTGGAAAAACATCAGAAATAAAAGTCATATCCAGAAAAGCATCAGATAGACACAAAAGGGCTCTAGAAAAACATCAGAACAAAATACATATCCGAAAAAGTATCAGATAAGTACTAAGGAGTTTCTGGAAAAACATCAAAAACAAAAGTCATATATGGAAAAGCATCATATAGACACAAATGAGTTTTGGAAGAACATCAGAACAAAGACTCAATATGGAAAAACATCAGAGAGAGAAAAAATCCGAAAAAACCTCGGATAGATTCTGGAAAAACATCAGAATCAAAGGAAATAACTAGAAAAATATTAGATAAGTTCTAGAAGAATATTAGAACAGAGACTCAATCTAGAAAAACATCAGAGAGAGAAACAAAGGTGACATCCAAGAATGGCATTGGATAAAAAGATACCAGACATCCTATAATGGCTTTGAATGAAATATATAATCACAATATCTGATAATGGTATTGGATATAAGAGAACCAGACATATCTGAAAAAACGATTGAATAAGAAACGTCATATCTGGAAGAACGTCAGACAAACACGACAATAAATGTTTGGTAGGTGCCAAGTGAGTTGGACTTTGACCACAAGGTAAGACGTGGACAACAACACAACTTATGGAGAATGAAAATCATAATGAAACACTCATGCTATAAATATGGTATATGAGTCATGCTATAATATATGATCAAATGCAAATGCAGATGCTAACGACATGGCTCAACTCTTTTAGTAAGAAGACAAGACTGAAAGATTGATTTTTCAACACTGATATCACTGCCAAACTGCTTGGGGACCAAAGATGTTACTGTTGAACACATCTCTGTCACACTGCTAAATTGTATCAAGTTGATGATCCTTGTAGGAAGGATGAAGAGCTTCTTGGGTATTCTTCAAGTAAACTACCCCGTATTAGCTGTCTGTTGTAGATGAACCGATAATTGCTTCAGCTTGTCTGATTTTGTAGATGACTGTATTATTATATGCCTAGAAAGTTTTCCCCAGTCTGAGTCTTGAAAAGTATTCTAGGTAAATCAATTCTGAGAAGGACCTGCCCCTGACAGGGTCACTGGTCATGTTTCTCAACTGTTTGAAAATTCCTTGAGAGGAAAGCCAGTTTGCAAGTAAAAGTGTTCATACAAACATGGTAATGCAAAGTTCATGCAACTTTTGAAATCAAAATTATTTTTGAAAGATGCAAAGTATAAGAGTTACATGTCAGAACACGGCGGTTCAAAACACTCAAAGTGGTAAGTAAAGCAAAAGTGTAATGCCAAAATAATTGATTTGCAAAAATCTTTTGGAGTCAGCTTACACAACCTTGTTGTAGTATGCTTTCAAAATAACCTTGCTTTAGTTAGGTCTTCTGAGGGTTGTAACGTGGCATGATTCACTGTTTAAGAAAAAAAGGATAAAGGCTCAATGTTTATTTGTGTCCACCCAATCTACATGATGATCTCCAGTCCTAATGCTTAGTTACTCATACTATTCGCTCAGGTTCCCATAGGTTGGAAATTGCATTAAGGATAGCCATGATAATGGTTCAGAAGTCAAAGGATTCTTGAAAAGGTAGTCACTACTTCTTTATAACATTTGGTTGTTGTGACATTGAGGATTTTCAGGGTGAAGGGTTTAAAGATCTCCTCTTTTTACTATCCCTAACTTTTTCCTGAACCGTTTCTTGCGAAGATTACAACCAGCGGGATGCCCCAGTTTTGCTTAAGTCTCCTTCATAGGTTTTGACTTAGCAGGCTTTTTATTATTTTTTAAAGAGAGTGACTGCCTGGCTTAATGATTACGGTGAACCATCATTGGATTTTGACTTGGAAAACATCTCCGACATTTACTTGTTGTGTGCGAAAGAAAACTTGAAAATGCAAGCTTTATATGAAAAGTGTATTACATGAACACACAACCAAGTTAACTGAGAACTACCCTACCTTAGATTAAGATTGTGAGATTTTTTGTAAAAAAAAGAAACTCCAACTTCTAGGCTCGAAGGGGTTGACAAGGGAATAACTTCCTTATTTCTCTAGTGTTTGGGAGTTAAAACAATGCCTTACATCATCAGCAAAGTTTAATTGAAAACGTACCAACAGCAGTTATGGGTACAAAGTTTTCGTCATCCTCCCTCAAATATTTGCATAATCAAAAATTTGGACAAGAAGTAAATATTTGAAAGATAAAGCATACAAGTGCAAATAATAGACAAAATAAATTGAAATCAAAAGTTGCAATGCTCATTTCATTAATACGAAAGTACAAACACTAATTAAAAGCAAACATTTTATACAAAATGAAGGAAAGTACAAACAACGAGAAACAAAAGGACTAGTGACTAATCAGTAACAAGGATGAGTCGTTTTGTCTGAAACGCTAGCTTTTAGGAAGATAGACTGCTGAAGTTGACTGAAGCTTCACTTTTGGTGCATTGGCAATGGAATATTCTGGACATTCGGATGGTTATTCCTTAAAATCAAGGATTCCAGCTCTAACCAACTCACGCACTCTGGCTTTCAGTGCATAAAAATTCTCCAAGTCGTGAACTGGGGCGCCCTCATGAAATGCACAGTGAAGATCAACTTTAAATCCAGCTGGAAGTGGATTAGGAGGAGGTTGCAGAGTCCTTGTAGTGATCAACTCTTGTTGAACCAAGTTAGGATAAAGTGATGTATATGTCATGGGAATAGGATCAAATTGATTCTTATTCTGATACTGATTTTGTCCAACAGCTGGACGTTGAGGAACTTGTGCTGGTCCTGGAGCAGCAATAACATAATGATCAACATACTGAGGTCTAGGACGGGGCCTTCTTGTTTCAATCATGATAACATTGGTTTAATATTCCCTCTTCTTCTGAAAAGTCCCAAAGGATTTCTTTGCACCATTGGAAGGTTCAACAGCCTTAGATACTTTACCTTTCTTCATACCTTCTTCCAATCTCTGGCCAATAGTCACCAGATCTGTAAAGCTTGAAAAGGCACTCCCAATCATCTTCTCCCAATAGAAAGGGGACAGAGTGTCCATTAACATTCCAGTTAGCTCCTTCTCTGCTAGAGGGGGTTCAACTGGGGAAGCTAACTCTCTCTAACACTGAGCATATTCCTTGAACGACTCTCTCTCATTCTGAGACATATTTTAAAGTTGGAGGAGATCAGGAGCCATGTCAAGATTGTATTTGTATTGCTTCATGAAAGCATTGGCGAGATCTTGGAAGCAATGGATACTATTCTGTTCTAAGTTCATATACCACTTGAGAGAGACGCCACTCAAACAATCTTGAAAGCAGTGGATGAGCAACTTCTAACTGTTGGTATAAGCAGCCATCCTTCGGAAGTACATGACCAAATGAGATTTTGGACAAGAGTAACCCTTGTACTTCACGAACTCGGGAGTTTTGAACTTAGCAGGTATAACAAGGCCAAAAACTAAGCACATGTTGTCTGCATCCACATTAAAGAAGTCAGTACCCTCAACAACTTTGAGTCTTTTATCTATGATCTGAAACTGTTCACGGACAACCTCAAGTTCAACAAAATCTTCATGGTCTTCACCTTGAGCACTGGAAGCATTGTACTCATAGAGAGGGTTCTCAAAGGGAGCTCGGACAGTCTGCATAATAGTGTGGACTACGGATCTGGGCTTAGCAGATACTGGAGCTTGAAAAACTAGTATGGCAGTCTGACCAATCATAGCAGTAGATGCAAGGGATGGAGAGTAGTTGTGAGGTAAATCAAACTTTGGCCAAGTAGATGGCAGCATTTGAACAGGTGGAGGATCAACGCTTGAAACTTTCTAAATGACAGTCCTTTGAGGTTGCTCACCTTAGGCAATTAGGACTTGAAGCATCTCGGTGAGCTTGGTCATGCCTGATTTTAAATCATCGATCTCCATTCAAATCTCTACATTGTGTATTTCTTGCTCTGACATCCTTCATCTATAGTTAGCTCTAGTCTGATATCGGTGTCGAGGAATCAGCTTGACGACTCACAGGTGAAACTGGAAGATAGAGACAACTGGACATGAGTTACTAGATAGATAAATGATATGCAGCGGATCATGCAAAGATGCAAATGCAATGCGATGCAAGACAGGATGCAAAACAGACATAACAAGATCAAAGGTTTGAGATCACAACATGAGGTCTTGGTAAAGAACAAACCACATGGTATGTACTAGGGGCAAAGCACCTACACAACGGGTTCTAACAAAGTTCCCAGGATCATCGATAAATCTTTCGAATATTATCAGCTTACACGATTACTTGTGGGCTAATAATATTCTCAAGATAAACTTATCTGAGTGTAGTATCACATGACAACCATCACAGGTCTACACATGGATAATTACTGCACTACGTCCTAAAAGGCAAAGAGGGGTGAATGGTAACTAAAGGTCCTCAGCTTCACGGGTTCCCAGGTCGGAAAAAGTGATGTTAATACGACTACTCGCATCAGATACTAGTAATCTCAAAGGGGCCTCCACTGAGCATGGTTATCATACGTTATACATGTTAGAACTACTCACAACAACTAACTATTGATTATACCACAATCCTATCATAAGTGTACGCTCAAGTCCGGGTTAGGACTTATCTCATTACTCAAGATAACAACCCTGCATACAGAAAACCCAGACACAAACAAATATATATACAAATATATATAAATATACAAGCAAGCAAACATATAGAAAACACAAATATAAACAAGGTGGGCTTAACCCGCTTAGGAAAATATCCCCACTGAAGTCGCCATTTCTGTTGCAGTGAGAATCGAATATCAAACTATTGGATTAACTTGAATCACAAATCATGAAGTTCACCACCGAGCTTTGATTTATCCAAAAGAAAGGGTAAAGATCGAAGAAAACCCTAAATGTGCTATGTAACAACACAACAAAGAGATCTAAGGTTCGGGGTTGGTTATACCTAGGGAAGGTGTTAGCATCCAAAGTATTTGTAGTACTTTATAGGAACCTCTTATTAGTATTTGTGTTATGCTAAAGGAAATGTGCTAAGGTAAATATCTAAGGGAATATACAAAGTATGCTCGCCAAGACATCGCATCTCGTGCCTACGTATTCTGACGGGAATGGAATCAGAGCAACCATAGTTCCCCTCAAAAGGGGTGATGAACTCTTGACTGTGGTCAAGGTTCCAAAGGGAAAAGTAAATGTCTGCGGTGAGATACCTACATAGAGTGTGGCGACTTTAAACTAAGGTTAAGTTAGCAAGGAAGGGAATGTCCACGGCGAGACGACTACCTGGAGCACGACGACTCCAATCCTAAGTTGCAAATGTTAGCATGAAGTTAATCATTAGTGAGCTCACCAAGACATCACATCTTGTGCCTACATATTCTCATCAATAAATAAGAAATCATAGCATTCGTAGTTCCCCTCAAAAGGGGTGAGGAACTCTTGACTGTGGTCAAGGTTCTAAAGGGAAAAGTATCAGGATTAAATCATGGAAAATAAGCTCAAGACATGAAAGTGAAACAATCGCAAGATAAAATTGGGAAACGAGAGAATTATTAATTAATTTAAATATAAATATTTAACAAAATAAATTAATAATTTAATTAATCAATATTAAATAAAAATATTTAAATTAGTTAATAATCAAACAAATCTTAACTTTTTAATATCATAAAAATTACTAACTAAACTAGCAAAAAGAATTTAAAATAAAAATTTGTTTTTTTTACATTATGCTAATTAATTAAAAACATGGAACAAACAATTAACAACATAATTACAATGATAATGAAAAATATTAAAATAAAAGATAAAATATTTTTGGCATTTTTAATAAAATAAAAATAACTAAAACAAAATTTCTTTACATTTTAACATTTTATACAAATAACTAATAAAAAATAAATAACTTAAAAATTTTCAAAGCTAGCAGAAAACTTAAATAAAACAATATTAAAAAAAAATATGTCAAAACTCCCTTCATATCTCAAAACAAAGTGTTAAAAAGAAAAATAGTTGATAGACATAAATCTAGGCAACCATAACTACATTAATGTTAGGATAAAACTAAATGAAAAATAAGACATTTAACTAGTGTTTTAAAAATAGGACTGGACCGGCCGGTCGGACCGGGAACCGGGACACTAGCTGGCATGATTCAATTGACGGATCGGCCTCGCCATTGAATCGGTGCGAATCGGGAAAACCGGCGGTTTAATTGTTTTTTTTTAATTTTTAAAAAAAAAACTTTTTAATTTTTTTTTTTAATATACTTAGTAGTGTATTACTTAAATAGCATTCTCATATAAAATTTTTTCGTTAGTGACAAATTATTGACTTTATTGGCTATTTGTTATTTTTGCTAACACATTTTCCTAAATAGTTTGTAACTTTGTGGTTAGTAACAAATTAGTTACCTTATTATTTTAACTTTTTAGTTATATATTTTATCTTTTTATATTTTGTCACTTCTAATAATTTTAATTAATTATAATTTATAATTAATTATATTTAGTGTCAAAATATTAACAATAGAAAATGACATGTATTTTGTTGAAAGGAAAATTGAAATAGCATAAACATATTGAATTTTATTTGGTTTTCTTTTTAGGAGAATCATATTTTACTTATAAATAGTTACCTCTTATTTCATAATAATCAATAAATGATATCATTGATGGAGAAGCTATTGCAATTAGACTTTGTTTGCAATTAGATTTTGTAATTTTGTATTATTTTGTTATGTGTGATACATTTGTTTAAAATTTGAATTTAAATTATGAACTTGTGAATTTATGATATGATATTTTCAAAAAATTTAAGTACTAGTTATATTTTTTTAGAAACTGAATCATCTGGTTCGACCGGTTTTATATCTATATAATAACAAGTCTATTCAATTGAGTTATCCGATTTAATGCGGTTTAGTCACGCGGTTCGACCAGTGACCCAGTGGTTCGACCGATAAACTAATGATCCAATATCCTCACCGATTTGATGACTGATCCAATTTTTAAAACACTGCATTTAACAATTCATTTGGAATAGTATTCATGCTAATCATCACATAACAACAACATTTAATAGGTTTCTTTTTCACTTTTAACTATATACCAAGGGTGGTTTTTTTGTTCTTATGGTTTATGGTGGAGAAATCATGGTTTTTTGGTGATGGAAATGAAGGTTATGGAAAAAGTAATCTCATGAAGAGAAAAAAAAAATGTATTAATGGGTGGTGTCTGTGTTCTTAAACCAAGTGGCAGATGGGAGTATAGTAAAGAAGAAATTTTCATAAAGTAACAGGGTTCCGCATGAGAATTATATGGAGGTGCTTATTATTAGTTTTCATTTTCTTCAAAAGTTAAAGGAGAGATAGAGTGGTGCAGCGCTATAGTCTGCTTCCAGCATACATGTATTGTCGAAAAGTAATAAAAAACAAAACTAGTTTGCATAAAATTAGAAGAAAAAAAACAAAAACGACAAAAGACTTTTAAAAACTTAATAACCAAGTATTTCTATAAAAAACTAGAGATCAAAATTAAATATAAAAGAAAAATAAAATACTAAATAAAATATTTAATATAAAAAACTAAAAGAGAAAAATAAAAAGAGATTTAATAAAATATTATTACTGAAAAAATAGAAATAAAATCAATAAAAAAAATGAATAATTGGTCTGGTATCGAAGTGCTCAGAAAAATAAAATGAATACACCAAAATGATCAGCAAAAAATATATGAATCGGAAAAATATAACGTTTGGTCAAATTCCGAAATAAATTTTACCCACTAAAAAGGGTTAAACTGTCCAAAAATACGACCGAAAAGTGGTCGAAAAATTTAGATGAGTACGCACGGTTAAACTACGCGAAACAAAGGTTAATATCACTGACGTCTGCAAGTTCGATTTTAAAATTTTATGTCCACTGATTTTTCGCACAGTTGACTTTTAGATTAACTGATTCGCTGTAACTCCAACAAGTTTATTTCAGCTGATAAATTAGGTATTATGCAAGATAATTGACCTAGAACGATATGCAAAAGATCAAAGAATCTATGGGTAATTTTGGGGTATGACACCACGCACAAATGTCTCGACGATACGTGTAAAGACTCAAAACATACAATACGCTGTGAAAAATAAACATAACCAGGAATTACTAAGAAAAAAGAAAAATAAGACAAATAGAATGAAATAGGAAAATGAAAAATAAATGAAAGCAGTAAAGCACCTTCCTTACACTCAAGTCTAACATTGTCCTCAATGTTTTAAAATAAGAGCAAGAAATGGAGTAGAACTTGGTGATAGGAGAAAATCAATGCCCGCCACGACCCCAACGTCGTCCTCGGCGTTGTTAGTAATGAGGAGGCGACAAAGACATACTCATAACTCACATATAGTTTAACATATCCTCTATCATATCGTCACGATAGGTCTGACTTTGCATCTTCCCAGAGTACCTCTTCTCTAGCTCTCCCATAATCCAATGCAATTGGTTGATAAGGTCTGATATCATATGTTGTTCCGCTCTTAAGAATCACGCAGCTGCTCCTGCAACTGCTGAATCATTTTCTGGCTCTAGAGGTTAGCAAGGTGCAATGTCTTCATATGTGCCATCATGTCCAGTTGCTGCTAGTGCATGGTGTCACTACATGAAAAAAAATACAGAGTCGCCATCGAACTTTATCATGAAAATCCCAAGAGGAAGGATAAGATGGTTTCGCAACCAAAAGATGAGTTCAAAATCCGGGTATGCAAGGGGAAGGTGTTAGCACCCCTCACATCCATCATACTCGATGGAAACCATTCGTTTGTCTTACGTGTAAGGATGTTGCTAAGGGTTTATGCCTTCTATGAATGTTTTATTAAAGGGAAAAAAAGTTTTAAATTAGTGTGCTCTCGGAGGATTAGGGCCCTCGTACCTACTGTCATACCCCAAATTTGTCTCACCCTTCATCCAAATCTTATGGCTTATGTATCTCATATTTCTCATGTACATATCTTCCATTAAGGAATTTAAGCACATCATGCATTCATTGGCGTAGGCTTCTTACTTGGATCAGAGGTCTTGAAGAATCAGGGTTCCTATATTGCATTAGGGTTTCATTTCTCCTACAGGTTTGTTTCAATGGAGGATGCAAAGATCAGGGATTAAGGTTTGTCCCTCTATGCTTACGGTTATCAGTTGGATCCTCAAAGTTTGACTATGCAATCCTCAAGAGCATCTTCTGGTGCTCATCATCATCATCATCATCATCATTGATTAGGGTTTATTTCCTTTATTATATGGCTTTCAAGAAGGGTTTGGATCAGGACACATTTGAGGTATTACTACAAGAAGATCGATAATCAATTCATATAAGGCTGACTGGTGACATCCAGGGGATAGTTGAGTGTGGCATTATGGTATTGAATTTAATCAGGGATGGCAAACATCATATGGTCAACCATGGAAGACTTACTTAGCTAGTTAAGTTTTTTTTATGGGCTTGCTCAGTACACTAGCCTTTGGTTATTCAGTTTGAATTCAAGGCAAAACATGGTCCATACCAGATTCAAAAAGGTTATTCAGTTTGAATTCAAGGCAAAACATGGTTCATACCAGGTTCAATATCCTTGTTCATTCAAAATCAGAGATCGAAATTCCAAGTCACATATTCAATCTTAGAACCATTTTTAAATCCACATTAAACCATTTTCCCACATTTTAAACCATTTTTAATCAATTCTAAACCATTTTATCCATTTTATTCCATCTCTCTAAATCCAATATCCTTTTAAACCAATATTCAAATTACACATTCAAACCCATATATATTTTCAAACCATAAGCCAAAGTTTTGATCCATTTAACCATATTCAAGTCAAATATCATTTTAAACAAATATCCAAAGTTACATTCCAAATATCCAAATTCCATATCAAGCTATTTTTCCAATCCATAAACCATTTTCAAGTTCAGAATCCAATTCAAAAATTCATATTTCAAATCTAATTCAAATATTCATTTTCAAAACCACATTTTAAATATCTAAGAATCCAAATTTCCAACTACAAATCCAATTCCAAACCAGTTACCCAAAAAAAGGGTTCATTATTCATTTTCAAATCCAAAACCAATGTCAATACCAATCATCTAATCAAAATCCATATCCAAAATGACATCCAAGAATAACAATTGCCTATGGATATCCGAATCTATTCAAATGTACCAAAATACAAGAAACATGTTGCAAAATTGAAGAGTACATGAAAAAAATCTACACTTTTGACCAACACTTGACTCTTGGTCAACTGTTGACTTAGGTCAAACAGTAGACTAAGCTTTGAACAAGATCCTAGACCTATTAAATTTACTATTCTCCAGGCATCTTCATACTGGCCTTCACGTTCCCTTGAACTCCTTACGCCATATTGTGTATGCCATAACCCTGCCCACGCCAAAGTTGCAAGACTACACCAATCTGCATAATTTAATAGTTAATACAATACTCTCAATTCAATTCAGCATTCAACATAAGGGCAAAAACAAGGAAAAGCATCACAATGTAGCAATAACTGCACGACAACTCAGTTCAATTAACTCTCCTAGCATAGTCCATAGCAACACAAAAACTTGTCGTAACATGAGCATCACAGTTCAAACAAGTTTAAACATTTCAAACCAAATCCAACAGTAATCCAAGACTACAAATCATATAACAAGGGCCTCTTTGTTCAAATTCATGACAGCCAACTCAAATCATTTTGTTAACCAATTAACCATTCAACTAACTACAAGCCCAAGTCATAACTAATCTCTTTTTAACATAGCATAGCAGCAACACTCGTTAACTAACTTCACATACAAACACATAATAGGGATTCCTAACAGAACCTCACACTAACTATCACAACCATCAATTAACGAACAAGCCACCAATCTATAACAGAGTTTTGAACCTCAACAACATACCACTTCCTAACAATTGGTAACATTATAAGTTATAACACCTAACAATCTAATTTACCATTCAAAATAACTCTATCCTAATTGTCACACTAAGTCTAACTGTTCTAACCAACTAACTAATTCAAAACAGCTTATAACAAACTCCAAACCTGGGGTAACTTACTCCTAAGCTACTCAACATATCACAAACCTAACTCCGATCCATTACTTATCAAAACCTTAGCCCTATATAACATCTTCATCCTCATAATTCAAATCTCTATTCAATTTTTTCAACATCCTCTCCCTTTCACTCAGAATTCTTCCCCCTCTCTAAATTATCTCAACTTCTGAAGCTCACAGACATTCTTCAACTCACCCTTTCAACCTTCATCTCTCTCACCCACCATTCATTTTACACAACAACTCACAATCACCCTCCATCCAATTTCAATCTCAGTTTCACAAATTCACCAAACTCATTCTCTCTAGATTTTCAATTCTATGAGAATTCCCTCTAAGTTATCTCATCCTCATCACCAATCATTTTTCACAATCACATTCACCACCCTTAATTCATCATCAATAATCAGAATCTATTCTCACTGTTCTTTACTTATCAGTTTGATAGAATCCCCATAACTGTTTCCATCTTCATCACTGCAACTCTCTTTTTGCTACGACTCACTCTCAATACTCTTCATTACGCTCTTCACTTACGCACGCAACAACAAGGGCACATAATAAGAGCATCAACAACACAGAGTGAAACAACGCATCATTCACATTCACGCTACAACAACACGTAATAGTAGAACAAAACACGACCAATTCAAGCACCTATAGACTAGAGAAATTGAGATGAAGAAGAAGTCAACATCTAACGGAAGAAGGAAAGAAATTGGAGCTTACCTGAGAATTAGTCTCCATCTTCATCCTTATCCGCGTTGAGTTCATCATTCCAGGACCGATTCTGACTCGTAAGTGTGTATCTCCTCTTTCTTTCGCCCTCATTCGAACGCCATCACGTAGCTTTCAGTAGGAGGAGTCAAATCCCCATGGTGGCTGAATCAATTCATCCCGTTGTCACATTGAATTTTAAGATCTATTCCTAGGGTTCATCTTTCATTTGTTTCGACTCATGCTGTTGAGTAGAGCAGGTTGAAGAAAATTTAGTGATGTGAAGATTGTGCGTTTTAGTTGAATATTCTTTGCCATCATGACGTAGAAATGTCATTATCTAGACGTTGAGTTTCATGACCATTTTGTTAAGAATTTCATGATCTTATTTTGTTGAATCCTTATGTTATTATGATGTTAAGTTTTGTGTTGTTCTTTGATTGATTCTTATGCTCCATATGGATTTATCTTGTACCGTTCATGCATTCATTCATGATTTCATGTGACTAACCAATCTTCTTTGGTGTGATGTATCACTTTGAAGACTTGGATCACCTTTTGGGACTTTAAGTCATTTTTCTTAATCCTTTGAATTCCTTTTCATATGCCATCCCCATGGTGGGTCTATATGCTCCCCCTTCCCATTAAAGTATAATAGCTTATGGTTTATGTTCTTTAGTATTTTATACTTGTATGCTTGTATGTTTAAAAAAAAATAAAACAAAGCGCTTAGAAAACAATTTAAAAAACAAGACAAAATAATGCTTGATCCAATGTCAATCCATTTTCAAAATCCTTAAGTGAATTTCATTTCACCACACCTTAGGATTCCATGATCTTTCACACCCTTCTAATTTTATTGCCTTGTGCATCGCCATCAACCTCCATCAATTTCATATTCCACTCTTTCACTTCGCTCCATCTCATTCATCTCTCTACTCATTTCTCATTAGAATTAAAACTTTGGTCTATGCACCATACGCTCTTTTTTTCCAAACCTATTTTCAGAATATCTTTGGAGAAAAAGGAGTGGAGTGTACGTACTTGTGCACCCCATTTCTCAAGTACTTGGGTTGTTGGCCCTGATTGACTTGTGGCTCAATGCTTGTCTTCCTTTTAAAATACCTAAAAATAATAAGAGTTTAATTGGATACTCTTAGGGCGAAAAGGAGTGGTTGGGATACCATTGTCCCCTCAACTCTCGAGTATTTAATTGTGGATCGTACTTAGTCTATGGTTGAATACTTATTTCCCTCTAAGTACCTATAATTAGAATCGCCTCACAAATTTCAAAACAAATATTTTCTCTAAACAAAAACTTCACCATCAAATGTAACATCTTGCCTCGAGGGCATAATTCCAAAACCTTTTCAAAAAGGAATTTTATTTTCATTCTACCGCAACAGAGGCTAAAGCATAAGTCTCCTTACGTTCGAGCGGAAAAACCTATTGATAGGATGTGAATGTTAACATCACCCACTAAAATCAACAAACGCGCAATCATTTAATTCCATGAACTATGGAGTTCTGACTTACTCATTGCACGAGAGGATACGTAGGAACAAGATTGCAAGATCTTGGCGAGCAACCTTCCTTCATTTTTCCCCTAGTTCTCCAAACTACAGAGCTCTGATTCTTCATTTCCAAATGGAGATACGTATGCATGAGGGCCCCAATACTTGACGAGCACACTAATTTAAACCCCTTAATTTCCCATTTAGCAAGTAACCTTTAGATGAACGACACCCATTTATGCATAGACAAATAAGATGGTTCCTATTGAGTACAATAAATATGAGAGGTGCTAATATCTTCCCCTAGAATAACCGACCTCCAAACTTGAATTTGATTGCGATACTATTTTCAACACCTTTTAGGAATTTTATTGATATTTTCCCTTTCTTCCGAATAAATAAAGTTCGATGGTGAATTTGTATTTTTTGCATAGCAACAGCTGGCGACTCTGTTGGGGACTTCTCCATAAGCAAGTTAAGCCTAGTCTTGTTTGTTTTTTGTATGTGTGGGTGTTTATTTCTGCTGCTTTACTTACTTTGCATTATCTATTGTTGTTATATCCTAAATATATCTTTTATATTTATCTTGTGGGGAATGGTCTCATGATAATATTGAGTTATAAGCCCAATACCTAGGCTTGGAGAGTATACCTGAGATAGTTTGGGAGCTTTCTGCTAACTTACCAGATGTAGTTATCTTGGCGGGAAGGGACCTTTAGCAACCCGTGACTTTTCGAAGTTGAGGGCAACCTCACTTAGAGGAGATTCCCTTAGGAGTATCATTGGCTTCGCAAGTTATTTTTTGCACTGATGAGGGTACTCTCAAGATGAATTTGTGACTCTAAGAACCTTCATGAAAGTCTTAGTACTCACCTGTGAGGGGAAATGGGATTATGTTTTGCAGAAAACCTAGAAAACTCTACCAACCCTGAGAATCACTTGCAAATTATTCAAGGACATGCCGAACCTCTGATCTGAGAACATACATTGCATACATTTGCACTCAGACCTTATTTTCAAGCATTCACTCATTCACTCATAGTAAAAATTTGCATTCATTTTTCAAAACATTACTTATTAGGGACCTTCTGTGCAGAACAGATATCGAAATCATCCAAGTTGACTTCTCTACATCCATATCGTACCAGAAATAACCAACAAAGACTCATGGATCGGCTAGAGCAAAAATAGATTTCCCTCCGTGCAAACATGGATAACCTAGGAGCTAGATTCAATCAACTTCTTGATATTCTCCACATTGTCATTCAGGGATAGGAAGAGATCAGACAGGGCATCGCTAAGCTTGCCCAAGTTGCTCCTAATCCGCAGCAATATGTGCCTCCTCTGCAAAATTACCAACAAAAAAATCAGCGACCGCAAGGTCAGAGAGGACAACAAAAGCAGAGAGGGATCGAATGAAGGATTGATCATATTACTATGCCCTATGCTCAAGTCCTTCCTCAATTGCTCACCAGTCAATTGGTCCAACTACGTGAACTTGGTCCACCTCCAAATCCTCTTCCAAGGAGATATGATGTCAACGTGCTTTACGAATTTCATTCTGGGGCCCCAGGCCATACAATTGAAAACTGCAGAGCCTTAAAGAATAAGATTCAAGACTTGATTGAGGCTAAATCTTTCACCTTCACACCCAATGGTCCACATATCCAGAACAATCCCATGCCTTCGCATGCAAGCATGTCTGCAATTCCATAACTAGTGAAAAGGGTAAATTTGAGAAGAGTCTCCTAAGGGACTGTCATTAATTCCTGCAAGAAAAACAATCCCAATCTATGGGTGGATAATAAGGTTGATCTCGCTGCTAATCATTATATCATTCAATCATTTTCATGTGTAACTTTCTTTATGTTAAGTATAAATTCATGTGTAACTTTTCTATTTTCAATTGATAAAGATAATGAAATAAATATGCATGTTCTGAATAAATCCATTTGTATTCACTCATTTATTTTCATCAATATCAAATGCTTGCTTAAAAAAAATCCAAAGGAGAATGAAGAAATTGAAAAATGCAAAACTTCCGATTGTATGCTTTTGAATAAAGCCCTGTTGATGATGTACATGTATTACTTCTAATCCCCAAACACCAGAGGTATAAGGAAGGTAATCCCTCGTCAATCCTGTTGAGCCTAGAAGTAGGAGTTTCTTTGTAAAACAAAAAACCCTCAATCTTAACCTGGGGCAGGGTAGTCTTTAGTTAATTTGACCATGTATCCAAATTCCAAAAAGAAAAATGGAGTGTCTGATCGTGACCTTACGAGTCTATCGAATGACCTAACTGCAAGTGTACTATCTATCGCATAGTTTTAAAAGATATCGAACCCAGGGGACTAATAATCAATCTAATGTTATTGATTAATGCTTTATAAAGCTAAGTCTAGTGATTAAAAGGTTTGGACGGAAATAAATCGCAAAATACTGAAAGCATGGAAAAATGTTAATAAAGAGAGGTAGGAATATGAATTATGTGTTCCTCGGGAACTCTGTAAATTATTGGCACTAAATTGTAGTTAAATTATGTTCCGTAGAAAATATTAGTTTATAGACTCCATCTCACACTCTCGCGCTATTGACTAAAGTCACACTCCTTAACCATGAGATTTTGCTCTCGCTCGCCCATTTTAGTTAAAAAGCGTATTTTGGAAACTAATTAAATCCTAATCGATACCTAAAGCGCTCTTGCTGTATTTAGGATCGATGCCCAGTTCCCACTATTCGATTCAATCCTCGCACTCTTGCGCTATCGACTCGAACCTTAATTTGCTTTTCATTCTCGCGGAAAAACATTTAGACTTAGACTTGGAAACTAAAGCCAAAACAGAATTTACTATCATTTCGCACCTAATTTAATTACCGAGTCCTGTCAGCAACGACGATCCTCATATGTCGGTCTCAGATACGTTTAGCCAGACATTATATTGAACATAAATAACTTAAACATGGTATTTGAATGTAAGGACAGCATAGCATTAAAGTAAAGGAATGCGATAAACAATAATTAAAATAATACTGATAAAAACCTGTAAAAGTTGAAATAAAATGCGGGAACTCAAAGCAGGAGAGAGAGAGAGAGAGAGAGTCCAAGCAGAAATCACATTTTCTGTTACTGCATGATAATGGAGACCGCCATTAGGTCAATGGCGAAAGCCATTTGCTCAATTAGAAATTGACGTGGACTAGGTACATGGCGAACGCCATGTACCAGAAGTGTGATTTTTCTGTATTTTCTTCTGCTTTTCTGCTCTTTTCCGGTTTCTTCGCGTGGTCACTCCATAACTTATTAAAACCTGAAATGCAAATAAAATACGACATAAAAGCGATAAAACATATTAAAATGACATCAAATAACATGTTTTATGAGTCTATAAACATGATACATTTTCATGTTATCAAACTCCCCCACACTTATACCATTGCTTGTCCTCAAGCAATCAACCAACACATTAAAGCGAGTAAGCATAGTTTTTGAAAGATAGGCACAATGAACCCTAATAGTAAGTGGCTGCTAGGCTAGTGCTAGATCGATAGGTACTACTAGACGTAAATACCAAGGATACTATAATGACACATATCTGCATTTTGCAGTTGAAAACTCCCCCTTATGTAAACAAACCTGAATCATGCTATTATAACTCAACCTACACTCTTTGTTCTTTTTCACCCCTTTTTAATTCTAGCACAATGACATTAAGCCCGTTATCCCCGCACGTACATTGTAAGTAAACCTGTTAGTGTCTAATAATCTCATTATTGGTTCATATCTCTTTCTTTTTCTTTTCTTGATCATTTGAGCTTAAAGAGTCTATTCTGTTAGGCTAAGTGATCGGGTAAGGACCACCTAACTTAGAGGGAACATATCCTTTCATTCAATTTTCTCTATTAGCATAACCTTTAGGATTAGGTTGTGGTTGGCCAGGAAATACTCCGATTGGGGTTGTGATTGCTGCTTGTTGTTGGACTACTTGAGAAATTTGGGTTTCAAACATTTTAGTATGGGTAGTCATTACATCAAGCTTACTTGCCATTTGTTTCATTAGCTCTACGCGTGTGGGCATTTTATTTGGAAAACTCTTTATTTTGTTGAGCCTGGGTTGCGATGAAGTTTTTTAATAATAGCTCAGTGTTTGACTTCCTAGGTGCTTGAGGAGTAGCGGGGGCTCCTTTCTGATAGCATGGAGAAACAACTGGTGCTAGGTTTGGAGCAAACAAAGCATTGTTGCTCTTGTAGGAAAAATCTGGATGGTTCCTCCAGCCAGGATTATAAGTGTTTGAATACGGGTTTCCTTAGGCATAGTTTAGTTGGCCGATAGGAATACCAGCCAACGGATGACATTCAACATTATTGTGCCCAGGGATTCCATATAATTCGCAGTTGGGTGTCACAACAGTCATAGTGGCTGCTGGAGTTACGGTCAAACTCTCAATACTTTGAGTAAGCGCATCCATTTTAGCACTAACATGGTCTAGGATATTAACTTTGTACATTCCGCTCTTCGTAGCAGGTTTCTTTATAGAAGTTTTCTCACCTCCCCATTGGAAGTGGTTATGAGCCATGTTTTTAATAAGTTGATAGGCGTCTTCATAAGGTTTGTCCATTAGAGCATCGCCAACTGCAACGTTCAAGTTTAACTTAGTGTTGTATAAAAGACCATTGTAGAAGGTATGGTTTATCAACCATTGTTCAAGTCCATGATACAGACAAAGCCTCAACAATACAGACAAAGCCTTAACATGTCCTTGTATCTTTCTCAAGCATCGTAAAGAGATTCATTGTCTTTTTTCCTAAATTCGTTGATTTGGGCTTTTAGCATAGCAGTCTTGCTAGGTGGAAAGTATCGAGATAAGAAGACTTTCTTCAACTCGTCCCACGTAGTGATAGAGTTGGATGGTAGAGACTGGAGCCAAGCTCTAGCTCTATATCTTAAAGAGAAAGGAAAAAGACATACTCTTATGGCTTCATTACTAACACATTTGCTTTCACTGTATTAGCGTACTGCACAAACATTGATAAATGAAGGTTCAG
Source organism: Lathyrus sativus (assembly GCA_963859935.3). Taxonomy (NCBI): domain Eukaryota; kingdom Viridiplantae; phylum Streptophyta; class Magnoliopsida; order Fabales; family Fabaceae; genus Lathyrus; species Lathyrus sativus. The sequence continues at coordinate 143,780,190 of OZ012739.1, read as the reverse complement.
ATCATCCATAGGGATACCAGAGAACTGGTTGTATTGAGTGTCTTGTAACAATGAAGGTTTCAACTCAAAATCGTATCGCTCGATGGCAGGGGCAGTAATGCTATTGTGTGGTTTATCTTGCGATGAAACAACATAGTCCTTAAGAGGACGGCTCGGTGAATTTTCAGCCATAGGTAATTTTAGTTCTGGAAAAGGAATGTTAGGTTCAGGAAGATTGTATTTTATCCGAAATTCGTTGATTCAGCGTCTTAAATTAATAAAATGCTCGATATCATTAATTAGTTGCTCTAACTTTTCGCCTTGAGAGTGAGTGTTTGGCATACAGTCGACGAAGTTAAAGGGAAATTATTGCCATAGTCTATACTGCGCAATAATGAAATCATAATATTGACTAAATTAGTCCTCGACAACAGCGCAAAAAACTTGATCGCGACCTTACGAGTCTATCGAATGATCTAACTGCAATTATACAATCTATCATGTAGTTTTAAAAGATATCAAACCCAAAGGGACTAATAATTAACCTAATGTTATCAATTGATGCTTTGTAAAGCTAAGGCAAGTGATTAAAAGGTTTGGACAGAAATAAAATGCAAAATGATAAAAGCTTGGAAAAATATTAATAAAGAGAGGTCGTAATATGGATTCCGTGTTCCTCGGGAGACTCTATAAACTATAGGCACTAAATTGTAGTTAAATTATGTTCCGTAGAAAATATTAGTTTAAAGACTTCATCTCACTGTTAGCTCAGAAATTTGACACCCACATTAAATTAGAGTGTTTGGTTGAAATGTTGAATTCTCGAGGTAATGTGGAAAAGCTTTCGATTGGGTCTTTACAATAAATGAAATCGAAGGCACTCACATAAGAAAGGAAGACTTTTTGGGACTTAGAAAATATTTCTAAGATTGAAGAAGTCACCTTCGACTGAGAATGCTATCCAAATACTAACAGGATTTGAAATTCAAATAAAGGAGGGAGTAGTTATTCTTTCTCACTTCTGAATAAGACAAGTGGCGTACATCCAAGAGGCAGATGCACGCAGCGTAACACTTGTCAAATGTTAATGCTCTTAGGAAGTTAACAACAGTTAATTTTATTATTATAAATAGGGGATCTAACAATAGGATTCGGTGTGTTGTGTTCACTATTGTACAAGTCACTCCAAATTTACTCAAAGCATTCGTGTGTAGAGAAAAGATTCTTGGGAGAATGTACGTGATGTAAAACACCATTTTATGTTTCAATGAAATTTACTTTCACTTTGTATTAAAAGAGTTTATCTTTTACTTTCCTGCAATTTACATCTTCAGCGTTATACTTTGTTTCTTTTAAGCTTTTTTCATTAAAACCTTTAACCTTTTCTTTCAATTTAACATTCTCACATTCTTGTCGAAATATGAACTTGAATTAACCTTTATTTATAAGCACTATCGAAGTATTCAGTTTTTAGCATTGTATTTAAATTAAAATTTAGCACATGTCCTAGGATCAATCTGATCGATCTTGTGAGTCACCAAAGTTAGATTTGGAAGATCAATGGTTGTTTTTCAATGTTCACGGGAAACAAATTGGCACGCCCAATGGGATAGTGCTAAAGTTTATAAGTTGCATTTGTTAGTTTTGTCTTTGAGAAAAATTCATTGAATGTTATTAAGAAGTGGTAAAATAGATGCTATAAATGAAGAAAGGCCAAGGAGAAACTACACTAGGAAAATGGCGACAAATATTAATCAGCCAAATAACCCAAACCTTCGAGGGAGTGGTTCTAATCCCCAGCCTAGTAACACTAATCCTCGAGACGTGTCTAGGAATGATGTAGTGCCATCCTCAGTCTCTTAGACAGGAGAGCAGATACCGCCTCCTGTTATGCTTGAACCAATGCCATTAATGGTGGGTTCAGGGTCGACAGATATGAGGGTTTACACTCAGCCTATTTTGGAGTATGTTGGGCCACAAGCATCCAATCCCTAAACTCCGCCAGGGGGAACTTCAACGTTTAGACATTCCTCCCTCTGAGGTTTTCACAACCATTACCAAGAAACCCACCATATGGAATGCCAACGTCAATAATGCAAGGCCTCCAAAATTCTCCCCCAGTATTCTCAGAGAATGTGATGGCTTCACCGTTACAAGGTTCAGGATCTGGGATAAATGTTGGTCGAAACAGTCAAAGTGTAGGTGTGGGGTATTCCACGTAGGGCCCTAATTCGACAAATACTTCTATAGCTTGTTTAAGACAACAAATGGATGAGAGTAACCTGCAAATGGTACAAACCTTATCCCAAACTGTGGGGGAAAATTTCCATCCCTTGATCCATAATACTACCCATACTAACCAACAATTAGTAGTGCAATTGGCACGCTTGGCAAAATTTATGGGTGTACCAGCCTCTGTTAGAGGCACAACTGTTATGGAAAACATTCCACAATGGAACCTCGGGAACGTACCTGAGGCGAATCTAGAAAATCAAGGGAGGGTCGAACCCCTTAGACTCGAACCTCTTAGGGTCGAACCGCCTAGGGACCAAGCACCAATTCTGGTAGAGAGAGAACCAGAGGTGATTATGATGAATCAAAACCAAGATGCTGACCATGTTATACAACAGGTTCGACGTAACAACATAGTTGTCGATAATAACTTAGCAGCCATGGTCGAAAAAATAATGGCTCGAAATGGGGTAAATCCCAGTTTTACTAGACCAAATTATACGTCACCGATAGTAGATTATATTCTCCAATCAGAATTACCTCCTAGGAAGAAGGTGTCAAAGTTTACCAAGTTTTCAAGAGATACTACTGAATCTACTATCGATCACGTAGCCCGACATATGATCGAGGCTGAATAGATTGCAAATGATGAAGGTCTTAGGATAAAATACTTTCCAAGATCTCTCACTAAAAATGCTTTCACCTGGTTTACAACCCTACCCCCTAACTCAAATTGTAATTGGACCCAGTTGGAGCGTTTATTCCATGAACAATTCTACACGGGACAAACTAAGATTAGTTTGAAAGAATTGGCTAGCATAAAATGAAAGTTTTATGAGCCAATAGAAGATTACCTAAATAGGTTCTAACTACTTAAGGCTAGGTGTTTTACTCAAGTACCTGAACATGAGTTAGTCGAAATGGCCACTAGTGGCCTTGATTACTCTATTAGGAAGAAATTAGATACCCAGTATCTGAGAGATATGGCCCAACTAGCTGATAGGGTTCGACAGCTAGAGCGTCTGAAAGACGAAAAGGCTAAATTTAATAAGAGTAAGAAGGTAGCCTATGTCGAATATAATGAGAATATCGAAGGTTTACATGATGAACCATTGTATTTCGACGAGAACGAGATAGATGTTGCTGAGTTAAAGTAGGGTCCTCCATATGCTTGTAAAATGTTAGCTCCTCCAAATGGAAAAAAATTTGTCGAATCTAAAACGAATGACAAGTTTCCAAAGAAAACATATACTTTCGATATCACTAAAAGTGACGAAATTTTTGATTTGTTAGTTAAAGATGGGCAAATGATAGTACCTGCTGGTGTCGCTACTGCGAAAATCGGCGCCGGCTATGACAGAAGAGTAGCCACCGTGCGTTATTTATCTCAAAAGAGGGAAAGGAAACGCTCAGAGAAAACCTAACGCAAAGAGGGAAAGGAATGGTCATCGCAACCAAATCCTGGATTCGGGAGTCGGTTACGCAAGGGGAAGGTATTAGCACCCCTCACGTCCATCGTACGCGACGGGATCCACGCTTGTTTTCTATCTAAGGGTGTGTTATTCTATCTACTCTATAGGTCTGGGTTAAAAAGAAAAGAAAATGACTCGGGAAAGTATCGCACTTTATGCCTACGTATTCCCGTCTGGAACGAGAAATCAGAGTCAACGTAGTTCGCCTACCTACGGGAAAGGAGGGGAAGGTTGCTCGCCGAGCTATCGCATCTCGTGCCTACGTACTTTCATACATCATGAAGGATCAGAGCAAACGTAGTTCGGGCTACGGAAGACACAGGTTTGTCTGAAAGTTTTTTTATCTCCTTAAGAAAGGGTTTTCCAGATTAAGAGTCCAAGAGGACAAAACAGAGTTTGAATGTTTGTTTGAGTTTTTTACGAAAGAAATATTTTTTTTAGTCTGTTTATAACTTGTACTGCACTAAAGACTTGTGATCTGAGAGTGACTACGTCGCATGTCACCCTAAGGGTACCATACTAAGCAGTCAGATTACTGAAGAGTGACCCTCCAGCAACCTTTTCTCAAATAGCTTAAGGCTCGTAGCGTACAACACTCGTTATCCTTATTATTGTGTTTTTGAATTGTTTTGAGATGAGAAGAGAAAGACCCTAAAACTATGGTTGAAAGGGAAACTAGCCTAATGTTGTCATGCATGGTTTATAAACCTAATGTCTGTCATAATTTCCTCTTGCACAGAGAAAATCAGAGATCCTAGGGGATAAACAGCAAAAGACAGCAAGCAAGTACAGTAAACAGTAAACATGCATGCAATGCAGCAATACCATTGAGGCAAGAGAGAAAACAATAGGCAAGAGGAGACAAGCTCCACCTCAAACCTAGAGGTAATCAACACAATTAAATAGAAAATACAGAGAAAAACAAAAGACCCAGGGGAGGCAGCTCAGGCAGCAGTACCAGACTCCTACAGCAACCAGCAACAGCAACTCTAAACAGCAAAGTTGAATGGACAACAAAGTTGACAGCAAAGGCCTCATCTTCAAGCAAGCTTATATCTTCAATCTTCATCAATCCTCAAGTTCCCACAAGCACACTCCAAGAGAAGAATTAATCATCAAGATCAAGTTATAATGTTAAAGAACTTAATGACAACCAAAGGAAATCACTAAGAACTCAACATTGCAAATGAAAGGTATCCTCAAAGTTCTACTCACTTGGGCATACCACTCATCCCTCCTAAGGAGAGATGGAGCTTCCCAAGAAGTAATTTGTGTCATTGGATAGAATAGAGGCAAACAATGCACTCTATGTTTGAAGAAAAAAATCAAAACTAGGTCTAAGGCCTTTCCTAAAACCCTAATTCTCTAAGCTCCTAAACAAAAGCTCCACAAGAGGAAAAACCTTCAACTCCAAGCTCCAATTCTCAATCCCAAGCATCTTAAATGAATCCAGAAGCTCCAACAAAAAGAACTCAAGCTCAAACCAACTTCAAGGCAGCCAACCAAACCAAACAAACCAAAGCACTCAAGAGAGGAATCCATAAACACAAGCCACTTGCAAAATACAACAAAAATAGAAAATGAAATTTAAAAAATGTAATAAAATTCCTAGGGGAACATGCATGTTTGAACAACCTAATGTAAAAAGATTGAAGCCTAAATCAACTTCTAAGTTATCTAAACAATTTCTATATTGAGATAGGTCAAGGTAATCCACAAAATTGGGAGGGTCCTAATCTCAATCCCTAAAACAGATCCTAATATTGTTCTAAAAATCCACCAAAAATTATAAGGTAACATACATGTCTACCCTAACACATACTAAAAAATCAAAACCAAACTCATCACCAATTGGGAGAACTAAATTCAACAAAACAGATTGCCAATTATGCAAAATTAAAATAAATAACAAAAATGAGAAAAATCAAATTAAAATGAAAAATCCATGAAATTGTATTTTGTTAATCCCAGAAAATCATAAATTCCATAAGGATCATGAGAATATTTTTAAAATAATTTTCTGATCAAAATTGGAATTAATATGATTTTTGGAATAACAATACAATTAAAATAAAACAAAATGAAATAAAAATGAAATAAAGCTGAAATAAAACAAGAGCCATAGGATCTGGAGACTGGTCAAGGATCTTGACGTGCCACAGCTTGCCAGCGCATTAAGTGATGCGCTGCGTTTTGGCTTCAGAAATTCAAATCCAACTTTAAGTCGTGTGCGTTGGATCTAGGCTATAGTCAAAGGTCAAGTGATGATCCAAGGGCTCTCACATCATCTTCTTCACAAATCCAACTCGCCTGAGTGAGAAACAAAGTGGTGGTTGATGGTGGCCGGAGAAGACTCCGGTCGTCTTCTCCGGCGAAGGTCCAGGTTCAGATCACCAGAAAAAACAAACTCCATACCAAATCAACTCAGTTTTTCACCTACATTCCAAATCCATCATCAAAATGCTCTAATTCTCAACACATAGTCAAACACGATTCAAGTTTCAGAAATAGCATCATCAACAACTCTCACTAAACTCAAAATTAATGGTATAAATCTCTTCATCTCGTTGCGTACATCAACCTGATCTAAACATCTAACATTAAAACCTTATGAATCAAGAGATTCAAGTCCAAACAGATCAGCTATGTCATCTTCAATCATCACCAATTGAGTTCAAATCAAGCCTAAAACGATCTATGTCATGTGTAGATCCTAACCACAAGTCTAAATCTAATCACCTCATGCTAAATCATGCTGAATTTTAAGAGATGAAAACCTGGTATAGATCTTGAAACAGAGGTACTTAGAGCTCGTAGCTTGCTTCCAAATGCTCCAGATAGCTTCAATGATCCACAAGGAAGAGATTGCACACCTAAATTTGGCTTGAATTGGCTCCAAACTAAGAATCCGATTTGAACTTGCAGTTGAGAAAATTTTCTTGCTCTTGCTTGCTCTGGCGCGAAATGATGCTCAAAATTGATCTGAACTCACTCTAATGAATATATAGAAGAGTTTCATGGGCCTTTGGATCCAAGTTGAAGCCCAAAACAGTGATTTGCATTTTCTGATTTTTCCTTCAAAATTCAATATGACAGTCGTGCATTGCAAGCTTGGCATTGGTTCTAGAAGGTTCTAACACCTTGCACATGTCATTTAGAATGAGTTTGGATGGAGAAATTAGCCTGAATTGCCTTGTGCATTGATTTGGATATGTAACTTGTTTATGAAGTAACAACATTCAAAATCATGGAATTATGCCTCAAATCAAAAATGTAAAAGTGCCAAAGTGTTCAAAATGAAATTTCTAGTCATAAAATGTACTCATTTGACATGTTTGAGGCATCTAACTCAAAATCCCATTTTTCCCTCCTTTCCATATTTGAAAATTCTTCATTTTCAAGCCATTTCAAATGAATTTTTGATATGAGCCAAAACAAGCTCTCATGACCACTTGGTTGCATTCAAAACATCATTCCAAGCAACTTTCATGTTGAACAATTTTCCATTTGAAGCATGCAAGTTGGAGATTTTGGCCCATGCTTGAAAATGACCTATAATCTCACTTTCCCAAAATACCCCTGACTTGTAAACCTCATAACTTGAGTTCTACAAATCAGATGGATGACTTATAGTACAATTTAGAAAGATAAGATCATGAGGAATAACTTTCATGTTGACCAAAAGTTCAGGTGAAACCTCCTTCTAGGTCAAACATAGCCTTGAAGTCAGATGATTTTCACAGACAAATTTCAGAAGCATCTGAGGACTTGTAACTTGTCTGGACCATAACTTGAGTTCTATAAATCCCCTTGAGGACTTCTAGTACTCAAATTAAAGGTATTGAGATTCTCTACAAGTTTCATGTTGGCCAAAGATCCATTTGAAACTTGTATCTTGACTTATGTGGCTTTGAAGTTAGGCACTAAACAGGGTAATTTGCACTGAAACCCTAATTTAGCAACTTCCCACATTCTTGACTCTTCTTGATTTGATCTTGGCACAACACCACAAATGTCTCATCACATCATTTCATGAACTCCATGACCTCAAAGTAGGCTTGGATGCTGTTCAATTGCACAATTGACCTAGGGTTGATCCAGATGAAACCCTAAGTGCTTGCACCTCAACTGTGGCCTTTGCACTTGAATCAATGACTTGATTGAGCTCCAGCATGGCCCTCTAGGAACTCCATGAGCTCTATACACATCTTCTATTCACATGCTTCACATTTCATATTCACACCTCAATGATAGTCTTCAACTGATCAAGACCTCCCATCACCTCCTGATGACTTGGATGACTTCTCAAGCTTGGATAAGATTTCTTGCTAGGCTTCTCTTGATAATAATCACACTTGATCTCCTATTGGATGAATGATATGCCATGATATGCAAATGATAGAACTGTGCAAATGATAATGCAATGAAACATGAACCAGGTAAAAGATGTTGAGCAAATTTTAGGGTGCAACAGCTGCCCATATTCAAACGGCTTGGACCCGACTGGGTGAAGAGCGAACGACCTTCAAGAAATTGAGGTAAAAGACGGTTGAATACCAAGAAACCTGGAAATTTTCCAACTGCAGACACGAACTGCACAAACTGCTTGGTGAACAACATTCGTTGTGCTGAACCCAGTTGTTACGGCAACAACTGATCAATCTTCTAATAAAACTTTTGATTTCAGCATCGAATTAACTTTATGAGAAACAATCCCGTACACAAAGGGACTAAACTTCGTCAACACGAGGAAGGACTCCATCAACATGGGTACAATTCTGTCTATAATTGGAATAACGATCTCTGTCAGTCACAGGGCACAACTCCACTAGGGATGATTCGTCGATTACAGATAATGACTCCATCCGCACGGGTAGCAATCACTGTCAATCACAGGTAACAATCTCTGTCAACACAGGCGTGATCTCTGTCCAACACAGGTAACGATCTTTTCTGACGCTTTTACTGGGGAAATAACTCTGCCAACAACACAGGGAGTAACTTTGGCGACTTCCACTAAGGAAATAGTTTTATCACCAAATAAGAAGTAACTCTGCCAACACACAGGAACTAACTCCGTCGCCATTACAGGAAATAACTCTGCCAAATACATGAAAATACTCTGCCAAATACAGGAAAATACTCTGCCAAATACAGGAAAGTAACTCCGTCACCACTACGGGGAATAACTCTGTCACCACCACGGGGAATAACTCCATCAAATATAGGAAAATAACTCCGTCACCACTACGGGTAATAACTCTTCCAAATACAGGAAAATACTCTGCCAAATACAGGAAAATACTCTGCCAAATACAGGAAAGTAACTCCGTCACCACCACGGGGAATAAATCCGTCAAATACAGGAAAATAACTCCGTCACCACTACAGGTAATAACTCTGTCACCACTACGGGGAATAACTTCGAATACAGCTTCTCTGCCTATCTTTGCAGTAGCTAACTCCATCAATCAAATGGGTAACAAAATACTGGTCCAATCTTCAAACTTTTAGCGCAGACATGGCAGTAAATCTGAGAAGGATTCTATTGGGGACTTTCTGAACCCAAACTGCCATACACCTACTTCGACATAGGTGGCAACTTCCAAAAAATGATTCACGAAATCTTTTGATACTGACATTCCAACAATTTTGAAGAAATACTCCGCTGGAAGGGTAAGAGAAACTAATCCAAGCAACTCTGTGAGGAATAATGACCAAACGAACATTACCATTACACGTCTCACGCCGAGACCTTACTTATCTGGTAATTAATTTGAGCAAGAGCTCCCTCCACTTGCAGGGAAAACAACACTTGAAAACAAAAGGTTAACCAACCTGGCTTATGTTTCAAAATGCGTATGTTTGACAATGGCGTAATGCTCCATTTGACATGGAAATGCTACGCGTATGGGTAGATGTGAATATGATGATATATGCAAATGCTAATGCAGGCTCAAACTGCTGAGAAACACTCTGGTATGAAATGGCTAAGAACAGAACCAACTCCGCTGGGGACGAACGGGTATCACAAAGTATTCCGGCAAAATTGATGCCGGAGACAACAACCAATTCTGCTGGGGAAAGATTAGACCCTTCTAGGGAAGAAATACACTGCCGGGACACAGTCTACAAACTCGAAGCTACAAACTCTGTTGAGGATAACCCTCCTGACGAAAGAATGACGACCTGCAGGGAAGGGAATAACCATCCTCTGGGGAGGCGTCCTCTGTCGGGGGTATTGATTTTGACCTGCTAGGGATATCCTATGGACAACTTCCGTGAGGATACTCTTCAGGCGACATTCCTGGTGATACTCTCTCGGGGAGGACAATTCCACATCTGGTAGGAATAAGCGCCGTATCCACTTTCTGGGGGTAAGATACGACCTATTGCTAAGGAACAACATCAACTAGAGTCAGGCCCTACGTCCAGAGACTTTGGCTGGGGAATACAATTCCTACCCGTTTGCTTCAAAGGTAAGGACCCTGCAAAACACAAACGAGATAAAGCAAATCTACACAACAAAATCTATCCGAATTAATATCCGTGACATTCGTTCAGTCAATTCGAAGTTTTAGCAATTATTGGCAAGGGCCAGCAAGTTTATGCAAGTGCTAGTTCATCAAAAACATCGGCGTTTTTCACAAATAAAACAGCAAAGAACAAGCATCAAGTACTGAATATCATGCTTTATTGAATGGGCCTGTAAATAGGCAAAGCTTTGTACACTAGATGTAACTCCTGAAAAGAGGAAGTTACGCACAAGCAAAATACAATATATGCACAAGAAGCACAAAGAAAGATACAAAACAAATTTGATATACATGTCGGCAATGTGGTACAGACAAACACCATGAGCTGATTCTCCTATGACTCACCCGACTCTGGCGCTTTCCCGATACTCGATCTTCGGAAAAGATTATTTCGGATATACGATCCTAAGGTATTCCCAAACCACTAAGCAATGCAGTATCGAACTCGGACCGCAGCCATTTGCTTTTTCCAATCCCTAACTTTTGCGTGAATCGCCCTTTGCGGGTTTTCAATTCACCGGGATACCCTTTTTTGCCGAGGTTGCCCTTTTCAGGTTTTCAACTTCGCGGGTGTACATTTTTTCAATTTTATCCCTAACTTTTTCCCGAACCTTTTATTCCTTTTTTTATGGTTCGCCGGGATGCCCCATTTTTGCCTGGACTCTCTTTTTTCTGTCCAGCGGGTCTATTTAAGCAAAGTATTTTTTAACTGCGTCCGAATTTACAGGAGACGTAAAGTCCTCACCATCCATGGTGGACAACAACAAGGCTCCTCCATAGAAAACCTTTCTGACGACATATGGACCCTCGTAGTTGGGAGTCCATTTGCCCCTGTGATCCGATTGTGGTGGGAGAATCTTTTTCAACACAAGATCGCCCGTCTGAAAGCTTCGAGGACATACCTTCTTATCGTAAGCTTTCTTCATCCGGCTCTGATACAACCGACCATATGCGAGAGAAACCAGTCTCTTCTCATCCATTAAACTGAGCTGGTTCAGTCTATCTTTTACCCATTCTGCCTCATCAAGTTGGACATCGCGTAAAACCCTCAAAGAAGGAATCTCAACCTCCAATGGTAACACTGCCTCCATGCCATACACCAATGAGAAAGGAGTTGCCCCGGTTGACGTGCGTACCGTCGTATGATAACCATGCAAAGCAAAAGGCAACATCTCATGCCAGTCCTTGTAAGTCACAACCATCTTCTGAACAATCTTCTTTATATTCTTATTGGCTGCTTCGACAGCGCCATTCATCTTGGGCCGATAAGGAGAAGAGTTGTGATGTTCAATTTTGAAATTCTAACACAGCTCTTTCATCATCTTGTTATTCAAGTTTGAACCGTTGTCGTTGATAATCCGCTCTGGGATTCCATATCTGCAGATAATATCTCTTTTGATAAATCTGGCTACCACTTGCTTGGTGACATTAGCATATGACGCTGCTTCCACCCATTTGGTAAAATAATCAATAGCTACCAAAATGAACCGGTGTCCGTTTGATGCCGTGGGCTCAATCTTGCCAATCATATCAATTCCCCACATCGAGAAAGGCCACGGTGATGACATAACGTTCAAAGGGCTCGGAGGCACATGAATTTTGTCCGCATAAATTTGACATTTATGGCACCGCTTCGCAAACTTGAAACAATCTGTTTCCATCGTTAGCCAATAGTAACCTGCCCGCAACAGTTTTCTCGTCATTGCATGTCCACCAACATGCGTACCAAATGTACCTTCATGGATCTCTTCCATGAGCAACTTAGCCTCTTTCTCGTCCACACATCGCAACAACACCAAGTCGTGGTTTCTCTTGTACAGGACGCCATCCGGATTCAAATAAAAATTGTCAGCCAATCTCCTAAGAGTCTTCTGATCTCGACTGGACGCCCCAGCCGGATACTCTTGGTTCTTCAGGAAATTCTGGATATCGAAATACCACGGTTTGCCATCGGATGCTTCCTCAATGGCAAATATGAAGGCGGGCCTATCAAGGCGAGAGATAACAATCCTGGGAGCCTCCTTCCAGAAGTTGACTTTATACATTGAAGACAATGTCGCAAGAGCGTCGGCCATCTGATTTTCTGCTCGTGGCACGTGATGCAATTCTACTTTATCAAAGAAAGGCAACAATCTCCTTGCATAATTCATATAGGGTATCAGATTGGGCTGCCGCGTCTCCCATTCTCCTTTAATCTGGTTGACCACTAGAGCACAGTCCCCATATACATCAAGATATTTGATTCTCAAATCAATAGCCTCCTCGAGACCCATGATGCACGCCTCATATTCAGACTCATTATTGGTAACTGGAAAGGTCAATCTGGAAGTAAAGGGAATGTGCGTCCCTTGAGGAGTAGTGATAATTGCCCCTATTCCACTACCGTAGGAATTAACAGCGCCATCAAATATCAACTGCCATTTGGAACCCAACTCTGGACCTTCATCCGGCAACGACTCATCACAATCTTTCATTTTCAAGTACATAATATCCTCTTCAGGAAAATCAAACCTCATTGGTTGGTAATATTCAATCGGCTGCTCCGCTAGGTATTCTGACAGAACACTACCTTTGATAGCCTTTTGAGAAACATATTGAATATCATATTCTGTCAGCACCATCTGCCATCGGGAAATCCTCCCGGAGAGTGCTTGCTTTTCAAATACATATTTGATCGGATCCATCTTTGAAATTAGCATGGTTGTATGGTTTAACATATATTGTCTCAAACGTTTGGCAGCCCAGGCTAGCGCACAACACGTTTTTTCGAGCATTGAGTAACGGGATTCACAATCTGTGAACTTTTTACTCAAGTAGTAAATCACATTCTCTTTACGTCTAGTCTCGTCATGTTGACCGAGAACACAACCTATACTTTCCTCAAGAACCGTCAAATACATAATCAATGGTCTCCCAACTACTGGGGGTATCAATATTGGAGGTTCCTGCAAATATTCTTTTAGTTTTTCAAACGCCCTTTGAAATTCTTCATTCCAGGTCACAGCCTGATTCTTTTTCAACAATTTGAATAATGGCTCGCATGTAGCGGTTAGGTGAGATATGAACCTGTCGCGGTGAAATTTAGATACCAAACTATTGATTAGTTTGAATCTTTAATTCATTTTGCAACCGAACTTTGATTTGTCCAAAGGAAGGGATAAAGATCGAAATTCCCACAATGCAATACAGATGCAAGGTTTAGAGAGTTTTAGGTTCGGGGGTTGGTTAAACTTAGGGAAGGTACTAGCATCCTAAGTTTCTGTAGTACTCTACAGGAACCTCTTGTTTTATATTTGTTTATTGCTATGTGTTTATATCTGCTTAAGAGTTTAAAGACCTAGGGGTTTATATCTAAGTATACTCGATAAGATATCGCATCTTATGCCTACATATCCTTACGGGAGTGGAATCAGAGTATCTGTAGTTCCCCTAAAGGGTTAGAGGAGCTCTTTGACTGTGGTCAAAGTTCCTATGGGTTTAGGGTAGTTGTTTGATTGATTTTAGGAGAAGAGATGTGTCTTCATTTTAAGGGAGATGTAACCGCCACAAGGTGTAGGAAAATAGTCTTTGCATCGTCTTAAGAAAAGGGTTAAGTACTCGGATTGTTTGACGAGTATGCCTTTATTTCTCTTAAGGCAAAGTCCCTACGGCTTGATTGTATTGTTGTGGGGTGGATATTCTATCTCGCTTAAGATGATTTGACATCTTTCTCTAATGTGTTTGAATTTATTGTTTTGAATTGATTGTTGTATGCTTGAATATTGTTGTAGTGTTTGATTGAGTTTGTTTGTATTGTGTTTAATTGTTGATTGTCTAAGTTGTAAGAGAGAGGACAAGGTCTTTTCTATGGGGTAGGAGCTATCTTAAGCGATCAACTTGAATGGGATCAAGGATCTTATGGGGAGAATGATGCAAATGTGAATGCACTACACACAACGTTGAATTATGTGTAGGTTTTTCCTTTGGACGAAATGCGATGCATAAATATAAATTGTGATAATTCTAAATGACTGTAAGGTAAATTGCGGAAAAGTAAACCATACAAGTACGCATGAAAGCGCTAGGTGAGTGTGTGAGTTGTGGATAAATAAAAGTGAAAATAATAAAGCATACGCATGAAAGCGCTAGGTGTAAGTGTAAGTGAATGTGTAAGGTATAAGCGTGCGCGATTGAGTTGTGTTTTTATGTTGTTGATTGTTTTTAAACGAGGGTTGAATTTGATTAAATTATGAGGGGTTTAATTTTAAGAAAATGTTATTAATTCGATTAGCTTTATTAAATTAGATTATAAATAAATTTAGACGGGTTTTGAATAAAAAAAAAGAGTCCTAATATATTAAATAAGTTGTTGTTATTATCTCATAGACTAATTAAGTATGAAATGGTTTATTTTTAGGCACAAAATTAATTTACTTAAAGAAACGTTTTCAAATGGCAATTGTTTTCAATAATATTATTAAAAAAAATCCTAATAGATTAAAAGTCGCCATCTGTGTGACGGTAGTCGCCATCTGAAATAATACAAAATTGATGTATTTTGTATTGATGAGCTGTGTGACGGTAGTCGCCATCTGAAATATAGTTTGTTGTAAGTGAGATGAGATAAACTTCGTCTCTCAATTGCCCCAAGTCACAAGGTTATGAGAAAAGTCGTTCCAAGAGGATTTTACAGAAAACATGGCGTCCCACTATTTTCAAACTCTTAGAGAGATTCACCGAATCTCGACGTATCGGACCCTGATTGACGGTAGTATGACGAGTCTTCAATCTTGCTCTAAGGGTGAAGTCAAGCTTGAGCAAACCATTTGGAAACAAACTTGCCCCAGTTTAGCAGAGTCTTCGAATTCCAAAAGGACAAACTGGATGCCGACTCTTATATGTAACTTTCTATGATATCAGGCAAAGTCAACACGCACAAAACGTTATTCCTGAAACTGTTAATGCAAAATATATGTTTTGTCTTGAAGTTTTTTGAAAAAAGATATCACAACAACTTGTGACAAAATCACTAGTTGGGATATAGATTTATTTTTTATAAAGCCAACATAAAAAGTTGAGCATAGCTCATAGGAGTCGCGAAACGTTATCTCATTGAGTATGCTTTCGAAGTAAACCTTACTTCAATTAGAAATTTCGAGGTTTATATCAAGGTTTAGTTTACAATTTGTAAAACAAAGGAATAAGGGTCAAAAGCTTATTTGTGCCCACCTAATTTTTTGAAAATTTTAAGTATTCAATCAAGCTGACTGAAAATTTCCCTGCCCCAGGTTTAAAAATGAGGTTGGAAGGGGTTTGGGAGAAAGAAAACAGATCCTCAATCAAGGTTTGAAGGAGTTAAAGATGGATTAACTTCCTTATGTCTTTGGTGTTCAGGAGGTTTGAAACAATGCTTTATATCATCAGCAGGGTTTTATTCGAAAGCATATATCCAGAGATCTTACGTTTTACTTTGTCATCCTCCTCCCAATTCCATGCCTAAGCAAGAGATCGGGTAGCATTGGCATTATAATTTATGAAAAATAATTTTGAGTGAAATGAATGGGTTTCTTCAAGACAACCATTTATTGCATTACTTATTCAAAATAAACAAGTTCTCACATGCTAATTATGCTTTTAACCAAAGAAAATAAAAAGAGCAAATAAGCAGACAAAATGAACAGCTGATCAACATAACAGTGTTCCATTCACGACTGGGCTTCCTCCTTTGAAAGTCATCTCTTCATTATCAATCATATCTTGAACCTTCCCTTGGAAAACTTTAAATTCTTCAATCGAATGCCCCAATGCTCTATCATGAAATTCACAGCTGGCATTTGAGTCGAACCACGGTGGACGAGATTTCATAATTCTAGTCTTTCTGGGTGTCATCACTGAGTTTTTAGCAAAATAAACCCATAGCTGACGGTAAGTCATTGGGATGAGATCAAACCAGCGAGTTTCTTCCTTCGGAGTACTCGGAGGTATCTTCTGATTCTGAAACCGTCTTCGAACTCGTCGATTCTGATGTTGGTTTGGATACGTCACCCTTCGCTTATAAGGTAGTCGCTCGCGCTGAGCAGGCGCTGCATATTGATGTTGAGGTACTGGAATCGGATCTGACAGGATTTGAGGGGAATCCTGGATTGCATTAACATCGACACTTCCTTCCTCTTGGGAATCATCAATTGAAATATCTTTATTAGCTTGGTTATTCAAATTATCTTGAACTCTTCCACTTTTGAGTGCATTCTCGATGTTTACTCCAACTTCTATAATTTTGGAGAAATCCAATGGCACAACGCCTACCATTCTAACATAATAAGAGTCTGGCAGTGTTCTTAGAAACATCTTGCTTAAATCTTTCTTCGGAAGGGGTGGATGAACTTGAGATGCTAACTCTTTCCATCGTTGGGCATATTCCTTGAAAGATTCATCGTCGTTCTTACTCATGTCCATCAATTGATCACTGTCTGGAGCCGCGTCCAAATTATAATTGTACTGCTTTATAAAAGCATCGGTTAAATCTTTTAAAGACTGAATACGGTTCCTTTGTAGTTTCGTATACCATATCAAAGATGCCCCAGATAAACTTTCTTGAAAGCAATGAATCATCAACTCGTCGTTGTCAACATAAGCAACCATCTTCCGACAGAACATCGTCAAATGATCTCTTGGACAACTAATACCCTTGTACACTTCAAAGACATGCATCTTGAACTTCAGAGGAATAATTATACCTGGAACCAGACACGAGTCACGAGCATTAAAATCAGATGTATCAACTCTTTTTGTCATCTTTAATTGCTCTTTGAAATCACGAAGTTCTTTCTCCATTGCTATAAATCTGGGGTCGTCCATCTTCGTCTTAGCATGAACATTCTGAAGATTCGGTATAAATTGTGGAAACTGGGAAACTCTTTCGTCAACTTGACCGACCGAATCATCTTGCACGGGCTGAGGTTGCGTAGGAACATCCACTTGTTGAACAACGTCATCAGAAGGAAGATCGAATAGCGGGTTAGTCACAACTCTGAAACCAGTCGTGGAATCCATATCTTTATTCTCTTTACTATCCTTCAATAATACTTCGAGCTTGGTCGAATGGTCAAGATGTCAACTGGAAGACAAAGAGGGAAAACCGGATGAGGACACAGAAGAGAAGAGACACATGCAAATGCTAATGTTAAATGCATGATGCGAGAATGCATAATGCTAATGCAAGAATGTAAGGATGAGAGGTTTCATGGAACTCAAGTTCTTATAAACATTACAGAGTACCAAAGAAAATCATTTTAATATTTTTATGTATATATATTTTTTTTATCGGGTTACAAATAAATATCCTTATAAGAGTCCTAACATAATAGCTAAATAAAAGCTAGTAAAGCCCTAAGGAAGTCCTTCATCGCGCTTGTTGCTTTGTTCCTCCACTTTGATCTCCTTGAAGGTAAGCTTGTCCATGATCAACGTCTAAAGAGTAGTTTGATAGAGGAAAATAAATCCTCCATCTCTTCTTTCGTTCTTGTTGGAAGTAAGAAATGAGTCCCTCGGATCTTCAATATTGATGAAAACCTTTTGATCTTCTATGGTTCTTCAATAATGAGGGAAGTCTCTTGTATTTTTGAGTTTCTTCAATCTGAGCTCCTACTTCCTTAGGCCACCCAAGTTAGGACTCTTAAAAGAATATTTCAAAAATATTTTCTTTCGCAACCCTTATTGGTTCTATAATGTTTATAAATGAACTAGGAGTTCCATGAAACCGATGCAATATGATGCTTTATGGATGCAACAAGCACAGGTAAGCACATATATGCATAAAGATAAACAAACAAAAGGGAGACCCTAGGTTTGCAACGAGCATGGAGCAAGGGTATACCCATTCCCAAAAGGTTGTGGACTAAAAGTTGATTGTACCTGCAGAACAAGGTTCTAAAGAGGTTCCCAAAGTCATCAGCCCATCTTTCGGATATTATCAACTTCCCAACTAACTTGGGGGTTAATAATATTCTCAAAAGAAACTTCTTTTGAGTGTAGTATCGCATAGCACTATTTCGGGACTTACTCCCTCATAGCCTCGCACTACATCCTAATAAAGGCCAAAGTGGGGTTAAAGGTAACTACGGTCCTTAGTATCATGGACTCCAATTGAGAATAGTAAAAGTTTTCACGACTAAACTCGTTCAACCGAACCATTTTCAAAAGGGTCTCAACTAAGCGGGATCCTCAAATCAACTTAGTCGGGATTCACTCCCTATAAGCCTCATCGAATATATCACCATCCTATCTTAATTTCTCTCAAGTCCGGGTGTAGGACTTCGTCTAACCACTCAAGGATAATCCCAAAAAGAAACAATTTAAACAATTATACAAGTAAGCAATTAGGCAAATATGAGCAAATATAAAGCAATAAATAAAGCAAGATAGGGAAACCCACTGAGGTATCCCCAGTGAAGTCGCCATTTCTGTCGCGGTGAAATTTGGATACCAAACTATTGATTAGTTTGAATCTTTAAATCATTTTGCAACCGAACTTTGATTTGTCCAAAGGAAGGGATAAAGATCGAAATTCCCACAATGCAATGCAGATGCAAGGTTTAGAGAGTTTTAGGTTCGGGGGTTGGTTAAACTTAGGGAAGGTACTAGCATCCTAAGTTTCTGTAGTACTCTACAGGAACCTCTTGTTTTATATTTGTTTATTGCTATGTGTTTATATCTGCTTAAGAGTTTAAAGACCTAGGGGTTTATATCTAAGTATACTCGATAAGATATCGCATCTTATACCTACATATTCTTACGGGAGTGGAATCAGAGTATCTGTAGTTCCCCTAAAGGGTTAGAGGAGCTCTTTGACTATGGTCAAAGTTCCTACGGGTTTAGGGTAGTTGTTTGATTGATTTTAGGAGAAGAGATGTGTCTTCATTTTAAGGGAGATGTAACCGCCACAAGGTGTAGGAAAATAGTCTTTGCATCGTCTTAAGAAAAGGGCTTAAGTACTCGGATTGTTTGACGAGTATGCCTTTATTTCTCTTAAGGCAAAGTCCCTACGGCTTGATTGTATTGTTGTGGGGTGGAGATTTTATCTCGCTTAAGATGATTTGACATCTTTCTCTAATGTGTTTGAATTTATTGTTTTGAATTAATTGCTGTATGCTTGAATATTATTGTAGTGTTTGATTGAGTTTGTTTGTATTGTGTTTAATTGTTGATTGTCTAAGTTGTAAGAGAGAGGACAAGGTCTTTTCTATGGGGTAGGAGCTATCTTAAGCGATCAACTTGAATGGGATCAAGGATCTTATGGGGAGAATGATGCAAATGTGAATGCACTACACACAACGTTGAATTATGTGTAGGTTTTTCCTTTGGACGAAATGCGATGCATAAATATAAATTGTGATAATTCTAAATGACTGTAAGGTAAATTGCGGAAAAGTAAACCATACAAGTACGCATGAAAGCGCTAGGTGAGTGTGTGAGTTGTGGATAAATAAAAGTGAAAATAATAAAGCATACGCATGAAAGCGCTAGGTGTAAGTGTAAGTGAATGTGTAAGGTATAAGCGTGCGCGATTGAGTTGTGTTTTTATGTTGTTGATTGTTTTTAAACGAGGGTTGAATTTGATTAAATTATGAGGGGTTTAATTTTAAGAAAATGTTATTAATTCGATTAGCTTTATTAAATTAGATTATAAATAAATTTAGACGGGTTTTGAATAAATAAAAAAGAGTCCTAATATATTAAATAAGTAGTTGTTATTATCTCATAGACTAATTAAGTATGAAATGGTTTGTTTTTAGGCACAAAATTAATTTACTTAAAGAAACGTTTTCAAATAGCAATTGTTTTCAATAATATTATTAAAAAAAAATCCTAATAGATTAAAAGTTTGATTATTATTAAAAAGATCTCTTTTAATTATTAAGAAAAATGTAGTAAGTTATGAGATTAAATTATTAAATTGAGAAAAGATTGATTAACTTAAAAGGTTAACTAAATTAAAGTCAAGAGTTATTATTATTTTTTTTTAAATGTTGGTTAAGGACTAATTATCAACTAAACCAATTAAGGATTTAATAAAAATGGTTAAGTGGAGGTTAACAGCGCGGATTGAGTGTAGTAGTGAGACTGGAGGTGCACGAAGGGTTGCGATGCGGGTCGTTAGATCGCGTGGTAGGTGAAGTGTATGGTGTTGAGTGAGGGTGCATGTGAGTTAGTGTGTGTATGATATCATAATACAAAATAAAAATTAAAAAAACAATTAGGAGAACCCTCGTCCTCAAATTCTCCTTCGTCCGCCGCGAGCCCTCCTTCTTCATCGGAGTTTCCCCGTCCATTCTCGCTCGGCTATCCTTTTCCTTCCATTTCTCCGCTTCCTCACCAAGACCTATCAAAACCCTGCAAAAACAAACATTAATCGCGAATTGAATTCGTCAAACGAAGAAGATCGTTACCCTGATGAACAGTGGCGGCTCGTTGGTGATTTCGCGACGGTTGCTTGATAACGGTTTGCAAGAGTGATAAAGATTGGCTACTCCGATGGTGGCTTCGTGTTTTCCTGATGCCGGCAATTTCAAGATGGTTTCGCGGAGACGGAGTAACAACAGAGTAAGCTTGAAATTTCTTCTCAAAGTGTTAGGTTTTTTTTCGCTGTCAAATTCCCTCCCTTCTCATCTCGAATCTTCCTCTTCTTATAGGCTTGAATGAGTTGATTCAAAATTTAATTTGTTTGTCCAGGTTTCAAATTTGGCTTGAATGCAATGAATTCCTTGCCGTTTTCGGTTCAACACTGTCTGGTTGTATCTACTGTAGTTGAAATTTGTCTTTAATGACCTTCCTTTTATACTTGATCATGTTGGTGATTGCATTGTCCGTTAGTTTATTGATATTGATTCTTATGATTTGTTTCCAGATTTATGTTGGGCCAAAACACCAACGATTCATGGATCCTAATAAGGTCTTCCCAAAGCGACTTTCTAAAAAAGAAACTCCACGAATTGGTACTTCGAAGCATTGTATGTAACTTTCCCTATGTGCAGAATGATGGAGGCTAAACTCTTGAAATTGTTACCGCCGATGTTCGGTATTTTACTAAGGCGATTAGGAAATCACGACAACCCGAATGGTGAGTACAGCTTGGTTTCTTCAATATACATCTGTTTCTCTTCTTCCTGAATGCATTTAAATCCCTCTTTAACAGTGTGTTGTTCTAATTGTTTAGCAGGAATCCGGGGGATATGATGGGATTCTGTACCGTCATCTATCTCGTCGCTGTTTATCTCCTTTGGGAGATTTTATCGAAATAACCGTTAATTCATCATGAAGGTTGTTGTATGCTGCTCCAAGTGTGTTTGATGCTCAAGTCCCTCGTTGTGAATGCAGGTGCGCAGATATGTTCGCAGGTGATGCATACGTACTCGCAGCTGACGTTCTGCTGATGCTGGCTGTTGATTTCGGTTACGGCGCATAACCCTTCGAAGTTTACTAGTTCTAAATTTACCACCGTGGAAACGTGTATGTAGTTTGATGCGCTTGCGAAAGTCCAAAGTTTGAAGGAAAACTACTATGTTACTTGGAATTTGGTGATGTTGAATTTTCACAAGTAGCAGGCTGACTTGTGTCTACTGTTGTAGGTGAAGATGACAAATTTGGTGGTTATCAATTTAATTCCTTCTCCATGTTATCTGCTGGTTCAAAGGCATCTGCTGGTTTTGTTTCTTGAGTTTAAACAATGAAGCAACTGATTATAACCTCCTGTCTCCATGTTATCAGTTCAGGTGGTTCCTGACAAGGCAACTGCGGTAGACACACCTGGAGAGCTCGGAGAGTTGTCAGGTACCACAGTCTTAAACTCGAATTATATGCTTATCAATCGTATACTTCTCTCATCAATTCTGGCATATGTTTGGCAGAGGTTAAAGAGGCATGAAGGGATTTTCTCGGGGCACATTGTGCTGCTGGTTTTCGGTTCTTTTGCAAAAGTGAGATGAACCAAATGGTTGGGGCAAGATTGTTTAGGCAACTCTGCGAATGACACGCAGACTTTGTGCCTTGATGAAGTTGGTTTGCGGCATTTGCGCCTTCATGGCTCTGTTTGGTCTCTTCTTGGATTGCTTATGCAGGAGGTTTACGTATCTTCAACGGAATGAGAGAAGACTGGCAGTTGCTTGTACGAAGCTTCACCCATTGACAATACCATTCACGAGGTTGGGGCTTTATATGCTTTATGAATGTATGGCCAAACTTGTCGTCATTATGATGTTCACATGTTATAACTATTAATTCTGATATCTGAAAAAGGATTGCCAATCTGCAGGGATTTCCTTCGGTAATAGTGGGTGAATGGGAAGCTAAACATCCTCCGAGTCTGCTTTTGGAGGTACGAAAAACTCACATTCGCCGATCTTATCTCGATTCTTCTCGCACGAGGTCCGGCCTCAAATGGAGACACGCTTTTCCGTATGTTGAACTGTTATTTACTGTGATATTATCCCCGTGCAGGAAGGTAGGTCATGCGAGATGTTACGCTTGAGAAATCACTTGTTTCCGGTAAAAACAATCCCAAGACATCTTTTATTTGTCGGTAAGTACGCTGCCATTTCTTGTTGGAATATGTCTAAGAATGAGTGGTTGTTGGCGTCAGTACTGATCCTGCTGTAATAATTATTTGCGGTGAGGTGCTGCCGTTTGATGAAGAAATGCGGGGTCGGAATGGCGGTTGTAACCAGCTCTTGATGCGTAACGATGATGGGGTTTCACGCTACATTTCCTCTGCCATAGGTAATTAGATTACCCTTGTCTTTCCTTTAAGATTCTTGTCTCAAATTGTCGAAGCTTATAAATGTCCGTTGTTTTAATATGGTCATAATTTCCCCAAAAAGTACCCTTTGATCGGCAGGCTCGGAATGTGAGTCTCGAAAGGGTAGCCATGAAGCTTTGTCAAGTTTTCTTTGAAGTCCATAATATCTGAGCATTCTTTACGTGTTGTTCTTGATATTTCTTCCTTGTCTTAACAAGTTTTGAGACGAGTTGAAAACTTATCGAACCAATATGCTTATTGTAGGATAATGATGGCTTTCAAATGCGAGGTTTTGTTCTCAACTCGAGATGCGGCTCGATCTTCTGCATTGATTAACTCATAAATTGTGCGGGAGCTTTCTTCATGACTTGTTTCATGGATGGTTCGGTCTATGCTGGTGGAAGGTGTATTTCGGATTTGCGACTGCAAGCAACATGACCAGGGGAAGAAGAAAAAAAGCCAACCGTCATTGCCAACAATCAAACTTCCGCTTCGACACATTCTACTGGTCTTAGAAGATGCGTTGAGTTTTCCTTTGAGATGGATATAGAGAGATAGGTATGCCATTAACGTGGTTATTATATACATCTCTGCTTTCTTTAGGAGACTTAGAACTTGGTTGTTCATAGCTTGATTCCTTATGTCTCAGGTTTCAATACGTCGGAGGATGCATTGATTTCACGTGAAGCCGCTGTTATGCTTTGCTTGACTTACTTGTTTCAATATGAAGTTTCTCTCTCTTTTGCAAGTAATACATCAGGTGCATTTCGGTCCAGGTCCCAGTTGTTATGGGTGCAACGTCTTACTAAATCCATCTCTTTTCGGTACTGAACAATGACAACACGCGGAGTCTTACGAAAAGAAGTTGCCTAATCTCTTCATTAAAGGAGCACATTCCAGAGGGAATAAAGTGACCTGGTTGACTTACGGCGAAGCAGAGTTGTGTAGGATTTGCAAGAAGCTTGTATCTAAAGCGTGATTTTCAAACTTAAGAGACAAAAAGGGGCTTGTATCTTCGTGGAATGGAACTCTTAATTTGTTGGGAAAGTTGTGGATAACAATGATATTATCCATATGCGGTGTCAATTGGGTAAGGTTGCAACAGGGTGTTCTTTTAATTGCTGGATGACTTCAAAAGATTTTAATTAAGGTCGTAATGTATAATAAAGAGAGTCGCCTGTATTGTAAATAACCATTTGTCTTGTGTGGCATTTTACATTCTTGTACTCACTTCAGAATGCACTCGTGGGCTTGCCAAATAAAACACTCTTGACCTTTCCATCTTCGTGTGATTAAGGCCTGGTTTATTACTTAGGCAGAAATTAAAAGACATCATTCGTATGCATCTTCAATCCGTACCCAACTCGATGGAACTTCTAATTTGAGTATCCCAAACACGCGTAATCCGCCTTGATCGCGACTCCATAATTGTTATAAATTTTGCTCCTTGCACTTGATTCTGAATATCTTCAATAATTAGACGTCACGGTATCATATGAGATTTTTCAACTGTCCTAGAATCCTCTTAATAATTCTGCCATGTCCAGTATAACCCTTAAATGTAAAATCGATTTGAATCTTGGCTTCCTTGAGACATGACCTACGTCTTTGACATATTTAATAATAAGCATGAAAGTTATCTCCACTCGGAAATACTGCAGTTGCACATACTAGTTAGTCATAATGAATACACATACAGAAGTAACATAAACCAGCAAGAAAAACACGAGGAGGTGGGATCTTATGGTCAAAAATTAGGGTGCAACAGATGCCCCTATTTAAGTTTCTTCTATCCGGAGATATGGAGATTGAAATCTCCGTCTCGATGAGATAGGAGGGACTTAAATACAAACACTGCACGAATTTTTGGCCCTAAGAGCCACCGAATGCATATGATATGCAATGATACGAGAATGCGATGATATGGAAATGCAGGACAAACAGGGGATCCTGTGGAGAAATGGCGCCACAGGGGAGAAATTAGATAACACGGGAAGAAACAGGCTCAACAAAACGAGACTATGCGGGAAAAGATTGACAATCACAAGGTGTTTGTAGATATGTTGCAAAGGCACTAGTGAGAAAAATCCAATTGAAGATCCTACTGCATATCTCAAATGTAATGATCCCAAGATATCAGTTGGAGAAGTCTAATGTCGAGTCTGGTAACTTCATGTAAGGATGCTTTTGTCAAAGTATCTACTGTCGAGAACTTCTAGGGAATCTGCTGTCGAGATTTTATGTTGTAGTCTGTTGGAGAAATACTTCTGTCGAAGTCTTCCGGAAGTCTACTGTCAAGACTAACCAGGAAATGAAATGGTACCACCTACTGTCGAGGTCTTCTGGGAATCTACTGTCAAGATTAACTAGGAAATGTAAGATGTTTGAATGATTGTTGAAAAGATAAATAGACCTCCCCATCGCTTCATGGTCAGGGTACCATGAACGGGTCTAAGTCCCTACCCAGAATGATGAAAACTCGTGAGAGCATCTTCACAAAGGGGTTGTAGATTTTGTAGATTGTAGATGTAACTGTAGCTGTAAATTGTAATGTTGATGTAGATTGTAGATTGATGTAAATTGTAGAACTCTGTAGATATAATTGTGGATCTTCGGCTGTAAGCCATAACGTCGTTGTAAATTGTAGATGTCGTTGTAGATGTAGAACTTCCCCTTGCATCATGGTATGGGAACCATGAGCTGGTCTCAGTCTCTGATGTAAAACTTCCCCTTGCATCATGGTATGGGAACCATGAGCTGGTCTCAGTCTCTGATGTAGAACTTCCCCTTGCGTCATGGTATGGGAACCATGAGCTGGTCTCAGTCTCTGATGTAGAACTTCCCCTTGCGTCATGGTATGGGAACCATGAGCTGGTCTCAGTCTCTGATGTAGAACTTCCCCTTGCGTCATGGTATGGGAACCATGAGCTGGTCTCAGTCCCTGCCCAAAATGATAGAAACTCGTGAGAGCATCTTCACAAAGAGGGGTTGTAGATTTTGTAGATGTAATTTGTAATTGTGAAGCTTTGGCTGTAAGCCATAATGTCACTGTAGATTGTATATGTTGTTGTAGAACTGTAGAATTGTAAATGTAAATATTGTCGATGTAATTTGTAATTGTAGAATTTGTAGATGTGATCTTGTAAAGCTTCACCGGGGATCTTCAAATGAGTTGTAGACCGGTTGAGTTGTAACGTATGTCTTCTCAAGTACGGAGACTATTGTGGTAAACTTCTTTGACTTCTCTGGGGAGATGCCACTTGAAGGAAGTAAACTTGTGTAATGAACTCACTGGGGAATGAATTCCTAAAGAGTATCTTGTTGTAGTTGTAAGTATGTGAACTTCTTGAGGCGAACGTTTCTCAAATAAAGAGAAAATATCTGTGAAGTCTTCGATAAACCACTCTAATGGATTTCCGGAGAGATGCCATGAGTTGATGATCTTGATAACCCATTGTGGATGTACAAACTGTCTTGAGGAGACTGTCATTTGTCGTTTTAATAGAAAACCTGATTAAAACGAGTTGCTCAAATAAAGAGGTTGCTCAAATAAAGAGGTTACTTGCAAACCAGATGTAGATTGTTGGAAAGATGTCTTGTAATATTGTTGGAGAAATATCCATCTTTAATAATTATCTTCATGAAGACTATTTCTGGGGAGAACAGTGCAAAATAAATGCACACTTGATCCATGTTCAAAAGTTGGAAAAATGTTCGAAAAAAGTGTGATTGTCAAGGACCGAAGTTCAATTCAGGAAATAACTGAAGAGAAACTGTCAAGCAAGACTCGACCATTGAGGTATGAACTCGAATGGGAATATACTAAAGCAACCGTCTTCCACGAGGATCGAACTTCGTGGGGAAAATAGAAATATTGCGCTTTTTCTGCCTAAGGGTGACAACTCTAATTGGAATGAGGAGACACACCCAACAACTTGTGGACAAACACGGCCAAAGCGACATAATAACACACACACAAAGATGCACAAATGAAAATGTTATGTTATCTACTTATATGATATGTGTATGCTTATGCTGACAAAACAGACGAAAGCAACGACCGGAGATGGGATAAACATCTCGAAACAAACATCCGACCAATCTTCAAAGATAGAAGTATCATTGGGGATATTGTAGAGAAACAGATATAGGATCTCAATCCTGCTTCAAAGCTTCAAAACAAAATTTGGGGAATAGAAAGCATTCCACTTGAGGGTACAACAACTTGATCTTGCTATTCTGAGGTTTCGCCGGGGATAAAATAAATATCCATTTCAGAGGGAAAACCTGGATAACATGGTTGTTGAATATGTCATAAGAACTTCATGGGGATGAAATAAACATCCGCCTCGCTGGATAAGATTAACATCTGCACATGATCCACTGGGGAGTACAGTAACAATCATTTCATTGGGGAGGTGAAGTTGAGAAGATTTGTTGAGGATTAATATCATCATCTTCATTCGGGAAATGAAGTTAAGCAGATTACTGGGAATTCTTGCATCGAAAAGCTTTACCGGAGAACTGTCATGACCACCAGAAGTAAAATTTACTGGGGACATGGAGGGTATTGATGTATTTTGTATTGATGAGCTGTGTGACGGTAGTCGCCATCTGAAATATAGTTTGTTGTAAGTGAGATGAGATAAACTTCGTCTCTCAATTGCCCCAAGTCACAGGGTTATGAGAAAAGTCGTTCCAAGAGGATTTTACAGAAAACATGGCGTGCCACTGTTTTCAAACTCTTAGAGAGATTCGCCGAATCTCGACGTATCGGACCCTGATTGACGGTAGTATGACGAGTCTTCAATCTTGCTCTAAGGGTGAAGTCAAGCTTGAGCAAACCATTTGGAAACAAACTTGCCCCAGTTTAGCAGAGTCTTCGAATTCCAAAAGGACAAACTGGATGCCGACTCTTATATGTAACTTTCTATGATATCAGGCAAAATCAACACGCACAAAACGTTATTCCTGAAACTGTTAATGCAAAATATATGTTTTGTCTTGAAGTTTTTTGAAAAGAGATATCACAACAACTTGTGACAAAATCACTAGTTGGGATATAGATTTATTTTTTATAAAGCCAACATAAAAAGTTGAGCATAGCTCATAGGAGTCGGGAAACGTTATCTCATTGAGTATGCTTTCGAAGTAAACCTTACTTCAATTAGAAATTTCGAGGGTTATATCAAGGTTTAGTTTACAATTTGTAAAACAAAGGAATAAGGGTCAAAAGCTTATTTGTGCCCACCTAATTTTTTGAAAATTTTAAGTATTCAATCAAGCTGACTGAAAATTTCCCTGCCCCAGGTTTAAAAATGAGGTTGGAAGGGGTTTGGGAGAAAGAAAACAGATCCTCAATCAAGGTTTGAAGGAGTTAAAGATGGATTAACTTCCTTATGTCTTTGGTGTTCAGGAGGTTTGAAACAATGCTTTATATCATCAGCAGGGTTTTATTCGAAAGCATATATCCAGAGATCTTACGTTTTACTTCGTCATCCTCCTCCCAATTTCATGCCTAAGCAAGAGATCGGGTAGCATTGGCATTATAATTTATGAAAAATAATTTTGAGTGAAACGAATGGGTTTCTTCAAGACAACCATTTATTGCATTACTTATTCAAAATAAACAAGTTCTCACATGCTAATTATGCTTTTAACCAAAGAAAATAACAAGAGCAAATAAGCAGACAAAATGAACAACTGATCAACATAACAGTGTTTCATTCACGACTGGGCTTCCTCCTTTGAAAGTCATCTCTTCATTATCAATCATATCTTGAACCTTCCCTTGGAAAACTTTACATTCTTCAATCGAATGCCCCAATGCTCTATCATGGAATTCACAGCTGGCATTTGAGTCGAACCACGGTGGACGAGATTTCATAATTCTAGTCTTTCTGGGTGTCATCACTGAGTTTTTAGCAAAATAAACCCATAGCTGACGGTAAGTCATTGGGATGAGATCAAACCAGCGAGTTTATTCCTTCGGAGTACTCGGAGGTATCTTCTGATTCTGAAACCGTCTTCGAACTCGTCGATTCTGATGTTGGTTTGGATACGTCACCCTTCGCTTATGAGGTAGTCGCTCGCGCTGAGCAGGCGCTGCATATTGATGTTGAGGTACTGGAATCGGATCTGACAGGATTTGAGGGGAATCCTGGATTGCATTAACATCGACACTTCCTTCCTCTTGGGAATCATCAATTGAAATATCTTTATTAGCTTGGTTATTCAAATTATCTTGAACTCTTCCACTTTTGAGTGCATTCTCGATGTTTACTCCGACTTCTATAATTTTGGAGAAATCCAATGGCACAGCGCCTACCATTCTAACATAATAAGAGTCTGGCAGTGTTCTTAGAAACATCTTGCTTAAATCTTTCTTCGGAAGGGGTGGATGAACTTGAGATGCTAACTCTTTCCATCGTTGGGCATATTCCTTGAAAGATTCATCGTCGTTCTTACTCATGTCCATCAATTGATCACTGTCTGGAGCCGCGTCCAAATTATAATTGTACTGCTTTATAAAAGCATCGGTTAAATCTTTTAAAGACTGAATACGGTTCCTTTGTAGTTTCGTATACCATATCAAAGATGCCCCAGATAAACTTTCTTGAAAGCAATGAATCATCAACTCGTCGTTGTCAACATAAGCAACCATCTTCCGACAGAACATCGTCAAATGATCTCTTGGACAACTAATACCCTTGTACACTTCAAAGACAGGCATCTTGAACTTCGGAGGAATAATTATACCTGGAACCAGACACGAGTCACGAGCATTAAAATCAGATGTATCATCTCTTTTTGTCATCTTTAATTGCTCTTTGAAATCACGAAGTTCTTTCTCCATTGCTATAAATCTGGGATCGTCCATCTTCGTCTTAGCATGAACATTCTGAAGATTCGGTATAAATTGTGGAAACTGGGAAACTCTTTCGTCAACTTGACCGACCGGATCATCTTGCACGGGCTGAGGTTGCGTAGGAACATCCACTTGTTGAACAACGTCATCAGAAGGAAGATCGAATAGCGGGTTAGTCACAACTCTGAAACCAGTCGTGGAATCCATATCTTTATTCTCTTTACTATCCTTCAATAATACTTCGATCTTGGTCGAATGGCCAAGATGTCAACTGGAAGACAAAGAGGGAAAACCGGATGAGGACACAGAAGAGAAGAGACACATGCAAATGCTAATGTTAAATGCATGATGCGAGAATGCATAATGCTAATGCAAGAATGTAAGGATGAGAGGTTTCATGGAACTTAAGTTCTTATAAACATTATAGAGTACCAAAGAAAATCATTTTAATATTTTTATGTATATATATTTTTTTTATCGGGTTACAAATAAATATCCTTATAAGAGTCCTAACATAATAGCTAAATAAAAGCTAGTAAAGCCCTAAGGAAGTCCTTCATCGCGCTTGTTGCTTTGTTCCTCCACTTGGATCTCCTTGAAGGTAAGCTTGTCCATGATCAACGTCTAAAGAGTAGTTTGATAGAGGAAAATAAATCCTCCATCTCTTCTTTCGTTCTTGTTGGAAGTAAGAAATGAGTCCCTCGGATCTTCAATATTGATGAAAACCTTTTGATCTTCTATGGTTCTTCAATGATGAGGGAAGTCTCTTGTATTTTTGAGTTTCTTCAATCTGAGCTCCTACTTTCTTAGGCCACCCAAGTTAGGACTCTTAAAAGAATATTTCAAAAATATTTTCTTTCGCAACCCTTATTGGTTCTATAATGTTTATAAATGAACTAGGAGTTCCATGAAACCGATGCAATATGATGCTTTATGGATGAAACAAGCACAGGTAAGCACATATATGCATAAAGATAAACAAACAAAAAGGGAGACCCTAGGTTTGCAACGAGCATGGAGCAAGGGTATACCCATTCCCAAAAGGTTGTGGACTAAAAGTTGATTGTACCTGCAGAACAAGGTTCTAAAGAGGTTCCCAAAGTCATCAGCCCATCTTTCAGATATTATCAACTTCCCAACTAACTCGGGGGTTAATAATATTCTCAAAAGAAACTTCTTTTGAGTGTATTATCGCGTAGCACTATTTCGGGACTTACTCCCTCATAGCCTCGCACTACATCCTAATAAAGGCCAAAGTGGGGTTAAAGGTAACTACGGTCCTTAGTATCATGGACTCCAATTGAGAATAGTAAAAGTTTTCACGATTAAACTCGTTCAACCGAACCATTTTCAAAAGGGTCTCAACTAAGCGGGATCCTCAAATCAACTTAGTCGGGACTCACTCCCTATAAGCCTCATCGAATATATCACCATCCTATCTTAATTTCTCTCAAGTCCGGGTGTAGGACTTCGTCTAACCACTCAAGGATAATCCCAAAAAGAAACAATTTAAACAATTATACAAGTAAGCAATTAGGCAAATATGAGCAAATATAAAGCAATAAATAAAGCAAGATAGGGAAACCCACTGAGGTATCCCCAGTGAAGTCGCCATTTCTGTCGCGGTGAAATTTGGATACCAAACTATTGATTAGTTTGAATCTTTAATTCATTTTGCAACCGAACTTTGATTTGTCCAAAGGAAGGGATAAAGATCGAAATTCCCACAATGCAATGCAGATGCAAGGTTTAGAGAGTTTTAGGTTCGGGGGTTGGTTAAACTTAGGGAAGGTACTAGCATCCTAAGTTTCTGTAGTACTCTACAGGAACCTCTTATTTTATATTTGTTTATTGCTATGTGTTTATATCTGCTTAAGAGTTTAAAGACCTAGGGGTTTATATCTAAGTATACTCGATAAGATATCGCATCTTATACCTACATATCCTTACGGGAGTGGAATCAGAGTATCTGTAGTTCCCCTAAAGGGTTAGAGGAGCTCTTTGACTATGGTCAAAGTTCCTACGGGTTTAGGGTAGTTGTTTGATTGATTTTAGGAGAAGAGATGTGTCTTCATTTTAAGGGAGATGTAACCGCCACAAGGTGTAGGAAAATAGTCTTTGCATCGTCTTAAGAAAATGGCTTAAGTACTCGGATTGTTTGACGAGTATGCCTTTATTTCTCTTAAGGCAAAGTCCCTACGGCTTGATTGTATTGTTATGGGGTGGAGATTCTATCTCGCTTAAGATGATTTGACATCTTTCTCTAATGTGTTTGAATTTATTGTTTTGAATTGATTGTTGTATGCTTGAATATTGTTGTAGTGTTTGATTGAGTTTGTTTGTATTGTGTTTAATTGTTGATTGTCTAAGTTGTAAGAGAGAGGACAAGGTCTTTTCTATGGGGTAGGAGCTATCTTAAGCGATCAACTTGAATGGGATCAAGGATCTTATGGGGAGAATGATGCAAATGTGAATGCACTACACACAACGTTGAATTATGTGTAGGTTTTTCCTTTGGACGAAATGCGATGCATAAATATAAATTGTGATAATTCTAAATGACTGTAAGGTAAATTGCGGAAAAGTAAACCATACAAGTACGCATGAAAGCGCTAGGTGAGTGTGTGAGTTGTGGATAAATAAAAGTGAAAATAATAAAGCATACGCATGAAAGCGCTAGGTGTAAGTGTAAGTGAATGTGTAAGGTATAAGCGTGCGCGATTGAGTTGTGTTTTTATGCTGTTGATTGTTTTTAAACGAGGGTTGAATTTGATTAAATTATGAGGGGTTTAATTTTAAGAAAATGTTATTAATTCGATTAGCTTTATTAAATTAGATTATAAATAAATTTAGACGGGTTTTGAATAAAAAAAAAGAGTCCTAATATATTAAATAAGTAGTTGTTATTATCTCATAGACTAATTAAGTATGAAATGGTTTGTTTTTAGGCACAAAATTAATTTACTTAAAGAAACGTTTTCAAATAGCAATTGTTTTCAATAATATTATTAAAAAAAAATCCTAATAGATTAAAAGTTCGATTATTATTAAAAAGATCTCTTTTAATTATTACGAAAAATGTAGTAAGTTATGAGATTAAATTATTAAATTGAGAAAAGATTGATTAACTTAAAAGGTTAACTAAATTAAAGTCAATAGTTATTATTTTTTTTTTTAAAATGTTGGTTAAGGACTAATTATCAACTAAACCAATTAAGGATTTAATAAAAATGGTTAAGTGGAGGTTAACCGCGCGGATTGAGTGTGGTAGTGAGACTGGAGGTGCACGAAGGGTTGCGATGCGGGTCGTTAGATCGCGTGGTAGGTAAAGTGTATGGTGTTGAGTGAGGGTGCATGTGAGTTAGTGTGTGTATGATATCATAATACAAAATAAAAAATTAAAAAAACAATTAGGAGAACCCTCGTCCTCAAATTCTCCTTCGTCCGCCGCGAGCCTTCCTTCTTCATCAGAGTTTCCCCGTCCATTCTCGCTCGGCTATCCTTTTCCTTCCATTTCTCCGCTTCCTCACCAAGACCTATCAAAACCCTGCAAAAACAAACATTAATCGCGAATTGAATTCGTCAAACGAAGAAGATCGTTACCCCGATGAACAGTGGCAGCTCGTTGGTGATTTCGCGACGGTTGCTTGATAACGGTTTGCAAGAGTGATAAAGATTGGCTACTCCGATGGTGGCTTCGTGTTTTCCTGATGCCGGCAATTTCAAGATGGTTTCGCGGCGACGGAGTAACAACAGAGTAAGCTTGAAATTTCTTCTCAAAGTGTTAGGTTTTTTTTCGCCGTCAAATTCCCTCCCTTCTCATCTCGAATCTTCCTCTTCTTATAGGCTTGAATGAGTTGATTCAAAATTTAATTTGTTTGTCCAGGTTTCAAATTTGGCTTGAATGCAATGAATTCCTTGCCGTTTTCGGTTCAACACTGTCTGGTTGTATCTACTGTAGTTGAAATTTGTCTTTAATGACCTTCCTTTTATACTTGATCATGTTGGTGATTGCATTGTCCGTTGGTTTATTGATATTGATTCTTATGATTTGTTTCCAGATTTATGTTGGGCCAAAACACCAACGATTCATGGAGCCTAATAAGGTCTTCCCAAAGCGACTTTCTAAAAAAGAAACTCCACGAATTGGTACTTCGAAGCATTGTATGTAACTTTCCCTATGTGCAGAATGATGGAGGCTAAACTCTTGAAATTGTTACTGCCGGTGTTCGGTATTTTACTAAGGCGATTAGGAAATCACGACAACCCGAATGGTGAGTACAGCTTGGTTTCTTCAATATACACCTGTTTCTCTTCTTCCTGAATGCATTTAAATCCCTCTTTAACAGTGTGTTGTTCTAATTGTTTAGCAGGAATCCGGGGGATATGATGGGATTCTGTATCGTCATCTATCTCGTCGCTGTTTATCTCCTTTGGTAGATTTTATCGAAATAACCGTTAATTCATCATTAAGGTTGTTGTATGCTGCTCCAAGTGTGTTTGATGCTCAAGTCCCTCGTTGTGAAAGCAGGTGTGCAGATATGTTCGCAGGTGATTGAGACGTACTCGCAGCTGACGTTCTGCTGATGCTGGCTGTTGATTTCGGTTACGACGCATAATCCTTCGAAGTATACTAGTTCTGAATTTACCACCATGGAAACGTGTATGTAGTTTGATGCGCTTGCGAAAGTCCAAAGTTTGAAGGAAAACTACTATGTTACTTGGAATTTGGTGATGTTGAATTTTCACAAGTAGCATGCTGACTTGTGTCTACTGTTGTAGGTGAAGATGACAAATTTGGTGGTTATCAATTTAATTCCTTCTCCATGTTATCTGCTGGTTCAAAGGCATCTGCTGGTTTTGTTTCTTGAGTTTAAACAATGAAGCAACTGATTATAACCTCATGTCTCCATGTTATCAGTTCAGGTGGTTCCTGACAAGGCAACTGCGGTAGACACACTTGGAGAGCTCGGAGAGTTGTCAGGTACCACAGTCTTAAACTCGAATTATATGCTTATCAATCGTATACTTATCTCATCAATTCTGGCATATGTTTGACAGAGGTTAAAGAGGCATGAAGGGATTTTCTCGGGGCACATTGTGCTGCTGGTTTTCGGTTCTTTTGCAAAAGTGAGATGAACCAAATGGTTGGGGCAAGATTGTTTAGGCAACTCTGCGAATGACACGCAGACTTTGTGACTTGATGAAGTTGGTTTGCGGCATTTGCGCCTTCATGGCTCTGTTTGGTCTCTTCTTGGATTGCTTATGCAGGAGGTTTACGTATCTTCAACGGAATGAGAGAAGACTGGCAGTTGCTTGTACGAAGCTTCACCCGTTGACAATACCATTCACGAGGTTGGGGTTTTATCTGCTTTATGAATGTATGGCCAAACTTGTCGTCATTATGATGTTCACATGTTATAACTATTGATTCTGATATCTGAAAAAGGATTGCCAATCTGCAGGGATTTCCTTCGGTAATAATGGGTGAATGGGAAGCTAAACATCCTCCGAGTCTGCTTTTAGAGGTAAGAAAAACTCACATTCGCCGATCTTATCTCGATTCTTCTCGCACGAGGTCCGGCCTCAAATGGAGACACGCTTTTCTGTATGTTGAACTGTTATTTACTGTGATATTATCCCCGTGCAGAAAGGTAGGTCATGCGAGATGTTACGCTTGAGAAATCACTTGTTTCCGGTAAAAACAATCCCAAGACATCTTTTATTTGTCGGTAAGTACGCTGCCATTTCTTGTTGGAATATGTCTAAGAATGAGTGGTTGTTGGCGTCAGTACTGATCCTGCTGTAATAATTATTTGCGGTGAGGTGCTGCCGTTTGATGAAGAAATGCGGGGTCGGAATGGCGGTTGTAACCAGCTCTTGATGCGTAACGATGATGGGGTTTCACGCTACATTGCCTCTGCCATAGGTAATTAGATTACCCTTGTCTTTCCTTTAAGATTCTTGTCTCAAATTGTCGAAGCTTATAAATGTCCGTTGTTTTAATATGGTCATAATTTCCCCAAAAAGTACCCTCTGATCGGCAGGCTCGGAATGTGAGTCTCGAAAGGGTAGCCATGAAGCTTTGTCAAGTTTTCTTTGAAGTCCATAATATCTGAGCATTCTTTACGTGTTGTTCTTGATATTTCTTCCTTGTCTTAACAAGTTTTGAGACGAGTTGAAAACTTATCGAACCAATATGCTTATTGTAGGATAATGATGGCTTTCAAATGCGAGGTTTTGTTCTCAACTCGAGATGCGGCTCGATCGTCTGCATTGATTAACTCATAAATTGTGCGGGAGCTTTCTTCATGACTTGTTTCATGGATGGTTCGGTCTATGCTGGTGGAAGGTGTATTTCGGATTTGCGACTGCAAGCAACATGACCAGGGGAAGAAGAAAAAAAGCCAACTGTCATTGCCAACAATCAAACTTCCGCTTGGACACATTCTACTGGTCTTAGAAGATGCGTTGAGTTTTCCTTTGAGATGGATATAGAGAGATAGGTATGCCATTACCGTGGTTATTATATACATCTTTGCTTTCTTTAGGAGACTTAGAACTTGGTTGTTCATAGCTTGATTCCTTCTGTCTCAGGTTTCAATACGTCGGAGGATGCATTGATTTCACGTGAAGCCGCTGTTATGCTTTGCTTGACTTACTTGTTTCAATATGAAGTTTCTCTCTCTTTTGCAAGTAATACATCAGGTGCATTTCGGTCCAGGTCCCAGTTGTTATGGGTGCAACGTCTTACTAAATCCATCTCTTTTCGGTACTGAACGATGACAACACGCAGAGTCTTAGGAAAAGGAGTTGCCTAATCTCTTCATTAAAGGAGCACATTCCAGAGGGAATAAAGTGACCTGGTTGACTTACGGCGAAGCAGAGTTATGTAGGATTTGCAAGAAGCTTGTATCTAAAGCGTGATTTTCAAACTTAAGAGACAAAAAGGGGCTTGTATCTTCGTGGAATGGAACTCTGAATTTGTTGGGAAAGTTGTGGATAACAATGATATTATCCATATGCGGTGTCAATTGGGTAAGGTTGCAACAGGGTGTTCTTTTAATTGCTGGATGACTTCAAAAGATTTTAATTAAGGTCGTAATGTATAATAAAGAGAGTCGCCTGTATTGTAAATAACCATTTGTCTTGTGTGGCATTTTACATTCTTGTACTCACTTCAGAATGCACTCATGGGCTTGCCAAATAAAACACTCTTGACCTTTCCATCTTCGTGTGATTAAGGCCTGGTTTATTACTTAGACAGAAATTAAAAGACATCATTCGTATGCATCTTCAATCTGTACCCAACTCGATGGAACTTCTAATTTGAGTATCCCAAACACGCGTAATCCGCCTTGATCGCGACTCCATAATTGTTATAAATTTTGCCCCTTGCACTTGATTCTGAATATCTTCAATAATTAGACGTCACAGTATCATATGAGATTTTTCAACTGTCCTAGAATCCTCTTAATAATTCTGCCATGTCCAGTATAACCCTCAAATGTAAAATCGATTTGAATCTTGGCTTCCTTGAGACATGACCTACGTCTTTGACATATTTAATAATAAGCATGAAAGTTATCTCCACTCGGAAATACTGCAGTTGTACATACTAGTTAGTCATAATGAATACACATACAGAAGCAACATAAACCAGCAAGAAAAACATGAGGAGGTGGGATCTTATGGTCAAAAATTAGGGTGCAACAGAACCGAGCAATGTAGTTCAACCTCCCTAAAAACCCACGCACTTCTTTTTCGGTTTTAGGCGTTGGCATTTCTTGTATTGCTTTTATCTTAGCAGGATCAACCTCAATTCCTTTTTCACTCACAATAAACCCCAGTAGTTTACCGGATCTCACCCCGAAGGTGCACTTGTTAGGATTTAGCCTTAGCCTGAATTTCCTAAGCCTCTTGAACAATTTCAGCAGATTAACCAAATGCTCTTCCTCTGTCTGGGATTTGGCAATCATATCGTCAACATAAACCTCGATCTCTTTATGCATCATGTCATGAAAAAGCGTCGTCATTGCATGTTGATATGTTGCCCCAGCGTTCTTCAAACCAAAGGGCATCACTTTGTAGCAAAATGTTCCCCATGGGGTAATGAAGGTTGTTTTCTCCATGTCTTCTGGCGCCATTTTTATCTGATTGTAACCCGAGAAGCCATCCATGAAAGAGAACACAGAGAATTGAGCAGTGTTATCGACCAGCACATCGATATGAGGAAGCGGAAAGTCGTCCTTTGGGCTCGCCTTATTCAAATCACGATAGTCTACGCACATCCGCACCTTACCGTCTTTCTTTGGTACCGGTACTATATTGGCGACCCATGATGGATAAGTTGTAACAGCAAGGAACCCAATATCCCATTGTTTTTTAACTTCCTCCTTAATTTTCACAGACATATCTGGTCTGGTTCTTTTGAGTTTCTGCTTAACAGGCGGACATTCTTCTCGCAATGGCAGACGATGAACAACCATGTCAGTATCCAATCCTGGCATATCCTCGTACGACCAAGCAAAGATATCACTGTACTCTTGCAACATCTCAATCAGACCTTGCTTGATGTCGCTTTGCAGCGCAGCCCCTATCCGGATGTTCCTGACAACTCCCTCGGACCCCACGTTGATAATCTCAATCTCTTCTTGATGAGGCAGAATGATTCTTTCTTCCTATTTCAACAGTCAAGTCAGCTCTTCTGGCAAGTCGCTATCCTCAACAATCTCTTCCTCAGCTTGCAATACCGGGTGCTCAAAGTCAAAGCGAGTCATAGGAAGTTTGTGTTCGGTGTCATCTGAAATATGAATCCTGCAAAGGAAATGGTTAAATGCTTCAAATGAGTGCAAACAAAGCTCATAACCACATTGCCATTTATTGTTAAAATAAAAACAGGAAAAACAGGGAACACAAAATTTGTATGAGAAAAACGCCTTTATTCAATGATTAAACAGTGGATACACATAAGCAGGTCGCCCTAAAACAAAATCACTATGCCCCGGGTAGGACACATGATTATACAATAATCAAGAAAACAAATCATTACTGTTTTGTAGTCACCGGGACAATTTCTCGGATGGACCAGTTGTAGAGACTTTGTCCTGGCACGCTAGGCTTGATCCACGCGTCCATGTCACAATCACTATCTCCGTCTTCAGAGTCGGAAACAACATTAATCGTCTCAAAGCAGACTCCCTTTGGAGTAATCACCACTGGTCCTTTGAACTTGGGTGCTTTCTGTGAAGAAGATACTGATGTTGGGCGGTACCCTAGTCCAAACTTGTCCATCTTGACAGGAATTTCCAGCACTTGACCCCAATCCTTGGTCTCACCAGTCTGAACCAACGCTTGAGCGTCTTTGTACGAAGCCACAGCAACCTCTGGCCCTTTGCTGGGAACACTAGACTTGTCTTTGATTTGCAACCCTTCGAAGGCTTGGCAAGGCGTTTCGTGGATTTCTCCATTCACTTCAACGTACTTGAATGATGAGAGATGACTGACCAAGATGTCCTCTTCCCCACAAATAGTAACAATGCCACCACCGGCTTCAAACTTAAGCTTCTGATGCAGCGTGGACGTCACAGCCCCTGCAGAGTGTATCCATGGACGCCCCAGTAAACAACTATAAGCTGGATGAATATCCATGATATAAAATTCAGTGTCAAATATTTTCGGCCCGACCTGCAACAGCAACCTTATCGATCCAAACACCGACCTTCTCATTCCATCAAACACCCTCACAACCAAGTCACTTCGCGTGCAAATAATTCCCCGGATATCTAACTTCATCATAGCCTTCTTTACATTCAGAGATGATCCGGTATCCACAAGAACATGCGACATTACGGTGCCCCGGTATTCCACCGATATGTGCAAAGCCATATTATGCTCTCGGCCTCTAGGTGTTAGATCAAAATCAGTGAAACCCAAACTATGTCCAGCATTGACATGCGCCAGTACCCCCTCTAGCTGGTTGACAGAAACCTCCTGAGGTACAAATGACGTGTCCAATATCTTCAACAAAGCGTTCCGATGAGCCTCAGAACAAAGCAACAAAGATAGGATTGAAATTTTTGAGGGTGTCTGTTGTAAGTGCTCAACAATCTTATAATCGCTCTTGCGAATTAGCCTCATGAACTCTTCTACGTCCTTGAGCGACGTGTCTTTCTCTTTCAACTGGGATGGTCCACTTTCATTCACCTTGGCCTTGCCCTTAGCAATTCTCTCTGCTTCAACTTCAGGTGTGGTGAAGATTCTTCCACTACGGGTCATGCCTCCTGTTCCAACAACATTGTCAACTGCCCCTGCCGGCCGGCTATTCACCTCAATCTTTTCTCCATTACAATATGCTTCTAACCCATACGTCCATGGAACAACTTTTTTACTCTCAAAAGGAACAGGTCCTGCTTTTGTTATTGTGATAGTCGGCCGCTTGGCAGGCGCCGATATCGTAATAGTCTTCCTTGGGATCGTAACAGTTGCAATCTTATCCTGCTTTTCAAACAACGCCTCAACAAGCTTCTCAACAGCAGTCCGATCAAATTGCAAAATCCCCTCATCTATCATAACTTGGATACCTCTTTTCAAATCAGCGCAACCCTCTGGTTGGATCCAGCAATCCAGACAATATTCATTACATCCGGGGAATATGCCCCCTTTCAACAGTCTACTTTTAACACAACTCAACGGTGTCTCCAATTCATTCACATCCATAACCAAGTTCAAATTCTCTTCCGTTAGGATAGCATTCACTCCATGATTTGGCATGGGTTGTTGTACAATATTGGGACCATCCTGACCAAAGTTAATGGCCTTACTATCAAGCAAATCTTGAACCTTATGTTTGAAAGCATGGCAACCTTCAATATCATGTCCGGGTGCCCTGGAGGAGTGTCCGTCAAGGGGCCATCGTTCTCTTTTCAACCAGATTCAAACCCAACAGTGTTTGAAGCAGTTCAGCATAAGTTGAAGGAGGTGCTTCAAATACTCTCTTCGGCCTACCCTCTTGAATTCTACGCTGAGTAGGGTGCATTCTCTGTTGTTGCGACTGTTGTTGTCGTTGCTGTTGTTGTTGTTGTTGTTTTTTCTGAGGTATCGGGATAGTAACACTAGCGACTTGTTGTGGCTGATACGGATTCCTACCTCTTCTACGACCTCGACCACCATATACCGCATTGGCGTCGCCTTGTCTCCTTCCACCAAAGGCTTTCCTTGTACCTCCAGCTGAGGTGGATTCACCTGCCTG
The DNA here is from genome assembly GCA_963859935.3 of Lathyrus sativus. NCBI lineage: Eukaryota > Viridiplantae > Streptophyta > Magnoliopsida > Fabales > Fabaceae > Lathyrus > Lathyrus sativus. The sequence continues at coordinate 143,739,080 of OZ012739.1, read as the reverse complement.
AATCTTCCCAATCTTAATTCCGTTTTCAATCTGTTCTCCCATGAGAATCATGTCGGAGAAACTACCCATCGAGACATTAAGCAATTTGGCGTAATACATTCCAGAGAACGTTCCAATAAACATATCAATCAACTCTCTTTCAACCAAAGGGGGATGAACCCTAGCCGCAATATCAAGCCAACGCTGCGCGTACTCCTTGAAGCTCTCACCATTCTTCTGAGACAAACTCTGCAGCTGAACCCTGTTTGGCGCCAAGTCACTATTATACTGGTAATGTTTAACAAAAGCATCAGCCAATTCTTTCCAGCTTCTAATTTGGGCGGGCTCCAGCCCCATATACCATTCTAGCGATGGCCCCGATAAACTGTCTTGAAAGAAATGCATAAGCATCTTCTCGTCGTCAGAGTATGCAAACATTCTTCTGTAATAAGAACGTACATGAACCCTAGGACATGTATCCCCCTTATACTTGTCAAATGTTGGAGCTTTGAATTTCAAAGGCACCCTTAGCCCAGGCACTAGTCCCATGGTAGTCATATCTAACCCAGCAAAGTTCTGATTGGCTATCCCTTTGATCTGCTCTTCCAGCATTTTGAACCTTCTATCATTATAATTAGGCCTTTCAAATCCCACGCCTTTCCCGGAGAAGGCATCTTCCTGACGATCCTCGCCCCAATTCAGATTCTCATTGCCATATCCCTCGTAACCAGCGTTACGGCCATATCCCTGTTGATTGAAAATAGGACCTCGTCCTCTGTTACCGAATCCTTGGTTGACCCCACCTAGTCCATACCCAATGTTGAAAGGCACCATTGTTACACCCTAAAATTTGACCAACCGGTCCCCATATCTGGTTTATGTTTCGACGCATTTTGCATTCGCATTCGCATATGGCATGCATTGCATTTTTATCATTCAGATTGGTTTTTATCGGGATTATAGCCCCTGGCGTTTCAGGCAGTTCAGACCGGTCGAAATAAAAGTCTATTGAGAATTGGTGCTCTTTCCTGGCGTTTTCAGGCCATCTCGGTGCCCGGGTTTCGTTACGGTTGCGCAATTGGGTTTTATTCGGTTTAATCGGCCTCCTGACATTTTTAGGATTTTTCTGTCATTTTTCTGGATTTTAATGCGCTTAATTGAATTTTTCTGGAGTTAATAGGGTTTTTTTATAATTTTTAGAGTTTTAAATAAATTTTCTTTTCATTTTTTTAGAAGTTAATAGATTTTTAAAGAATTTTTTTAGATATTATAGTTTTTAACAAATTTTAGATTTTTTCTTTTATTAGTTTTAATAGATAAATAGATAGTTTTCTTTTAAAAGAGTAGGAAAAAATAATAATAAAATAGATAGTTTGTTGGAGTTTATTGTTTTTTAAAGAAAAAATAATAGAATAGATTTTAACAAAATATAAAGATCAATTGTTTCTTTTTAGATTTTATTAGCTTTAATTGTTTTTCAAATCAATAGATTAGATTTTAAAAGAAAAGGAAGAAAATATTTTTCTAGAGTTTATTTGTTTTTTCAGAATTAATTAGATTTTTAGATATTAATTTCTTTTTTTTGATTAATTAGGTTTTATTTTGTTAGATTTTACTTTTAATTTTCATTTTAGGGTTAATTAGGGTTTAATAGACTTTAATTAGGTTTTAGGTGTTAATTTTCGTTTTATAGTTTAATATAGTTTTTCAGTATTAATTTTTGAGTTAATTAGGTCTAATCTGAGTCATTAGTCTGAGTGTAGTCCATTGGGCATTATCCAAGTCGTTTAAGCCCAAATCAGTCCCAGCCACGCCACATGTCAGTATAAAACGCGTGCCACGCGTAGGACCCAGGTTCTTCCACCTCACTCTCTCTCTCATTCTGCATGCCCCACGTGTAACTCCCTCAGACTCTCCAATCCCACACGTGGCCTCATTCCCATCTCCCTCTGCATGCAGCCTGCCCCCTTCGCCGGAGTCTTCACCGCCAGCCATTCAAAGACCGGCGACCACTACCCTAACTTCCTCCGACCGCCATAACTAACCGCCGGAGACTACAACCCTCGCCGGAAACATCAAATTTCCAGAAAAATTCCTCAATCTTCATCTCCTCCGATCCAATTCATCAGCCACGATCATCATCATCAACACAATCTCTATCTCTTCTGATCCAAATTCATCACCTCGTATCAAAATCCCCAGAATAGGCATCAAGATCATCGATCAGTTAAAGTTTTTTTTCCAGAACTACAAGGGAATTCCATCAACGTCATCGTGTTCTTGAGCTCTTTTTCCAGAAACTCAAGGGAACTTTCATCGATCTGTGTTCGTCCCCTTCACGTTCGTCACAAGGACCTTCAAGATCGTTTAACGTCAAATCCCCAGGTCCTTCAACCTTCAGATAGGGTTTCCCGAAGTGGCTTCAAAGATCTTCATCGAACGAACAACGTCGCCGCCGTGAATAGCTGAAACTTCAACCCAGGTCTCCAGAAGGTGCTTTAAACTCCGTCCAAGAATATTCAGCGTTCATCACCAACGTTTGTCATCACTCAGACGCCTCCATCTTCATAAATTTTCCAGGTTTTGTTCGTCTTCCTTAACTCTTTGTGCCTTCATAGTTATCTAGTTTGCATGTTCGTTAGGTATTGAAACAGATTTAGGTGAGGGTTTGAATGATGATTTTGTGAGTCGCGTTAGGTTTAGGGTTGAAAGATTGAGGGATGGAGAGAGTTTTGGGGAGGGTTTCATGGGAGAGCTTGAGAGAAACGGCGCTAGGGTTTCGTTGGGAAGGAGATGAACAGTAGCACTAGATTGGATGTTAGAAGTGTATTAGGGTTTGATGTTGCTGAAAATGGGGTTGAATGAATCCCGGGCTTTAGGCCCAATTGCATGGGTTGCTGAATCTACCCCCTTTGTTGCCATTCGTACCCCCCTCCCCGTGTGGAATTTAGTTTGGGCTCAACCCAATTACCATTTGCACCCCCCAGTTTGGAAGCCCAAGCGAATAACAAGTGTAAATACTGCTAGCTGCGCCCCCTGTGTTTTTGTCTTTTGAGTGGATTTCTGAAATAAGACATGGGGTCAGCATGCTATCAGCACCCCCCCATCCTGGGCCCAATGGAGATCTAATTCTAATAAGCTGCTCTTGCCACCCCCTTGCTATATCCTTTTAATTGATTTTCATTTTCATTTTTGTTTGCACATGTTTTACGAATAAATTCATAATAAATCAGAAAATGATCATTTTAATATGGGATTTTTTTCCACATTTCAATAATTGTTTCAAGAAAATGGTGAGAAAATAAAAATATTATTTTAGGGTTTTTTCCATTTATGGTGATTTTTCCATTTTAATTGCTTTTATTTTCATATTGTTTGTACATGCCTTTTGGTGAATTTTGTTTAGGCATTTAAATTCGTATTTTGATCCCATTATTTTTGTGGTAGCTAGATTAGAGCATTAAGTTCCCTTAGGGATTTATTTCACATTTTTGTGATTAAATCTTGTGTAGTTTTGATTAGAAAACATTAGGGTAGTATAATTAGGGCTCAAACTCAACATAGGTGCATTCAACATTTTATTTTGGGGTTTTTAGCTTGAATTAGGGTATGGGACATATAGGGTATGTAGGGTAGATGTAGGAATCACCTTAGAATAAGTCTTAGAATTTTAAATACTATTTTACTATTTTTAGTATATTTTGCAAAGTGTGTGATTGTTTGGTGTTCCCATTTGGGGTTTATGTTGCTTGCTTGGGCTTTTGGGCTTTTCATTTGGGGTGTGGGCTTGGTTTGAGCTTGAGAAGCATGAAGAATCAAAGGAGAATATTGAGGATAATAATCAAAGGTTGATGCATGAAGATTTCTTGGATTGAAGGTGCTGATTGAAGACTTAGGAGAAATAGGAGCAAATAGGCAGAGCCTTAGAATAAACCAAATTCTTTCATAAACATGGATAGCTTCCTTTGCTTCCGTTCTTCTCAATGATTAAAAGTCCCTCTATGATATTCACCTCCCTCCTTAGGAGGGATAAGTGGTTTTATCTAAGAGGTAGAACTTTGAGGGAAACAGTCTGTTACAATGTCAACTGTCTATAGACTTCCTTTGGTCGTCAATGAACTGTTTGACATTCAATTTCTTCTGATAAAATCAATTCTTTGCTGGAGAGCTTGCCTTGAAGAAAGAAGCCATGGAAAATAGAGATGAAGATCAAGAATTGACAAAGTTGAAGATTGTTCATGTCAAAGCTGTGCAACTGTTAAAGCTAGGGTTTACTGCTGTCTGGAGATATTTGCTGTCTGGTGCTGTCAATTGGTGAAGATTCTGTGCTTGCTTGAGCTTGGGGATTTCTGGAAGATGGAAGCTTATTGTAGCTTGGGTATCATTAGAGTTGGATTGTTGGGGTTCATTGGAAGATTGCTATTTATTAACTGTCAGAGTTGGGTGAGTTGTCAGAGCTGGGTTTTTGGGGTTTATTTTCTTTGCTGTATTGTTTGTTAATTTTTCCCTTGAGGTTAAGGTGAAGCTGTTTCACTTTGCTCATTGTTTTCTAGGTTCGAGGTTGAGTGGGACTCCCTTGCCTCGCTTGTACTGCTGCATTCATGCATTTTACTGCTTTACTGTATATATGTTATTGCTTTTCCGTTTATCCCCTAGGATCTCTGTTTCTCTCTGCGCAAGAGAGGAATATGACAGACATTAGGTGTTAACCCATGCATGATAACATTAGGGTAGTTTTGCTTCCCATTTTCAACCATAGGATTTTAGAGCGTCGTTTCTCTTCTATCTCAAAACAATCAGAAAAATACAATAAAAGGTTAAACATCAATAAAAAGCAGTTCTTGCGTAAAAGACTGTAAACCAATCAAAGAGTCATTTTTGTCCGCTTGGACCCGTAATCAGGAGAAGACCTTTTTCAGAAGGATAAAAAACAGTCAAACAAATTTGTGTCTTCCGTGGCCCGAACTACGTTTGCTCTGATCTTTCATGTTGTATGAAAGTACGTAGGCATAGGATGCGATATCCTAGCGAGCAACCTTCCCCTCCTTTCCCGTAGGTAGGCGAACTACGTTGACTCTGATTTCTCGTTCCAGACGGGAATACGTAGGCATAAAGTGCGATACTTTGCCGAGTCATTTTCTTTTCCTTTTAACCCAGACCTGTAGAATAGATAGAATAACAATCCGTACTAGAAAACAAGTGTGGATCCCGTCGAGTACGACAGACGTGAGGGGTGATAATACCTTCCCCTCGCGTAACCGACTCCCGAATCCAGGATTTGGTTGCGATGACCATTCCTTTCCTGTCTTTGCGGTAGGTTTACTTCGGGCGTTTCCTTTCCCTCCGTTGGGATAAATAACACACGGTGGCGACTCTTCTGTTCAGCCGGCGCCGCTTTTCGCAATAGCGACAGCTGGCGACTCTGCTGGGGACTCAAACGGTTCCCTACGCGAGTCAATCCTAGCGCTTGTTTTCCCGTCGAAGATTTTGTATGGATTTACATTTTCTGTATTTCACATTCAGCATTATATTTCTGTTATTATTGTTGTGGGTATGAGGGGGTTCTATGATTGAGAGATAAGCCGGACCTGGGCTTGAGTGCACCTAGAATTAGAGTGGAAATTAGTGGGCGCGTGCATGCTTTGCATGTACTAGTGTCTCATGAAATCCACGCTCGGACGAGGTTCTTCTGGTTGACTTCTTTTTCAACCCTTTGGGTTGAGGGGGTTGTTGGTTAGTTGGATTGTCGACTCCGGGGACCGATCATTTGGAAGTTGGCTAAGTGAGGCCTCTTCAGGACATGATGATGCCACACCTTCTGGGTATCGCATCATCCGTCTTGAAAGTCTGTGACGCCAACGACCGCATAGGATGCCGTACATTGTGTCAGTTATTAGGACACCTACCTGTGAAAGGGGTTGGGGCATGCAGGTAACTTGACCTCCAGATTACCGGTTTTCTTGATTGAGATTCAGTGATATTTGAGGACAGCATTATAGGGTCTGTTGGAGACCAGGTTGGAGTATCGTTTTGGCTTGTTGACACCAGATTCGAGCAGTGTTATGGGTCTGATTAAGATCAGTATTGTGGATTGGACTTCTCATCCAGGGGCATTTGGTCCCTTGTGTGTGCATTTTGCATTTTGCATGACTGTTTGCATTTGCATTTCATTTTGCATATTCATCCTCAGCCGGAACAGGGAGCTTACCCGTCTTTTGTCCGCTTCACCAGTTGATTTCCCTACATTCGTATCAGACTTGAGTTAGCATCTGGAAATATCATGGCTTCAGGAGAGCAGAACTTGGTTGTTACTCGGGCAGAGTTCGAATTGTTGAAGTACCAGGTGAGACAGGTCATGGAAACCATAACAGCTATAAATGGAAGAGGAAACGATGGTCAAAAAGCTCAGATGAACAATGTTGCTCAGCCAGTGCAAACCCCTGTCAGAGGTCCATATTCCCTCAATGACGCAGAGTGTCACAATTCCACTTTCTCTACGCCAGATTCTCCAAGGATTGTTCCATCTCCAAGAGTTGTTCCGCAGGTTAATATTCAGGACCCACTGACTGAGGAGTATATGAGAAGATTTCAGACGTTGGAAGATCAGATTGCTGCCCTGGTGAATAAGAATACTCTTGATCTAAATGCTACGAGCATGTGTTTGGTGCCAGGTCTTGTGTTGCCTCCGAAGTTCAAAATGCCCAATTTCGAGAAGTACAATGGGGATAGCTGTCCGAAGCTACATTTGGTTATGTTCTGCAGAAGAATGACTCCGTATATCACCAACGACAAGCTCATGATTCACTGTTTCCAAGATAGTTTGATCGGAGCATCGTTGGACTGGTACATGCACTTGCAGAGTGATAGTATTAAATCATGGTCGGACTTAGCCAATGCCTTCGTGAAGCAGTACGACTACAACCTAGAAATGGCTCCTTTTCGTGTGCATTTGCAAGAATTATCTCGTGCGGAGAATGAATCCTTTAGGGGGTATGTGCAAAGATGGAGAGAATTGGCTGCTCGTGTTCAACCACCGATTCAGGAGAGAGAAATGGTTAACCTCTTTGTGGATACTCTGAAGGGTTGTTATTATGACATGATGTTCACTTGTACCAGCTTTGAAGGCCTGATGAGAATGGGAGAGCTCGTTGAGAGAGGACTCAAGAATGGAAAGCTTAGAGAGGCTCCTTATATCCCGCTTAATAAGAATGAATCGGTTATCAGTTCTCAAGAGGAGTGGGAAGAAGGAAGTGATGTTGTTCCAGAATCTCTAGCGCCTCAGGCTCAATTTTCAGACACTTCGAACCAGCAGTCATATTATCGTCAGCCGCGTCGTCACGCCCGACCAAGACCAAGGAAACCTGAAAGGCAGTTTACTCAGCTACCGGTGTCATACAGTCAGTTGTTGCCAGATTTGGTCGAAAGTGGATTAATAGTGCCGAAAGAGACTAGTTCAACGATCCCGCCTTATCCTTCAGGTTCTGATGCCAGCGCCCGCTGCGAGTACCATGTTGGGGTACAGGGGCATTCGACAGATGATTGTAAAGTGCTTAGAAGCCAAGTTCAGAATCTGCTAGACTCTAGCAATATCTTTATCACGCCTCAGGGTTTTGTTCGGATTATTGATTATCCTTCATCCAGTTGTGTGGGTTCGTCAGTCCATGTCAGGGAATACTCCACCGAGAGTGTATGGTCGGGAGAATGTCCAGCTGAGAGCTCAGTTGAATATGGGGAAAGTTACTAGAGGTTTCTGCGCCGGGTGTCGCATCTGTTTTCTCTGCTGATTATTTAGCTTTCGTGCATTGTTGTTTGCTGACCACCACCAGGCTTGTTGGCTAGGGTCATTATATTTTGTACCCGGGTGTGCTTGTTTGCTGCTCTTGTTGGCTTTGCATAGTGGTGTGAGGTGTTTATCTCTGTGCTTATAGCTTGGGGTCTATTTGTCTTGTTGTGAATATGTGTTTGATTTCTGCATTGCATTCTCACATAACAGGTACATCAGAACCGAGGGTCTTATTTCATATCACCAGTTTGTTGCAGGAATTCCCTCAGAGATATGGAACAGAATCAGGCTGAATTGATTGAAGTCCGAAGCCAGCTGAGGCAGATGATGAAAGACATGCAAGAGTTGTGTCTGGATCAGAAGATGCTTAGAGAGGAAAATAATCAGCTGAAGACCCAAATGAGCTTGATCATGGAAGTAGTCAAGAATGTGATTAGGAAAGAGGATGGTCATCTATCTGAAGCCGCAGTGAAGGAGTTTGTTCAACCTGTGCCTGTGGGGTCCTTGCCTGTGGAACCTGAGATTAAAAGACGTGTTGATCGACACCAACAACAACAACAAAAGATACATCCGATTCGGCAAAGGCCAAGGAGGATATTTGAGGCGCCACCTTCAACATATGCTAAGCTCTTGCAGACTTTATTGAGTTTGAAGCTGGTTGAGAAAAGAACATTGGAGCCACTCATAGGAACGAAGCTTCCTTATGGGTATGATACCAGCAAGCAGTGCGAATTTCATTCCGGGGCATCCGGACATGATATCGAGAGTTGTCACGCTTTTAAGCACAACGTTCAGGATTTGATTGACGCAAAAGTTATTGAACTCACGCCGGGCGGCGTAATTGTACCTAATGGTCATACCCCAGTTGGTGCTAAGATGATGGATGTTCCCGAAGCTGCCGTAGATCAGAAGTATATTCTGCAATCATTGGTGTCAGAATCCCCCTGTCCTCAGTTGCTGCCTAGACCAAGCCTGAGGATGAAAGCGCTTGAACAAAAGGAGTCCTTGATAATTCAGACTCGACCTCCAAGTGGTTCGAATGATCCAAGTCAACAATCTGTCCAGTCTTCGCAACAGACGTCAACTCCTTTCCAGAGTCAGCAGTCTTATCGTTATCGGTCAAACCTGCGTGCTAGGCAGAGCCCAATGAAGTCAGAAAGGCAATTCACCCGGCATCCGTGTTAAGCAGTATGGCTTCAAGTAGGCAACCTTGAAGATGGCTGGTTCAGCAGCAAGTCAGATGTGAAAGCCCGGTTCTCAGAAGCTGATGTTTTCCTGTGTTTCATCTTGTCATTTCTTTATGTTTGTAGTTTCTTTCTTGTTAAATTACAATCTTGTTTGTAAAACTTGTTGTTTTCATTCAATTGATGATAATGAAATGAGTATGCATGTTTTGATTAAATCCATTCGTGTTCACTAATTGATTTTTACAGATATCCAACGCTTGGTTAAGCGGAATCCGGGGAGGATGACGAAAATGAACGACATGCAAGCTTCCGATATTGTATGCCTTTGAAATAAAACCTGTTGATGATGTACGGGCATTGTTTCAAATCCCTAAACACCGGAGATATAAGGAAGATAATCCCTTGTCAACCCCTTTGAGCCTAGTTGTAGGAGTTTCTTTCTAAAAGTGAAAAAACCCTCAATCTCAACCTGGGGCAGGGTAGGTGTCAACTAATTTGACCGAACGTCCAAATCGCAAAGGGAGTGTCCATTCGAGGATCAATCACACCTCCATAGGTCGTGCCTAAAAAGCCGCAATGGTTAAGTGTCAGGAGTGATCCAGTCACATTATTCCCCAAAGAGTCAGACAACCAGTGTCACACGACTTGTTCGAAAAAAAAAACGAAAAGCGAAAAGAATCAAAAGCCCGCTAAGTCAAAACTTGAAAACAAACGACTTAGGAAAAAATAGGGGCATCCCGCTGGACTGGAAAACCAAAAGAAACTCAAAAAGATTCAGTCCAGGCAAAAGTTAGGGAAAGAAAAGATGAAAAGGATTACAAAAGAAAAAGTCCTCAAATGAAATACGAGTCGTGTGACCCCAAGTGTCAAAGACGAAAGGTGAGTGGCTGTCACTCCAAAAGCTCATAGTTTCTCAAACTATCACTCCTATATTTCAACCTCTAAGAGGTGAGCGCTAAGGTCGAATTAGCTGAACGTAGGATCGGAGAACATCAAGGAGAATGGGTGGGTTAAAATTAGACTTTGAGCCTTTATCCTTTCTCTTTCAAAACCGTGAACCTGACCACGTTACAACCTTCAAAAGTCCTAATTGAGGCAGGATTGTTTCGAAGGCATCCATCGGTTAAGATCACGTCGAAACTGACTCCTAAAAGGGTTCTTCTTACCATGTTGGTGCTGATGTTGATATTTTGATAAATGATTTGTGCTTTGTAGGCCATAAACTGATTTTCCTTTTTCCAGTGAACAAATTGGATGTTAAAACTGTCATATGCATTGCATTAATATACCTTTTATGCAGAACAACTGGTTTTACTTACGAGTAAGCACTTGACAGCATGAAAGTTTCCTACAGTGGAAAGTCTGATCAGGATAGAATGCGGGATGCCCGAATATTCCGAGAGCCAGGGCAGGCTTTTATCAAGTGATCCCCAGTAAGGTCAGCCATCCAAAGCCGTCATCCCGGGGCAGTCAGGTCGAGATTCGGTAAATCTCTCGTAGTTAAAGTCACTATATCGAATCAGCCAATCAGGGGCAAAGTCATTGCAGACAGGGGCAGACCATCCTAAGAGCACGAAAGTTATTCTTTACTCGAGAAGCATTTGATTTGAAGCATTTTTCCGAGGTTCAGAATGCTGGGGCATTGCATATCAGACCGTCAGGGTACAGATTTTCAGATTTCCTTTTGAGGAGTATCCCCACAGAGGTCCCACAAGCTGGGGCATATTAGAAGCGAAGGAATTGTTCTTCCCCGTGTCATCAGAGTTACTCAGAGCTACTCAGAGCTATTCGAGCAGATTCAGCTAATCTCCAAGTGTGAGGCGAATGTCGGGAAGTCGAGTTACCGTCTATCGACCCTTCAATCAGAAACTGTGAATTCAGACATGATATTGTTCAGAGTCAGTCATATATGACCCATCACAGATGGCCTAAAGCCCAATCCTTATTGACAATTTTCAAAAAGTCCAATCCCTATTGGCAATCACTGTGAGGCCCAGTCTGTGTGGGCACATCATTTCAAAATCCAATCTTCATTGGTACGCAGGAAGACTCCGTCTGTTTTCCCCAGCAAAAGTCCAATTTTCATTGGCACGGGTAAGCTGTCCCTGACAGAAGTCCAATCATGATTGGCGCATTCAGTTATTCCTCAGCGAAGTTGGCTTCACTCTTCCAACATTTATTTTGCTGGAATAATTCTGTGATGCCTGGTTATCCCCAACGGAGCAGGTTTTGTCTTCAACATTTATTTTGCTGAAGCGGTTTTCTGTATCCAGTTTCTCCGGCGACCCGAGCCTGCATTTGCACTTGCATGTAGCATCATATTTGCATCATACTTGCATTTCATCCTCAAATTCATAGCATGTTCATCCCATATGGAGCATTACGCCATAGAAAAATTCAAACATACGCATATGCATACGAAGCATAAGCCAGTTTATCTATCAGCCTTCAGTGGCAACATGAAGTACTCTGTAATCAGTTCAGGGGCATTTATCCAGCAACTTTATTCAGACAGCTCTTTGGTATTCGATTCTCAGATCATGCAACGGTTATGCTTTATTCAACGATGGGTTGATATTGACAGACTTCTCTTGACGATGGGTTTCCCCCAGCGGGCCTTCTCCGTCTATCATTAGACTTCGGGAGTTGGGATATGGTTTTCTCCGTCTATCCTTAGATGTTGAGAGGTTTCAAGGCGATCTTTCAGATATTGGCGTTCTTTCTGTTTATTGGACGAGATGGCATTTCAAGAAGGTTTTTCTGACCGTCGATCCTTATTGACGTCGAGGCTCTTTGAAGAATGTTTGGTTTTCCTAGTTGTTGATCCTTATCAATGGCATGGCTCTTGGGAGGGGGTTTTTCTGTCAATCCTTATTGACGATATGGCCGCTTTGAAGATTTTGTTCTTTCCATCAATTCCTGTAGACGAAAGGATTCTGAAATTTGATGGGTGGTGATGAATATGGTTCTCTTTCTGTTGACTGGTTTTCCTTCGGGATGGGGTTTTCTGTCTTTCTGTAGACAATGTAAATATGGGTATGGTTTTCCTTCGGTGGACAATGTAAATATGGATATTGGTTTTCCTATGGTGGACAATGTAAATATGATAATGGTTTTCCTTCGGGACAGTGCCTTTCTGTCTATCCTTAGACAATGTGAGTATGGTTAATGGTTTTCCTTCGGGATGGTGTCTCCGTCTATCATTAGACGAGGAGAGTATGGGTATGGTGTTCCTTCGAGAAGGGGTCTTTCTGTCTTTCTGTAGACGATGTAAATATGGATATTGATTTTCCTTCGGGACGGTGCCTTTCTGTCTACCCTTAGACAATGTGAGTATGGGTAATGGTTTTCCTTCGGGATGGTGCCTTGCTGTCTATCCTTAGACCATGTGAGTAATGGATATTGTTTTTCCTTCGGGAAAGGGTCTTTCTGTCTATCTGTAGATGATGTGAATATGGATATTGTTTATTCCTTCGGGATGGTGCCTTTCTGTCTATCCTTAGACAATGTGAGTAATGGATATTGGGTTTTTTTCATTCTATCTGTAGACGATGTAAATATGGATATTGTTGTTTTCCTTCGGGATGGTGTCTCCGTCTATCATTAGACGAGGAGAGTATGGATAATTGTTTTCCTTCGGGACGGTGCCTTTCTGTCTATCCATAGACAATGAGAGTATGGGTATGGTGTTCCTTCGGGATGGGGTCTTTTTTGTCTATCTGTAGACGATGTAAATATGGTTATGGTTTTCCTGCAGGATGGTGTCTCCGTCTATCAGTAGACGATGGGAGGTGATCAAGTGCATGTTGATCCAACCTTCGGGTTTGTTATATGTGGTGTCACACAAGTAACTGGTGTTGAAGTCAAATCTCTTTATCAGGCGATCGATCATTTTGTTGCCAGAATAATTGGATTCAGTTCTCTGGATAGTGTTCCCCGAGCGAGGGCGCAGTTTATTTCTGCGGCTGACAAATTTTCGGGTTTATTTTGTATTCAACCGTCTCGTACCTCGAATGTTTGAAGGCGGTTCGCTCTTCAACCCTTCAGGTCCAAGCCGCTTGAATAGGGGCAGCTGTTACACCCTAAAATTTGACCAACCGGTCCCCATATCTGGTTTATGTTTCGACGCATTTTGCATTCGCATTCGCATACGGCATGCATTGCATTTTTATCATTCAGATTGGTTTTTATCGGGATTATAGCCCCTAGCGTTTCAGGCAGTTCAGACCGGTCGAAATGAAAGTCTATTGAGAATTGGTGCTCGTTCCTGGCGTTTTCAGGCCATCTCGGTGCCCGGGTTTCGTTACGGTTGCGCAATTGGGTTTTATTCGGTTTAATCGGCCTCCTGGTATTTTTAGGATTTTTATGTCATTTTTCTGGATTTTAATGCGCTTAATTGAATTTTTCTGGAGTTAATAGGTTTTTTTTATAATTTTTAGAGTTTTAAATAAATTTTCTTTTCATTTTTTTAGAAGTTAATAGATTTTTAAAGAATTTTTTTAGATATTATAGTTTTTAACAAATTTTAGATTTTTTCTTTTATTAGTTTTAATAGATAAATAGGTAGTTTTCTTTTAAAAGAGTAGGAAAAAATAATAATAAAATAGATAGTTTGTTGGAGTTTATTGTTTTTTAAAGAAAAAATAATAGAATAGATTTTAACAAAATATAAAGATCAATTGTTTCTTTTTAGATTTTATTAGCTTTAATTGTTTTTCAAATCAATAGATTAGATTTTAAAAGAAAAGGAAGAAAATGTTTTTCTAGAGTTTATTTGTTTTTTCAGAATTAATTAGATTTTTAGATATTAATTTCTTTTTTTTTATTAATTAGGTTTTATTTTGTTAGATTTTACTTTTAATTTTCATTTTAGGGTTAATTAGGGTTTAATAGACTTTAATTAGGTTTTAGGTGTTAATTTTCGTTTTATAGTTTAGTATAGTTTTTCAGTATTAATTTTTGAGTTAATTAGGTCTAATCTGAGTCATTAGTCTGAGTGTAGTCCATTGGGCCATTATCCAAGTCGTTTAAGCCCAAATCAGTCCCAGCCACGCCACATGTCAGTATAAAACGCGTGTCACGCGTAGGACCCAGGTTCTTCCACCTCACTCTCTCTCTCTCTCATTCTGCATGCCCCACGTGTAACTCCCTCAGACTCTCCAATCCCACACGTGGCCTCATTCCCATCTCCCTCTGCATGCAGCCTGCCACCTGCCCCCTTCGCCGGAGTCTTCACCGTCGGCCATGCAAAGACCGGCGACCACTACCCTAACTTCCTCCGACCGCCATAACTAACCGCCGGAGACTACAACCCTCGCCGGAAACATCAAATTTCCAGAAAAATTCCTCAATCTTCATCTCCTCCGATCCAATTCATCAGCCACGATCATCATCATCAACACAATCTCTATCTCTTCTGATCCAAATTCATCACCTCGTATCAAAATCCCCAGAATAGGCATCAAGATCATCGATCGGTCAAAGTTTTTTTTCCAGAACTTCAAGGGAATTTCATCAACGTCATCGTGTTCTTGAGCTCTTTTTCCAGAAACTCAAGAGAACTTTCATCGATCTGTGTTCGTCCCCTTCACGTTCGTCACAAGGACCTTCAAGATCATTTAACGTCAAATCCCCAGGTCCTTCAACCTTCAGATAGGGTTTCCCGAAGTGGCTTCAAAGATCTTCATCGAACGAACAACGTCGTCGCCGTGAATAACTGAAACATCAACCCGAGTCTCCAGAAGGTGCTTTAAACTCCGTCCAAGAATATTCAGCGTTCATCACCAACGTTTGTCATCACTCAGACGCCTCCATCTTCATAAATTTTCCAGGTTTTGTTCGTCTTCCTTAACTCTTTGTGCCTTCATAGTTATCTAGTTTGCATGTTCGTTAGGTGTTGAAACAGATTTAGGTGAGGGTTTGAATGATGATTTTATGAGTCGGGTTAGGTTTAGGGTTGAAAGATTGAGGGATGGAGAGAGTTTTGGGGAGGGTTTCATGGGAGAGCTTGAGAGAAACGGCGCTAGGGTTTCGTTGGGAAGGAGATGAACAGTAGCACTAGATTGGATGTTAGAAGTGTATTAGGGTTTGATGTTGCTGAAAATGGGGTTGAATGAATCCCGGGCTTTAGGCCCAATTGCATGGGTTGCTAAATCTACCCCCTCTGTTGCCATTCGTACCCCCCTCCCCGTGTGGAATTTAGTTTGGGCTCAACCCAATTACCATTTGCACCCCCCAGTTTGGAAGCCCAAGCGAATAACAAGTGTAAATACTGCTAGTTGCGCCCCCCTGTGTTTTTGTCTTTTGAGTGGATTTCTGAAATAAGACATGGGCCCAGCGTGCTATCAGCACCCCCCATCCTGGGCCCAATGGAGATCTAAGTCTAATAAGCTGCTCTTGCCACCCCCTTGCTATATCCTTTTAATTGATTTTCATTTTCATTTTTGTTTGCACATGTTTTACGAATAAATTCATAATAAATCAGAAAATGATCATTTTAATATGGGATTTTTTTCTCCCATTTCAATAATTGTTTCAAGAAAATGGTGAGAAAATAAAAATATTATTTTAGGGTTTTTTCCATTTATGGTGATTTTTCCATTTTAATTGCTTTTATTTTCATATTGTTTGTACATGCCTTTTGGTGAATTTTGTTTAGGCATTTAAATTCGTATTTTGATCCCATTCTTTTTGTGGTAGCTAGATTAGAGCATTAAGTTCCCTTAGGGATTTATTTCACATTTTTGTGATTAAATCTTGTGTAGTTTTGATTAGAAAACATTAGGGTAGTATAATTAGGGCTCAAACTCAACATAGGTGCATTCAACATTTTATTTTGGGGTTTTTAGCTTGAATTAGGGTATGGGACATATAGGGTATGTAGGGTAGATGTAGGAATCCCCTTAGAATAAGTCTTAGAATTTTAAATACTATTTTACTATTTTTAGTATATTTTGCAAAGTGTGTGATTGTTTGGTGTTCCCATTTGGGGTTTATGTTGCTTGCTTGGGCTTTTGGGCTTTTCATTTGGGGTGTGGGCTTGGTTTGAGCTTGTGAAGCATGAAGAATCAAAGGAGAAGATTGAGGATAATAATCAAAGGTTGATGCATGAAGATTGTTTGGATTGAAGGTGCTGATTGAAGACTTAGGAGAAATAGGAGCAAATAGGCAGAGCCTTAGAATAGACCAAATTCTTTCATAAACATGGAGAGATTCCTTTGCTTCCATTCTTCTCAATGATTAAAAGTCCCTCTATGATATTCACCTCCCTCCTTAGGAGGGATACGTGGTTTTATCTAAGAGGTAGAACTTTGAGGGAAACAGTCTGTTACAATGTCAACTGTCTATAGACTTCCTTTGGTCGTCAATGAACTGTTTGACATTCAATTTCTTCTAATAAAATCAATTCTTTTCTGGAGAGCTTGCCTTGAAGAAAGAAGCCATGGAAAATAGAGATGAAGATCAAGAATTGACAAAGATGAAGATTGTTCATGTCAAAGTTGTGCAACTGTTAAAGCTAGGGTTTACTGCTGTCTGGAGATATTTGCTATCTGGTGCTGTCAATTGGTGAAGATTCTGTGCTTGCTTGAGCTTGGGGATTTCTGGAAGATGGAAGCTTATTGTAGCTTGGGTATCATTAGAGTTGGATTGTTGGGGTTCATTGGGAGATTGTTGTTTATTAACTGTCAGAGTTGGGTGAGTTGTCAGAGCTGGGTTTTTGGGGTTTATTTTCTTTGCTGTATTGTTTGTTAATTTTTCCCTTGAGGTTAAGGTGAAGCTGTTTCACTTTGCTCATTGTTTTCTAGGTTCGAGGTTGAGTGGGACTCCCTTGCCTCGCTTGTACTGCTGCATTCATGCATTTTACTGCTTTACTGTATATATGCTATTGCTTTTCTGTTTATCCCCTAGGATCTTTGTTTCTCTCTGCGCAAGAGAGGAATATGACAGACATTAGGTGTTAACCCATGCATGATAACATTAGGGTAGTTTTGCTTCCCATTTTCAACCATAGGATTTTAGAGCGTCGTTTCTCTTCTATCTCAAAACTATCAGAAAAATACAATAAAAGGTTAAACATCAATAAAAAGCAGTTCTTGCGTAAAAGACTGTAAACCAATCAAAGAGTCATTTTTGTCCGCTTGGACCCGTAATCAGGAGAAGACCTTTTTCAGAAGGATAAAAAACAGTCAAACAAATTTGTGTCTTCCGTGGCCCGAACTACGTTTGCTCTGATCTTTCATGTTGTATGAAAGTACGTAGGCATAGGATGCAATATCCTAGCGAGCAACCTTCCCCTCCTTTCCCGTAGGTAGGCGAACTACGTTGATTCTGATTTCTCGTTCCAGACGGGAATACGTAGGCATAAAGTGTGATACTTTGCCGAGTCATTTTCTTTTCCTTTTAACCCAGACCTGTAGAATAGATAGAATAACAATCCGTACTAGAAAACAAGTGTGGATCCCGTCGAGTACGACGGACGTGAGGGGTGCTAATACCTTCCCCTCGCGTAATCGACTCCCGAATCCAGGATTTGGTTGCGATGACCATTCCTTTCCCGTCTTTGCGGTAGGTTTACTTCGTGCGTTTCCTTTCCCTCTGTTGGGATAAATAACGCACGATGGCGACTCTTCTGTTCAGCCGGCGCCGATTTTCGCAGTAGCAACAACCATCCCAGCACCATTGTTGTTCATGTTACCAAAGCCAACCTCACCGTTCCCATACCCTTGATTGTTGTTACCATAGCCATCGTAGCCAAAGCCTTCATTGTTGAAACCAAAATTACCATCACGATTACCATTGCCAAACCCTTGGTTATTGTTCCCAAAACCAGTGTTGTCACCTAACCCTTGATCAGCATCTCCAGCATTGCCAGTATTGTTAACAACATTCCCATCACCATTTCCAGCGTTTCCAGTACCAGTGTTACCATTACCAGTGTTACCATTACCAGCACCAGCACCAGTATTTCCATTGCCATTGCCATCACCGGCACCAACTCCACCACTTGTGGGAACGACCACTGTAGGTATCCCGTCTTCCCTGTGAGGAGTTCCAACAGAGTGATAATCAGTATTTCCATTCGCCCGCATCAGCAACGGTTGCACCAGAGTCTGGAGATTCTCCTGACCTTTGACTAAAGTTTCCATTGCTTGCATGAAAAGTGCCAACTTCTCACGAATTTCCTGCATCTCGACTTGAACTTGATCCATGATTCTCTTGCAGTTGTTCCTGGTAGAATAACGGTGCGTTCTCGGGTTGTCAATCTTGAAACCTGTGAGACGCAGGAAATAAGATACAAATTCAAAAACACTGGTCATGCAATATGAGTATGCAGATGCAAATGTATAAATATGCTACAGGTTATCTTCCCCCTGATTCTAGTTTCAGAGAGAAGGCCATCACGACAATGGAGTCCCCATCAAGCAAGCAAGGAATCAGAAAATCCTCATACATAAACAAATGCCAAGAGGCAGAGTACAAAGATATAACTGAATACAGCTGAAAAGACCTCGGCCAACAAGCCTGGCGATGGTCAAATAACAAAAGCAAAGCAAATATAAATCAGGCCAAATGGCGCGCTCTGACATTTTCTAATATCCTCAACGTCTCTGAATGACCTAGTCTGGAGATTAGCTCCTGTATCAATAATGCATGTCGCTCAGCCGTGGATCTCAGCTTTTTGGCATCGTCCTTGCAGGCTCCTTCGCCAAAACACTCGTCGAGTCTGCATCTCTTGGAGCCGGCCTTCGATTCACAACCTCTCAGCTCCTTGCCAAGGTCACTTACTCTAAGCTCAACAGCGCTCCTAAGTGATGTCTCTTCAGCAATCTTCGCATCCTAGGCTCTAATCTGCGCCTCTAGCGTGGCAATCTGCAGCTTCAACTCATCTTCACGCTCCTTCCGCTTGGTAAGCGTGGTATTCCACAATGTTTCCCACTTGCCGAGTCGGGAATAAGCTTTATTTAAGAGTTCCTTCTTGGAAGTAAGCACCTTGCTAACACCGTTCAAGGCTACTCCCACTTTTTCCTTCTTGTTGGTTTCCTCAGTCAACTCTGAACCCAACCTATTAATCAACTATGTCTGTTCCTTCACAATGAAGGTAGCTTTATTCTTCTCATGACGCAACTGGAAGATCTCCTTCTCTAACTCTTCATTGGCTTTCTTCAATTCTTTGTTTTCAGCCAACAATTTGTTATACTTCTCAATCTCTACCGAAGTAGGTGCCTCCATCACTGGAAGATACAAAGGTTCCACAGCAGGATATGGCATCAAGGAAATACTAGCTCTCTCGTGGATCCAAGCCAAATAAGGATCATAAGCTTTGCTATTGCTCTTACCAAGCAAAGCTTTCCCTCTCCTATGGATGTTAGCTCATGCATGTCCCAACCTGATCAAAATAGCCTCGTCTAATAAACCCGTAAGATACAGAGATTCTTGTATCTTAACCTCAATAGGAGCATCTCTCAAGGCATAACCAAACTGTCTCACCAGCAAAGAAAGGTTATAGTTGATACAGCCTTTCCGTCCAATCAAAGGGACATTCAGAAAGCCACTGCAACTGTATATAATATCAGTGCCAAGCATACTCCGATCAAACCAAATGATGTTCTCAGCAGACAGCCCCGTCAACCGGGAAGACCAATCCAAAGTATCAACAACATCAACAAAAGGCCCTGTCTTCGGAAGATGTCCCTGGAACCGCCTGTACAAAAGAGGAAGTTAGCGAGAAACATTCTTGCCACGATGTTTCTCATTCTTATAGTGAATAGAATGATAAACATCGCCCAAGAGAGTAGGAACTGGATTCTTCGAGGCAAGAATCAAGAAGGCATCTGAGTCAACAAAATCTGGCACATTGGGAAACAAGACAATCCCATAGATGCAGACAACTAGAATGGCACTGAAGGCAACCCAACATCCACTCTTCGCGCGCTGTGTAGTCTTTTCAACCAGGACAGACAGGTGAAAACCATAAGCTCCGTTCAACTTGACTAAACCTCCAGGGAACTCAGAAGCGTCCAAACTGACAATCTCAGCAAGTGTAGTCAACTCAGGCTCAACATCAACATGTATAAAGGGCATCTGGTCTAACACAGGAACTCCCAACATAGCAGAATACTCCTCCAAAGTGGGTGCCAGAATATAGTCGGGGAACAGGAAGCATCTCAGCTGAGACTCATAAAACTGCATCAAAGTATACACCCCAGTCGTCTCAAATGCTGAAGGTCTGTACAACAAACTAAGCAATCTCCCATAAAATACTCTGAACTCAGCCTTCACTCTCTCATCTGCTAGAGCAACTAATCCTAGCAAGGGACTGATATTTGGCGAGTACAACCGGTAAGCAACTGTCCTCTTCATGGACTCCATGTCTGACCAGAAGATACACTAGAATCAGAGGGGAATGATCACACCTGCAACATAAATACACGTTAATGAAATGCAAACATGAAAATGCACATGCATATGCAAACAAGAGATCAAGTGCAATGCTGATGAACTGTGCTGCTCTATACTGAAGCCTGAGAACCATCAAATCTTCGCCTCAAACCTAAACCAACCACTCAAATGAACCTTGTAACCATATCTCACTGACAGAGATAAACCAGGTACTCTGAGGTCAAAGGTTTCCTGCAAACAGACCTACCTACCCCTCACAGGTATGTACTTAACTCGCAGACGAGGTACGACATCCTATGCGGGTTCAACGTCACAGACTTTCAAGAGCGATGATACGATACCCAGAAGGTGTGGCATCATCATCCCTTGAAGCAGCCTCACTTAGTTGAATCCCAAATGATAGATCCCCAGAATCGAAAATCCTCGGGTCAGACAACTTGTCGAGCCCTAAGGGCCAGGCAAGAAGCATCAAAGAGAATCTCGTCCGAGCGCAGATTTCGCGGCTAACTAGTGCAAGCTAAGCAAGCAGGCTAACCACTACTCTCTACTTCTAAGTCTATGTGCAAACTCAAGCCCAGGTCCGACTTATCTCTCAATCTAACCCTCTTCCCAGCACAACAACAAAAATATAATACTGAAAGTAAAAGAAAAGGTAAATACATACAACACCCCCAGACGGGAAAACAAGCGCTAGGATTGACTCGCATAGGGAACCGTTGGAGTCCCCGGAAGAGTCGCCAGCTGTCGCTATTGCGAAAATCGGCGCCGGCTATGACAGAAGAGTCGCCACCGTGCGTTATTTATCCCAAAAGAGGGAAAGGAAACGCTCAGAGAAAACCTAACGCAAAGAGGGAAAGGAATGGTCATCGCAACCAAATCCTGGATTCGGTAGTCGGTTACGCAAGGGGAAGGTATTAGCACCCCTCACGTCCGTCGTACTCGACGGGATCCACGCTTGTTTTCTATCTAAGGGTGTGTTATTCTATCTACTCTGTAGGTCTGGGTTAAAAAGAAAATAAAATGACTCGGAAAAGTATCGCACTTTATGCCTACGTATTCCCGTCTGGAACGAGAAATCAGAGTCAACGTAGTTCGCCTACCTACGGGAAAGGAGGGGAAGGTTGATCGCCGAGCTATCACATCTCGTGCCTACATACTTTCATACAGCATGAAGGATCAGAGAAAACGTAGTTCGGGCTACGGAAGACACAGGTTTGTCTGACAGTTTTTTTATCTCCTTAAGAAAGGGTTTTCCAGATTAAGGGTCCAAGAGGACAAAATAGAGTTTGAATGTTTGTTTGAGTTTTTTACGAAAGAAATGTTTTTTTAGTCTGTTTATAACTTGTACTGCACTAAAGACTTGTGATCGGAGAGTGACAACGTCGCATGTCACCCTAAGGGTACCATACTAAGCAGTCAGATTACTGAAGAGTGACCCTCCAGCAACCTTTTCTCAAATAGCTTAAGGCTCGTAGCGTACAACACGCGTTATCCTTATTATTGTGTTTTTGAATTGTTTTGAGATGAGAAGAGAAAGACCCTAAAACTATGGTTGAAAGGGAAACTAGCCTAATGTTGTCATGCATGGTTTACAAACCTAATGTCTGTCATAATTTCCTCTTGCATAGAGGAAATCAGAGATCCTAGGGGATAAACAGCAAAAGACAGCAAGCAAGTACAGTAAACAGTAAACATGCATGCAATGCAGCAATACCATTGAGGCAAGAGAGAAAACAATAGACAAGAGGAGACAAGCTCCACCTCAAACCTAGAGGTAATCAACACAATTAAACAGACAATACAGAGAAAAACAAAAGACTCAGGGGAGGCAGCTCAGGCAGCAGTACCAGACTCCTACATCAAACAGCAACAACAACTCTAAACAGCAAAGTTGAATGAACAACAAAGTTGACAGCAAAGGCCTCATCTTCAAGCAAGCTTCTATCTTCAATCTTCATCAATCCTCAAGTTCCCACAAGCACACTCCAAGAGAAGAATTAATCATCAAGATCAAGTTATAATGTTAAAGAACTTAATGACAACCAAAGGAAATCACTAAGAACTCAACATTGCAAATGAAAGGTATCCTCAAAGTTCTACTCACTTGGGCATACCACTCATCCCTCCTAAGGAGAGATGGAGCTTCCCAATAAGGACTTTGTGTCATTGGATAGAATAGAGGCAAACAATGCACTCTATGTTTGAAGAAAAAAATCAAAACTAGGTCTAAGGCCTTTCCTAAAACCCTAATTCTCTAAGCTCCTAAACAAAAGCTCCACAAGAGGAAAAACCTTCAACTCCAAGCTCCAATTCTCAATCCCAAGCATCTTCAATGAATCCATAAGCTCCAACAAAAATAACTCAAGCTCAAACCAACTCCAAGGCAGCCAACCAAACCAAACAAACCAAAGCACTCAAGAGAGGAATCCATAAACACAAGCCACTTGCAAAATACAACAAAAATAGAAAATGAAATTGAAAAAATCTAATAAAATTCCTAGGGGAACATGCATGTTTGAACAACCTAATTTAAAAAGATTGAAGCCTAAATCAACTTCTAAGTTATCTAAACAATTTCTATATTGAGATAGGTCAAGGTAATCCACAAATTTGGGAGGGTCCTAATCTCAATCCCTAAAACAGATCCTAATACTGTTCTAAAAATCCACCAAAAATTCTAAGGGAACATATATGTCTACCCTAACACATACTAAAAAATCAAAACCAAACTCATCACCAATTGGGAGAACTAAATTCAACAAAACAGATTGCCAATTATGCAAAATTAAAAGAAATAACAAAAATGAGAAAAATCAATTTAAATTGAAAAATGAATGAAATTGTATTTTGTTAATCCCAGAAAATCATAAATTCTATAAGGATCATGAGGATATTTTTAAAATAATTTTTTGATCAAAATTAGAATTAATATGATTTTTGGAATAACAATACAATTAAAATAAAACCAAATGAAATAAAAATGAAATAAAGCTGAAATAAAACAAGAGCCATAGGATCTGGAGACTGGTCAAGGATCTTGACGCGCCACAGCTTGCCAGCGCATTAAGTGATGCGCTGCGTTTTGGCTTCAGAAATTCAAATCCAACTTTAAGTCGTGTGCGTTGGATCTAGGCTATAGTCAAAGGTCAAGTGATGATCCAAGGGCTCTCACATCATCTTCTTCACAAATCCAACTCGCCTAAGTGAGAAACAGAGTGGTGGTTGATGGTGGCCGGAGAAGACTCCGGTCGTCTTCTCCGGCAAAGGTCCAGGTTCAGATCACCAGAAAAAACAAACTCCATACCAAATCAACTCAGTTTTTCACGTACATTCCAAATCCATCATCAAAATGCTCTAATTCTCAACACATAGTCAAACACGATTCAAGTTTCAGAAATAGCATCATCAACAACTATCACTAAACTCAAAATTAATGGTATAAATCTCTTCATCTCGTTGCGTACATCAACCTGATCTAAACATCTAACATTAAAACCTTATGAATCAAGAGATTCAAGTCCAAACAGATCAGTTATGTCATCTTCAATCATCACCAATTGAGTTCAAATCAAGCCTAAAACGATCTATGTCATGTGTAGATCCTAACCACAAGTCTAAATCTAATCACCTCATGCTAAATCATGCTGAATTTTAAGAGATGCAAACCTGGTATAGATCTTGAAACAGAGGTACTTAGAGCTCGTGGCTTGCTTCCAAATGCTCCAGATAGCTTCAATGATCCACAAGGAAGAGATTGCACACCTAAATTTGGCTTGAATTGGCTCCAAACTAAGAATCCGATTTGAACTTGAAGTTGAGAAAATTTTCTTGCTCTTGCTTGCTCTGGCGCAAAATGATGCTCAAAATTGATCTGAACTCACTCTAATGAATATATAGAAGAGTTTCATGGGCCTTTGGATCCAAGTTGAAGCCCAAAACAGTGATTTGCATTTTCTGATTTTTCCTTCAAAATTCAATATGACAGTCGTGCATTGCAAGCTTGGCATTGGTTCTAGAAGGTTCTAACACCTTGCACATGTCATTTAGAATGAGTTTGGATGGAGAAATTAGCCTGAATTGCCTTGTGCATTGATTTGGATATGTAACTTGTTTATGAAGTAACAACATTGAAAATCATGGAATTATGCCTCAAATCAAAAATGTAAAAGTGCCAAAGTGTTCAAAATGAAATTTCTAGTCAGAAAATGTACTCATTTGACATGTTTGAGGCATCTAACTCAAAATCCCATTTTTCCCTCCTTTCCATATTTGAAAATTCTTCATTTTCAAGCCATTTCAAATGACTTTTTGATATGAGCCAAAACCAGCTCTCATGACCACTTGTTTGCACTCAAAACATCATTCCAAGCAACTTTCAAGCTGAACAATTTTCCATTTGAAGCTTGCAAGTTGGAGATTTTGGCCCATGCTTGAAAATGACCTATAATCTCACTTTCCCAAAATACCCCTGACTTGTAAACCTCATAACTTGAGTTCTACAAATCAGATGGATGACTTCTAGTACAATTTAGAAAGATAAGATCATGAGGAACAACTTTCATGTTGACCAAAAGTTCAGGTGAAACCTCCTTCTAGGTCAAACATAGCCTTGAAGTCAGATGATTTTCACAGACAAATTTCAGAAGCATCTGAGGACTTGTAACTTGTCTGGATCATAACTTGAGTTCTATAAATCCCCTTGAGTACTTCTAATACTCAAATTAAAGGTATTGAGATGCTCTACAAGTTTCATGTTGGCCAAAGATCTATTTGACACTTGTATCTTGACTTACGTGGCTTTGAAGTTAGGCACTAAATAGGGTAATTTGCACTGAAACCCTAATTTAGCAACTTCCCACATTCTTGACTCTTCTTGATTTGATCTTGGCACAACACCACAAATGTCTCATCACATCATTTCATGAACTCCATGACCTCAAAGTAGGCTTGGATGCTATTCAATTGCACAATTGACCTAGGGTTGATCCAGATAAAACCCTAATTGCTTGCACCTCAACTGTGGCCCTTGCACTTGAATCAATGACTTGATTGAGCTCCAGCATAGCCCTCTAGGCACTCCATGAGCTCTATACACATCTTCTATTCACATGCTTCACATTTCATATTCACACCTCAATGATAGTCTTCAACTGATCAAGACCTCCCACCACCTCCTGATGACTTGGATGACTTCTCAAGCTTGGATAAGATTTCTTGCTAGGCTTCTTTTGATAATAATCACACTTGATCTCCTATTGGATGAATGATATGCCATGATATGCAAATGATAGAACTATGCAAATGATAATGCAATGAAACATGAACCAGGTAAAAGATGTTGAGCAAATTTTGGGGTGCAACAGCTGGTGCTAAAATGCCACCTTTAGAACAAAGGAAAACGAGAGGATTTTGTAAGTACCATAATTTTTTGGGTCATAAAACTTCTCAATGTTTTCTTTTCAGGGATTTGGTTCAGAATGCTATCCAGGAGGGGAGACTGAAGTTTGGAGAGAAAAGCAATATTCAAATGAAAATTGACTATGATCCATTGCAAGCAGTGGATGCCCACTATACTGAGCCCACAAAAATGCATATGGTCGAAGTTGCTGATGACTTTGACTATTCGATTAATATGGTGGAAATAAATGAAGATTTCGCCAATGATACTGTTCTAGCCAAGGTTACTATAGGCCATGGAAATAATACCGCAGAAAAACTCATGAGTGAGGCCACTGAAGGCCTCGACAAAGTTACTGATGACTTGAATGATGGGGTCACTGAAGATTCCAACCTGATGCTGGTAACCAAAGAAGCTGCAGATAGTTTTATAAATATGGAAGCTGCAGATGGTTTTATTAAGATGGACAAGGCTGCTGAAGGCCTTGAGTTGGACTTCTATAGTCTGAACCTGAGTGGTGACATTGACATGAACGTAAATATGGTTGAAATAACACAACATAAGACCATGGAAGTTGATAAGGCAAGTTGCTAGGAAGAGCGCAACAAAACGTCATATCCAAGACAGGAAGAGACCATTGTTGAATTCCTTCATCGCTGCCAAAGGGAAGGGTCTGGTGTCATGTTATGCCCTAGATGCAGTGCAATATTCGATCAGAAGGCTGCCGAGAAACTTGAAGGGGTGCGAAAGGTGAAGCATAAGTGGGAGAAGGCCAACCATGGCCCTCGAAGCTTTGACCCAAGAAGGTTTGAGTCGAACATTAGAGCACCAGGAGCAAGGCCGACTACCTTTAAGTCATTTGTCAAAAAATTCTAACAGCAAGTGGGTCAGACCAAATGAGGACAGAAAAAAGGGCAGCAGAAATGGAAGAACTTCGACGTCAACCGGGATTCTTCGATCACCTATCGTAAGGAGTTTCAATTCTTTAAAACTGCTAATGTCTCTGAGAATCACAAAGGAAAGAACCCGATGTCGCGATCTCAA
This sequence comes from Lathyrus sativus, assembly GCA_963859935.3. Taxonomy (NCBI): domain Eukaryota; kingdom Viridiplantae; phylum Streptophyta; class Magnoliopsida; order Fabales; family Fabaceae; genus Lathyrus; species Lathyrus sativus. Next base: position 143,712,289 of record OZ012739.1, on the reverse strand, counting down.
TGGAGAAGGGAATAGCATAGGAGGAAGGCCCTTAGGGAGGCTTCATCGAAGAACCAGGGAGAGTCCAGCATTAATGCCTCTATTGATAATAGAGGGAATCAACTCAAGATTACTGAGAAAATGCCTGTGGGGAGAAAATTGTTCCCCTCCCAAGAGGTTGAACATAAAAGGACGGTCGAGGATGACGAAGAGATGACAGATAACTTTGACTCTGACTCTGACACCTCTTTGGATATCCTAGTCAATATGGTATCTGTAATGCCCAGGGACTTCGACCAAATTACAGAGGTCGAAAATAGGGATGCTTACGCTGAAGCAGAAATAGTGGCACAAAAGCCTGTGTGCTATTATATCATGAACAACGGGTGCATAGAAGAACGAAACGCCTTCTTCGAGTGACCTACAAAGGCAATGAAAAGCCACCTGAAGCCTTTTTACATCACTCGGAAGGTAGAAAATGTACCGGTGAACAAAATTCTGGTGGATTGTGGCGCAACGGTAAATCTGATGCCACACTTCTTACTAAACAAAATTGGCAAATATGACACCGACACAAAGCCACATAATATGGTTCTTTCAAATTATGAAGGAAAAGTTGGCTCTACAATGGGTGTAATACAAGTTGACTTGACAGTTAGGATTTACTAGGCCTACTGTCTTCATGGTGGTAGAAACAAAGGTTAATTATAATCTGCTCTTGGGACGAGAGCGGATACATGGAATTAGTGCAGTGTCATCTTCGATGAATCAAAGAATCACCGTTTGGAGGCCAGATGGCATAGTGGATAAAATCGAAGTTGGTCAGGGGTATTTCAAAGCACCTGTAAATCATGTCGACAGAAGACAATTCGACAAGCATCTGGCTAATATTGCCCCTTATGCCCCAGCAGATTTTGAATTTGTCCCAGATGATGAGACATTCTGTTTATTGTACTTACACCCTGTCGATGGTTTCTGGTGGGATAAGAAAGTGCCAGGAGAAAGGCTCTCATACCTTGGCAATCCTGCAGTAGACCCCACAGGGTGGGGAAGCGAATTCAGTGATAATGACTGAGTTCAAAATGTTGAGAAATATTTGGTCTATATGGCTAAAACCAAATTACAGGCGACTTTGGAAGCTGCTAATGAACATATGGCCGATAGGGCCAAGTTTGATTTTCACCAAGAAGGTCCTGGTAAGGACTTTGACCCAGAACCACCTGATAAGGTTTAGGGTGTAGAACAAAGCCAGAGGCTTGATTCCATCTATGATGAAGAGCCTTTGGGATTTGAAAAGGATTCGCTGGTGAACGACATTAAGATGTTAGCGCATGACCCATTGGAAGAAATCGACCTAGGAGATGGGGTGACCAGAAGGCCAACATATGCTAGCACCAATCTTGACCCACAACTTAAGGTCGAAGTCATCCAGCTACTACAAGAATTTAAAGATTGTTTCGCCTGGGACTATGATGAGATGCCTGGTTTGAGGAGAGAATTGGTCGAACACAAGTTATCAATCAAGCCTGGGAAGAAGCCAGTCAAACAGAACCCAAGGCGATTTTCCCAGAAATTCTCTCAAAAATAAAAGAGGAACTCGAAAGATTCCTTCGATGCAAGTTCATCCACACTACTAGATATATCGAATGGTTGGCTAACATTGTGCCTGTCATTAAAAAGAATGGTTCTTTAAGAGTTTGCATAGACTTTACAGATCTAAATTGTGCAACTCCAAAGGATGAATATTCTATGCCTGTGGCAGAAATGCTAGTCAACTCCGTCGTAGGACATGAGTGTCTCAGTATGTTGGATGGATACTCTGATTATAACCAAATTTTCATTGCTGAAGATGATGTCCCCAAAACAGCTTTTCGATGTCCTGGAGCCTTAGGAACCTACGAATGGGTAGTGATGCCTTTTGGCCTCAAAAATGCTGGGGCAACATATCAGCGAGCAATGAACTCAATCTTCCATGATTATATAGAGACTTTCATGCAAATATATATTGATGATATTGTGGTTAAGTCTATTTCAGGGAAGAATCACCTAGACCATCTTCGACAATCCTTTGAGAGGATGAGAAGATATGGTCTTAAAATGAATCCTCTTAAGTGAGCGTTTTGTGTGCAGGCAGGGGATTTTCTAGGCTTTGTGGTCCACAAAAAGAGGATCGAGATTAATTAGAACAAAACCAAAGCCATCATGGAAGTGAAAGCGCCATCGACAAAAAAGGAGCTGCAATCACTGCTGGGCAAGATAAACTTCTTGAGAAGGTTCATATAAAACCTAAGCGGAAAAACACAGACCTTTTCACCATTGCTTTGATTCAATAAAGAGAGTTTCGAATGGGGGCAAGGTCAACAGGAAGCCTTCGACAAGATCAAGGACTACCTGAGCCATCCTACAGTGCTTTCACCACCTTGTAGGAATAGAAGTATGAGGTTGTACATAGTTGTGTCAGACAAAACTTTAGGGAGCATGTTGGCTTAAGAGGATGAGAATGGCGTCGAAAAGGCCATCTACTACCTCAGTAGAGTTTTAAATGATGCAGAAACTAGGTATAACATGATAGAAAAATTATGTTTATGCTTGTATTTCTCTTGTACAAAACTGAAGCAATATATAAAACCAGTTGATGTTTATGTTTCGTCTCACTTTGATGTTATTAAACATATGTTGTCTAAACCTATCTTGTATAGTCAAGTTGGTAAGTGGGCACTAGCATTGACTGAGTATTCTTTAACATATAAGCCTTTGAAGGAAGTTAAAGGACAAGTGGTAGCAGACTTTATAGTCGACCACTCCATAAATGAAAGCACTTTGAATTACATCAAATTGGAACCTTGGAAGTTATACTTTGATGTCTCTAGCCACAAAAAGGAAACAAGGTATAAGTGAATGGGCATTTCAAGGAAAATTGAGGCGTGAGTTACCTTGACACCCTCAGCAGCAGGACTAGAACTGTCACTTTCAACAAGAATTGTGGTTGGTGTAGAGGCAGCCTTAGTAGAGGTTTCTGCAGCACCACTGATGGGTGTGGTCTTTTTGGAGAACTTAGCCGTCTTGGGGTCAGATTGGCTACAAGAAGCATCTGTCCCTTGGCTGGCTCTCTTCCTCTTTAGTTTTAGGTCTTTAGGAGAAGATTCATCATCATCCTCCGAGTTAATGATGATTTGGGCAGTAGCCATCTTCAAATTCCTTGGAGGTGTTAGAGGTAGTTTATGGGAAGCCTGAGTTAGCAAGAAACATTAGAGGAACTCAAGACTAGATTAATAAGAGAAAGAGGCATGTGAAATACCTTGCTACCTTCAGCCTTTATCTCAACCAGTGGTTGAGGTGTATTTTTCTTGGGTGCAGCTACAAAACAAATAACGTTGCCACAAGTTAGAAATAATAGAGTTCAGATAAAGGAACATAAAATTGAAGGATGACGACCTTCAAGAATTTCGGATTCGATGCGAACATCTTCGATACCGACATGAAGGTGCCCTTTGAAACTGTCGAGTGTATGTTTAGTCGAAACCACCTGTTGGGCCTTGGGTTTCGGCTGTTGATGAAGGATCTTTATAGAATCCCCATAGATGAACCAATCTAGAAATGGAGGGGTAAGGGACACTCCAAAGTCAGTAGATGACATTCGAGGAGTCTTTGGGGGAAATAGGGCGAAAGCCACTTCATAGCGTTTCTCAGGAGAAACGTATGAAGGGATTTTTAAATTCTCCATTTTCTTTGAAAATTTTTCTTTCAGCATAACAGCGGCTTCACGGATGGTTCGACTAACATCATTTGGTCGATAAGCAGTTTCAAAGTACTTCTGAAAGGCTTGAATCTCTTTGATGTGAGTAGATATACCTTTCTTGACCTCCTTCTTCACATCAACAAAAGCTTGGTCAATCAAGTGAATAAAGCTAGAAACATCGAGGAACTCTGCAGTGTAATGCCTCGACCACTAATTATAGAACTCCTGGGTGTAGAGGTGAGAGGGTTCGAATTAAACATGGGTAAGGAGAGATTTGTGGGCATGTCAAGTAAGATGCGTCAAACTCTCTATGCCATTGTAAATAGTATGAGGAAGGATCACATGAACCTACCTTCTTGTCATATAGGCACTTGGGAAATGTTTAGACCAAACCAAATTATCGAGAGACAAGATTTGGTTGGTAGGCCATCAAAGTTGTTTGGCCCCTTAGAAGGTTAAGTTTATGGGCAATGAGTCGAGGGATCAGAAAACCCTCCCAAACAAACATTGACCCTGCCTCATGTTTTTTGAATGCAGGAGGGAAGGCTCTAGTAAACCATTCAAAACCGTATTTCCTTTCTGCAAACGGGATCATCCATGGTGTAAACTCGTGTCGTTTGGCGAACATCTTAATAAAGCTAGAAATAGATGCCCTGAGTGTCTGCTCCTCTTCACTAGGGGTTAGCTTAACTAGTCGAGTCTATTCGACTCACCTCTCCTTTATCTCTAGGTCTTCTTTGTCGATCGTCCCTTTGTTAGGAAGGCTAGTCTCGAATGTGGCATTAAGCCAGAGTTGGAGTAGCCAGAAAGGCCCCGCCAGCAAGAGATTCCCATTACTCTCTTGGTCTTTTAGTCGACCAACACCTTTACTCAGAGATTCATACAAGATGGCCAATATTATTTCACTTAGACAAATGCCTCAATTCAGATGTAGTTGGTTGGCTAGAGTGAGATACTTCCTTGCCACCTGCAGAGATTTGGTACAAAACACACAATGAGAAAGCCACATAGCCAGAAATGCTATGTGTTCTTGGTCTTCGACCGTGTTTGTTTGTTTATTGTGATAGTGATTGATGAAGTGGGTATCCGTGTGCTTAGTGGTGGAAAACCCTATGCTATCCTGATTATCCACTTCAGGATCATAAACCAATCCATGAAGTTTTAGCCCTATCATAGCGGCTAAGTCAAAAAGGGTGGGTGTCATCATCCCACAAGGAATGTGAAAGGTATAATGAGTGTTATCCCAGAAATATAAAGAAGAAGCCAGCAGAATGGGGCAGTAGGTAGGACTTGTCTTCAACATCATGATCAAGTCATAAATCCCAATTTTCTTCTAAGCTTCTGCCTTGACCTTCTCCACCTTGGTCAACCAGTTCAAATAGAGGTTAGAATCTTTAAAGTAGGGAGTTGCTCTAAACAACCTGGACCCATCATTCAAGTAGTTTAGATCTACGTTGTGTAAAACTATACTATCAGGACCTTTAGTGGCTACTTTTGTTTGATCTTTCTGCCCTAAGGGTTTAGTCTTGCGATAGGAGGGAAAGAAGCCGCTAACGGTTGAATAATCTGCTCCTAAAGGAGATAGAGGATAAGCTAAAGCTAGGGGTTTACCTGAAACAATCATGGGAATCATTACCTGAGATTCGTAGATGTGCCTCTTCTCTTCTCTGAGAGGTTCAGGAATGAACTGTTGGTTCTTCACCACCTTGGGTCTGCTTAGTGTAGCAAAGGCAGGAAGCAATGACACACTCTTTGGCCCCTTGACCTTTGGGTTTTTCTTCTGATCTTGAGTAACAGCAGCGGAGGATGCCATTATTAAGGGTTTAAGAAAAATGGGTTTGCTGAAGGAAAAATTTGGAAGTGTTTGAAAGAATTGCATAGTGATTGCTTGGAGTGGAAAAAAGTAAAAATGGTTTCTGAGGAGATTATTTATAAAGCATCTAGAAGTAATCAAAGGTTACCATTCATCATTTAGGGCTAAAAGGTAGTGGGACACGTGGCGTCCCAGGTGCGAAAGTGGGGGCGGTGGCAGTTATTACTTATGCCCATGATCTCATAGATCCTAGGAGAAGTGATGATGGTTTAGGATTTGGTGGAATTTCCAAGAAATTTTTTTCATAATTGGCCATGACATCATGGACGTGCTTGAAAAGAAACTGAGCAGTTTCTCTTAAGCCATGGGTTGGTCAGTTACGTTGACACCTACGTGGGGTCGAAAGGTGGCATCGAATAGGACACTATCAAAAAATGGCCTTTTTCTTCAGTATTGTTGAAAAAGACATTTTTGAGGGGCAATTTGTTAGCTCAGAAATTCGACACCCATGTTAAGTTAAAGTGTTTGGTTGAAATGTTGAATTCTCAAGGTAATGTGGAGAAGCTTTCGACTGGGTCTTTACCATAAATGAAATCGAAGGCACTCACATAAGAAAGGAAGACTTTTTGGGACTTAGAAGATATTTCTAAGATTGAAAAAGTCACTTTCGACCGAGAATTTTGTCCAAATACTAACAAGATTTGAAATTCAAATAAAAGAGGGAGTAATTATTCTTTCTCACTTCTGAATAAGACAAGTGGCGCACATCCAAGAGGCAGATGCATGCAGCACAACACTTGTCAAATGTTAGTGCTCTTAGGAAGTTAACAGCAGTTAATTTTATTATTATAAATAGGGGATCTAGCAATAGATTTAGTGTGTTGTGTTCACTATTGTACAAGTCACTCCAAACTTACTCAAAGTATCCATGTGTAGAGAAAAGAGTCTTGGGAGAATGTACGTGATGTAAAACACCATTTTATGTTTCAATAAAATTTACTTTCACTTTGTATTAAAAGAGTTTATCTTTTACTTTCCTGCAATTTACATCTTCAGTGTTATGCTTTGTTTCTTTTAAGCTTTTTTCATTAAAGTCTTTAACCTTTTCTTTCAATTTAACGTTCTCACATTCTTGTCGAAATATGCACTTGAATTAACCTTTCTTTATAAACACCGTCGAAGTGTTCAATTTTTAGAATTTTCTTAAAATTAAAATTTAGCACATGTCCTAGGATCAATCTGATCGATCTTGTGAGTCACCAAAGTTAGATTTGGAAGATCAGCGGTTGTTTTCCAATTTTCACGGGAAACACTCACACTCTCGCGCTATTGACTAAAGCCACACTCCCTAACCATGAGATTTTTCTCTTGCTCACCCATTTTAATTAAGAAGCGTATTTTGGAAACTAGTTAAACCCTAATCGATATCTAAAGCGCTCTCGCTGTATTTAGAATCGATGCTCAGTTCCCACTATCTGGTTCAATCTTCACACTCTCGCTCTATTGGCTCGAACCTTAATTTGCTTTTCACTCTCATGAAAAAACATTTAGACTTAGACTTGGAAACTAAAGCCAAAATAGAATTTACTATCGTTTCACACCTAATTTGTTTACTGAGTCCCGTCGGCAATGACGGTCCTTATATGCCGGTCTCAGATACGTTTAGCCAGACATTATATTGAACATAAATAACTTTAACATGGTATTTGAATGTAAGGACCACATAACATTAAAGTAAAGGAATGCAATAAACAATAATTAAGACAATACTGATAAAAACATGTAAAAGTCTAAATAAAATGCGGGAACTCGAATTAACAATGAAATGCTTGATTATGCCGGCAGGCTTTTTGATCCAAGAGTACAAGAAACAAAGAAAAAAATGTGACAATTTCTCAATGCGAGCGATTGTCACTTTTAAAGGTGATATATTGCTTAATACTAGAAAAGAAAATAGCAAAGCTTCCATACTAAGCTTGGCTGCTCAAAACTATGAAAAGTCTAACTTATATAGAGGTCCTGAGCCAGAGAAATGTCTCCTCATCGTGTATGGGACGTTGAGATAAAGTAGGAGAGTGGGAGAGAGAGAGAGAGAGAGTCCAAGCAGAAATCAAATTTTCTATTACTGCATGATAATGGCGATCACCATTAGGCCAAATGCGAACGCCATTTGCTCAATTAGAAAGTAACGTAGACTTGGTACAGGGAGAACCCCATTAGAGTAATGGCGAATGCCATGTACCAGGTTATAGTGCGTAAATCAGGATGTATGTGCCTCTATTTTCGGGTAGAGTTCAGTGGCAATTCAAATTGATTGCATAGGGATCAAGTTTTCAGGTTATGTCAAGTTATAATGCTTCATGGCTAAATCCAGTTTATTCCAATTTCAAGCTGGCTTCATGTTCATTTTTTTGCCAAGATTAATTCAAGGATCGATAGAAATGGTTTGAGTTCCGTTCAGATATGCCTTCAGTGTTCTAAGATGAGATCTTATGTTCACAGTCAAATCCATTGTCTCATTCTCCATCATTTATTTTCATACAAATCCGTTATCCAGCGTCCACTTTTCATAAATAAATCCATTTTATTCTAAACCTCATCCAATTTTCATTGTTTATTTTTTTTTACATTTTATATTATCACAACCTTTCTTTATTATTGTCATCTTTTTACATTTTAAGGAACCCATATCTCAAAGCCCAAATATAAGTTATAAGCCTTTCTGTCTATTTTACAAAACAAATTTACATGGGCCATTGTACCACTCTTTGACAGTGAAGCATTCTAATTTGAATGTTGTGTGAGGCGCAGCAAGACCTCAACATTCACAAAGCTGCAATAAATAAGGCCAAGTGGAAGACAATATATACAAAGATTCCTCCATAAAATTACTCGCGGGTACATCACGGACGGCAAGGAAGACCATTTGATTTTTATAGTTAAATAAAAAGCAGAATTTCAGTCAAACAAAACTGACAAAAAAAAGCAAACCGGCAGCGACATTCCTTACAGACCCAAACGAGCAATAACTAATATAATAACCAAGACCTTTGTGCGAAAAGCCAGGTACCTGCACCATTTCACAAACCTCATGTTGTGACCCCACATCCCGTGATTCATTGAAAATCCCCCACCAAAAATCACGCAACATAGTGAGTAACATACAATAGCACAACAACCTTCAGCCTAACGTATCCTACTCTACGACAAATCTGGCACATATAGACCGCGCCTCACCAATTCATGTGCAACCAAATGACCCCACCTCCATACACCCACCTGCGAAATGAAAAAATTCCGCTACGCGACAACAGAACCGTACAACACAACAATTTTCTAGCACTACCGCATCAGTACAACAAGGAAAATGGAAAAGAAGAAAGCGGTGGATCAAAGAAAGACAACTCGACACACCCACGAAACGGTAACAACAAATACCTCCCCAAAACCGTCTTCCAAAGGGATCCTCTCAAAAACAAAATCCCTTCAAATCTTCTTCTTCACCAACCACAAATAACCCAAAACCTTCTTGAACCATCCCAAAAAATCTCTCAAATTCACCTCTCGAATCCCCAAACATCCTTCTTAAAACATGACCCAAATTCACAAACCTGCTTTTTTTCTCTGATTTCTTTCAAACTGTGAATCAATAAACAACCAACAACCAATTTCAAACCTTGCAAACACCTTCAACAGTGATTAAAAACGAACCCATATTTTCAAACTTCAAACAAGATAACCTAGAAATTTAGAAACAGAAAGAGATGGAATGAGAAATCCAAACCGTGAGACCACCACAAACCCATACCCAAACTCAGAACCTCATACCCCATCTTCAACCTTCAAAAATAAAACCCATAGTGAATTGTAAAAACCTCAAACCTAGAGCCGGATGAGAGACGGGCGGAACCAATCGGAGAAGGTTGAGTACTCTTCATCGTCGTTTTTTTCGCTTTTATTCTGTTGGTTTTTTTTGAGGAAATACCCTTTCTTCTGCATTGCTTCTTATTGTCGGAATTTGGAGAGGTGGCTTTGAAAAGAGTAATTCGTTGTTGTGTATAACTGTGTTTTTATGGCTGTTTCATAGACTTGCTTTTCTGCGGTTGGGCGGTTGGGCTTTGGAAGCCGTTTTGTGTTGAAATTCGTCATGTTTCTTTAAATTTCCCAATATCCACACCTCTCTTATATCCACCGTGTTTCTTAGATGAATGGGCCACAAGGCCCATGATGATTCTACTAAGTTTCTATTTCACACTACCAGTTTCCAGCACACCCATCTTTTTTTTTATTGTTATCTTAACTAGATTTTTAATAAGTTTTTTGAAGTTATTTCTTTAAAGTAATTTTATCAAATTTATTTTGAGAATTTCATTTTAATTTCATTCTCATTTAGTATTGTAAAATTTCTTTTGTAAATAATGTTGGTTATGCTTTCCCTTTCGATTTTTTCACGGTTTTTGGTTGACGAAGAGACCTCCAAGTTGTAGTTTGTCAAATTATTGACGAATAACAACAAGTCCGATACCAATTTTCTTTACAACTTTTCATTTTCGGTTTTTATTCGTCTTTATTTATTTTCGTCGCGTTTTTGGTCGATGACGAGACCCTCTAAAATCATCATTAGTCAAATTATTGATAGATGAAGGTTTCCCCGAGACCACTTTTTTCCTCTCCTCGTATCTTCTTCATTTAATTTTTTGTTCTCGAACCGATGAAGTCTCCGATTTGTCAAACGTTAATCCTCGAGGATGTTGAAACCTTCATTATTTCAAATCTAAAGAAAATGACCATTTGGGTCATTTTTTCTACTTTGAGATCTTGAGAGGTTCTCTTTGATTAATTAACATGGAGTTTGCTATTAAGACGAGGTTTATTTTTATTTTCGAATTTATTTCGATCTTAACCTACTTTTTGCGGTAGATGAAGTCTTTACATTCGTAAATGTCGAGTTATCGAAGTCGTTAATCTTCATTATTTCAAATCTGTGGAAAATGATCATTTGGATCACTTTTCTATACTTTGGGATCATGAGAGATTACCTTTGATTAGTCGACGCGAGTTTACGATTAAGACGAGACCCCACTCCCGTTGATCTTTTTCGTTTCACTAATTACCAACCTTCGACTTTAGTTTCTGTTAATATCTCACTGTTTTATATTCTTGCACATATTTTCTGTTTATATTCTCTATTGATATTATCTTGTTTATTCCCTTATGCATATTATCATCACTGTTCATACTCCATACTGTCATATTATACATACTATCTAACCCCCCATTTGCTCTTTCTTTCAAAATAATTAACAAATATCGAAACCATAAAATTCTAATTGGCGGACTGTTAGTTATATATCCTGTATGTTATCCGCGTCCTGTATATATTCGTATTCACCTCCTATCTCATTGTTATCTTTTTCAAAACTTCTTTTCGATTCACTTTTCTCCTAAAACCTCGGTCCCGTACCGAGTGTATTTTCAAAATCTTTTCACAATAAAACTTGAATGGTCGTGGAGTGGTTAGGGGTAGGCCTTCTCCTATCCCGAGTGCTTGACATTACCGTTAGGGTTCACTGTCGCAAAACACTTACCATTCAAGATCAAAAAAATCTTTAATAAGAGAATTAAGTTCTTTTTGTATTGAACTAAAGAGAGAGGATTGAGTGTAGACTTCTTCCTCTCCGAGTGTCAGGATACTCATTGTAGAGTGTGGGGTCTCGATACTCATCTTTCAATACAAAGACGTGATTATGTTCACCACCTTCAATTTTCAAAACTTCTTTCCGAAACACTTTTTCTCCTAAAACCTCGGTCTTGTACCGAGTGAATTTTCAATTATTTTCACAATAAAACTTGAATGGTCGTGGAGTGGTTAGTCATAGGCCTTCTCATATCCCGAGTTCTTGACATTACCGTAGGGTTCACTGTCGCAAAGCACTTACCATTCAAGACCAAAAACATCTTAAATAAGAAAACGAAGTTCTCTTTGTATTGAACTAAAGAGAGAGGATTGAGTGTAGAATTCTTCCTCTCCGAGTGTCAGGATACTCACTGTAGAATGTGTGGTCTCGATACTCGTCTTTCAATACGAAGACACGCTTGTATTCGCCAAACCATTTCCATAACAAAAACTTTGAGATAAAGAACTGGATACTACCCGTAAGGTGTTACTATCCAAGGACCTATTTCAACCCTAAAAACAATTCCACAAATCAAACGTGACATCTTGCCTCGCATGGCAAAAATCAATCTTTTCAAAAAGGATATGTTACGTCCATTCTACCGCAAATAGGTAACGCCTAAGTCTCCAACGAGCGAGCAGCAATACACCTAAACTGCTAGACTGCGCTATGTTAACATCATCCACAAAAACACCAGTTAATAGTTTCACAAACTACGTTGCTCTGATTTCTCATGCCTGTTGAGAATACGTTGGCACAAGACGACGATGTCTTGGCTGTCGCTACTGCGAAAATAAGGTGTCGGCAATGACAGAAGAGTCGTCACCTTTCGTTATTTATCCCTCAGAACGGGAAAGGAAACGATCGGAAAAAACCTGACGAAAAGGTATAAGACAAGGTCATCGCAACCATTGTCTGGGTTCGGGAGTCAGTTACGCGAGGGGAAGGTATTAGCACCCCTCACGTCCATCGTACTCGATGGGATCCATACTTGTTGTGTTTATCTGACGGGTTTGTTAAATCTATCTATGCTAGAAGTCTGATCTAAAAAGAAAAGAAAATGACTCGGCAAAGTATAACACTTTATGCCTACGTATTCCCGTCTGGAACGAGAAATCAGAGTCAACGTAGTTCGCCTAACTACGGGTTATGGGGGGAAGGTTGCTCGCCAAGATATCGCATCTCGTGCCTACGTACTTTCATACAGCATGAAAGATCAGAGCAAACGTAGTTCAGGCTACGGAGAACACAGGTTTGTTCAGCTGTTTTTTATCCAAGTAAAGTTAACAATCAGTTCCAGCAGTTGGTGTTTGTAGCTCGATCCTTGGAGACTTAGGCATTAACGTTTGTAGTAGAACTGATAGTTAACAAAACTCTCTTTACGCAAAGAGTTTTCCTGATTAAGGGTCCAAGAGGACGAAAAGGATTTGAGTGTTTGTTTTCTGTTTTTTACGGAAGAAGTGTTTTTTAGTTGTCTGTAGTTTGTACAGCACTAGAGACTATGACTTAGGAGTGAATGCGTCGCATATCGTCCAAAGGACATATACTAAACACTCTAGACGATTGAGAGGAGACCGCTCAAACATCATTTCCCAAGTAGCTTAAGGCTCGTAACGCACTTGTACTAACTTGCCTTTATTATGTTTTTTTTCTGTTGTTTGAGATAAGAAGAGAAGCAAACTCTCTACAGGGAAACTGACTCGATCCTACAGTTATCATGCAATATTCGTCCTATGGTTGAGGTTATAGGGGAAACTAACTAATGTTATCATGCATGGTTAGAATCCTAATGTCTGTCATAACTTCTCTTGAAGAAGAGAAGTCAGAGTTCCTAGGGGAACATGGTAATGGAAATCAAACAGTAAGCAGAAAAAACTGTACAGAAATTACAGTAAAGATGCATGCAATGCAAGTGAGGGAGGAAATATGTGTGGGGCAGAAGCCTCCACAAGCTCATCTCAACCTCAAGCCAGATATGAATAACAGCAAAGATAATAGAAGAAAGTAAATGCAATCAAACAGACCACAAACCACACAGGCAAGGGAGCGGAGCTCTACCAAATACCAGCCAGCAAAGTCATACAGTAAAAATACAAGCAGAGGGAGAAACTCAACCTCTAATGCAATACAAGCAAGGGGAGAAACTCAACCTTTAGGATGCTCTTAGGACTATTCAACTACATGACCTAATCTAAATGCAACACACCAAGCAAGTCACATCAATACACATCAATACAGTTAAACAAGAAGAAAACAGACAAACAGGGAAAACAAGCCAACAATCTCCACAGCAGAGCAATCTTCTGACAGCAATCCAATCCAAAGTCTGTAGCTGTTCTTCAAGTCCACCATCTTCAAGAGAAGGAAAGGAATCCACAAGCAATCAAACAAGCTTCTACCCTAAGGAAGGAAATTGGGTGTTGGGAAGCTAGGGTAAACTCCACAGGAGCTTATCCCAGACACTCAACCAACAAAAAGATCTTTGGGGAAACCTAAGGGTTTGGCTCCTTCAAGAGGTGTGCCATATTCCCCCCATAGGAGGGACTGTGCTACCTCAAGAAGGTTCCTAAAGAGGAAAGAATGATAGAACTTTAGGAGAATGGAAATGAGAAGCAAGGTAAATTCCACAGGAACCTGCCACAGACACTCAACCAAATCCATTTCCTAGATAGCTTGCTCAGGCTCGACTCCAATGTGGAAGGCAGGGAATTCCTCCTGAGGAATTATACCCACAATGAAGGATCCTAATTAAGCAAAGGAATGTTTGAAAGGGAACTAATCCTAGGGAAAGATCATCACCTACTGGAGTCTCTAAAGAACATCAAATGTTATCTCCTAATGATCATCTATTCTAAGGTCAATTTGTAAAATAGGGAAATAAGGGAAAATCAATCCTAACAAATCTAAAGAAAATACCATATCCTCTTATATGTGTCAACATTCTATGGTAGAAAAATCAGAAGTTAAATCTAAACCAAAATGCCCAAATTAAATCCAAAGCTCAAAGGTGCACTAAAGGAATTCACTAAAGCATACTCCTAAACAACTACCCTAAAATCCTATTTAAAATCATCTAAAAAATCCAACAAAAATCACATAGCAACATCAATATGTACACAGCCAGCACAAAATAATTCAAGATCAAACTCAAAAAAATGAGAGAGAAATAAAATGCATTGAAAACACAAGAATTGGGTGAAATTTCAAGAAGTAAGAACCTGAGTTCAAGCTTCAATTTGAGGCGTTTCTGGCTTGATTCTTGCTCCAAAACGTTCCAGATCCAATCAGTGATGATGTTAGAAGAAGATTGAAGCTTCAATTGCGCTTGAAATGGCCTCTAACAGAAATTCAATCTTTCACTTTTCTTCTTCAAGCTCCAATGGCAAACTCTGCTCTCAGCCCCAATCAATCACCAACCTTGTTTCTGATGAGTTCCTAGACACTTATAGGATGATTTAGAACCTTCTAGAGCTCAGGCCCAAGCCCAAAATCAAAAATCCAAATCCAACTTTCCTTCAAAATTTTGATTATAGAATCCCTCAATTTCCTTCAATAACTTGCTTTGGAAGCTTTGGGTATCATACACTAACCTCCTTGAATGGATCCAACTTGGTTAGGGCCTTGAATTTGGCTTTAGGAATGATTTGTGTGATGTAACTTATAAATGAAGAAATCTTATGAAAGGCCATGAATTGTGCCTCAAATGAAAAATCCACAATTGTCAATGTCTCTAAAACATAGTTTCTGATTAAAATGAGTGGTTATTTGACTTGTTTTGGACCCATAATCAATTATTTCAATTTCCCACCAAAAATGCCTTTAAATTTCTCCCTTTACAAGGCCACTTCAAGCCAATCTTTGATATGAGCCAAACCAATTCACCATGAGCTCTTGGTTAACCTAAAAACCACATTTTGAACAAGTTCCATGTTGAACAAAAATCCATTTGACAAGTGCAAGTTGGAGATTTTGACCTATGATTGAAAGTGGCCTATAATCTCACTTTCCCAAAATACCCCTAACTTGTAAACCTCATAACTTGAGTTCTACAAATCAGATGGAAGATTTCTAATACAATTTGGAAATCTAAGATCATGAGGAACAACTTTCATGTTGGCCAAACGTTCAGGTGAAACCTCCTTTTAGGTCAAAAATAGCTTGGAAGTCAGATGATTTTCACAGACAAATTTCAGATGCATCTAAGGACCTGTAACTTGTCTGGCTCATAACTTGAGTTCTATATATCCAATGGAGGACTTCTAGTACTCAAATTAAATCTAGGAGCATGATCTACAAGTTTCATGTTGGCCAAAAATGGAGATGAAACTTTCATCTTGACTTACATGGCTTGGAAGTTTGGCACTAAACAGGGGATTTTACCCTAGGAACCCTGACTTAGCAACTCCAACCATTCTTGATTCTTCTCAACTTGATCTTGAAACAATCTCTCATATGCCTCAACATCTCATTTCATGATTTAAATGACCTAGAAGTAGGCTTTGATCTTCTTCAATTGCTCATTTTGGCCTAGGATTAACCAGATGAAACCCTAGTGACATCCACTTCAATTGTGGCTCTTGCACTTGATAAAATGACTTGATTGAGCTCCAACATGACCTTCAAGGCACTTCAATAAGCTCTACCCACACATTCTCTCCTTGTTCAAGGCCTTACAATCCACTGTTGATCTTCAACTGGCTCCAAGTGAGGAGATGAGCTCCATACAAGCACTCAAACTTCTCAAGGACTCAACCCTCTGTCTGATGACCCTGATAACTTCTTAGGCTTGAATGATACCTCTGGCTAGGCTTCTTTTGACATGTATTGCACTTGATCCCCTGCACAGGTGAACAATGCTATGATATGCAAATGCTATGATGATGATATGCTAATGCAATGAAACATAAACCAAGTGATAAAAAGGTGGGGCAAATTTTGGGGTGTAACAGCTGCCCCTATTCAAGCGGCTTGGACCCGACTGGATGAAAAACGAACGGCTTTCAAACAATCGAGGTAGAAGACGGTTGAATACCAAATAACCCGGAAATTTGCCAACCGCAGAAATAAACTGCGCACAAACTGTTTGGAAAGCAATATCCAGAAGACTGAATCCGGTTGTCACGACGACAATTGATCAATCATCTAATAAAAACTTGATTTCAATATCAAACACCTGTGTGACGCCACAGGTGTCGAGTCAACAAACTAGATTACCGCCATCAATCCTCCCGAGCTATGTCACAATAAGCGGCATCGTCAAAAGACCGTATCTAGTTATCGTCCTCGACCTTCTTTTTCCGAAGAAGCGGGAGAAAAGCACTGAATCAAAGTGCTAGCCGTCAAATCATCCCGTCAACCGAAGCGCGAACTGTCGAACCATCACGTCGACTGTTGAAACATCACGTCAACCTTTCGTTCACAAGGAAACGAGCATACGCTAAATAAAAGCAAGTACTGTCGAACCATCACGTCGACCGTTGAACCATCACGTCAACCTTTCATTTACAAGGAAACGAGCATACGCTAAATAAAAGCGAGTGTTGTCGAACCATCACGTCGACTGTTGAACCATCATGTCAACCTTCCATTTCCGAGGAAACGAGCATACACTAAATAAAAGCGAGTGTTGTCGAACCATCACGTCGACTGTCGAACCATCATGTCAACCTTTCGTTCACTAGGAAACAAGCATATGCTAAATAAAAGTGAGTGTTGTCGAACCATCACTTTGACTGTTGAACCATCACGTCAACCTTCCATTTCCGAGGAAATGAGCATACGCTAAATAAAAGCGAGTGTTGTCGAACCATCACATCGACTGTTGAACCATCACGTCAACCTTCCATTTCCGAGGAAACGAGCATACCTAAATAAAAGCGAGTGTTATCGAACCATCACGTTGACTGTTGAACCATCACGTCAATCTTCCATTTCCGAGGAAACGAGCATACGCTAAATAAAAGCGAGTGTTGCCGAACCATCATGTCGATTTTTGAACCATCACGTCAACCTTCCATTTCCAAGGAAACGAGCATACGCTAAATAAAAGCGAGTGTTGTCGAACCATCACGTCGACTGTTGAACCATCACGTCAACCTTCCATTTTAGAGGAAACGAGCATACACTAAATAAAAGCGAGTGTTGTCGAACCATCACGTCGACTGTTGAACCATCACGTCAACCTTCCATTTCTGAGGAAACGAGCATACGCTAAATAAAAGCGAGTGTTGTCGAACCATCACGTCGACTGTTGAACCATCACGTCAACCTTCCATTTCCGAGGAAACGAGCATACGCTAAATAAAAGCGAGTGTTATCGAACCATCACGTCGACTGTTGAACCATCACGTCAACCTTCCATTTCCGAGGAAATGAGCATACGCTAAATAAAAGCGAGTGGGGCATCCGAAGACTTGAACAAACAACTCTGCGGGGAAATTCTGACGACAGCCGCCAAACAACTATTTCGACAACAGGTAACAACTTCAAGATTTTCAAAACTGATGTATGACAGTCTAAAGGAAATTCCGCCGGGGAAGACGAGAAACTTAACCAAGCAACTCTGATGGGGAAAAACTCTACTGGGGAAATCACGAGTGACAACTCCGAAAGTTTAAACCACGAAATCTTTTAAGGCTGACGTAACAGCAATCTGAGAAGAACTCCGCTGGGAGAGAAGAGAAACTTAACTAAGCAACTCTGCTAGGGGAGCATATGACAGGGTGAACACTATCATCGCATATCTCGCGCCACAAATCTGAATATCTGGACACCTTCCTGAGCAATAATTTCAATTATCTGCAGGAAAACACACCTGAAAATAATGAGGTAACCAACCTGGCTTATGTTTCATAATGCATATGTTTGACCATGGCGTAATGCTCCATACAGCATGGAAATGCTACGCGTTTGGGTAGATGCAAATATGATGATATATGCAAATGCAAAGGGGTGCTCCAGCAAAATAAATGCTGAAGACAAAGCCAAGTCCGCTGGGGATAACCGGGTATCACAGACATATTCCAGCAAAACAAATGCTGGAAAGGTGAAACCAACTCTGCGGGGGATAACCATCCTGCTGGGGAATGGCTCACGAGCCCTGAGTTGTGACCTTTGTTGAGGATGATCATCCTATTGGAGGAAAAACAACCTGCTGGAGAACAGAAAAGACGGTCCTGTACGGGGATGATCCTTTCAAACCACTGACAACCTGATTGTGCTCTGTGGGGATTAACCCTGCTGGGGATACTCAGCTGGGAACTGATCTGCATACTCTGATTGTACTCTGTGAGGACTCTCTCTAGGGGAGTAAATGCGCTCATAACCAACCTCCAGGAATGCACGCCCCGCTGGGGATATCAAATCTCGACCCGCTGGGGATGACATTATCCTACCAAATAAGTCATCTTGAATTGATGAGGATAATTTGATCCTGTTCTGATGCAATCCCAACTCTTCTGGGGATAAAAAACTTCGACTTCCATCTGCCGGGGAGGAAAAGCCAATTCCATCTGCTGGGGAGGAATAAATTTCACATAGCGCATATTCCTATGCTAAGGATTCTGGCTGGGGAAATGCAAACTCTTGGCTGTTTGTGGCAAGGTGACGACCTGCCCCAGTCCAAACACTTCAACTTGAAAAGACAAACTTGCCACAAACCGCAAACTCCGAAGTGGCTTTCCCCTGACCCTGCGTCAATTTCTGGTAAACTCCGATAAAAAAGAGAGGAACATTTCCTTCACTTTCGCTTTTGCTCCCCTGCTCACAGGATCTTCGTAAAATCTTCCCTTAAAAGGGCCCCGCAATCTCCATACCCTGATGGTTAGCTACGAACTACTTTCGCGTTTCGAACCTCGAAGAGATGTTTCAGATTAATCGCCTTCTGATCAACAATAGCCTTTGTGCTCTTAGGGTGGCCTTCCCCAGTCTTGCAACGACTCTGCCCCTGATTAGCTGATTCGTGGAGCAGTACTTCTAGCTGCGAGAGAGATTTGCTGAATCTCAACCTGATTGCCCCAGATTAACCATTCTTGGATGGCTGCTCTTACTGGGGATCATTTGATATAGCTAGCCACAACTTGACGGAGTATTCATGCATTCTACATTCTAACCCGATCAAACTTTCCACTGCGGAAACTTTCCTGCCGTCAAGCGCTTACTCGCAAGTAAAACAAACTGTTCCGCATAAAAGATATATTAAATGCAATGCGTATGACAGTTTTCAAAATCCAATCCTGTTCACTGGAAAAAACTTTATGACATAAACGAATCAACTATCAAAATGTCAAAATTAATACAACGCTGCAAGAAGAATCCTTTCAGGAGTCAGTTTTGATGCGGTCTTTACCGAAGTATGCTCTCGAACTAAACCTGTTTCAATTAGGACTTCTTTAGGTTGTAACGTGGTCCGGTTCACTGTTAACAAGGAAAGGATAAAGGCTCAAAATTCTTTTTAACCCACCCATTCTCCTTGATGTTCTCTGATTCTATGTTCAGCTAATGCAACCTTAGCGCTCACTTCTCAGTGGTTGGAAATTAGGAGTGATAGTTCGAGAAACCATGAGTTTCTTGAGTGACGGCCACTCACTTTTCGTATTTGACACTTGGAGTCACACGACTTGTGTTTTCGAGGATTTTTCTTTTGCAATCCGGTTCTTTTTCATTCTTCCCTAACTTTTACCTGGACTAATTCTTTTGAATTTTCGATTTTGGCGTCCAGCGGGATACCCTCATTTTTTCCTAAGTCGTTTTCAAGATTCGACTTAGCGGGCTTTTCCTTTCGATTCTTTTTCTTTCTTTTGGACAAGTCGTGTGACACTGGTTGTCTGACTCTTTAAGGAATAACGTGACTGTTTCACTCTTGACATTTAACCATTGTGGTTTTTTAGGCACGACCTCTAGAGGTGTGATTGATCCTCGAACGGACACTCCCCTTTTTTACAATTTGGACGCTCGGTCAAATTAGCTAACACCTACCCTGCCCCAGGTTAAGATTGAGGGTTTTTCGTCTTCAGAACGAACTCCTACTACTAGGCTCAAAGGGGTTGACAAGGGATTATCTTCCTTATATCTCAGGTGTTTAGGGATTTGAAACAATGCATGTACATCATCAACAGGGTTTTCTTCAAAAGCATACCTTCAGAAGCTTGCTTCTTTCGACTTTGTCATCCTCCCCGGATTCCATTTAAACAAGCGTTAGAAATAAATGAAAGCAATAGAGTGAACACGAACGGATTAATTCAAAACATGCATATTTATTTCATTGTCAATATCAATTGAAAAATAACAAGTTTTACAAGCAAAATTTGCAATTCTAACAGGAAAGAAACTACAAATGTAAAGAAATGGCACGATAAAATGCAGATTGCTGAATGCTGGGAACCAGGCTTTTCGAACTCGTCTTGCTACTGCGCCAGCCATCTTCAGCGCTGATCATCGAAGTCATCTTGATACTCCTCTAAACAGCTGCTTTCAGTGAACTCTCTCATAATCTGGACTGATACACCCACTTGGCTGGATGAAGGAAGGTCGACACCCCGAGGCGTGATAGATATCCTGTTAGAGTCCAACAAGGTTTGAATTTGGCTTCGCAGTACCTTACAATCATCTGTTGAATGCCCCTGTGCCCCAATATGGTACTCACAGCGAGCGTTGGCATCAAAACCTGGAGGGTAAGGCGGGATCATTGGATCAATCTCTTTCGGCACTATCAACCCACTTTTGACCAAATCCAGCAACAATTGACTATATGACATCGGTAGCTGCGTAAACTGCCTTTCGGGCTTCTTTGGTCTTGGTTTGGCGTGTCGTCCCTGCTGATGGTGATACGACCATTGGTTCCGGAAGGGAGATGATGTCTGATGCGCGGCCCCTAGGGGTTGTTGACTTTAAACGGTCAAGACATCTGGAAATTGAGCCTGAGATACCAAGGACTCCTTTTGCTCTGAGGCGCTCATCCTTAGGTTTAGCCCCGAAATTGGCAAGAGCTGCAGGCACGGAGATTTAGAAGTCATAAATTGCAAGGCCTCCTTGGGGTCCGATGCCATTTTGGGGACAAAAGCAGGAGTGTCAGCCTTTTCTGTAATGCCTGGAATGAGACCCTCTGTTAGACTGGTGTCGCCCGACGCAAACTTAATAGCCTTTGAGTCGATCAAGTCCTGAACTACGTGCTTAAAAGCTTTGCAGTTCTCAATGTAGTGTCCGGGTGCCCCCTCATGGAAATCACAATGGGCGTTTGCATTATAGCCGCGTGGTAGGGTCCCAGTTGGTGGATGTAATTTCCGTAATTCGACCAACCGAAGCTGAAGTAAGACTGGCAGAAACTGAGCATAAGTCATGGGGATCGGATCGAAAGTTCTTTCAGCTGACTTTACCTTCTGGGTGTTCTCCCTCTTAGACATATGATTATCCTGAGCAGCAATGCGTTGGAGAGCAAAATTCACAGCTCTTTGTCGACTATGAGACATCTGAGGCTTATCAACCTTCGGCACTGGTTGCACATGCACCAGTTCCACAGACCCGAGTGGATTAAGCATCTTTACTGCGTTTCAGGTAGCTGATCAGCTTCTTTCCTGAGCACATCCTTTAACACCTCCATGATCAAGCCCACTTGGGTCTTCAGCTGATTGTTTTCATCTTTGAGTGCCTCATGCTCCATACGCAACTCTTGCATGTTTCCCATAACCCGACTCATCTGGCCTCGGACCTCACTCAGCTTTGCTCGTACCTGTTCCATAGCCTTGTGGGGACTTATGTAATCTTCCTGATCGGATCCTGAGATAACCTGCATCAACATAGGGTTAGGAGACATAGTACGAGGCACCTGCTATGCAAATGATTTATGCAAATGCAAACATGTATCCATGCATTAGGAGGAAGTCCCCCTCGATTCTAGCTCCAAGACAAATAAAGTCTACCGTCCAATCATGGAAAAGAAAGCCTCATATATATATGGAAAGCCCGCTTGGGTAGCGTACAACAAAAGCAAAGTACAACTGAAGCAGCGGCATGACCCCAACTAACAAGCCTGGTGGTGATCAACATATTAATATAAAGAAATACAAAGAAAATCAAGTGCGGCCGCGAGCACGGAAATCCTCTAGTAACTTCTTCATATCAGGATGGTCAGGCTGGGTGAGCAGGCCCTGGATCAACAGATCCCTTTGCCTGATGGCATCCGGGAGGTTCTCAGCAATGCTCCCACACACACCTTCCTCAAAATGGTTCTCCACCCTACTCCTTTTAGCATCCGCCCGGAGTTGATAATCCAGTAGGTTAGCTTTGAGCTCAACTACCTTATATTGGGCATCTCGTCGGAGTGAGGCTTCAACCTCTATCTTCTTGTTTTTGGCCTTAACCTGTGCTTCCAACTGGACTATCTGCTGCTTCAGCTTTTCTTCCCTTTCTTTGTGGCTAGTCAAGGTACTATTCCACAGCTTCTCGGACTGGGTCAACTTCCGGTATACCCTATATAGATCTTGCTTCTTGGTGGTCAATGCCCCGTGCACTGCCTTTAGGTCCAACCCAAGACGCTCTCTTGCATCGATCTCTTTAGTCAAGTTGGCACCCAGGTGGTTGATCATCTTTGTCTGCCTCTTGCAGGTGTAGACGGCTCCATTCTTTTCTCTTCGGAGCTGAGAGATCTCATTTTCCAGTTCTTCATTGGCTTTGACTAGCTCTGCATTCTTGGCTTGAAGGTTTGTCCTGTTTGACAGGAGGAAAAGGCATCAACACTTTCGCTGCTCTGTTACGAATCCAGTCCACATAAGGAGGGTAAGCCTGATTATTGCTTTTTCCTAATGAGGTCTTTCCCTTTCGATGAATGTTGTTCCAAGCGTGTTCAAACCTAACCAGATTGCCCCCTTCTAATACGCCAGTGAGATACAGAGATTCATGTACCTCTTCGTCTTTAGGAGGTCCTCTCAAAGCATACCCGAATTGTATGATAGCAACTGATGGATTATAGTTGATACAGCCTTTCCTACCCACAAGAGGGACATTAGGAAAGCTCCCACAACTGTAAATAATTTCGCTCCCCAGACGTTCTCTATCAAACCAGTCAATGTCTTCGGCAGACAAGCTCATCAGTCGCTCTGACCATTCCTTCGTCTCTGCCGTCTTTATAAAAGGACCATCCTTCGGTAGATGAGTGACAAACCACCTGTAGAACAATGACGCACAACAGGATACACCCTTGCCCCTTCTATTTTCGTTCTTGTAGTGCACCGAATGGTACACATCTCCGAGCAAGGTTGGGATTGGATTCTTTGAGACGAAGATACGAAGAGCATCCACATCCACGAAATCTGGAATATTAGGGAATAGCATGATGCCATATATGCACAAGGACAATATAGCTTTGAACGCCACCCAACATTCCTTCTTGGCGAAGTGTCGGGCTTTCTCAGCTAGAAAAGACAGTGGGAATCCCCAGGCTCCATTTCTCTTGA
This sequence comes from Lathyrus sativus, assembly GCA_963859935.3. Classification (NCBI taxonomy): domain Eukaryota; kingdom Viridiplantae; phylum Streptophyta; class Magnoliopsida; order Fabales; family Fabaceae; genus Lathyrus; species Lathyrus sativus. The sequence goes on along the minus strand of OZ012739.1, from coordinate 143,688,631 downwards.
CAGCCTTTCCCTCTAACTCAGAAACATCAACATGCAGAGCTGGAGCAATATTAGCCAGATCTGGCTCCTGATCGATAGGCCAAAAGGGCACCTGAGCAAGAATAGGTATCTCCAATAGGACAGAGAACTCTTCCAGAGTGGGGGACAGCACATAGCTCAGAAATGTGAAGCGACGCAGCGGGGGATCATAAAACTGAAGTAGAGTCTGGAGTCTGTTCAACTCATACACCAACGGTTTGCACACAACACTGAGCAGCTTCCCATAGGTTCTTCGGAAATCTCCCATCACTTCTTTACCGGGCAAGGAAATCAAACCCCTCAGAGTAGAAATATCCGGAGTAGGAAATTGTAGGCCAAAGTTCTTCTCACACTGGGCTCCATGATGGACACAGAAAGGACAAGATTGCTAGAATCGAAGGGGGAACTGCACACCTGCAACACAGATACGTGTTAGATGCAATGCAATATGAAAATGTAAATGCAGATGCAAAATGCAGCAGGGGATCAAGTGTTGTGCGGTGTTGTGCTGTGCTGTGAAGTGCTGTTGCAAATCATAATTTAGCCTTAGCAAGAAAATACCACACTCTGATAATACAGGACTACTGAAACCCACAAAACTGATTCACTGACAAGAAACCAGGTTGTCTGAAGGTTACGGTTTCCTGCAATAAACCCGACCCCGCTCACAGGTATGAACCTAATCACTGACAAAGGTACGACATCCTATGTGTTCATCAGCGTCACAGACTTTCAAGAAACAATGATACGATACCCAGAAGGTGTGGCATCATCATCTCTTGAAGCGGCCTCACTTAGCTGAATCACAAATAATCGGTCCCCAGAGTCGACAATCTTAAGATCTGAAATCCTTTCAACGGCCCACTGGGCTGGAAATAAAAATCATCTCAAAGAACCTCGTCTGAGTGCAGATTTCGTGGGAACCTGGGTCTGGCTTATCACTCATCAAAGCCCCTTCCCACAACAGCACAATAATAATAATATCATACTGAAAATAAAGTGCGGAAAGTAAAGAAGCGATAAATACACATAACCCAACAGGTAAACACACAAGCGCTAGGAATGACTTGCACAAGGACGTTGGATCCCCAGCAGAGTCGCCAGCTGTCGCTACTGCGAAAATAAGGTGCCGGCAATGACAGAAGAGTCGCCACCTTTCGTTATTTATTCCTCAGAACAGGAAAGGAAACGATCGGAAAAAACCTGACAAAAAGGTATAAGACAAGGTCATCGCAACCATTGTCTGGGTTCGGGAGTCAGTTACGCGAGGGGAAGGTATTAGCACCCCTCACGTTCATCGTACTCGATGGGATCCACGCTTGTTGTGTTTATCTGACGGGTTTTTTAAATCTATCTACGCTAGAAGTCTGGTCTAAAAAGAAAAGAAAATGACTCGGCAAAGTATCGCACTTTATGCCTACGTATTCCCGTCTGGAACGAGAAATCAGAGTCAACGTAGTTCGCCTAACTACGGGTCAGGGGGGAAGGTTGCTCGCCAAGATATCGCATCTCGTGCCTACGTACTTTCATACGGCATGAAAGATCAGAGCAAACGTAGTTCAGGCTACGGAGAACACAGGTTTGTTCAGCTGTTTTTTATCCAAGTAAAGTTAACAATCAGTTCCAGCAATTGGTGTTTGCAGCTTGATCCTTGGAGACTTAGGCATTACCGTTTGCAGTAGAACTGATAGTTAACATAACTCTCTTTACACAAAGAGTTTTCCTGATTAAGGGTCCAAGAGGACAAAAAGGATTTGAGTGTTTGTTTTCTGTTTTTTACGGAAGAAGTGTTTTTTAGTTGTCTGTAGTTTGTACAACACTAGAGACTATGACTTAGGAGCGAATGCGTCGCATATCGTCCAAAGAACATATACTAAACACTCTAGACGATTGAGAGGAGACCGCTCAAACATCATTTTCCAAGTAGCTTAAGGCTCGTAACGCACTTGTACTAACTTGCCTTTATTATGTTTTTTTTCTGTTGTTTGAGATAAGAAGAGAAATAGACTCTCTACAGGGAAACTGACTCGATCCTACAGTTATCATGCAATATTCGTCCTATGGTTGAGGTTAGAGGGGAAACTAACTAATGTTATCATGCATGGTTAGAATCCTAATGTCTGTCATAACTTCTCTTGAAGAAGAGAAGTCAGAGTTCCTAGGGGAACATGGTAATGGAAATCAAACAGTAAGCAGAAAAAACTGTACAGAAATTACAGTAAAGATGCATGCAATGCAAGTGAGGGAGGAAATGTGTGTGGGGAAGAAGCCTCCACAATCTCATCTCAACCTCAAGCCAGATATGAATAACAGCAAAGATAATAGAAGAAAGTAAATGCAATCAAACTGACCACAAACCACACAGGCAAGGGAGCGGAGCTCTACCAAATACCAGCAAGCAAAGCCATACAGTAAAAATACAAGCAGAGGGAGAAACTCAACCTCTAATGCAATACAAGCAAGGGGAGAAACTCAACCCTTAGGATTCTCTTAGGCCTATTCAACTACATGACCTAATCTAAATGCAACACACCAAGCAAGTCACATCAATACACATCAATACAGTTAAACAAGAAGAAAACAGACAAACAGGGAAAACAAGCCAGCAATCTCCACAGCAGAGCAATCTTCTGACAGCAATCCAATCCAAAGTCTGTAGCTGTTCTTCAAGTCCACCATCTTCAAGAGAAGGAAAGGAATCCACAAGCAACCAAACAAGCTTCTACCCTAAGGAAGGAAATTGGGTGTTGGGAAGCTAGGGTAAACTCCACAGGAGCTTATCCCAGACACTCAACCAACAAAAAGATCTTTGGGGAAACCTAAGGGTTTGGCTCCTTCAAGAGGTGTGCCATATTCCCCCCACAGGAGGGACTGTGCTACCTCAAGAAGGTTCCTAAAGAGGAAAGAATGATAGAACTTTAGGAGAATGGAAATGAGAAGCAAGGTAAATTCCACAGGAACCTGCCACAGACACTCAACCAAATCCATTTCCTAGATAGCTTGCTCAGGCTCGACTCCAATGTGGAAGGCAGGGAATTCCTCCTGAGGAATTATACCCACAATGAAGGATCCTAATTAAGCAAAGGAATGTTTGAAAGGGAACTAATCCTAGGGAAAGATCATCACCTACTGGAGTCTCTAAAGAACATCAAATGTTATCTCCTAATGATCATCTATTCTAAGGTCAATTTGTAAAATAGGGAAATAAGGGAAAATCAATCCTAACAAATCTAAAGAAAATACCATATCCTCTTATATGTGTCAACATTCTATGGTAGAAAAATCAGAAGTTAAATCTAAACCAAAATGCCCAAATTAAATCCAAAGCTCAAAGGTGCACTAAAGGAATTCACTAAAGCATACTCCTAAACAACTACCCTAAAATCCTATTTAAATTCATCTAAAAAATCCAATAAAAATCACATAGCAACATCAATATGTACACAGCCAGCACAAAATAATTCAAGATCAAACTCAAAAAAATGAGAGAGAAATAAAATGCACAAATTCAACATACCATTATTTCATTATTAAAAATGCACTAAAAAGAAAATATGGAATAAAATGGAAAATGTATGGAAAATTGAAATTCAAAGCATGGTAAAATCATGAACATCCAAATCTACCTTCACAATTTTTTTCAGAATTTATTTATGACTTTTACTATTTTTTATGATTAAATTCTAACAAGCATAAAACAAAAAAATGAAAAAAAAAAGAAACTGAAACATGAACATGGCAGGGGTGCAACTAGTAAGAAAAACAAGCATTAAGGCGCCTGGGCCCAAGAAATGGGGGTGTAAATAGCATGTGGGCACTGGGCCCATTTGATTCATTAATTCAGCAAAACTCAATTCACAATAACGTCTAGGGGGGTGTATCTGGCAAGTAAAATACTTGTTAATCATGTTGGGCCTAACTAGGGGAGGGTGCGCATAGTACATGGAGCTAAGGCCCATCACAACAAAATAATTCCATTTAGCATTCCAAAATTAATAAAAGAAACATGCCAGGGATCGAACTCGTATCCCTTTGGTTCACATAGCACGCTGAAAGACTTGGATTCTCACTAAAGCAAAACGACATCGCTTGGGGGGATGTGGTACGTGGCGCCCTCACGGCCATTGGATCGTGCGACCTGGTCTTCGTTTCCATTCAATCAGACGGTGCTGGAGTCTTCTTCTCCAATTCAAAATTCCTGCAAACAGCAAGGACGCGCGCAGCCATGGCCGGACGGTAACTTCTCCGGCGAACCTTCACATGGCCCTATCTCCATCAATACTCAACCAATCGCAACGATCTTTGAATGAAAATCGCACGAAATCTCACGAGGAATCCAAATATCCTAATTAAACAGTCTAAAACTCCAAGAATAAAAAAATCTACATCCTAACCGAAAACGTATCCAATCCTAAATTGTCACTAATCATCAAATTAATTGTCCAGAAATCATCTATGACCTAAGGTAAACCTAACCACATGATTCTAATGCATTGAAAACACAAGAATTGGGTGCAATTTCAAGAAGTAAGAACCTGAGTTCAAGCTTCAATTTGAGGCGTTTCTGGCTTGATTCTTGCTCCAAAACGTTCCAGATCCAATCAGTGATGATGTTAGAAGAAGATTGTGTTAGAACACAGATTGGTTCTTAATAATATCTCTATGTTTTAATGATAACTATTATGAAATTTTGTATTGAAGAAATATATACTCTAAAATTTGCTTGAGAATGTTTGCTGCAGATGTTAAAGTAAATACCACTCCAGAAGAAAATTAGATCTGAACATAAGAAATATGCAAGGCTCTGAAGCGTCAGAAGCATCTCTTAGAAGATTCTGAACGCTGCCACCAGAAGATTCTGAGCGCTGCCTCCAGATGGATCTGAAGCAGAAGCTACAGAAGAATTTGAAGCAAGCCAGAAGCATCTGAAGCAATGAAGAAGTCTGTATGAAGAGTTTTCAAGCACAGGTACTTCAGAAGACTCTGATAGTACTAACGCTGCCAGTACTGAGGATCTGACCCCAAAACTCTGCTCTGAACTTATACACGCTGAAAGCATACTTGCTGCAAAGACTATGATTCAGCAAAACTCTGATGAACATCAGAAGGTTCTAACTAACTTAGACTCTGATGATTCTTGCTGAAAATTGTTGAAGAAGAATTCAAAGATTATGTCCGTTGGAATATCCAAACGACTCTTTCCTTATTTATGCTAGACACAAGAACACAGACAAAAAGGATTTCTCTGTGCATTCTTCTTCTAGGAAAGGTCACTTGATGTGAATACAAAAAGGCTCAGACCATTTGGTACACTATTCTCAACGTGAAAAGCTCTTGGATCACTGTGCCTATAAAAGCAAGTCTCCACTCATCTTCTTCAGTTGACGAACACACTTGAAAAGAATTCATTAAAAAGCTCTCATACAACTCATATATTCTTGCTAGAATTATTTCATTGTTCTTAATCTTAAGTGAAAAATCACAGTTGTGATAAAGCTTTATTAGAAGCATTTTAACACTTGTATTTATTATTACATTTGATTGTAAGAGAACCTTAAGAAGATCCAGTTAGGACCAGTAGTTCTTGAGAAGACTTTGAACTGTTGTTCTTAGTGCTTACTATTGTAATCAGTTGATTAAATAGTGGATTAAGTCCTTGTTTGAGAAAGTCAAATCACTCTAGAAAGGGTGGACTGAAGTAGTTGAGTTCAACGAACCAGGATAAAAATACTTGAGTTTTTACTTCTAAGTTTTATCTTCATACTTATTCAACCCCCCTTCTAAGTATTTTCTCACCTTCAGTTGGCATCAGAGCTCCGGTTCTGTGTGTGCTACCACTTCACAGTGACAGAAAAGATCCAATGAGAAAAACTTTGATATATATTTGGTTGTTACTATGGCTGATACTTCAATATCTAATATTAACAACAAATATGAAGAAAGGGATAGAATCAGCACTAAACCCCCTATGTTTGATGGGGAGAAATTTGATTATTGGAAAGACAGGATTGAAAGTTTTTTCCTTGGTTATGATGCTGATTTATGGGATTTGGTCATAGATGGATATGTTCATCCCATTAATGGGAATGGCAAGAAAGTAGATAGAAAATCTATGACAGAAGCCCAAAAGAAGGAATTTAGAAATCACCACAAGGCTAGAACAATATTGTTAAATGCACTATCTCACACTAAGTATGAAAAGATCACAAATAGAGAAACTGCATTTGACATGTTTGAGTCCTTGAAAATGACTCATGAAGGAAACCTTCAAGTAAAAGAGACCAAGGCTCTGGCTCTAATTCAGAAGTATGAAGCCTTCAAGATGGAAGAAGCTGAATCTGTTGAAGCCATGTTCTCCAGATTTCAAATACTTACAGCTAGACTAAAGGTTCTGGATAAAGGTTACTCTACTGCTGATCACGTGAAGAAGATCATCAGAAGCTTACCTACCAGATGGAGACCTATGGTGACTGCGCTGAAAATGGCTAAAGATCTGAACCAGATTTCCTTGGAGGAACTAATCAGTTCACTGAGGAGTCATGAAATTGAACTTGAGGAAGATGAGCCTCAAAAGAAAGGTAAGTCAATTGCCTTAAAATCTAATAAATCTGCTAAAGCGTTGCAGGTAATAGAGGAAAACTCTGAAGAATCCTCATCTGAAGATGAAGATGAATTATCCATGATGTCCAGAAGAATAAACAAACTCTGGAAGCATAAAGGAAAGAAGTTCAGAAACTTCAGGAAGCCTGACCAAAGAAAAGAATCTTCTAGACACAGAAGATCTGGCAAAAAGGAGGTTGTCTGCTACGAATGTAAAGAACCTGGGCATTAGAAAAATGAATGTCCAAAGCTGTTGAAAGAAAAGCCTAAAAGAAAATCTGATAAGAAAAAGAAGGTTCTAATGGCAACCTGGGATGATTCAGATACATCTGAATCTGAATCTGAGTCAGAAGAGGAATGTGCCAACGTAGCATTGATGGCAGACATAGAAGATCTGGAGGAAGGAATTTCAGGATCTGAATCTGACTCTGACGTTGAAGAGGTAATGGCTAAACTCACTAAAGATGAACTTATAAAAGTGTTATCAGAAGTTCTGAAGAGCTATAACAATATTAAGCTCAAATACAAGGAGCGTCAAAGCAATCTTGTATTTGAGAATAGTATTCTCAAATCAGAAGTGGCTGAGCTAAATGAAAAGAACTTAAAAATGAAAAATGATTTTGAATTAGCTCGACAAGACTCTGATTCTAAAACTGAGTCTGAATGCAAAAATATTTTGGAAAAATATGACTACAGCTTTCAGAAGTTTCTTGCTAAAAGCATAGACAGAAGCAAAATGGCTTTTATGATCTATGGAGTTAGCAGAAATAACAGAAAAGGAATTGGATATAAATCTTCCTCTGATTTAAATCCAAAAGCTGTTGATAAAATTATCATCAAGAAGACTCCTTTATATTCCCATTTTAAATTTGGTCACTTGAATGATATTAAACACACTTGTTCTGAAAAGAACATTCATGTGTTTAAATCTAAGGCTAGTCAGAATAAACCTTATGTTGAAAAACAGAAGTTTAGACAAACCTTCAGAACAACTAACCCAAAAGGACCCAAGAAGATCTGGGTACCTAAGAGTAAAATAATTCCTGTTGCAGATGTTCTTAGCAGCAAGGTCAGGACGCCAGTCATGGTACCTGGACTCTGAATGCTCGCGACATATGACGGGAGAAAGGTCTATGTTCTAAAGTCTGGAGCTTAGATCTGTAAGTGACGTGAAATTTGGAGGGAATCAGAAGGGCAAGATCATTGGATCTGGCACTATTGGAAATGGTAATCTTCCCTCTATTACTAATGTTTTACTTGTAGAAGCTATTAGTCAAAAGGATGGCTCAATCCTATTTAGTGGAAAGAGGAAGAACAACATTTATAAAATAAATCTTTCAGAACTTAAGGTTCAGAATGTTAAATGCCTCTTGTCTGTTAATGAGGAGCAATGGGTCTGACACAGAAGATTGGGGCATATTAATATGAGACGTATATCTCAGATTAATAAACTCAATCTGGTCAGAGGACTTCCTAAGTTGAAGTTCAACTCAGATGCTCTTTGTGAAGCATGTCAAAAAGGGAAATTTTCAAAATCCTCTTTTAAATCAAAAAATGTTGTTTCTACTTCCAGACCATTAGAATTACTTCATATTGATCTGTTTGGACCAGTGAAAACTGCATCCATCAGAGGCAAGAAGTATGGATTAGTCATTGTTGATGACTATAGTAGATGGACATGGGTAAAGTTCCTAAAACACAAGGATGAGTCACATTCTGTGTTCTTTGACTTCTGCAAACAAGTTCAGAATGAAAAAGATCTCAAAATCATAAAAGTCAGAAGTGATCATGGTGGTGAATTTGAAAACAATTTTTTTGAAAAATATTTTAATGAAAATGGCATTGCTCATGATTTTTCCTGTCCTAGAACTCCACAACAGAATGGGGTTGTAGAGAGGAAAAATAGAACTCTGCAAGAAATGGCCAGAACCATGATCAATGAGAGTAATCTGGCAAAACACTTTTGGGCAGAAGCAATCAACACAGCCTGTTACATTCAGAACAGAGTGTCTGTAAGACCTCTTCTGGAAAAGACTCCCTATGAATTGTGGAGGAACAGAAAGCCCAACATTTCATATTTTCATCCTTTTGGATGTATTTGCTATATGTTAAATACTAAAGAGAATCTGAACAAGTTTGATTCTAAAGCACAGAAGTGTTTCATGCTTGGGTATTCTGAACGCTCTAAAGGCTACAGAGTATACAATACTGAAACACAGATTGTGGAAGAATCTATTCATGTTAGATTTGATGATAAGCTTGGCATTGAAAAGCCAAAGTAGTTTGAAAGTTCTGCAGATAGAGAAGTAATTCTCACAGACTCTGAAGACTCAGAGGCAGACAAAGCTCAAGTGAAGGAACCTGAAGCAACGCCAGATGCAATTCCTTTGACTTCTCAGATGAACAACTTAAACATTTCTGAAGAATCAACTGTTAGAGGATCATCTTCCAGAATCAAAGCTTCTCATCCAGAGATGTGATCATTGGAAAGAAGGATGACCCTATCAGAACAAGATCCTTCCTCAGATCTTCTGAAGCATCATTATTTGGATTGGTGTCAATAATTGAACCAACCTCTGTGGATGAAGCTCTGCAAGACAATGACTGGATTATTGCCATGCAAGAAGAGCTAAATCAGTTCACTAGAAATGATGTGTGGGACTTAGTTCCAAGACCAAAAGGATTCAACATAATTGGAACTAAATGGGTCTTCAGAAACAAGCTTAATGAGAAAGGAGAAGTTGAAAGAAATAAGGCAAGGCTAGTTGCTCAAGGATACAGTCAGCAAGAACGAATTGATTACATAGAGACTTATGCTCCTGTTGCAAGGTTAGAGTCTATTCGCTTACTCATTTCTTTTGCTGCACAATATAACATCACTCTATATCAGATGGATGTTAAAAGTGCCTTTCTAAATGGTATTATAGAAGAAGAAGTTTATGTCCACCAACCTCCTGGTTTTGAGAGTGAAAATTTCCAGAACATGTTTTCAAACTAAAGAAATCTCTGTATGGTTTAAAACAAGCTCCTAGAGCTTGGTATGAGAGATTAAGCAATTTTCTTCTGGAGAAAAATTTCATCAGAGGCAAAGTGGACACAACACTCTTTTGTAAAACATTTAAGAAAGATCTTCTAATTTGTCAACTATATGTGGATGATATTATATTTGGATCTACCAATACTATGCTGGGAAAGGAGTTTGCTCAATGTATGCAGGCAAAATTTGAAATGAGTATGATGGGAGAATTGAGATTCTTTCTGGGAATTCAAGTCAACCAAACTCCAGAGTGCACTTACATTCATCAGACCAAATATGTTAAAGAACTTCTGAAGAAATTTAACATGACTGATAGTAAGATGGCAAAGACTCCCATGCATCCAACTAGTACACTAGGCAAGGAAGAGGTAAGTAAGAAAGTAGATCAGAAACTCTACAGAGGTATGATAGGATCTCTTCTCTACTTAACTGCTTCTAGACCTGTCATTCTGTTCAGTGTATGCTTATGTGCAAGATTCCAATCAGATCCTAGAGAATCACACTTAACAGCTGTTAAGAGGATTCTAAGGTATCTGAAAGGTACTTCTAATGTGGGTTTGTGTTACAGAAAATCTGATGATTTCAAATTAGTTGGATTCTGTGATGCTGATTACGCTGGAGACAGAGTGGAAAGAAAAAGTACTTCTGGAAGTTGTCAATTTCTAGGAAGAAATCTAATCTCTTGGTACAACAAGAAGCAACCCACAATTGCACTATCAACTACAGAGGCAGAATATATTGCTGCTGCTGGATGTAGCAAGCAGATGCTCTGGATGAAAAGTCAGCTAGAAGACTATCAAATATTTGAAAGTAACATTTCTATATTCTGTGATAATACTTCTGCTATATGTTTGTCTAAAAACCCCATTTTACACTCTAAGGCAAAACATATAGAAATTAAACATCATTTCATCAGAGACTATGTTCAGAAGGGAATTATAAACTTAGCCTTTGTTGATACAGATCATCAATGGGCAGATATTTTCACAAAACCCCTTACTGAAGATAGGTTCAAATTCATTCTGAAAAATATTGGTATGGATTTGTGTCCAGAATAATATTTGTCAGAAGCAAAATTTTCAGATGTAAAATGTTTATAACTCTGAAGTATTTCATTTGTTGCTTATTAGATTTATGTTCATTTGTGTATCTGAACTAACCAATCTTAGAGGATCTGAATGTTGGCTAATGTTTCATTTCTCAAGAGAATTCAGAAGCACATGCAAGCAAACACGTGTCACTCTAAATCTGAAAAGATGGCGTGTACACTACTGAAGAGACGTTTGAGGTATGGTTTAAATAGTGAAAATCTTGATTTTCCCCCCAATTTGTCAGAATCAATTAATGCTTGAAATGATTTTTATTCTCTTTCATTAATTGCCATTAAATGCTATGTAAAAAACATGCTTTGTATGTCTGTTGAGTGTCTTAGTTGTTTTCTATAAATACCACATTTCACACCCATTTCACACTTTTCACAACACAAGCAAGTTTATGCATTTCTGTCTTCTATTCTCTCTTCACAAAAACCCTAAACCCTCGTCAAAATTATCTTCATCATCTTCAATGGCAACCTCATCTTCTACAGCAGCTCAGTTTCAATCAACCATGGCTGCAGTTACTTCTGCAAATATGGGTGTGACTCCATTTACTGTACCTAAAAGAACTTTGTTAACTCCTGTTGACAAACTTGAAGTTCTCTGTGAATCAATGGTGGAATTTGATTCGCTAGCTGAAAATGGATTTGAATTTCATTCAATAATTGATGCACAAGGCTGGGTAAAATACTTTAACAGATTATTTGGACCAGTTTACCCTCATCTGGTGAAAGAATTCTGGATACATGCTTCTGTTTATCCTAAATTCATCTTGTCTTCTGTTCTGGGTAAGGAGATTATAATTACTGAAGATCTAATCATGAAACTCATAGGGTATGAGGAGACTGATGGAGTATGTCATCTGCCAGCTGGGCGTGTAGACATGGAAGAAGTTTATGAGGAAGTCATCACTTCTGGACAGGCCTCCAACAAATTTAAAGATCTGAAGCCTGACTACAAAATCTGGGCAAAGATTTTTATGGGATGTATTCATCACAGAAAATCTACAAATTCTCCAGATTATGTGAACAATGAACAACTCTACTTCATGTACTGTTTAAGTCAGAGCACTAAGGTAGATCTCCCTTACATTCTGTTCATGCATTTATGGAACCATATCAATGCTTCAAGAGAATCTGTAAAGGAAAAGGGTCAGAAGATCAGAACATGGATTCCCTTTGGAAGGTTAATTTCAGACATTCTGACAGAGAATGGTCTGGTGACGGCTCTGTATGAAGCTGAAGTCAAGGATGAACTTGAATCCATTGTTGGAAAACCTCTGAATGCAAAGAGTCTTCAGAGACTAAAAATTGTAGAGGAACTCTCATCTGCACCCAAGAAGCTGAATGTTTCTGAAATCAGTCAGAAGCAAATTCCAGTTGAAAACTATCCACTGTTTTGTGCTGAAGAACCAAGGGAAATAATTGTGAGATATATTGATGCATGCAAAGCAGATGGAACGCCCAGTCCTGCAGATATTCTGAAAAGAGCAAGAGAACCAATTCCTGATGTATGCAATGAGAACACATGGAAAAGAGGTCAATCAGAGGCAGAAGAAGTTGCTGCTCAGAAGAAGCCAAAAGTTGCTGATAAGCCTCAGAAGCTGATCAAAAGAAAAACATCTGGAGACGTTCCCTCTGCTCCCACAAAGCGTATCAAGATTAAAGGTACCAAATCTTCTGTATCTTCTTTCAATAACATTGTTTTAAATGAATCAACATTTAGTTCTATTCCCAAACCCCCTCCTACTCAAAAACAATCTGTTCCTGCTCCATCTCAAAAATCTGAACCATTAAAAATTCCTTCCCCACAAAAATCATCTGATCCCATTTCCACTACTCCATTAAAATCCTCTGTTATTCCATCGTCTGAACCAACAACAACAACAACACCAACAAATCAAACTCCACCGCCTATAACAAAACCAACAGAATAATCTGCACCACAATAACAACAACCAGAACAACAACAACAACCAGAACAACAACAACAACCAGAAAAACAACAATCAAACACATCTGAACCTATATCTGAACAACCTACTTCTGAACCACCTACATCTAAACAACCTGCATCTGAACCTCCATCAAAGCCTTCTGAGCATCAATCAGAACCAACCAACCCATCTAAAACAAATATACCTGAGACAGAGGTTCTAGAAGTTACACCTCTCAAAACTGTTTTTGAAGTATCTTCTACGTCTTGTACTCCAACCACATCCTCAAACTCATCAGAATCTGATATACACCCAGATATTCTGTCACCTCCCTCTCTCAAAAATCTTGCAGTTAACCAACCAGAACCACCTGTTTCATCAGACTCTCTCATTCCCAATCCCATTCCAAAACCTAAGCCAAGGAGATCTGAATTCGTATCCCTTGCTTCCTTTAAACCACTCCCCACTGATCCACTTTCTTATGTTTTGAAAGTTAAAAATTTCTATGACATAATTGAACCATCTGACACTATCACCCCTCTTAAACCCAAGATTTCCATCATTCTACCATCTGTTCTTCAAACCTATATAAAAGAACTGTCATAAATGACTTCATCAGAACCTCTTTTATCTGATACATATGCATTCATTCCTTACTCTTCTACCGTATTTGATGTTGTTTCCTATGCATCAGATGCAAAACCATCTATGTTGAATGCTTTAATCAGATCAAAAACTGTCATTTCATCTGATCCTCCATCCATACCCTTCTACCCTCGCCCTCTGATCACCATTCCAAAATTCACCATTCCACCTTCACCTCAACCCAAGCCAATCACATTGGAAACTCTTCTAAAACCAAAACCTAGGCTGAATGTTGATCATTTCTTTACAAGTTTTTTGAAAGAAATAGAGATGCATTTAGGATCTGTACAGAGGAAGTGCTTATCAACAATGGATGCAAATGAATCTGATGCTGTTTGGAATAGCATCATCAACAGATTTAATACTGTAGCATCAAATCTGAAGAATGTATGTTCTGATGATGCGAAGCTCAGATTTGCTGAAACTGCTAAAAGTTTATTCTGGACTGTTAAAAGATCTTCACCATTGCTTCTTAAAGATGCTCCTTCATCATCTGAAGTATGTGATACAGAAGTAAATACTGAATCTGCATCTGAAGACAACCCTCTGGCTATGACTCTTGTAGAACATCCCTTTGGATCTGCTGCTCCTGACTCTGAATCCCTTATGGAAATTGACTATGTTCCTGCTTCAGAATATGTCCCACCTTCTTCATTTGAGATCAAGAAAGAGTATCCAGATCTTGAAGATAAGATTGCAGTTCTGGAAGCTGGTCAATCAGAGATTAAGTCATGGATGGCAAATCAAGATAAGAAGTCTGAAGACATGGCTCAGTGGATGTCCAAACAAGATCAGAAGAATGAAACCATGGCTAAGTGGATGTCAAAGCAGGAACAATCATCCTCTAAGATCACTGATCTATTGAAGATGATTTTGTCAAAACAAACTTAGTTTATTTTTTATCTGATGTTTGCACATGTACTTGAATTTTCTTTCTGATGTTTTTATTATTTGCTCTGAATGAATGAATGACTCAATGTTTTCTCTACATGATTTATCTTTTATGTATTTCCTTTTATTTGTCTTTTAACAGTTTTTACTTTTTGATTATGACAAAAAAGGGGGAGAAAATAGATCTGACTGTTTAAATAAACTCTACCTAAATAAGACATCAGACATATCAATTCTAACTAACGTAAACTCTGAGTGTTTCAGAACATTTGATAAATCTGATATATTCTTTAAAAGAAACTCTGAGACTCCCAGATCATATCTAACTCATCAGACTCTGACTCTGAAACATGCAAGATCAAATGTTTAGAACAATCAAGCTCTAATTCTGAAAAGAATACTCAAGAGAAAAAAGGAAGTTTCTATTCCTTATTAATATTCAATTCAGGGGGAGATTCATCATCTCAGGGGGAGTTATAATTATTTTCTTTTCCAACTGAACAAAATTTCTGATATTTTTTGTCATCATCAAAAAGGGGGAGATTGTTAGAACACAGATTGGTTCTTAATAATATCTCTATGTTTTAATGATAACTATTATGAAATTTTGTATTGAAGAATTATATACTCTAAAATTTGCTTGAGAATGTTTGCTGCAGATGTTAAAGTAAATACCACTCCAGAAGCAAATTAGATCTTAACATAAGAAATATGCAAGGCTCTGAAGCGTCAGAAGCATCTCTTAGAAGATTCTGAACGCTGCCACCAGAAGATTCTGAGCGCTGCCTCCAGATGGATCTGAAGCAGAAGCTACAGAAGAATCTGAAGCAAGCCAGAAGCATCTGAAGTAATGAAGAAGTCTGTATGAAGAGTTTTCAAGCACAGTTACTTTAGAAGACTCTGATAGTACTAACGCTGCCAATACTGAGGATCTGACCCAAAACTCTGCTCTGAACTTATACACGCTGAAAGCACACTTGCTGCAAAGACTCTGATTCAGCAAAACTCTGATGAACATCAGAAGGTTCTAACTAACTTAGACTCTGATGATTCTTGCTAAAAATTGTTGAAGAAGAATTCAAAGATTATGTCTGTTGGAATATCCAAACGACTCTTTCCTTATTTATGCTAGACACAAGAACACAGACAAAAAGGATTTCTCTGTGCATTCTTCTTCTAGGAAAGGTCACTTGATGTGAAGACAAAAAGGCTAAGACCTTTTGGTACACTATTCTCAACGTGAAAAGCTCTTGGATCACTGTGTCTATAAAAGCAAGTCTCCACTCATCTTCTTCAGTTGACGAACACACTTGAAAAGAATTCATTAAAAAGCTCTCATACAACTCATATATTCTTGCTAGAATTATTTCATTGTTCTTAATCTTAAGTGAAAAATCACAGTTGTGATAAAGCTTTATTAGAAGCATTTTAACACTTGTATTTATTATTACATTTGATTGTAAGAGAACCTTAAGAAGATCCAGTTAGGATCAGTAGTTCTTGAGAAGACTTTGAACAGTTGTTCTTAGTGCTTACTATTGTAATCAGTTGATTAAATAGTGGATTAAGTCCTTGTTTGAGAAAGGCAAATCACTCTAGAAAGGGTGGACTGGAGTAGTTGAGTTCAACGAACCAGGATAAAAATACTTGAGTTTTTACTTCTAAGTTTTATCTTCATACTTATTCAACCCCCCTTCTAAGTATTTTCTCACTTTCAGATTGAAGCTTCAATTGCGCTTGAAATGGCCTCTAACAGAAATTCAATCTTTCACTTTTCTTCTTCAAGCTCCAATGGAAAACTCTGCTCTCAGCCCCAATCAATCACCAACCTTGTTTCTGATGAGTTCCTAGACACTTATAGGATGATTTAGAACCTTCTAGAGCTCAGGCCCAAGCCCAAAATCAAAAATCCAAATCCAACTTTCCTTCAAAAATTTGATTATGGTATCCCTCAATTTCCTTCAATAACTTGCTTGGGAAGCTTTGGGTATCATACACTAACCTCCTTGAATGGATCCAACTTGGTTAGGGCCTTGAATTTGGCTTTAGGAATGATTTGTGTGATGTAACTTATAAATGAAGAAATCTTATGAAAGGCCATGAATTTTGCTTCAAATAAAAAATCCACAATTTTAAATGTCTCTAAAACATAGTTTCTGATTAAAATGAGTGGTTATTTGACTTGTTTTGGACCCATAATCAATTATTTCAATTTCCCACCAAAAATGCCTTTGAATTTCTCCCTTTACAAGGCCACTTCAAGCTAATCTTCGATATGAGCCAAACCAATTCACCATGAGCTCTTGGTTAACCTAAAAACCACATTTTGAACAAGTTCCATGTTGAACAAAAATCCATTTGACAAGTGCAAGTTAGAGATTTTGACCTATGATTGAAAGTGGCCTATAATCTCACTTTCCCAAAATACCCCTAACTTGTAAACCTCATAACTTGAGTTCTACAAATCAGATGGAAGATTTATAATACAATTTGGAAAGCTAAGATCATGAGGAACAACTTTAATGTTGGCCAAAAGTTCAGGTGAAACCTCCTTCTAGGTCAAAAATAGCTTGGAAGTCAGATGATTTTCACAGACAAATTTCAGATGCATCTGAGGACCTGTAACTTGTTTGGCTCATAACTTGAGTTCTATAAATCCAATGGAGGACTTATAGTACTAAAATTAAAGCTAGGATCATGATCTACAAGTTTCATGTTGGCCAAAAATTGAGATGAAACTTGCATCTTGACTTACATGGCTTGGAAGTTTGGCACTGAACAGGGGATTTTACCCTAGGAACCCTGACTTAGCAACTCCAACCATTATTGATTCTTCTCAACTTGATCTTGAAACAATCTCTCATATGCCTTAACATCTCATTTCATGATTTCAATGACCTAGAAGTAGGCTTTGATCTTCTTCAATTGCTCATTTTGGCCTAGGATTAACCAGATGAAACCCTAGTGACATCCACTTCAACTGTGGCTCTTGCACTTGATAAAATGACTTGATTGAGCTCCAACATGACCTTCAAGGAACTTCAATAAGCTCTACCCACACATTCTCTCCTTGATCAAGGCCTTATAATCCACTGCTGATCTTCAACTGGCTGCAAGTGAGGAGATGAGCTCCATACAAGCACTCAAACTTCTCAAGGACTCAACCCTCTGTCTGATGACCCTGATAACTTCTTAGGCTTGAATGATACCTCTGGCTAGGCTTCTTTTGACATGTATTACACTTGATCCCATGCATAGGTGAACAATGCTATGATATGCAAATGCTATGATGATGATATGCTAATGCAATGAAACATAAACCAAGTGATAAAAAGGTTGGGCAAATTTTGGGGTGTAACATTGGCGAACACCCTTTTCTTTTTTCCCCCGTAGTTTCACGAACTACGTTGCTCTGATTTCTCATGTCTGTTGTGAATACGTAGGCACAAGACGACGATGTCTTGGCGAGCACCCTTTTCTTTTTTCCCTCTGTAGTTTCACGAACTACGTTGCTCTAATTTCTCATGCCAGATGGGAATACATAGGCACAAGACGACGATGTCTTGGCGAGCATACTTTTTTCTTTATCCGTAGTTTCACGAACTACATTGCTCTGATTTCTCATGCCAGATGAGAATACGTAGGCACAAGATGGTGATGTCTTGGTAAGCACTTTTCTTTCTTTTCCACCTTTTCCCCGAGAAGGACATGCTACGTGCGTTCTACCACAAACAGGTAACGCCTAAGTCTCCTACGAGCGAGCAGCAATACACCTAAACTGCTAGAATGCGTACGTTAGCATCATCTACCAGAACTTTACTAGTCAACCGTAGGCCGAACTACGACTTATCTGATTCTTTACTTCTTTTAAGTAAAGATACATAGGCACAAGGGCCACAATCCTTGCTGAGCATATTCCCCCCTTTTGACCCGTGGTTCCCCGAACTATGTTGACTCTGACTTTCTCATATCTGTTGAGAATACGTAGGCCTAGGACCGCGAAGTCCTACCGAGTCTCTATTTCCCTTGTTACCTCTCTTTCCTATATTTTTAACCTCTCTTGGAACACTTAGAAATCAATATATTTAAGAAAATAACTTCACACCTCGACAAACAAATGGTTCCCATCGAGTACGATGGATGCGAGGGGTGCTAATACCTTCCCTTTGCATAACTGGTTTCTGAACCCGTTCTTTGGTCGCGAGACCATCTTATCCATTATTTTCTTAGGGTTTTCTCGATGTTTTCCTTTCCCCTCATGGGATAAATAAAGTTCGATGGCAACTCTTCTGTCTTTCCTTTCGCCTCTCCGTGGTTACATTTTTCAAGTAGCGACACTGTTGTGTTCCAGTTTCTTCGTGCAATCGCTCTATAACTTATGAAAACCTGAAATACAAATAGAATACGACATAAATCAATTAAACATAGTAAAATGACATCAAATAACATGCGTTACGAGTCTATAAACATGATACATTTTCACGTTATCAGTGTCCCATTTGAGAATCAACCACATCTTATCCCTCACAAGAGGTCGTACCTCACCAATCCATAATGGTTGTGCCTCACCATCAAAAGGAACGAGGTAGTCACAACCCTTACAAGAAAAATGAACAAGTGTCACATGATTTGTTCCAAAAAAGAAACGAAAAATCAATAACGAGGGAAATAGAAAAAGCCCGTTAAGTCGAAAACTTGAAAACAAGTGACTTAGACAAAAGTTAGGGCATCCCGCGGGACTAAAAACTCAAAAGAAAAATCAGTCCAAGCAAAATCAGGGAAATAAAAAAAAAGCAAAGGATCAAAAGCAAAATCCTTAACAAGAACAAAGTCGTGTGACTTTGAACAAAAGATCAAAAGGAGAGTGATTGTCACTCCAAAAACCTTAGTGTTTCCTTGACTATCACTCATATCATTCAATAATCTATTGAAAGGTGAGTGCTTGCGTTGAATTAGCTGAACATATGACCAGATAACATCAAGGAGAATAGGTGGGTTAAACAAACTTTGAGCCATAAATCCTTTTTTCTCAAACCATGAACCAGACCATGATACAACCCTCAAAAGATCTAATTGAAGCAGGTTAGTTTGAAAGTATACTTCGGTAAAATTGCATCAAAACTAATTCCTAAAATGATTTGCTTACCATTCGTGTTAGTATCGATGTGCCATTCTAATCAGTGATTCGTTCACTATATGTCACACTATTGTCTCACTGAACCAATTTGGATTTCAAAACTATCACAGGCATTACATTAAAATTATCATTTTCAAAACAAACAGTTTCATTTACGAATAAGCATTTGACAACAAGAAGTTTCTACAATGGAAAGGTTGATCACACTAAAGATACAAATTGTCTGAGTACTCCGTTGAGCAAGGGAAAGTCACTTCAAATGATTACACCAAGGGGTAAAGTAATTGAAGACTACTTTGAGAAGAAGAACAAGCCACTCCAAGATTCAGTCAATCTAGGGAAATGAGGTTGAGATTTGATAAATCTCACAAAGATCAGTTAGTCAGGGGCATTCCTTAAAAAATCATCTAGTCAGGGGTAAAGTCACTTCAAGGCTCGTACTGGTGTTAGTTCATAAATTCGAAACCTCTTATGGATTAAGATATTTAAATAAAATATTAAAGTCTTTTAATTTAGAGGTAAAGAGCCTGTCGAAAGGCCTGAGACCTTCGAAAGAGGAAGTTAAGATGTTTTGGGGACTTAGAGAAAATTATGAACTTTGGAGAGATTGGCCTTCGACCGATATACTATTTGGTGATCAATTAAGTATTTGAAATTCAAATAATGGAGGGAGTAGTTTTATTTCCTGATGACTAAGAAGGAGAAGTGGCACCCGTTGGGTAAAGGACTTCATGCACGGTGACATGTGTCGGAAGATGATGACTTTAGGTGGTTATTATTAGTTTTTTTTACTATTATAAATAGGAGTTTTTAGAGATAGAATTAGTGTGTTGTAATTTACTATTTGTGCAAGTCACTCCTAAGTTTACTCAAAGAATCCGAGTGTAGAGAAAAGAGTATTAAGGAGAATGCACGTGATGTAAACACACCATCTTTACTTTTCAATGAAGTTTACTTTATTTGCTTAACTTTACAAAGTTTTCTTTACCTTTATTGCAACCTTCCTTTTTTTATGAGCTTTACTTTATCTTCTTCCTCAATCCTTCTCTAAGACTTCTATCTCTTTCCTTCTAAAACTTTATCTTCTCTTTCTCTTTTAGTCGAATAGGTACTTCTTAAAACCTTTTACCGCAATACTGTTGAAATGTGAAACTTAGATAGATTTCCAAAATAAAGAATCTGTAGCACATGTTTTAGGATCAATCTGATCGATCCTGTGAGTCACCAAAGTTAGATTTGGAAGATCAGCGGTTGTTTTCCATTTTTCAAGGAAAACAAAATTGCACGCCCAGTGGGACAGTGCTAAAAGTTTTTTTTACTAGTATAAGCAAAACTTGCAGAATTATAATTTTTATTGGTCTTTCGTAAAAAAGTTCGTGTTATGTTACTGAGAAGTGGTAAAATTTCCGCTATAAACGAAGAGAGACTAACAAGACGAAGCATTAGGAATATGGCGACATATATAAATCAGCCAAACAACCCTAACTCTCAAGGAGACGGTTCTAACAAAGGACCGAGAAACGATGTAGTTCCGCCTTCGATACCTTTGACCAGAGAGCAAATAGTGCCTCCGGCAAGAGTGGAACCAGTACCATCAGTATTGGGGCCTGGGTCGACAGTCGTAAGGGCTCATAATCAACCAGTGTTGGAGCATATTGGACCTCAAGCGTCGAATCCCCAAACACCACTAGGAGGAAATTTGGCGTCTAGACAGTTTGCTCCTCCCGGGTTTTCGCAATTACCGAGAAACCCCCCGTACGGGATGCCAACAACTGTAATGCAAGGGCTCTAAAACGCTCCTCCAATATTCTCAGATAATGCAATGGCTTCGCCATTGCAAGGATTAGAGTCTGGGTTGAACATTGGTCGAAATCCCCAAAGTCTAAGCCTGGGATATTCGACGCAAGGCCCTAATTTAACCAATACTTTGGTGGCGTGTTTAAGACAACAAATGGATGAGAGCAATTTGCAAATGGTTCAAACTTTGTCCCAGACCATGGGTGAAATCTTTCAACCATTAATCCAAAACACCAACCAAACCAATCAACAGTTAGCAGCGCAGTTGACATGGTTGGCTGAATTTATGGGAGTACCTCTTGTGGTTAGGAACCAGGCCCCAGTGGAAAACCTGCCACGATGGGATTTAGGGAACCTAACTGAGCCCAATTTAGAGAATCAAGGGAGATTCGAACTCCCCAGGCTTAAACCAAACAAAGTCGAACCCCTAAGGGACCAGGTACCAATCCCAGGGGAAAAGGGACCTAGGAGTAGTCATAGTGAATCGTAACCAGGACGCAGACAATGTCGTCCAGCAGGTTCGACGTAATAACATAGCTGTCTATAAAAACTTAGCGTCCATGGTCGAAAGTATCATGGCTCGAAACGGTGTAAACACTGGGTTCACTAGGCCAAACTATACATCTCCAATAGTGGATTACATCCTTCAGGCCGAGTTACCTCCTAGAACGAAAGTGCCCAAATTCACTAAGTTCTTAGGAGATATGACGAAATCTAATGTCGAACATGTGGCTCGTTATATAATCGAGGCAGGAGAGATAGCCAATGATGAGAGCCTTAGAATAAAATATTTCCCAAGTTCTCTCACTAAAAATGCCTTCACTTGGTTTACAATGCTACCCCCTAATTCAGTGTGTAATTAGACCCAGTTGGAACGTTTATTCCATGAACAGTTTTATATGGGACAAACCAAGATTCGTCTAAAGGAACTTGCTAGTGTGAAACGTAAGTTTTCTGAGCCAATCGAAGAGTACATCAATAGGTTTCGACTGCTCAAGGCTAGATGTTTCACCCAGGTGCCTGAACATGAGTTGGTCGAAATGGCTGCAGGGGGCCTCGACTATTCCATTAGAAAGAAGTTAGACACCTAGTACCTAAGGGACATGGCTCAATTAGCCAATAGAGTCTGACAGCTGGAACGTCTTAAAGACGAAAAGGCCAAGTTCAACAAAAGCAAGAAAGTAGCTTTTGTCGAATATAATGAAAACATTGAGGGTGTACGTGAAGACCCCCTATATTTCGACGAAGGTGAGGTAGATCTTGCTAAACTGAAACAAGGTCCCCCCTATGCTTGCAAAGTATTGGCTCCCCCACTGGGGAAAAGTTTCGTCGAATCTGAAAAGAACGACAACTTCCCAAAGAAAACATATACTTTCGACATCACGAGATGTGATGAAATTTTTGATTTGTTAGTTAAAGATGGGCAAATGATAGTGCCACCTGGTGCTAAAATGCCGTCTTTAGAGAAAAGGAAAAAAAGAGGGTTTTGTAAATACCATAATTTTTTGGGTCACAAAACGTCTCAATGTTTTCTTTTCAGGGATCTAGTTCAAAATGCAATCCAAGAAGGAAGACTGAAATTTGGGGAGAAAGCCAGCAGTCAGATGAAGGTCGACACAGACCCCCTGCAGGTGGCAGACGCCCATTCTACAGAGCCTACAGAGACCAACATGGTCGAAGCTACTGATGGCTACGATTTTTCAATCAACATGTTAGAGGTTACTGATAATCTCGTGGATGGGATTGTAACAGCAAAGGTCGTTATGGGTTTTGGACAAGAGAATTGTGTGAGGGTGGCTAATGATGGCCTCGACCAAATTATTGACGATCCAGGTTCAAAAGACATGGAAAATCCAAGTTTGGTAATGGTGACTAAGGAAACTGCTGATAGCTTCGTCAAGATGGACCAGGCCACCAAGGGTTTAGAGTTGGACTTGGCAAAGCTCGACCTGGGCGAAGGTGTCGACGCCAATATGGTGGAAATAACTCAGCATGAAACCATAGGAGATAGCGAATCAAATTGTTAGGAGGAACTCAATGAAGTAGCTTACCCAGGACACGAAGAGTCAATTGTCGATTTTCTTCACCGTTGCAAGGGGAAAGGGTCCAGTGTAATGTTGTGTCCTAGGTGTAGCGCCATCTTCGACAAGAAAGCTACCCAGAAATTAGGAGGGACGCGCAGATTAAAACAAGGTAGGGAGAAACCCAGGTTCGATTCTCGGGGTAATCTCCTAAGAAGGTCTGAGCCTCACACCAGGGCCCCAAGAGCTAGACCCACTAGCTTCAAACCCGTTGCTGAAACTGCTAGTGGCAAATGGATGAAGTCTAACGAGGACAGACAACAAGGACGGCAGAAGTGGATAAACTTTGAGGTCAATCGAGGGTCTTCAGTTACCTAACATAAGGAGTTTCAGTCCTCTAAAACTGCCCACATATCTGAGAACTACAAGGGGAAGAATCCCATGTCTCGATCGCAGTGGAGACGAGACATTTTACCAGTTCTGGTGAATTTTTAAATCTGACCAAACTCTGTAATTTTCCGAGTAGTTTATTTCGCGCTAATTATTTTGTTGCGGTTGATTTAACTTTTCGGGAACTTGGGCGCCCGATTTTTATTCATTTCTAGCCGATTTAGTTTTATATTTTCATCAAAATATTCAAAATAATAAATTAGAATTTCCATACTTGCATTTTATTTTAACATGTTTATTTAACAAGTTGTGAATTTTTTAGTTGTTTTTTGATTTAATTCTATTTAAATTAATTAAAACTTCTAGAAGGGGAAACTTTGGCATTTTAATTGAGTCTGTTTCTTTGATTTAATTTGAATCGTTAATTCAAATTAAATCAAAGGTCCACATGCATTATCCTCATATTTTCTTAGTAGCCAATCACAAATTAACTTTTATTATATTTGTTCAAATTAACTAAAAAATCAGAAAAATAAATGTATCCTCTTTTAACTAGGTGATACTTGTCTTTGTACTATTAGTTGTTTTTTAAATTTTGTCTCCTCATCCAATTATAAGTTGACACATAACCCTTGTGTGTTGGCAATTTTATTTCATGATAATAATCCTAATAAAAATTAATTAAAAAGAGAGAAGATAAAGACTTCACTCCCCACAAGCGCATGATATGGGGGAGCTAGGAAAGAAAAATCCAGAAAATATCTCTATCCCTCCTTCAATTATTAGACACGTGGTGGTTGGTGATGAAAAGAAAAACAGTTTTCTTAGAGGATGACTATACAAAAGCGACCTTAAATATAGGGACCACTCCACTCATTATTTTTATGATTATCGCTCTCAAACGGAACCAAAAGAAAATAGAAAGGAGAGAGGAGGTGCTTTTTCTTCTCTCAAAAATTCTTTCCTCGAAACCCTTCATCACTTCCCACTGCCAAAAATCTTCCCCCTTCTAACCGTTTTCAACTTTTGATCTCCATAAATCTTCCATCATTCATCACTTAATGTCACTCATTCCCTCATTCAATAGTCCCTCATCATGTAAATTGTTCCACATAAACTCACCTCCGCCATGTTAGACGATGGCACGGATCTAGAAGGGGGGGGGGGGTTGAATAGATCCCTTATTTAAAAAATGAGTCGACGCTACCAATAAAATGGTTTTTAAAAATTGTTTAATTTGCGGAAGCAGATGTGGAAAATTACCATCTATAACGAACGGTTACTAGAAAACCAGATATGCATTTTAGCCGATGGAATCGGATAACGAGTAATGAGAATCACTACGCTAGTCACACTCTCAATTTGATTTAGCTCACAAAGTGGTATGACTAGTTCCAATGCCTTAAAATGTTACCATAATAAATGGACAACACACAAGGCTTTTCGTTCAGGCAATTTATCAAAAACTTGGCGTACAGGGCACTTCAAGTGAGTTCAGCTTTGAGTAATTTGCTCTAATTTCCTTGTACAATCAATGATTGTACTAGAGTCAAAAACAGTCCAACACTTACTCAAATCAGTCCTAAATTTGATATAATTGCTCGTACTAAAACCACACAAATATTAAGCAATGTAAAAACGAAAGGTAAAAGGCACAAGGATTTGTTGAGGCAGTTCCCTCGTCATCCTCACTTCGGGGTACGTCTGCCCTTAATTCTAACAATAGAATTGAGCTCTTATAATATAAATTTAACCTGTTGTAGAATCGTATATACAAGAATGAAATAGCAATTGACCAAACAAACTCCTTTGTTGTTGTAGAAGCTATCTCCTCTTGTCCCTTGATTCGAGTCGAATCAAGTCCTTCGACAGCTTGTGTATGAACCTCCGATTACAGCTCTATGTTTGAACAACCTTCCATCTTCAAACCCCAGCCTGGCTGATCTCAAACACTCACGTGTCAAACCCGAACTTCTCCTTCACAATTCGCCGATTACCGCTACTAGATCGACGAAACCCACCGCTCCTCGATCACCTTCACTCGGTCGAATATATGTTGAGAAGACTCGTCCAAAAACCCCCAAATGCAGAGAATCTTGGAGGACAAAACCCTAGAGGTTTTATTCAAGAAAAACCTGTCAACTCCTTAACCCGACCCGGATTACCCAATCACGGCTTCGAACGTTATCACCTTAGACAATCCATAATGCACAACAAAGATTATTGTGTGTGATTGTTGTAATATGAAATGTAGAAGATGAAGATGATGAGAACTTGAATTGACACCTCTTTCACTTTTCTTGTTTTTGTAATTGATTCAATTGATATTAAATGAATAGAGCAACTGGATATTTATACCAGACAAAACATTTATAACTGATAAAACCAACTTTCAAAAATAATAGACAACTCAAAAATTATGCAGCAAACAGCGAGCGGTCGACCCATGCTGTGTCAAAAATTATGCAGTGTCGACCTGAGCTAACCCGAGGAAACATATTGTGCAAAACACACAGATATGCATCGACCGAAACAAGGCATACATCAACGGAAAACCTGAATTTTTTGACAAATACAAATGACAACAGTATGCGTCGACCGGTAGGTCGACCATACCAGACCCGAGAAAAATGCATTTTTAAGGCACTTGCCATGAGTCGACCGGAGCAGAGTTTAGGTCGACTCAAAGACCTGAAACATCAAAAAATGCTTAAATTTATATTTTTGATTCTTTTAGATGAAAGCTATGATAGACCAATTGAGTTTGACTCATATGACGCATATTTTGAAAGCTCTAAATGCAGTACTCGAGATTTTTAGTGCAAGCAAACAAACATGAGAAATAAGGTATGCTCATGCATTATGGTGATAACGCGAAATGACTATTCTTCCATGCGGCTCAGTTTTGACATCATCGAAACACGCATATCAAGTATCTGTGGCTTTGCCCTCACACGCCATTCTTCACTCTTCCGGCAAGGTCCCTCGCTACAAACCACCACCATAGAATCATCATCGTGCCAACCTTCTTCAACCTTTTGTTCCTACCACATTCCTCATCAAATCCCTACGGAGAATCATAGATATGGGCCTTTCGTCTTCTTCCACAAAACCACCGTAAATCCAACAACACCTCTATTAACTCCTTTCGAACCACTATTCTCGACCATGCATAACAAATCCTTAAACGCTCTCCTACTCCTCGTATTCGCTTCATCACCGCAACAGCTAGTCCGAACAATGTTTGTTGTTGTTTTTTATTCCTGCAGGAGAAAAGAAGAAATGCGCGTTGTCAATTTAAAAAGGAAGATTGGTGATTGCTGCACTGGTTCCACTTGAAGTCAGAATCAATACCATTGCAGTTTTTACGAACCGGTAAAATTTTAATCTAATAACTTCACGTTTAGGTTATAGTTTGTTTTGGATTCCATAGTTCATACAGTTTTCATATTTGAGATTTAGTTTCAGTCTTACGACATTGTGTATTGTCGATTCGATATGGGTTATCTTTGTGTATTATGTTATAGTCACAACTCGCATCATCCATCGACAACTACACCAGTTCAAACATGCGGTATTTTTCACTTTGAATTTTGGTTATGATTTCTGTATCGTCTAGATTTGGTTGTGTGCGTCTCATTTTTGCATTCTCAATGTCGGTTTATCTCGTGTAGCTCATTTTAATTTTTGTTATGATGTATCGGGTTTCGGCGCTTGCATTTTGGATTATATATTCGATAATACTTTTTGGATACAATATTTGAGTTGATTATGTGATTTCGAGCGATTATCGGTATTTCTAAATTTAAATAAAAATGTTGTTCACATTTATATGTAAATCATTTCATGCATGGTTGGGTTATTATTTAGTAATTGCTTCCATACAGATAGAATATGAGGATTCTAGTATGAGTATTCTTCTGTGTTATGGTTAAATCGAGCAAGTGATGATGCCACTACAGGTCAATAAGACATTGTTAATGGTTTTTGTTAGTTTATTTGTAACTTGTAGGCATGACTATGTTTTAGGAATATGGTATAGGTGCTATGTGTTATTGTTATGCTGTGTTGTCTAACCATTAATTGGTTTCCCCTTGTCTCACTATTAATTTTGTTTCTATTTTTCAATTAGCATTTTTTGTTGGTTTTAGTTTTTTTTTTATTTTGGGTTATTATTGCAACATCTCAACCCATTGTTGGTAACACTCAAAACGATTTTTCTGCTGATAATGTATAGTTTGTTTTGTTATAAAATTCGATTATTTTAGTTTGTGATGGGTCGAGAGTGGAACAAGTGGGTAGAATAAATTGGAAAGATTATAGAAGCACTCTGTATGGTTTAAAACTCTTGTGTCATGCTGCATATCTTATACTCCTTCTTGTTTAAAGAGAAGGAGCTATTTGGAAAAAATGTGGTCGAATATCATGAAGTGTCTTTTGTGGAAATTATTTTTTGTTATTGGAATTGCTGAAGTTATATCTTACTTTGTGACTATTTTATTATGACTGATAGCACATTGGCTTTGCATTATTTAATCATAAAACAACATTGCGGTTTCGTCCTATGGATAAAGTCATGGTGTTTTGTTCCTAGGCCACGTTTGTAAGTCCATGAAGTTTTTTTTTTTAAATTGCCATACCATGTCGTTAATAATTTTTGCATCTTTAAGAATCATGTTCACTTAAATCTAAAATTGAGTAAATACATAATAATATGAATCTTTTAAACAAAATTTTGGACCATTTCCAAATAACATTTCTAAACTGTATTAATATTTCTCAATACTATTAATCAAGCCTTTTCTAAATTTAATTACGAAATTAGTGGGTTCTTGAGGTCTAGCCCTTCTTGGATTCTTGAACGATTGTTCTTGGGGCGCACACCTTGGGTTGTGATCGTTTCATCTTTCATTTCTAAGAAACAATTAATCTTCACTTAATCTGATTAAAATACTTAACGCACCTAATCAAATCTTTTCTTAATTAAATTACAAAGGAATTGAATTCTTGAGGTCTAACACTTCTTGGGTTCTTGAATGACCGCTATTGGGGTGTACACCTTAGGTAGTGTCATTCAACTTTTTGTTTCTAAAATACGTTCCTTAATTACTTCGACGAAAAAATTTCATTGGAATCTAGCATTCCAAGTAGTACTTTTGTTGTTCATCAAACAATATTTCATAAATTAATCGAATGAAAAAGGTACCGTTGGGGTCTAGCATCGCAATAATGCCCCGATTAATTGGTTGCGAGCCTGACGTCTCGTTTATCGAATAATCGTCATTTCTCCTAAAAAATTAACAAATCAAACCTCACAGTCATGCATCCTCATAGTCGAACTCTTTGCGTACCCTAATTTGATTCAAATTCATAATCAAACGTTTTCTCGATCAAACTTCGGAAGAAGAAGATTCTTGGAGTCTAGAATTCCTTAAATCTTCAAATAAATAGCACTTGAGGTGCACGCTTTGGGTTGTCATTCTTTCAACCTTTCGTCTTAAAACACATAATTCTTATCTAAACATTTTTGTAATCAAACTTACAAAAGCAAGAGATTATTGGAATCTAGCATTCGTTGGATCTTCGAATGAACGGCTCTCGAGGTATGCCCCTTGAGTTGTTATTCATTCACTCTTTTGAATTCAATACATTCAACCGTTCTCCAACCCTTTTCAATCAACTCCCAAAAGAGTTGAGTTCTTGGAATTTCGCATTCCTTGGATTCTTGAGTGACAGCTCTCGAGGCACGCCCCTTGAGTTGTTTGTCATTCAATCTTTTGTTTCCAAACCAATCTCAAACCAATTCAACCTCTCTCTTTTCATGGTCGTCTTCACGAACAACGAACACTCTGATTCTTCATTTATTTGAATGTAAGATACGTAGGCACAAGATTGCGATGATCTTGGCGAGCACACTTCTATCTTTCTCCGTCATTCCGTTCACAATTCTATCCATCTTCCGTTTCCCCCCAACCTTTCCCGTAGTTGAACTACGAGAGCTCTGATTCCTCATTCTCGTCCGAATGAGCATGCTTAGGCACAAAGGCCCGTTTCTCGATTGTATTTTTCGAGGTGTGACAGTTGGCGACTCTGCTAGGGATTTTTTTTGTTCCATGCAAGAGAGATTCGAGCCTAACTTAGGGATTTTCAAAGAGCTTTATCTTCGTTTTCTTTTTTTCTTCTCGTTTACGTATTTTTTTCTCTTATTTCTTTCTCTTTTATATGCTTGTTATCTTCATTGCCCGTCGAATCTTGGGATGACATCATAAGTAAGGCTTTACGCCCGAGCTTTGGTAAAAGCAGAGGGCACACATAGTTTATAATTGGTATTCGAGTAGTGTTAGTCCCCATGGAGTCGATCCTTGTGTGCCTAGCATGAAAGCTCCCCTA
Source organism: Lathyrus sativus (assembly GCA_963859935.3). Classification (NCBI taxonomy): domain Eukaryota; kingdom Viridiplantae; phylum Streptophyta; class Magnoliopsida; order Fabales; family Fabaceae; genus Lathyrus; species Lathyrus sativus. The sequence continues at coordinate 143,658,672 of OZ012739.1, read as the reverse complement.
GAGGAGACCTATTTGTAGATCTTGTTGTAACACAACTAGCCTGTTGTACGACTTGATTAATGAAGGGTCCGTTCTTCTAAGAACCCTTTTAGCACCAGTTCTATATTGGTGGTCGTTTAGAGTTAGTCTCTAAGGACTCGCTCCTTGTGTGCCTAGCATGAGGACTCCGTTCAGGAGAGATCTTGTTGTCATTATCGTCGTAATATAGCTAGCCTGTTGCGTGACGTTGATGCGATTAGTGTTCGTGATCCTGGGAACCATATCCGTCAATGTAGAAACTATCCCGTGCATGGATTTATGGGTAATGAATCTAGATCTTCCCGTATAGGGTCTACCTGTAAGGGTTCTTTGATTAGAAACTGTGTTTACCTACCCGTTATAGTAACCAGCTTCTGAATTGTTTTAACCTGTAATCCTGCCATCCTGGATCTTGCATCTTGCATACATGCCATTGCATTGCATCAGTTGTGCATCTTTCATTTCATTTCAACAGCAGAAACTCATTTCTCATTACTTCTTATCCAGTAAATTAAGCTAATTCCTCGACACCAGTATGCAACTCGAGCCAATACAAGACGCATGATGGAGCAGATTCAGCAAGAGCAAGCTTCCTTCAGAGAGGAGTTAGAATCCATCAAAGAAAAAATTGACCATATTCTTGAAGCCCTCATTACGGCCAAAAAGGAAGAAGAGCTGCGTGAAGCCGCTGCCGTCAACAACAACGGTCATGTACAAAGTTCTACCTCAAGGCTATCTGTTCCTGTTCCCAACCCCATGAACTATGAAATCCCTATGAACTTCATTCCCGCAGTTGAAGGAACCACTTCACAACCACTCCCCACACTTGGAGTTACTGTTGGAGCCATCCTGCAAGCCCAACCTACCGTCATGCAGATCCCTATTCCTCATGCTGAAGAGAATCTGCTAGACCAATATGATGATGTGCAAAATTACCATACTGCCATCCCCATTACCAGTCCTGTTGCTGCTCAAGATTCAGAAGCCATCAAAATATGTCATGATTTAGCTGAAAAAATCTGATTAATGGAAGGACACAACTCAACTTCTTTGAATGCTCTGGAATTTTGCTTGGTACCAGATGTCGTCATTCCTCCTAAGTTCAAGGCTCCAGAATTCTCGAAGTACAAAGGCCTCAGTTGCCCTAACATTCATCTGAAGATGTACTATCGCAAGATGGCTGCCTATCGCGACCCTTGCATTTTCGTGCCTTTAGCGCGAGGGTCGCATTTCTCGATTGTATTTTTCGAGGTGCGACAAAAACATATTGAATATCATACTCTGTAAAACCATCTGCCAACAGACGATTCTCTCACTAAGAGCTTGCTTCTCAAACACATACATGTTCAGATCCATCTTTGATATCAACTGGGTTATGTGAGTTAACATGTACTACCTCAAGCACTTGACTGCCCATGCCAATGCACAACATGTCTTTTCTAACATTGAGTATCTCGACTCGTAGTAAGTAAATTTCTTACTCAAGTAGTAGATGGCGTGCTCTTTTCTACATGTCTCATCGTGTTGACCGAGCACACACCCCGTCAAATTCTCAAGAACCGCAAAATACATTATGAATGGTCTTCCTGCTACTGGAGGCATGAGGATCGGAGGCTCCCGCGAGTATTCTTTTATTCTTTTAAAAGATCTTTGGCAGTTTTCGTCCCATCTAATATCCTGATCTTTTCTCAACAATTTGAATATCCGTTCACACGTGATTGTAAGAGATGAACCTGGAGATATAGTTCAACCTTCCTAAGAAACCGCAAACCTATTTTTCTGTTCTTGGTTCAAGAATTTCTTGTATCTCTTTTACCTTGGCAGGATCAACATCGATACCTCGCTGACTAATGATAAACCTAGCAATTTACCAGACCTCACCCCGAAGGTGCATTTGTTCGAATTCAACCTTAGCTTGAACTTTCTCAACCTTTCAAATAACTTCTGCAAATTAACTTGATGTTCCTCCTCAGTCGGGGGCTTTACAATCATGTCATTGACATAGACTTTGATCTCCTTGTGAATCATGTCATGAAAGAGAGTCACCATAGCCTGCTGATAGGTTGCCCTAGCACTCTTCAATCCAAAGGGCATCACCTTGTAACAGAAAGTTCCCCGTGGTGTTATGAAAGTTGTTTTCTCCATGTCTTCTAGGGCCATCTTGATTTGTTTATACCTAGAAAAGCCATCCATGAAGGAAAACATTATAAATTGAGCAGTATTGTCTACTAATACATCAATGTGAGGGAGCAGAAAATTGTCTTGTGGGCTTGCTCTATTTAGATCCCTTTAATCAACGCACATCCTCACCTTACCATCTTTCTTAGATACAGGAACGATGTTAGCAACCCATGAAAGACAACTGGTAACAGCAAGAAAACCGGCGTCCAACTATTTCTGAACCTCTTCCTTGATCTTTACAGCCATATCTGGTTGAGTTTTTCTAAGTTTTTGCCTGACCGGAGGACAACCCTCTTTGAGAGGCAAACGATGCACCACAATATTTGTATCAAGCCTAGGCATATCCTGGTAAGAACAAGCAAAGATGTCGACATACTCTTGCAGCATCTCAATCAACCTTTTCTTAACACTGTCTTCCATGGCAGCCCCAACCCTAACCTCTTTCTTTGCGTCCTCGGTACCCAGATTAACAATTTCAATATCTTCCTGATGTGGCTGAATAACTTTTTCCTCCTACTTTAAAAATCAGGCCAACTCCTTTGGAAGTTCATCGTCTTTTTCAACCTCCTTTTTGACTTGGTATATCGGATTGTCAAAATCATACTGAGCCATAGAAATATCATTATTGACGGAACCTAGAATGGTTGATCTGCATAATGGGTGCTTTATGCTTTGTTCAAAATGCAAATTAAAACAAACATTGCCAACTTTTAAAATGTAAAAGAATAAAATGAAAAAATAGGGAACACAAGATTTGAATGCAAAAACGTCCTTTATTCATGATAATCATTGTAAACAAAAACATGAGGCCCTACAAATAGGTCACTACGTCTTGGGTAGAACGTAGGACTTGACAAATGTAAAAACTAATAAAATTACTCTTTGAGAATAGTGACTTGAACAATATCTTCAGAAGGCCAGTTGTTGAGTGTCTTCCCTAGAATACAAGGCCAAATCCAATTATCAAAATCACAATCATTGTCAGCATCATTTCCATCAGCAGTGTTAACATGATCATAAGCAATACCAGCACTTGAGAAACTTATAGGACCTTGATGGCTCTGAACCCTTGGCGGAGCTTGAGAGGGCTTGTATCCTAAACTGAACTTGTTCATCTTCATTGGCACATCGTGGACCTGACCCCATCCCTTGGCATTACCAACTTCTACTACTACTCAAGCTCTTTTTAGTGACGCCATCGAAGAAGATTCAGGCTTCTTATCTCCCATGGGAGGCTCATTATGGATTTTAACAGCTTCAAATGTCGGGCTCATCATTGATCTCTCCTTCTGCCTCGAAATACTTGAAAGAAGACAAATGACTCAAAATAATATCTTCCTCACCACAGACAGTAACCACTCTCCCATCAAACACATACTTGATTTTCTGATGCAAAGTTGAAGATACAGCCCCTGCAGCACGAATCCATGGACGTCCCAGTAAACAACTGTATGCAGGTTGGATATCCATGACAAAGAATGTAGTCTCAAAGATCTCAGGTCCCACCTTGATAGGCAATACCACCTCTTTGAAAATAGAATGTTTTGAACCACCAAATAATCTAACAATCAGGTCACTAGGTCTGAGTATCACTCCCCGTACATCCAGTTTCATTAACGCCTTCTTTGGCAACACATTTAAGGAAGATCTGGTGTCCACTAAAACATGAGATAATATAGTGCCTTTTCACTCCATGGATATGTGTAAGGCCTTGTTATGATTCCTTCCATCTGGCATCAGATCAAAATCAATGAATCCCAATCCATTCCTGGCATTAACATTCGCTACAACCCCTTCAAGATGGTTGACAAAAATCTTATGAGGTACACAAGCAGCATTCAAAATTCTCAACAAGGCATTACAGTGAGCTTCAGAATAGAGTAATAATGGAAGAATAGAAATCTTTGACGGAGTCTGATTTAACTGGTCCACCACTTTATAATCGCTCTTTTTGGTTATCCTCATGAATTCTTTAACATCCTTTGAAAAGGAAGCTTCAGGCGGCTGATTATGTTCAAAGTCTTCGACAACCTGCTTTCCCTTACTCGTGGCAGCAACATCACTATTAGTATCTGGATAAATCCATGGAGAGAAAACCGATCACTGCGAGTAATTCGTCTGACACCCACAATATTATCAACATTAGATTCAACACTAGAAGGACTCTCAATCTCTTGTTTTTTACCATGATAAAACACTTATACCTCATAATTCCATGGAACAACTTTGGTACCTTCGTAAGGCACTGGTCCGGTTCTTGTGAAAATAATCAGAGCTTGCTATGCTGGTGCTGAGATATGAACAGTAGTATATAGAATGGAAATTGTAGCAATATCTTCATTATCATTAAATCTGTCAATAGAAGTCCTATTAAATTAAAGTCGACCTTCATGTATCAATCTTTGAATACACTCTTTCAACAATACACAACCCTCAGGTTGATTTATACATCCCTGACAATCTTCAAAACAACCAGGAAATATACCTTCTTTGATCAGACGTTCTATCACAAATAGAAATGATGTTTTTAACATGTTTACATCGGTTACCAAGTTCATCCCATTAACTTCCTCAATAGCATGCACTCTCGCACTATCGTGGGGTGGCATAGGATTTTGAATGACGTTAGGACCATCATTGGTGAAGTCAATAGTTTTTGAATCAACCAAGTCATGAACTTTATGCTGGAATGCCCTACATATCTCAATGTTGTGCCCCGGCGCACCTGAATGAAAATCATAACGTGCGTTAGCATCATAGCCCTGTGGTAGTTTACCCGTAGGTGGAGCCAGAGTTCGAAACTCAACTAAATGCAACTGCAGCAGATATTGTAAAAATTGTGCATAGGGCATTGGGGGGATCAAAATTCCTTTCAGCTCTCCATTGTCACTGTTGGTTCGCCTGTTGAGGCATATACAGTTGACGGTACTGAGGAGTCGGTTGCTCGGCAACAGGAATAAATATGGCAGCCACCTGTTGATGAGAATTCTAATTTACCCTTCCTCCGTCTTTGTATGAAGAAACAACATTATTCTCCCCTTCTCGCTTCTTTAGTGCTCCAATAAAAGGTTTCTTCTCATCAGAAGCACCAACCTGAATCTTACCAGCCTTGATTCCATTTCAACTCTTTCACCAGCCATTACTAAATCTGAAAACCCCACAAAGTACATATGTTGCGGTGAGAATCAGATATCAAACTATTAATTAACTTGAATCACAAATTTTTAAATATTCACCACCGAGCTTTGATTTATCAAAATGAAAGGGTAAAGATCAAAGAAAACCCTATGTGTGCTACGTAACAACGAAGCTAAGAGATCGGGGGGTCGGAGGTTGGTTATACTAAGGGAAGGTATTAGCACCCTAAGTATCTGTAGTATTCTATAGGAGCCTCTTGTTAGGTATTTGTGTTATTGCTAATGTTTGCTTGCTAATGGTTATCTACTAAGGTAAAGGTGCTAAGGGTAAAGACCTATGGGTATATACACTAACTATTCTCGCCAAGACGTTGCATCTCGTGCCTACGTATCCTAACAAGGATGGAATCAGAGCAACCATAGTTTTCCTCACTATGGGTGAAGGAGCTCTTGACAATGGTCAAGGTTCCAAGGGGAATAAGTATTCATAACAATGATACATATATAGAGTTAACAAACTCTCTAAGTCTAAGTTGAAGATTAAGTGGGGATTATCTTTAACAAAAGTCAGAAAGGGGAAGGTGAGTACCCATGACAATGCTACACATATAGAGTTAACAAACTCTAGACCTAAGTTCTAAGTTATAGGATTCCTAACAAGGTGCGCCAAGGTTTTGACTTAAGAAATTCAAATGGATATAGGTTCTAACTTAAGGCTAAGTTGAAGGACCTAATGACTCTAACAAGGTCAAGGGAAGGTTAAAATATGAGCTATCTATGACATTAAGTCAATAGAGAGACTTTCATTTGGACTAAGGAACACAAGGAAACTCTTTAGGATGAGAGATAATAAGCTACATCACTTAGGGTAACTCAAAAAGCTTCAAGCACACATATATATATTCATTCAAGCATGACGAAGACATAAAATCATGGTAGCATCCAAGAAAGTAAGGGCAAGTATATGACAACATCAAGAAAAGCTTTGATAAAGTTAATAGATGACAAAGGTAATAACCAAGCATTCATCCATATAAGTTTAGAGTCAAACCAAATGGTTACAAACCAAGGTAAACATAGATGTTACAACATCTTAATAATCATGAAATGAGGTTCTTACAAGACCAAACATCATGGATGATAATTTGAAGTACAAATAGATCTGGCATAAGTCAAAACATTACTTATCATGGCAAGATTCAAAAATCAAGATCGACATGCATAAATCATAACAATAATTAAAGCATGGATATAAGTCAAGGAAAGTAGAGGTAACAACCAAACATCTTTGAACAAGAGTGGGACATGTGTGACAACAACATGTGGGCTGAGATGTAAACATTCAAGGGATAACATGTAAACATATAAACCAAGATCATATCATATAAGTCAAGTAAAAATAATCCTTGAAAACATCATGGATGTGAGATGAACATGTTAAACAAGTAGGCAACAACCAACATGTGAATTGGAGTTCAATCATAGTCTTTGAGCAAGATGAGAAACATCACAAGAGTTGACTCATACAAACAAGTATACGATAAGTAATTGAGAATACTCAAGGCATGGTATGAGAAACATAAAGTATTTGTATATTAAAATCACTTGACATAGAAGAGAATCACATGTTAAGGGCAAGGTAACAACCAAGGTTTCAAGAGATTCAAACATGTATTCATATATGGACATGAACTTGAAAAAGTAATAACAACAAAGTAATAGCAAGGGTATACAAGTTCACCATATTAAGTGAGGGTCATACAAGGTGTGTAGGGTTCGTAGAACTCAAGAAGTACAAGGAAAATCAAAGGATCAATCAAAATATCAAAAGGAATCCTAAAGAAACCCTAAAAAGTCATATGTTTTGATTATGAATAATCACAACATAAAATAATCCTCTTGGAAAATTCTCAATATAAATGAAAAATAGACATGAGCATGAAAATTTTACAAAGAGAATGGGCAAAAATTATTTAAGATGAAGAAGTTACAACCATTTGAAATTGTGAAGAAAATAAAGAAAACAAATGGCATAAATAAGGGAAATGGTTCCCATTGGTGTTGAACCCATGCTGCTAATGTTGCAACATAAAACACTAGCCAAACCAGCCAAAGCATGCTTTATGAAAATAAGTGGAGGCATGAAATAATATATGAAACTTCTTTAAAAAGGAAAAGAAATGAAAAGAACTAGGGCGAGGGGGATTCGAACCCCAATTCTCTTGCTCAAACATACACACGCGCGCAGGCTTCTAACCACTGGGGTGATGATACATCCATTGTATCAACCCACCTATTAAAACATAAGCCTAATGATGGCCTAAAATCTTCCCTAATGCACCATGGTTGAACAAATCAACATTCAGAGATCAGCTTGCAAAAGCTACCACATCTCACTCAATATTCAATGAAAGTGGATGATGTAAAAACAATCTTGCCTAATTTTTCACAAGGATCATAGTGGTACCATTGGTTTTGTATAAAAGTTCCTCTAAAATAAAACACGATATCAACATTAAGATTAGCTCATATTTGATACTTCTACAACATAATCACATACAATCATGATAAGCAACAAATAAATGAGGGAACACATCATAAACAACATACCAAACATGGTTATGGTTAATGCACATCAAAGCATAGCATAGTTCAATGAGTTTCAGTTTGAGCACTTACCTCTTGAAGCAAAAACTTGAAAATCCAAAAAAGCTGTTACAGAACTATTTCAATGACTTGGATTACTTCCTTGGACCTCTTTGGACCTTTCTGGATGCTTGGAACCCAATGGAATCAACTGGAACAGATTGTGCTTCCTTTCTTGCAAAATGAGAAAAATGAGATTTTGAAACTTAGCCAAATGGAGTTACATCCAATATTTGAGGTTTTGGGTAGCTCAAGACATGTTTGAGGATTGGTTTCAGATGTTCAAAGTGTTTAGAAAAGGTCAGAATAGGATTTTGGCTAGAGAAATGCAGAAAGTCAATTATTTTTGGATTGAAGGTTGACTTTTTGATTTCTGATGTTTTTGATCAATATGGTGGTTTGGACAACTTTATGAGGTGTTTTTTGGTTTGTGTTAATGATTGGGTTAGAGGTTTTATAACTGTAAGGGGTTTTGGGTGATGTTTTGCAAAAAGTGGATTCTTAGTTTCAAATGGTGACTTGAATACCAATTCTGAAATGGGAGGGATTTGGTATGCTTTTAGGTGTGTTTTTATATCATTTTAAAGAAAAAATTAAGCCTCTATTTATAGGGCAAGGATGAGGATCAGGTTATACAGAAATGTAACTTGATGGTTCCATGGTTTGGTTGGATTTCAACTTGATGGTTTGGTGGTTTTCATGGTTCCAGGACAAAGTAGAAGGAGTTCTTGAGTGGTTAGACACTTTTAGATCTTGCTTCTGCAAACGGAACATGTTATAGTCTCAAGAAAAGCCAGTTGTGGTTAAAGTTACTTTTCAAGAATGGCATTGTGATCTTTATGGCCAAAACTTCCATAAATGAAATGAAACTTGAATTAATGCTCATACCTTTGTGTAATGACTCAAAAATTAGTACAACCTTCTGATTATAGATGGATTTATAAGTATCAAGGTTGTCAATAAAAGGATTTTGCAGCTTTGCTTGATCTTGCAACTTGTTCTTGGCATGACAATGACCAAAACTTCATAACTCAAAATCTAAGCATCTTTTTCTCATAGGTCAGTAGGACATTTTTGTAGTATATGATGAGATCTACACATTTATGTTTGGAACTCAAAAAATTGATGTGTGGACTGAACGTTATGATCTCTCAAAATTGGTACCAAAATTAGGGTTTTTTTCCCACACTTAGAAAAAAATTCAAGTTATCCAAGTTTTCTTCTTTTGCAAGAAACCTCTCAAATATTGATTCCTTTATGATCAAAATCATTGATTAAACATATATTTATAAAATGTGGCTTGAATGCTTCAATTTGGACAAAACCCCTAAAAGTCAAAGGGTTGATTTTGTCAAATAAAAATTGTATAAGATGAATTCAAATGTGTGATCTTCAATGAATTTGCATCTTTGGACTTCTCAAACATCATAGATAGGCTTCAAGGATGTATATTAACATGTTGAATCATGTCCCAAGGCTTGGGATCATGCTTGCATCAAAAGTCAAAGACACAGTTGACTTTTCTTGACAAAACCCTAATTTAGGGCCAGATGACAATGTGCTTCAATGATCTTGGATTGAGACCAATTTGCACTTGATTTTTGTTGAATATAACTCCTTGAATTTAGGGGAACTTGACTTGATGATGATCAATCCAAAACATTGAATGATCAAGCAATAATCCTCTTGATTCCAAAGATGCAAAACCCTAATTCAGATGGAACTCAATAACAACAAACTTGAAACAAAGTTAGGGTTAGGAAATAATTCTTGATGCTCCTAGAATGGTGATGGAATCTAATGGTCAAAATTTGGGGTATGATAGTTACCCCTATTTAAATAGCTTTACCAGATTGCATGAGAGATGACAATCTTCATGAAATCATGGTGAAAGGTACTTAAATATAGCAAACCGAAAATTGTGCCCTTAGATGCAATGATATGATAAGGACAACAAAACTATGCAATTTCTAACATGCTATGAACTCTACAATCATGCTTTATGATGAAAAATGCAAAATGCAGACGACTACAACAAACAAGAATAAAGCTGGCACAACGAGTAACTACTCACTAGGAAAGAAAGACACCAGGGAAATCTAGAGTGATGAAGCACGTGGTTCAAACATGACCAATATGATACTCTAGAGGAAAGAACTTCCCAGCGGAGGCAGAAACAATAGAACAACTCCACTGCAGAAATCCATAAAGAAACAAGATCTCCACTAAGTTAAAACAAAGAGTTGGCCTCTAACAAGAGAAACCAACATGATCAAACAAGACTTCGTAGGGGACAAGACCAAACAGAGAATTTCCTTTCAAACGGGATCTTCAGGAAACGACTAGAGGAGAAAACAAACTAACTGGATTGGACGTACCGAAGATATTGGTAACAACCAAACATCCTAAGATCTCACTGAGGATATTGGTAACAACCAAACATCCTAAAATTCAGTGGGGATATTGGTAACAACCAACCATCCTAAAATTCACTAGGGATATTGGTAACAACCAATCATCCTAAAAATTAGGGTTAGGTGAACAGTGCCAATAACCATTGGACTTTAAAAAAAGATAGTAACGGCTAGACTTCAAAAAGTGGATTGGTAACAACCCAGTATCCCACTACCAATAATCATTAGGTTTAAGCAATGTCAGTAACTACTGGACTTTTAAGACGGATGCCAGTCGAGAATTTCTTGGGGATTGGTAACGAATAAATCGACGATACCAATAACAATTGGATTTAAGCAATGCGAGTAACTACTGGACTTTCAAGCATATATGGTGACGACCACATCATCAATACCAATAAAAATTGGATTTAAGCAATGCCAGTAACTGCTAGACTTTCAAGCGGATATAGTGACGATCAAATCAACAATACCAATAACAATTGGATTTAAGCAATGCCAGTAACTACTGGACTTTTAAGTGGATATGGTAACGACCAAATCAACAATACCAATAACAATAAGATTTAAGCAATGCCAGTAACTACTGGACTTTCAAGCGGATATGGTAATGACCAAATCAACAATACCAATAACAATTAGATTTAAGCAATGCCAATAACTACTGGACTTCCAAGCGGATATGGTAACGACCAAACCAGCAATATCAATAACAATTGGATTTAAGCAATGCCAATAACTACTGGACTTTCAAGCAGATATGGTGACGACCAAATCATCAATACCAATAACAATTTGATTTAAGCAATGCCAGTAACTACTAGAATTTCAAGTTGATTTGAGGAATTAGTAACGACTAGCCTTGCAGGGCAACACTCGTAATTACCAGACAAAGAGTGTCAAAGAGGGTTAAAACTCTATAAGTGCCAACGACTATTGGATTTATTCATTGGAGATTTTCTAGTTACAACTAGACTTCAAGGGAATTGGTAGCAACTAAAAAGGTAATAGATGATAGTAATAACTAGGTTTAAAAGGAATTTGGTGACAACCAAATATCTCAAAAAGGTGTCCGGTGACTCTGCTGGAGATAGGGGCGAACAATCACAACAAACGCAACAAAGATTTCCAGTTACAACTGGACTTAGAAATGAAAGCAATAGTCAAACAACATAACCTGAAAGATATGCTAAATGCACATGCTATGATATGATACAAATGCTCAAAGTGCACAAGACCCGAATCTGACAAGAGACACAGGAACAGGAGACTCAAAGGGAAAGTAGATAACAATCTACTTCACTGGAGAGAAAAAAGAGTCACACTGAATCCGGGTAATAAAGATGTCCATAACAACACGTAGAGGCTAAAAGCATTTCACTTCATTGGAGAATAATGTAGAGATAAAGCACAACCTCTTTGGGGAGTCAAAGTGTCTACTCTAAAAATACGTCTACAATCCCATTCGAACTTCCATCATGTAAGGAGGTATTGGAGAAATTGTTTTCAGTGGGTGTTGTATCCCAAAATTTTCCCAACCTTTTCTTTACTTGGTTTATGTTTCATTTCATTGTTCTATCATATTGCATTGCATATCATATTGCATTTTACAGGGGATCAAGAGATGTGTGTATAACAAGGGGAGATTGTCAAGGGTACTAAGCCTAATCAAGAGTTTGTATTCAAGTCAACAGGGGGGTTATCATCATCAGAGACAAGTGAAAGCCCTTTGGATGGGCAGATAAGTGTGTGTGGTTCACCTCTTGTCTAGGAGGCCATTTGAAGGTCATCTGAGGATCACAAGCCCATGGCTATGGAGGGAGATTATCATTTAATCTCATTGGAGGCCTTGTAGGTCATTGTGGAGTTCATTCAAGTGTTTACACCAAGTGTGAAGAGCTACAGTTGAAGGTGTTGCATCTAGGGTTTTCATTTGGTCAACCCTCAGTCAATTGTGAAATTGAAGGAGATTAAGACTCAATTCCAAGTATTTGTGGTCATGGAATGTTGTGTTGAGATGCCTAATATATCGTTTCAAGATCAAATCAAGAAGAATCAAGAGTGTGAGAAGTTACTAAATTAGGGTTCTCAGTGTAAAATCCCCTATTTAGTGCCTAACTTCAATACCACCTATCTCAAGATATAAGTCTCATCTCATCTTCACCCCAACATGAAACTTGTAGAGAATGTTTTTAGCTTTCATTTGAGTACTAGAAGTCATTCATCTGATTTCTAGAACTCAAGTTATGATGCTGGCAAGTTACAGGTCCTCAGATGAATGTGATTTTGGTCAACAAAAGTCAACCAACTTCCAAGCCACTTTTGACCTAGAAGGATGTTTCTCCTCACCTTGACCAAAACATGAAAGTTATTACTCATGATATTAGCTTTCCAAAGAGTACTAGAAGTCCTTCATCTTATTTGTAGAACTCAAGTTATGAGGCTTGCAAGGCAGGGGTATTTTGGGAAAGTAGGATTACAGGTCATTTTCATTATAGGTCCATTTCACCACTTTGCACACTTCAAATGGAAATCTTTCCAACTTCAAACTTGCTCCAAATAGGGTCATTTGCTCAAACAATAATCAAAGCATCATGGGTTTGGCTTGGATTGAAGAATCTCTACAGAAATTTCCATGAAAAAGGCTTTAAAAGGGGAAAATCAAATTAAATTCATTTGGGATCATTTTGTACCAACCTTATGCATTTTTTTGAGTGCCAAATACATTTCAAGCACAATGCCAATTTTGGATTTGAGATTTGAGCTCAATTTGGTGGCCATTTTCATGCTTACTTCAAGTTTAAGTAACATATACAAACCATGCCATAGGATTAAATTGAGGAGCCATTTTCAGCCCTTGGATTAATTTACCTCAGGTGTAAGCTAACTGAGCCATTGTTACAGCTTGGCAAGGCCATTTTCGTGCACTTTTGGAGGTGGCCATGAGGAGAAAATGTGGATTTCAATTGGGCTTAAGGGACATAGAATTAGGCCTTCTTGGTATCAAAATCTATCATACTTATTCTCAGCATTGTTCACAAGCTCTCAGAGTCGACATAGAGTGAAAATTGGTCAAGAACATAGTGAGAAAAAGTGAGAGAAAAGTCAAAATCGTTTTTTACATTTCATTGAGTTTCAATCCAAACCAAGCATTTAAAAAGTTTCCTTGAGGTTTATAGAAAGATTTTGGGTGGTTTCCTTTGAGCTTTGCCAAAGAACCAAGCTCTGTGGAAGCTTCTCATTACGTTTCTTTTCAATCCATTTTTCTCACTGTTTAAGCATTGTTTACACGCCATTTTTATATATTTGTGATCCTTGCATATCATAGATGATTTCTGGAATGAACTGATGGCTGTTTGTGAGCTTTTGTGTTTTGAACTCATTTCTTTTCCTTTTTGTTTTGGCTTATTTAGGCATGATCAATGAAAATAGGTAGTGGATTTGAAATCTACATGACTTGGAGATCAATTTTGACTATTTATTTGCTTATTTTGGTTGAGTTTTGATGCGCCTGCGTTTTTGGCCGTGACTGGTTTGATGTTTCGCCGGAGATCACTTTTTATTTTTTTTGCTGATGGACTTGGGCTCGATTTGCTGTTTGCACCCCCTGCACTGAGCCCATTTGATTTTCAACTGTTTTGGATTACTTTCTGCACCCAATTTTTGTTTATTTTAATTTCATTTTCTTTTTTATTTTTGTTTTGTTGCTGTTTCAATTTTAATCATTCTAAAATACTTCCAAAGGTCACAAAATTCCCCAAAAATATGTTTTAGACAATTTGAAGGGTCTTTTTATTTTATAAAATTTTTATTTGATTTTTTTGGATTATTTTTCAATTAAAAATGGAGTTTAACATTGGAAGTGTTTTGTTTGGATTAAATTTTGACATTTCTTTGTTTAGTAATTTATTTTTGCATTTCCCTTTTGATCCAATGATTGAAAATCAATCCTCATATCCATGATGAGTTGATTGATTTTTGAGGACCATTTTGCCCCTGTTTTGTTGAGTTTTGGTTTTGTCTTGATAGCATTTCATTTGACCCTCGACAATCCTCCTTCACAATGGAGTACCCTTGTGAATCAATTTCTTTGGTGATGTTGTGAAGTGACTTTGATTGTAATCTCTTGGCCTATGGTTGCCAACATGTTTATGTGCCTTTTGCATTTTATTTGGTTATTTTTGAATCATTTTCCTAATTTTAGAGTAACTTGCAAGTCAAGTTACCCCAAAGGGAGGTTCATACAAATACATTGACCTAGTTTGCTTTGGATATGACATTTATGGATCCTTTGAGCCTTCAATGCCTTTTGATTCATGTTGCTAACATGTTAAGGATCATGTTTGCTCATTTTTAGGTCATTATATTGTGTTTTGCTTGTTCATTTGATTGTTTACTTTTGAGTTCCCAATTTGGGTTTCTATGTGAAACATGCTTGCTTTCCTTTGGGAATTTGCTTGCATTTATTTGTGTTTTATTTGCTTTTGCTTTTGAGCACTTTTATTTCATTTCCCTTGCTGTCCAATGACTTTGGAATCTCAATTAAGGTGGCTTGGTCCCTCCTTTGGAGGTACTTGAAGCATGCCTAAAATGATGAATCCATGAGGACTTCTTTGTGCTTTCTTTTGCACCTTTCTTGTGTTGCTCATGGTTGAGTGCACATTATGAGTTCCTTGCTGTCCTCATATAACCTCGGATCCTCACTTTGTTTTAGGACTTCTTTGCCTTTCATTTTTGTTTGGGTTTTGGCATTGTGGTTGATGTTTGAATGGCTTAGGCCATTTCATCTCATTTTAGTGCACTTGGGTGTTTCTTTTGATGCATTTCTTTTTCCTTTCCTCTCTTGCATTTGTCATATTGTTGCTTGAGGTTGAGATGAGCTTGTGGAGGCTACTGCCCCACACCAATTTCCTCCCTCACTTGCATTCCATGTTTGCATTCTTGCATGTTTATGTTGTTTCTTTTTTCTCTTTTTTCTCATTTCCCTTAGGATCTCTAATCTCTCTTGTTCAAGGGAGGTTATGATAGACATTAGGATCTTAACCATGTATGATAATATTAGGTACCATTCCCTTATCTCAATCTTAGGATCACCATTGCATGACAACTTTAGGTTTGAGTTTAGTCCCCCCTTTAGTGTCCTTTCTCTTCTCATCTCAAAACAAACATAAAACACCTAATAAAGGTTAATGATTATTGTGCGTTACGAGCCTTAAGCACTTGGGAAAGGGTTGTTGAGGGGTTTCTCTTCAATGGCTTGGATGTTTAGTGTATCACCCTTTGGGTGATATGTGACGCATTCACTCCTAAGTCATAGTCTCTAGTGCGATATAAATTGCAAACAATTCAAAAACACTTCTTCTCTAAAAAACACAAAAACAAATCATTCAAACTTTTTTTTGCCCTTTGGGGCCTTTAATCTTGGAAAATAATTTTCATAAGGAGAGTTTTGTTAACTCTTGGTTCTACCGCAAACGGTAACGCCTAAGTCTTCAATGGTCGAGCTGCATACACCAAACTGCTAGAACTGATTGTTAACCCTACTCGGGTAAAACAGTTGAACAAACCTGTGTTTCCTTTTAGCCCGAACTATGTTTTCTTTGATATTTCATACCAGATGAAAGTACGTAGGTATAAGACACGATGTCTTGGTGAGTAAATTTCCCCCCTCTCACCCGTAGTTAGCCGAACTACGTTGACTCTGACTTCTCACTTCAGATGAGATACGTAGGCACAAATCGTCGTTGCTTTGCCAAGTCACTTCTTTTTCTTTTGTCCTTTAGCCTTTAGCTAGATATTTTTAAAATCACCCTTTTAGATAGACAAGAAGCATGGATCCCGTTGAGTACGACGGACATGAGGGATGCTAATACCTTCCCCTTGCGTAACCGACTCCCGAACCCGAGATTTGGTTGCGATGACCGATCTTATCCCTCTTGTCGTTAGGTTTTCTCTGAGAGTTTCCTTTCCCTCTCTTGGGATAAATAATGCACGGTGGTGACCCTTCTGTCATTGTTGGCCCCTCTTCGCAGCGATGCGACAGCTGGCGACTCTGCTGGGGACTGAAATATCCCCTATGCGAGTTAATCCTAGCGCTTGTTTATTTATTTTTGGGTGTGTACATATGTGCTTTATCTTTATTTTCTTTTCGCATTTTACTTTTTGTATGATTTATTATTGCTGTGCTATGGGGAGAGATTGTTCCATTGAGAGATAAGCCAGACCCAGGGTTGAGTATAGACTTAGCATTAAAAGTGGAGATTAGTGGTGAGCCTGTATGCTTTGCATGCACCAGCTAGCCATGAAATTCGTGCTAAAACGAGATTCTCTTTAACGATTTTCTTTCTGGCCCTTTGGGCTCGAAGGAATTTTGGATCTGAGGATTGTCGACTCTGGGGACCGATCATTTGGGATTCAGCTAAGTGAGGCCTCTTCGGGAGGTGATGATGCCAAACCAGAAATGGTGAACGTATCATCATTTCTTGAAAGTCTGTGACACTGATGAACGCATAGGATGCCAAACCTTGTCAGTGGATAGATCCTTACCTGTGAGAGGAATGGGGTTGTACAGGAAACTCTAGCTTTCAGACTACTTGGTTCTTTACAGTTTGGATTTTGTGTTCTTGATATCAAGGGGTCCTAATGTTAGTGTTTGGTTACGACTAAAGCGAAGCGCCGATCTTCTCAAACTACAGCACAACAATTTTGATCTCCTGTTTGCATGTGCATTTTGCATTTTCATTTGCATTTCATTAACATGTATCTGTGTTGTAGGTGCATATTTCCTCCCCGATTCTAGTGATCTTGTTCCTTTTCTGACATGGAGTCTTTAAAGAAGACCGTTTCCTACAAGCTCCCTTCTCCTGATATCAGTTCCCTGTTGAGTTTGGTTGTTTTAGCAGATCAGAAAGTGAAAGGAGAGTTCAACGAATCTTATGGTAAGCTGCTCAGTATGGTGTGCAAACCTTCAGTGTTCGAGTTGAATGGCTTATATGCTCTGCTACAGTTTTATGACCCTCAGTTGAGATGTTTTGTTTTTCCTGACTATGTCCTGGCGTCGACCTTGGAAGAGTATGCTGCATTACTAGGACTTCCAGTATTGGATCAGATGCCTTTTTACCATGATGATGCTGAGCCTGATCTAGCTAGGCTTGCTGCAATTCTTCATCTTGATGCCTTAGAGTTCTCAGGAAAATTGACCAAGCTGAATGGAGTGTATGGGTTTCCTCTACCTTTTTTGGTTGACAAGGCTTTACAGTTCGCAAAGGACGGTTGTTGGATTGTATTCAATGCCATTCTCGCTCTATGCATATATGGTATAATTTTGTTTCCCAACTTGCCAAACTTTGTGGATACAGATGCCTTCTATATCTTCACTTTAGGGAATCCAGTGCCAATGCTGTTAGGAGATGTTTATCATTCAATCCATTACAAGAACGAAAAACGGAGAGGTAAAAATGTGTCTTGCTGTGTACCCATCCTGTACAAGTGGTTCCTCAGTCACCTTCCGAAAGTAGATCCATTTGTTGATACTGCTGGCACCTTAGATTGGTCTGCTAGGCTAATGGGTTTATTTGCAGAAAACATTGTATGGTTTGATTGGAATATACTTGGCGCTGAAATCATATATAGTTGCAGTGGTTTTCCGAATGTCCCCTTGGTCGGAAGGAAGGGCTGTATTAATTATAACCCCTCTTTGTTAATCAGACAATTTGGATATGCTTTGAAAATTCCTCCTAAGGAAGAAGAGATACAGGAATCTCTGTATCTCACAGGCTTGCTGGAAGCTGATACTTTGGTTAGAATAGAGTATGCATTGAGTAACATTCACAGGCGAGGTAAGACATTGCTAGGAAAGAGTAATAGTCGAGCTTATGATCCTTACTTGGCTTGGATCCGTGAGAGGGCTACGAAGTTCCTAATGCCATTTCCTTTAGCAGAGCCATTGTATCCTCTTGTGATCGAAGAGCCAACTACTGTCAACGTCAAAAAGTATAATAAGTTGTGGGCTGAGAAAGAAGAGTTGAAGAAAGCGAACGAAGAAGTGGAGAAAGAGACGACTCAACTCCGAAGAGAAAAGAACGAAGCAATTTATGCTTTCAAAAGGCAGACTGAACTTGTCAACAAACTGGGTACGAACTAGACAAAGCAAACCAATGATCGTGAACGCTGAGGCCGGGATTTGAACACTGTCAGTAGTGTTCTCGCTACTAAGAAGGAAGAGTTGGATAAAGCTTACTTGAGGATTTCCAAGTTTGAGAACCAATGGAATGCCACACTCACCAATAACAAAGAGCACGAAAACAGGTTGAAGCTGCAGATAAGCAAGTTGAAGACTCAGCTCAAAGCGAAGGACGAGAAGATTTCAGCGGAAGAATCACTCAGACATAATAGTGAGCACAGATTGAGCAAAGCTATTGCAAACCTGAAGGATTATAGGTTGAGAGCAGACACCAAGAGGTGCAGACTTGAGGCGTGCTTTGGGGAAGGAGCCTAGGAAGACCATGTTGATAGTCTACAGCGCACCATTAGCCGGTAAGAGCTACTCATACAGGGTCTACTCGCTAGACCAGATCATCCCGAGACGCGGAAGCTGATAGAGGATTTCCGGTCTCGGCACTCAGCTTGACTGTCTTTCTTTGTATCTTGTTGTTTTGCTTATGTATTGACCATCACCAGGCTTGTTGATTGAGGTCATTTCTATTTGTACTTAGTTGATGTGTGCACACTGTCTGTTGGCCTATTATTATATGAGGAGTTATTATTATGTTTGCTTGTCTGTGGGGTTTTCTATGGTCATTTCTTCCTCTGGAAACTAGAATCGAGGGGGAAATCTCCTTGTTGCATATATACATGTCTGCATTTAGCATTTTTTTCGCATTGCAGGTGCATCGGAACTGTTTTCTTATCTCCTGTCTTCATTAGTGTGTTTCAGGATTGCTGATAAAACAAATCACCGGTATGCGACTAAAGGAAGTCAGAAGAAGATCATGGAACAGATGCAGGGGCAGATGCAGGAAATGAGAGATAGAATGGCTCAATTTATGGAGGTAATGCAGACTGTAGCTAGTGGACAAGACCAACTCTGGACTCTGGTGCAACCCTTAATTGCACGAGTTGATAGTGATGATGTATTACATGGAGGAACTGCTACCAACCCACCTCATGTTGAGACTCAGCATGCTAATAACGCTATCCCCAATACTGGCGGGAATGGAAATGGCAATGGTGCTGGATATGGGAACGCAACTGGGAACGGTAATGGAAATGTTGAAACCAATGGTAATGTTGGCGGAGGCAATGGTAACACTGGATTTGGTAACATTGGAGTTGGTAATGCTGGAATTACTGGTCAGGGCAACGTGTATGGGCTTGAAGCTAACAGTGCTATTCATGGAAACCTGAATCAGGAGTTGATTGAGGACAGACAGGATGAGATCTTCTCGGTGAGAGGTTTTAGTGGTGAAATGCCTTCTGAAACTAATAGAAGATTCAAATGGTTGGAAGATAGGATAAAGAGCTTTGAAAGTAAAAACTCTATGGGCCTTGATATGGCCAACCTTGGACTTATTCCTGACCTAAGGGTACCACAAAAATTCAAAGTCCCCGACTTTGATAAGTACAAGGGTACTACATGTCCTAGGGTTCACTTGCGCTCGTATTACAGGAAAATGTCTGCCTACTCAGACGATGAAAAGCTGTTAATGCACTTTTTTCAGGACAGTTTGTTTGGTCCTTCCCTTGAGTGGTACATGGGGTTGGAGCCTACCAATGTCCGTAGCTGGAAGGATTTGGTTGAGGCGTTCATGAAACATTATCAATACAATAGTGACCTTGCTCCAAACAGGGTTCAATTGCAAAATCTTACCCAGAGGAATAATGAATGCTTCAAAGAGTACGCCCAAAGGTAGCGCGAATTGGCCGCAAGAGTTCAACGTCCGATGGTGGAGCGTGAGCTGATCGACATGTTCGTGGCTACTTTATCTGGCATGTATTATGAGAAGCTTATCAACTGTATGTCTGGAAGCTTTTCCGACATGATAATCACAGGGGAACGCATAGATAATGGTATCAAAATTGGGAAGATTCAAGCAGGCGAAGGATCCTCAGTTGGAGGAGGAGGAAAGAAAGTCTTTGGCAACAAAAGGCGCGAGGGAGAAACCAACTAAGTATCTAGTTTTCAAGGAAGATGGAGAAGTAAGCCTCATAATTAATATCATCAACAATAGGTCGCTAGCGTTACGACCCCTGTACCATAACAACAACAACAACAACAACGGCAGCAGCAGCCACCCCAACAAAATCAGCAGGGTTATCGAAGATATTCGGTTCGGCCAACAAATAGAGTATTTGATCCGCCACCGATGCCATATTCCCAAGTGCTCCAAACTTTGTTGCAATTGTAGTTGATCCAAAAGAGGACTATGACTCCTCTGATAGGCCCACCACCGCCCAGCTTTGATGTGAATGCACGATGCGAGTTCCACTCCGGGGCACCCGTCCATACTATTGACAACTGCAAGGCTTTCAAACATAAGTTGCAAGATCTGATTGATAGCAAAACAATAGATTTTTCACACGATGCACCGAACATTGTGCAAAACCCTATGCCAAATCACGGGCCGGCTAGGCTTGGTGTTGTTCTGGTAAAGGAAGGGTTAGATTTGATAATCGACGTGAATGAGCTGAAGACACCATTGAGTTTCGTGAAGGAGAAACTACTGAAAGGGGGAGTGTTCCCAGGATGTAGTGAAGGTTGTGTCAACTGTTTGAGCTATCCTAAGGGATGTGATGATCTAAGAAAGTGTATTCAAAGCATGATGGATGAAGGAATGTTACAATTTGATTGGACCGCTGAAAGGAAACCCGTGGAAGTAGTAGAGGAGGAGCAGGGTGAAATCGCGACGATTTCAATCCCGTATAAAACTATTACTATTTCAGCACCTCCAAGGCCACCTACAATCATAATGACTAAAGCAGGCCCTGTGCCATACCAAAGTACTAAGGCTATCCCGTGGAATTACGGAGCCGAGGTGTTTTGTAACGGGCAGAAGGTAGAATTGAAAAGCTTGCCTGTTGATTCAATTGATAATCTTGTTAGAGCTGGAGGAATTACCAGAAGCGGTAGAATCTTTTCATCGCCCGAGGTGGTGGTTGAGAAATCTGATAAAGGAAAAGGAAAGATAGTGGTAGAAGAAATTCCTCGGGTGGGCGAGAAGGAATCTCTGGCAAAGGATATGGAAGAGTTCATGAAGTTGATTAGAAAAAGCGACTACAAGATAGTCGACCATCTGCAACGAACTCCTTCCAAGATTTATATACTATCACTGCTGTTGTGTTCAGAAGCGCATCGAAATGCGTTGTTAAAGGTTTTAAGCACTGCTTACGTACCACAAGAAATATCGGTTAACCAACTCGAAGGAGTTGTGGCGCATGTAAATGCAGGAAACGGTCTGGGGTTTACAGATTTGGACTTGACGCCAAAGGACAGAAACCACAATTTGGCATTGCATATTTCAATTGAATGCCAGGGAACAGTGATGTCACACGTCCTTGTTGATACAGGGTCGTCCTTGAATGTACTTCCAAAGAAAGCATTAATGAAGATAGATCATCAGGGTCTTTATTGTACACCAAGTGATTTGGTTGTACGAGCCTTTGATGGAACCCGAAGATCTGTTTTTGGGGAAATAACTCTGCCTATCCAAGTGGGCCTAGAGGTATTTGATGCGGTATTTTACATCATCAACATTCAGCCTGCTTACAGTTGTCTACTGGGTCGTCCATGGATACATTCTGCTGGGGCTGTTACGTCCACTCTAAATCAAAAGCTGAAATATATGGTCGGAGGCAGTGTTGTAACGCTATGTGGGGAGGAAGATATCATGATCAACCACTTGTCATCTTTCAAATACGTCGAGGTAGACAGAGAGATTCATGAGACTTTGTGTCAGGCCTTCGAAACTGTGCAAGTGAAGGACAAATCTCCAGTTGTGAACAAAGAACCAGAAGTGGCTATGTCATCTTTCAAGGAGGCTCAAGCGGCAGTACAGACTGGGGAATTGCAAGGATGGGGAAAGGTGCTAGACATACCTCAGAAGCAGGACAAGTTTGGGTTGGGGTACCACCCATTATCTTTTTCACCTTCATAGAGCGCGCCGCGCTATAAGGGATCTGTCAGGTTCACCAGTGGGGGTGTCATTTTTGAGAAAATCAATGTTGTTTCTAATGATGAAGTCGGGGACAGTGATTGTGACATGGACACTGTCGCACCTCTAAAAATCACGGAGACATTTCGGAGAAACGACCCTCGCGCGAAAGGCGCGGAAATGCGGTTCGACAGAGTCGCCACCGAACTTTATTTTTCCAGAATAAACGGGAGAGGAAAATATCGAGAAAACCTCTTAAAACGAAAGGATAGGAATAGGGATGTCGCAACCACGTTCCGGGTTCGGGAGTCAGTTACGTGAGGCGAAGGTATTAGCACCCTTCACGTCCGTTGTACTCAAGGGGAACCTCTTAGGGTATTTTGTGGATAGTGTTGTCTAGGTTTACTTGTTTTTCTTCTCGATGATAAAGGTAGAATTGCTAGGATAACAAGATAAAGACACTAAAGGGAGATGGGTGGTTAGAAGATAAGGTGCTCGCCAAGGATTGGGGCCCGTGTGATTACGTATGCTCATTTAGACGAGAATGAGAAATCAGAGCGTCGTAGTTCGACTACGGATAAGGATGGGGGAAAATGGAAGAATGGAGGAAGATAGAAGTGTGCTCGCCAAGATCATCACAATCTTGTGCCTACGTATCTTGTATTCAAGAATGAATAAAGAATCAGAGCAGTCGTAGTTCGTGGTAACGACCACGAAAAGATGAGGTTGGAATTGGTTTGACGTTAAGTTGAGGGACGAAAAAGTGACTGACAAACAACCTAAGGGCGTGCCTCAAGAGCTTGTCACTCAAGAATTCAAGGAATGCGAGATTCCAAGAACTCAGTTCTTTTGGAAATTGACTGAATAGGTTGAAGATAAAGAGTTGGATGTTTTGAAATCGAAAGAATGAATTAATAACAATTCAAGGGCGCGCCTTGAGAGTTACTTATTCGAATATTCAAAGAATGCTAGATTCTTAGAATATCCTTCTTTCGTAAGCTTAAAAAACCGTTTGTAGAAAGATTGAACGAAAGTGGGATGCGAGGCAAAAGGAAATTGGTTTGAAAATGGTTCGACGACGAGTCGAGGACCTGATTGGAGATAGAACCGACTTGACGACGTGTCAAGGGTTAAGATTGTAAGGAGACGATATTAGTCCCTAAGGGTGCCCCTAATATCGAAACCACGAGGAATTGTGAAGTGTGTGCGAAATGTGGGTTGCGAATGCGTACGAGCACTCAACTTAGGAGAACGTTGGAAAATGTTTGAGTTTGAAAAAGTTGAAAGGTTGAGTGAATAACAACTCAAGAGCGTGCCTAGAGAACTATTCACTCGAAAATTCAAGGAATGCTAGATTCCAAGAACCTCCTTCTTTTGGAGTTTTGATCGATGAAATGTTCTGAAAATAATGAAGGATACGAAGAGAGTTTGTTGTATGAAAGGATACGAGATAGGATTTGAAAAGTATAGGAGGAATGACGATTATTTGGTAAATGAGACGTCGGCCTCACAACTAATTAATCGGGGTATTATCGAGATGCTAGATCTCGACGACACCTTTTTCATTTGAAAAATGTTTGGATGAGCAACAGAAACATCACACAGAATGCTAGATTCCTACGATATTTCTTTGTTCAAAAAGAGTATATTAGAACGAAGAGTCGGATGATGCACTACCTAAGGCGTACGCCTTAATAATGATCGCCTAAGAACCCAAGAAGTGTTAGACTTCAAGGATTTTGTTTGCTTTGAAAAAAGTACTCGAGATGAATCGAGGTTTTAATTTAAATTTTAAGCGTGTGCACTAGCAAAGTGAGCTAGTATTCTAAGTGACCAACTAGAAGTAGTTGATCAAATAGGTATCACTGTAAGGAAGCCCAGGATTATGCTTTAAAATGTTGTGTATAGTGATCGAAGGTCGATGGCGAGGCTTTGAAAGCACTCGACTTACATAGGCGGAAAAGGA
The DNA here is from genome assembly GCA_963859935.3 of Lathyrus sativus. Taxonomy (NCBI): domain Eukaryota; kingdom Viridiplantae; phylum Streptophyta; class Magnoliopsida; order Fabales; family Fabaceae; genus Lathyrus; species Lathyrus sativus. The sequence goes on along the minus strand of OZ012739.1, from coordinate 143,634,161 downwards.
CTTGATAAATCGAGAGTTTATTATTTTCGAAAATAATATCCAACTTGATAAGGTTAATATAAAAACCAACAATAATTAAGTTTAATTATTCATTATTCATATTTTTATACATAAATCTATAAAGCAATCAAATGACGACCCACATATCAACCACTATGCTTCAACTAATTAATCTGCACACATCAAAGAGAAAATATTAGTTAAATTAAAAAAGATGATTATGGAAAATTGATGCAGCAGAATGTCTTCTTTACTAGCTAGAATCTCCAATGCCACTATTATTCATCTTCAACTAAAGGCTATCATATACTTCAACTAAAGGCTATCATATGTGGTGATGGTTGACAAACAAACAACGTAGCGGTAACTTATCCATAGGCAATTCCACAAAAACGTGGCCAAGTTTAGCATATACAAGTACACCCTCAAAATTGATTCAAACGATGTACACATATAGATCCCATTAATAGCCACACACATCAATGAACTAGCAAACGACAAATAAATATGCAACGAAGTGAACTATTATACAATGGTGAGATCCAAATATGCGTATTTAACTGAAGATAACTATACCGAACAATTTAACATCTGCGAAAATAATTCTGCGGGATTTAAAAAAAAAGAAACATTCGAAAATTGAAACCGCAGAAATCTGCCCCAAAAGATTCAACGCATTCTCAGCTTATTAGAAACTCGAAATCAAATGTTTTAAAAACGGTGAATCCGAGAACCAACAAGGTACCTTTTATTCAATCTAATAACAACCAGCAACAAACCAGTAATCATATCACAACAACCAATCCACAAATATCTAAACCAATGCAATGCAGTAGCAAATAATATTATCATTAAGAAATTAAGATCGGAATGTCCACAAAATTGTGCTATCACACAATTATTCAGTAACAGCATCAGGACTCTGTTAAAACAAGAACAAGCCAAGTAAAACACCAATAACCTGCAAATTGAACTTAGTTATAACTTAAATAAATGGAATTGGTCCAACCTGATGTCTTACGGAGTCATTGCCGGAGTTGTCGCAACTCAGCAACGTTGGCAATGAGAAGAGGTTAATCTCGATTGAGACACGTGTTTTTGCTGCTACAAACTGCTCTATTATCGTTGAGATGGCTCACTTCTGTTACCGTTGTGGGTGCATTACTTTATTTCTTTGTTGTCACAGAGGTGTCGTCGCGAGCCGAAGAGCTGTTGAGCTGGTGGCTATTGCGTTGAGTTGAATCAAACCAAAGTGTTGTTGGTATTCTTACTCGCTCGTCATTGTCGTTGCAGAGCCGCTATTGTGAAATGAATTTAGGTTCTCTTTTGACGAAGATCTAAACTGCATGATGACATTTGAAGTCGCTCTGCTGCTACTTGCTCATCAACTAAGCGTGAAACCGTTTTTCAAGAATGAACTCACAAAGCCACTCGGCAAGGTCCCCTATGCAGTTTGTTGCAGAGCTTGTTGTCGTGTTATGCCAAGGCAGTGGCACACTTGAAGGTTGCTTTGTCGGTTTCTACGTTTGGATGTGGTTGTCATGATGCTCCAAAATCTGCAAGTTAAAAAAAACAAAACAAGAAAATGCAGACCCCATTTCTGAAATATCATGTGTGAAGCCACAAAACCTCAATGGTTTTCAATTCTAGATCACTGCAAGACCATAAAATCAGGAAACCAAAACTAAGTAAACTTCAATAACACCAATATCATAACACATACAACCTTATATCAGTAAAAAAATATATCCTCAACTGCAAATGAAAGATGCTCCTGCTTGAGTTTGTTTGTTGCGAAACAGAGCCAATTCGGATCATAGAGATTAACACAACAACATTCAACACAAAAAATTTCAAACCAAATTACCAAACTCAGCACCTCAATCGTGCAACGTGTCGCGATTGCAAGTTGGGACGCCGCTCATACTTGTTGAAGTATTGCTGCTGCTAATGTTGTTGTTGCCTCTGCTACTGTTGGAAAGAAAAGACCCCTACGTTACGCCTCCGTCAGCTAGATGCGTTGAACGGTACTGAAACTGAGCTAACACACAACAAATCCAGAAATCGAACGAGACCGAAACTGAACAGAGCGAAAATGAGTGATTTCGTTATCGTTGTTGCTTGAAACACTTTGATGTTGCCGTTTTTGTGGCTTTGGGCAAGTTACAGTGTTGTTCTTTGCAAACGGGAACTGGTAATGTTGAAAGTTGTTGCTGCTGCAAACTTGGCCGTCGAAGTGATTGTTGTGGTGGTAGTGACTCAAAGTCACTCACAGGCTTTTGTGTATGTTGGTTTTAAGTGTGTTTGGTGGTGGGTAAACGGGTTTAAAATACAGGTTATTTTGATGGTGGCGGAGGGAGTACTGGTGGCGGCGATTTAGGGTTAAAAAAGGGGATCATGAAAGAGATGAAGGCGGTGATGATTGATGATGATGCAAAGATGGACGGCTGAGGGATAAAGGATGTCGAAGAGGAAGGGGGTAGTTTGGAAGCAAAAAGATGAAGGGTTAGGGTTTCGTTGAGAGGTGGCGGATTGAAGGTTTGGGCGACGGCGCCGGATTTTCTTTAAGAGGAAGATATACAATATTTTCTTTTTAGGGTTTTTTCTTAGTTGGGATTGGGGGTCGTTTATGGTTTTTAGAGGAGATGAATAGTGAATTCGGTATCCCCCTTACAATCAATTCCCCCCTCTTTTATACTGATGAAACCTAAACCCTAACGGGCCGTTGAATATGTGCCTCCCATCTGATCCCCTCAAATTCCCCTTTTTTTTTTATTTTCTTGTCATTATCTTATAATAAAACAAATACTAATAAAAACCTAATAATTACAATATTAATTAACATAATGAATTAATAAGTAAATATTAACAATAACAATTAAATAAGTATTAAAAGAAATATAAAAATAAACTGAAAATTTAAAAAACGAAAAAATAATTACTAAAAAAATATTATTAGTAATATTTTAAAAAAAGAAAAAGTTTAAGAAAAAAATATTCACAAAAAGGTTGTTAAGCCACGTGTCACGCCTTAATTGGTCATAAAGATAAATTTCTAAAAAATCGACCAATTGCGAGCGGACACGTGTCTAAATAACAAAAAATAAGCAGACAACGTAAAATAGAAAATAAAATCGAAAAGTGAAAATAATTGAAAATGGGTAGGACAAATTTAGGGTATGACAGATGCCCCTATCTAATTGGCTTAAACCTAGGGAAATGAACTGTTGCAACGTTCATTTTCCAAGGTAGAAGTAAATTAGATATGAAGAAGACCCTGAATTTGTCTGAAAAAAGAGATGCTTGAGAATTGAAAATGCTGGATGATGTAAACCTCTGAGTCAACCGTAAATAATAGGCAAAAAGTCGTCATCACCAAAAGGATGATGGGGTGAAACGCACACACAAACGATATTGCACAATCTGACACCAATCCAAGTGACAGACCCCCCACCAAAAGGATGATGGAGCAAAACACACACAAACAAATATCGCACAATCTATCACCAATCCATGTGACAGACCCCCCACCAAAAGGATGGCGGAGCGAAACACAAACATAAATAAATGAATATCGCACAATCTATCACCAATCCAAGTGACAGACCCCCCACCAAAAGGATAACGGAGCGAAACACACACAAACAAATATCGCACAGTCTATCACCAATCCAAGTGACAGACCCCCCACCAAAAGGATGACGGAGCGAAACTCACACCAACAATATCGCACAATCTATCACCAATCCAAGTGATAGACCCCCCACCAAAAGGATGACGGAGCGAAACTCACACTAACAATATCGCATAATCTATCACCAATCCAAGTGACAGACCCCCTACCAAAAGGATGACGGAGCAAAACACAAATAAACACTATCGCACAACCTATCACCAATCCAAGTGACGGACCCCCCACCAAAAGGATGACGGAGCGAAACTCACACCAACAATATCGCATAATCTATCACTAATCCAAGTGACAGACCCCCCACCAAAAGGATGACGGAGCGAAACACAAACAAATATCGCACAATCTATCACCAATCCAAGTGACAGACCCCCCACAAAAAGGATGACGGAGCGAAACACAAACAATCACTATCGCACAATCTATCACCAATCCAAGTGACAGACCCCCCACCAAAAGGATGACGGAGCGAAACGCAAACAAATATCGCACAATCTGACACCAATCCAGGTGACAGACCCCCCACCAAAAGGATGACAGAGCGAAACACAAACAAATATCGCACAATCTGACACCAATCCAAGTGACAGACCCCCCACCAAAAGGATGACGGAGCGAAACACAAACAAACTATCGCACAATCTATCACCAATCCAAGCGAAAGACCCCCCACCAAAAGGATGACGGAGCGAAACACAAACAAACTATCGCACAATCTATAACCAATCCAAGTGACCGACCCCCCACCAAAAGGATGATGGAGCGAAACAAAAACATACTATCGCACAATCTATCACCAATCCAAGCGACAGACCCCCCACCAAAAGGATGACGGAGCGAAACACAAACAAACTATCGCACAATCTATCACCAATCCAAGTGACAGAGCCCCCACCAAAAGGATGTCGGAGCGAAACATAAACATAAATAAATATCGCACAACCTGTCACCAATCCAAGTGACAGACCCCCCACCAAAAGGATGATGGAGCGAAACTCACACCGGCCACTACCACCAAAAGGATGATAGGACAAACACTATCGCACAATCTGACACCAATCCAAGTGCCAGACCCCCCACCAAAAGGATGACGGAGCGAAGCTCACACACACAGGATGCTATCACCAAAAGGATGATAGAACGATACAAAATTGGAGGTTACCAACACGAAAAGGATGCAGGCTTGGTTGAACCGACGAGGTTCGGCTATCACCAAAAGGATGATAGCAAGGCAATTGACAACGGTCATGCTTGCTGGATACAACTCACTAGGGAACGCCCAAGAGGAATATTGGCTTGAAATGAATCAACGGGGTACGCCCACCGTCTTGCTTGGAAGTTACAGTTTTGTTGAAATGATTTCACGAGAAACGCCCATGAACTTTGAAGGATGTCCCTGTCTGGGTTGAATTTGTCTTGAAATTTCGTCTTGGTCAACAAAAGGTTGAACAACTTCGTGAGGAACGCTCACGGCCTTGCTGAAGATGCCCCTGCCTGGGCTGAATCTTGTACTGAAACTCTTGGATTTGCCCAACAAAAGGTTGAACAACCTCGCGAGGAACGCCCACGGTCTTGAATGATATGCCCCTGGCTGGGCTGTATGTTGACTTGAAGATTTGATCAACCGCGAGGTTGAAATACGTCATGGGAAGCACCCATGGTCTTTGAAAAATGCCTCTAACTGAGCTGAATCTTGCTTTGAATATCCTTGAATTTCGTGGGAGAAACCCATATCTTGCACAAGATGCCCCTGATTGGGCTGATGACTGTTTTGAAGCTCTTGAAGTTTGTGGGAGAAACCCACAGTCTTGCAGACGATGCCCCTGACTAGGCTGATGATGATCTTGGAAATCTTCGAGGTTGGTCCTGGACCTTGACTTATAAATGCGAATGCTGAATGATAATGATGTTCCATAATGAATGGAAATGCAAATGCAAATGCTGACGCGCGGAGATGCAAGAGTCAGGGAAGTATGATATGATTGGTATGCATATGATGTAAGATGCTTATGATATCGAATGCAATGCGTATGATGCACATGATTGCAGACGGGTAATTGGAAATGCAGGAGGGAGACGCCAGCACGGTGGCCTCTGGTAGTTGCCAATGCGGATTGGACTTCGGGTGGTGGGAGGGCTTGACTTCCTCAACACGCAGTTCGTTAAAGACGTCATGATTGGAGCAGACAAAGATGCTTTGGATGTCCCGAATCCGGGTACTTGGTAATTTGTGAATTGGCTTCAGAGAAGATTGCAACTCTGCTAGATGGTCAGGATGACATGGTCTTGCCCCAGTCTGAATATGGTGATGATATGCCCCTGCTCGAGCTGGTGAATGATTTGCCCCATCCTATGGGATTTGAAGTACTCTTGCTTCGTGTATGCCACTGAAAGTCAAGTTCCTCCTCGGTTGCCCCTTGTTGAGATGTCCTGGAATACCTAGCACTGATTTGTGATTAAAATTGTACATTCACAAATGGTAATATTAATGCAGAGTTCAATGCAAGTTTAAAAAAAGTGTGGTTTATTTAAGTGTCATGATAGTGAGACGAATGAACTGTTAGTCCAAACATTGTGCTAATTTTGATTGGTGCGTGAGATATAGCAAGGATAATGACACCAATGCTGATGATTAGCAATCATGTGAGGAGTCAGATTACGCAACCTTGCGATAATATGCTTTCAAAACAAACCTCACCTCAATTAGGTCTTTCGAGGGTTGTAACGTGGTCTGGTTCGCGGTTATGAAACAAAGGATATTAGGCTCAAAGTATGATTTGTACCCATCCCTTCTTCTTAATGATCTTCAGCCCTACGCTCAGTTAATCCTACACTTGTCTTGACGGTATAAACTTGATGGTTCAAGGTTTGCTCGACGTGGCAATCACCTTATTTTGGTTTTTGATGGATGTTAGTGACCCTTTTGATTTGGGTGGCCACTGAATATTATTTTGTTTTTGTTGTGGATTTCGGGGTCCTCTTTTGTCTTTGTTTTTGATCCCTAACTTTTGCATGGATTGACTTTGTTTGTCAGATTCATCGGGATTGCCTTGATTTTGCCTAAGTCCCCTCTGAGGTGTCTGACTTAGCAGGCTTTTGACTTTTTTATTTTGTTGTGACTGCCATAGCATGGGTCATTGATGAAAAACCGTCTTCTAGATTTTGCTTTTGTTGATTCGATGCGGAGTTGGATTAACTGAACACTACCCTGCCCCAAGTTGAGTGTAAAAGGTTTTAATATCCGAAGGAAACTGCTACTTCTAGGTTCGAAGTGGTTTACTAGGGATTAACTCCTTATATCTCCAGTGTTTGGGGAATTGAAGCAATGCCTGTACATCATTGACGAGATTCGATCTGAAAGCATACGGTTTGCAATTATGGGTATCTCGTTTTCATCATCCTCCCTCAAATCATGCTAAACAACAGTGAATAGAGTGGAGTGAATAAACGTGTCGGTGATAAGTGAAAAATGAGTGAATACGACATAACTAATTCAAAACATGCATAAATGATACATTAATGAAACCAGATACGAATGGCAATTGTTCAAAGCATACAATACTTAAACACACAAAGACAAAATATAAGAAATGCGAAAGATTAAATGGCAGCAGGACGGCCTTCTTCAGAGAATGGACTTGACTAGACTTGATCTGATGTTAGCACTAGTTGGCTGGCGGCATCGGGTCGTTGATGGCAGTGAGATACTTCCCATCAAAGGTGAGAGCTTCCTTGTCAACCAGGTCTTGAATTTTGTGCTTGAAAAACCTGCAGTTCTCAATGTTGTGACCTGGAGCGCCCTTATGAAACTCACAATGAGCATTCGCGTCGTAATCAACACGAAGGACAGTTGGGGGAGCTAGATCTCTCGGAACGATAGCCTTTTTCTCCATCAGTTGAGCAAAGATATCTGCATATGTCATTGGAAGACTATCAAATACTCTATCTGGCTTCCACGTTCTGTGTTGATTTTGCAGACGCGGTCGTTGAGCGGTTCGCTGTTCTGATTCCTTTCCAGTTATGGAGAGGGCTTCGAAGATCTAATCCATCTTTCTGTTGAGGGATTCCAGCTCCTTCCTGATAGCAGCTTGTTCTTGCTGAATCTGCTCCATCGTTCGTCTTGTATTGGCTCTAGTTGCGTACTGGTGTCGAGGAATCAGCTTGATTTACTAGAGATATCGAGGAATCAGCTTGATTTACTGGAGAGGAAGGAAGGAGACATAAGATTCTGCTGAAGGATTGGAAATGCAAAATGCACAACATATGAGATACAATGAAAATGATATGCAAGATGCAATGTAAGATACAAGATCCAGGATCACAATATCATAGTTCAAACAACTCTGAAGCTGATAAATGTAATAGGTAGGTAACCAAAATTTCTGACCAAAGAAACCTGACAGGTAAGCCCTATACGGGAAGACCTAGACACTCTACCCATAAACCCACTCACAGGATGGTTTCTATGTTTGGTTCCCAAGATCACGGACACTAATTGTATTAGCGTCACGCAACAGGCTGGCTGTATTACGACGATAATGACAATAAGGTCTCTCCTGAGCGGAGTCCTCATGCTAGGCCCACAAGGAGCAAGTCCTCAGAGACTAACACTACACGACCACCATTATTGGAACTGGTGCTAAAAAACGTTCCCAGAATCATGGACCCTTCATGAATCAAATCGTGCAATAGGCTAGCTGTATTACAACAAGATCTACGAATAGGTCTCCTCTGGAGGAGCTTTCATGCTAGGCCCACAAGGAGCATGTCCTCGGAGACTAACACTACTCGACTACCAATTCTAAACTATGTGTTCTCTCTACTTTTACCAAAGCTCGGGCGTAGAGCTTTACTCATGATGTCATCCCAAGAACCAACAGGCAACCAAGGTAACATGCACAAATAAAATCCACAAGAGAACAAATACATAAACAAAGAAGAAAACAAACAAAAAACAAACACTCATCACAAACCAAAAGATAAGCTCGACTCTCTCTTTGCATGGAGAAAAATGTCCCCAGCAGAGTCACCACCTGTCGCACCTCGAAAAATCACGGAGATATTTCGGAGAAACGACCCTCGCGTGAAAGGCGCGGAAATGCGGTTCGACAGAGTCGCCACCGAACTTTATTTTTCCCGAATAAACGGGAGAGGAAAATATCAAGAAAACCTCTTAAAACGAAAGGATAGGAACAGGGCTGTCGCAACCACGTTCCGGGTTCGGGAGTCAGTTACGTGAGGGGAAGGTATTAGCACCCCTCACGTCCGTTGTACTCAAGGGGAACCTCTTAGGGTATTTTGTGGAGAGTGTTGTCAAGGTTTACTTGTTTTTCTTCTCGATGATAAAGGTAGAATTGGTAGGTTAACAGGATAAAGACACTAAAGGGAGATGGGTGGTTAGAAGATAGGGTGCTCGCCAAGGATTGGGGCCCTTGTGCCTACGTATGCTCATTTGGACGAGAATGAGAAATCAGAGCGTCGTAGTTCGACTACAGATAAGGATGGGGGAAAATGGAAGAATGGATGAAGATAGAAGTGTGCTCGCCAAGATCATCGCAATCTTGTGGCTACATATCTTGTATTCAAGAATGAAAAAAGAATCAGCGCAGTCGTAGTTCGTGGTAACGACCACGAAAAGATGAGGTTGGAATTGGTTTGACGTTAAGTTGAGGGACAAAAGAGTGACTGACAAACAACCTAAGGGCGTGCCTCAAGAGCTTGTCACTCAAGAATTCAAGGAATGCGAGATTCCAAGAACTCAGTTCTTTTGGAAATTGACTGAATAGGTTGAAGATAAAGAGTTGGATGTTTTGAAATCGAAAGAATGAATTAATAACAATTCAAGGGCGCGCCTTGAGAGTTACTTATTCGAATATTCAAAGAATGCTAGATTCTTAGAATATCCTTCTTTCGTAAGCTTAAAAAACCGTTTGTAGAAAGATTGAACGAAAGTGGGATGCGAGGCAAAAGGAAATTGGTTTGAAAATGGTTCGACGACGAGTCGAGGACCTGATTGGAGATAGAACCGACTTGACGACGTGTCAAGGGTTAAGATTGTAAGGAGACGATATTAGTCCCTAAGGGTGCCCCTAATATCGAAACCACGAGGAATTGTGAAGTGTGTGCGAAATGTGGGTTGTGAATGCGTACGAGCACTCGACTTAGGAGAACGTTGGAAAATGTTTGAGTTTGAAAAAGTTGAAAGGTTGAGTGAATAACAAGTCAAGAGCGTGCCTCGAGAACTATTCACTCGAAAATTCAAGGAATGCTAGATTCCAAGAACCTCCTTCTTTTGGAGTTTTGATCGATGAAATGTTCTGAAAATAATGAAGGATACGAAGAGAGTTTGTTGTATGAGAGGATACGAGATAGGATTTGAAAAGTATAGGAGGAATGACGATTATTTGGTAAATGAGACGTCGGCCTCACAAATAATTAATCGGGGTATTATCGAGATGCTAGATCTCGACGACACCTTTTTCATTTGAAAAATGTTTGGATGAGCAACAGAAACATCACACAGAATGCTAGATTCCTACGATATTTCTTTGTTCAAAAAGAGTATATTAGAACGAAGAGTCGGATGATGCACTACCTAAGGCGTACGCCTTAATAATGATCGCCTAAGAACCCAAGAAGTGCTAGACTTCAAGGATTTAGTTTGCTTTGAAAAAAGTACTCGAGATGAATCGAGGTTATAATTTAAATTTTAAGCGTGTGCACTAGCAAAGTGGGCTAGTCTTCTAAGTGACCAACTAGAAGTAGTTGATCAAATAGGTATCACTGTAAGGAAGCCCATGATTAAGCTTTAAAATGTTGTGTATAGTGATCGAAGGTCGATGGCGAGGCTTTGAAAGCACTCGACTTACATAGGTGGAAAAGGACTTGATAAATCGAGAGTTTATTATTTTCGAAAATAATATCCAACTTGATAAGGTTAATATAAAAACCAACAATAATTAAGTTTAATTATTCATTATTCATATTTTTATACATAAATCTATAAAGCAATCAAATGACGACCCACATATCAACCACTATGCTTCAACTAATTAATCTGCACACATCAAAGAGAAAATATTAGTTAAATTAAAAAAGATGATTATGGAAAATTGATGCAGCAGAATGTCTTCTTTACTAGCTAGAATCTCCAATGCCACTATTATTCATCTTCAACTAAAGGCTATCATATACTTCAACTAAAGGCTATCATATGTGGTGATGGTTGACAAACAAACAACGTAGTGGTAACTTATCCATAGGCAATTCCACAAAAACGTGGCCAAGTTTAGCATATACAAGTACACCCTCAAAATTGATTCAAACGATGTACACATATAGATCCCATTAATAGCCACACGCATCAATGAACTAGCAACCGACAAATAAATACGCAACGAAGTGAACTATTATACAATGGTTAGATCCAAATATGCATATTTAACCGAAGATAACTATACCGAACAATTTAACAGCTGCGAAAATAATTCTGCGAGATTAAAAAAAAAGAAACATTCGAAAATTGAAACCGCAGAAATCTGCCCCAAAAGATTCAACGCATTCTCAGCTCATTAGAAACTCGAAATCAAATGTTTTAAAAACGGTGAATCCGAGAACCAACAGGGTACCTTTTATTCAATCTAATAACAACCAGCAACAAACCAATAATCATATCACAACAACCAATCCACAAATATCTAAACCAATGCAATGCAGTAACACAGAATATTATCATTAAGAAATTAAGATCGGAATGTCCACAAAACTGTGCTATCACACAATTATTCAGTAACAGCATCAGGACTCTGTTAAAACAAGAACAAGCCAACTAAAACACCAATAACCTGCAGATTGAACTTAGTTATAACTTAAATAAATGGAATTGGTCCAACCTGATGTCTTACGGAGTCATTGCCGGAGTTGTCGCAACTCAGCATGGCAATGAGAAGAGGTTGATCTTGATTGAGACACGAGTTTTTGCTGCTACAAACTGCTCTGTTATTGTTGAGATGGCTCACTTATGTTACCGTTGTGGGTGCATTACTTTATTTCGTTCTTGTCACAGAGGTGTCGTCGCGAGCTGAAGAGTTGTTGAGCTGGTGGATATTGCGTTGAGTTGAATCAAACCAAAGTGTTGTTGGTATTCTTACTCGCTCGTCATTGTCGTTGCAGAGCCGCTATTGTGAAATGAATTTAAGTTCTCATTTGACGAAGATCTAAACTGCATCATGACATTTGAAGTCGCTCTGCTGCTACTTGCTCATCAACTAAGCGTGAAACCGTTTTTCAAGAATGAACTCACAAAGCCACTCGGCAAGGTCCCCTATGCAGTTTGTTGCAGAGCTTGTTGTCGTGTTATGCCAAGGCAGTGGCACACTTGAAGGTTGCTTTGTCGGTTTCTACGTTTGGCTGTGGTTGTCATGATGCTCCAAAATCTTCAAGTTAAAAAAAAACAATACAAGAAAATGCAGACCCCATTTCTGAAATATCATGTGTGAAGCCACAAAACCTCAATGGTTTTCAATTCTAGATCACTGCAAGACCATAAAATCAGGAAACCAAAACTAAGTAAACTTCAATAACACCAATATCATAACACATACAACCTTATATCAGTAAAAAAATATATCCTCAACTGCAAATGAAAGATGTTCCTGCTTGAGTTTGTTTGTTGCGAAACAGAGCCAATTCGGATCATAGAGATTAACACAACAACATTAAACACAAAAAATTTCAAACCAAATTACCAAACTCAGCACCTCAATCGTGCAACGTGTCGCGATTGCAAGTTGGGACGCCGCTCATACTTGTTGAAGTATTGCTGCTGCTAACGTTGTTGTTGCCTCTGCTACTGTTGGAAAGAAAAGACCCCTACGTTACGCCTTCGTCAGCTAGATGCGTTGAACGGTACTGAAACTGAGCTAACACACAACAAAATCTAGAAATCGAATGAGACCGAAACTGAACAGAGCGAAAATGAGTGATTTCGTTATCGTTGTTGCTTGAAACACTTTGGTGTTGCCGTTTTTGTGGCTTTAGGCAAGTTACGGTGTTGCTCTTTGCAAACGGGAACTGGTAATGTTGAAAGTTATTGCTGCTGCAAACTTGGCTGTCGAAGTGATTGTTGTGGTGGTAGTGACTCAAAGTCACTCACAGGCTTTTGTGTATGTTGGTTTTAAGCGTGTTTGGTGGTGGGTAAATGGGTTTAAAATACAGGTTATTTTGATGGTGGCGGAGGGAGTACTGGTGGCGGCGATTTAGGGTTAAGAAAGGGGATCGTGAAAGAGATGAAGGCGGTGATGATTGATGATGATGCGAAGATGGACGACTGAGGGATAAAGGATGTCGAAGAGGAAGGGGGTAGTTTGGAAGCAAAAAGATGAAGGGTTAGGGTTTTGTTGAGAGGTGGCGGATTGAAGGTTTGGGCGGCGGCGCCAAATTTTCTTTAAGAGGAAGATATACAATATTTTCTTTTCAGGGTTTTTTCTCAGTTGGGATTGGGGGCCGTTTAGGGTTTTTAGAGGAGATGAACAGTGAATTCGGTCTCCCCCTTACAATCAATTCCCCCCTCTTTTATACAGAGGAAACCTAAACCCTAACGGGCCATTGAATATGGGCCTCCCATCTGATCCCCTCAAATTCCCCTTTTTTTAATTTTCTTTTCATTATCTTATAATAAAACAAATACTAATAAAAACCTAATAATTACAATATTAATTAACATAATGAATTAATAAGTAAATATTAACAATAACAATTAAATAAGTATTAAAAGAAATATAAAAATAAACTGAAATTTTAAAAAACGAAAAAATAATTACTAAAAAAATATTATTAGTAATCTTTTAAAAAAGAAAAAGTTTAAGAAAAAAAATATTCACAAAAAGGTTGTTAGGCCATGTGTCACGCCTTAATTGGTCATAAAGATAAATTTCTAAAAAATCGACCAATTGCGAGCGGACACGTGTCTAAATAACAAAAAATAAGCAGACAACGTAAAATAGAAAATAAAATCGAAAAGTGAAAATAATTGAAAATGGGTAGGACAAATTTAGGGTATGACAGATGCCCCTATCTAATTGGCTTAAACCAAGGGAAATGAATTGTTGCAGCATTCATTTTCCAAGGTAGATGTAAATTAGATATGAAGAAGACCCTGAATTTGTCTGAAAAAAGAGATGCTTGAGAATTGAAAATGCTGGATGATGTAAACCTCTGAGTCAACCATAAATAAAAGGCAAAAAGTCGTCATCACCAAAAGGATGATGGGGTGAAACGCACACACAAACGATATCGCACAATCTGACACCAATCCAAGTGACAGAACCCCCACCAAAAGGATGACGGAGCGAAACACACACAAACAAATATCACATAATCTATCACCAATCCATGTGACATACCCCCTACCAAAAGGATGGCGGAGCGAAACACAAACATAAATAAATGAATATCGCACAATCTATCACCAATCCAAGTGACAGACCCCCCACCAAAAGGATAACGGAGCGAAACACACACAAACAAATATCGCACAATCTATCACCAATCCAAGTGACAGACCCCCCCACCAAAAGGATGACGGAGCGAAACTCACACCAACAATATCGCATAATCTATCACCAATTCAAGTGACAGACCCCCCACCAAAAGGATGACGGAGCGAAACTCACACTAACAATATCGCACAATCTATCACCAATCCAAGTGACAGACCCCCCCCCCCCCAAAAAAGGATGACGGAGCAAAACACAAATAAACACTATCGCACAACCTATCACCAATCCAATTGACAGACCCCCACCAAAAGGATGACGGAGCAAAACTCACACCAACGATATCGCACAATCTATCACCAATCCAAGTGACAGACCCCCCACCAAAAGGATGACGGAGCGAAACACAAACAAATATCGCACAATCTATCACCAATCCAAGTGACAGACCCCCCACCAAAAGGATGACGAAGCGAAACACAAACAATCACTACCGCACAATCTATCACCAATCCAAGTGACAGACCCCCCCACCAAAAGGATGACGGAGCGAAACGCAAACAAATATCGCACAATCTGACACCAATCCAGGTGACAGACCCCCCCACCAAAAGGATGATGGAGCGAAACACAAACAAATATCGCACAATCTGACACCAATCCAAGTGACAGACCCCCCACCAAAAGGATGACGGAGCGAAACACAAACAAACTATCGCACAATCTATCACCAATCCAAGCGACAGACCCCCCACCAAAAGGATGACAGAGCGAAACACAAACAAACTATCGCACAATGTATCACCAATCCAAGTGACCGACCCCCCACCAAAAGGATGACGGAGCGAAACAGAAACATACTATCGCACAATCTATCACCAATCCAAGCGACAGACCCCCCACCAAAAGGATGACAGAGCGAAACACAAACAAACTATCGCACAATCTATCACCAATCCAAGTGGCAGACCCCCCACCAAAAGGATGACAGAGCGAAACATAAACATAAATAAATATCGCACAACCTGTCACCAACCCAAGTGACAGACCCCCCACCAAAAGGATGACGAAGCAAAACTCACACCGGCCACTATCACCAAAAGGATGATAGGACAAACACTATCGCACAATCTGACACCAATCCAAATGCCAGACCCCCACCAAAAGGATGATGGAGCGAAGCTCACACACACAGGTTGCTATCACCAAAAGGATGATAGAACGACACAAAATTGAAGTTTACCAACACCAAAAGGATGCAGGCTAGGTTGAACCGACGAGGTTCGACTATCACCACAAGGATGATAGCAAGGCAATTGACAACGGTCATGCTTGCTGGATACAACTCACTAGGGAACGCCCAAGAGGAATATTGGCTTGAAATGAATCAACGTGGTACGCCCACCGTCTTGCTTGGAAGTTACAGTTTTGTTGAAATGATTTCACGAGAAACGCCCATGAACTTTGAAGGATGTCCCTGTCTGGGTTGAATTTGTCTTAAAATTTCGTCTTGGTCAACAAAAGGTTGAACAACTTCGCGAGGAACGCTCACGGCCTTGCTGAAGATGCCCTTGCCTGGGCTGAATCTTGTACTGAAACTCTTAGATTTACCCAACAAAAGGTTGAACAACCTCGCGAGGAACGCCCACGGTCTTGAATGATATGCCCCTGGCTGGGCTGTATGTTGACTTTAAGATTTGATCAACCGCGAGGTTGAAATACGTCATGGGAAGCACCCATGGTCTTTTAAAAATGCCTCTAACTGAGCTGAATCTTGCTTTGAATATCCTTGAATTTCGTGGGAGAAACCCATATCTTGCACAAGATGCCCCTGATTGGGCTGATGACTGTTTTGAAGCTCTTGAAGTTTGTGGGAGAAACCCACAGTCTTGCAGAGGATGCCCCTGACTAGGCTGATGATGATCTTGGAAATCTTCGAGGTTGGTCCTGGACCTTGACTTATAAATGCGGATGACGAATGATAATGATGTTCCATAATGAATGGAAATGCAAATGAAAATGCTGACGCACAGAGATGCAAGAGTCGGGGAAGTATGATATGATTGGTATGCATATGATGTAAGATGCTTATGATATCGAATGCAATGCGTATGATGCACATGATTGCAGACGGGTAATTGGAAATGCAGGAGGGAGACGCCAGCACGGTGGCCTCTGGTAGTTGCCAATGCGGATTGGACTTCGGGTGGTGGGAGGGATTGACTTCCTCAACACGCAGTTCGTTAAAGACGTCATGATTGGAGCAGACGAAGATGCTTTGGATGTCCCGAATCCGGGTACTTGGTAATTTTTGAATTGGCTTCAGAGAAGGTTGCAACTCTGCTAGATGGTCAGGATGACATGGTCTTGCCCCAGTCTGAATATGGTGATGATATGCCCCTGCTCGAGCTGGTGAATGATTTGCCCCAGCCTATGGGATTTGAAGTACTCTTGCTTCGTGTACGCCACTGAAAGTCAAGTTCCTCCTCGGTTGCCCCTTGTTGAGATGTCCTTGAATACCTAGCACGTATTTGCGATTAAAATTGTACATTCACAAATGGTAATATTAATGCAGAGTTCAATGCAAGTTTTAAAAAAAGTGCGTTTTATTGAAGTGTCGGGATAGTGAGACGAATGAACTGTTAGTCCAAACATTGTGCTAATTTTGATTGGTGCGTGAGATATAGCAAGGATAATGACACCAATGCTGATGATTAGCAATCATGTGAGGAGTCAGGTTACACAACCTTGCAATAATATGCTTTCAAAACGAACCTCACCTCAATTAGGTCTTTCGAGGGTTGTAACTTGGTCTGGTTCGCGGTTATGAAACAAAGGATATTAGGCTCAAAGTATGATTTGTACCCACCCCTTCTTCTTAATGATCTCCAGTCCTACGCTCAATTAATCCTACACTTGTCTTGACGGTATAAACTTGATGGTTCAAGGTTTGCTCGACGTGGCAATCACCTTATTTTTGTTTTTGATGGATGTCAGTGACCCTTTTGATTTGGGTGGCCACTGAATATTATTTTGTTTTTGTTGAGGATTTCGGGGTCCTCTTTTGTCTTTGTTTTTGATCCCTAACTTTTGCATGGATTGACTTTGTTTGTCAGATCCATCGGGATTGCCTTAATTTTGCCTAAGTCCCCTCTGAGGTGTCTGACTTAGCAGGCTTTTGACTTTTTTATTTTGTTGTGACTGCCATAGCATGGGTCATTGATGAACAACCGTCTTCTAGATTTTGCTTTTGTTGATTCGATGCGGAGTTGGATTAACTGAACACTACCCTGCCCCAAGTTGAGTGTAAAAGGTTTGAATATCCGAAGGAAACTGCTACTTCTAGGTTCGAAGTGGTTTACTAGGGATTAACTCCTTATATCTCCAGTGTTTGGGGAATTGAAGCAATGCCTGTACATCATTGACGAGATTCGATCTGAAAGCATACGGTTTGCAATTATGGGTATCTCGTTTTCATCATCCTCCCTCAAATCATGCTAAACAACAGTGAATAGAGTGGAGTGAATAAACGTGTCGGTGATAAGTGAAAAATGAGTGAATACGACATAACTAATTCAAAACATGCATAAACGATACATTAATGAAACCAGATACGAATGGCAATTGTTCAAAGCATACAGTACTTAAACACACAAAGACAAAATATAAGAAATGCGAAAGATTAAATGGCAGCAGGACGACCTTCTTCAGAGCATGGACTTGACTAGACTTGATCTGATGTTAGCACTAGTTGGCTGGCGGCATCGGGTCGTTGATGGCAGTGAGATACTTCCCATCAAAGGTGAGAGCTTCCTTGTCAACCAGGTCTTGAATTTTGTGCTTGAAAAACCTGCAGTTCTCAATGTTGTGACCTGGAGCGCCCTTATGAAACTCACAATGAGCATTCACGTTGTAATCAGCACGAAGGACAGTTGGGGGAGCTAGATCTCTCGGAACGATAGCCTTTTTCTCCATCAGTTGAGCAAAGATATCTGCATATGTCATTGGAAGACTATCAAATACTCTATCTGGCTTCCACGTTCTGTATTGATTTTGCTGACGCGGTCGTTGAGCGGTTCGCTGTTCTGATTCCTTTCCAATTATGGAGAGGGCTTCGAAGATCTGATCCATCTTTCTGTTGAGGGATTCCAGCTCCTTCCTGATAGCAGCTTGTTCTTGCTGAATCTGCTCCATCGTTCATCTTGTATTGGCTCTAGTTGCGTACTGGTGTCGAGGAATCAGCTTGATTTACTGGAGATGTCGAGGAATCAGCTTGATTTACTGGAGAGGAAGGAAGGAGACATACGATTTTGCTGAAGGATTGGAAATGCAAAATGCACAACATATGAGATGCAATGCAAATGATATGCAAGATGCAATGCAAGATACAAGATCCAGGATCACAATATCATAGTTCAAACAACTCTGAAGCTGATAAATGTAATAGGTAGGTAACCAAAATTTCTGACCAAAGAAACCTGACAGGTAAGCCCTATACGGGAAGATCTAGACACTCTACTCATAAACCCACTCACAGGATGGTTTCTATGTTTGGTACCCAGGATCACGGACACTAATTGTATTAGCGTCACGCAACAAGCTGGCTGTATTACGACGATAATGACAATAAGGTCTCTCCTGAGCGGAGTCCTCATGCTAGGCCCACAAGGAGCAAGTCCTCAGAGACTAACACTACACGACCACCATTATTGGAACTGGTGCTAAAAAAGGTTCCTAGAATCATGGACCCTTCATGAATCAAATCGTGCAACAGGCTAGCTGTATTACAACAAGATCTATGAATAGGTCTCCTCTGGGGGAGCTTTCATGCTAGGCCCACAAGGAGCAAGTCCTTGGAGACTAAAACTACTCGACTACCAATTCTAAACTATGTGTTCTCTCTGCTTTTACCAAAGCTCGGGCGTAGAGCTTTACTCATGATGTCATCCCAAGAACCAACAGGCAACCAAGGTAACAAGCACAAATAAAATCCACAAGAGAACAAATACATAAACAAAGAAGAAAACAAACAAAAAACAAACACTCCTCACAAACCAAAAGATAGGCTCGACTCTCTCTTTGCATGGAGCAAAATGTCCCTAGCAGAGTCGCCACCTGTCGCACCTCGAAAAATCACGGAGACATTTCGGAGAAACGACCCTCGCGCGAAAGGCGCAGAAATGCGGTTCGACAGAGTCGCCACCGACCTTTATTTTTCCCGAATAAACGGGAGAGGAAAATATCGAGAAAACCTCTTAAAACAAAAGGATAGGAACAGGGCTGTCGCAACCACGTTCCGGGTTCGGGAGTCAGTTATGTGAGGGGAAGGTATTAGCACCCCTCACATCCGTTGTACTCAACGGGAACCTCTTAGGGTACTTTGTGGAGAGTGTTGTCTAGGTTTACTTGTTTTTCTTCTCGATGATAAAGGTAGAATTGGTAGGTTAACAGGATAAAGACACTAAAGGGAGATGGGTGGTTAGAAGATAGGGTGCTCGCCAAGGATTGGGGCCCTTGTGCCTACGTATGCTCATTCGGATGAGAATGAGAAATCAGAGCGTCGTAGTTCGACTACGGATAAGGATGGGGGAAAATGGAAGAATGGAGGAAGATAGAAGTGTGCTCGCCAAGATCATAGCAATCTTGTGCCTACGTATCTTGTATTCAAGAATGAATAAAGAATCAGAGCAGTCGTAGTTCGTGGTAACGACCACGAAAAGATGAGGTTGGAATTGGTTTGACGTTAAGTTGAGGGACGAAAGAGTGACTGACAAACAACCTAAGGGCGTGCCTCAAGAGCTTGTCACTCAAGAATTCAAGGAATGCGAGATTCCAAGAACTCAGTTCTTTCGGAAATTGACTGAATATGTTGAAGATAAAGAGTTGGATGTTTTGAAATCGAAAGAATGAATTAATAACAACTCAAGGGCGCGCCTTGAGAGTTACTTATTTGAATATTCAAAGAATGCTAGATTCTAAGAATATCCTTCTTTTGTAAGCTTAAAAAAACGTTTGTAGAAAGATTGAAACGAAAGTGGGATGCGAGGCAAAAGGAAATTGGTTTGGAAATGGTTCGACGACGAGTCGAGGACCTGATTGGAGATAGAACCAACTTGACGATGTGTCAAGGGTTAAGATTGTAAGGAGACGATATTAGTCCCTAAGGGTGCCCCTAATATCGAAACCACGAGGAATTGTGAAGTGTGTGCGAAATGTGGGTTGCGACTGCGTACGAGAACTCGACTTAGGAGAACGTTGGAAAATGTTTGAGTTTGGAAAAGTTAAAAGGTTGAGTGAATAACAACTCAAGAGCGTGCCTCGAGAACTATTCACTCGAAAATTCAAGGAATTCTAGATTCCAAGAACCTCCTTCTTTTGGAGTTTTGATCGATGAAATGTTCTGAAAATAATGAAGGATACAAAGAGAGTTTGTTGTATGAGAGGATACGAGATAGGATTTGAAAAGTATAGGAGGAATGACGATTATTTGGTAAATGAGACGTCGGCCTCACAACTAATTAATCGGGGTATTATCGAGATGCTAGATCTCGACGACACCTTTTTCATTTGAAAAATGTTTGGATGAGCAACAGAAACATCACACAAAATGCTAGATTCCTACGATATTTCTTTGTTCAAAAAGAGTATATTAGAACGAAGAGTCAGATGATGCACTACCTAAGGCGTACGCCTTAATAATGATCGCCTAAGAACCCAAGAAGTGCTAGACTTCAAGGATTTAGTTTGCTTTGAAAAAAGTACTCGAGATGAATCGAGGTTTTAATTTAAATTTTAAGCGTGTGCACTAGCAAAATGGGCTAGTCTTCTAAGTGACCAACTAGAAGTAGTTGATCAAATAGGTATCACTGTAAGGAAGCCCATGATTAAGCTTTAAAATGTTGTGTATAGTGATCGAAGGTCGATGGCGAGGCTTTGAAAGCACTCGACTTACATAGGTGGAAAAGGACTTGATAAATCGAGAGTTTATTATTTTCGAAAATAATATCCAACTTGATAAGGTTAATATAAAAACCAACAATAATTAAGTTTAATTATTCATTATTCATATTTTTATACATAAATCTATAAAGCAATCAAATGACGACCCACATATCAACCACTATGCTTCAACTAATTAATCTGCACACATCAAAGAGAAAATATTAGTTAAATTAAAAAAGATGATTATGGAAAATTGATGCAGCAGAATGTCTTCTTTACTAGCTAGAATCTCCAATGCCACTATTATTCATCTTCAACTAAAGGCTATCATATACTTCAACTAAAGGCTATCATATACTTCAACTAAAGGTTTTGGAGCATAGCGGTATTCTATTCAGGGCATGCTTGCTTATGTTTGAACAATCTTTTTATCATTAATCAAAAGGCGTTTTTCTCATTCGAATTTTGTGATCCTTGTTTTTCTTCTTTTTGTTTTCTAACATTAAAATGGCAATGTGGTTTGTGTTTGTTTTGTTTGCATATCATTTAAGAATACAATCATCATCATTGCAGGTTACACATTTCAGATACCATCGAATCAAACTCGTCTATGACTCGGTGTGACTTTGAAAATTCGATCTTTCAAGCAGAAGAAGAGATCGATAAAGACGAAGACCTACCCGAAGAGCTTGCTAGATTGTTTAGACAAGAGGAGAAGGTCATCCTGCCTCATCAAGAGGAAGTTGAAGTCATCAACCTAGGAACCGAAGAGGATAAGAAGGAAGTCAGAATAGGATCCGCGCTACAAGATAATGTCAAGCAAAGATTGGTTGAGTTACTCCAAGAGTATAAGGATGTCTTTGCTTGGTCATATGAAGATATGCCTGGACTCGACACAGATATAGTAGTTCATTGCCTACCTCTTCGAGAAGAGTGTCCTCCTGTTAAACATAAATTGAGAAGAACCAGGCCTGATATGGCAGTGAAGATCAAGGAAGAAGTCCAAAAGTAATTGGATGTAGGATTTCTTGCCGTGACAAACTACCCTCCGTGCATGTGCCTAAGAAGGACGACAAAGTCAGGATGTATGTTGACTATAGGGACCTGAATAGAGCGAGCCTAAAAGATGATTTCCCGCTCCCCCATATTGACGTACTTGTTGATAACACCGCACAATACTCAGTGTTTTCCTTCATGGACAGTTTTTCCGGATACAATCAGATTAAGATGGCACCGGAGGATATGGAGAAAACGAAGTTTATCACGCCGTGAGGGACATTTTGTTACAAGGTGATGCCTTTTGGTTTGAAAAATGCAAGGCAACCTATCAGCAGGCTATGGTGACTCTCTTTCATGATATGATTCATCATGAGATTGAAGTATATGTTGATGACATGATTACGAAGTCCCAAACAGAGGAGGAGCATCTGGTCAATCTGTTGAAGCTGTTCGAGAGGCTTAGGAAATTCAAGTTGAGGTTGAATCCAAATAAGTGTAATTTTGGAGTTCGGTCCGGAAAGTTATTGGGGTTCATTGTTAGTGAAAAAGGAATCGAGGTTGATCCTGCAAAGATCAAGGATTTTCAAGAAATGCCAGCACCAAAGACCGAGAAACAAGTTTGTGGTTTCTTAGGTAGATTGAACTACATCGCTCGGTTCATATCTCACCTCACAGCCACTTGTGAGCCATTATTTAAGTTATTAAAGAAAGATCAGGCAGTCGTTTGGAATGAGAATTGTCAGAAAGTATTTGAGAAAATAAAAGAGTATTTGCAAGAACCTCCGATATTGATACCGCCAGTAGCTGGAAGACCATTGATTATATACTTAGCGGTTCTTGAGAACAATATGGGTTGTGTCCTCAGTCAACACGACGAGACTGGAAGAAAAGAGTATGCAATTTGCTATCTGAGTAAAAAGTTCACAGATTGTGAGTCCCGTTACTCAATGCTTGAGAAAACATGTTGCGCACTTGCTTAGGCTGCAAAACGTTTAAGACAGTAATGCTTAACCACATAACCATGCTGATTTTGAAGATGGATCCGATCAAATATGTCTTCGAAAAGCAAGCGCTTTTAGGAAGAATTTCCAGATGGCAAATGGTACAGACAAAATACGACATTCAGTATGTTTCTCAGAAGGCCATCAAAGGAAGTGTTCTGTCAGAGTACCTCGCCGAACAACCTATCAAAGACTATCAGCCAATGAAGTTTGAATTTCCTGACGAAGACATTATGTTCCTCAAGATGAAGGATTGTGACGAACCACTACCAGATGAAGGTCCTGAACTTGGCTCCCAATGGCAGTTGATATTTGACGGTGCCGTTAAGTCATACGGAAATGGAATTGGGGCAATCATTACAACACCCCATGGGTCTCACATCTCATTCACTGCCAGATTGACGTTTCCGGTCACCAATAATGAGGCTGAGTATGAAGCGTGTATCATGGGTGTTGCGGTGGAAATATGATATCAAACTATTAATTAGTTTGAATCACAATTCTTGATTCACAACCGCTCTTTGATTTATCCGAAGGAAAAGGTCAAAAGAGGAAAAACCTAATTTTGCATCGTAAACACAATGCGGGGAGAGACCTAGGTAAGGGGTTGGTTAAATTTAGGGAAGGTACTAGCACCCTAAACTTCTGTAGTACTCTACAGGAACCTTTTGTTTATCGTATGCTTTTATTTATTTATTTATTATCTGCTTTAATATATATTGAGCTAAGGGATAAAGTGACCTAAAGACCTAAGGGTTAGTCCTAAGTTTACTCGGCAAGATTCGCATCTTGTGCCTACGTATCCTGAATAGGGAATGGAATCAGAGTAATCGTAGTTCCCCTAATTAGGGAGGTTAGAAACCTCTTGACTGTGGTCAAGGTTTCAAGGGGAGTAAGCATATCTTAAGGACACGCCTACGTGGAGTTTTGAAACTCCTATTTCTACGTTGAAATGTTAATTGAAAACTTAGGGTTAAATTAGGGATTCTACAGCGGGAAAACCTAAACAGAGCACGGTGGCTCTTTGACCTAAAAGCTAGGGTAAAGGGCAATTTTGTCCACGGCGGGACACCTAAGCTAATTAGGGTTTTGAAATCGTTGAAACTAGGGTTATTGACTCGGCGGTCAAACTGTTAATCCTAATTCCTTCGGAAGGATGATTAACGGTAAACATGCAAACATGGTGAAATATTATATGGCAGAAATAAAATGCGGAAAGTAAATAAAGCATCGCGACGATCACTCGCGTAAATTACAAGTCCAAAAAAAAATGCAAAATAAAATAAACCGCGACCATGGCCTCGCGTAAATTACATCCATGGAACAACATAAATTAAATAAATATTAATCGGAATTTAAGTATAATTTGAGGAGAAAAATAGAGAATATTAGTGAAAAGTTAGACAGAAATATGACAAATAATGAAACAGTTAATATTGAAAGAAAGACAAAATGCAATTTAGAATTTTAATTATAGTTTTATTAGTTTTAAAAAGGGATTTTAGTTTTAAATTTTGAAGAAAATAATTTTAATGTTGATAAAAAAGTTTTTTGTTTTAAATTTTTAATTTTTAAAAAGGCTTCAATGTTAATATTAAAAAAAAAATTCATTAGTTTAAAATTTTAAAAAATGTTTTAGTTTTAATTTTAACAAAAATTTCTTTAGTTTAATGTTAATTTTAAAAAAAAAGCTTTTAGTTTAATGTTAATTTAAAAAAAAAGTTTTAGTTTAATGTTAATTTAAATAAAGGTTTTAGTTTAAACATTGTTTTAGTTTTGATTTTAATAAAAGTTTTTTTTTTAATGAAAATTTTAGCAGCTCAAACTCAATTATTTTAAAAAAGAAAATAAGATAATAATTTTACAAAAAAAAGAATAAAAATAAATAGGACAAAAAAACTAAAGGAAGGAGAAATAATAATAAATAATAATAATAATAAAAAAGGGAAGGATAATGAAAAGGGAAGACATTTAACCACTGGGGTGGCGATACATCCTTTGTTTCTGCTCATTTAACCACTGGGGTGGCGGTACATCCTTTGTTTCTGCTCATTTAACCACTGGGGTGGCGATACATCCTTTGTTTTTGCTCATTTTACCCATTAGGATTGACTTTAATTTCCTTTCTTTGGTGAGATTATTCAAGAATAAAATCTTTTCTAATATTTTTAATTTTATGATTTTTGAAGAAGGTGGGATTCGAACTCTCGACCTCTCACACTCACAACTCCTTACACACGGTCTCTTGCCAATTGTGTCATTTTATTCATTCAAAATAAAGTGGCACTAGAAACCATGTAAAGGTAGGACAAATTTGGGGTGCAACAATGGGTCTCGAAGAAGCTATGGATTTGAGGATCAAGAATCTCGATGTATATGGAGATTATGCGCTAGTTGTGAATCAAATCAAGGGAGAATGGGAAACTCATCAACCTAATTTGATTCCTTACATGAATTATGCAAGGAGGTTGTTACCTTTCTTCGACTAGGTGAAGTTTCACCATGTGCCGCGAGCGGAGAATCAGATGGCAGACACTCTGGCAACGCTGTCTTCGATGTACAAGGTTAATTTTTGGAATGAAGCTCCCAAAATAGTTATCTCCCGCCTTGATAGACCCGCTTTCATATTCGCCATTGAAGAGGCCTCCGATGGCAAGCCGTGGTATTTTAACATCCAGAATTTCCTTAAGAACCAGGAGTATCCGACTGGGGCATCTAGTCGAGATAAGAAGACTCTAAGGAGATTGTCTGGCAATTTTTATCTGAATCAGGATGGTGTGCTTTATAGAAGAAACCATGATTTGGTGCTGTTGAGATGCGTGGATGAAAAAGAAGCAAATATGCTTATGGAGGAAGTCCACGAGGGTACTTTCGGTACGCATGCCGGCAGACATGCCATGTCTCAAAAGTTGTTGCGAGCTGGGTATTATTGGCTTATGATGGAGTCAGATTGTTTCAAATTCGCAAAGAAATGTCATAAATGTCAGATCTATGCCGACAAGATTCATGTGTCGTCGTTTCCTTTGAATGTCATGTCATCTCCATGGCCCTTTTCCATGTGGGGCATTGATATGATTGGAAAAATTGAGCCTACTGCATCCAATGGACATCGTTTCATCCTAGTAGCCATCGACTATTTCACCAAATGGGTCGAAGCAGCTTCTTATGCCAATGTCACCAAGCAAGTTGTGGCTCGATTCATCAAAAGGGACATCATCTGCCGATATGGAATACCTGAAAGGATCATTACTGATAATGGATCTAACCTGAATAACAAGATAATGAAATAGCTATGCCATAACTTCAAGATTGAGCATCACAATTTGTCTCCCTATCGTTCGAAGATGAATGACGTGGTCGAGGCGGCCAACAAAAATATCAAGAAGATCGTGCAGAAGATGGTTGTAACTTATAAAGATTGGCACGAGATGTTGCCCTTTGCTTTACATGGAAATCACACCTCGGCGCGTACTTCAACTGGGGCAACTCCCTTCTTGTTGGTATATTGTATGGAAGTTGTCCTGCCACTAGAAGTCGAGATACCTTCCTTGAGAGTTCTGGCTGACGTCAAACTGGATGAAGCACAATGGGTGAAGAACATGTTGAATAAACTCAGTTTGATGGATGAGAAAAGGTTGGCGTCCATCGCCTATGGTCGTCTATACCAAAGTAGAATGAAGAAAGCTTTCGATAAGAAGATACGTCCTCGAAGCTTTCAAGCAGGTGGTTTAGTGTTGAAGCGATTCTCCCACCACAGAACAATCACAGGGGCAAATGGACTCCCAATTACGAAGGTCCGTATGTTGTAAGGAAAATTTTCTCCGGAGGAGCCTTACTACTTTCGACTATGGACGGTGAGGATTTCACGTCCCCTATGAACATAGACGCAATCAAAAAATACTTTGCTTAAAGAGACCCACTGGAAAGAAAAAGAAAGTCCAGGAAAAAATGGCGCATCCCGGCGAACCATAAAAGGATAGGTTCGGGCAAAAATTAGGGATAAAAAGAAAATATGTAAACTTGCAAAGTTGAAAACCTGAAAAGGCGACTTTGGAAAAAATGGGCATCCCGGTGAAAAGCAAACAACTGTGATCTGCGTATGGGTCTTCAGAGCATAGTGAATTATGGGAGGATCCGTGGGAAACCGCTCAAGTCAATCTCTTCTGAAGACGAAGCATCGAAAAAGCATCGAAGTCATGCGAGTCATAGATGAGTCGTCCCATGGTGGTTGTATGTACCATATTGTTGATATTTTGTATATCTTTGTGCATTTCTTATTTGTCTTTGGCGCAACTTTCTCATTTCAGGAGTTGCATCCTTTGTAAATTTGCCAATTTTCAGGCTGTTTATCAATAAAACATGCTATTCAGAAAATCTTTGTGTGCTTGGTGTTGCACCCCAAAATTTGCCTAACCTTTTGCTTTACCTAACTTGTGGTTCATTGCATTCACTTTAGCATTATCATCTGCATTGCATTGACATGTGTGCAGGAGATCAAGAGGTATGACTACCAACAAATGGCTACACAAGATTATGAAGCTATCTAATTGTCTTTATCCAAGTATCCGAGGGTTGATATCCTCATCAATGAAGTTAAAGATTCTCAGAGAAAGTGGTTGAAGCCAAGTGTGTATATCTCCTAACTTGAGAATTGTGGGAAGACATCTGATGATTCTGAATCCATGGGAGAAGACTTGAAGCCCTGAGAGAGCTCATGAGAGGTATTGAAAGTCATTTTGAAGCCTAGACAGGTCATCATGTGAAAGATAAGAAGCTACCACCAAGATTGGTGCAACTAGGGTTTCATCTGGTCAACCCTGGGTCAACCGATGATTTGAAGAAGGTTGAGACCTAATTCCAAGGTCATGTGATCATGGATTGATGTATTAAGACGCCCAAGGGATGATTCCAAGGTCAACTCATCATGGATCAAGAGTGTGAGGAGTTCCTAGGCTAGGGTTGCTATGCTTGACAGTGTAAAATCCCCTAGTTTAGTGCCTAACTTCAAGACCACATAACTCAAGATGTGATTTTCATCTCACCTTGACCCCAACATGATTGTTGTAGAGCATGATCATATATTTAATTTGAGTACTAGAAGTCCTTGATAGGGTTTATAGAACTCAAGTTATGAATCAGACAAGTTACAGGTCATCAGAGGAATGTGAATTTGGAGTTTGAAAGTCAACCAACTTGCATGACATTTTTGACCTAGAAAGATGATCTCATGAACTTTTGGCCAACATGAATGTTGTTCCTTATCTTCTTAGTTTTTCAGAAAGTACTAGAAGTCCATGATTGGATTTGTAGAACTCAAGATATGAGCTTTACAAGACAAGGGTATTTTGGGAAGTTGAGATTATAGGCCATTTTTTTATTATGGGTCAATTTCACCAACTTAAGCACCTCAAATGAAATTTTGTCCAACTTGAAAGTTGTTAAAAATGATGTTGTTTTTCCAACCATGACCCAAGAATCCATTGATATGGGTTAGAATGAGAAATGCTTGAAGAAAAATTCATGAATGAATCATTTAAGGAAGCTTGAAAAGGGCTAGTTCAAATCAATTCATTTTGGAACCAAATTAGGCCATATTTGTGCTTGTTTTGAGTCCAATTGATGTTTTAAGAACATTGGAAAAATCAGAAATCAAGATTGAATTCATTTGCTATGCTAAATTCAAGATTTCTTCATCTTTAAGCAACATAATGAAAATCAACCATCCATTCACTTCCAAGGCCTCAATCCTATCCACACATCTTCTTCACATCATAAGGAACCAGAATGAATCCATGAGCAAGCTTGATAGCTCTGTTTTGAGGAGTTTCACAAAGCTCCATAACCAAAAATTTGGATTTTGAATTGGGTTGCCATAGGCTTCAATTGGGCTTGTAATCACTCTAGGCCCATTGCATATAACCTCTTGGATGATTCCTAACTGCCATAACTGAATTTGGTGGAAGATAACAGAAAATTGAGTTAAGAAAAAGTGGAGAAATCTGGAAAAACGATTTTGAAGATAGAGCCAATTTCAGTCCAAATTATCATTGCAAAAAGCTTCAGTGAGGTTCATTGATGGATTCTGGAGAATTTGCTTGAAGCTTCATCCACAATTCAAGTCTCCATTGAAGCTCAAAACCAGGTTCTTATCCTTCATCCATAAGTTATGTTCTTGATGAATTGCTATGTTATTTTCACATGATTGTGATCCTTAGAGTGTGTAGAACGTTTTAGGATTAGAAAGGTTAAGTTTCGTGACAATTCTTGACAGAGCACCTTAGGTTGTAGTTTGAATTTCTCTCTAATTATTGGATGAAAATGGAAAAGAAACATAGATTGTTGATGTAGGAAGTGAGAGGAAGAGACTAGTTCCTTCAATTTTAGTTTTTGTGAAAGTTGAGATTTCTTGAGAGATTCTTGGATGATCATGATTTCTGAGTTTTAATGGAGGAAAGTAGAAATAAATTGCATATTCAGATTCTACACGAAAAATCACATAGTTTTGGTTCAAGAAAATCAAGTTTTGGTGAATAAATCAAGAAGTTCCATTTTTGACATGAGGAAGAAGATGATCGGCGCAAGGCCGGCCACCGTCTGGAATGTCCAGGGCCACCGCGTGTGCTTTCCCTTCGTTTCCATTTTCAAAACGCCAGATTGAACATCATCCGTCCGATCACGCGAGGTTTTGACTCGGTATCCCTAATCCACGGTCGCGATTCATTTTCGCGAGCTGGCCTTGCAAAGTATTGAAACGCAAAGTTTCATTTATTGAAACTCTGGGCCTTAATTCGCTTCGCTAATGTTGCACCCTAAAATTTGCTCAACCTATTTCACCTGGTTTATGTTTCAATTGCATTATCACTTGCATAGTCACATTATGTACATGGTCCAATCATTTACATATCATAGCATAGCATGCCTCCAACAAGGGATCAAGGTGTGTATCAAAAGAAGAAGCCTATCTAGAGATGTTAGATGAATCTAAGAGACCATCCAAGTCATCAAGGAATGGGTTGAAGCTTTGAGGAGATTTGAATGTCAACAGGTGGATTTCTCTCCTAACTTGAGGTGTGTTGAAGAGCATCAACCTGGAATTATGAATATGAGGTGTGTATGGATCCCATGGGAAGCCTAGAGAGCCCTATTGAAGCTTAGACAAGTCATGGTATCAAGTTCAAGAACCACAGTTGAGGTGCGTACAAGTAGGGTTTCATCTGGGTAACCCTAGGTCAAAATACAAGTTTCAAATGGATTCTTGGCCAACATGAAACTTGTAGAGCTTCTCAATAGCTTTAATTTTAGTACTATAAGTCTTCAAGAAGATTTGTAGAACTCAAGTTATGGTTCTTGCAAGTTATGGATCACCAGAGGACACTGAAATTTATCTGTGAAAGTCACTTGACTTCCAAGCAACGTTTTCCCATCAAGGAGATTTCAAATGGATTCTTGGCCAACATAAGAATTGTAGATCTTGATCTTACCTTTAATTTGAGTACTATAAGTCCTCAAGAGGATTTGTGGAACTCAAGTTATGATCTTGGCAATCCAGGGGCATTTTGGGAAAGTTGAATTATAGGTCATTTTTCAACATAGGTCAAAATCTCTATCTTCCACTCCTCAAATGAAGAAATGTCCAACATGAGATGTGCTTAAAATGATGTTTTTAGGTTAGATAAGAAGTCATGGGTGATTGGAATGGCTTGCATCACAAAGTTGCCCAAAATGGCCTAAAAAGGGAGATTTTTCAAATGATTCAAAGGAGGGAAATTGTGATTTTTGAGATATGAGGCACACACATGGCATATGGGTAGTTATTTTGAATGGAAATTGGATTTCAAACACATTGGCAATGTCACAATTTTGAGATGAGCCATGGTTTTATGAGTTGCTTTGGAAAATGCTTTCTTACATCATAAGTAACATATGCAAAACCATTTTTTTCATCATAACCAAGGCCTTAACCCTTACCAATCCATTCAATATGTCATTAGAGGAGAATTTGGATCAAAATCAGGTGTTGAAGCAAGCTGAATCATGACTGTCATGGATGAACTTATCATGGTAATTTCAAGTGCATGAGAATTTCAATATCTCACATAAATCATTCCAGGGCATTCTAGATGATTCCTACAGGTTCTATATAAGTATTATAACTAATTCAGTTAGTTTTTTGGTGAAGATTGAGAGAGATTTGAGAGATAGAACTTTGAGTTTTCACTTTGCAAATCTAAATCGGTTATACCAATTGGAGCATTATCAAAGCAAATTCATGCATTCAGTAGCTTTATCTTGAGTTGTTGAGTGAATTCAGAGGGATTTCTGGCCAAGATTGCTGAAGAATCAAGAAAGAGCACTTTGAGTTTCAAGCTTGCATTTGAAAATCGTATTTGGTGATTCAAGGGGATTCAACACAATTGATTGCATACAGAAGCTTTATCAAGCATCATTGATCATATCTGGAAGGTTTTGGAGTGTGGCTTGAAGGATTCATCACTCTGTTCATCAGAATTTCGCAGGTATGTAAATCTCATCGTGCAGCTTAATATAGGTATAATTGCTAGGCTTTATATGGTTAGATTCATTATAGATGATGGCTATGTCATTTCTGGATTGATTTGGAACCATTTAGAGACAATTAAGCGTGATGCACAATTTCTGTTAAGAGATGGTTATGGATGATCTTGAGGTTTCAAGTTGAGTTGGATAGTTCATCATGATCAGTGAAGAATGAGGAACAATCCTGTGGTTTCAATTTTGGCAAATGGAGCTGTTTGAAATCTTGACACATTTTAGAGAATGAATCGGTTTTGAGAATCCAGGAGGATCTAGAGGATTTAGAGATTATATTTGGAATCTATGTGAAATTCTGGTCAGAATTGGTATAAGACTTGTCTTGTTTGGTGGCCTATGATTCTTGCTCGTCGGAGAAGATGGTGGTTGCACCACCAGACCACTGTCTGGACATTTGACCTTCACCTGAGCTCATTTGGGGAAGATGAGGTCCCAACCCTCAGATCACATTGACTTGTTGACTCTCTCACGTATCCAAGGGCCACGATTCAAATTCAGAAGTTGCCTCCAATTGCCAAAACGCTCCGTTTCAATAATTGAGGTGGCAGTCCATGTCATTCCCAGTCAGCAACCTATGTGGACGCGTGCTTTGTGCTTGGATCAGCTTACCAAGTCAATAGATCTGATGGCTCTCATTTAATTAAGCTTTTTATTTTCTTTTTTCATTTTAAATTCATTTTAGTTTTATTTTAATTGCATTTTGATTCTAAAATCCATAATAAATCCAATATTGATCAAAAAAATATTTTAAAAATACCTCCATGATCTTGGATTTATTTGTGATTTTATGAAATTAATAAATCCCATTTTTATCCATTTTTCAATTTAATTTGATTTTTTTCCATTTTATTCTTTTCTTTAATTTTGCATATTTGCTACATGTTCTTGCTGATTTTCTTGTGATCAATTGGTGAATGATTTTAAGTTGATTCTTGCTGGATTGATTAGATTAGGGAATCATGTACCCTTAGAAATTTTATCACATTTTTGTGAATAAATTTAGGTTAGTTTGAGAGGTGAATAGGAGAGGTGTTAGAATTAGGGTTTCAATACAAATAGTTGTAGTTTTGTGCATAGTTTGAGGATTAAATGGTTGATCTAGTGTTTGGGATTCCTATGGGGTATTGGATATAGGGTTAGGTTCCCTTAGAAATTTACCTAGGATTTTCTGATAAGCTTTAGCATTTTATCTGATTTTTGCAACTTGTGTGATGATTGTGGGTTTCTCCTTTGGATATTGGGTTTGGTTATGCTTGTGTGGGGCTATTTGGGAGTGCTTTTGGCTTGGGCTTTGCTTGGATGACTTTAAGATCAAATGAAGTGGCTTTGGGATGGCTTGAAGAAGCTTGGATTTGAAGACTTCTCTTTGTTAGAGGGCTTGTCAGAGGCTTAGGAGTTAGGATATATAGGAAGGGCAATAGAGTAGTCTTGTTTCTTCTTTCAAACATAGAGAGCTTCTTGTGCCTCTATTCCATCCCATGAAACAAAGTCCCCCAAAGAAGTTCCATCTCTCCTTAGGAGGGATGTAGAGCATGCTTTGGTTGGGTAGAACCTTGAGGATACCTTTCACTTGCTATGTTAAGATCCTAGTGATTTCCTTGGGTTGTCACTGAGCCTCTTAACATTTCAACTTCATCTATTATTAATTGAATCTCTTCTGGAGTGATTTCATTGAAGATTGGTGAAGATGAAGCTTGTGCCTGTCAAAACTGGTTGTCTGTTGAAGCTAGGGTTTTGCTGCTTTTTGTTGAAGCTGTTTACTGGTTGAGGTTCATGCTTGCTAAATATGGGGCTTATTGAAGATAGGAGCTTATCTAAAAGAGTGTTGAAGATTGATGATGGGGGTCTTACTGGGAGAAGTTGTTACTGTCAACCCTTTGTTGTTAATCAACTGTAGCTGTCAGAGCTGTTGCTGTTTGAGTTGCTTACTGTAGGAGCTAGTGTTGCTGTCAGAGCTGGTGTTGGGTTTTATTTCTTTTTTTCTTTGTATGGTTTGCTGGCCTGTTCAGCTTGCCCCTTAGGTTTGAAGTGAATACTGTTCACTTTGCCTATTATTTTCCCAGGTTCGAGGTTGAGTGAGACTCCCTTGCCTCGCTTGTACTGCTGCATTGCATACATGTTTACTGCTTACTGTATATCTCTATTTCTTTTGCTGTTTATCCCCTAGGATATCTGTTTCCCTCTATGCAAGAGAGAAATATGACAGACAATAGGTTTTTATCCATGCATGACAACTTTAGGGTAGTTTTGATTCCCCTTTCAACCCTAGGTTTTTTAGAGCTTCTTTCTCTTCCATCTCAAAACAATTCAAAACACAGTAATAAGGATAATCGATGTCGTACATTACGAGCCTTAAGCTATTTGAGAGAAGGTTACTAGAGGGTCACTCTTCAGTAATCTGATTGCTTAGTGTGTTACCCTTAGGGTGACATACGACGTAGTCACTCTCAAATCATAGTCTCTAGTGCGTCAGAGATTGCAAACACACTAAAAAAACACTTCTTTCGTAAAAGATTCAAAACAAACATCAAAGTGTCATTTTTGTCCGCTTGGACTCCTAATCAGAAGTAAACCTTTTCGGAAGGATCAAAAGAACAGTCAGAAAAATCTGTGTCTTCCGTGGCCTGAACTACGTTTGCTCTGATCTTTCATGCTGTATGAAAGTACGTAGGCATAGGATGCTGTATCCTAGCGAGCAACCTTCCCCTCCTTTCCCGTAGGTAGGCGAACTACGTTGACTCTGATTTCTCGTTCCAGACGGGAATACGTAGGCATAAAGTGCGATACTTTGCCGAGTCATTTTTCTTTTCTTTTAACCCTTGACCTTTTAGAGTAGATAGAATAACAATCCGTCCTAGAAAACAAGCGTGGATCCCGTCGAGTACGACGGACGTGAGGGGTGCTAATACCTTCCCCTTGCGTAACCGACTCCCGAATCCAGGATTTGGTTGCAATGACCATTCCTTTCCCGTTATGTGTTAGGTTTACTCTGAGCATTTCATTTCCCTCCTTTGGGATAAATAACGCATGGTGGCGACTCTTCTGTCATAGCCGGCGCCGATTTTCGCAGTAGCGACAGCTAACCACACCCCCATTTCGCATCCCAATACCAATAACACCATGAACCTGTTACTTAATGCATCCTTTTTGTTCTTTTTTTTTAATTTCAATTTCTTTTCATGTTTTCTTTATTAATCCTTGTTCATATTAATTCAGAAAAAATAGTAATTCAGCTCAATAAATCTTGGAAAAAATCATGATTGTATTTTAACATATTCCTTAATTTTTCACTTTTTTTAATTGCAATTTTAATTCTTTTTTCAATTAATTTTGTATTTTTCTTTTATGTGCTTTTCAATAAATAGAAATCATGCCATGTTAACTTCTAGATTTTTGTTTCCATATCAATACTTGGATTTAATGTCTGATTTTTTGTTTGATTGATGTTGATACATTGTAGGATATTGTATGATTTTTCTTACATTTTTTAGAACCTTTTAAGTATGGTTTTGAGATAGGTTTTTAGGACTTCCCCCTTGTGGATTCTTCTTAGCATACCTTGAAGTATAGAAATTGTTTAGAACCTTTAGATTTTGGTTTTGACCCTGGATTTTCTACCATGATTCCTTAACACACTTAGGAAGCTTTAGGATTTTTCCTGGCCTTTTAGGATTGATTTCACTATTTTCCCCACATTTTACAAGTTGATTATGCTTTAGGTGATCCTAACTTAGCTTACATCCAGATTTAGTCTCTAAAGTGAACTTTAGACTAACTCTAGGATTCTAATTACTTCTTGATAGAGTAGAGCTTAGGTAGATACCTCCTTAGAACAATTGTTAGGACTTGATAGAGCTTGTGAATCTTTTTAGTTAGGTGATCCTCGTAACTAATCTTAGGGTTCTTAGAAGTTTCTGTGATAGCTTCTTTCCCCTGTGTGGTTTATTTCCTGGGGTTTGCCCTATCCTCTTTCTTCAAGTCTTGATAAAGATCCCTCTTGTGAGAGCCTAATCCTTCCCTTGGTTGGGTTTTGTGCATTTCTCAAGAGGTTGAGCTTTGGATTGACATTCATTAGTGTTGCGGTGGAAATAGGATATCAAACTATTAATGAGTTTGAATCGCAATTCAATTCACAACCGCTCTTTGATTTATCCGAAGGAAAAGGTCAAAAAGGGAAAACCTATTTTTGCATCGTAAACACAATGCGGGGAAAGATCTAGGGTTCGGGGGTTGGTTAAGATTAGGGAAGGTATTAGCACCCTAAACTTCTGTAGTACTCTACAGGAACCTTTTGTTCAGATGTTTACTATTTTGCTTTATTCATTTGCTTAAGGTATATGTACAAAAGATTACAAGTGAGAAAATAAACCTAAGGGGTTAATTCTAAGTTTACTCGGCAAGACATCGCATCTTGTGCCTACGTATCCTTACGGGAGTGGAATCAGAGTAATCGTAGTTCCCCTCAAAAGGGAGGTTAGAGACTTCTTGACTGTGGTCAAGGTCTCAAGGGGAATAAACGCATCTTAAGGACACGCTTACGTGGAGTGTAGAAACTCCAAATTTCTATGTTGAAATGTTAAGTTGTAATTAGGGTTAAATTAGGGATTCCACGGCGGGAAACCCTAAAATGAGCGCGGCGGCTCTTTGACCTAATGCTAGGGGTAAAATTGTAATTTTGCCTGCGGCGAGGCATTGGTGAAAATTTAGGGTTTGTAGTTTGAAGTTTTGAGGGTTTGAGGTTGAGGACTATTGGCGCGGCGACCAAAAGCTAGACCTAACCTTCGGATGTGTGTAGTGTGACAGAATAATTGATAAGTGTAAAATGTGATGGTAGGTGAATAAATGCACAGTTATGAAATATAAAGTACTGGAAAAAAAAAAAAGATAATGCGACAATTGTCTCGCAAAATTACAACCGGGAAACAGATACATATATAATAATGAATTGGAATTTAATCTGCAGAGAGAAACTGAAAAAAAAATCGTTAGTGAAAGGTTAGATGAAAACAAATAATATTAAAGGAGAATACAAAAATGCAAAAAGATTTTAGAGTAAATTTTAAAGAGAAATTAATATTAGTTTAAAAAAGAGACTTAAATTTTAAAAAGAAGGTTTAATTTTTATCTTAAAAAAAAGTTTAATTTTAAAAAATATTTTAAGTTATTTATAAAAAAGTTTTATTTTATTATATGAAAAAAGGTTTTTAATTTTCTTATAAAAAGGTTTTTAAAGTTTTTATTTATTTTTAATATTTACACAAAAAGGTTTTTTAAAACAGTTTTTTTAATTATAAAAATAAAATGGTTCTTTTAAAAAACAACTTAAAAAAACAAAAAGAAAAGGTTTTAAAAACAAATTTTCAAAAGACAAAAAAAGGGGGGTTGGGCCGGTCATCACTCCGGACCCAACCCGGTTGGTTAGTAATAAGACAAAATAGAAGTTAGGGTTTCAAAACCCTGTTGTCTCCTTCGCGGCGCCGTTCGTCTTTCTCTCTTCCATCTCTCTTGCTGTGATTCTCTCTGACCATGTTGGAAATCCTGAAATCAAACCGAACCATGTTAAAAGTG
The DNA here is from genome assembly GCA_963859935.3 of Lathyrus sativus. Lineage (NCBI taxonomy): Eukaryota > Viridiplantae > Streptophyta > Magnoliopsida > Fabales > Fabaceae > Lathyrus > Lathyrus sativus. The sequence continues at coordinate 143,596,893 of OZ012739.1, read as the reverse complement.
ACAACACTATGTTCTTTGCTTACGTTTTTCTTTCGCAATCGGTATCGAGGGGAGGCGATGATGACGGTGTTCTGAGCTTCAGAGGAAGGTATTTGCTCGTCGAACTTTAAACGGCGCCGGTGAATCCTCTCCCTTTCGCGACCGCTGAGGTTTGTTCGCGATCTTGCTCGCTTCGTCGCTTTGATGTTCTCCGCCGTTGTTGTCTTTGGATCCTCTTTTTCCTGAAAAACATGAAAAGCAACACAAAAATTGTAATTATATTTTTTTGATCCTTACGGAATGATGATGGTCGATGATGCTTTGTCCTGAGGCTAGAGGATTTTTGACGGAGTTTGCTTGGATTTTACGAAAAAAGTTCTCCCCTTCTTGTTATGATTTTCGTCCCTTTTATACTTGATTTTTAAATCTTTTTTAATCTCAGATTTAATTTGAATATCTCAATCTTTTTCAATCTCGGATTTGATTTGAGTAGATTTTTATGATGATTTCAGATTTGATTCAATGATGGTGATGCTGATTTTCTTATGATGATGATATGATCTGATTGATTTGATTTAACTCTATCTGGAATTCATTAAGATTGGATTAGATTAAAAAAGTGTTGAGATTTAAATTTAAAAAGTTAGCAAAGAAGATTAGAGTTTCAAGTTAAATAAAAATTAGAGTTTTAAAAAAAAATGAGTTAGAATAAAAAAAATATTTGAATGTTGGTTTTAAAAAAATGTTAGAATTATTTTAAAAACTGTTAGAATTTAATTTTAAAAGGAACTTAAAATTTAAAAAAAAAAAAAAAAAAAGAAAAGGGCGTTAGAATTTAATTTTAAAAAGAATTTAGAATTTTAATTTGAAAAATAAAGGTGTCAAAAAGATTTAGATTTAATTTTTAAAAAAAAGGATAGATTTAATTTTAAAAAAAAAAGGTTAGATTTAATTTTTAAAATAGTTAGAAAAAAAAGATTTAATTTTAAAAAGAAGTTAGAGAAAAAAAAGATTTAATTTTAAAAAAGAAGTTAGAGAAAAAAAAGATTTAATTTTAAAAAAAAGTTAGAAAAAAAGATTTAACTTTAAAAAAGTTAGAAAAAGGATTTAATTTTAAAAAGAAGTTAGAAAAAAATATTTAACTTTAAAAAAGTTAGAAAAAAAAGATTTAGTTTTAAAAAAAAGTTAGAAAAAAGATTTAACTTTAAAAAAAGTTTAGAAAAAAGATTTAACTTTAAAAGGTAGAAGAAAAATGATTTAACTTTTAAAATAGTTAGAAAAAAGATTTGATTTTAAAGAGTTAGAAAAAAAGTTTTAATTTTAAAAAGTTAGAAAAAGATTTAATTTTAAAAAAAAGTATTAGATTTTTATTTAAAAAAAAAGTATTAGAATTTGATTAAAAAAAAAAGTGTTAGAAATTAATTTAAAAAGGTTATAAAAAATTTACTCTTTAAAGAAAAAAAAAAAAAGTTAAATTTTAATCTAAATCCTAAAAGTTAGTAAGAAGAGCTTAAAATGATTTAAATAAATAAACTAAATAAAAAAAAGTTAATAAACAAACATTAGTAAAGTTATATAAAAAAGGTTAATTAAATTATTATTAGTTAAAAAAACAAGATTAAAAAAAAAGGTTAATTTATTAAGTTAATCAGAATAAAAATAAAAAAGAAAAAAGAAAGGGTAAAATTTGGGGTATTACAGTTGCCCCTATTTAAATAACTACACCGGATGATTTGAGTGGCGGAGACTCAAGGAATCATGGTGGAGGGATTTAAATATAGATAACCGAAAATTTTGCCCTTATATGTGGCGATATGCAATGCTATGGACAAAACAAGAACAGACTAATGCAGACGATGCCATGAATATGATATGATGCGTATGCTGGAATAATGAATGCGAAAATGCTGACGAAACATGACGACACCGAGACAGATGCCACGAGAAGAAACACACTGGGGAAAATGACGCGTTGAGACACAGTACATCACTGGGGAATTCTAAAAATGATAGTCAACTGGTGCGAATGACCAATTGTCACTTTTAGAAAAGGAACGAGATCCTCGAATGGAGATGGTACCTATGAGACGGCCTCCACTGGGGAAAAAATAAAACTGGATCACGTACGATTGTAAGATCGATTACAGAATGCTGGAGCATTGAGCAAAGAATAACATCCAAGCTTCTGTAAACTACCCCTCGTGACAGGATCAAACGGACTTTTCGGAACTCCGTAGCAAATATACAGGGTAAAGACCGACTGTATGCCAAAATAAATGGACTTTGATGTGAATTGCCCTGATAAGCTTCTCGGGGGAGAATTGTCACTTATCGTTGGAAAGGACTTATGTGCAAAAATGGATAAGCACTCAAATAAAGAGGCTGCTGCTTATCTGATAAATAAATCTTCTCGCATTTTAGGTCGGCGCCTGGAATATGATTCTGATTCTTCTCTTACTGAAGGATAAATAAACTTCTTCATGCTTCAAGATTATGTTCTCCTGAACATGAAAAGGGTAAACTGAACTTCCTCATACTTCAAAATCGTGCTCTCCTGAATATGATACTGGATGACTGAATTTCTTCATATTTCAGAATCGTGCTCTCCTGAATATGAAACTGAATGACTGAAGATACTCATATTTCAGAATCGTGCTCTCCTGAATATGAAACTGGATGACTGAAGATACTCATATTTCAAAATCGTGCTATCCTGAATATGAAACTGGATGACTGAATTTCTTCATATTTCAGAATCGTGCTCTCCTGAATATGAAACTGAATGACTGAAGATACTCATATTTCAGAATCGTGCTCTCCTGAATATGAAACTGGATGACTGAATTTCTTCATATTTCAGAATCGTGCTCTCCTGAATATGAAACTGAATGACTGAAGATACTCATATTTCAGAATCGTGCTCTCCTGAATATGAAACTGGATGACTGAAGATACTCATATTTCAGAATCGTGCTCTCCTGAATATGAAACTAGATGACTGAATTTCTTCATATTTCAGAATCGTGCTCTCCTGAATATGAAACTGAATGACTGAAGATACTCATATTTCAGAATCGTGCTCTCCTGAATATGAAACTGCTCAAACCTCCCCGTAACTCAAGATCGTGCTCTCCTGAATACGATTTGGTTCAAACCTCAAGACGGCAGGTAAATGGAAGCCCAACTGCTCCATGGAGATGGCCATTTGCTGCGAGTCATAACGAGGATATGATCGACTTCTTAGGTGAGAAATGTCGTATGCTGATGCTGTAAGATGTAAAGTGTAAAGGGTTGTACCGATGTTGTAACATGTAGGATTGTAAAGTGTTGTACTGATGGATTTTCCAGGCGTAAACTGGCGTGCATCTGTAAAGGATCGTAGTTGATTTTCTTGAAAGATAGTGCAAAATAAATGCACGTCCGGGTACAGTGATAACCCTCTTGGGCGAGAACAGTCGCGTATTTACCATGGTATGGTGAAAATCTTTAGACGGTGCAAAATAAATGCACGTCCGATTGGGCTCGACGACCGACAAGACTGAGATTCAATCTAGGATCGAGCTAGAAAGAAAACTGGTAATCAAGACTCCATCGAGGGAATGAACTCGAAGGGTAGATATCTTATCCTGGCGAGGAAAGATAGCTGAAGTAACCGTCATCCACGAGGATCGAGCTCCGTGGGGAAACTGGAAACACCTATGTATTTTATGCTTAGGGCTGACAATCTATTTGGAGAGAATGGACAAACCCAGTTACTCGGCGGTAACAACCAATGATGGAGAGACACAATGAATCTGTGAATGCTAACGCATATGTTGATGCATATGTTAATGTGAATGTATGTTAATGTCTATGTATGTAACTATGCAAGATGTTATGAAATGAGTATGTAATGAGTATGTAATGAATATGTAATGAATATGTAATGAATATGTAATGAATATGTAATGAATATGTAATGAAATAGGCATGTGATGCTTATGCCCTTGCGTATGCTGACGAAACAGACTAGAGACAGGACGAGAGACGAAATAAACATCTCGACGGAGATACCCTGCGTTCTCTGCAACCAATACGTCAATCATGGGTAAGAAGGATCAATGGTGGAACCAACTCTGGTTTTAAAGTTCTGAATTCTCTGAGGGAAAGGTAATCTGCTTGGGTGTACAGTATCACGTCTTCACATGGGGAGGAGAAAACCTGGGGGACACTTTTGAGTTACCCAAGAAAAAGTTGTCAGCTTATAGTCTCGCTGGGGACTGTGATGAGGCAATAGCTTGGGAGCCTGTTGCAACACTGAGATTTACTGGGGAACGAAGGCCGCCGTGAGTAAAATCCATCGGGTGCATGAAGAAAGTTGTGGAACCACATGGTTTTAATCTTGAAGGACCTTATAGTAGTCGCCATTTGTTTCCTTTAAAAACATGGTGCCCCAGGATACTTGCGTTGCGAGGTAGGGTCATCTCAAGAGGATTTTATAGAGAACATCGAGTCCGGTTGCCCCATTGTTCTCAAACTCTTTGAGAGATTCGTCAGGTCTCGACGTAACTGGCACAAATTAATCGTGTTACGACGAAATCTTTGGGAAATAGCTCTTTAAGAATGTCAGACTCGCGTTGGTAAGCGAACTGGGAAACTGCCTGCCCCTGTTTAGCAGGATCATCAAGTTCCAGGGGTTATGTCCATATGTAAATCTCTAAGATATCAAGCAAAGTCGTCATGCCTGAAATGCCTATCCTGAGCTTGTCAATGTACACATATATTTGTCTTGAATTTTTGTTTTGAAAAAAAGATATCGCAACAACTTGTGACCGAAATCACTAGTCAGGATATAAGTTTTAATTATAATGCCATCATGAATTTTTTCTGAGCATAGCTCGTAGGAGTCAGGAAACGTGATCTTGTCAAGTATACTTTCAACCGAAGTCCTACTTCAATTAGGTCTTTTAAAGGTTGTATCGTGGCTCAGTTCACGGTTTAAGAAACAAAAGGATAAAGGCTCAAAGTTATATTTGTACCCACCCATTCTTCGTGATGTTCTCCAATCCTAATTCAGTTAACCGGATACGAACGCTCATATCTCAAGCGGATTTGCTATGGTCGAGAACTTATCAAGGCTTTGGACATGGCAGTCGCTCACCTATTACACGATCTTGTTCTTTACTAGGGACTATTTATTGTACCCTCTTGTTTTGCTTTTATTCCCTAACTTTTGCCTGGACAACGTCTTTTGATCTGACTTTGGAGTCCAGCGGGATGCCCCAGTTTTGCCTAAGTCTCCTTCATAGGTTTTTGACTTAGCGGGCTCTTATTTTTTTGAATATTCCTTTATGCACAAGTTGTGTAAATCTTTTGAAAGGCTCGTGACTGCCCCACTCCTTAGGTAACCGAGGGATAGTCATTGTATTGGACTTCTTAAGATGCTAAGGATAAATTCTCGAAGGTTTGCTCTTCCTTTTTGAGGATCTAAGCGCTCGATCGGTTTAACTGAAACCTACCCTGCCCCAGGTTAGGATGAAGGTTCTTAAAAAGAAAGAAAAACTCCTACTTCAAGGTTCAAAGGGTTGACTAGGGATTAACATCCTTATATCTCCAGTGTTTGGGATTTGAAACAATGCCTTACATCATCAGCGGGTTTCAATCGAAAGCATACGACAAGAAATCTGACGTTTTGGGTTCGTCATCCTCCCCCCAATTCTCCATCAGAACAAGAGATCGGGTAAAGTTGGCATTATAATTTATGAAAACGTTTTTGAATGAGTGAAGCGAATGGATTTATTCAAGACAAACATATGTGTTGCATCAAAGATAAACAAGTTCGTGCATGCTAAATATGCTTAATCAAAGAGAAATGCATATAAATAAACAAATGAACTGTCGGAAAAATCCTTCTAAATGTTTATGAAATCTTGCATTCAAGAGTAACAGTTTCCTTTGGCGGAGCCTCAATGGAAAGGACGTCTGGTTCATGATCACTGTGAGTCGTCATGGCTTACCCCAGTTATGCTGGTCACATCTTCAACAGTTTTCAGTCGTTGCTTCAAAATAAATTTCCCAGATCCTTTGTTGATCCCGGTCATATCACCTTGAGGGTTACTGAAATGAAGCGGGCTAGGCCTTTGAATAATGACTGGATTCGGCTGATAGGCGTAGCATGCTTTGCAGAATTTGCACTTGACGAGTGAGGAACCCCGAAAGGAGTCTCGATCTTCAGCTGAGCATCGCCAAAAGACAACTTCTTCGTTTCTAGCAAATTTCTGACAACTTTCTTAAGAGCATAGCAATTCTCTAGATCATGGCCGGGCGCACCCTCATGAAATAAACAATGAGCGGTAGCGTTGTAACTTGCAGGTAACGGATTAGACGGAGGACCCAAAGCACGGGTGATAATCAGACCTTGTTGTACCAAGTGGGGGTATAACTCAGTAAAAGTCATCGGGATCGGCGGACAAGGTTTATACGTTCTTCTGTTTGGCATATTCTGGCGAGGAGCCGGACTCTTTGGCTGTTGAGGAGCAGGAGTATTGGGTGCCTGTAGGTAGTTGACAGGAGGCGGCTAAACAGGAGGTTGTTGCATAGGTTGATACATGGGAACCTGTTGATTGAAAGAAGGTGTAATAGCTGCCACATAGGGTTGTTGAGCATATTGAACCGGGTACCCTTGAGGTTGAGCATAACCTTGCAGATGCCGATAAAAGCGTTCCCTTGGTTTACTAGAGGATATAGCATTAGTCTCACTCTCCTTCTTTTTCTGGGAGCTATACGGAGGTTTCTTCGGCTGATCCTTAGAAGCGCCATGATTATTTGTCATTTTACCACTCTTCATACCCAATTCAATCTTGACACCCACAGCAACGATGTCGGAGAAATTTGAAGTCACACTACCCACCATTCTCTCGTAAAATTCTGGACGGACTGTGTCGACAAACCAATCAGCTAACTCTTTCTCGGTCAAAGGAGGTTCTACCTGCGAAGCAGTCTCTCTCCACCTTTGAGCATACTCTTTGAATGACTCAGAATTCTTTTGTGACATACTCAGCAATTGTCTTCTGTCAGGAGCCAGATCCATATTGTACTTGTAGTGTTTGATGAAAGCGTCAGATAAATCCTGGAAACTCTTAATGCGAGACTGGTCTAAAGTTAAATACCACTTGGAGGAAGCACCCTTCAAACTATCTTGGAAGCAATGAATCATCAGTTTATCATTCTCAACATGGGCAGCCATTTTGCGATAATACATGATCAGATGACTCTTAGGACAGGTGGCACCTTCATAACGATCGAAGTTCGGAGTTTTGAACTTTGGGGGAATAACCAAACCTGAAACCAAACAAACATCCCTTGCAGCAGTCCCAAAAATTTGATCACCCTCTACCTTTTTCAATCTCTGGACGATAGTGTTTACTTCCTCACGAAGCTTATCATGTTTCTCATAACCCTCAACATTCTCATCAAGATTATCAAAAGCTGTCTCATTGAAGTACGGTTGCGCACGAGTGTGTACAACAGGTGGTGCAAAGATAGGAGCCCCCCTAGAAACTTCAGAAAACAAGGGCACGGCTTGCTGAACAGGTTGATTAATCGGAACAGTGGCTTGAGGAGGCACAAAACCCGGAGCAAGACCATAAGGTGGGTCCCTTGCTACGGTCACACTTGGTGGAGGGTCCACAGTAACGCCGGTAATCTCAGAAACAACAGTGGGCTGGGTATCCATCTTAGCATTCATGACATGTAACAATTCCATCATACGCCCCATACCCCCTCGAAGGTCTTCGAGTTCATTGCTAAGGCGATCAATCTCTTTTGCCTGATCCTCCATTCTTTTCCGAGTTTGAGCTCTGGTGTTGTATTGGTGCCGAGAACTCAGGGTGACGAAACTGGAAGGTGAGAGAACCGAGTGTGAGAAATCGGGAGACACATGTAATGCAAAAGTATGATGCTAAAATGTGAATGTAAATGAAGATTTCATGGAATTCAAAACATTTACTAATGCCGTGGGGTACCAAGGAAATCTTTTCCTTGTTTTTTCATTTTATATTTTTTTTTTATTTATGGTATCCCGCGATATCCATAAATGATGTTTGAGCTCCATGAAATACAATGCAATGAGATGCTTTATGGATGCAATGCATGAAAACACACAAAGTCCTAGGTTAAAAGCTTGCATGAGGTTCAAAGGCAAATACCCTCCCCTGAAGTTAGATGGTTCATCCTGTCCTACAAAAGTAACCAGGTTCTAAGGGATCTCAATATCATTGATCCTTCACAAGGGTGGTTGTTCAGAAGGCAACTTACTTGCCAACCAAAACCCTCCAAGTTTAAGATCTCAATGAGCGTAGTATCGAGTGTCAACCAACTTTAGTCTGCACCAAAGCCGGTTACCTCACTACTTTCTAAAGGCCAAGATGAGCTAACTAGGGTTCTAAAAGTCAGTTAGTGCATTGACAACATATGACAGCCTCAATATTATCCTCAACTTGACTTAAGGAATATAAGCACCAACCAAGAAGTCGCACTAACTATGGCCACCAGATCAACCGTATCGATATACGTCGTACAGTTTCCTTGGTCTATTGCCATTTACCTAATGTACACTAGATCCGGGTGTAGGACTCATCTCACAGCACAAGGAACATTCCCACAATCAAAGCACAAATATATACATGCAAATGAATAATAACACAGATAGTAATAAATATGAACAAGTTAGGGATAACCCTCAAAAGTTAGTCTCCCCAGTGAAGTCGCCATTTTCTGTTGCGGTGGAAATAGGATATCAAACTATTAATGAGTTTGAATCGCAATTCAATTCACAACCGCTCTTTGATTTATCCGAAGGAAAAGGTCAAAAAGGGAAAACCTATTTTTGCATCGTAAACACAATGCGGGGAAAGATCTAGGGTTCGGGGGTTGGTTAAGATTAGGGAAGGTATTAGCACCCTAAACTTCTGTAGTACTCTACAGGAACCTTTTGTTCAGATGTTTACTATTTTGCTTTATTCATTTGCTTAAGGTATATGTACAAAAGATTACAAGTGAGAAAATAAACCTAAGGGGTTAATTCTAAGTTTACTCGGCAAGACATCGCATCTTGTGCCTACGTATCCTTACGGGAGTGGAATCAGAGTAATCGTAGTTCCCCTCAAAAGGGAGGTTAGAGACTTCTTGACTGTGGTCAAGGTCTCAAGGGGAATAAACGCATCTTAAGGACACGCTTACGTGGAGTGTAGAAACTCCAAATTTCTATGTTGAAATGTTAAGTTGTAATTAGGGTTAAATTAGGGATTCCACGGCGGGAAACCCTAAAATGAGCGCGGCGGCTCTTTGACCTAATGCTAGGGGTAAAATTGTAATTTTGCCTGCGGCGAGGCATTGGTGAAAATTTAGGGTTTGTAGTTTGAAGTTTTGAGGGTTTGAGGTTGAGGACTATTGGCGCGGCGACCAAAAGCTAGACCTAACCTTCGGATGTGTGTAGTGTGACAGAATAATTGATAAGTGTAAAATGTGATGGTAGGTGAATAAATGCACAGTTATGAAATATAAAGTACTGGAAAAAAAAAAAGATAATGCGACAATTGTCTCGCAAAATTACAACCGGGAAACAGATACATATATAATAATGAATTGGAATTTAATCTGCAGAGAGAAACTGAAAAAAAAATCGTTAGTGAAAGGTTAGATGAAAACAAATAATATTAAAGGAGAATACAAAAATGCAAAAAGATTTTAGAGTAAATTTTAAAGAGAAATTAATATTAGTTTAAAAAAGAGACTTAAATTTTAAAAAGAAGGTTTAATTTTTATCTTAAAAAAAAGTTTAATTTTAAAAAATATTTTAAGTTATTTATAAAAAAGTTTTATTTTATTATATGAAAAAAGGTTTTTAATTTTCTTATAAAAAGGTTTTTAAAGTTTTTATTTATTTTTAATATTTACACAAAAAGGTTTTTTAAAACAGTTTTTTTAATTATAAAAATAAAATGGTTCTTTTAAAAAACAACTTAAAAAAACAAAAAGAAAAGGTTTTAAAAACAAATTTTCAAAAGACAAAAAAAGGGGGGTTGGGCCGGTCATCACTCCGGACCCAACCCGGTTGGTTAGTAATAAGACAAAATAGAAGTTAGGGTTTCAAAACCCTGTTGTCTCCTTCGCGGCGCCGTTCGTCTTTCTCTCTTCCATCTCTCTTGCTGTGATTCTCTCTGACCATGTTGGAAATCCTGAAATCAAACCGAACCATGTTAAAAGTGACAACACTATGTTCTTTGCTTACGTTTTTCTTTCGCAATCGGTATCGAGGGGAGGCGATGATGACGGTGTTCTGAGCTTCAGAGGAAGGTATTTGCTCGTCGAACTTTAAACGGCGCCGGTGAATCCTCTCCCTTTCGCGACCGCTGAGGTTTGTTCGCGATCTTGCTCGCTTCGTCGCTTTGATGTTCTCCGCCGTTGTTGTCTTTGGATCCTCTTTTTCCTGAAAAACATGAAAAGCAACACAAAAATTGTAATTATATTTTTTTGATCCTTACGGAATGATGATGGTCGATGATGCTTTGTCCTGAGGCTAGAGGATTTTTGACGGAGTTTGCTTGGATTTTACGAAAAAAGTTCTCCCCTTCTTGTTATGATTTTCGTCCCTTTTATACTTGATTTTTAAATCTTTTTTAATCTCAGATTTAATTTGAATATCTCAATCTTTTTCAATCTCGGATTTGATTTGAGTAGATTTTTATGATGATTTCAGATTTGATTCAATGATGGTGATGCTGATTTTCTTATGATGATGATATGATCTGATTGATTTGATTTAACTCTATCTGGAATTCATTAAGATTGGATTAGATTAAAAAAGTGTTGAGATTTAAATTTAAAAAGTTAGCAAAGAAGATTAGAGTTTCAAGTTAAATAAAAATTAGAGTTTTAAAAAAAAATGAGTTAGAATAAAAAAAATATTTGAATGTTGGTTTTAAAAAAATGTTAGAATTATTTTAAAAACTGTTAGAATTTAATTTTAAAAGGAACTTAAAATTTAAAAAAAAAAAAAAGAAAAAGAAAAGGGCGTTAGAATTTAATTTTAAAAAGAATTTAGAATTTTAATTTGAAAAATAAAGGTGTCAAAAAGATTTAGATTTAATTTTTAAAAAAAAGGATAGATTTAATTTTAAAAAAAAAAGGTTAGATTTAATTTTTAAAATAGTTAGAAAAAAAAGATTTAATTTTAAAAAGAAGTTAGAGAAAAAAAAGATTTAATTTTAAAAAAGAAGTTAGAGAAAAAAAAGATTTAATTTTAAAAAAAAGTTAGAAAAAAAGATTTAACTTTAAAAAAGTTAGAAAAAGGATTTAATTTTAAAAAGAAGTTAGAAAAAAATATTTAACTTTAAAAAAGTTAGAAAAAAAAGATTTAGTTTTAAAAAAAAGTTAGAAAAAAGATTTAACTTTAAAAAAAGTTTAGAAAAAAGATTTAACTTTAAAAGGTAGAAGAAAAATGATTTAACTTTTAAAATAGTTAGAAAAAAGATTTGATTTTAAAGAGTTAGAAAAAAAGTTTTAATTTTAAAAAGTTAGAAAAAGATTTAATTTTAAAAAAAAGTATTAGATTTTTATTTAAAAAAAAAGTATTAGAATTTGATTAAAAAAAAAGTGTTAGAAATTAATTTAAAAAGGTTATAAAAAATTTACTCTTTAAAGAAAAAAAAAAAGTTAAATTTTAATCTAAATCCTAAAAGTTAGTAAGAAGAGCTTAAAATGATTTAAATAAATAAACTAAATAAAAAAAAGTTAATAAACAAACATTAGTAAAGTTATATAAAAAAGGTTAATTAAATTATTATTAGTTAAAAAAACAAGATTAAAAAAAAAGGTTAATTTATTAAGTTAATCAGAATAAAAATAAAAAAGAAAAAAGAAAGGGTAAAATTTGGGGTATTACAATTAGCATAGTACACTCCTTTGGTTTCCACTATCTTCCTCCTTCAAGTCATGGTGGGGATCCCTCTTGGGAGAGCCTAATCCTTCCCTTGGTTGGATTCTGTGCATTCCTTAAGAGGTTGAGCTTTGGATTGATATTCATCAGTATAGTACATTCCTTTGGTTTGCACTATCTTCCTCCTTCAAGTCTTGATAAAGATCCCTCTTGGGAGAGCCTAATCCTTCCCTTGGTTGGATTCTGTGCATTCCCCAAGAGGTTGAGCTTTGGATTGACATCCATTAGCATAGTACGTTCCTTTGGTTTATACTATCTTCTTTCTAAGTCCCTTTCTTAGGATCCCTCTTGGGAGAGCCTAACCTTCCTTAGAAAGTGCTCTGTGCATTCCTCAAGAGGTGGAGCCTGTGATGGACTCCTGTGCTGATGCACATTAAGTTTAAAACCTTAGATTGATACCTAGGTTCCTCACCCATCATTCTTTATCCTATTGACATAGGATCCCTCTTGGGAGAGCCTGGCCTTCCTAAGGAAGTGCTCTGTGCATTCCTCAAGAGGTGGAGCCTATGATGGACTCCTGTGCTGATGCATCAACTGTGCTGACGCACATTAATCAAGTGTTTTAGATTGACATCTAGGTTCATTCCCTAAATCATTCTTTGTCTTATTGACATAGGATCCCTCTTAGGAGAGTCGGGCCTTCCTTAGGAAGTGCTCTGTGTATTCCTCAAGAGGTTGAGCCTCTAATGGACTCCTGTACTAATGTACATTACCTTAACACCTTAGATTGACATCCAAGATCTACCTCAGTTCCTTTATCTGTCCTATTGACATAGGATCCCTCTTGGGAGAGCCTGGCCTTCCTTAGGAAGTGCTCTGTGTATTCCTCAAGAGGTTGAGCCTCTGATGGACTCATGTGTTGACACACATCAACTGGATGCAGCCTTGGGATGACTTCCTTGTTGCTCTTTCAGTTCACCTCTTCTCTCCTGATAGATTATGGTGTGGTTGTTTGTTTGCCTGTTGCTTGATGCATTAGGATAGTCTCATGTGTAGAGTATTCTAGGCCTAGGAGCATGATTGCCATGAAAGGTTCAGTTGAGCTCCCTTTGCTTGTTTGCATTTAAAGGTTGAGGTGACCCTCCCTTTGCTTGATTGCTTAGAGGTTGAGTCTCTCCCTCTGCTTGTATTGCTGCATTGCATTTGCATCTTTATTGTTTACTTTCTTGTTTATCTGCTTAATGATTTTTAGCAGTTTGTTTCTATTTCCCATTGACATGTTCCCTTAGGGTTCTCACTTCCTTTGATAAGGAAGTAATGATAGACTTTTAGGTTGAAACCTTTGCATGATAACATCTAGGAGTTCACTGTTTCAAACTCAACAATAGGATGAATCCATTGCATGACAACAGTAGGAATCTTGATAGTCTCCCCTGTAGTCCTTCCTTTCTCATCTTCATACAGATTAAAACACGTTAATAAAGGTTAATGAATACCGTACGTTACGAGCCTTAAGCTACTTAGGAAATGATTGTTGAAGGGTCAGTCTTCAACACTCAGGATGTTTAGCCTGGAACCCTTAGGGTGACATGCGACACATTCACTCCTAAGTCATAGTCTCTAGTGCTGTACGAATTACAGACATTCATAAAAAACACTTCTTCCTTAAAAGATAGAAAACAAACATTCAAACCTCCTTTTGCCCCGTGGGCTCCCGTAATTCAAGGAAAACGTTTTTAGAAAAAGAGTGTTGTTAACTCTCAGTTCTACCGTAAACGGTAACGTACGAGTCTCCGACGAGCAAGCTACATACACCAAACTGCTGGAACTGTTTGTTAACCCTACTCGGGTAAAAGTAGATGAATAAAAACCCGTGTTTCGTTATCCCGAACTTCGTAAGCTCTGATCTCTCACACATGTTGAGAGTACGTAGGCACAATACTAACGTATTGGCGAGCCACCTTCCCTCATCACCAGTAGTTAGCCGAACTACGTTGACTCTGATTTCTCGTTCTCTGACGAGAATACGTAGGCACGAAGCGTGATGCTTTGCCGAGTCAGTTTTCTTTTCTTTTTGAGCCAACCTTGATAGGTAGATAGATAAACTAACCCATCAGATAAACACAACAAGCATGGATCCCATCGAGTACGATGGACGTGAGGGGTGCTAATACCTTCTCCTTGCGTAACCGACTCCCAAACCCAAACATGGTTGCGATGACCTTGTCTTATACCTTTTCGTCAGGTTTTTCCGATCGTTTCCTTTCCCCTTCTATGGGATAAATAACGAAAGGTGGCGACTCTTCTGTTTTGTCGGCACCTTGTTTTTGTAGTAGCGACAGTTGGAGACTCTGTTGGGGATGTGGATGGTTCCCTATGCAAGTCTCGCCTTGGATTTTCTTCCTGGCTGTCTGGGTCATCCCCAACAGCTGGCGACTCTGCTGGGGATCGAACCCAGGATCTCTGGTTCTCCGGTTCCCTATGCGAGTCAATCCTAGCGCTTGCGTGTTTATTTATTGGGTTTGCATTTATTTATCGCACTTTACTTTCAGTACAATATGATTATTTGCTGTGCTGTTGTGGGAGGGACTGATTCTGATGAGTGATAAGCCAAAACCTAGGCTTGAGAGCATATACCTTGCATTAGAGTGGAGATTAGTGGTGGACCTATATGCTTAGCATGCACCAGTCCCCATGAAATCCACACTCAGACGAGATTCTCTTTGATGACTTCTCTTCTGGCCCTTAGGGCTCGACGGGAGGTTGGATCTGAGGATTGTCGGCTATGGGGACCGATCATTTGTGACCCAGCTAAATGAGGCCTCTTCAGGGAGTGATGATGCCAAACCAGAAATGGTGAACGTATCATCATTTTGTGAAAGCCTGTGACGTTGGGAAACACATAGGATGCCGAACCTTGTCTGTGATTAGGTCCATACCTGTGAGCAGGGTTGGGTTATTGACGGGAAACCTTAACCTTTTGACAACCTAGTTTTCTTGACAGTGAATCAGTATTGTTGGTATCAGAGGGTTCTTATCATCAGAGATGTGTTTGTTCTTGACAGAGCATAATTATGGTCCTCTTCAGGGTCTTATTGTCAGAACAGTGTTGTGATTATGTTGAAACAGAGCCTTGGTCTTCCCCAATCGACATCACAACAACCTTGATCTCCTGCTTGCATCATCTAGCATTTGCATGATTGCATTTTCATTTGCATCTCATTAACATGTGTCTGTGTTGCAGGTGCATACTTCATCCCTGATTCTAGTGATCTCGCTTCCCTTGCCGTTATGGAGACTCTGAAGAGAACTATTGCATACAAATTTCCTACACCAGATGTTAGTGCCATCCTGAGTTTGAAGACCCTGGCTAATGAGACAGTTTTAGCGGATTTCAGGCAGACATATAGGAGATTGTTGAAGTATGTTTGCAAGCCGTCCGCCCACGAGATTAATGGTTTGTACACGTTGCTACAGTTTTATGAGGCTCCGCTGAGATGCTTCCTGTTTCCCGACTATGTTTTGGCCCCTACTCTGGAGGAGTATGCTGACTTGATAGGCATTCCTGTTAAGGATCAAATGCCTTTTCACCATGTTGACACTGAGCCTAAGCTGGTTGACCTAGCAGCTATCTTGCATTTGGATGAGTCTGAATTGAGGAGAGAGTTCACTCGGAGGAACAAGATGTTTGGCTTCCCTCTATCTTTTATGTTGGAAAAAGCTCAGAAGTTTGATAAGAAAGGTCGTTGGGACGTGTTCAATGCTATTCTGGCTATGTGCATATACAGGATTGTGTTGTTCCCGAATCTTCCTGACTTTGTAGATGTAGATGCTTTCTACTTGCTTGCCTCGGGGAATCCGGTTCCCACTTTGCTTGGTGATCTGTATCATTCTGTCCACTACAAGAATGAGAATAGGAGAGGAAAAATAGTGTCCTGCTGCACTCCTTTGTTATACAGGTGGTTTGATAGCCACATGCCCAAGAGGGGTCCTTTCGTTTCTTCTGCCAGCATAGCCGAGTGGTCTGAACGCCTGATGGCTTTACCCGCCGAAGACATCACCTGGTTTGACTAGGATACGCTTGGGACTGAGATTGCTTATAGCTGCAGTGTATTCCCTAATGTTCCGTTGATTGGACGTAAGGGATGTATTAACTATAACCTGGCCTTGCTAATCAGACAGTTCCAGTACGCCTTGAGAAGTCCACCGAGGGATGAGGAGGTGCAGGAATCTCTGTACCTCAACGGGTTGCTTGATAGTGACATGCTGACCAAGCTGGAGCATGCTTGGACTAACATCCACAGACGAGGAAAGACACTGTTGGGTAAGAGCAACAGCCAGGCTTATAAGCCTTATCAGGGTTGGGTTCAGGCTAGAGCAAAACAGTCTTTGATGCCGTTTCCTCTAGTGGCTCCTCCGGCTCCCCTCATGAATGAGAAGCCTACCACTGTGGACATCCAGAAGTATGAGCAGGTAATGGCTGAAAATGAAGAGTTGAAGAAGGCCAACGAGGAGTTGGAAAAATAACTTGTTCAGCTTAGAAGCGAGAAGAGCGAAGCCGTCTATTCCTACAAAAAACAGACCGAGCTAGTGAACCGGCTAGGCACAAACTTGACCAAACAGAAGACTGAGCATGAACATTTAGGTTTGGATTTTAAAGCTGTTAACAGTGTCCTCGCCACTAAAAAGCAAGACCTAGATATGGTGTATCTGAAGTTATCCAAATATGAGACATTATGGAGCAACACCCTAACCAAGCACAAAGAGCGAGAGGAGAAACTGAAGCAACAAATAGCCAAGCTAGAGGCCCAGATTGAGATCAAGGACAAGAAGATTGAGGCTGAAGCATCACTTCGACAAGATGTTCAGTACAAATTGGTTGAAACCAAGGCAAACCTGCAGGATTGTCAACTCAGAGCTGACGCTAAGAGGTGTAGAGTGGAAGACTGCTCTGGAGAAGGTGCTGGTGGAGACGTTGCCAAGGATCTCCAAGATACCATCAAGCAGAGGGATCTGCTGATCCGGGGTCTGCTCACCCAGCCTGACCATCCCACTACGAAGAAGTTATTAGAAGATTTTCGTGCCCGTAGCCGCACTTGATTCCCTTGTATTTCTTTGTATCTTTTATGCATTGATATGCTAACCACCACCAGGCTTGTTGGTTGGGGTCACACTTGTTGCTTCAGTTGTATTCGATTACAGTTGTACGCTGCCCACGTGGGTTTTTCAGATATATATGAGGATTTCTTTCCATGATTGGATGTCAGACTTTATTTTTCGTGGAAACTAGAATTAGGGGGGAATCTCTCCCTAGGCACGGACACACGTTTGCACTTGCATAAACATTTTGCATAGCATGGGCCTCTGGCTTATTTACCTAACCCTCTGTGTTTACAGGTTGTTTCACGATTGTCTCAGGTTGACCCGAGCAATGGAACAGGTACAAGCAGAACTGAAGGACGTTCAGAGCCAGCTGAGGCAGGTTATGGGGGACATGCAAGCGTTGCGCTGGAATCAAGAGGCGCTCAAAGAGGAGAACAACCAGCTGAAGAGTCATGCGGGCTTGATGGCAGAAGTGTTAAAGAACATACTCAAAAGAGAATGTGAGCAAATGCCCGAAGCCGCAGCCGACATGCTTGCTCCATAGGTGTCTGAAGAACCTCCACCAAGGCATGATAGGCCTAAAAGATCATCGGCACAGCTCAAAGCTCAAAACGTTTCCCGTCAGCGGCCACGTCTGGTTCCTCAAGACAACTCCAGAAGACATGGTCAAAAGATGAAACTATCTGACAGAATCCTCGATTCGATCCCTTTGGATTATGACCAGTTGGTGCAACTCTTTGTTGCACCCCAAAATTTGACCAACCACTTCTCGCAATTTGGCTTATGTTTCGATTCATTTGCATTTGCATATATATACCGCATACAATGCATTTCTTCATAAGATCGGATTGATTTCATCGGGATTACAGACCTCTGATCACGTTTCAGGCAGTTCATACCATTTCGAATACGAGGGTTTATTTTGGGATTTGTACTCGTCCCGGTGTTTTCCGCTCTCGTTGTTATTTTGAGGATATTTCGGTGTCCGGTTTTTACCGTTTATTTCGCTGTATTCGCGCATCTTTTTTCTAATCGATTTAATTGGCTTTATTGCATTTTTAGTTTTTCCCCCTTATTTTCTAGGATTTTTAAGTAGATTTTAATAGATTAATTGTTTTTTTAGATTTTTAATAGATATTAAATATGTTTTTTAAATAGTTTTAATAGGATAATTCTTTTTTTAGAATTTTTTAAATAGATTTAAATACCTTTAATAGATTTTCTAGATTTTAATATTGTTTTTAGATAGTATTTTGGATGTTAATAACATTTTTCTTTTTGATATTAATTCATTTGTTTTAGAATATAATAGGTTTTAATATTCTTTTTTTAGATTTATTTCTTTCCTAATCTAGATTTAATTTGGTTAGGATTTTGGTTAGATTAGATTAATTGATATTAATTGTTTGTTTTGAAGAGTCACGTTAATATTTGGTTCAACATCTTTCTTTTTGTTTAATATTAGTTAATTCAATCATCATCATTAATTAGGTTAATCAACTTTTAATTGTAGTCCGTTAATGCAGTCATTAAGTCCAAATTCGTGGCCCACTTGTCAGCTAATCAGGCCCAGTCCATAATGCATTGCCACATGTCCCTTTATAAGCCTCACATGTCTCAGATCTCTCTCTCGGCCACCTCACTACCCATTGACACATCACACACTCACAATTTGCATGAGCTCCACGCGTACACCGCCTGACCCCACTCACTCTGCCATGTTTCGCTTCCGTCTTCCGTGCACGTTGCCATGTAGCGCCACCACTCCCCTCACCGCCGGCCATGCAAACCACCGGGAAACCTCACCGGTGAAATCTTGCGGTGCTAACATGACCGGAATTTCGCCTGATCAAAACACAAATATTCATCAAGACACAAATATTCATTGAGATTTTCCCAGCAACTTCAACCAAATCTGGATCTAATTTCGTAATCTCTAACAAACTTCAACCGCCGTGAATCTTCATCCAACTCGTCTCCTTCGTCATGTTCACCATGAACATTCAACAATGTTCATCAATTCGTCATCACCAGAAATTATCAAATTCCAGAAATCTTCAAGAAACTCCATAACCATTTTCATAAGAAAATCCAGAAATCTCTACCGTGTTCATCATGATGTTCATCGCGAACTCAATAGATCATCATGATCTTCATCCGTATTCCAACTGTTTGTGGTGTTCATCATCACCTTCAAAACTTTTCTCCAGATTTTCTTCCAGATCCTCGAGAATCTCTTCGTACCTCCATCAACATCGTAGCTTCTGTTTTCAGACCTTCAAGAACTCGTCACTTCCAACTGTTCAAGAACCTTCGCGGATCTTCAGCGTCGTTCCCAGAAACTTCATCAACATCCCAGATCTTCACTCAATCTCCAACAATGTTCGTCAGATTTTCCACAAACTCCAAGATCTGTTGATCTTCGTCAAGGCTCGCATGAGAGCTTCATCCATCTTCAAGATCTCATCATCTCCGTTCATCACTGTTTTCACGAAGAACATTCATCATCTCCAAATTCGCCAGATTCAAGAACATCATTCACCTGCATAAGCTTCCACCAGAAGCTTCTTCGAATTTTCTTAACCGGTTTGGTGTTGTTTAGTAGGAAGAGAGGAAGAAGCAAGGGTTGAGATGAAGGAGGGTAACGGCGGCGACGAGGAGAAGTGTCCTAGGTTTTTTTGTTTTTGGTAGAGGAAGAAGAAAGGGCTCAAGGGTTTTTTTGTTTTCGCCGATCTCACACCATCCGTTTTCCATGTTCACCCCCCCTTTCTTGGGTGTGTTTTGTGACTTGGGCTTCACCAAATAGACCCCTGGCCCAGCGAATTTCCTGGTCCTTACACCCCCCAGTTTCATGGCATCCCCCCGTTTCAATTTTTGTTTGGCTGATGCATTTTTTTGTTGTTGTTGGGCTGAGCCCAATAACTTCAGTTTTGCACACCCTTGTTCAGAATGTACCCCCTCCCCTTTATTTTTTAATTTTTCTTTTGTTTTGGATATTGTGGTTGTAATAATTGCTAGTTTTATTTTTCCATTTTTCTTTTAGGGGATTATAGTTTTATAGTTTAGAATATTATACATATTTTTACTATAGATTTTAATATAGAATTTATATTCTATTGTTTTTAGGATATTATAGAGATTTTAGTATAGAATTTTTCATCCTATTTTCCTTATAGCAAATTATAGAATATTGTGCATAGGATTTTATTCTAGTTTCTGTATGCGTTTCCTTATATTTCTTTAGAATATTTTCTAGTAGAAATTAATTGCCGTATTTTAGGAGTAGCATATTATTTCCATTCGTCGTTGGATTTCTCTCCTATTTTCTCATTTCTTATCCGATTTTATCTTTGATTTTATTCTTGGCTGGCCGTGTGACATGATTCAATTGGAGAATGATTTTTGATATCATTTCTCTATCTTGTCTTTGACACGGATATCAATACGCTACCTCTGAGAGTTTCATTTATTCAAGTCTTCGAGCGTCATCATCAAGGATTCGGAGAGGAGAATATTAGAATGGAGCTTGCGCATATGTCAGGAGCCAACGGAGCCGTTTCGTTCAACATCGTCTTTCTTATTCAAGTCTTCGTGCAACCGTCGAGTGTTGTGAGCCGTAACGTTAGATACGTGGGAAATGACAGTTGAGGGGTTTCCTCTTAATCTTCTAGGGTGTCTAGTATGGTACCCTTTGGGTGACATGCGACGCATTCGCTCCTACGTATTAGGTTCTTGCGTGTGTGTCCCGAGTTCCTTCCCATTTAGGCGTAAGCATGCTTCCTCTTTGTTCTCGCCCCCGTGCGATCAAAACTCTTTTCTCTCGCGTTCAGGCGATTGAGACCCTTTCTCTTGCCCCTGTGCAATCGAGACTCGTTTTCCCGCCGAACTACGTTTGCTCTGATATCTCGTGCCAGACGAGAGTACGTAGGCATAGGATGTGATATCCTAGCGAGCTACCTTTTTCCCTTTTCCCCATTTGTTGTAGTTAGCTGAACTACAGCTGCTCTGATTTCTCGTACCAGACGAGAATATGTAGGCATAGGATGCGATATCCTAGCGAGCGCACTAACAACTAACCTCTCCGTTCTCTCGTTGCCATGCGATCGAGACTTTCCCGCTAACGACTGATTGTTCCCTTTCTCTTGCCCGAGCGCAATCGAGGCCAGACCGTAGTTCTAGTTCCTGTAGGTTCCCGTACCTTTAAAACCCGACATACTACGTCCGTTCTACCGCAAATAGGTGACGCCTAAGTCTCCGTCGAGCGAGCAGCATACACCTAACTGCTAGAATGCGTACGCTAGTATCGTCAACCCTTTCTCTCACCCCCGTGTGATCGAGAACACCTCGTCTAGCCGTAGTTAACCCGAACCACGTAAGCTCTGATCTCTCATACCTGTTGAGAGTACGTAGGCACAACACTGACGTATTGGCGAGCCACATCCCCCGTAGTTTCCCGAACTACGTTGACTCTGACTTTCCCATTGCACGAGGGAATACGTAGGCATAGAGCGCGATGCTCTATCGAGTCATTTCTTTCCGTTTATCCTTAGAAGCCGTAGCTAGATTGTTTTTCACCCGTAGAAAAACACAACAAGTGTGGATCCCATCAAGTACGATGGACGTGAGGGGTGCTAATACCTTCCCCTTGCGTAACCGATTCCCGAACCCAGACTTTGGTTGCGATGACCTTGTCTTATACCTTTTCGTCAGGTTTTTTCCGATCGTTTCCTTTCCTGTTCTGAGGGATAAATAACGAAAGGTGGCGACTCTTCTGTCTTGCCGGCACCTTATTTTCGAGGTAGCGACAACTGGCGGCTCTGCTGGGGACTCTAACGGTTCCTATGCGAGTCAATCTGGGGATCCAACGTCCCTGTGCGAGAGTCAATCCTAGCGCTTGTTTTCTTGTCTTTGGGTGTTTATTTTTGGTGCATTGTATGTTGTATATTACTGCTGTATTTACATTTCCCGGTCTATTATTATTTGTTGCTATTGTGTTGTTGTGGGAGGGGAACTCTGATGAGTGAGAAGCCAGACCCAGGCTTGAGTGTACCTAGCATTAGTTGTTGAAATTAGTGGGCGCGTGCTTGCTTTGCAGGCACTAGGGTCTCATGAAATCCATGCTCAAACGAGGTTCTCCCGGTTGACTTCTTTTCCAGCCCTTTGGGCTTGAGGGGTTGTTGGTTTGGAGGATTGTCGACTCTAGGGACCGATCATTTAGGATTCAGCTAAGTGAGGCCGCTTCAAGAGATGATGATGCCACACCTTCTGGGTATCGTATCATCGTTCTTGAAAGTCTGTGACGCTGATGACCGCATAGGATGCTGAACCTGTGTCAGTTTAGGTCCATACCCGTGAGTGGGAGGGTTTTGTGGGAAACTTGACTTCCAGCCTACCCGGTATTTTAGTTTTCTCTCGTCAGAGCAAACTTATCCCGTCATCAGCGCAACAGTAATCAGAGCTTTGTGGGGGTTGTGATCCCGTGTTTGCTGCATCTTGCATTGCATTTGCATAATCATCTTTGCATCATATTGCATAGCATTCTCCAGCTAGCCAGAGCTCTTATCCAGCCTTTGTTTTGCTTCAGAGGGTGATTCTCCGGTGTTTGGTCTGAGCAAGTGTTGATTGCTGGAAGACGACCAAGGGGTTGAAGCAGATTTGAGCAGGATCAAGCAGTGAAGTCAGTTGAAAGTTGTTGGTAGTTATGTCAGAGAGCAACTTCCAGTTTGTTGATACCTTGTCAGGTTTCACTGTGACGTCCAATCCTTTTTATGGTTCTATGCTTGATGAAGACTTTCCGCAAGTGAACAACCTTACTGCAACTCGACTTGTACAACCTTCTGTTGAAGACCGAGATCTACATGAGTAGTTTGTTGTCCGAAGTGAATGCTCTCCTTCTATTGATACCTCAGACTATCAGGGTGTTGTTTTCCCTGTGCCAAATTCCCGAAGAGAGGTCCCGATAGTAAATACTGAAGACCCATTAGCTCTCGGGTATGCTAAAAGGTTTCGTGCGTTGGATGAAAGATTCAAAGCCTTGGAAGTTAAAGATGCTGTTAACCCCAATGCTGCAGACATGTGTCTGGTTTCTGGCCTAGTGTTACCTCCAAAGTTCAGAGCGCCGAGGTTTGAAAAGTACAAAGGAGATAGTTGCCCGAGGCAACATCTGGTGATGTTCTGCCGAAGAATGACTTCGTTTGTGTATAACGACAAGTTAATGATTCACTGCTTTCAGGACAGTCTGATTGGGGCATCTCTGAGTTGGTATATGCAGTTAGAGAGTAATCAGATCCGATCATGGGTGGATTTAGCCAATGCTTTTCTGAAACAGTACGACTATAACCTAGACATGGCTCCTAGTCGCATGCAGCTGCAAGAATTGTCTCAAGAGAACAATGAACCTTTCAGGAAGTATGTTCAGAGATGGAGAGAATTTTCTACTAGAGTGCAACCACCGCTTCTAGACCGAG
Source organism: Lathyrus sativus (assembly GCA_963859935.3). Classification (NCBI taxonomy): domain Eukaryota; kingdom Viridiplantae; phylum Streptophyta; class Magnoliopsida; order Fabales; family Fabaceae; genus Lathyrus; species Lathyrus sativus. The sequence goes on along the minus strand of OZ012739.1, from coordinate 143,573,427 downwards.
AGTTAAAAGGCATGTTCGTAAACTCCTTGCAGAGCCCGTACTTCGAAAGAATGCTTGGAGTTGCACCAAATTTCTCTGAATTGGTAAGGGCAGGAGAGCGCATCGAGTATGGTGTAAAGACTGGAAGAATTCAGAATGTTTCGAGCAGTCAGGCTGGTGAAACCGAATCTCTCTATAGCTTTCAAGCTGAAGATGAAACTGTGGTCAATGCAATCATGACAGATGATATGTATTCTCAAGACGAAATGGTGAAATCTGTTGGTTCTTCGGCTTCTCAGCGGTTGGTATCCTCGGTGTCTCGTTATTCTGGGAAGACAATTGTGCCTAGGGCACCACATCGGGAACCTTATGTCGCTCCTCTTGCAAATCCACGAGCCCGTGGCCGAGGTTATCAGAATCAGCGTCAAAATCAGAACTGACCTCGTAACAACTTGGAACGAAGGAATGCTCCTTCCCATCCAGTGCCTGTGCCGTATAGCCAGATTCTGCTACATTTGATTCAGAATTCTTTGGTGGAACCTAAAGCTCTTAAGCCCGTGCCAGAGCCTTACCCTCCGGGATACAATCCCCATGCTTAGTATGGATACCATGGTGGATCCCCGGGGCATTCAACTGAAGATTGCAAAGCTTTTTAGGCAAAAGTGCAACAGTTGATCGACAAAGGGTGCATTTCCTTTCCAGAAGGAGTTTGGTTGTGCATGACAACCTCTCAGCTGTCTGAGCTTGCAGATTCAGAGGTTTATTTCCAGAAGCCAGTGGTCCAGACAGGCAGACGTCCTCAGCATTGGCAGTCCTCAGACTTTTTATCATTTGCATTTGTAGTTTCCTTTCTGTTAGTTACTACTTGCTGTTAAACATTGTTTGTTTCGAATGGTAATATTGATAAAGTGACTATGCATTTTTCTGAATTAATCATGTCGCTTCCATTCATTTATTGCGTTACACTGACACTTGCATTTTATTTACTCCACTTTATTACTATGATTAGTAAAGATTGGAGGGAGGATGACGAAACTGAATACTCATAACCGAGGATCGTATGCTTTCGGATAAAACCATGCCTATGATGTACAAGCATTGTTTCAAATCCCCTAAACACTGGAGATATAAGGAGTTAGTCCCTCGTTAGCCACTTTGAGCCGAGAAGTAGGAGTTTCTTTCGGAATTTTAAACCCTCTCATCTTAACCCAGGGCAGGGTAGTCATCAGTTAGCTTGACCGAGCGTTCAAGTCTTATAGAGGAGTGTTGCCTTTCGAGGACCAATCACAGTTTATTCCTCTCAAGAGGTCGTACCTTGTCAACCGCAATGGTTAAACCTCACCAATCAGGAATGAGACAGTTATAACCCTTTCGGAGCAAGCAAGACAACCAGTGTCACACGACTTGTTCCAAGCAAAAGAAAAAGAAAAAAAAGAGAGCCCGCTAAGTAAAAAGAAAAGAAAAGCTGGAAAGCAAATACTTAGGCAAAAACCAGGGCATCCCGTTGGACTTCAAAAGAAATAAAAAAGAACTCAAAAGAGTCAGTCCAGGCAAAAATTAGGGAATCAAAAGAATAAAATGAAAGGATCTCAACAGAAAAATCCTCAAACAAGGACAAAGTCGTGTGGATACAGACACCGAAAACGAAAGAGGAGTATCTGTCACTCCGAAAACCTTGCGAGTTCCCTAACCATTGTTCCTAACATTCCTCGAAGAGGCGAGCGCTGGTGCCAGGTTAACTGAACATTAGGATCGGAGATCATCACGTAGAAGGGGTGGGTACGAATCATGACTTGAGCCTAATATCCATTGTTTCACGAACCGTGAACCCGACCATGATACAACCCTTAAAAGACCTAATTGAGGCAGGGTTTATTCTAAAAGTGCATTACGATAAGGTTGAGTAACCTGACTCCTACATGATTTTCTAATCATATCCTTGTTGTATTTTTCACTGATCAAATCAACACTACGTTTGAACTCTTTGGTTCATTCGTCACTCACTCATGACATGTAAATGAGTGACAACATTTTTTTCAAAATCTGCATGAACACTGCATTAAAATTACCATTCGTGAATAGACAATTTTAATTGCAGGTCAGTAATTGATATGAAGGAAATTCCAACAGGGAATAATCAGTCAAGACTGAATCATTCAGCAGTCTGGATCAGAATGGTATACTGTGAAGCCCTGTGAATTTGGGGCATTAACTTCTAGTGAGTTTGGAATCAGTTGGTCTGAGGACAAGTCCCGAAGCATCGGTTGATTATGGGACAGTTTGTTCAAGAAGCAGTTGATCAGAAGTGAATCTTCTCGAGACCTAATCAGGGGCAATTATCCAGAACTCCTGTGATTTAAGGGCAGATCCCTCCAGTGTTCAATCAGGGCAGGTTAAGTCGCTCAACGCTCGTTCAGGGGCAAGCTACTTCAAAAGTATATTGAAACCAGTCATGCTGAGAGTTGGTTAGTTGAGGATGAATCCTTTCGTTGCACAGATGCCAGGGCAAGCCATTTCAAGGTCGCCTCGTGGCAAGCTGCTTTCTGTTCAGAATGAATTTTCCTAAGAGTCGGATTGGAGCAAGTTGAATTGCACTGGGGCAAGTTGTCCAAGCGAGTTTGTTCACCCCAGCAAGAGTTGAGTGTCGGGGAATCGTGTCATTACCCTACCAAAAGACCTGAACCTTCTGAAAAGGCCTTGCCGTCATTGGATTGTTATCCTACAGCCTAAACTTGTTACTTACCGTGTAACCAAAGTCATTTCGAAAGCCCAGTTCTCGCCTGGAAAACCTCCAAAGCCCAGTCCTCGTCTGGAAAACCTGTAACCAGTTCTCGCTTGGTCCGCCTTTCACAGAATACTAGTTCTCGTCTAGTGTGTGTCAGCTTTTGAACCAGTTCCCGTCTGGGCACCCGTCCTTTAACCTATTGTTTAACCAGTTCTCGTCTGGCTAACGCAATTTTAAAGCCCAGTTCTCGTCTGGCAAACCAGAAATCAGTTCCCGTCTGATATCCAAAATCTAAAAGTCAGTTCTCGTCTGACAACTTGAACCCTTTTGCCACCAGTTCTCGTTTGGTAGTTGTCGCTACTGCGAAAATCGGCGCCGGCTAAACAGAAGAGTCGCCACCGTGCATTATTTATCCCAAAGGAGGGAAAGGAAACGCTCGAAGTAAACCTAACGAAAAGACGGGAAAGGAATGGTCATCGCAACCAAATCCTGGATTCGGGAGTCGGTTACGCAAAGGGAAGGTATTAGCACCCCTCACGTCCGTCGTACTCGACGGGATCCACGCTTGTTTTCTAGTACGGATTGTTATTCTATCTATGCTAAAGGTCAAGGGTTAAAAGAAAAGAAAATGACTCGGCAAAGTATCGCACTTTATGCCTACGTATTCCCGTCTGGAACGAGAAATCAGAGTCAACGTAGTTCGCCTACCTACGGAAAAGGAGGGGAAGGTTGCTCGCTAGGATACGGCATCCTATGCCTACGTACTTTCATACAGCATGAAAGATCAGAGCAAACGTAGTTTGGGCTACGGAGGACACGGATTTGTCTGACTGTTTTTTATCTTTCTGAAAAGGTTTTCTCCTGATTAAGAGTCCAAGCGGACAAAAATGACACTTTGATGTTTGTTTTTCAGTATTTTACGCAAGAACTATTTTTTATGATATTTGCAATCTCTGACGCACTAGAGACTATGATTTGAGAGTGACTACGTCGCATGTCACCCTAAGGGTAACACACTAAGCAGTCAGATTACTGAAGAGTGACCTTCCAGCAATCCTCTCTCAAATGGCTTAAGGCTCGTAGCGTACGACGTCGATCATCCTTATTACTGTGTTTTGAATTGTTCTGAGATAGAAGAGAAAGAACCCTAAAACCTAGGGTTGAAAAGGGAATCAAGACTACCCTAATGTTGTCATGCATGGGTTAAAACCTAATGTCTGTCATAATTCCCTCCTGCACAGAGGAAATCAGAGATCCTAGGGGATAAATGGAAAAGAAACAGCAGATATACAGTAAACAGTAAAATGCATGAGATGCAACAGTACAAGCGAGGCAAGGGAGTCCCACTCAACCTCGAACCTGGGAAAACAATAGGCAAAGTGAACAACTTCACTTCAAACCTGAGGGGGCAAGCTGAACAAGCCAACAGACAATGTAAAAAAAGAAAATGAAACCCAACACCAGCTCGGACAGCAACACCAACTCCTACAGTGGGCAGTTCAAACATCACCAGCTCTGACAACTACAGTTGATTAACAGCAAACAGTTAACAGTAACAACTTCAAGCAAGATCCCATCTTCACTCTTAAATGATCCTCAAGCTTTAGATAAGCTCCTGTCTTCAAAAGTACCCTAGCTCTGGCAAGCAATGAACCCCAGCAAATAAACAGCTTTAAACAGCAACAAAACCTTAATTTTCACAGTTAACCAGCTTTGACAGGCACAGGCTTCATCTTCACCAATCTTCCATGCACTTCATTCTCTAATAGGTTCCCTTTTCCAATGCTAAAACTCACAGGAGAGAATCAATTAATAGATGAAGTTGGAATGTTAAGAGGCTCAATGATAACCCAGGGAAATGACTAATATCTTATCATAGCAAGTGAAAGGTATCCTCAAGGTTCTACCCAATCAAAGCATGATCTACATCCCTCCTAAGGATATATGGAACTTCTTTGGGGGACCTTGTGTCATAGGATGGAATAGAGGCACAAGAAGCTCTTTATGTTTGACAGAAGAAATCAGTCTACTCTAAAGCTCTCCCTATATCTCCTATCTCCTAAGTCTTCAAAAGCAATCTTCAAGATTAAGAATCTCATGCTCCAAGCTTCATCCTTTGTCTCCAATCATCCTCAAAGTCTCCATAAGCTCCAACAAGCAAAGCCCAAGCCCAACACCCAGTTGAAATGCCCAAAACCCAACAAACAAAACAACATCCCAAGAGGGAAACACACCAATATCACCCAATTTTGCAAAAATCAAATAAAATGGAAATACTCATCATAAAATCCTAGATTAATTTCTAAGGGAACCTAACTATGTACTATATACCCCATATAAACCCCAAGGCCTAAATCAAACCCTAAGTGCCCAAACTATGCCCTAAACTACACCTATGTGTTGTGAAACCCTAATCCTAGCACCCTAAAGTTCATCATTCAAAACTAGCCTAAATTTCATCATAAAAATATGAGAAAAAAAATTCTAAGGGAGCATGTATCTCTAATCTACTCAATCCAACAAGAATCAAGTCAAAAACATTCACCAATATCTCATACTAAATTCAACAAAATAAGGTATCAAACAAATGCAAAATAAAATCAATAAAATGGTAAAATATGCCAAAAATATAAAATGCAAGGAATTAATATTTTTATTGGTTTATTAATTTCTAGAAACCCTAAGGAAAACAAGGAAAGAATTCTCATCCAAAAATGTTTATTTTTCAATTAGTTATGAATTTTTCAATTAACCTAAAATAATATGAAAAAATAAAAGAAAATAGAAGAAAATCGAAAGAGGGCGTGACAAATAGCAATCAGAACAAGTTCAAAAATGATATTGGGCTCAGGGGGGTGTTAATAGTCGGCACGCACTAGGCCCAACACCAGTTCAGAAAATCAAATGAAAATAGAAAGAAAAAAGGAAAACAGTTGGTACGAATAACAAGGATTTCACGTGTATTTTCCATTGGGCCTCCAGAAAGGGGTGTTGGTAGCAAAAAATGACTTAAGCCCAAAGCAAACGTTTAAGTGAAACGCTGCGTTTGGTCTAGACTCAGACTTCCTTCACAAACTAAGACACGCTCGTGGCGGTTGGATGATCATTCTAGTCAAAGTCTAACACGATCCAATGGTGATAAGTTCATCTTCTTCCTTTGAATTTTGGAGGGAGAAGGAAGCCATGGATGAAACAGAGCTTCCACCTTCATCTTCTCCAAACGCAACTCTCTCAATCCTCATCAAAACCCTAACATAAACGCATCATCTGGCTCGCCTTTTCACAAGGAATTCAACCACACTATCCATTGGCATTGAATAATCTTCTTCCTCAAAACACGAAGAGAGGTTCAGAAAAAGCTCAAACCTCAATTCTCACCAAACTTAAAATTGAATAGCTTACCATCAACTACACCTCACACTGAGTAAAATCCACCATTAAACTAGGTTTAAACCTCCAAGAATCAACATATACGAGCCTCAACAGAAAATGTGATCAACCTAATTTTGTCTCTAAATCAAGCCAATTGCTACCAGAATCCACCTAGCCATGTTCTATAATGCATACCACTATCCAAAACCTAAAGAAACCTCATAAATCGAGCCATAGAAAGAATTTTACATACCTGCAAATCTTGGATGAACAGAGTGGTAAAACCTCCAAATCAAGCTCCAAGATCTTCCAGATACCTTCAATGAAATATGATCAAGCTTCTGTATGCACCAAATTGGATTGAAACCTCTTGAATCTTTGAATCCGATTCTGACTTGCAAGGGATGAATCCAAAATGATCTCTCACGATTTTGCACCAATCTTGCCTTGAATTGTATCTGGAAGCATTCACCAACACCAAAGGAAGCTATTGAACACCAAAGAATGGATTGAAATGGATCAATTTGTTGTAACCGATTCTGTTATGCAAATGGAAAACTCAAGATGCAATCTCTAAATTCTCCCTCAATCTCCACCAACTCAAGCTTTGAACCAGTTCTAAATCTTATATAGAACATGAATGAAAGCTCTAGAAACTTCTGGATTGAACCAATGAGAAGTTCCACATCTCTTGCTCTTGAAAATGTCATGAAAAATTCACATATGGCAGCTGAGTTTTAAGCTTGCTTCAATGCCTCATTCTGATCCAATTTCTCCTTAGATGACATATTGAATGGTTTGGCAAGGGTTAAGGCCTTGATTAAGCTCCCAAGAGTGGTTTTGCATTTGTTACTTATGATGTAAGTAACCACTTTTCAAAGGAAGTCCTTGAATTAATCCTTAACTCAAAATTATGGCAATTTCAATGTTTTCAAAATATGTTTTCCAATCAATTTGGTATGTCATATGGCTAGGTTTGGACCCATAGCTCAAAAATCCCAATTTTCATCCTTGGTTCATTTAAAATTCACCCTTATTTTAGGCCATTTTTGTGATTTTGTGAAGCAAACCATTACAAGCTCTGATGACCTCTTATCTAGCCCAAAAACACCATTCTAAACACATCTCATGTTGAACATTTTTTCATTTGGGGAGTGGAAGGTGGATATTTTGACCTATGTTGAAAAATGACCTATAATTCAACTTTCCCAAAATACCCCTAGATTGCCACGACCATAACTTGAGTTCTACCAATCCTCTTGAGGACTTATAGTACTCAAATTAAAGCTAAGATCAATACCTACAACTCTTATGTTGGCCAAGAATCCATTTGAAAAGTCCTTCATGGGAAAACGTTGCTTGGAAGTCAAGTGACTTTCACAGATAAATTTCAGTGTCCTCTAGGGACTCATAACTTGCAAGAACCATAACTTGAGTTCCACAAATCTTCTTGAAGACTTCTAGTACTCAAATTAAATCTATTGAAAATCTCTACAAGTTTTATGTTGACCAAGAATCCATTTGAAACTTGCATTTTGACTTGTCTGGCTTGGAAGTGAGGCCTAAATTAGGGGATTTTACACTGAAACCCTAATTTGGCAACTCCTCCTACTCTTGATTATTTTTTATTTATCCTTGGCACAACACCACACTTGTATCAACATATCAATTCATGAATCCCACATCCTTCAATTAAGTCTTGATGCTCTTCAATCACTCAGTTGACCTAGGGTTGACCTAGGGTTGACCCAGATGAAACCCTAGTTGACTGCACTTCAACTGTGGCTCTTGTACTTGAATCAATGACTTGTATCATCTTCAATATGACCCTATATACATTTCATAAGCTTTGTACACATTCCATACCCTCAGTTCATAGCTCATACCCCCATTGATGACCCTCAATACACCTCAGACTAGGAGAGAACTCCACTAGTTGACCCTCAAACTTCTCAAAGCTTCAAACATTTCTTGATGACTTGGATGGTCTTAAGCTTGAATAAAAACCCTTGATGTGCATCTTTAGATAAGGATGGCACTTGATCCCTTGTTGGATGCCTTGCTATGCTATGTTATGCAAATGATTAGATTATGTACATGACTTACTATGCAAATGATGATGCAATTGAAACATAAACCAGGTGAAATAGGTTGAGCAAATTTTAGGGTGCAACAGATGCCCCTATCCAAACGGCTTGGACTCGACTGGGTGAAGAGCGAACGGCCTTCAAACAATCGAGGTACGAGACGGTTGAATACCAAGAACCCGAAAATTTGCCAACCGCAGAAATAAACTGCACAAACTGCCTAGTAAACAACATCTGCTGACTGGACCCGATTGTTACGGCAACAACTGATCAATTAGCGACCGTGCTGGGGATTATTTTCATCAATCCGAAAAAAAGATTCTATCGCCGCAGGGATAGAACTTTCTCCATATTCTGTCCACACAGCAACATCCTGACGACTTCGCTGGGGAAACAATTCTGTTTGAACATTCATCCGCCTGCTTCATACGGGAAAAACCATCTGAATATTGTTTCTATGTCTACCTTTGCAGTAGCTACCTCCGTTGGTCCCATCCTACAAACGACTCTGAAGAAGATTCTACTGGGGGTAGTAACACGAGGAAATCACGACGACTTCCTTGGGGAAAATACTTTTGTCAACTATCGGAACATAACTCACATACTCTATCTATCACAGGAGAATTATCTATCTGGATACCGGGAAGTTCATCCGCCTGCTTCATACGTGAAAACACATTTGCCTGATGCATACAGGAAAGTTCTTCCGCCTGATTCTTACGGGAAAAGATACCACATATGCCTGATACTTACAGGAAAGTTCTTCCGCCTGATTCTTACGGGAAAATCATAACACGTCTTCCTGATACTTACAGGAAAGTTCATCCGCCTGATTCTTACAGAAAAAGATAACACGTCTGCCTGATACATACAGGAAAGTTCTTCTGCCTGCTTCATACGGGAAAAGATAACACATCTGCCTGATACTTACAGGAAAGTTCATCCGCCTGATTCTTACGGGAAAAGATAACACATCTTCCTGATACATACAGGAAAGTTCTTCCGCCTACTTCATACGGGAAAAGATAACACATCTTCCTGATACATACAGGAAAATTCTTCCGCCTGCTTCATACGGGAAAAGATAACACATCTGCCTGATACATACAGGAAAGTTCTTCCGCCTGCTTCATACGGGAAAAGATAACACATCTGCCTGATTCATACAGGAAAGTTCTTCCACCTGCTTCATACGGGAAAAGATAACACATCTTCCTGATTCATACAGGAAAGTTCTTCCGCCTGCTTCATACGGGAAAAGATAACACATCTACCTGATACATAAAGGAAAGTTCTTCCGCATGATTCTTACGGGAAAATATAACACATCTGCCTGATACATACAGGAAAGTTCTTCCGCCTGATTCTTACGGGAAAATATAACACATCTGCCTGATACATACAGGAAAGTTCTTCCGCCTGATTCTTACGGGAAAATAACCTTGGATATAGCTTCCTAGACTGTTCGCGATAGTAGCTAACTCCACTGGGGATATTCTGAAAATAACTGCCCGACACCCGTTTCGACAACAAGTGACCTCTTCTGAAATTTTGATTTATGAAACCCTGAAATGCTGTCGCGACAGCGAACCTGAAGAAAAACACTCCGCTGGTCGGATAAGAGAAACTTTAACCAGTAACTCTGTGGGGGATGATAATAAGGACTACATCATCACATGTCTCACGGCGAGACCTCGATCGTCTGGCACTAAATCTGAATTACAACTTCAGACTCCTGCTGAGAAACATACCCGAAAGCAAAAGGTTAACCAACCTGATTTATGTTTCATAATGCGTATGTTTGGCGATGGCGTAATGCTCCATACGGCATGGAAATGCTACGCGTTTTGGGAAAATGCAAACATGATAATGTATGCAAATGCAAATGCAGGTTCAGGCTGCTGGGAAAGCTCTGACAAGGTTGCTTCAACACGGCTGTTGAGAGCAAATACCACCCTGTTGGGGATGAACGGATATCACGCAGTATTTTGGAAAAATAAATTCCGGAAATACAACCAACTCTGTCGGGGAGAGATTACACATCGATTTCCACTGGAGGAAAGAATAACACCTGCTGGGAAGATAACTCAGCTGGGGGAAGAAGCGACCCTTCTGGGAGACGACTGTCTGGGTACAGTTTACAAACTCGAAACTACCACTCCGCTGGGGATAATCATCCTGACGAAGGCATGACGACCTGCGGGGAGAAAGAAAACCATCCTCGGTGGGGATAACACTTCTGAACTTACTATCTTGATTATATGCCGTGGAAATCCTCCCAGCTGGGGATTGAATGCGCACATCTTCGACTCTCTGGGGAGTATAACCTCTGCATGGGATACTGATCTCGACTTGATGGGGATATCCTGTGGACAACTTCCACGAGGATACTCTTCTGGGGAAACTAATCCCTCCTTCGGTAAGGGATAATCATCGTCCCAACCTCTGGGGATAAGGTGCGACCCGCATGGGGATTAGCGTCAAACAAAGTCAAGTCTTTCACCACGAACCTCCGGCTGGGGCCACAATTTTCTGATCGTTTGCTTCATAGGTGAGAACCCTGCAAAACACAAACGAGACAAAACAAATCTATACAACCAAATCTATGCGGGCTAGCGTCTGATACATTACATCAGTCAATTCGAAGTTTTAGCAATTATTGGCAAGGGCCAGCAAAATTATGCACATGCAAGTTCATCGGAACATTGGCGTTTTCCACATACAAAACAGTAAAGCACAAACATCAAATATCTGAATAACATGTTTTATTAATAAAAGGCCTCTGAATAGGCAAAATTTTGTACATCGGATGCAACTCCTGAAAAGAGGAAGTTACGCACACACCCATACATATATGCACAAAAAATACAAAACAATATTTGTATACATGTCGGCAACGTGGTGCAGACAAACATCACGAGCTGATCCTCCTATGACTCGCCTGACTCTGGCGCTTTCCCGGTATTCAATTTTCGGAAGAGATTGTGTTAGATAAACGAACCCTCAGGTACTCCCAAACCATTAAGCAATGTTGTATCAGATCCAGACCGCAGTTGTTGCACCCCAAAATTTGACCAATATTTCTTTACCTAGCTTGTGCTCATTAGCATTATCATCTGCTTCTCATTGATACGTGTGCAGTATATCAAGAGGTATGACTACCCATCAAGAGTTATATGAGACTTTGAAGCTAGCCAAGAAGGTCATTCAAATGTTCAAAGGTTGATATCTTTGTCAGAAAAGTTGAGAGATCCTCAGAGAGAGTGGTTGGGACCAAGGTTGTGTGCCTCCTAACTTGAGAGTTGTGGGAGCTCCTCAGATGATTCTAAAGCTATGAGGATGGACTTGAAGCTTTGATAAAGCTTATGAGATGTCTTGAAAGCCATCATGAGGCCTAGAGAGGTCATTGTACAAGAATAGGAAGACTCAGCCATGAGTGGTGCAATTAGGGTTTAACTGGGTCAACCCTAGGTCAACTGATGATTTGGAGAGGGTTGAGACCTAATCCAAGATCCATGTGATCAGGTATTGATGCATTGAGATGCTATAAGGATGATTCCAAGGTCAACTCATCATGATTGACGAGTTTGAGAAGTTTAAGGCTAGGGTTTCTAAGGCTCAGGATAGTTTAGCTCAGGATGTGATTGTCATCTCATCTTACCCCCAACATGAATGTTGTAGAGCTTGTTCTTAGCTTTAATTTGAGTACTAGAAGTCCTTGATAGGATTTGTAGAGCTCAAGTTATGACTTTGACAAGTTACAGGTCATCTGAGGTATGTAAATCTGGGTCCTTGAAAGTCACCCAACTTGCATCCAACTTTTGCCCAAGAAGGATGATTCCTATGAAATTTTGGTCAACATGAATGTTGTTCCTCATCTTCTTAGCTTTCTAGATAGTACTATAAGTCCTTGATAGGATTTGTAGAACTCAAGTTATGGCTTTGACAAGTCAAGGGCATTTTGGTCATTTGGAGATTATAGGTCATTTCAAGCATAAGGCCATAACTCCTATTTCCAAGCTTCAAATGGAAAAATCCTCAACATCAAACTTGCTTAAAATGATGTTTTAAGGCTAGTAAGGAAGTCATGAGATGTTGAAAAGGCTTGTAGCAAAAAATGATAAAAATGACCTAAAATGGAGGCATAAGTTAAATAAGTTGAAGTTGGAAATTGGAAATTGGAAATTCCAAGTTACACATCCAAACCATGGCATATGATAGGTCATTTTGACGCCAAAGAACATTTTAGAAACAATGGTTCAGCCACTTTTTTGATTTGAGGCCTAAATCATGGGGTTGCTTTGGAAAATGGTTGCTTGCATCTTAAGGAACAAATGCAAAACTTAAGGAAAGGCAATGTACAAGCTTGCTAAGTATCTTAACACATCCCATATCTCTCATTTAAGGAGAATTTCAGGTCAGAATGGGTTGCTGCAAGAGGCTTGGCATGAGATGATACATGAGATGGATGGAAATCATAAACTCATGACATGAGAATTCCAAATTCTCATTGGATGATTCCAGATGGTTCTAGAGAGGTCCAATGCATTCTATATAGTGTATAGAACTTGCTCAGATGCAGGGTTGGTGAGAGATTTGAGAGAAGAGTGAGATAGCCATTTCAATTTCTTCCATTGCAAGTTGAAATCAAATTCCACATTCTGATCCATTTCCATTTCTTCTTTCAATCCAAACACATTCCCTTGATCACACTGAAGCTGTGCAGACCAAATTGGAGGCAAAACCATGGAGAATTGAAGAGATAGCACTTGAATTTTGAAGGTTGCAAGTCACAATCGGGTTTGGAGATTTAAGCTTTCTTGGCCCAATCTTTTGCAAACAGAAGCTTTATCATCATTCAAGGATCGATTCTGAAGAATTTGAGAGCTTGAAGTGGAGGATTACCCTATCTGGTGTTCAAGATTTGACAGGTTAGTAAACTTTCTTCTACACCATGATTTAGGCATGATTAGGTAGAATTGTTAGGTTAGAACGGTTAGAGACAATTAGGTGTTGGATTCTGGGAAGTTTGAGATCAATTGGTTAAGTTTCAGTTGATGACACCATTTTTGTTTTGACCAAGAACACGAGTTATGGTGAGCTATAGCATGAGTTTGATATCAAGAATTAATCAGGGTGAGGTGGTGATCATTCTGAGGTAATTAATTTCAAGAATTGTGGAAGTTGATGTCTGAGCTTATTTTTGATCTTGGACCGGGTTTGGAGATTTAGGGCACTTCAATTGATTTTGAGGCCATGGTTGTGATCAACATGGAATTTAGAGTAGATTAGGGTTTTGAATCATGGCTTTTGGTTGAGAATTGATGGAGTTCGAGTTAGGGATGTGAGCTCTGCAACCATGGAGCTTTCCCTCCATTTCCATGGCTGGAGGAAGAAGATAACCCCATGGCCGTTGGATGATGCAATGACCAGTTGACCAAAGCCAGATCTGAGGGTTGTGATTTAATTCCATGCTTGAAGAAGAAAAGTCTGAAGACATGATGAAACGAGACGTTTCATTAAACTGAGGGTTTGGGCTTAAGTTATACTTGATATCCACACCCCCATTCATGGCCCAATCAGGTTTTGAACTAGTTCTTGTTACTCTTTGCACCACTTCTTTTTCTTTTTCTTTATGATTTTGAATTGATTTTCTGATGAAAACTGGGCCTAGCGCGCCTTACTAATTGTACCCCCATTTTGAGCCCATCTGGAAAATGAACTGAACATAATTGCTATTCACACCAATCATTTCTCATTTTAATTTCTTTTTCTCCATTTCATTTTAATCTTTGAAAAATCATAATAAATAGAAAATTAATGATTTTTGCATGGGGATTTTTTCTCCCATTTCATGTTCATGTCTAGAAAGTTATCAAATAAAAATATTTGCATTTCATGCATTTTTAATATTTTTTGTGTATTTTCTATTTTAATAGCATTTTAATTCCTTTTATGTTGATGCATAGACTTGTAGAATTTTTTTTGGCTAGTTCCCTTTGAATTTTTAGGCCATTCTTTTTAGGATAGTTAAATTAGGACTTTAGCTCCACTATGGATTTATTCCATAATTTTGTGATCAATTTTTGATTAGTTTTGGTTAGATGACTTTAGGTTGTATAGAATTAGGTCAATCCTTAACATAGGTCCACAAAAACACTAGAATTTTGGGTTTCTAGGTCAAGTTAGATATTGGGACATATAGGGTATTAAGGGTAGGTATATAGGATCCCCTAGAAAATATATTAGATTTTAATATGATAGTATACTATTTTTAGTTGATTTTTTTTTGTAATTGATGGTTGTTTGTGTTGCCCTTGTGGGCTTGTATTTTGTTTGCTTTGCTTTGTGGGCTTGGTGGGCTTGATTTTGCTTTGAGGAGCATGGAGGAGCATAGTAGAAGACTTGGAGATTGAAGAAGGAGCTTGAGAGCTTGTAGTCTTGTTTGTTTTGTTGTTGTTTTAGGGTTAGGAATTAGGAAGAGTTTAGACCTAGTTAAGTTCTTTCCTAAACATGGATGGTATCTTTCACCTCCATTCCTCCCCATGATTCAAGGTCCTTCCATGGTATTCACCTCCCTCCTTTGGAGGGATAAGTGATGGTACCTAGGAGGTAGAACCTTTGAGGGAACCATTCTTTTGATGTTAAGCCCTTATAGGTCACCTTTGGTGGTCAGTAAGCAATTTAACATCCTAGCTTATCCAGTTGAGTGATTTCTTCAGGTTTTAGTATCTTGAGAGATGTTGAGCTTGAGTTTGAAGATGAAGACTTCATTGAAGAGCATAGAAGAGGATGATTCTTTAAGCATTGCCATTGTAGTTGAAGCTTGAAGAGGACAAGAGCAAGTTGATACTTGAAGACCCAATGAAGATCCAGTAGAAATTGAAAGAAGAGCTGAGGCTTGAGAAAAGACTGGAGGATGAAGTTGACACTTCCAAGTGATTGAGGACTATTCTGAGAAGCTGAAGCTTGTAGGAAGAGAAGACCAAGTTGAGACTGGTAAAGCAAGGAGATCTGAAGCTTGAAGGTCAAAGGATGAGTTGATACCTACTTTGAAGCCTAGAGATCCTGAAGGAATCAAGTTGATACTTGTGGTTAAGAGTGAAGCCTGATGGTGGAACTGATTAAGGAGCTGAAGCTTGAAGAAGAAGACAAGTTGAAACTTATGTTGGAAGGGTTGAAACCTGGAAAAGCAAATTGATATTTGTCAAGAGTGATGGAAGTCTGAAGACTGAGTTGCTGTCAGAAAAGCTGAAGCTTGGAGTTGGGAGAGGAGTTGAGCTGCTTTCTTCTGTTTTCTTTTCTGTATTGATGTGCCTTGTTTGACTTGCTTGATGCATTAGAATAAGTTCATATCTAGACTAGCTTTAATCTAGGAGCATGATTGCACTAGAGGTTGAGTTGCTCCCTCTGCTTGTATTGTTACTGTATGGCTTTGCTTGCGGGTATTCGGTAGAGCCCAGCTCCCTTGCCCATGTGGTTTGTTTGCCTGATGACATTTTATTTCATTTCTTCCGTATGATTGCAGTTTACTGTTTTTGCTTGATAGCATGTTTTACTTCTTCAGTATGATTACTATTATTCATTCTGGTTGAGGTTGAGATGAGCTTGTGGAGGCTGATGCCCCACACACATTTCCTCCCTCACTTGCATTGCATGCATTTTACCGCATTACTGTTTACTGTTCAAGCTGATGCTTTATCTGTTTCTGTGTATCATTGACATGATCCCTTAGGACTCTCATTTCCTTGATAAGGAAGTGATGATAGAACTTTAGGTTGAAACCTATGCATGACACCTTCTAGGAGTACCATGTTTCAAACCTCAACCATAGGATGAATCCTTGGCATGACAACAGTAGGACTTGATAGTCTCCCTCCTAGTTGAGCCTGTTCTCTTCTCATCTCAAAACAGTTTAAGATACAGTAATCATGAATGATTTCTTTCGTACGTCACGAGCCTTAAGCTATCTGAGAAAGGATTGTGGGAGAGTTTCTTTTCCACAGTCTGGATGTTTAGTATGGTACCCTTTGGGTGACATGCGACGCATTCACTCTCAGGTCATAGTCTTTAGTGCGATTGAAATTGCAAACACAATAAAAAACACTTCTTCCGTAAAAAACAGGAACTAATCCGTAGTGTCCCGAACTACGTAAGCTCTGATCTCTCATACCTGTTGAGAGTACGTAGGCACAATACTGATGTATTGGCGAGCCACCTTCCCCGTAACCCGTCGTAGGTCGAACTACGTTGACTCTGATTTCTCGTTCTCTGATGAGAATACGTAGGCATAAAGCGCGACGCTTTGCCGAGTCATTTTTCTTTTCCTTTAAGCCAGCCTTGATAGGTAGATAGATAAACCAACTCGTCCGGTAAACACAACAAGCGTGGATCCCGTCGAGTACGATGGACGTGAGGGGTGCTAATACCTTCCCCTTGCGTAACCGACTCCCGAACCCAGACAATTGTTGCGACGACCTTGTCTTAACCTTTTTCGTTAGGTTTTTCCGATCGTTTCCTTTCCCGCTCCGAGGGATAAATAACGAAAGGTGGCGACTCTTCTGTTGTGCCGGCACCTTATTTTCGCAAAAGCGACAGCTGGCGACTCTGCTGGGGATCGAACCCAGAATCTCTGGTTCTCCGGTTCCATATGCGAGTCAATCCTAGCGCTTGTATGATTACTTGTTGGGCTGTGTTTATTTATCGCATTTTATTTCCCGCATTTTATTTTCAGTATGATATGATTATCTGTGCTGTTGTGGGAGGGGCATTCTGATGAGTGAGAAGCCAGACCCAGGCTTGAGTGAACATAGCATTAGTTGTGGAAATTAGTGGGCGCGTACTTGCTTTGCAGGCACTAGTGTCTCATGAAATCCACGCTCAGACGAGGTTCTCCCGGTTGGCTTCTCTTTCAACCCTTTGGGTTGAGACGGTTGCTGGTTTGGTGGATTGTCGACTCTGGGGACCGATCATTTGTGATTCAGCCGAGTGAGGCCGCTTCATGAGCTGGTGATGCCGCACCTTCTGGGTATCGTATCACCCCTCTTGAATGTTTGTGACGCTGATGAACGCATAGGATGCCGAACTTGAGTCAGTTTAGGTCCATACCTGTGAGCAGGGTTGGGTTTATTGCAGGAAACTTTGACCTTCAGACTACCTGGTTTTCTTGACAGCGAATCAGTTTTGTTGGTACAGGAGATTTTCATCATCAGATGTGTACTTGTTCTTGATAGAGCAGGTTTTGATCAGAGGATCTTATCATCAGATGTGTATTTGTTCTTGATAGAGCAGGTTTTGATCGGAGGATCTTATCATCAGATGTATATTTGTTCTTGACAGAGCAGGTTTATGCCTGGGGTCTGAAGATCTAATTACCAGATGTTTGTTCTTGATAGAGCAGAGTTTTGGTCATCAGTTGGTTGTTCTTGATAGAGCAGATTTATGATTGGGGTCTGAAGATCTCATCAGCAGATGTATGTTTGTTCTTGATAGAACAGAGTTTTATTATCAGATGTTTGTTCTTGATAGAGCAGATTTCTTGGTCCTATATCAGAGGTCTTTATTATCAGACGTTTGTTCTTGACAGAGCAGAATTATGATCTTGTATATGGCCCTATCAGATGGTTGTTCTTGACAGAGCAGATGTGTGGTCCGATACCAGGGTTTTCTTATTATCAGATGCAGTGGCTGTTCCTGATAGAGCAGGATTATGGTTTTGTTGATACAGAATCTCCACAGCACAGTGGCCTTGATCTCCTGTTGCATGATTGCATTTTGCATTAGTTCGCATACTCATTTGCATTTCATTAACGTGTGTCTGTGTTGCAGGTACCGTTTTCCCCGATCCAGGATTTCTTGCCCCCTATTATATTGTTATGGGTTCTCTGAGGAAGACCGTGGCTTACAAGTTCCCTGCCCCTGATGTGGTTAAGCTGACTGGTTTGATAGCTTTAGCAGATGATTCTGTGAAGGACGAGTTCAGAAAATCGTATGGCAAATTGCTCAGCTTGGTTCGTAAACCTTCTGTGTTCGAGTTGAATGGGTTGCACGCTCTGCTGCAGTTCTACGACCCTCCGTTGAGATGTTTCACTTTCCAGGATTTTGTTCTCGCGCCCACGCTAGAGGGATATGCTGATTTGCTAGGTGTGCCTATCAAGAGGCAGACGCCTTTTGTCCATATGGACGCTGAGCTTGATCTGGCTGGTTTAGCTCCTTCACTTTATCTGGACGCCTCCGAGTTGGTGTTGACTAGTTGGAACAAGGTTCCTGGGTTCTCCTTGCAGTTTTTAGTGGGAAAGGCTCAGCAGTGCGCCAAAGACGGATGTTGGGTCGCGTTCAACACCATTCTCGCTTTGTGCATATATGGCATCATTCTGTTCCCCAATATGCCCGATTTTGTGGACTTTGACGCATTTCATATCTTTGCTTCAGGGAATCCAGTCCCTACCTTGATAGGAGATGTCTACCATTCTATCCACTACAAAAACGAAAATAGGAGGGGCAAGAATGTCTCATGCTGTGTACCCTTGCTTTATAAATGGCTTGATAGTCATCTGCCCAAGAGGGGTCCTTTTGTTTCGTCTGCAGCCACAGCTGAGTGGTCCGAGCGTCTGATGAGTTTATCTGCAGAGGATATTGATTGGTTTGACAGAGACAGGTTGGGTACTGAGGTGATCTTCAGCTGCAGCGGGTTTCCAAACGTGCCTTTGATAGGCAGGAAAGGCTGTATAAACTACAATCCGTCCTTGCTGGTCCGACAGTTCGCGTATGCTTTGAGGGCTCCGCCGAAGGATGAAGAGGTGCAGGAATCTCTGTACCTCACTGGTCTTCTAGAGGGGGATCTGTTATCCAAGCTTCAGCACGCCTGGAATGGTATCAGTAAGCGAGGAAAGCCATTGCTGGGGAGAAGCAATAATCAAGCCTACCCTCCGTATGTGACTTGGGTCAGAGCCAGAGCAGATGCTATAGGGATGCCGTTTACTCATGCCAAGCCAGAAAGCCCTCCAATGATTGAAGAGCCTACTATTGTGCCCATGCAGCAGCATAATCAGGTGTTAGCTGAGCGAGATGAATTGAAGCGGACAAATGAGGAACTGGAGAAAGAATTGGCTCAGCTCCAAAGCGAGAGGAACGAAGCCGTTCATTCTTTCAAAAGGCAAACAGAGCTGGTGAACCAGCTGGGTACAGACCTGACTAAGCAGATAGCCGAGCGTGAGCGCATGGGTCAAGACTTCAAAGCTGTCAACGACGTACTAGCTACGAAGAAGCAGCACTTGGACGAGGCATATCAGAGGATATCCAAGTTCAACCAGCACTGGAAGGCTTCCCTGGCCACCAGGAAAGAGAGAGAGGATAAGTTGATGCTACAGATCTCCAAGCTGGAAGCCCAGGTGAAGGATAGTGAGAAGAGGTTTGATGAAGAAACCGCCCGTAGATACGTCGCCGAAGGCCAGCTTAACAGAGCTCTCGCTAACCTGAAGGAGCGCAAACTGACGTTTGAGTCCAAGAAGCGGAAGTTAGAAGATTGCTTCAGCGAAGGAGCATGGGAAGGTTCGGTCGAAGGACTTCAGTACACCATTGTGCAGAGGGAATTACTCGTTGAGGGGTTACTCACTCTGCCTGATCATCCAGAAACGAAGGAGTTGTTAGAAGAGTATCGCACCCGTGGCTGTACTTGACTTTTTGTATTCCTTTTGTTTTTATCATTGTTGTAAGCTGACCATCACCAGGCTTGTTGGCTGAGGTCACGCTGTTGATTCATCTTGTACTCGCTGATGTTGTGTACTGCCTTGATGGGCTTTCTTTATATATGAGATTGTTATTTCCATGATTGGACTTGGACTTCTTATTATTATCAGCACTGGCACTCAGGCACTAGGATCGGGGGAAATCTCCCCAACGCACAGACACACGCATGCATTTGCATGAAGCATTTGCATGACGAGCATTTTGTTGTTTTCCTAACCCTTTTATGTTTTCCAGGTTATTTCAGGTTATTTCAGGTTGTTTCAGGTTGTCTCGGGTGGTTCCAGGATTGATCAGAGACCGATTCACCGCTATCCGACTAGAGCTAATCAAATCAGGATCATGGAGCAAGTGCAAACTGAGGTTCAGGAACTCCGCGAAAGGATGAATCGCTTCATGGAGCTCATGCAAGCGGTCGCTAATGGCCAGGAGCAGCTCAGAACTTTGGTTCAGCCTTTAATTTCGAGGGTTGATAGCAACGGCGTACTCCATGGTGGGACTGTGCCTACTCCTCCACCAGTTGAAACTCCGCAGAATGGTTTCCCCGTGACCGGGGGAAACGGCAGTGCTAATGGCAATGTGATGCCCAACGTCGGACTCAATACGACGGGCGTCGGTAATGGGAGTCTGGGAGCTAATGTCAATGTCGGGCTGGGCAACGACAATGCAGGCGTCGGGAATCTGTTTGTGCCTCAAACATGACTAGAGGATCGTCGGGATGATGTGTTCTCTCAGAGAGGTGCTGAAGGGGAGCTGAATGCTGAAGCACGGCTTAGATTCAAGGCACTTGAAGATAAGATGAGAGATATCGAGAATCATAATACTTTGGGCGTTGATATGTCCAAGTTGGGATTAATTGCTGATTTCAAGGTGCCTCCTAAGTTCAAGGTACCTGATTTTGAAAAATATAAGGGCACCACATGCCCTCGTGTCCACCTGAGATCGTACTACAGGAAGATGTCTGCTCATTCCGAGGATGAGAAGTTGTTGATGCACTTCTTCCAAGACAGTCTTTCCGGGCCATCCCTCGAGTGGTACATGGGTCTGGAGCCCACTAGTGTGTGCACATGGAAGGATCTTGCTGAAGCATTTGTGCACCACTACCAATACAATAACGACTTGGCCCCGAACCGAGTTCAGCTGCAGAATCTGTCGCAGAGGAACAATGAAGGGTTTAAGGAATACGCCCAGCGGTGGCGTGAATTGGCAGCTAGGGTTCAGCCGCCGATGGTTGAACGCGAGCTCGTGCAGATGTTTGTTGCTACCCTCCCGGGGGTTTACTATGAGAAGTTAATCAGCGGCATGTCTGGGACGTTCTCAGATCTCATTATCACAGGTGAGCACGTCGAAAATGGGATCAAGATCGGGAAAATCCAAGGTGAGTCATCCTCAGCTGGAGGAGGGAAGAAACCTTACGCTGGCAAAAGACGGGAAGGAGAAGCGAGCGCTGTGACCAACGCTCGAAGAAAGGGTAAAGGTCCTCACCAGCAGGTGGCCAGTATAAATATCCCGGCAGCTCCGCAGCAGCAGCAGCCGAATCAACAGGGATACAGGAAGTATCAGAATCGGGCACCTTTGGCGAACCGTCACTTCGAGACACCGCCCATGTCGTACGCGCAACTGTTACAGACTTTGCTTCAGCTATAGTTGATCCAGAAGAGGACGCTGGCTCCCTTGACAAGGGCACCTCCGCCAGGGTACGACGCGAATGCCACTTGTGATTTTCACTAAGGGGCACCAGGCCACACAATAGAGAACTGCAAAGCCTTCAAGCATAAGGTGCAGGACATGGTGGATGCCAAGATCATCAACTTCTCCGATAATGTGCCAAATGTCACGAAGAATCCTATGCGGAATCATAGGGGAGGCGGAGTGAACGCCATTATCGAAGACAAGAGTGTAGATTTGCTGACTGATGTCAGAGATCTGAAGACGCCGCTTAGTTTCGTTAAAGCTAAGTTGCTGAAAAGAGGGTTCTTTCCAGGTTGCAGAGAGTTATGCATGGACTGTGCCACACGTTCTGATGGATGTGAGCAGTTGGTAGAGGGAATCCAAAGTCTGATGACTGAGGGGATTTTACAGTTTAGCCGGAGGGCTGAACATGGATCAGGAGAGGTAGTGTTGAAGCAGGCCGATAAAGTCGCCACCATCACCATCCCTCGCCGGCCGATAACTATTTCTGCGCCCAGACCGCCTACAATTATTATCACCAAAGCTGGGCCGATACCCTTCGAAAGCACTAACGCTGTTCCGTGGCATTATGGGGCTGAAGTCTACTGCAATGGACAGAAGCTGGAGTTAGAACTCTTTGGGTCGACTGTGGAGAACCTTGCAGGAATTAGTGGTATTACTCGCAGCGGAAGAGTGTTTGCACCACCAGAGGTCGTGGCGGATAAAGCGGACAGAGCTGATGCGGCCAATAAAGGTAAAAGTAAAGTCGTTGAAGAGACCCCGCATGGGGCAGAAACAGATTTGCTTGTTAAAAATGCCGAGGAGTTTATGCGGTTGATCAAAAAGAGTGACTAGAAGATTGTGGATCATCTCCATCAGACGCCCTCGAAGATTTCCATTCTAAACTTTTTGTTGTGTTATGAAGCACACCGCAACGCGCTGCTGAAGGTGTTGAACGCCGCATATGTACCGCAAGAAATATCGGTAAATCAGCTAGAAGAGGTCGTAGCCCATGTGAATGCTGGAAATGGGCTAGGCTTCACGGACCTGGAGCTGACGCCGAAGGGGAGGAACCATAATAGCGCCCTGCACATCTCGATAGAGTGTAGGGGCATGATTATGTCGCACGTGCTGGTGGACACGGGTTCGTCACTTAATGTTCTTCCGAAGAAGGCATTAATGAAGTTGGATACTCGTGGAGTGATTTGCACACCTAGTGATCTGGTTGTGAAGGCGTTCGACGGAACTAAACGACACGTTTTCGGGGAGGTGACCCTGCCAATCCAAGTTGGCCCGGAAACGTTCGACGCGGTCTTTTATATTATGGACATCATGCCTTCCTACAGTTGTCTCTTGGGCCGGCCATGGATCCATGCTGCTGGTGCTGTGACCTCCATGTTGCACCAAAAGCTCAAATATGTTGTCGGAGGAAGCATCGTAACCGTGTGTGGCGAGGAAGACATAATGGTGAGCCATTTGTCGTCCTTCAAGTATGTGGAGATGGATGGCGAAATCCATGAGACTCTATGCCAAGCGTTCGAAGCTGTCAAAGTGAAGGACGTAGCTCCTGTAGTCTCCGAAAAGCCAGAGATGACTCTCTTCTCATTCAAGGAAGCTCGGGCCGTTGCCCAAGCCGGATCTACCCCAGGCTGGGGACGAATTTTGGAGATACCTAACAAGCAAGATAAGTTTGGGTTGGAATATTCTCCTGGAGCTGAAGCTTCTTCTTCGTTTAGCAGTGCGTCTCGAGGTAAAGGGCCGATCCAGTTTACCAGTGGCGGAATGATTTTCAAAAGCATCAACGCAGTGTCTGAAGACAGCGGAGATAGTGACTATGACTTAGACTCTTGGATCCAGCCAAGCAAGCCAGGCGAGGGCCTCAACAATTGGTCCATCAAGGATATCATCCAGATGACAAGCGAAGAGTAATGATTTACTTTTTCCAATCATTGTACAACCCTATGTCCTACCCGGGGCATAGAGGTTTTATTGTCAGGGCCGTGTTGGATTATGTACATGCATTTTGTTAATAAATCAAAGGTGTTTTCTTCGTATTCAAATATTGTGATCTCTGTTATTCCTGTTTTATATTTGTTTTGAAAAACAATAAAATGGCAATGGGGTTTGTGCTAACCTGCACATCCTTGTTTTAAACTTAACCCTTGTTATTGCAGGATCCAGATAACAGATGACATCGACTCTGGACCTTCTACGGCTCACTTCGACTTCGATTGCCCGATCTATCAAGCCGAAGAAGAGATTGATGAAGACGAAGACCTTCCTGAAGAGTTGGCTCGCTTGTTGAAACAAGAGGAGAAAGTTATTCTGCCTCATGAAGAGGAGATTGAGATCGTGAACCTGGGTTCTGAAGAGCTCGTCAGAAACGTCAGGATAGGGGCTGCACTGCAGAGTGATGTCAAGCAGAGATTAGTCGAGATCCTGAGAGAGTATAGTGACGTCTTTGCTTGGTCATACGAAGATATGCCCGGACTTGACATGGACATCGTGGTCCACCACTTGCCGCTGCGAGAAGATTGCCCTCCCGTTAAGCAGAAGCTCAGGAGGACGAGACCAGATATGGCCGTTAAAATCAAAGAAGAAGTGCAGAAACAGCTTGATGCTAGCTTCTTAGCGGTCACCACTTACCCTCTGTGGGTCGCCAACATAGTGCCTGTACCGAAGAAGGACGGTAAGGTACGAATGTGCGTCGATTATCGGGATTTGAATAGAGCGAGCCCTAAAGATGATTTCCCGATGCCTCATATCGATGTGTTGGTCGACAACACAACCCAGTTCTCCGTGTTTTCATTCATGGATGGCTTCTCCGGTTACAACCAGATCAAGATGGCGCCGGAAGACATGGAGAAAACGACGTTTATCACTCCCTGGGGAAAATTTTGCTATAAGGTAATGCCCTTCGGTCTGAAGAACGCAGGGGCCACTTACCAACGAGCAATGGTAACTTTGTTTCATGACATGATTCATCATGAGATTGAAGTCTATGTTGATGACATGATTGCGAAGTCCCAAACGGAGGAGGGACATCTGGTCAATTTGCTGAAGATTTTTGAGAGGCTTAGGAAATTCAGGTTGAGGCTGAATCCTAACAAATGTACTTTCGGAGTACGGTCCAGAAAGTTACTGGGGTTTATCGTGAGCGAACGAGGCATCGAGGTTGATCCTGCGAAAATAAAAGCCATACAAGAAATTCCAGTGCCAAAAACAGAAAAAGAAGTTCGTGGCTTCCTGGGCCGAATAAACTATATTGCAAGGTTTATCTCTCAGCTCACGGCCACGTGTGAACCGATGTTCAAGCTTTTAAAGAAAGATCAGGCGATTATCTGGAATGAGGATTGCCAGAAGGCATTTGATAAGATAAAGCAGTATCTTCAAGAACCTCCAATCTTGATACCCCCAGTGGCTGGACGACCATTAATCATGTACTTGACAGTTCTTGAGAATAGTATGGGGTGTGTTCTTGGTCAGCACGATGAGACGGGCAGAAAGGAGCATGCCATTTACTACTTGAGTAAAAAGTTCACTGACTGTGAATCTCGCTACTCGATGCTGGAGAAGACGTGTTGTGCACTAGCCTGGGCTGCCAAACGTTTATGACAGTACATGCTCAATCACACCACCATGCTAATTTCGAAGATGGATCCGATCAAGTACGTCTTCGAGAAGCAGGCTCTTTCGGGTAGGATTGCCAGATGGTAAATGGTGTTGACAGAATATGATATTCAGTACGTTTCCCAGAAAGCCATCAAGGGAAGCGTATTGTCTGATTACCTTGCCGAACAGCCGATCGAGGATTACCAGCCGATGAAATTTGAATTCCCTGATGAGGATATCATGTTTCTCAAAGCGAAGGATTGCGATGAGCCGTTGCCCGACGAGGGGCCAGATAGGAAGTCCCAGTGGAAATTGATATTTGATGGGGCGGTTAATTCCTGCGGAAGTGGCATAGGGGTGGTCATCACGACTCCCCACGGATCCCATATCCCGTTCACTGCGAGACTGACGTTTCCAGTCACCAATAATGAAGCGGAGTACGAAGCATGCATCATGGGTCTAGAAGAGGCGATTGATTTGAGAATCAAGAACCTAGACGTATATGGTGACTCGGCGCTTGTGATCAACCAGAGTAAAGGGGAGTGGGAGACTCGTCAATCGAATTTGGTGCCGTACATGAATTATGCCAGAAGGCTACTTCCGTTCTTTGATCGAGTGGAACTCCATCATGTGCCCAGGGCCTAAAATCAGATGGCTGATGCCTTAGCCACGTTGGCTTCGATGTATAAAGTCAATTTTTGGAATGAGGCTCCAAGAATTGTCCTTTCTTGTCTTGATAGACCTGCATTTGTCTTTGCGATCGAGGAAGCCGCCAACGGCAAGCCATGGTTCCATGACATCCAGACCTTCCTTATGACTAAGGAGTATCCCGCGGGTGCGTCAGCCCAGGATAAGAAGACTCTGAGGAGGCTATCTAGAAATTTTTATCTCAATCCTGATGGAGTTTTGTACAAAAGAAACCACGATCTCGTGCTACTCAGATGTGTAGATGAGAAAGAGGCGAGTATGCTCATGGAAGAAGTCCATGAAGGCACATTTGGTACGCACGCCGGCGGGCATGCCATGACGAGAAAGATCCTGAGAGCAGGATACTACTGGCTGACGATAGAGGCTGATTGCTTCAAATTCGCGAGGAGATGTCATAAATGCCAGATTTATGCTGATAAAGTTCATGTGTCGCCGTGCCCGTTAAACGTCATGTCCTCCCCATGGCCGTTCTCCATGTGGGGCATCGACATGATAGGCAAGATCGAGCCCACTGCATCTAACGGTCATCGCTTCACTCTAGTAGTTATCGACTACTTCACCAAGTGGGTGCAGGCAGCCTCATACACTAATGTGACCAAGCAAGTGGTGGCTAAATTCATAAAGAGGGACATCATCTGTCGTTACGGAATTCCCGAGCGGATCATTACTGATAATGGTTCAAATCTGAATGACAAGATGATGAAGGAGCTGTGCTAGAGTTTCAAGATTGAACACCATAACTCATCTCCTTACCGGCCGAAGATGAATGGCGCCGTTGAAGCGGCCAATAAGAACATAAAGAAGATTGTTCAGAAGATGGTTGTGACCTACAAGGATTGGCACGAGATGCTGCCATTTGCATTGCACGGTTATCGTACGACGGTACGTACGTCAACCGGGGCAACTCCTTTCTCCTTGGTATACGGTATGGAAGCTGTCTTACCGTTAGAAGTGGAGATCCCTTCTTTGCGAGTTTTGGTTGATGTGAAACTCGATGAGGCAGAATGGATTACGAACCGACTGAACTAACTCAGCCTGATGGACGAGAAGAGGTTAGCATCGATTGCGCATGGTCGTTTATACCAAAGCCGAATGAAGAAAGCGTATGATAAGAAGGTGCGTCCTAGAAGCTTTCAGACGGGTGATCTCGTCCTGAAGAAGATTCTTCTTCCACACTCCGATCACCGGGGCAAGTGGACTCCCAATTATGAAGGTCCGTACGTCGTCAGCAGGGTCTTCTCGGGAGGAGCTTTGTTGTTATCCATGATGGATGGTGAAGATTTTGCATCCCCGGTGAACGCGGACGCAGTTAAAAAATACTTTGCTTGAAAGCGACCCGCTGGACAGAAAAAAGAGAGTCCAGGCAAAAATGGGGCATCCCGGCGAACCATAAAAAAGGAAAAAGGTTCGGGCAAAAATTAGGGATATAAATTGGAAAAACGTACACCCGCAAAGTCGAAAACCCGGATGGGCGACTTTGGCAAAAAAGGGTATCCCGGTGAACTGAAAACCCGCAAAGGGCGGTTCACGCAAAAGTTAGGGATTTGAAAAAGCAAATGACTGCGTTCCGCGTGTGGGCTTTCTTTGTTTAGTGGTTTGGAAGACCTGAGGGCCGTTTATCTGAATCAATCTCTTCTGAAGCTGAAGCGTCGGAGAAGTATCGAAGTCGAGTGGGTCATAGAGGGATCAACTCATGGTGTTCGTCTACGCCTCGTTGCCGACATTTGTATATACTGATGTATATTTATGTTTTATTTTTGCGCGGCTTCCTTATTCCAGAGGCTTGCATCTGTTGTAAAACATGTATACCCATTCAGGGGTTCGTTATCAATAAAATGTATACAATTCAGCAATTCTGTTTGCCTGTTTAGCATTTACCTGTTTTGTTTGCGTAAAAGAACGCCGATGTTTTTGATAAAATGCGCATACATAAACTTACTGGCCTAGGCCACTGATTGTTGAAACAATGAATTACTTGAACATTGTCACGAGATGATAACCTTGATAGGTCCCTTTGAGAAGGGTATCTTGTCTGTTTGTTTGTGTTGTTACAGGTGTAGCATATTCCAGGCGGTGCGTCGTGCGCATCCCCAAGCAGGATGATTCCTCCTTCTCCCGCAAAGTTCAGTAGCCTCTCCCCGCAGAGTCTGAGCACGAGATCGTGAGCATTGATATGTCTCCCCAGGCAGAGAAGATTCTCTCCCCAATCAGATGCATCCTGAAGGAATGTCATCTCCTTAGCTGATTCATACTGAAGTGTGCAGCAACTGATGGTACCAGACTGAAGTCTCCAGTGGAATTGAGATTCCCCACAGAGTCGTACTCTCCCTGGAAAGCAGAATGATTTCTTCTTCCTCAGCCAAGTTTGCAGATCCCCGAGAGAGCTGAGTCCTTGGAAGCCGCTCGGGACCATGATTGGTTTTCCCCAGTGGAGTGTTGAATAGTTGATGCCACATTTCCCCACCAGAGTCGTTATTCCCAGGGAAGTAGCCGTGAAGGTCGTGCAGTCTATTCCCGCGATTGATATCGCTTTCCCTCAGCAGGTCCAGGTCCTCGTAGAGCTTCGTTCCCCCGCAGCAGTCAACTGAAGTTGTGTCCCCTGCGGAGTCCAATTGAGATTGGTGTGACCTTGTGCTCCAAGGCAGGATGATTCCTCCCCCTATCTGAGTGGTTCTTTCTCCTTGACAGGAGGATTCTCCCTTCAGAATTTATTTTGCTGACGGGATCGCATCATTGTGCATGACTGCATAGCATTTATCAGGAACGCATAGCATTTCCACCGTGTGGAGCATTGTGCCATTGCCGAAGCATATGCATAATAAACATGATCTAGGATGTTACCGTTCTTGTTTTGCAGGTGTTCCGCCGCAGAATTGATTGCTCAGGATGATTCCTGAAATTCTCCCCAATGAAGTCTCCTGCTCATGATGATTCTTGAAGTCCCCAGCGAGGTCGTTTGCTTAAGATGATTCTTAAGATCCCTAGTGCAGTCTCCAGAGTTGGTTGCTCAAGCTGATGCTTAGAGTCCCCGGCAGAATGTTTGCTCAGGATGATTCCTGAAAGCTCCAGCATGGTTATCGGTTCAGGATGATTCTTGAAGTCCCCGGCGGAGTTATGCGTCCAAGATGATTCTTGAAGTCCTCAGCAGAGTTGATTCATCCAGAATGATTTCTGGATCCCCAAAGCGGAGTTACTTGATAGTTCTCCAGAATCCCCAGCGGAGATGCGTCATCCCTAGCAGGTTTCTGAACAGCGAAGTTGAAACTTCCCCTGAAGACTTGATGATTGAAGTATGACCGTTAATGAAGCAGTTCTCTCAGCGGATGCAGAGTTCCTGATGGCAGAGGTTTGGATATTCCCAATTGGTTCATGATTGACCAAGAATTCTATTCCCGACATGCTGATGAAGTCTGGCTGATGCCCGAAAGTTTTCTTTGAATGCCTGATGGCATGACTTAGCGTGATCAACCTGATGGTTGACCTGATGAGTCCCGAGGAATCTTGATGCCTGACGGTATGATCGACCATGTATTACCGGTTACCGTGTGACCGATTCTCCAGCCAGTTGCCGTGCAGCTAATATTTCAGTGTTCGAAGATTTGTTCCCGTCAGAGTACCGTGTACTTGTGCAGTTGGCAAATTTTCGAGTTTGTTGGTATTCAACCGTCTTTTACCTTGATTGGTTGAGAGTCGTTCGCTCCTCACCCAGTCAGGTTCAAGCCGTTTGAATAGGGGCAGCTGTTGCACCCCAAAATTTGACCAACATTTCTTTACCTAGCTTGTGCTCATTAGCATTATCATCTGCTTCTCATTGATACGTGTGCAGTATATCAAGAGGTACGACTACCCATCAAGAGTTATATGAGACTTTGAAGCTAGACAAGAAGGTCATTCAAATGTTAAAAGGTTGATATCTTTGTCAGAGAAGTTGAGAGATCCTCAGAGAGAGTGGTTGGGACCAAGGTTGTGTGCCTCCTAACTTGAGAGTTGTGGGAGCTCCTCAGATGATTCTGAAGCTATGAGGATGGACTTGAAGCTTTGAGAGAGATTATGAGATGTCTTGAAAGCCATCATGAGGCCTAGAGAGGTCATTGTACAAGAATAAGAAGACTCAGCCATGAGTGGTGCAATTAGGGTTTGATTGGGTCAACCCTAGGTCAACTGATGATTTGGAGAGGGTTGAGACCTAATCCAAGAGCCATGTGATCAGGGATTGATGCATTGAGATGCTATAAGGATGATTCCAAGGTCAACTCATCATGATTGAGGAGTTTGAGAAGTTTAAGGCTAGGGTTTCTAAGGCTTGACAGTGTAAAATCCCCTAGTTTGACCCTTATCTTCAAGATAGTTTAGCTCAAGACGTGATTGTAATCTCATCTTACCCCCAACATGAATGTTGTAGAGCTTGTTCTTAGCTTTAATTTGAGTACTAGAAGTCCTTGATAGGATTTGTAGAGCTCAAGTTATGACTTTGACAAGTTACAGGTCATCTGAGGTATGTGAATTTGGGTCCTTGAAAGTCACCCAACTTGCATCCAACCTTTGCCCAAGAAGGATGATTCCTATGAACTTTTGGTCAACATGAATGTTGTTCCTCATCTTCTTAGCTTTCTATAGAGTACTAGAAGTCCTTGATAGGATTTGTAGAACTCATGTTATGGCTTTGACAAGTCAAGGGCATTTTGGTCATTTGGAGATTATAGGTCATTTCAAGCATAAGGCCATAACTCCTATTTCCAAGCTTCAAATGGAAAAATCCTCAACATCAAACTTGCTTAAAATTATGTTTTAAGGCTATTAAAGAAGTCATGAGATGTTGAAAAGGCTTGTAGCAAAAAATGATAAAAATGACCTAAAATGGAGGCATAAGTTAAATAAGTTGAAGTTGGAAATTGGAAATTGGAAATTCCAAGTTACACATCCAAACCATGGCATATGATAGGTCATTTTGAATCCAAAGAACATTTTATAAATAATGGTTAGCCACTTTTTTGATTTGAGGCCTAAATCATGGGGTTGCTTTGGAAAATGGTTGCTTGCATCTTAAGGAACAAATGCAAAACTTAAGGAAAGGCAATGTACAAGCTTGCTAAGTATCTTAACACATCCCATATCTCATCTAAGGAGAATTTCAGGTCAGAATGGGTTGCTGCAAGAGGCTTGGCATGAGATGATACATGAGATGGATGGAAATCATAAACTCATGACATGAGAATTCCAAATTCTCATTGGATGATTCCAGATGGTTCTAGAGAGGTCAAATGCATTCTATATAGTGTATAGAACTTGCTCAGATGCAGGGTTGGTGAGAGATTTGAGAGAAGAGTGAGATAGCCATTTCAATTGCTTCCATTGCAAGTTGAAATCAAATTCCACATTCTGATCCATTTCCATTTCTTCTTTCAATCCAAACACATTCCCTTGATCACACTGAAGCTGTGCAGACCAAATTGGAGGCAAAACCATGGAGAATTGAAGAGATAGCACTTGAATTTTGAAGGTTGCAAGTCACAATCGAGTTTGGAGATTCAAGCTTTCTTGGCCCAATCTTTTGCAAACAGAAGCTTTATCATCATTCAAGGATCGATTCTGAAGAATTTGAGAGCTTGAAGTGGAGGATTACCCTATCTGGTGTTCAAGATTTGACAGGTTAGTAAACTTTCTTCTACACCATGATTTAGGCATGATTAGGTAGAATTGTTAGGTTAGAACGGTTAGAGACAATTAGGTGTTGGATTCTGGGAAGTTTGAGATTAATTGGTGAAGTTTCAGTTGATGACACCATTTTTGTTTTGACCAAGAACACGAGTTATGGTGAGCTATAGCATGAGTTTGATATCAAGAATTAATCAGGGTGAGGTGGTGATCATTCTGAGGTAATTAATTTCAAGAATTGTGGAAGTTGATGTCTGAGCTTATTTTTGATCTTGGATCGGGTTTGGAGATTTAGGGCACTTCAATTGATTTTGAGGCCATGGTTGTGATCAGCATGGAATTTAGAGTAGATTAGGGTTTTGAATCATGGCTTTTGGTTGAGAATTGATGGAGTTCGAGTTAGGGATGTGAGCTCTGCAACCATGGAGCTTTCCCTCCATTTCCATGGCTGGAGGAAGAAGATAACCCCATGGCCGTTGGATGATGCAATGACCGGTTGACCAAAGCCAGATCTGAGGGCTGTGATTTAATTCCACGCTTGAAGAAGAAAAGTCTGAAGACATGATGAAACGATTCGTTTCATTAAACTGAGGGTTTGGGCTTAAGTTATACTTGATATCCACACCCCCATTCATGGCCCAATCAGGTTTTGAACTAGTTCTTGTTACTCTTTGCACCGCTTCTTTTTCTTTTTCTTTATGATTTTCAATTGATTTTCTGATGAAAACTGAGCCTAGCGCGCCTTACTAATTGTACCCCCATTTTGAGCGCATCTGGAAAATGAACTGAACATAATTGCTATTCACACCAATCATTTCTCATTTTAATTTCTTTTTCTCCATTTCATTTTAATCTTTGAAAAATCATAATAAATAGAAATTTAATGATTTTTGCATGGGGATTTTTTCTCCCATTTCATGTTCATGTCTAGAAAATTATCAAATAAAAATATTTGCATTTCATGCATTTTAAATATTTTTTGTGTATTTTCTCTTTTAATAGCATTTTAATTCCTTTTATGTTGATGCATAGACTTGTAGAATTTTGTTTAGCTAGTTCCCTTTTAATTTTTATGCCATTATTTTTAGGATAGTTAGATTAGGACTTTAGCTCCACTCTGGATTTATTCCATAATTTTGTGATCAATTTTTGATTAGTTTTGGTTAGATGACTT
Source organism: Lathyrus sativus (assembly GCA_963859935.3). NCBI lineage: Eukaryota > Viridiplantae > Streptophyta > Magnoliopsida > Fabales > Fabaceae > Lathyrus > Lathyrus sativus. The sequence continues at coordinate 143,540,699 of OZ012739.1, read as the reverse complement.
TAGGTTGTATAGAATTAGGTCAATCCTTAACATAGGTCCACAAAAACACTAGAATTTTGGGTTTCTAGGTCAAGTTAGATATTGGGACATATAGGGTATTAAGGGTAGGTATATAGGATCCCCTAGAAATTATATTAGATTTTAATATGATAGTATACTATTTTTAGTTGACTTTTTTTTGTAATTGATGGTTGTTTGTGTTGCCCTTGTGGGCTTGTATTTTGTTTGCTTTGTTTTGTGGGCTTGGTGAGCTTGATTTTACTTTGAGGAGCATGGAGGAGCATAGTAGAAGACTTGGAGATTGAAGAAGGAGCTTGAGAGCTTTTAGTCTTGTTTGTTTTGTTGTTGTTTTAGGGTTAGGAATTAGGAAGAGTTTAGACCTAGTTAAGTTCTTTCCTAAACATGGATGGTATCTTTCACCTCCATTCCTCCCCATGATTCAAGGTCCTTCCATGGTATTCACCTCCCTCCCTTGGAGGGATAAGTGATGGTACCTAGGAGGTAGAACCTTTGAGGGAACCATTCTTTTGATGTTAAGCCCTTATAGGTCACCTTTGGTGGTCAGTAAGCAATTTAACATCCTAGCTTATCTAGTTGAGTGACTTCTTCAGGTTTGAGTATCTTGAGAGATGTTGAGCTTGAGTTTGAAGATGAAGACTTCATTGAAGAGCATAGAAGAGGATGATTCCTTAAGCATTGCCATTGTAGTTGAAGCTTGAAGAGGACAAGAGCAAGTTGATACTTGAAGACCCAATGAAGATCCAGTAGAAATTGAAAGAAGAGCTGAGGCTTGAGAAAAGACTGGAGGATGAAGTTGACACTTCCAAGTGATTGAGGACTATTCTGAGAAGCTGAAGCTTGTAGGAAGAGAAGACCAAGTTGATACTGGTAAAGCAAGGAGAGCTGAAGCTTGAAGGTCAAAGGATGAGTTGATACCTACTTTGAAGCCTAGAGATCCTGAAGGAATCAAGTTGATACTTGTGGTTAAGAGTGAAGCCTGATGAGTAGTGATGATTGCCCCTATTCCGCTACCATAGGAATTTACAGCTCCGTCAAATATCAACTGCCATTTGGAACCCATCTCTGGTCCTTCGTCCGGCAACGGTTCTTCACAATCCTTCATTTTCAGGTACATGATATCCTCGTCAGGAAAATCAAACCTCATCTATTGGTAGTCCTCCACAGGCTGCTCCGTAAGGTACTCTGACAAAACGCTACCTTTAATAGCCTTTTGCGAGACATACTGAATATCATATTCGGTTAACACCATCTGCCATCGGGCAATTCTTCCGGAGAGTGCTTGCTTCTCAAACACGTATTTGATTGGATCCATCTTTGAAATTAGAAGGGTTGTATGATTTAGCATGTATTGCCTCAAACGTTTGGCGGCCCAGGCTAGCGCGCAACACGTCTTCTCGAGCATTGAGTATCTGGACTCACAGTCTGTGGACTTCTTACTCAAATAGTAGATCACATGCTCTTTACATCCAGTCTCGTCGTGTTGACCGAGAACACAACCCATACTTTCCTCAAGAACTGTCAAATACATAATCAAAGGTCTCCCGGCCACTGGGGGTATCAAAACAGGAGGTTCCTGCAAGTATTCTTTTATCTTGTCGAACGTCTTTTGACAATTTTCATTCCAGGTCACAACCTGGTCCTTTTTCAACAACTTGAATAACGGCTCGCATGTCGTAGTTAAGTGAGATATGAACCGGGCGATATAGTTCAACCTCCCTAAAAACCCACGCATTTTTTTCTGGTTTAGGCGTCGGCATTTCTTGTATTGCTTTTATTTTCGCAGGATCAACCTCTATTCCTTTTTCGCTCACGATAAACCCCAGCAGTTTACCTGATCTCACCCCGAAGGTGCACTTGTTAGGGTTTAGTCTCAACCTGAACTTCCTAAGCCTTTTGAACAGTTTCAGCAGATTAACCAAATGCTCCTCCTCCGTCTGGGATTTGGCAATCATATCATCAACATAAACCTCGATCTCTTTATGCATCATGTCATGAAAGAGTTGTCATAGCACGTTGATATGTTGCCCCAGCGTTCTTCAATCCGAAGGGCATCACTTTGTAACAAAATGTTCCCCAAGGAGTAATGAAAGTAGTCTTCTCCATGTCTTCTGGAGCCATTTTGATCTTATTATAGCCGGAGAAGCCGTCCATGAAGGAGAATACAGAGAACTGAGCAGTGTTATCGACCAGCACATCGATGTGAGGAAGTGGAAAGTCATCTTTCGGGCTCGCCCTATTTAAATCACGGTAGTCTACACACATTCGCACTTTACCGTCTTTCTTCGGCACTGTCACAATATTAGCGACCCATGAGGGATATTTTGTAACAGCTAGGAAACCAACATCCCACTGTTTTTGAACTTCCTCCTTGATCTTCACAGCCATATCCGACCTAGTTCTTCGGAGTTTCTGCTTAATAGGCGGACATTCCTCTCGCAGTGGCAGACGGTGAACGACCATATCCGTATCCCACCCAGGCATATCCTCAGACGACCAAGCAAATATATCACTGTACTCTTTGAGCATCTCAACCAACCTTTCCTTGATGTCGCTCTGCAGCGCAGCCCCTATACGGATGTTTCTCACAACCTCTTCCGACCCCAAATTGATAATCTCGATGACTTCCTCATGAGGCAGAATGATTATTTCTTCTTGTTTCAATAACCAGGTCAACTCCTCTGGTACGTCGCCATCTTCAACAATCTCTTCCTCAGCCTGAAATATCGGGTGCTCGAAGTCGAAGTGAGTCATAGGCGGTTCATAGATGTCATCTGAAATAGTAATCCTGCAAAGGAAATGGTTAAATGCTTCAAAACGCATACAAAGCAAATAACCACGTTGCCATTTTATTGTAAAAGATAAAAAAACAGGAAAAACAGGGATCACAACATTTGTATATGAAAAACGCCTTTATTTCATGATTAAACAATGTAATGTACATAACCAAATGGCCCTAAGCAAAATCACTATGCCCCGGGTAGAACACAGGATTATTCAACAATTAAGAAAACAAATCATTACTGTTTAGTTGTCACAGGAACAGTTTCCCGGATAGACCAATTGCAGAAACTTTGTCCTGGCACGCTTGGCTTGATCCACGCGTCTATATCACAGTCGCTATCTCCTTCTTCAGAATCGGAAACAGCATTGATAGTATCGAAGCTCACCCCATTTGGTGTGATGGTTATCAGGCCCTCTGAACTTGGGCGCTCCTGAAGAGGATTTTGATGATGAAGGATGATATCCAAGGCCGAACTTATCATTCTTCACGGGAATCTCCAATACCTGCCCCCAGCCCTTGGTTTTGCCTGCCTGCACTAGAGCTTGAGCCTCTTTGTAAGATGACACTACCACATCTGATATCTTACTTGGCACCGGAGCTTTGTCCTTAATTTGCAACCCCTCAAAGGCTTGACAGGGTGTTTCATGTATTTCGCTGTCGACCTCCACATATTTGAACGAACACAAATGGCTAACCAGAATATCTTCCTCTCCACAAACCGTGACGACACTATCCCCAACCATATACTTCAACTTTTGGTGTAACGTGGACGTGACTGCCCCAGCAGCATGAATCCATGGGCGCCCAAGAAGACAACTATGCGCTGGCTGGATGTCCATTATATAGAACTCAGTTTCAAATATTTTAGGCCCCACCTGCAACGGTAATGTTATTGATCCGAAAACCGACCTCCTCGTTCCATCGAGCGCCCTCACCACTAAGTCACTGGGCGTGTAGATAATCCCCCTGATATCCAACTTCATCATGGCTTTCTTCGGTAGCACATTCAGGGAAGATCCAGTGTCTACTAAAACGTGGGACATGACCGTGCCCCCGCATTCGACTGACACATGCAATGCCATATTGTGCTCTCGCCCTCTCGGAGTTAAATCAAAGTCTGTGAAACCCAAACTGTGCCCCGCGTTGACATGCGCCATCACCCCTTCTAACTGATTAACAGAAACCTCTTGAGGAACAAACGACGTGTCTAGAATCTTCAGCAAAGCGTTCCGATGGGCCTCGGAACATAACAACAATGATAGGATGGAAATTTTTGACGGCGTTTGTTGGAGGTGCTCCACGATTTTGTAATCACTTTTATGAATGAGCCTCATAAACTCCTCCACATCCTTAAGCGACGTTTCCTTTTCATTCGACTGAGAAGGACCACCCTCAGTTACCTTGGCTTTACCCTTGGCTACTCTTTCTGCCTCTAGCTCGGGTGACGTGAAGATTCTTCCGCTTCTGGTCATACCCCCTGTTCCGACAACATTATTTACAACCCCAGCTGGTTGTCCATTGACTTCAATTTTCTTACCGTCGCAATATACCTCCAACTCGTAAGTCCACGGCACTGCTTTAGTACTCTCAAAGGGAACTGGTCCTGCTTTAGTAATTGTGATCGTCGGCCGCCTGGCAGGCGCCGTTATCGTTATTGTTTTTCTCGGAATTTTCACCGTAGCAACATCGTTCAGCTCATCACACAACGCCTCTACAGGCTTTTCAACCTCGGTTCTATCGAATTGCAAGGTACCTTCATTCATCATAGCCTGAATACCCTGCCTCAACTCATTACAACCCTCTGGCTGTATCCAACAATCCAAGCAAAATTCATCACACCCCGGGAATACACCCCCTCTTAACAACCTGCTTTTAATCTCACCCAACGGTGTCTTCAGCTTATTGACATCCATCACTAGATTCAGATTCTCTTCTGTCAAGATGGTGTTTGCCCCGTGATTGGGCATAGGCTGTTGTACGATATTTGGACCCACCTGTCCAAAGTTAATAGCTTTGCTATCCAATAAATCCTGAACTTTGTGTTTAATTGCCTGACAAGCTTCTATATCATGCCCGGATGCCCCAGAATTAAATTCACAATGCTTGTTGGCATCGTATCCGTAAGGAAGTACTGCCTCAGTAGGCGGTGCCAAAGTCCTCTTTTCGACCAAGTTCAAACCTAGCAGAGTCTGGAGGAGTTCTGCATACGTGGAAGGAGGTGCGTCGAACACTCTTTTCGCTCTCGCGCTATGTACCCTTCTCTGACCAGGATTCTGTCCTTGCTGTTGTTGTGGTTGTTGTTGTTGTGGCTATCTTTGTTGAGGAAGCGGGATAGTGACGCTAGCTATCTGTTGCGGCTGAACATACTGATGTCTTCCTCTGCCCCTGCCCCTGCCACCAAACACGGCGCTAGAATCACCTTGTCGTCTACCACCAAATGCTTTTCTGGCACCTCCTGTAGAAATAGACTCACCTGCTTGGAACCTTCCAACTTTAATCCCGTTTTCAATCATCTCCCCCATAAGAATCAAATCTGAGAAACTGCTTAATGACACACTAAACAATTTTTTGTAGAACACCCCCGTAAATGTCCTAATGAACATATCGTTCATCTCCCTTTCAATTAAAGGAGGATGCACCCTCGCTGCCATATCGCGCCACCTTTGCGCGTACTCTTTAAAGCTTTCACCGTTCTTCTGTGACAAACCCTGCAATTGGACCCGGTTTGGCGCCAGGTCGCTGTTGTATTTGTAGTGTGTCACGAAAGCATCAGCCAACTGCTTCTAGGTTTTAATCTGCGTGGGTTCCAGCCCCATATACCATTCTAGTGAAGGTCCTGACAAACTGTCCTGAAAGAAATGCATGAGCATCCTTTCGTCATCTGAATACGCAGACATCCTTCTGTAGTAAGAGCGGACATGGACCTTAGGGCAGGTGACCCCTTTGTATTTGTCAAAAGTGGGAGCCTTGAATTTCAACGGCACCCTCAGCCCTGGTACCAAGCCCATTGTAGTCATATCCAAGCCGATGGAGTTCTGACTCACTACCCCCTTCATCTGTTCTTCAAGCATCTTGATCCTCTGCACATGATCAACAGGTCCTTCAAATCCCATGCCTCTTCCAGAAAAGGCGTCCTTCTGGCAGTCTTCGCCCTAATTCACATTTCCATTTCCATATCCATCGTAACTAGTGTTGCGACCAAACCCTTGCTGATTGGTCACGGGACCTTGTCCCCCGTTACCGAAACCCTGGTTAACCCTAACAGGTCCAAACCCAGTGTTGACAGGAATCACCCCAGCACCATTCATATTACCAAATCCACCATACCCTTGGTTAGCGTTACCAAGACCGTCGTAACCGAAACCCTGAGTGTTGAAGCCGAATTTCCTGTCCTGATTGACGTAATTAAATCCCTGATCATTGTAGCTGAAACCATTACCGCCATTGTTGTTACCACCGCCTTGGTTGGCGTCCCCAAATCCAACATTGTTAACAACCGTCTCATTTCCATTTCCTGCGTTGCCGTTGCCAGCGCCAGCGTCATTGTTTACAACCACAACCGGTGGGGTCACTACAGGTGGAACCACGGGCGTAGGGGGCCCATCCTCCAGAATAGTCTCAACGTGCGCAGAATTGTGGTCGTTATTGCCATTCCCGTTAGCCCGCATCAGCAGCGGCTGCACCAAAGTCTGGAGGCTCTCCTGGCCCTTAGCAATGCTCTCCATTGCTTGCATGAACAGATTCAGCTTCTCGCGGATTTCCTGCATCTCCACTTGGACTTGATCCATGATTCTCTTGCAGTTGTTTCGGGTTGAGTAGCGGCGGACTCTTTGTTCGTCAATCCTAGACAACCTGGAGATGCAGGAAATGAGATACATATTCAAGAATACCGGTCATGCAATATGTGTGCAGATGCAATTGTGTAAATATGCTACAGGTTATATTCCCCCCCGATTCTAGTTTCGGAGAGAAGGCCATCACGACAATGGAGTCCCTATCAAGCGAGCAAGAAATCAGAAAATCCTCATATATAAACAAATGCCAATAGGCTGAGTACAAGAGCACAAATGAACACAACTGAAGAGACCTCGGCCAACAAGCCTGGTGATGGTCAAAATACAAGTATAATCAACAACAATGTAAAGATAAATCAGGCCAAATGGCATGCTCTGACGTCCTCCAATATCCTCAGCGTCTCCGAATGCCCTAGTCGGGAGATCAGCTCCTGTATCAGTAAGGCATGTCGCTCGGTAGTGGATCTCAGCTTTTTTGCATCGTCCTGGCAGGTTCCTTCGCCAGAATTCTCGTCAAGTATGTACCTCTTGGAACCGGCCTTCACTTCATAACCTCTCGGCTTCTCGTCAGGGCTACTTACTTTAAGCTCAACAGCGCTCCTAAGTGATGTCTCTTCGGCAATCTTTGCGTCTTGGGCTCTAATCTGTGCCTCTAGCGTGGCAATCTGCAGCTTCAGTTCATCTTCACGCTCCTTCCGCTTGGTAAGCATGGCATTCCACGAGGCTTCCCACTTGCTAATACGAGCATAAGCTTTGCTTAAAATTTCCTTCTTGGAAGTAAGCACCTTGCTAACACCGTTCAAGGCTATTCCCACTTTTTCTTTCTTGTTGGTCTCCTCCGTCAACTCTGAACCCAACCTGTTAATCAATTCAGTCTGTTCCTTCACAGTGAAGGTGGCTTCATTCTTCTCACGACGTAACTGGAAGATCTCCTTCTCTAACTCATCATTGGCTTTCTTCAATTCTTCGTTATCAGCCAACAATTTGTTATACTTCTCACTCTCTTCTGAAGTAGGTACCTCAATCATTGGAAGATATAGGGGTTTCGCAGCAGGATAAGGCATCAAAGAAGTACTAGCTCTCTCGCGGATCCAAGCCAAATAAGGATCATAAGCTCTGCTGTTGCTCTTACCGAGCAAAGCTTTCCCGCTCCTATGGATGTTAGCCCATGCATGTCTCAATCTGATCAGAACAGCCGTGTCTAATAAGCCCGTGAGATACAGAGATTCCTGTATCTCCTTCTCAATAGGAGTGTCTCTCAAAGCATAACCGAACTGTCTTACCAGCAGCGAAGGGTTATAGTTAATACAGCCTTTCCGTCCAATCAAGGGGACATTCGAAAAGCCACTGCAACTATATATAATATCAGTGCTCAGCATACTCCGATCAAACCAAATGATATTCTCAGCAGACAGCCCCATCAACCGGGAAGACCAATCCGAAGTATCGACAGCATCGACAAAAGGCCCTGTCTTCGGAAGATGCCCCTGGAACCACCTGTACAAGAGAGGAAGACAGCAGGAAACATTCTTGCCACGACGTTTCTCATTCTTGTAGTGAATCGAATGATAAACACCGCCCAAGAGAGTAGGAACTGGATTCTTCGAGGCAAGAATCAAGAAGGCATCTGAGTCGAAAAAATCTGGCACATTAGGAAACAAGACAATCCCGTAGATGAAGACAGCTAGAATGGCACTGAAAGCAACCCAACATCCACTCTTCGCGCACTGTGTAGCTTTCTCAACCAGGACAGACAGGTGAAAACCATAAGCTCCGTTCAGCTTGACCAAGCCCCCAGGGAACTCAGAAGCATCTAGACTGACAATCTCAGCGAGTGTAGCTAACTCAGGCTCAACATCAACATGTATAAAGGGCATCTGGTCTAACACAGGAACTCCCAACATCGCAGAATACTCCTCCAAAGTGGGTGCCAGAATGTAGTCGGGAAATAAGAAACATCTCAGCTGCGGCTCATAAAACTGCATCAAAGTATATACCCCAGTCGTCTCAAATGCTGAAGGTCTGTACAACAAACTAAGTAATCTCCCATAAGATACTCTGAACTCAGCCCTCACCCTCTCATCTGCTAGGGCAACCAATCCCAGCAACGAACTGACATCTGGCGAATGCAACTGGTAAGCAACTGTCCTCTTCAGGGACTCCATGTCTGGCTAGAGGATATACTAGAATCAGAGGGGGAATGATCACACCTGCAACATAAATACATGTTAATGAAATGCAGTCATGAAAATGCACATGCATATGCAAACAAGGGACCAAGTACAACGCTGATGAACTGTGCTGCTCTGTACTGAAGCCTGAGAATCATCAAATTTTCAACTCAAACCAACCACTCAAAAGAACCCTGCAACCACATCTCACTGACAGAGATAAACCAGGTATTCTGAGGTCAAAGGTTTCCTGCAAACAGCCCTACCTACCCCTCACAGGTATGAACTTAACTCGCAGACGAGGTACGACATCCTATGCGGGTTCAATGTCACAGACTTTCAAGAGTAATGATACGATACCCAGAAGGTGTGGCATCATCATCCCTTGAAGCGGCCTCACTTAGTTGAATCCCAATTGATAGGTCCCCAGAGTCGACAATCCTCGGGTCAGACAACTTGTCGAGCCCTAAGGGCCAGGCAAGAAGCATCAAAGAGAATCTCGTCCGAGCGTAAATTTCGTGGCTAGCTGGTGCGAGCTAAGCAAGCAGGCTAACCACTACTCTCTACTTCTAAGTCTAGGTGTAACCTCAAGCCCAGGTCCGGCTTATCTCTCAACAGATTAACCCCTTCCCACAACAGCAATAACAATATAAAGCTGATAATAAAATGCGGAAAGTAAAGACAGAAAGGTAAATCTATACAACACCCACGACGGGAAAACAAACGCTAGGATCGACTCGCATAGGGGATATTCCTGTCCCCAGCAGAGTCGCCAGATGTCGCTACTGCGAAAATCGGCGCCGGCTAAACAGAAGAGTCGCCATCGTGCGTTATTTATCCCAAAGGAGGGAAAGGAAACGCTCGAAGTAAACCTAACGCAAAGACGGGAAAGGAATGGTCATCGCAACCAAATCCTGGATTCGGGAGTCGGTTACGCAAAGGGAAGGTATTAGCACCCCTCACGTCCGTCGTACTCGACGGGATCCACGCTTGTTTTCTAGTACGGATTGTTATTCTATCTATGCTAAAGGTCAAGGGTTAAAAGAAAAGAAAATGACTCGGCAAAGTATCGCACTTTATGCCTACGTATTCCCGTCTGGAACGAGAAATCAGAGTCAACGTAGTTCGCCTACCTATGGGAAAGGAGGGGAAGGTTACTCGCTAGGATACAACATCCTATGCCTACGTACTTTCATACAGCATGAAAGATCAGAGCAAACGTAGTTCGGGCTACGGAGGACACGGATTTTTCTGACTGTTTTTTATCTTTCTGAAAAGGTTTTCTCCTGATTAAGAGTCCAAGCGGACAAAAATGACACTTTGATGTTTGTTTTTCAGTTTTTTACGCAAGAACTGTTTTTTATGATATTTGCAATCTCTGACGCACTAGAGACTATGATTTGAGAGTGACTACATCGCATGTCACCCTAAGGGTAACACACTAAGCAGTCAGATTACTGAAGAGTGACCCTCCAGCAATCCTCTCTCAAATGGCTTAAGGCTCGTAGCGTACGACGTCGATCATCCTTATTACTGTGTTTTGAATTGTTCTGAGATAGAAGAGAAAGAACCCTAAAACCTAGGGTTGAAAAGGGAATCAAGACTAGCCTAATGTTGTCATGCATGGGTTAAAACCTAATGTCTGTCATAATTCCCTCCTGCACAGAGGAAATCAGAGATCCTAGGGGATAAACGGAAAAGAAACAGCAGATATACAGTAAACAGTAAAATGCATGAGATGCAACAGTACAAGCGAGGCAAGGGAGTCCCACTCAACCTCGAACCTGGGAAAACAATAGGCAAAGTGAACAGCTTCACTTCAAACCTGAGGGGGCAAGCTGAACAAGCCAACAAACAATGCAGAAAAAGAAAATGAAACCCAACACCAGCTCGGACAGCAACACCAGCTCCTACAGTGAGCAGTTCAAACAGCACCAGCTCTGACAGCTACAGTTGATTAACAACAAACAGTTAACAGTAACAACTTCAAGCAAGACCCCATCTTCACTCTTAAATGATCCTCAAGCTTTAGATAAGCTCCTGTCTTCAAAAGTACCCCAGCTCTGGCAAGCAATGAACCCCAGCAAATAAACAACTTTAAACAGCAACAAAACCCTAATTTTCACAGTTAACCAGCTTTGACAGGCACAGGCTTCATCTTCACCAATCTTCCATGCACTTCATTCTCCAATAGGTTCCCTTTTCCAATGCTAACACTCACAGGAGAGAATCAATTAATAGATGAAGTTGGAATGTTAAGAGGCTCAATGATAACCCAGGGAAATCACTAAGATCTTATCATAGCAAGTGAAAGGTATCCTCAAGGTTCTACCCAATCAAAGCATGCTCTACATCCCTCCTAAGGAGAGATGGAACTTCTTTGGGGGACCTTGTGTCATAGGATGGAATAGAGGCACAAGAAGCTCTCTATGTTTGACAAAAGAAATCAGTCTACTCTAAAGCTCTCCCTATATCTCCTATCTCCTAAGTCTTCAAAAGCAATCTTCAAGATTAAGAATCTCATGTTCCAAGCTTCATCCTTTGTCTCCAATCATCCTCAAAGTCTCCATAAGCTCCAACAAGCAAAGCCCAAGCCCAACACCCAGTTGAAATGCCCAAAACCCAACAAACAAAACAACATCCCAAGAGGGAAACACACCAATATCACCCAATTTTGCAAAAATCAAATAAAATGGAAATACTCATCATAAAATCCTATATTAATTTCTAAGGGAACCTAACTATGTACCCTATACCCCATATAAACCCCAAGGCCTAAATCAAACCCTAAGTACCCAAACTATGCCCTAAACTACACCTATGTGTTGTGAAACCCTAATCCTAGCACCCTAAAGTTCATCATTCAAAACTAGCCTAAATTTCATCATAAAAATATGAGAAAAATAATTCTAAGGGAGCATGTATCTCTAATCTACTCAATCTAACAAGAATCAAGTCAAAAACATTCACCAATCTCTCATACTAAATTCAACAAAATAAGGTATCAAACAAATGCAAAATAAAATCAATAAAATGGTAAAATATGCCAAAAATATAAAATGCAAGGAATTAATATTTTTATTGTTTTATTAAATTACAGAAACCCTAAGGAAAACAAGGAAAAAATTCTCATCCAAAAATGTTTATTTTTCAATTAGTTATGAATTTTTCAATTAACCTAAAATAATATGAAAAAAATAAAAGAAAATAGAAGAAAATGGAAAGAGGGCGTGACAAATAGTAATCAGAACAAGTTCAAAAATGATATTGGGCTCAGGGGGGGTGTTAATAGTCGGCGCGCACTAGGCCCAACACCAGTTCATAAAATCAAATGAAAATAGAAAGAAAAAAGGAAAAAAGTTGGTACGAATAGCAAGGATTTCACGTTTATTTTCCATTGGGCCTCCAGAAAGGGGTGTTGGTAGCAAAAAATGACTTAAGCCCAAAGCAAACGTTTAAGTGAAACGCTGCGTTTGGTCTAGACTCAGACTTCTTTCACAAACTAAGACGCGCTCGTGGCCGTTGGATGATCATTCTAGTCAAAGTCTAACACGATCCAATGGTGATAAGTTCATCTTCTTCCTTTGAATTTTGGAGGGAGAAGGAAGCCATGGCTGAAACAGAGCTTCCACCTTCATCTTCTCCAAACGCAACTCTCTCAATCCTCATCAAAACCCTAACATAAACGCATCATCTGGCTCGTCTTTTCACAAGGAATTCAACCACACTATCCATTGGCATTAAATCATCTTCTTCCTCAAAACACGAAGAGAGGTTCAGAAAAAGCTCAAACCTCAATTCTCACCAAACTTAAAATTGAATAGCTTAACATCAACTACACCTCACGCTGAGTAAAATCCACCATTAAACTAGGTTTAAACCTCCAAGAATCAACAGATACGAGCCTCAACAGAAAATGTGATCAACCTAATTTTGTCTCTAAATCAAGCCAATTGCTACCAGAATCCACCTAGCCATGTTCTATAATGCATACCACTATCCAAAACCTAAAGAAACCTCATGAATCGAGCCATAGAAAGAATTTTACATACCTGCAAATCTTGGATGAACAGAGTGGTAAAACCTCCAAATCAAGCTCCAAGATCTTCCAGATACCTTCAATGAAGTATGATCAAGCTTCTGTATGCACCAAATTGGATTGAAACCTCTTGAATCTTTGAATCCGATTTTGACTTGCAAGGGATGAATCCAAAATGCTCTCTCACGATTTTGCACCAATCTTGCCTTGAATTGTATCTGGAATCATTCACCAACACCAAAGGAAGCTATTGAACACCAAAGAATGGATTGAAATGGATCAATTTGTTGTAACTGATTCTGTTATGCAAATGGAAAACTCAAGATGCAATCTCTCAATTCTCCCTCAATCTCCACCAACTCAAGCTTTGAACCAGTTCTAAATCTTATATAGAACATGAATGAAAGCTCTAGAAACTTCTGGATTGATCCAATGAGAAGTTCCACATCTCTTGCTCTTGAAAATGTCATGAGAAATTCACATATGGCAGCTGAGTTTTAAGCTTGCTTCAATGCCTCATTCTGATCCAATTTCTCCTTAGATGACATATTGAATGGTTTGGCAAGGGTTAAGGCCTTGATTAAGCTCCCAAGAGTGGTTTTGCATTTGTTACTTATGATGTAAGTAACCACTTTTCAAAGGAAGTCCTTGAATTAATCCTTAACTCAAAATTATGGCAATGTCAATGTTTTCAAAATATGTTTTCCAATCAATTTGGTATGTCATATGGCTAGGTTTGGACCCATAGCTCAAAAATCCCAATTTTCATCCTTGGTTCATTTAAAATTCACCCTTATTTTAGGCCATTTTTGTGATTTTGTGAAGCAAACCATTCCAAGCTCTCATGACCTCTTATCTAGCCCAAAAACACCATTCTAAACACATATCATGTTGAACATTTTTTTCATTTGGGGAGTGGAAGGTGGAGATTTTTTTCTAACGGCTTGGACCCAACTGGGTGAAGAGCGAACGACCTTCAAACAATCGAGGTACGAGACGGTTGAATACCAAGAACCCGGAAATTTGCCAACCGCAGAAATAAACTGCACAAACTGCCTAGTAAACAACATCTGCTGACTGGATTTGATTGTTACGGCAACAACTGATCAATTAGCGACCGTGCTGGGGATTATTTTCATCAATCCGAGAAAAAGATTCTATCACCGCAGGGATAAAACTTTGTCCATATTCTGTCCACACAGCAACATCCTGACGACTTCGCTGGGGAAACAATTCTGTTTGAACATTCATCCGCCTGCTTCATACGGGAAAAACCATTTGAATACTGTTTCTCTGCCTACCTTTGCAGTAGCTACCTCCGTTGGTCCCATCCTACAAACGACTCTGAAGAAGATTCTACTAGGGGCAGTAACACGAGGAAATCACGGCGACTTCCTTGGGGAAAATACTTTTGTCAACTATCGGAACATAACTCACATACTCTGTCTATCACGGGAGAATTATCTATCTGGATACCGGGAAGTTCATCCGCCTGCTTCATACGTGAAAAAACATCTGCCTGATGCATACAGGAAATTTCTTCCGCCTGATTCTTACGGGAAAAGATACCACATCTGCCTGATACTTACAGGAAAGTTCTTCCGCCTGATTCTTACGGGAAAATCATAACACGTCTGCCTGATACTTACAGGAAAGTTCATCCGCCTTATTCTTATGGGAAAAGATAACACATCTTCCTGATACATACAGGAAAGTTCTTCCGCCTGCTTCATACGGGAAAAGATAACACATCTGCCTGATACATACAGGAAAGTTCATCCGCCTGATTCTTACGGGAAAAGATAACACATATGCCTGATACATACAGGAAAGTTCTTCCGCCTGCTTCATACGGGAAAAGATAACACATCTGCCTGATACATACATGAAAATTCTTCCGCCTGCTTCATACGGGAAAAGATAACACATCTGCCTGATACATACAGGAAAGTTCTTCCGCCTGCTTCATACGGGAAAAGATAACACATCTGCCTGATACATACAGGAAAGTTCTTCCGCCTGCTTCATACGGGAAAAGATAACACATCTGCCTGATTCATACAGGAAAGTTCTTCCGCCTGCTTCATACGGGAAAAGATAACACATCTGCCTGATACATACAGGAAAGTTCTTCCGCCTGATTCTTATGGGAAAATATAACACATCTGCCTAATACATACAGGAAAGTTCTTCCGCCTGATTCTTACAGGAAAATATAACACATCTGCCTGATACATACAGGAAAGTTCTTCCGCCTGATTCTTACGGGAAAATAACCTTGGATATAGCTTCCTAGCCTGTTCGCGGTAGTAGCTAACTCCACTGGGGATATTCTGAAAATAACTGCCAGACACCCGTTTCGACAACAAGTGACCTCTTCTGAAATTTTGATTTATGAAACCCTGAAATGCTGTCGCGACAGCGAACCTGAAGAAAAACACTCCGCTGGTCGGATAAGAGAAACTTCAACCAGTAACTCTGTAGGGGATGATGATGAGGACTGCATCATCACATGTCTCACAGCGAAACCATAAACAAGAGAAATCAATCCCAGTCTTCAGGCTTCAGAACAAGCTTACCAAAGAAAGGGAGCTAAGCAAGCAGACTCATAGTGTCTTCCTCAGGAAAGCACTAGGAGGTGTATACTCAGGAGTCATATCCTATGTGGCTCAACCACTGTGATCAGTTTACATTCCTCCTCAGGAGAAATTAAACTCACAAGCAGGCTCCAACATCACTGGATATTTAGGAAATCCTATTTGAACTAGTGGAACTAAGTGAATAGACTCATAGGACCTTCCTCAGGAAAGTACTAGGAGGCTTCCACTTAGGAGTTGCATCCCATGTGGCTCAACAACATGTGATCAGTTTACATTCCTCCTCAGGAGAAATTAAACTCACAAGTTGGCTCCAACATCATTGGATACTTAAGAAATCCTATCTGAACTAGTGGAACTAAGTGAATAGACCCATAGGACCTTCCTCAGGAAAGTACTAGGAGGCTTCCACTTAGGAGTTGTATCCCATGTGGCTCAACAACATGTGATCAGTTTACATTCCTCCTCAGGAGAAATTAAACTCACAAGTTGGCTCCAACATCATTGGATACTTAAGAAAGAGGTGAGAAGAAAGAATGAAAGTCATTCATAGTGCCTTCCTCAGGAAAGTACCATGAACTTCTTTCAAACTTCAGGATCTCAAACCTCACAGACAGGAAACAAGCCAAGCTCTGGGTCTCTGAGTCTTGATCTACAATCTTCACTTCATGATGCTCTCCATCAAGGTCTTCAAGGCAACACAAGCCCCTCAACAAATTCCCCAAAACAAACCCCAGAGGGGAACAGATAACCACAGAACAGACACAATCAATAGGCAACTTCAGAAAATACCTAAAAATACTAAACTAATGGGGAAAAATCCAACAATTATTCACAAGGGTCCTCAACACCTACTCATAACATCTACATAGGCCTCTACCTAAAAATCAAGACAAAACTCAATCAAAGAAAGGAATTCATCACCTAAGCACAACCTAAACCCTAATTAGGATACCCTAAGTCTACCCTAATTAAACTAATCAAAATATTAATTCTAAAATTCTAGAAAAAATCCTATGGGGAACTATGATTCATCATCTAATTGCACAAAAAAGAATGGATTAAAAACCCTAAGGGAAGGTCCTAAAATAATTCTTACAAAATCATGATACAAAATTAAACAATATAAAAGCTATTTTAAAAGAAAAATCTATTAAAATACTAAACTAAAAAATAAAATCCCATTTTTATTTTTAATATTTTCTACACATTTTCATCTAATCATAGGAAAAAGAAGAATTAAAAAATCATTTTTTATCATTTATTTATGATTTAATCAAAACAGAAAAAATAAAAGAAGAAAATAAAATAATTAAATGAATTAAAGGGAGGGGGGTATGAACAGCAACTCACGCCAGTTAAAATGATTGGGCCAGAAAAAAGGGGGGGGGCGAATAGAAAGCTAAGCCCAGAAGCGGTTTAAATGAAACGCCGCGTTTCATTATTCTTTGAATTTTCCCTCCAACTCTCAGATTCGCTCACGACCGTTGGATCTAATGAATTGGTCAAACTCTGGAGCCAATCTAAGGGCTCTCCTTCATCGTCCCAGATGAGACCTAGGGTTTTCAGAACCCTCTCCCATGCACTCAAATCTTCGAGCTCCTCTATCTCTCTCCACACGCCATGATTCAACAAGATTCCAAAACAAAAAATGCTCTACTAAATGCCTAGAACACAGCCATGCGCTCACCTTTCCATAACTCGCCCTAGATAATTCTAACAGAAGGCATCAAGACCATGGTTCAAAATTTTTCTCTGAGATCAACCCTAATTAAACTCAAAACTAAAGCTGCAATCTTGTTCCCTATGCCACCCTAATCAATATAATCCATGTCATGCTGATTAAAATGCCCTAAACAAATAGTTCTTGAAACTTAAAGATTCCTACACCTGTTATGAAACCCAATGAATCGCGCCCTAATTCATGGGGAAGAGTCATCTACCCTAGTGCAACCTTTCTATATCTATGAAACTAACTAAACTGCAATAATTTAGGAGATAGAAGGTGAAGAAGAAACCTGTCAAGAAGTTATGGTGGAGTGATGTAGAGCACGATTCAAGCCTTGGAATTGCTTCTAGATGATCCTTGGATGATCACCAGTCTTCTGTTTGCAATGGTTGTGAAGGAGATGGCTTGTAGTGGAAGAAAACAAAGTTGCTTCAACTTGAAGAAACCTCTTCAATGGCAATGTATCTCTCTCTTTCTCCTCTGACTTGACTCTCTATCACCAACCTTCATCACTTTCTGATGCACTCTCTATATAATAATCATTGGATGTTTCTAGATTCATCTAGAATATGGTGGAAACTTCTTGAAATTCTCATGTGATGACAAGTTGGATATCTCATATCTCATATGTTATGCCTTGCAATTTTGTCTTAAAATGTCCTTATGTGAGATATTGAGAAGGTGAGTGAAAAACAAGTTCATTTTTGGCTTATGTAGGGTTTTTCAACATTGCCTTCTTTTTCAAGTAACAACTTTTCAAAGCATCACCCATTTTTAGACCTCAAATGAAAATTCTAGCTAAACCAATGTTCTCAAAATGGTTTTTCCAATCAAAATGATATATTGGATGACCTATTTTGGATTTGTGGATCTCCCAAATCACTTTTCAATTTCAACTTTTCAAAGTTATAAGCCATTTTTAGTTCATTTTTGACCAATCATGTAATCTCATGCTATGAGCTTTTCCAACAATTTGTGACCTTCTTTCTAGACTTAAAATCACATTTTGAGCAACTTTCATGTTTTGAGTTTTTCCATTTGAGGCTTGGAAATAGGAGTTTTAGGCATTGGCTAAAATGACCTATAACTGACAAATGACCAAAATACCCCTGTCTTGTCCAAACCATAAGTTGAGTTCCACAAATCCAATCAAGGACTTCTACCACTCAAATTAAAGCTAAGAAGATGCTCTTCAACATTCATGTTGACCAAGAAGTCATAGGAATCATCCTACTAGGGCAAAAGTTGTCTGCAAGTTGGGTGACTTTCAAGGACCCAGATTCACACACCTCTGCTGACCTGTAATTTGTCAAAACCATAACTTGAGCTCTGTAACTCCTATCAAGGACTTCCACCACTCAAATTAAAGCTAAGAACAAGCTCTACAACATTCATGTTATGGGTAAGATGATATATCAATCACATCTAGAGCTAAAACTGCCTGGAAAATAGGGATCAAATTAGGGTTTTTCACTGACAATCCTTGGGAACCCTGACTTGAAACTTCTCAAACTCCTCAATCATGATGAGTTGGTCTAGGAATCATCTTTATAACATCTCTATGCATCATTACATGATCTCATGGCCCTTGGATTAGGTCTCAACCTTCTCCAAATCTTCAATTATCCCAGGGTTGACCCAGTCAAAACCCTAATTCTACCACTCATGGTTGAATCTTCTGAATTCTTGCATAATGACCTCTCTGGGCTTCATGATGGCTTTCAAGACATCTAATTGTCTTTCTCAAAGCTTCAAGTTCATTCTCAAAGTCTCAGAATCATCTGAGGAGCACCCACAACTCTCAAGCTATGAAGCACACAACCCTGGTTTCAATCCACTTCCTCTGAAGTTCTCTTGAACTTTCTGATGAAGGTATCTATTTTCAAACACTCAATGAATAAATAATTGTTGGTCAACTTTTGGGGTGCAACAGCTGCCCCTATTCAAACGGCTTGAACCTGACTGGTGAGAAGCGAACGGCTCTCAACCAATCAAGGTACGAGACGGTTGAATATCGGTAAACCCGAAAATTTGCCAACTGCACGAGCACACGGTACTCTGCGGGGAACAAATCTTTGAATACTGCAACACTAGCTGCTCAATAACTAGCTGGAGAAACACTGATCTGACATCGCCGCCGGAAACAAACATCATTCTGAGAGACACTCGACATCGCCGTCGTACCAACATCATCTCTGCTGGGGATTTAAAGAGCCTGACATTGCCGTCGGGAAAATCATAATCTGACCTCGCCGTCAAACACAAACATACTCTGCATCACCGCTGGAGAACTACAACACTGAACAACTCTGACCTGGGGTTCACCCTTGGTAAAGTACACTTGCGTATTTGAACCTACTCTGCTGGGAATGAGAGACTTAACTGAGCCCGCTCTGATCTGGGGTTCACCCTCAGAACCATAACGAACATCGGAATACTGCTGCACACTGCCTGCCGTAGAACTTCAACATTAAAGATATATGAAACCCTGGCCCCTGGCCATTTCCAGCTTCGCTGGAGAATCTTCAAGTTCTTCTGAAGATAAACATCCTTGACCTTCAAGGATGTGAACTTTGCCTGTCGGCAACTCTGCAGGAGGCATCTTCGACTTCAGTCTGGAGAAAGTGGTCCTTGGCCTTCAAGGATACAGGGACCTGCCTTCAGGCAACTCCGCCTCTGCTATAGAGTATCCGAGACTTCAGTCAGGGATATACTTCGGCCTTCAGTCCGAAAACGAATCCTAGGTCCTTCATGACCTTGGGGGATAACCTTGCCCTTAGGCACCTTCGCTTCAGCTTAAGAAATCTGTGACTTCAGTCAGAGAAATGGTATCCTGAGCCATTCATGACTCTACGGGGATTCAAACACTTTGCCTTCAGGCAAAACTCCGCTTCAGCTGGAGAAACATCTTTGACTTCAGTCAGAAGAAAAACTATCCACTTGATCGTAATCAATCATCTCCTCAGGACAACTGACTTGGTCTTCAGACTCACACGAATCACTCTGTTGTATCTACAACCTCTGGAACCTTATCTTCATCCACCCGTTGAATCTTCAACACGGAAATCTGGACCTGTAGGAACCTTCTGATATCGCCTTCGGGCGCTTACGAAATCCATCTTCAGATTAGACATCCCTGCTGGAGAAACATCTTCGACTTCAATCAGAAGACGTCTCATTCTCTTGATCGCGCTCAATCATCACCTCAGGATAACTGACTTGGTCTTCAGACTCACACGAATTACTCTGTTGTATCTACAACTCCGGAACCTTGTCTTCAGCTACCCGTTGATTCTTCAACACGGAAATCTGGACCTGTAGGAACCTTCTGATATCGCCTTCGGGCGCTTACGAAATCCATCTTCAGATTAGACATCGCTGTTGGAGCAGACATATCATGCTGCTCTGGACTTCAAGAATCAACTTGAACAACCAGATCCGTCGGGCACCTTCAAGAATCGTCCTGAACTGCTAACCTTTCTGGAGCAAACATTCTGTTGGGTATTCCAGGAATCTTCCTGGGCAACTCTTGCCGGAGGCGCTATTGGGGAGCTCACGTATCATGCTAGGCGAACAACCCGGGAAGCTGTACTGAGGTCTTAAGAATCGTCTTAAGCGAATGGCCCTGCTGAGGAATTCGAGAATCATCTTGAACCGAAGACTTCGCTGGGGATCTCAAAAATCATCTTGAGCGAGCGAGCGACCGTGGGGATCACACCGGGGTCTTTAGAATCATCTAAGAAAACAACCTTGCTGGGGAGAACATCAGAAATCGTCCTGAGCAACTGGTCTTTCGGTAGGACACCTGTACGATAAGGATGATAATGATCTAGGTCATGCTTATGATGCGTATGCTTCTGCGCTACGCCCCACACGGTGGGGATGATATGCATTTATGCTAAATGCCATGCAATCATGCACAATGCTATGCAATCATGCACAATGATGCGATCCCGTCAGCAAAATAAATGCCGAGGGGAGATTCTCCTGTCAAGGAGAAAGAACTACTCATATAGAGGAATCATCCTGCTGAGGAGAACGTGAACACGCCAATATCAATTGATCTTCCGCGAACTGCTGCAGGGGAACAACTTCAGCTGACTACTGCGGGGGACGAAGCTCTACGAGAACTTGGATCTGCGGATATCAATCGCGAGAATGAACTGTGCGGCCGTCTCGGCTACTTTTCCGGGGATGACCACTCTGTGGGGAACCAACTTCAGCTGCTCAACACTCCACTGGGGAAAAACCAATCATGATCTGATCAACTTCCAAGGATTCGGATCTCTTGGACATCTGCAAACTCGGCTGAGGAAGGAGAAATCATTCTGCTTCGATGGGGAGAGTGCGATTCTGGGGAAACACAGCATTAGCTGCCCCGCGCTCTGCTGGGGAAAATCAATCATGATCCGACCGACTTCCAAGGATTCTGCTTTTCTGCGGACTCAGTCGGGGAGAGAAATCATTCTACTTCATTGGAGAGTACGACTCTGATGGGGAAACTTAATTTCGCCGGGGAAGAAAGGATTATCTGACTTCGGGGGAGAGTACAACTCTGCAAGGGAATACAACATCAGCTGTTCCAACACTCTACTGGGGAAGAGGGAGTCATCGGACTTCAGGAGAGAGTATGACTCTGGTGAGGAATCTCAATTCCGCTGGAGACTTCAGTCTGGCACCATCAGTTACTGCATCCTTCGGCATACGAACAGCCTTTTGCGAAACCTGCACTTGTGACCCGGTGCGGGGGAAAATCCTGCTTTAGTGACTTTACTGGGGGAAAACACGAGCTTCAGTACTCAATCATTTCTATGAACTCTGCACTTGTGACCCGGTGCTGGGGAGAGACGACATCATTCTTCGATGCTTGATTCCGCCGATGAGGTGACATTCCTTCAGGATGCGCCTGCTTGGGGAAGAGAATCACCTCTACCCGGGGAAGACATATCAATGCTTGCCATCTTGCGTTCAGATTCTACGGAAGAGGGACTACTGAACTCTGCCGGGGAAGGAGGACTCGTCCTGCTCCGGGGATACGCACGGCATATCTGCTGGCGAGGTGCTACACCTGCAACAACACAAACAAACAGACAAGATACCCTCCTCAAAGGGGCCTATCAGGGTTATTATCTCGCGACAATGTCCAGTTAGTTAATTGTTTCAACAATCAATGGGCTTAGGCCCGCAAGTTTATGTATGCGCATTTTATCAAAAACACATCGGCGTTATCATTCGCAAACAAAACAGATAAATGCTAAACATACAAGTAGAATTGCTGAATAATGTGCATTTTATTGATGAGGAACCCCTGAATGGGCAAAAATGTTTTACAACAGAGGCAAGCTCCTGAAATGAGGAAGCCGCGCAAAAAGAAAACATAAATATACATCAGTATATACAAATGTCGGCAATCGAGGCGTAGACGAACACCATGAGTTGATCCCTCTAAGACCCACTCGACTTCGATACTTCTCCGATGCTTCAGCTTTGGAAGAGATTGATTCAGATAAACGGCCCTCTGGTCTTCCGAACCACTAAACAATGAAAGTCCATACGCGGAACGCAGTCATTTGCTTATTCAAATCCCTAACTTTTGCGTGAACCGCCCTTTCGGGTTTTCAGTTCACCGGGATACCCTTTTTTGCCGAAGCCGCCCAGTGTAGGTTTTCGACTTCGCGGGTGTACATTTTTTCAATATATCCCTAATTTTTGCCCGAACCTTTTATTCTGTTTTTGGTTCGCCGGGATGCCCCTTTTTTGCCTGGACTCTCTCTTTTTTGTCCAGCGGGTCGCTTTCAAGCAAAGTATTTTTTAACTGCGTCCGCGTTCACCGGGGATGCAAAATCTTCACCATCCATCGTGGATAACAACAAAGCTCCTCCTGAGAAAACCTTGCTGACGACATACGGCCCTTCGTAATTCGGAGTCCACTTGCCCCGGTGATCGGAGTGTGGCGGAAGAATCTTCTTCAGGACGAGATCACCCGTCTGAAAGCTTCTGGGACGCACCTTCTTATCATAAGCTTTCTTCATTCGG
Source organism: Lathyrus sativus (assembly GCA_963859935.3). Lineage (NCBI taxonomy): Eukaryota > Viridiplantae > Streptophyta > Magnoliopsida > Fabales > Fabaceae > Lathyrus > Lathyrus sativus. Next base: position 143,517,530 of record OZ012739.1, on the reverse strand, counting down.
CTTTGGTACAGGCGACCAAATGCAATCGATGCTAACCTCTTCTCGTCCATCAGGCTGAGCTGGTTCAAGCGATTCGTAACCCATTCTGCCTCATCAAGTTTCACATCAACCAAAACTCGCAAAGAGGGAATCTCCACTTCTAGCGGTAGGACAGCTTCCATACCGTACACCAAGGAGAAAGGAGTTGCCCCGGTCGACGTACGCACCGTCGTACGATAACCGTGCAAGGCAGACGGCAGCATCTCGTGCCAATCTCTATACGTCACAACCATCTTCTGAACAATCTTCTTGATGTTCTTATTGGCCGCTTCAACGGCGCCATTCATCTTCGGCCGATAAGGAGATGAGTTGTGGTGTTCAATCTTAAAGCTCTGGCACAGCTCCTTCATCATCTTATTATTCAGATTCGAACCATTATCAGTAATGATCCGCTCGGGAATTCCATAGCGACAGATGATGTCCCTCTTTATGAACTTAGCTACCACCTGCTTGGTCACATTAGCGTACGAGGCTGCCTCCACCCACTTGGTGAAGTAGTCGATAGCTACCAGAATGAAACGATGACCATTGGATGCGGTGGGCTCGATCTTGCCTATCATGTCAATGCCCCACATGGAGAACGGCCAAGGGGAGGACATGACATTCAAAGGGCACGGCGGCACATGAACTTTATCAGCATAAATCTGGCATTTATGACATTTCTTCGCGAATCTGAAGCAATCCGACTCCATAGTCAGCCAGTAATATCCTGCTCTCAGGATCTTTCTAGTCATGGCATGCCCGCCGGCGTGCGTACCAAATGTGCCCTCATGGACTTCCTCCATGAGCATACTTGCTTCTTTCTCATCTACACATCTGAGTAGCACGAGATCGTGGTTTCTCTTATACAGCACTCCATCAGGATTGAGGTAAACGTTTCCAGATAGCCTCCTCAGAGTCTTCTTATCCTGGGTTGACGCACCCGCGGGATACTCCTTAGTCATAAGGAAGGTCTGAATATCGTGGAACCATGGCTTGCCGTCAGTGGCATCCTCGATTGCGAACACATATGCTGGTCTGTCAAGACGCGAAAGAACAATGCTTGGAGCTTCATTCCAAAGATTGACCTTATACATTGAAGCCAACGTGGCTAAAGCATCAGCCATTTGATTTTCAGCCCGGGGTACATGATGAAGTTCTACTCGGTCGAAGAACGGAAGCAGCCTCCTGGCATAATTCATGTACGGCACTAGATTCGGTTGACGAGTTTCCCACTCCCCTTTGATCTGATTGATTACAAGCGCTGAGTCACCATATATGTCTAGATTCTTGATTCTCAAATCAATTGCCTCTTCTAGACCCATAATACATGCTTCGTACTCGGCTTCGTTGTTGGTAACTGAAAACGTCAGTCTTGCAGTAAACGGGATGTGGGATCCGTGAGGAGTCGTGATGATAGCCCCGATACCACTTCCATAGGAATTAACCGCTCCGTCGAATATCAACTTCCACTGAGACTTCCTATCTGGCCCCTCATCGGGCAATGGCTCATCGCAATCCTTCGCTTTGAGAAACATAATGTCCTCGTCAGGGAATTCGAACTTCATCGGCTGATAGTCTTCGATTGGCTGTTCGGCAAGGTAATCAGACAATACGCTTCCCTTGATGGCTTTCTGAGAGACGTACTGAATATCATATTCTGTTAACACCATTTGCCATCTGGCAATCCTGCCCGAAAGAGCCTGCTTCTCGAAGACGTACTTGATCGGATCCATCTTCGAAATTAGCATAGTGGTGTGATTGAGCATATACTGTCGTAGACGTTTGGCGGCCCAAGCTAATGCACAACACGTCTTCTCCAGCATCGAGTATCGAGATTCACACTCAGTGAACTTTTTACTCAAATAATAAATGGCATGCTCCTTTCTGCCCGTCTCGTCGTGCTGACCGAGAACACACCCCATACTATTCTCCAGAACTGTCAAGTACATGATTAATGGCCGTCCAGCCACTGGGGGTATCAAGATTGGAGGTTCTTGAAGATACTGCTTTATCTTATCGAATGCCTTCTGGCAATCCTCATTCCAAGTAATTGCCTGATTTTTCTTTAACAACTTGAACATCGGTTCACAAGTGGCCGTGAGCTGAGAGATAAACCTTGCAATGTAGTTTATTCGGCCCAGGAAACCACGAACTTCTTTTTCTGTTTTCGGCGCTGGCATTTCTTGGATAGCTTTTATTTTCGCAGGATCAACTTCAATACCTCGTTCACTAACGATAAACCCCAATAACTTTCCGGACCGCACTCCGAAAGTGCACTTGTTAGGATTCAGCCTCAGCTTGAACTTCCTAAGCCTTTCAAACAGCTTCAGCAAATTGACCAGATGCTCTTCCTCCGTTTGGGACTTCGCAATCATGTCATCAACATAGACCTCGATCTCATGATGAATCATATCATGAAACAAAGTTACCATTGCTCGCTGGTAAGTGGCCCCTGCGTTCTTCAGACCGAAGGGCATTACCTTATAGCAGAATGTGCCCCAGGGGGTGATGAACGTTGTTTTCTCCATGTCCTCCGGTGCCATCTTAATCTGATTGTAACCGGAGAAGCCATCCATGAACGAAAACACGGAAAGCTGGGCTGTATTGTCGACCAACACATCGATATGAGGCAACGGGAAATCATCCTTAGGGCTCGCCCTATTCAAGTCCCGATAATCGACGCACATGCGTACCTTACCGTCCTTCTTCGGTACAGGCACTATGTTGGCGACCCACGGAGGGTAAGTGGTAACGGCTAGAAATCCTGCATCCAACTGCTTCTGGACTTCTTCTTTGATTTTTACAGCCATGTCTGGTCTCGTCCTCCTGAGCTTCTGCTTGACCGGAGGGCAATCTTCTCGCAACGGCAAGCGATGAACCACGATATCAGTGTCAAGTCCGGGCATATCCTCATACGACCAAGCAAAGACGTCACTATACTCTCGAAGCATCTCGACCAGTCTATGCTTGACATCATTCTGCAGCGCAGCCCCAACTCTGACATTCCTAATAAGCTCCTCAGAACCCAGATTTATGATCTCAATATCCTCTTCATGAGGCAGAATAATCTTCTCCTCTTGCTTCAACAAGCGGGCCAATTCTTCCGGAAGGTCTTCGTCTTCATCAATCTCATCCTCGGCTTGATAGATCGGGCAATCAAAGTCGTAGTGAGCCGTAGAGGGTCCAGAGTCGATGTCATCTGTTACGTGGATCCTGCAATAACAAGGGTTAAGTTTAAAGCAAGAATATGCAGGTTAGCACGAACCTCGTTGCCATTTTGCTGTTTTTCGAAACAAACATAAAGCATGAATAACAGAGAACACAATATTTGATTACGAAGAAAACGCCTTTTATTTATTAACAAAATGCATACACATAATCCAACAAGGCCCTGACAGTAAAACCACTATGCCCCGGGCAGGACATAGGGTTGTACAAAGATTGTAAAAAGCAAATCATTACTCTTCACTTGTCAGCTCGATAATCTCCTTGATGGTCCAGTTGTGGAGGCGTTCGCCTGGCTTGCTCGGTTGAATCCAGGCGTCAAGATCACAATCACTGTCCCCGCTGTCCTCCGACGTAGCGTTGATACTCTCGAAGATTACTCCTCCCTTGGTGAATAAGATCGGCCCTTTCCCACGAGACGAGCTATCAGACGAGGATGAAGCTTCAGCTCCAGGAGAATACCCTAATCCAAACTTATCCTGTTTGAATGGTATATCCAAGACATGCCCCCAGCCTGGGGTGGAACCAGCTTCGACAACGGCCCTAGCTTCCTTAAACGAGGAGAGGTTCACCTCTTGCTTCTCTGCAACAACGGGAGCTACCTCCTTCACCCTGACGGTTTCAAACGCCTGGCAAAGAGTCTCATGGATCTCACCATCCATTTCAACGTATTTAAAGGACGACAGGTGGCTTACCATGATGTCCTCTTCTCCACAGACTGTCACTATGCTGCCCCCAACAGCATATTTAAGCTTCTGATGCAGCGTGGACGTCACGGCACCAGCAGAATGGATCCACGGACGACCTAAGAGGCAACTATAGGCGGGCATGATATCCATAATATAGAAAACCGCATTAAACGTCTCTGGTCCAACTTGAATTGGCAGGGTCAATTCTCCGAAGACGTGGCGCTTGGTTCCGTCAAAGGCCTTCACGACCAGATCACTGGGCGTGCACAGCAGTCCACGGGTATCCAACTTCATCAGTGCCTTCTTCGGAAGCACGTTAAGCGAGGAGCCCGTATCTACTAGGACATGTGACATAATCGTGCCTCTGCACTCTATCGAGACGTGCAAGGCATTGTTGTGATCTCTTCCCTTGGGAGTCAACTCCAGATCTGTAAATCCCAGCCCATTACCAGCATTGACATGGGCTACTACTTCCTCGAGTTGATTAACTGATATCTCCTGCGGCACGTATGCAGCATTCAATACTTTCAGCAACGCGTTGCGGTGCGCTTCAGAACACAGCAACAGGTTAAGAATCGAGATCTTCGACGGAGTCTGGTGAAGATGATCTACAATCTTGTAGTCACTTTTCCGGATTAGTCGCATGAACTCTTCTGCATCTTTAACCAACAAGTCCTTCTCTGCCCCTGCAGGAACCTCTTCAACAGCTTTACCTTTACCTTTGTCCACAGCGTCAGCCCGGACCACTTTCTCTGCGGCGACCTCTGCCGGCGCGAACACTCTGCCACTCCTGGTGATACCACTGACTTCAGTAAGATTTAGCGCAGTCGATCCGGATGACTCAAGCTCTATCTTCTGACCATTACAATACACTTCGGCGCCATAATGCCATGGGACGGCATTAGTGCTCTCGAATGGGATCGGTCCGGCCCTGGTGATGGTAATAGTAGGCGGACGAGGTGCAGAAATAGTGATTAGGGTGGCGAGGGATGGTAATAGTAGCAACTTCGTCCGCCTGCTTCAGCATGACTTCCCCTGACGCATTCTCAACGCTTCGACTGAACTGCAAAATACCCTCGGTCATCAGACTTTGGATACCTTCGATCAACTGCTCACACCCATCAGGAAGTGTAGCACATGCCATACAAAACTCTCCACATCCGGGAAAGAAGCCTTTCTTTAGCAACTTAGCCTTAACGAAACTCAACGGCGTCTTCAGATCTTTGACATCAGTCAGCAAGTCTGAATTCTCTTCAGTGATAACAGCATTTACTCCGCCTCCCCTATGATGGGGCATTGGATTTTTAGTGACGTTGGGCACGTTGTCAGAAAAGTTGATAACCTTGGCGTCAACCAAGTCCTGGACTTTGTGCTTAAAAGCTTTACAATTCTCAACTGTATGGCCAGGTGCCCCAGAATGAAATTCACAAGTAGCATTGGCATCGTACCCTGGTGGTGGTGCCCCTGTCAAGGGAGCCAACGTCCTTTTCTGAACTAATTGGAGCTGAAGCAGCGTCTGTAGAAGCTGTGCATATGACATAGGAGGAGCTTCCAAATGACGGTTTGCGAGGGGACCCCGATTCTGATATCTCTTGTATCCCGGGTTATTCTGTTGCTGGGGCTGCTGCTGCGGCTGCGGGGGTGCAGCTGGGATGTTTATGCTAGCGATCTGAGACTGAGGGCCCTTGCCCTTTCTCCTAGCATTAGTGACAGCACTGGCATCGCCCTCTCGGCGTTTGCCAGTATAGGGTTTCTTGTTAGCTCCTCCAGACGAGGATGATTCGCCTTGAATCTTTCCAATCTTTATACCATTTTCAACATGTTCGCCCAAAGTGATAAGAGCCGAGAATGTTCCGGACATGCCACTAATCAGCTTCTCATAATAGACTCCGGGAAGGGTAGCCACGAACATTTGTACCAACTCACGCTCAACCATCGGCGGTTGAACCCGAGCAGCCAATTCACGCCACCGCTGGGCGTACTCTTTGAAGCTTTCATTGCTCCGCTGCGAGAGATTCTGAAGCTGAACTCGGTTGGGAGCCAAGTCGCTATTATATTGATAGTGGAGAACAAACGCTTCTGCAAGATCTTTCCACGTGCGCACAGCAGCGGGTTCCAAACCCATATACCATTCAAGCGATGGGCCAGAAAGACTATCCTGAAAGAAGTGCATCAGCAACTTCTCATCATCAGAATAAGCGGACATCTTTCTGTAATAAGATCGGAGGTGAACACGGGGACAAGTAGTGCCCCTATACTTCTCAAAGATAGGCACCTTAAACTTGTGAGGTACTTTAAAGTCAGCAATCAACCCGAGTTTGGACATGTCAACGCCCAATGTGTTCTGATTTTCTATATCTCTCATTTTATCTTCCAGCGCCTTGAACCTGAGTCGAGCCTCAGCAGTCAACTCAGCCTCTACACCTCTCTGAGAGAAAATGTCATCCTGATGGTCCTCCAGCCACGGTTGAGGCACCACCATATTTCCTGCACCAACATTGCCGTTGACCGGCCCCATGGTAACATTGGCTCCCAAACCACCATTGACGGCGCCCGCCGCATTAAGTCCGAGGTTAGTCATAAGATTGCCGTTAGCACTGCCGTTGCCCCCGGCAGCAGGAACAACGTTCTGTGGAGTATCCCCTTGAGGAGGAGTAGGTACGGCCCCGCCGTGAAGTATTCCATTACTATCAACCCTGGAGATGAGAGGTTGGACCAAAGTACGAAGCTGATCTTGCCCATTCGCAACTACTTGCATCAGCTCCATAAAACGATCCATCCGCTCACGAAGCTCCTGAACATCTGACTGTACCTGGTCCATGATTCTCGTTTGATTGGCGCGAGTTGAGTAGCGGTGGATGAATCTTTGATCAATCCTGGAGATCGAAAGCAGCTCGGAACCTGAGTACCTGAAGAACCTGTCAACATCAAAGGTTAGGAAAAGGTAACAGAATGTATGTCATGCAAGAATGCTTCATGCAGATGCATGCGTGTGTCTGCGTGCTTGAGAGATTTCCCCCGATCCTGGCACCTGCTGACAATAACAAGGAGAGGAATCTGGGCCCAATCATGGAAATAGTAACCTCACATAGCAATAGTCAGATTCGACATATCAAGGACCGAGAACTCATACGCAACAGTCTTTCTGAGAACGGCTGCAGTAACACAATGAGAGATCTTGGATCGGGGAAACGGTACCTGTCACAGACACACGCTAATGGAATGATTATGCAAGCTAATGCAAAATGCAGGCATGCAACAATATATCCAGGTGGCTGCTGTGGAGATTCGATGTCAACAGTCACTGATGAGAAGGAAACCCCGATGTAAAACCACTGATCTGATCTGCTGTGAATAACCATCTGGTAGGTTCGAGATCAAACTCCTGCTCTGACAAGAACGAAGGCCTGATAATAAAGACCCCGGATGCAAGATCAAGGAATATCTGTTGATGAAGTCTTCAGACCCCAAATCAGAGATCTGCCCTCTCTAGAACAAATACATAGCTGCTGATGAGATCTTCAAACCCCACTCAAAATCTGCCCTATCAAGAACAAACCACTGATAACAAAGTCCTGATCAAAGCCTGCTCTATCAAGAACAAACAAACACCCGATGATAAAATCCTCTGATCAAACCTTTGCTCTATCAAGAACATCTCTGCAACTGAGAACCCAACATAACTGATTCACTGTCAAGAAAACCAGGTAGTCTGGAGGTCAAAGTTTCCTGCAATATCCCAACCCCACTCACAGGTATGATGGACCTAATCCACGGACAAAGGTACGGCATCCTATGCGGTCGTCAGCGTCACAGACTTTCACGAGTGATAATACGATTCCCAGAAGGAGTGGTATCATCAAGTCATGAAGAGGCCTCTCTTAGCTGACTTCCAAATGATCGGTCCCCAGAGTCGACAATCCTCACGTCTGGACTCCCCTCAGATCCTCAGGACCGGAAAGGAGCACCTCTGCAAGAATCTCGTCTGAGCGCAGATTTTCGTAGGGAACTGTGCCTGCTCAGCAGACAGGTTCGTCTACTACTTCTCCGCAACTATATCTAGGTGTGTACTCAAGCCCAGGTCCGGCTTTTCACTCACAGTAACATCCCTCTCCCACAGCAGCACAGATAATCATATCAAACTGGAAATAAAATGCGGGAAATAAAGTGCGGGAAGTAAAGATGCGAGAAGTAAAAATGCGATAAATAAACGCAACCCAACAAGCAAACACACAAACGATAGGATTGACTCGCGTAGGGGATGGGAAACGGTCCCAGCATAAGGGATGGGAAAAGTCCCTAGATGCTATAATTCCCCAGCAGAGTCGCCAGCTGTCGCTTGCGCGAAAATAAGGTGCCGGCATGACAGAAGAGTCGCCACCTTTCGTTATTTATCCCTCAGAGCGGGAAAGGAAACGATCGGAAAAAACCTGACGAATAAGGGTAAGACAAGGTCATCGCAACCATTGTCTGGGTTCGGGAGTCGGTTACGCAAGGGGAAGGTATTAGCACCCCTCACGTCCGTCGTACTCAACGGGATCCTCGCTTGTTTGCTTACTTGGACGGGTTGGTTATAATCTATCTACCTATCAAGGCTGGCTGAAAAAGAAAAGAAAAATGAAAAATGAAAAATGACTCGGCAAAGCGTCGCACTTTATGCCTACGTATTCCCGTCTGGAACGAGAAATCAGAGTCTACGTAGTTCGGCTAACTACGGGGAGGAAGATGGGGAAGGTTGCTCGCTAGGATATCGCATCCTATGCCTACGTACTTTCATTTGGTATGAAAGATCAGAGCAAACGTAGTTCGGGTAACTACAGGAAAAATGGCTCAACTAGGAGGGAGACTATCAAGTCCTACTGTTATCATGCCATGGATTCATCCTATGGTTGAGGTGTGAACAGGGAACTCCTAGAAGTTGTCATGCATAGGTTTCAACCTAAAAGTCTATCATCAAATCCTCATCAGAGGAAATGAGAGCCCTAAGGGATCATGTCAATGATACACAGAATCAGACAAAAACATCAGCTTTAACAGTAAAATGCATGCAATGCAAGTGAGGGAGGAAATGTGTATGGGGCTTCAGCCTCCACAAGCTCGTCTCGACCTCAAGCCAGTCATGAAATAGCAGTAATCATACTGAAAACAAACAACATGCTATCAAGCAATGAACAGATAAAGGAAATGAAATGCCATCAGGCAAACAAAACACACATGCTTGAGAAAGAATCATCCATTCTCCAATCCTAACCCTAATCACAGAATCCTAATCAAATCTAAGCAAAGCTCTCAAGCAAAACTCTAAACAAGAGAAATCAATCCCAGTCTTCGGGCTTCAGAACAAGCTTACCAAAGAAAGGGAGCTAAGCAAGCAGACTCATAGTGTCTTCCTCAGGAAAGCACTAGGAGGTGTATACTCAGGAGTCATATCCTATGTGGCTCAACCACTGTGATCAGTTTACATTCCTCCTCAGGAGAAATTAAACTCACAAGCAGGCTCCAACATCACTGGATATTTAGGAAATCCTATTTGAACTAGTGGAACTAAGTGAATAGACTCATAGGACCTTCCTCAGGAAAGTACTAGGAGGCTTCCACTTAGGAGTTGCATCCCATGTGGCTCAACAACATGTGATCAGTTTACATTCCTCCTCAGGAGAAATTAAACTCACAAGTTGGCTCCAACATCATTGGATACTTAAGAAATCCTATCTGAACTAGTGGAACTAAGTGAATAGACCCATAGGACCTTCCTCAGGAAAGTACTAGGAGGCTTCCACTTAGGAGTTGTATCCCATGTGGCTCAACAACATGTGATCAGTTTACATTCCTCCTCAGGAGAAATTAAACTCACAAGTTGGCTCCAACATCATTGGATACTTAAGAAAGAGGTGAGAAGAAAGAATGAAAGTCATTCATAGTGCCTTCCTCAGGAAAGTACCATGAACTTCTTTCAAACTTCAGGATCTCAAACCTCACAGACAGGAAACAAGCCAAGCTCTGGGTCTCTGAGTCTTGATCTACAATCTTCACTTCATGATGCTCTCCATCAAGGTCTTCAAGGCAACACAAGCCCCTCAACAAATTCCTCACAATGAACCCCAAAGATGCACAGATAACCACAGGGGGGACAAAATCAATAGGCAACTTCAGAAAATACCTAAAAATACTAAACCAATGGGGAAAAATCTAACAATTATTCACAAGGGTCCTCAACACCTACTCATAACATCTACATAGGCCTCTACCTAAAAATCAAGACAAAACTCAATCAAAGAAAGGAATTCATCACCTAAGCACAACCTAAACCCTAATTAGGATACCCTAAGTCTACCCTAATTAAACTAATCAAAATATTAATTCTAAAATTCTAGAAAAAATCCTATGGGGAACTATGATTCATCATCTAATTGCACAAAAAAGAATGGATTAAAAACCCTAAGGGAAGGTCCTAAAATAATTCTTACAAAATCATGATACAAAATTAAACAATATAAAAGCTATTTTAAAAGAAAAATCTATTAAAATACTAAACTAAAAAATAAAATCCCATTTTTATTTTTAATATTTTCTACACATTTTCATCTAATCATAGGAAAAAGAAGAATTAAAAAATCATTTTTTATCATTTATTTATGATTTAATCAAAACAGAAAAAATAAAAGAAGAAAATAAAATAATTAAATGAATTAAAGGGAGGGGGGGTATGAACAGCAACTCACGCCAGTTAAAATGATTGGGCCAGAAAAAAGGGGGGGGCGAATAGAAAGCTAAGCCCAGAAGCGGTTTAAATGAAACGCCGCGTTTCATTATTCTTTGAATTTTCCCTCCAACTCTCAGATTCGCTCACGACCGTTGGATCTAATGAATTGGTCAAACTCTGGAGCCAATCTAAGGGCTCTCCTTCATCGTCCCAGATGAGACCTAGGGTTTTCAGAACCCTCTCCCATGCACTCAAATCTTCGAGCTCCTCTATCTCTCTCCACACGCCATGATTCAACAAGATTCCAAAACAAAAAATGCTCTACTAAATGCCTAGAACACAGCCATGCGCTCACCTTTCCATAACTCGCCCTAGATAATTCTAACAGAAGGCATCAAGACCATGGTTCAAAATTTTTCTCTGAGATCAACCCTAATTAAACTCAAAACTAAAGCTGCAATCTTGTTCCCTATGCCACCCTAATCAATATAATCCATGTCATGCTGATTAAAATGCCCTAAACAAATAGTTCTTGAAACTTAAAGATTCCTACACCTGTTATGAAACCCAATGAATCGCGCCCTAATTCATGGGGAAGAGTCATCTACCCTAGTGCAACCTTTCTATATCTATGAAACTAACTAAACTGCAATAAATTTAGGAGATAGAAGGTGAAGAAGAAACCTGTCAAGAAGTTATGGTGGAGTGATGTAGAGCACGATTCAAGCCTTGGAATTGCTTCTAGATGATCCTTGGATGATCACCAGTCTTCTGTTTGCAATGGTTGTGAAGGAGATGGCTTGTAGTGGAAGAAAACAAAGTTGCTTCAACTTGAAGAAACCTCTTCAATGGCAATGTATCTCTCTCTTTCTCCTCTGACTTGACTCTCTATCACCAACCTTCATCACTTTCTGATGCACTCTCTATATAATAATCATTGGATGTTTCTAGATTCATCTAGAATGTGGTGGAAACTTCTTGAAATTCTCATGTGATGACAAGTTGGATATCTCATATCTCATATGTTATGCCTTGCAATTTTGTCTTAAAATGTCCTTATGTGAGATATTGAGAAGGGATGAGTGAAAAACAAGTTCATTTTTGGCTTATGTAGGGTTTTTCAACATTGCCTTCTTTTTCAAGTAACAACTTTTCAAAGCATCACCCATTTTTAGACCTCAAATGAAAATTCTAGCTAAACCAATGTTCTCAAAATGGTTTTTCCAATCAAAATGATATATTGGATGACCTATTTTGGATTTGTGGATCTCCCAAATCACTTTTCAATTTCAACTTTTCAAAGTTATAAGCCATTTTTAGTTCATTTTTGACCAATCATGTAATCTCATGCTATGAGCTTTTCCAACAATTTGTGACCTTCTTTCTAGACTTAAAATCACATTTTGAGCAACTTTCATGTTTTGAGTTTTTCCATTTGAGGCTTGGAAATAGGAGTTTTAGGCATTGGCTAAAATGACCTATAACTGACAAATGACCAAAATACCCCTGTCTTGTCCAAACCATAAGTTGAGTTCCACAAATCCAATCAAGGACTTCTACCACTCAAATTAAAGCTAAGAAGATGCTCTTCAACATTCATGTTGACCAAGAAGTCATAGGAATCATCCTACTAGGGCAAAAGTTGTCTGCAAGTTGGGTGACTTTCAAGGACCCAGATTCACACACCTCTGCTGACCTGTAATTTGTCAAAACCATAACTTGAGCTCTGTAACTCCTATCAAGGACTTCCACCACTCAAATTAAAGCTAAGAACAAGCTCTACAACATTCATGTTATGGGTAAGATGATATATCAATCACATCTAGAGCTAAAACTGCCTGGAAAATAGGGATCAAATTAGGGTTTTTCACTGACAATCCTTGGGAACCCTGACTTGAAACTTCTCAAACTCCTCAATCATGATGAGTTGGTCTAGGAATCATCTTTATAACATCTCTATGCATCATTACATGATCTCATGGCCCTTGGATTAGGTCTCAACCTTCTCCAAATCTTCAATTATCCCAGGGTTGACCCAGTCAAAACCCTAATTCTACCACTCATGGTTGAATCTTCTGAATTCTTGCATAATGACCTCTCTGGGCTTCATGATGGCTTTCAAGACATCTAATTGTCTTTCTCAAAGCTTCAAGTTCATTCTCAAAGTCTCAGAATCATCTGAGGAGCACCCACAACTCTCAAGCTATGAAGCACACAACCCTGGTTTCAATCCACTTCCTCTGAAGTTCTCTTGAACTTTCTGATGAAGGTATCTATTTTCAAACACTCAATGAATAAATAATTGTTGGTCAAATTTTGGGGTGCAACACAGCGAACCTGAAGAAAAACACTCCGCTGGTCGGATAAGAGAAACTTCAACTAGTAACTCTGTAGGGGATGATGATGAGGACTGCATCATCACATGTCTCACAGCGAGACCTCGATCGTCTGGCACTAAATCTGAATTACAACTTCAGACTCCTGCTGAGAAACATACCCGAAAGCAAAAGGTTAACCAACCTGATTTATGTTTCATAATGCGTATGTTTGGCGATGGCGTAATGCTCCATACGGCATGGAAATGCTACGCGTTTTGGGAAAATGCAAACATGATAATGTATGCAAATGCAAATGCAGGTTCAGGCTGCTGGGAAAGCTCTGACAAGCTTGCTTCAACACAGCTGTTGAGAGCAAATACCACCCTGTTGGGGATGAACGGATATCACGCAGTATTCTGGCAAAATAAATGCCGGAAATACAACCAACTTTGCCGGGGAGAGATTACACATCGATTTCCACAGGAGGAAAGAATAACACCTGCTGGGAAGATAACTCAGCTGGGGGAAGAAGCGACCCTTCTGGGAGACGACTGTCTGGGTACAGTTTACAAACTCAGAACTACCACTCCGCTGGGGATAATCATCCTGACGAAGGCATGGCGACCTGTGAGGAGAAAGAAAACCATCCTCGGTGGGGATAACACTTCTGAACTTACTATCTTGATTATATGCCGTGGAAATCCTCCCAGCTGGGGATTGAATGCGCACATCTTCGACTCTCTGGGGAGTATAACCTCTGCATGGGATACTGATCTCGACTTGCTGGGGATATCCTGTGGACAACTTCCACGAGGATACTCTTCTGGGGAAACTAATCCCTCCTTCGGTAAGGGATAATCATCGTCCCAACCTCTGGGGATAAGGTGCGTCCCGCATGGGGATTAGCGTCAAACAAAGTCAAGTCTTTCACCACGAACCTCTGGCTGGGGCCACAATTTTCTGATCGTTTGCTTCAAAGGTGAGAACCCTGCAAAACACAAACGAGACAAAACAAATCTATACAACCAAATCTATGTGGGCTAGCGTCTGAGACATTACATCAGTCAATTCGAAGTTTTAGCAATTATTGGCAAGGGCCAGCAAAATTATGCACATGCAAGTTCATCGGAACATTGGCGTTTTCCACATACAAAACAGTAAAGCACAAACATCAAATATTTGAATAACATGTTTTATTAATAAAAGGCCTCTGAATAGGCAAAATTTTGTACATCGGATGCAACTCCTGAAAAGAGGAAGTTACGCACACACCCATACATATATGCACAAAAAATACAAAACAATATTTGTATACATGTCGGCAACGTGGTGCAGACAAACATCACGAGCTGATCCTCCTATGACTCGCCTGACTCTGGCGCTTTCCCGGTATTCGATTTTCGGAAGAGATTGTGTTGGATAAACGAACCCTCAGGTACTCCCAAACCATTAAGCAATGCTGTATCAGATCCGGACCGCAGTCATTTGCTTTTTCAATTCACCGGGATACCCTTTTTTGCCGAAGTCGCCCAATGCAGGTTTTCGACTTCGCGGGTGTACATCTTTTCAATTTTATCCCTAACTTTTGCCCGAACCTTTTATTCATTTTTTACGGTTCGCCAGGATGCCCCATTTTTGCTTGGACTCTCTTTTTACTGTCCAGCGGGTTACTTTCAAGCAAAGTATTTTTTAACTGCGTCTGAATTCACAGGAGACGTAAAGTCTTCACCATCCATGGTAGATAGTAGCAAGGCTCCTCCAGAGAAAACTTTTCTGACAACGTAGTGTCCTTCGTAATTAGGGGTCCACTTGCCCCTGTGATCTGTTTATGGTGGGAGAATCCTCTTCAGCACAAGGTCGCCCGTCTGAAAACTTCGCGGACATATCTTCTTATCGTATGCTTTCTTCATCCGGCTCTGATACAACCGACCGTATGCTAGAGAAGCTAGCCTCTTCTCATCCATTAAGCTGAGCTGATTCAGTCTATCTTTAACCCATTCTGCCTCGTCAAGTTGGACATCTCGTAAAACCCTCAAGGAAGGAATCTCAACCTCCAACGGTAGTACTGCATCCATTTCGTATACCAATGAAAAAGGGGTTGCCCCGATTGATGTGTGTACCGTCATACGATAACCGTGCAAAGCGAAAGGTAGCATTTCGTGCCAGCCCTTATACGTCACAACCATCTTCTGAACAATCTTCTTTATGTTCTTATTGGCTGCTTGAATAGCGCCGTTCATCTTAGGTCGGTAAGGGGAAGAGTTGTGATGTTCGATCTTAAAATTTTGGCACAGCTCTTTCATCATCTTGTTATTCAAATTTGAACCGTTGTTGGTGATAATCCGCTCAGGAATTCCATATCTGCAGATAATATCTCGTTTGATAAATCTGGCGACCACTTGTTTAGTGACATTGGCATATGACGCTGCTTCCTCCCACTTGGTGAAGTAATCAATTGCCACCAATATGAACTGGTGTCCGTTTGATGCCGTAGGCTCGATCTTTCCAATCATATCAATTCCCCACATTGAGAACGGCCACGGCGATGACATCACATTCAGAGGACTTGGGGGTACATGGACCTTGTCCGCATAAATTTGGCATTTATGACACCTCTTTGCAAACTTGAAACAGTCTGTTTCCATAGTTAGCCAGTAATAACCTGCCCGCAGCAGTTTTCTCGTCATAGCATGCCCACCAGCATGTGTACCAAATGTACCCTCATGTATCTCCTCCATGAGCAACTTTGCTTCTTTCTCGTCTACACAGCGTAGCAACACCAAGTCGTGGTTTCTTTTGTATAGGAAACCGTCAGGATTCAGATAGAAATTGCCATCCAATCTCCTGAGAGTCTTCTGATCTCGACTGGATGCCCCAGCCAGATACTCCTTGTTCTTCAGGAAATTCTGGATGTCAAAGTACCAGGGTTGACCATTGGGAGCCTCGTCGATGGCAAATATGAAGGCAAGCCTATCGAGCCGAGAGATAACAATCCGGGGAGCCTCGTTCCAGAAGTTAACTTTATACATTGAAGACAATGTCGCCAAGGCGTCAGCCATTTGATTTTCTGCTCGCGGCACATGATGCAATTCCACCTTGTCAAAGAAAGGCAACAATCTCCTTGCATAGTCCATATATGGTATCAAATTGGGCTGACGTGTCTCCCATTCTCCTTTAATCTGATTCACCACTAGAGC
The DNA here is from genome assembly GCA_963859935.3 of Lathyrus sativus. Taxonomy (NCBI): domain Eukaryota; kingdom Viridiplantae; phylum Streptophyta; class Magnoliopsida; order Fabales; family Fabaceae; genus Lathyrus; species Lathyrus sativus. Next base: position 143,501,377 of record OZ012739.1, on the reverse strand, counting down.
TGAGTCTCCGTATACATCCAGATGTTTGATTCGCAAATCAATAGCTTCTTCCAGACCCATAATGCAAGCCTCATATTCAGCCTCATTATTGGTAACAGGAAAGGTCAATCGGGCAGTAAAGGGGATGTGCGACCCCTGAGGAGTAGTGATAATTGCCCCTATTCCGCTACCATAGGAATTTACAGCTCCGTCAAATATCAACTGCCATTTGGAACCCATCTCTGGTCCTTCGTCCGACAACGGTTCTTCACAATCCTTCATTTTCAGGTACATGATATCCTCGCCAGGAAAATCAAACCTCATAGATTGGTAGTCCTCCACAGGCTGCTCCGCAAGGTACTCTGACAAAACGCTACCTTTAATAGCCTTTTGCGAGACATACTGAATATCATATTCGGTTAACACCATCTGCCATCGGGCAATTCTTCCGGAGAGTGCTTGCTTCTCAAACACGTATTTGATTGGATCCATCTTTGAAATTAGCAGGGTTGTATGATTTAGCATGTATTTCCTCAAACGCTTGGCGGCCCAGGCTAGCGCGCAACACGTCTTCTCGAGCATTGAGTATCTGGACTCACAGTCTGTGAACTTCTTACTCAAATAGTAGATCGCATGCTCTTTACGTCCAGTCTCGTCGTGTTGACCGAGAACACAACCCATACTTTCCTCAAGAACTGTCAAATACATAATCAAAGGTCTCCCGGCCACTGGGGGTATCAAAACAGGAGGTTCCTGCAAGTATTCTTTTATCTTGTCGAACGCCTTTTGACAATTTTCATTCCAGGTCACAACCTGGTCCTTTTTCAACAACTTGAATAACGGCTCGCATGTCGCAGTTAAGTGAGATATGAACCGGGCGATATAGTTCAACCTCCCTAAAAACCCACGCACTTTTTTTTTTCTGTTTTAGGCGTCGGCATTTCTTGTATTGCTTTTATTTTCGCAGGATCAACCTCTATTCCTTTTTCACCCACGATAAACCCCAGCAGTTTACCCGATCTCACCCCGAAGGTGCACTTGTTAGGGTTCAGTCTCAACCTGAACTTCCTAAGCCTTTTGAACAGTTTCAGCAGATTAACCAAATGCTCCTCCTCCGTCTGGGATTTGGCAATCATATCATCAACATAAACCTCGATCTCTTTATGCATCATGTCATGAAAGAGAGTCGTCATAGCACGTTGATATGTTGCCCCAGCGTTCTTCAATCCGAAGGGCATCACTTTGTAACAAAATGTTCCCCAAGGAGTAATGAAAGTAGTCTTCTCCATGTCTTCTGGAGCCATTTTGATCTGATTATAGCCGGAGAAGCCGTCCATGAAGGAGAATACAGAGAACTGAGCAGTGTTATCGACCAGCACATCGATGTGAGGAAGTGGAAAGTCATCTTTCGGGCTCGCCCTATTTAAATCACGGTAGTCTACACACATTCGCACTTTACCGTCTTTCTTCGGCACTGGCACAATATTAGCGACCCATGAGGGATATTTTGTAACAGTTACGAAACCAGCATCCCACTGTTTTTGAACTTCCTCCTTGATCTTCACAGCCATATTCGGCCTAGTTCTTCGGAGTTTCTGCTTAATAGGCGGGCATTTCTCTCGCAGTGGCAGATGGTGAACGACCATATCCGTATCCCACCCAGGCATATCCTCGTACGACTAAGCAAATATATCACTGTCCTCTTTGAGCATCTCAACCAACCTTTGCTTGATGTCGCTCTGCAGCGCAGCCCCTATACGGATGTTTCTCACAACCTCTTCCGACCCCAAATTGATAATCTCGATGACTTCCTCATGAGGCAAAATGATTATTTCTTCTTGTTTCAATAACCAGGTCAACTCCTCTAGTACGTCACCATCTTCAACAATCTCTTCCTCAGCCTGAAATACCGGGTGCTCGAAGTTGAAGTGAGTCATAGGCGGTTCATAGATGTCATCTGAAATAGTAATCCTGCAAAGGAAATGGTTAAATGCTTCAAAACGCATACAAAGAAAATAACCACGTTGCCATTTTATTGTAAAAGATAAAAAAATAGGAAAAACAGGGATCACAACATTTGTATATGAAAAACGCCTTTATTTCATGATTCAACAATATAATGTACATAACCAAATGGCCCTAACCAAAATCACTATGCCCCGGGTAGGACACTGGATTATTCAACAATTAAGAAAACAAATCATTACTGTTTAGTTGTCACAGGAACAGTTTCCCGGATAGACCAATTGCAGAGACTTTGTCCTGGCACGCTTGGCTTGATCCACGCGTCTATATCACAGTCGCTATCTCCTTCTTCAGAATCGGAAACAACATTGATAGTCTCAAAGCTCACCCCATTTAGTGTGATGGTTATCGGTCCTCTGAACTTGGGCGCTCCTAAAGAGGATTTTGATGACGAAGGATGATATCCAAGGCCAAACTTATCATTCTTCACGGAAATCTCCAATACCTTCCCCCAGCCCTTGGTTTTGCCTGCCTGCACTAGAGCTTGAGCCTCTTTGTAAGACGACACTACCACATCTGATATCTTACTTGGCACCGGAGCTTTGTCCTTAATTCGCAACCCCTCAAAGGCTTGACAGGGTGTTTCATGTATTTCGCCGTCGACCTCCACATATTTGAACGAAGACAAATGGCTAACCAGAATATCTTCCTCTCCACAAACTGTGACGACACTATCCCCAATCATATACTTCAACTTTTGGTGTAACGTGGACGTGACTTCCCCGGCAGCATGAATCCATGGGCGCCCAAGAAGACAACTATACGCTGGCTGGATGTCCATTATATAGAACTCAGTTTCAAATATTTCAGGCCCCACCTGCAACGGTAATGTTATTGATCCGAAAACCGACCTCCTCGTTCCATCGAACGCCCTCACCACTAAGTCACTGGGCGTGCAGATAATCCCCCTGATATCCAACTTCATCATGGCTTTCTTCGGTAGCACATTCAGGGAAGATCCAGTGTCTACTAAAACGTGGGACATGACCGTGCCCCCGCATTCGACTGACACATGCAATGCCATATTGTGCTCTCGCCCTCTCGGAGTTAAATCAAAGCCTGTGAAACCCAAACTGTGCCCCGCGTTGACATGCGTCATCACCCCTTCTAACTGATTAACAGAAACCTCTTGAGGAACGAACGATGTGTCTAGAATCTTCAGCAAAGCGTTCCGATGGGCCTCGGAACATAACAACAATGATAGGATGGAAATTTTTGACGGCGTTTGCTGGAGGTGCTCCACGATTTTGTAATCACTTTTACGAATGAGCCTCATAAACTCCTCCACATCCTTAAGCGACGTTTCCTTTTCATTCGACTGAGAAGGACCACCCTCAGTTACCTTGGCTTTACCCTTGGCTACTCTTTCTGCCTCTACCTCGGGTGACGTGAAGATTCTTCCGCTTCTGGTCATACCCCCTGTTCCGACAACATTATCTACAACCCCAGCTGGTTGTCCATTGACTTCAATTTTCTTACCGTCGCAATATACCTCCAACCCGTAAGTCCACGACACTGCTTTAGTACTCTCAAAAGGAACTGGTCCTGCTTTAGTAATTGTGATCGTCGGCCGCCTGGCAGGCGCCGTTATCGTTATTGTTTTTCTCGGAATTGTCACCGTAGCAACATCATTCAGCTCATCACACAACGCCTCTACAGGCCTTTCAACCTCGGTTCTATCGAATTGCAAGGTACCTTCATTCATCATAGCCTGAATACCCTGCCTCAACTCATTAAAACCCTCTGGCTATATCCAACAATCCAAGCAAAATTCATCACACCCCGAGAATACACCCCCTCTTAACAACCTGCTTTTAATCTCACCCAACGGTGTCTTCAGCTCATTGACATCCTTCACTAGATTCAGATTCTCTTATGTCAAGATGGTGTTTGCCCCGTGATTGGGCATAGGCTGTTGTACGATATTTGGACCCACCTGTCCAAAGTTAATAGCTTTGCTATCCAATAAATCCTGAACTTTGTGTTTAAATGCCTGACAAGATTCTATATCATGCCCGGGTGCCCCGGAATGAAATTCGCAATGCTTGTTGGCATCGTATCCGTAAGGAAGTACTGCCCCAGTAGGCGGTGCCAAAGTCCTCTTTTTGACCAAGTTCAAACCTAGCAGAGTCTGAAGGAGTTCTGCATACGTGGAAGGAGGTGCGTCGAACACTCTTTTCACTCTCGCGTTCTGTACCCTTCTCTGACCAGGATTTTGTCCTTGTTGTTGCTGTGGTTGTTGTTGTTGTGGCTGTCTTTGTTGAGGAAGCGGGATAGTGACGCTAGCTATCTGTTGCGGCTGAACATACTGATGTCTTCCTCTGCCCCTGCCCCTGCCACCAAACACGGCGCTAGAATCACCTTGTCGTCTACGACCAAATGCTTTTCTGGCACCTCCTGTAGAAATAGACTCACCTGCTTGGAACCTTCCAACTTTAATCCCGTTTTCAATCATCTCCCCCATAAGAATCAAATCTGAGAAACTGCTTAATGACACACTAAACAATTTTTCGTAGAACACCCCCATAAATGTCCCAATGAACATATCGTTCATCTCCCTTTCAATTAAAGGAGGATGCACCCTCGTTGCCATATCGCGCCACCTTTGCGCATACTCTTTAAAGCTTTCACCGTTCTTCTGTGACAAACCCTGCAATTGGACCCGGTTTGGCGCCAGGTCATTGTTGTATTTATAGTGTGTCACGAAAGCATCAGCCAACTGCTTCCAGGTTTTAATCTGCGTGGGTTCCAGCCCCATATACCATTCTAGTGAAGGTCCTGACAAGCTGTCCTGAAAGAAATGCATGAGCATCCTTTCGTCATCTGAATATGCAGACATCCTTCTGTAGTAAGAGCGGACATGGACCTTAGGGCAGGTGACCCCTTTGTATTTGTCAAAAGTGGGAGCCTTGAATTTCAACGGCACCCTCAGCCCTGGTACCAAGCCCATTGTAGTCATATCCAAGCCGGTGGAGTTCTGACTCACTACCCCCTTCATATGTTCTTCAAGCATCTTGATCCTCTGCACAGGATCAACAGGTCCTTCAAATCCCATGCCTCTTCCAGAAAAGGCGTCCTCTTGGCAGTCTTCGCCCTAATTCACATTTCCATTTCCATATCCGTCGTAACCAGTGTTGCAACCAAACCCTTGCTGATTGGTCACGGGACCTCGTCCCCCATTACCGAAACCCTGGTTAACCCTAACAGGTCCAAACCCAGTGTTGACAGGAATCACCCCAGCACCATTCATATTACCAAATCCATCATACCCTTGGTTAGCGTTACCAAGACCGTCGTAACCGAAACCCTGAGTGTTGAAGCCGAATTTCCCGTCCTGATTGACGTAATCAAATCCCTGATCATTGTAGCCGAAACCATTATTGTCGAAACCATTACCGCCATTGTTGTTACCACTGCCTTGGTTGGCGTCCCCAAATCCAACATTGTTAACAACAATCTCATTTCCATTCCCTGCGTTGCCGTTGCCAGCACCAGCGTCATTGTTTACAACCACAACCGGTGGGGTCACTACAGGTGGAACCACGGGCGTAGGGGGCCCATCCTCCGGAATAGTCTCAACGTGCACAGAATTGTGGTCGTTATTGCCATTCCCGTTAGCCCGCGTCAGCAGCGGCTGCACCAAAGTCTGGAGGCTCTCCTGGCCCTTAGCAATGCTCTCCATTGCTTGCATGAACAGATTTAGCTTCTCGCGGATTTCCTGCATCTCCACTTGGACTTGATCCATGATTCTCTTGCAGTTTTTTCGGGTTGAGTAGCGGTGGACTCTTTGTTCGTCAATCCTGGACAACCTGGAGATGCAGGAAATGAGATACATATTCAAGAATACCGGTCATGCAATATGTGTGCAGATGCAATTGTGTAAATATGCTACAGGTTATATTCCCCCCGATTCTAGTTTCGGAGAGAAGGCCATCACGACAATGGAGTCCCTATCAAGCGAGCAAGAAATCAGAAAATCCTCATATATAAACAAAGGCCAATAGGCTGAGTACAAGAGCACAAATGAACACAACTGAAGAGACCTCGGCCAACAAGCCTGGCGATGGTCAAAATACAAGTATAATCAACAGCAATGTAAAGATAAATCAGGCCAAATGGCGTGCTCTGACGTCCTCCAATATCCTCAGCGTCTCCGAATGCCCTAGTCGGGAGATCAGCTCCTGTATCAGTAAGGCATGCCGCTCGGTAGTGGATCTCAGCTTTTTTGCATCGTCCTGGCAGGTTCCTTCGCCAGAACTCTCGTCAAGTCTGTACCTCTTGGAATCGGCCTTCACTTCATAACCTCTCGGCTTCTCGTCAGGGCTACTTACTTTAAGCTCAACAGCGCTCCTAAGTGATGTCTCTTCGGCAATCTTTGCGTCTTGGGCTCTAATCTGTGCCTCTAGCGTGGCAATCTGCAGCTTCAGTTCATCTTCACGCTCCTTCCGCTTGGTAAGCATGGAATTCCACGAGGCTTCCCACTTGCTGATACGAGCATAAGCTTTGCTTAAAAGTTCCTTCTTGGAAGTAAGCACCTTGCTAACACCGTTCAAGGCTATTCCCACTTTTTCTTTCTTGTTGGTCTCCTCCGTCAACTCTGAACCCAACCTGTTAATCAATTCAGTCTGTTCCTTCACAGTGAAGGTGGCTTCATTCTTCTCACGACGTAACTGGAAGATCTCCTTCTCTAACTCATCATTGGCTTTCTTCAATTCTTCGTTATCAGCCAACAATTTGTTATACTTCTCACTCTCTTCTGAAGTAGGTACCTCAATCATTGGAAGATACATGGGTTTCGCAGCAGGATAAGGCATCAAAGAAGTACTAGCTCTCTCGCGGATCCAAGCCAAATAAGGATCATAAGCTCTGCTGTTGCTCTTACCGAGCAAAGCTTTCCCGCTCTTATGGATGTTAGCCCATGCATGTCTCAATCTGATCAGAACAGCTGTGTCTAATAAGCCCGTGAGATACAGAGATTCCTTTATCTCCTTCTCAATAGGAGTGTCTCTCAAAGCATAACCGAACTGTCTTACCAGCAACGAAGGGTTATAGTTAATACAGTCTTTCCGTCCAATCAAGGGGACATTCGGAAAGCCACTGCAACTATATATAATATCAGTACTCAGCATACTCCGATCAAACCAAATGATATTCTCAGCAGACAGCCCCATCAACCGGGAAGACCAATCCGAAGTATCGACAGCATCGACAAAAGGCCCTGTCTTCGGAAGATGCCCCTGGAACCACCTGTACAAGAGAGGAAGACAGCAGGAAACATTCTTTCCACGACGTTTCTCATTCTTGTAGTGAATCGAATGATAAACATCGCCCAAGAGAGTAGGAACTGGATTCTTCGAGGCAAGAATCAAGAAGGCCTCTGAGTCGAAAAAATCTGGCACATTAGGAAACAAGACAATCCCGTAGATGCAGACAGCTAGAATGGCACTGAAAGCAACCCAACATCCACTCTTCGTGCACTATGTAGCCTTCTCAACCAGGACAGACAGGTGAAAACCATAAGCTCCGTTCAGCTTGACCAAGCCCCCAGGGAACTCAGAAGCGTCTAGACTGACAATCTCAGCGAGTGTAGCTAACTCAGGCTCAGCATCAACATGTATAAAGTGCATCTGGTCTAACACAGGAACTCCCAACATCGCAGAATACTCCTCCAAAGTGGGTGCCAGAATGTAGTCGGGAAATAAGAAACATCTCAGCTGCGGCTCATAAAACTGCATCAAAGTATATACCCCAGTCGTCTCAAATGCTGAAGGTCTGTACAACAAACTAAGTAATCTCCCATAAGATACTCTGAACTCAGCCCTCACCCTCTCATCTGCTAGGGCAACCAATCCCAGCAACGAACTGACATCTGGCGAATGCAACCGGTAAGCAACTGTCCTCTTCAGGGACTCCATGTCTGGCTAGAGGATATACTAGAATCAGAGGGGGAATGATCACACCTGCAACATAAATACATGTTAATGAAATGCAGTCATGAAAATGCACATGCATATGCAAACAAGGGACCAAGTGCAATGCTGATGAACTGTGCTGCTCTGTACTGAAGCCTGAGAATCATCAAATCTTCAACTCAAACCAACCACTCAAAAGAACCCTGCAACCACATCTCACTGACAGAGATAAACCAGGTATTCTGAGGTCAAAGGTTTCCTGCAAACAGCCCTACCTACCCCTCACAGGTATGAACTTAACTCGCAGACGAGGTACGACATCCTATGCGGGTTCAACGTCACAGACTTTCAAGAGTAATGATACGATACCCAGAAGGTGTGGCATCATCATCCCTTGAAGCGGCCTCACTTAGTTGAATCCCAATTGATAGGTCCCCAGAGTCGACAATCCTCGGGTCAAACAACTTGTCGAGCCCTAAGGGCCAGGCAAGAAGCATCAAAGAGAATCTCGTCCGAGCGTAAATTTCGTGGCTAGCTGGTGCGAGCTAAGCAAGCAGGCTAACCACTACTCTCTACTTCTAAGTCTAGGTGTAACCTCAAGCCCAGGTCTGGCTTATCTCTCAATAGATTAACCCCTTCCCACAGCAGCAATACCAATATAAAGCTGATAATAAAATGCGGAAAGTAAAGACAGAAAGGTAAATCTATACAACACCCACGACGGGAAAACAAGCGCTAGGATCGACTCGCATAGGGGATATTCCTGTCCCCAGCAGAGTCGCCAGCTGTCGCTACTGCGAAAATCGGCGCCGGCTAAACAGAAGAGTCGCCATCATGCGTTATTCATCCCAAAGGAGGGAAAGGAAACGCTCGAAGTAAACCTAACGCAAAGACGGGAAAGGAATGGTCATACTAACCAAATCCTGGATTCGGGAGTCGGTTACACAAAGGGAAGGTATTAGCACCCCTCACGTCCGTCGTACTCGTCGAGATCCACACTTGTTTTCTAGTACGGATTGTTATTCTATCTATGCTAAAGGTCAAGGGTTAAAAGAAAAGAAAATGACTCGGCAAAGTATCGCACTTTATGCCTACGTATTCCCGTCTAGAACGAGAAATCAGAGTCAACGTAGTTCGCCTACCTACGGGAAAGGAGGGGAAGGTTGCTCGCTAGGATACGACATCCTATGCCTACGTACTTTCATACAGCATGAAAGATCAGAGCAAACGTAGTTGTCATACCCCAAATTTGTCCTACCTTTTTTCAAAATTTTTATTTGCCCGATTTTGTTTCTAATTTACCTCGCTTATACAGCGTAGCGTAATTTTCAGCAAAAACAGGCATTTTCACCTTGTTGCCCAATAAGTCTTAGACACGTGGCATTTTTACTTATTAATCGTTATGTTTTTATTTTAAATAATGTAATATATTTGTAATATTAATTAACTAGAATAGATTTTTAATTAGAAATAGGATTAGATTCTTTTCAGTAGTAATTAAATTAGAACTTTATTTAAAGTTTATAATTAGATTTTTTTAATATTAATTAAGTTAGAATTAGTTTTTATATTAGTTAGAATGTAGTTATAAGTTAATTAATTAAGTTAGCAAATAGAAACAGAATTTATTTAAAAAAAATAGAAAAAAAGAAATTAATAAAAAAGAGAGATAAGACTTAGAATTGAAAGGGGCTTGTGTTTCGGCCCATGAAACGGAATAACGGAGGGAGCTGGGTATAAAAGAGAGCTGAGGGTTTTTTACTGCTCATGGAGCAGACCTAGCCGCCGGACACCATCATCATTTCATTCTCTAATCTCTCCCTCACCTCACATTAAACGATTCCGTCCCACTCTCCGTTTCCCCTCAAAACCCTCCGCCATTAACTCCCTCCATCGCTACCATCAAAAAAGCCCAAACCAGCGTCGTCGCAATCTCTTGATCCACCGCCACTCGAAGATCTGTTCACCATGCCAAAGTTATCTTCCAACAAAATGCAGTGAAGCTTCATCACCTCTTACAAATTGAAGGACCGGTTCAAAAGTGAAAAAACAATTGGATTGGGGCTTCATCTCGTGAGAACTAGAGCTCGCGAGAGCTTCGGTTGTGACGCAATGGTCAAAGTACACCTTGCTTGATGCTATGAGGACGAGAGCATTTACCAGTACGGCGTGAGGATTCAAAGTCTCAGTATCGTTGAACTTCAACAGTAGCAGCGTTGTTTTATTCTTGCACAGACGCAACAACAGCCTTCGACGTCACGCTTCGGCTCCGTTGACGGCAAACCACGTCACGCAGCAGCGTTCACAACATATTCTTTCTGTCTTCTTTTTTCAGGTTTATCGCATCCTAAACGGCGGTAACCGCAACTAATTACTTGTCTGTTATTAATTACTTGTGCAGGTATTGAGTCAGACATAGAGTAGGAATTGATTATGTAAGCTTTGATTCTGTTTGTGAGTTGAGATCAGGCCGGACGGCGGATTCGTTTCGGGTCGATTCGATTTTAGAAAATTTATTTCCCAAAGTTGTTGTTCAACCACCGGCTGTGCTCATGTTGCTGCCAGAAGTTTTCCCTAATAATTTTGTATCGTCTCCAAAGAACAACAAAAATCTCGAATCATCCAACGAGTTACCTCGCGAGCTCTTGCTGCCGCCGCTACTTTTGAGTTCAACTTAGATCGACTGCATGTCGAAAGAGGAGAACATTCAATGCAGGATTTGGTTTCAGAAATAACAGCTTCAACTTCGACTTCGTCTCTGATAGCTCATTCACAGCAACAATTCGCAGATCCTCATGAGATTTGTGGTTCAAATCACTCTCTTCGATTTCCATTCAAGGACAACACCGCCAGCTTCGATACTCGCTCGGTTTCATACCATAGTTTCACAATAACTTTGACATTGAAAAGCTCCAGGTATCCATTTCGCAGCAATGTCATGATTCAGCTCGTAGCAGCAGGCGTTTTCGCTTCTGGTGTGAAGTTGAATCTGAGATCCAGACTCAAGTTTGGTTATTGTCGCAACTTTTTCGTATTATATGGACGCTGGTCTCCTGCCTTCGAGGAGCCGACATTTCTAACACTGAACGAAATTTGATGTCAAGCAATGTTTGGAGACGTTGTTAGCCTTATGGAGAAGCACAAAATTTTTGCGGCAACACAGATTAATCTTTGGTTTCTGCGGCAGCTCGGTTTGAAGCCATCAGCTGGGAACGTTTAGTAGCAATGTCGAGCCACAACTGAGGCTTTAGATCTCCGCTCATAACAAGTTACGACAACTGCAGTCGACAACCACAATAGCAACCACAATGTTGGTTTAAGCTTGATTCATGTGCACAATTGGAACAATACAGAGCATGTCGGTTTGACGAATGCAGTAACAGGTTTCTGGTATCAGAATAGAAAGTGGGTGTTGAGAGTCACTCATGTCTGCAATTACAACAAATTGAGCGGCATTACCGGAAACAACAGTTTACAGCTAGCGCAAAGTGTCGCGGTTCCGACGTTATTGGCTTTCGTTTTCGACCGCAACACAACAGTTCAACAACAAATCCAGCAATAACAATGTCGCGAAAATCTCGTCGGTAATCTTCGAAACTGTTTTGGAAAATTTGTTAAAGTTATGTCTGATAAGCTAGATAATTGTTCTGTTGTTTCATTGTGTGATTTGCTGCATTATGGATATTTATTCTCATGATTAAGTTGTGATTAGATCTAGCTACATTTCAATATGTGAGTTGATAATTTTATGACATTTTGAACTTGGTATTAATTTGTTTCACTATGTTACATGGGATCATTGTCATGCAGTTGTTTTAAATATTGTTTCTTCCAATTACATACGGTGGCATCAATTTTTCTTGATGAATATGGTGGGAGTTAAATGGTTGTTTTGTTTTGCAGTATGTATATTTTGAGATATAAGTTCTATTTTGTTTAAAGATTTTTTCAATGTTTAATTTAGTCTTGTATGTTGATGGCTTAAATAAATATGGCCTGCATGTTTTTTTCACAATTGGCTTTGCTTGTTATGCCACTAATTTTCTTAAAGCTCAACCGTTAGTTTGTTTTCATAATTCAATTTCCTTAAGAAATTTTTACTGACACTGATGTTAAGTTTTGCCAATAATAATTGATACAAATCAAAGCATGTTACACCATTTTTTTTTGTTAGATTGTTAATATTGAAGGCTAACATTTTTTTCTCTCATTGACTTAATAATTCTAACAGTTTTATTTAATTTAATAATTAATTAATTTGTGAACTAAGTTTCATTAATTTGGTGATTAATTTTTATTAAATTTTATTAACTATTTAGTTAATTACTTATTCTTATTGATTAACGTTATGTTTTTGTTTTCACCTCAATTAGTTTGTTTAATTAAATCTTAATTAACTAACTTGTACATAAACAAAAATTAGATTTAAAATATTTTCTAAACATAAATTAAAGTCACAATTTATTCTAGTAGTATTTCTAAACCCTTTTTAATTAAATAACAAAAGTGGTGGGCTCTTGGGGTCCAGCATCCCTTGAGTCTTTGAATGACCGCTCTCGAGGCGCACGCCCTTGAGTTGTGGTTATCCCGTCTTTCAGTTTTCAAATTATTTTTCGTTTAATTTAATTGAATTTCTAAAAGATAATTTTTAATTACTTTTAGATATTTTCATAAGAAAATTCAAACTATTCTTTTAAAAAAAGTTTCAAAATCATCACCAAATAATATTTTAAATATTAACACTTTTCAAAAAAATATACTTTATTAATTAAGTTAAGATATTAAACTTTTTCTTCAAAACAATTAGTTATGATTGATTTTTCTCAAAACTTTACAATTGATTAATTAATTCTATAAAAATTAAGACTATTTTTCTTAATTAAATTAAACTATTTCCTTAATCAAATTCCAAAATAATTGAATTCTTGGATCTCGCCTTCCTTGAATTTTTAAGCAACCGCTCTCGAGGTGCACACCTTGAGTTGTGACCCTTCCGATCTTATTTTTCTAGAATACCTAGCGCGCCTAGTCCGAGTACGCTAAACTATTCAAATTATTTTCTAAATCAAATCACGAAAGAATCGAGTTCTTGGAGTCGCGCATTCCTCGAATTTGAGAGTGACTACTATAGAGGCGTATGCCTTGAATGGTGTCTCGTTCGAACTTTCGTTTCTAAAATATTTCCATAATTATTTGGACAAGTATTCACTGTCCAACAAACACTATTTCATGACTAATGGGATGAAAAAGGTGTTGTTGGGATCTAGCATTCCAGCGATATCCCGACTAATTGATTACGAGGCCGACGTCTCGCTTATCGAATAGTCGTCATTCCTCCTTAAATTTCCAACCCGTCTAACCTCGTTCCTCATCTTCGTGCGATCGAGTCTGAACCCCAGTATGTCTCTAAACCATACGTCAAATTCAAAATTATTTTCTTAACTAAATTGCGAAAGAATTGAGTTCTTGGAGTCTCGCACTCCTTGAATTTTTGAGTAACTACTCTTGGGGCGTACGCTTTAGGTCGTGGTTCGCTCGACCTTTCGTTTATAAAACACGTGCCCTAATTATTTGGACAAACATCGTTATTGTCCATTCAAATACACTTTCACAATTAATTGAGTGAAAAAGGTATCATTGGGACCTAGCATTCTAATGATATCCCGATTAATCGATTGCGAGACTGACGTCTCGTTTATCGAGTAGTCGTCATTCTCCCTTAAAATATTCAACCCAACTCTCTTCTCTCGCCCCCGCGCGATTGAAACTTTCTCAAACATATCTCGAATTTAGTCGAATGAAAAAGATATAGTTGGAATCTAGCATTCCAATAATATCCCGATTAATCGATTGCGAGACTGACGTCTCGTTTATCGAGTAGTCGTCATTCTCTCCTAAATTTTCAACCATTCCAACTCTTTTCTCGCCCCCGTGCGATTGAATCTTTTCAAAACATTAGTTCTTCGCCCTCGTGCGATTTCTAACCCAAACTATTTCCGAAAGAATAGAGTTCTTGGAACCTCGCATTCCTGGAATTCCTGAGTGACGGGCTCTTAAGGCACGCTCTTAGGTTGCTTGTCAATCACTTTTTCGTTTCTCAGCACAACTTCAAACACAAATTTCGAAGTTAGTTGAATGAAAAAGGTGTTGTTGGAATCTAGCATTTCAATAATGTCCCGATTAATTGATTGTGAGGCTGACGTCTCATTTATCAAATAGTCGTCATTCTCCATCAAATTACCTAATCAAACTCATATTTCTTGCCCCCGTGCAATCGAAACCTTAAAATTATTCAAATATATCCCAAACCAAAACATCCAATGCGATAAACACAAATTCCTCGCCCTCGTGCGATTTCCAACCAAAACACCTTTTGTCAAGAACATTGTTTAATCCATTTTTTCGCGCATAACAAACTAGTGCTTCAGCCCCCCCCCCCTAGCGAGCAGACAAGCCAACGTTTAGCAGTTAGAATGCGACCTAAACACTCGTTCATTTACCAACCTTTTACCGTATTTAGCCGAACTACGACTGCTCTGATTCTTCATTCCCTCTTGAATGTAAGATACGTAGGCACAAGATTGCGATGATCTTGGCGAGCACAATCCCCTCTTTACCCGTAGTCCCACGAACTACGAATGCTCTGATTTTCCACTTCTTACAAGTGAAGATACGTAGGCACAAGGGCCCCAATCCTTGGTGAGCACCCTATCTATAAACCACCATTCCCCCTATAGGAGAAACCTCAGAAGAAAACAAACAAGCGTAGTTAACTTTACTCTCGAATCGATCAAGAGGTTCCCGTTGAGTACAACAGATGTAGAGGGTGCTAATACCTTCCCTCTGCGTAACTGACTCCCTAACCTAGAATATTGGTTGTGATGACCATGTTCTTATCCCTTTAAAGGTTTTATCTATATTTTCCTATTCCATCCTTGGAATGAATAAAGTTCGGTGGCGACTTTGTTTTGAATATTATTTTCCGCGGCCATCGCGAGGATCGTATTTTTCGAGGTACGACAGATGGCGACTCTGCTGGGGATCATCATTGCCCTATGCAAGAGAGAGTCAAGCCTAACTTGACTCGATTCGAGTACTGACCTTTTGCTTAACTGTTTTTCTTTATGTTTATTTTCTCCTATTGTTTATTACTTATTTTCTCTTTCTATTGTATGTTGTTTATTATATCTGCCTGCATCTGCCTGCTGGATTCGGGGATAGCATTGCAAGTAAAGCTTTACACCCGAGCTTTGGAAAGAGAAGAGAGAAAACATAGTTTAGAATTGGTAGTAATTAGTGTTAGTCCCCAAGGACTCGCTCCTTGTGTGCCTAGCATGAAAGCTCCTCCAGAATAGACCTTTTCGTAGATCCTATCGTAACGCAGCTAGCCTGTTGCACGATTTGATTCATGAAGGGTCCATGACTCTGGGAACCACTCTTATAACCAGTTTCTATATTGGTAGTCGTGTAACGTTAGTCTCCGAGGACCCGCTCCTCGTGTGCCTAGCATGAGGACTTCGCTCAGGAGAGACCCTATCGTACTCTCGTTATAATACAGCTAGCCTGTTGCGTAATGTTGATGCGATTGGTGTCCGTGATCTTGGGAACCTTATCCATCAACATAGAAGCTATCCCGTGAGTGGGTCTGTGGGTATAAAATCTAGAACTTACCTTGTATAGTCTACCGGTTAGGGCGCTTTGACTTGCTTATGTTGTCCTGGATCCTGTTTGCACCTGCATTCGCATATCACTGCATCTGCGTTTCATTTGCATCGTATATCATATTCCAAAACCAAAAAAAGCCTATCCACCCTTTATCCATAATCCGCGGTTGATTTCCCGACACAAGTAATGAACTTGACTTAGTGCTGGAAGACCATGAAACACTTGAGACAGAATCAAGTTGAGCTAAGAAAAGACGAGAACAACACAGAAGGCAATATGAAACAGCTGCCAGAAGTTAGCCCAACTGTGAAGCAAGGAAGAAGAGCTCAGTTCCTCAATACTGGCAGTTTCCTTATCATTTTTGTGCATTTGTAGTTTCCTTTATGCTAAGTGCTATTTGCTTTTAGACATTGTTTCTTATCAATGGTATTGTTAATGTGATGATTATGCATGCTTTTGATCAAATTCATTCGTATCCACTCATATTTTCTCACTTGTTGCAAAAAATCACAAATTTTTTTTTTCTCCACTCCTTCATCGCACTGCTGTTTAGCAAAGATCTGAGGGAGGATGACGAAAACTAAATACCCATAATTGTTGATATTATGCTTTTGGATAAAATTCTGCTGATGATGTACAGGCATTGATTCAACCCCTCATACACTGGAGAGATAAGGAGTTAGTCCCTAGTCAACCACTTCGAGCCTAGAAGTAAGAGTTTCCTTCGGATTGCTAAACCCTTACATTTAACCTGGGGAATGGGTAGTGTTTAGTTAACCTGATTACGCACTTGAATCACAAGACAACATCCAAAAGACATGACGGTTGTTCATCAATAACCAATGACTTGGCAGTCACAAATCCTCCAACAAAAAAAAGAAATAAAAAGCCTGCTAGGTCGAACACCTCAAAAGGAGACTTAGGCAAAAATCAAGGCAATCCCAATGGATCTGACAAGCAAAATCAGTCCATGCAAAAGTTAGGGATCAAAAGAAAAACAAAAGAGGTCCTCAAACCCTCGACAAAAAAAAACAACAAAATAAGATTCAGTGGCCACCCAAATCAAGGGGCACTGACATCCATCAAAGAGCAAAATAAGGTGACTGCCATCTCGAGCGAACCTTAAACCATCTAGCTTATATCGTCAAACAGGTGCAAAATTAACTGAACGTAGGTATGGAGATCATTACGAAGAAAGGGTGGGTACAAATAATACTTTGAGCCTAATATCCTTTGTTTTCATAACCGTGAACCAGACCACGATACAACCCTCAAAAGACCTAATTGAGGCGGAGTTTTATTCTGAAAGCATAATTACAGCAAGGTTGCGTAAATTGACTCCTACATATTTGCTAATCTTATGTATTGGTGTCATATTCTTGCTATATCTTTCACACCAATTAAATCAGTATTGCGTTTGGATTAACAGTCCACTCGTCACACATTTTCACATCATTCCCAATAAATGATATTTTCATAACTTGCATGAATGTCGCATTAAAATTACCATTTTTGAATAAACGATTTTAATTGCAAATTAGTAATTGGCATAATGGAAATTCCAACAAAGTGCAATCAAAGAGGAACTTGATCACTCATTGGTGTTGACCTGAATTAAGAATTTCGCCTAACCCTACGAATCTGGGGCAAGTCCTTCTGAGGTTTAAATCGGGGCGGACCACTGCAAGGTTCAGACACTGGGGCAAATGGGTTCAAGCCATATCCTGGTATAATCATCGCCAAAGTTCTCATCCCAGAAGAAAGTCCTTCAAAACACCCGGCAGACTGGGGCAAACTGGTTGAACTTGGGGCAAACTAGTTGATGGTTGAGGTCAACAAGGCATTGGGGCAGAGCAAAAGCACGGCTAATACGCATTGGTTAAGTCGCTGCGCTCACGCAATCCAAACGCATTGGTTAAGTCGCTACGCTCGCGCAATCCAAACGGATTGGTTAAGTCGCTATGCTCACACGATAAACACGCATTGGTTAAGTCGCTGCGCTCGCGCAGTCAAAATGCTTTGGATGAGTCGCTCAACGTTCGTAAGTCATCATGACATATCAGCTAGAAGCAAGGTTCTTACAAGAACGAGTATACCACTTCTGCAAAGGATCCAACAAGGGGCAGGCTACCCAGAGTTTCGTTTGATTAAGGGAGAGTCCCTCCAATGCTTAATCAGCACAAGTCATGTCGCTTCAACGCTCATTCTGGAGCAGACTACCTCAAGAATAATTTGAAGCCAATTACCCCAAGGGTCAGTTAATCAAGGTCAAAACCCTTTCCTGACTAAAATTTGCAACAAACCATCTCGAGATCATCTCATGGTATATTTGCGTCCGAATTCCTTTCATGACTTGAAGTTTTGGAACAAACCATCTCGAGTTCATCTCATGGTACAACTGTTTCCAACTTCCTTTCACGACTTAGAATGCTGGGGGCAAGCCATCTCGGGTTCGTCTCATGGTATAATTGCTTCCAATTTCCGTTCAAGGAAACTTCCTTCATAGACCCAAACTGGGGCAAGTTGAACAACATTGGGGCAGTTACTCAAGCAAGTTTATTCTCATCAGCAAAAATTGAGTGTCGGGGAATCATGCCGTCACCCCACCAAATAACTTTAACCTCCTGAAAGAGCCTCTCTGTCATTGGGTTTCACCCCCACGGCCTGGACCTGATACCTGTCAGAGCTTTGTAACCGAAACAAATCCTTCAATGTCCAGTTCTCGTCTGGCAAATCCTTTAAAGTCCAGTTCTCGTCTGGCAGATCATTCTAAAGTCCAATCCATTTGGCAACTACCAAAGTCCACCCCGTTGGCACTCTCATAAAACTAAGGTCCAATTTCGTTTGGTAACTACCAAAGTCCACCCCGTTGGCACTCTCATAAAACTAAGGTCCAATTTCGTTTGGCAACTACCAAAGTCCAATCCATTTGGCAACCACTAAAAGTCCACCCTCGTTGGCATCCTCATAAAACCAAAATCCAAATCCATTTGGCAACCACTAAAAGTCCACCCTCGTTGGCATCCTCATAAAACCAAAATCCAAATCCATTTGGCAACCACTAAAAGTCCACCCTCGTTGGCATCCTCATAAAACCAAAATCCAAATCCATTTGGCAACTACCGAATCCAGTCCCTGGTGATGTCCCCGACAGGATTTTATCCCCAGCATACCTGGTCACTGCATTATCATAAGCACGACATACAACCTCATATCATAATCATATCAAGCATTAACATATCCTTCGCATTCGCATCGTGCACTCCCTAGCAGTTACACCTTAGTTGCATGTTTGGGCATCATAAAACATTGCATTACATAGCAATTTGGCAGGATCCAGGATCAGTTCGCGAGCATCTTGGTCAGTCCTCCAGTGAAGTTGGCAGTATGACTCTGAAAAGAGTTAATACCCCACGAGTTCAGGGAATTCTACTCCCCAGCAGGCCATTATTCAACCATGCAGTTGGTGATGATGATCCCCAACAACTATTGCTCTGGTGGCTCCCCAAGTAGAGGTTACCTTGAAAAGTTTCTTGAAGGCTTTCCCCCTGCAGAGTTTTGCACAAGGTTGCTCCTCTAATAAGGATTTTAGCTCAACTATTCCTCAGCAAAATTATTACTCGAGATACTACTTTGGTATCATCGAAGAGCCTTAATGAATAAGGTACTGCTTCGACCACCCGAAGAATCTCAAGTTTTGTTCGAGATACTGCTTTGGTATCATCGAAGAGCCTTAATGGATAAGGTACTGCTTCGACCACCCGAAGAATCTCAAGTTTTGTTCTACTACTTTGGTATCATCGAAGAGCCTTAATGGATAAGGTACTGCTTCGACCACCCGAAGAATCTCAAGTTTTGTTCGAGATACTGCTTTGGTATCATCGAAGAGCCTTAATGGAGAAGGTGCTGCTTCGACCACCCGAAGAATCTCAAGTTTTGATCGAGATACTGCTTTGGTATCCTCGAAGAGCCTTAATGGATAAGGTGCTGCTTCGACCACCCGAAGAATCTCCAGTTTTGTTCGTTTGTACCACTTTGGTATCATAGAAGGACCTTAACGAATGAGGGACTGCTTCGACCACCCAAAGAGGATTGTTTATACTACTCTGGTATCGCAAAGAACCTTATTGGATAAGGGACTGCTTCGACCACCCAGGGAATATCAGGTTATCTCGTTCATCTATTTTTGCATCCTGTCATCCCGTTCTGGTATATCCCATCTCTTTGCATTTTTGCTTGCTTGTCGGACAAATTTCGGGGTCTTTTTGTATCTAATTGACTTCCACCCTGATAATGAACGCCATGCAGCTGTTCATTCTCTCAGGTTCAAGGCAATTAGATAGGGGCATCTGTCATACCCTAAATTTGTCCTACCTTTTTTCAAAATTTTTATTTGCCCGATTTTGTTTCTAATTTACCTCGCTTATACAGCGTAGCGTAATTTTCAGCAAAAACAGGCATTTTCACCTTGTTGCCCAATAAGTCTTAGACACGTGGCATTTTTACTTATTAATCGTTATGTTTTTATTTTAAATAATGTAATATATTTGTAATATTAATTAACTAGAATAGATTTTTAATTAGAAATAGGATTAGATTCTTTTCAGTAGTAATTAAATTAGAACTTTATTTAAAGTTTATAATTAGATTTTTTTAATATTAATTAAGTTAGAATTAGTTTTTATATTAGTTAGAATGTAGTTATAAGTTAATTAATTAAGTTAGCAAATAGAAACAGAATTTATTTAAAAAAAATAGAAAAAAAGAAATTAATAAAAAAGAGAGATAAGACTCAGAATTGAAAGGGGCTTGTGTTTCGGCCCATGAAACGGAATAACGGAGGGAGCTGGGTATAAAAGAGAGCTGAGGGTTTTTTACTGTTCATGGAGCAGACCTAGCCGCCGGACACCATCATCATCTCCTTCTCTAATCTCTCCCTTACCTCACCTTAAACGATTCCGTCCCACTCTCTGTTTCCCCTTAAAACCCTCCGCCATTAACTCCCTCCATCGCTACCATCAAAAAAGCCCAAACTAGCGTCGTCGCAATCTCTTGCTCCACCGCCACTCGAAGATCTGTTCACCATGCCAAAGTTATCTTCCAACGAAATGCAGTGAAGCTTCATCACCTCTTACAAATTGAAGGACCGGTTCAACAGTGAAAAAACAATTGGATTGGAGCTTCATCTCGTGAGAACTAGAGCTCGCGAGAGCTTCGGTTGTGACGCAATGGTCAAAGTACACCTTGCTTGATGCTATGAGGACGAGAGCATTTACCAGTACGGCGTGAGGATTCAAAGTCTCAGTATCGTTGAACTTCAACAGCAGCAGCGTTGTTTTATTCTTGCACAGACGCAACAACAGCCTTCGACGTCACGCTTCGGTTCCGTTGACGGCAAACCACGTCACGCAGCAGCTTTCACAACATATTCTTTCTGTCTTCTTTTTTCAGGTTTATCACATCCTAAACGGCGGTAACCGCAACTAATTACTTGTCTGTTATTAATTACTTGTGCAGGTATTGAGTCAGACATAGAGTAGGAATTGATTATGTAAGCTTTGATTCTGTTTGTGAGTTGAGATCAGGCCGGACGGCGGATTCATTTCGGGTCGATTCGATTTTAGAAAATTTATTTCCCAAAGTTGTTGTTCAACCACCGGCTGTGCTCGTGTTGCTGCCAGAAGTTTTCCCCAATAATTTTTTATCGTCTCCAAAGAACAACAAAAATCTCGAATCATCCAACGAGTTACCTCGCGAGCTCTTGCTGCCGCCGCTACTTTTGAGTTCAACTTAGATCGACTGCGTGTCGAAAGAGGAGAACATTCAATGCAGGATTTGGTTTCAGAAATAACAGCTTCAACTTCGACTTTGTCTCTGATAGCTCATTCATAGCAACAATTCGCAGATCCTCATGAGATTTGTGGTTCAAATCACTCTCTTCGATTTCCATTCAAGGACAACACCGCCAGCTTCGATACTCGCTCAGTTTAACACCATAGTTTCACAATAACTTTGACATCGAAAAGCTCCAGGTATCCATTTCGCAGCAATGTCGTGATTCAGCTCGTAGCAGCAGGCGTTTTTTCTTCTGGTGTGAAGTTGAATTTGAGATCCAGACTCAAGTTTGGTTATTGTCGCAACTTTTTCGTATTATATGGACGCTGGTCTCCTGCCTTCGAGGAGTCGACATTTCTAACACTGAACGAAAGTTGATGTCAAGCAATGTTTAGAGACGTTGTTAGCCTTATGGAGAAGCACATAATTTTTGCGGCAACACAGATAAATCTTTGGTTTCTGCGGCAGCTCAGTTTGAACCAATCAGTTGGGAACGTTTAGTAGCAATGTCGAGCCACAACTGAGGCTTTAGATCTCCGCTCATAACAAGTTACGACAACTGCAGCCGACAACCACAATAGCAACCACAATGTTGGTTTAAGCTTGATTCATGTGCACAATTGGAACAATATAGAGCATGTCGGTTTGACGAATGCAGTAACAGGTTTCTGGTATCAGAATAGAAAGTGGGTGTTGAGAGTCACTCATGTCTGCAATTACAACAAATTCAGCGGCATTACCGGCAACAACAGTTTACAGCTAGCGCGAAGTGTCGCGGTTCCGACGTTATTGGCTTTCGTTTTCGACCGCAACACAACAGTTCAACAACAAATCCAGCAACAACAATGTCGCGAAAATCTCGTCGGTAATCTTCGAAACTGTTTTGGAAAATTTGTTAAAGTTATGTCTGATAAGCTAGATAATTGTTTTGTTGTTTCATTGTGTGATTTGCTGCATTATGGATATTTATTCTCATGATTAAGTTGTGATTAGATCTAGCTACATTTCAATATGTGAGTTGATAATTTTATGACATTTTGAACTTGGTATTAATTTGTTTCACTATGTTACATGGGATCATTGTCATGCAGTTGTTTTAAATATTGTTTCTTCCAATTACATACGGTGGCATCAATTTTTCTTGATGAATATGGTGGGAGTTAAATGGTTGTTTTGTTTTGCAGTATGTATATTTTGAGATATAAGTTCTATTTTGTTTAAAGATTTTTTCAATGTTTAATTTAGTCTTGTATGTTGATGGCTTAAATAAATATGGCCTGCATGTTTTTTTCACAATTGGCTTTGCTTGTTATGCCACTAATTTTCTTAAAGCTCAACCGTTAGTTTGTTTTCATAATTCAATTTCCTTAAGAAATTTTTACTGACACTGATGTTAAGTTTTGCCAATAATAATTGATACAAATCAAAGCATGTTACACCATTTTTTTTGTTAGATTGTTAATATTGAAGGCTAACATTTTTTTCTCTCATTGACTTAATAATTCTAACAGTTTTATTTAATTTAATAATTAATTAATTTGTGAACTAAGTTTCATTAATTTGGTGATTAATTTTTATTAAATTTTATTAACTATTTAGTTAATTACTTATTCTTATTGATTAACGTTATGTTTTTGTTTTCACCTCAATTAGTTTGTTTAATTAAATCTTAATTAACTAACTTGTACATAAACAAAAATTAGATTTAAAATATTTTCTGAACATAAATTAAAGTCACAATTTATTCTAGTAGTATTTCTAAACCCTTTTTAATTAAATAACAAAAGTGGTGGGCTCTTGGGGTCCAGCATCCCTTGAGTCTTTGAATGACCGCTCTCGAGGCGCACGCCCTTGAGTTGTGGTTATTCCGTCTTTCAGTTTTCAAATTATTTTTCGTTTAATTTAATTGAATTTCTAAAAGATAATTTTTAATTACTTTTAGATATTTTCATAAGAAAATTCAAACTATTCTTTTAAAATATGTTTCAAAATCATCACCAAATAATATTTTAAATATTAACACTTTTCAAAAAAATATACTTTATTAATTAAGTTAAGATATTAAACTTTTTCTTCAAAACAATTAGTTATGATTGATTTTTCTCAAAACTTTACAATTGATTAATTAATTCTATAAAAATTAAGACTATTTTTCTTAATTAAATTAAACTATTTCCTTAATCAAATTCCAAAATAATTGAATTCTTGGATCTCGCCTTCCTTGAATTTTTAAGCAACCGCTCTCGAGGTGCACACCTTGAGTTGTGACCCTTCCGATCTTATTTTTCTAGAATACCTAGCGCGCCTAGTCCGAGTACGCTAAACTATTCAAATTATTTTCTAAATTAAATCACGAAAGAATCGAGTTCTTGGAGTCGCGCATTCCTCGAATTTGAGAGTGACTACTATAGAGGCGTACGCCTTGAATGGTGTCTCGTTCGAACTTTCGTTTCTAAAATATTTCCATAATTATTTGGACAAGTATTCACTGTCCAACAAACACTATCTCATGACTAATGGGATGAAAAAGGTGTTGTTGGGATCTAGCATTCCAGCGATATCCCGACTAATTGATTACGAGGCCGACGTCTCGCTTATCGAATAGTCGTCATTCCTCCTTAAATTTCCAACCCGTGTAACCTCGTTCCTCATCTTCGTGCGATCGAGCAAGTTACTCAAGCAAGTTTATTCTCATCAGCAAAAGTTGAGTGTCGGGGAATCATGCCGTCACCCCACCAAATAACTTTAACCTCCTGAAAGAGCCTCTCTGTCATTGGGTTTCACCCCCACGGCCTGGACCTGATACCTGTCAGAGCTTTGTAACCGAAACAAATCCTTCAATGTCCAGTTCTCGTCTGGCAAATCCTTTAAAGTCCAGTTCTCGTCTGGCAGATCATTCTAAAGTCCAATCCATTTGGCAACTACCAAAGTCCACCCTGTTGGCACTCTCATAAAACTAAGGTCCAATTTCGTTTGGTAACTACCAAAGTCCACCCCGTTGGCACTCTCATAAAACTAAGGTCCAATTTCGTTTGGCAACTACCAAAGTCCAATCCATTTGGCAACCACTAAAAGTCCACCCTCGTTGGCATCCTCATAAAACCAAAATCCAAATCCATTTGGCAACCACTAAAAGTCCACCCTCGTTGGCATCCTCATAAAACCAAAATCCAAATCCATTTGGCAACTACCGAATCCAGTCCCTGGTGATGTCCCCGACAGGATTTTATCCCCAGCATACCTGGTCGCTGCATTATCATAAGCACGACATACAACCTCATATCATAATCATATCAAGCATTAACATATCCTTCGCATTCGCATCGTGCACTCCCTAGGAGTTACACCTTAGTTGCATGTTTGGGCATCATAAAACATTGCATTACATAGCAATGTGGCAGGATCCAGGATCAGTTCGCGAGCATCTTGGTCAGTCCTCCAGTGAAGTTGGCAGTATGACTCTGAAAAGAGTTAATACCCCACGAGTTCAGGGAATTCTACTCCCCAGCAGGCCATTATTCAACCATGCAGTTGGTGATGATGATCCCCAACAACTATTGCTCTGGTGGCTCCCCAAGTAGAGGTTACCTTGAAAAGTTTCTTGAAGGCTTTCCCCCTGCAGAGTTTTGCACAAGGTTGCTCCTCTAATAAGGATTTTAGCTCAACTATTCCTCAGCAAAATTATTACTCGAGATACTACTTTGGTATCATCGAAGAGCCTTAATGAATAAGGTACTGCTTTGACCACCCGAAGAATCTCAAGTTTTGTTCGAGATACTGCTTTGGTATCATCGAAGAGCCTTAATGAATAAGGTACTGCTTCGACCACCCGAAGAATCTCAAGTTTTGTTCTACTACTTTGGTATCATCGAAGAGCCTTAATGGATAAGGTACTGCTTCGACCACCCGAAGAATCTCAAGTTTTGTTCGAGATACTGCTTTGGTATCATCGAAGAGCCTTAATGGAGAAGGTGCTGCTTCGACCACCCGAAGAATATCAAGTTTTGATCGAGATACTGCTTTGGTATCCTCGAAGAGCCTTAATGGATAAGGTGCTGCTTCGACCACCCGAAGAATCTCCAGTTTTGTTCGTTTGTACCACTTTGGTATCATAGAAGGACCTTAACGAATGAGGGACTGCTTCGACCACCCAAAGAGGATTGTTTATACTACTATGGTATCGCAAAGAACCTTATTGGATAAGGGACTGCTTCGACCACCCAGGGAATATCAGGTTATCTCGTTCATCTATTTTTGCATCCTGTCATCCCGTTCTGGTATATCCCATCTCTTTGCATTTTTGCTTGCTTGTCGGACAAATTTCGGGGTCTTTTTGTATCTAATTGACTTCTACCCTGATAATGAACGCCATGCAGCTGTTCATTCTCTCAGGTTCAAGGCAATTAGATAGGGGCATCTGTCATACCCTAAATTTGTCCTACCTTTTTTCAAAATTTTTATTTGCCCGATTTTGTTTCTAATTTACCTCGCTTATACAGCGTAGCGTAATTTTCAGCAAAAACAGGCATTTTCACCTTGTTGCCCAATAAGTCTTAGACACGTGGCATTTTTACTTATTAATCGTTATGTTTTTATTTTAAATAATGTAATATATTTGTAATATTAATTAACTAGAATAGATTTTTAATTAGAAATAGGATTAGATTCTTTTCAGTAGTAATTAAATTAGAACTTTATTTAAAGTTTATAATTAGATTTTTTTAATATTAATTAAGTTAGAATTAGTTTTTATATTAGTTAGAATGTAGTTATAAGTTAATTAATTAAGTTAGCAAATAGAAACATAATTTATTTAAAAAAAATAGAAAAAAAGAAATTAATAAAAAAGAGAGATAAGACTCAGAATTGAAAGGGGCTTGTGTTTCGGCCCATGAAACGGAATAACGGAGGGAGCTAGGTATAAAAGAGAGCTGAGGGTTTTTTACTGTTCATGGAGCAGACCTAGCCGCCGGACACCATCATCATCTCCTTCTCTAATCTCTCCCTTACCTCACCTTAAACGATTCCGTCCCACTCTCTGTTTCCCCTTAAAACCCTCCGCCATTAACTCCCTCCATCGCTACCATCAAAAAAGCCCAAACTAGCGTCGTCGCAATCTCTTGCTCCACCGCCACTCGAAGATCTGTTCACCATGCCAAAGTTATCTTCCAACGAAATGCAGTGAAGCTTCATCACCTCTTACAAATTGAAGGACCGGTTCAACAGTGAAAAAACAGTTGGATTGGAGCTTCATCTCGTGAGAACTAGAGCTCGCGAGAGCTTCGGTTGTGACGCAATGGTCAAAGTACACCTTGCTTGATGCTATGAGGACGAGAGCATTTACCAGTACGGCGTGAGGATTCAAAGTCTCAGTATCGTTGAACTTCAACAGCAGCAGCGTTGTTTTATTCTTGCACAGACGCAACAACAGCCTTCAACGTCACGCTTCGGTTCCGTTGACGGCAAACCACGTCACGCAGCAGCTTTCACAACATATTCTTTCTGTCTTCTTTTTTCAGGTTTATCACATCCTAAACGGCGGTAACCGCAACTAATTACTTGTCTGTTATTAATTACTTGTGCAGGTATTGAGTCAGACATAGAGTAGGAATTGATTATGTAAGCTTTGATTCTGTTTGTGAGTTGAGATCAGGCCGGACGGCGGATTCATTTCGGGTCGATTCGATTTTAGAAAATTTATTTCCCAAAGTTGTTGTTCAACCACCGGTTGTGCTCGTGTTGCTGCCAGAAGTTTTCCCCAATAATTTTTTATCGTCTCCAAAGAACAACAAAAATCTCGAATCATCCAACGAGTTACCTCGCGAGCTCTTGCTGCCGCCGCTACTTTTGAGTTCAACTTAGATCGACTGCGTGTCGAAAGAGGAGAACATTCAATGCAGGATTTGGTTTCAGAAATAACAGCTTCAACTTCGACTTTGTCTCTGATAGCTCATTCATAGCAACAACTCGCAGATCCTCATGAGATTTGTGGTTCAAATCACTCTCTTCGATTTCCATTCAAGGACAACACCGCCAGTTTCGATACTCGCTCAGTTTCACACCATAGTTTCACAATAACTTTGACATCGAAAAGCTCCAGGTATCCATTTCGCAGCAATGTCGTGATTCAGCTCGTAGCAGCAGGCGTTTTCGCTTCTGGTGTGAAGTTGAATCTGAGATCCAGACTCAAGTTTGGTTATTGTCGCAACTTTTTCGTATTATATGGACGCTGGTCTCCAGCCTTCGAGGAGCCGACATTTCTAACACTGAACGAAAGTTGATGTCAAGCAATGTTTGGAGACGTTGTTAGCCTTATGGAGAAGCACATAATTTTTGCGGCAACACAGATAAATCTTTGGTTTCTGCGGTAGCTCAGTTTGAAGCCATCAGTTGGGAACGTTTAGTAGCAATGTCGAGCCACAACTGAGGCTTTAGATCTCCGCTCATAACAAGTTACGACAACTGCAGTCGACAACCACAATAGCAACCACAATGTTGGTTTAAGCTTGATTCATGTGCACAATTGGAACAATACAGAGCATGTCGGTTTGACGAATGCAGTAACAGGTTTCTGGTATCAGAATAGAAAGTGGGTGTTGAGAGTCACTCATGTCTGCAATTACAACAAATTCAGCGGCATTACCGGCAACAACAGTTTACAGCTAGCGCGAAGTGTCGCAGTTCCGACGTTATTGGCTTTCGTTTTCGACCGCAACACAACAGTTCAACAACAAATCCAGCAATAACAATGTCGCGAAAATCTCGTCGGTAATCTTCGAAACTGTTTTGGAAAATTTGTTAAAGTTATGTCTGATAAGCTAGATAATTGTTTTGTTGTTTCATTGTGTGATTTGCTGCATTATGGATATTTATTCTCATGATTAAGTTGTGATTAGATCTAGCTACATTTCAATATGTGAGTTGATAATTTTATGACATTTTGAACTTGGTATCAATTTGTTTCACTATGTTACATGGGATCATTGTCATGCAGTTGTTTTAAATATTGCTGTTCCAATTACATACGGTGGCATCAATTTTTCTTGATGAATATGGTGGGAGTTAAATGGTTGTTTTGTTTTGCAGTATGTATATTTTGAGATATAAGTTCTATTTTGTTTAAAGATTTTTTCAATGTTTAATTTAGTCTTGTATGTTGATGGCTTAAATAAATATGGCCTGCATGTTTTTTCACAATTGGCTTTGCTTGTTATGTCACTAATTTTCTTAAAGCTCAACCGTTAGTTTGTTTTCATAATTCAATTTCCTTAAGAAATTTTTACTGACACTGATGTTAAGTTTTGCCAATAATAATTGATACAAATCAAAGCATGTTACACCATTTTTTTTTGTTAGATTGTTAATATTGAAGGCTAACATTTTTTTTTCTCATTGACTTAATAATTCTAACAGTTTTATTTAATTTAATAATTAATTAATTTGTGAACTAAGTTTCATTAATTTGGTGATTAATTTTTATTAAATTTTATTAACTATTTAGTTAATTACTTATTCTTATTGATTAACGTTATGTTTTTGTTTTCACCTCAATTAGTTTGTTTAATTAAATCTTAATTAACTAACTTGTACATAAACAAAAATTAGATTTAAAATATTTTCTAAACATAAATTAAAGTCACAATTTATTCTAGTAGTATTTCTAAACCCTTTTTAATTAAATAACAAAAGTGGTGGGCTCTTGGGGTCCAGCATCCCTTGAGTCTTTGAATGACCGCTCTCGAGGCGCACGCCCTTGAGTTGTGGTTATTCCGTCTTTCAGTTTTCAAATTATTTTTCGTTTAATTTAATTGAATTTCTAAAAGATAATTTTTAATTACTTTTAGATATTTTCATAAGAAAATTCAAACTATTCTTTTAAAATATGTTTCAAAATCATCACCAAATAATATTTTAAATATTAACACTTTTCAAAAAAATATACTTTATTAATTAAGTTAAGATATTAAACTTTTTCTTCAAAACAATTAGTTATGATTGATTTTTCTCAAAACTTTACAATTGATTAATTAATTCTATAAAAATTAAGACTATTTTTCTTAATTAAATTAAACTATTTCCTTAATCAAATTCCAAAATAATTGAATTCTTGGATCTCGCCTTCCTTGAATTTTTAAGCAACCGCTCTCGAGGTGCACACCTTGAGTTGTGACCCTTCCGATCTTATTTTTCTAGAATACCTAGCGCGCCTAGTCCGAGTACGCTAAACTATTCAAATTATTTTCTAAATCAAATCACGAAAGAATCGAGTTCTTGGAGTCGCGCATTCCTCGAATTTGAGAGTGACTACTATAGAGGCGTACGCCTTGAATGGTGTCTCGTTCGAACTTTCGTTTCTAAAATATTTCCATAATTATTTGGACAAGTATTCACTGTCCAACAAACACTATTTCATGACTAATGGGATGAAAAAGGTGTTGTTGGGATCTAGCATTCCAGCGATATCCCGACTAATTGATTACGAGGCCGACGTCTCGCTTATCGAATAGTCGTCATTCCTCCTTAAATTTCCAACCCGTCTAACCTCGTTCCTCATCTTCGTGCGATCGAGTCTGAACCCCAGTATGTCTCTAAACCATACGTCAAATTCAAAATTATTTTCTTAACTAAATTGCGAAAGAATTGAGTTCTTGGAGTCTCGCACTCCTTGAATTTTTGAGTAACTACTCTTGGGGCGTACGCTTTAGGTCGTGGTTCGCTCGACCTTTCGTTTATAAAACACGTGCCCTAATTATTTGGACAAACATCGTTATTGTCCATTCAAATACACTTTCACAATTAATTGAGTGAAAAAGGTATCATTGGGACCTAGCATTCCAATGATATCCCGATTAATCGATTGCGAGACTGACGTCTCGTTTATCGAGTAGTCGTCATTCTCCCTTAAAATATTCAACCCAACTCTCTTCTCTCGCCCCCGCGCGATTGAAACTTTCTCAAACATATCTCGAATTTAGTCGAATGAAAAAGATATAGTTGGAATCTAGCATTCCAATAATATCCCGATTAATCGATTGCGAGACTGACGTCTCGTTTATCGAGTAGTCGTCATTCTCTCCTAAATTTTCAACCATTCCAACTCTTTTCTCGCCCCCGTGCGATTGAATCTTTTCAAAACATTAGTTCCTCGCCCTCGTGCGATTTCTAACCCAAACTTGTTGCACCCTAAAATTTGACCAACCGGTTCTCCTATTTTGACTCATGATTTAAATTCATATTCGCAGCTCAGACAGATGATTTTTGTGCAAGCAGGGGATATCAGAGTTTACAGCTTGATTTTTGTCTATCAGATATGGCAGACCCAGTCCAGATTTTCGGGGTTTTATTTTCGGGAAATTGTGCGCTCCTCGGTGATTTTTCAATGATTTTGGGGATATTCTGAAGCCCGGGGATCTCCGTTCGATTCAATCTGGTCTCGTGCGTTCTTTTATGGGAGTCATTTGCATTCATCTGCATTTTTAGGATTTTTATAGGCTTTTTGTGAATTTTTAACAGGCTTTATAGATTTTTCTGGAATTTAAATAGGGCTTTTGAATATTTTAATAGCTTAATCTTTTTTTTAGAATTTTATAGAATATTTTAAATAGATTTTAATCATTTGTAGAATTTTAAATAAGATTTTAAATGGTTTTATCTTTTTAGAATAATATAGCTTTTTCTTTTAATCATTTGTAGAATTTTTCTATAGATTTTAAATAGGTTTAATAGTTTTTGGATAATATAGAAAATAATATAGTTTTCTTTTATAGATTTTGATAGATATTAAATGATAATGGGATTTTAATAGAGAATTAGATTGATTTAGAGTTAATTAGATCTTAACTAGATTTTTTAGGTTTGATTAGGATAATATAGAATTAATTAGGATTAATCACTTTTTAGAGTTTAATTAGGATTAATTGAATTTTTAGAGTTAATTAGAGGTTAATTGATTTTTAGGGTTAACTAGTATAATACAGAATTAATTAGGTTAATTGACTTTTTAGAGTTTTAATTAGGTTAATCATGTTTTAGATTTAATTAGATTGATTTAGTCAGTTAATTAGGTGTTAATATTTGAGTAGAGTTAATTGGGCTTAATTGTATTAATCCAGTTTTTTGTACAGTTTTTACTCATTTTCGAAATGGGCCCATAGGTGTTTTTTGGTAAGGCCCAGATTTCATCAAAAGTCCAGAAAAAATGATCTCAGCATGTTCAGAAGTCCAATTCAGCCCAGTTCGTTCCACCGTTTTCCAGCAAGCTCCAGAATCTTCCAGAGAATTCCACGCGTCCCCAGGGTATATAAGCTGACACGTGTTGGCCATGCAGAGGCCCCACACGTCTTCTCAGAATCCACGCCACGCCACACTCAGAACTTCACAGACTCCTCACACGTGGATCCCACTACTACTCTCCCAGTGCCAAGTGTCTCACATGCACCACACCCCTGCCACCTGCCCTGACCACTTGTCACACCCCTAGCCTCGCCGGAACCTCCCACCGCCGGGCATGCAGACGCCCTAGCCATTCACCGCCGGCGCCCCTAACGACCTCCGGCCACCGTCAGTTCACCGGAAAATTGCAATTTGCCAGAAATTCATCCTTCATCGCTGATCTTCTCCGATCTTCGATTTCTCAACATCTTCATCGGAAAACTCATCGGATATTCACAGGTCTTCATCAGTTTTCCCAGATTTCATCAAGAATCGTCAATCGCGTGCAAGATCCTCTAGCATCTTCCTAGAAAATCTTCGTCAACGATCAACAGAGCGCCGGAAGCAAGAACTTCATCAAATCATCATTAGATCTCCAGGAGGTTCATCGTTTCCAAATTCTTCTCCAGAAACTCACGAAGGCGTTCATCCGTGTTCATCGTAAGCCTCATCCAATCCAGGAAATTCCAAGGAGTTCCATTCAGAATCTTCAGGTTAAGCAAGAACTCCCGTTCTTCATCATTCATCGCCAACTCCAACTCCAACATCCAGATCGTCGACTTTCGTACGCATCCAGATCCGTCCAATCCTCCGTTGAGTTCATCACCGTTGCGCCAGATCCTTTGTTGTTCTTCAAGAAAGATCAATCTCGCGTTTTCCAAGTCGCTTTGAAGATCTTCGTGGTCTCCAGGTTTTACTTCGAAACTTCCGATTTTGTTAAGTTGTTTGTTGTTAGGTTGAAGAAGTAGTTTAGGTTGATTGATAAATAGTGAACAGGGTTTAATTTAGGGGGATATCATGGACTTAGAGTGAATGGTTCAGTTTTTGATAGGTTGGTGAATAATCTTGGTGAGGTGAGACGGACGAGTTTGGCGAAGTTCTGGGGAATTTCAGAGGTTGAGCGTGAGATGAATGAGAGATTCAGAGAGAGTCTTTGTGAGATGAGAGAGCGCAGTTAGGGGTGAGAGTGAACAGTACCAGAGTGTTTTGGGAGGAGAATTGGTTTTGTCTAACCGTATCTGGATTAGGGTTTGTTTGGACTGGGCTTAGGCCCAAGCATAGTTACTGAACGCTACACCCAAATTGCTTCCCCACCCCCTGTTTGAGAGAGCTGGATGATGGATTGGGCCTTAGGCCCCAGATTTACTTCTTGCACCCCCCTGGGCGTAGCCCATAATGAAACCAACTGAGAAATTACTAACGCTGCCCCTCCCCCAGGTTTTTTTCAGTTTCAATGTTTGTTAGTTGTTTTTGGCAGCTTGGGCCCTGCGCCCTTTGCTTCTGGCACCCCCCATCAGGGCCCAATTGTGAATAATAATTAGGATATCTTGCTGTTTACACCCTCCATTGCATGTTCTTTTATTTTGATTTTCCTTTTATATTTTCATGTTAAATAATTCCTAATGAATTGAATAATTGTTTGTTTCAATAATTCTTTTTTCCACCATTTCATGAAAAATGTTTAGAAAATTAAATAAAAATAAAAGTGACATTTTATTTTTTGTTTGTTATATTTTGCATATTTTTCAATTAATTGATTTGTTTTTTTTATATTTTCAATGCATGCATATCATTAGAGAATTCATAAAAAATGGTAGAATTGGTCAAATAATTCCGTTCTTTTTTCTGTAGACTCGTGATTCAGTGTAGGATTTTATAGTATAAAAATATTAGCTCGATCATGCATTTTCATTTTAATTGCATTTTTCACTGTTATTGATGTTGAATAATTGGTCTGTGGATATGTCTGTGTTGCCGATTTTATTTCTTTCATCTGGTGTTGAATTTTATTCTGATTTTTTCAGTATGTTACCCTAGAGCCATGTAGGTCTCCCATTAGATTTTTGATAGATTTTTGTAGGGTGTTCTGCTGTGATTTGTCTGAGCCTGAAGATAGGAGAAGTCTTGATGACTTCTGACTTTGAAGTTCAACTGTGGTTGAACTTCAGAGATAGTCTCCTGTGGTTTGTTGGCCTGTGGGTTCTTCTCAAGGTGGGAGCTGATTGAAGTCCTGTTGGAGCTTGCAAGGTTGCATTGGATTGAGGCTTAGTCTAGGAGCTTGTTGTCTGTTTGTGAGGTTCGAGATCCTGAAGTTTGAAGGGAGTTTATGGTACTTTCCTGAGGAAGGCACTATGAATGACTTTCATCCTTCCTTCTCACCTCTTTCTTAAGTATCCAATGATGTCGGAGCCGACTTGTGAGTTTAATTCCTCCTGAGGAGGAATGTAAACTGATCACATGTTGTTGAGCCACATGGGATACGATTCCTAAGTGGAAGCCTCCTAGCACTTTCCTGAGGAAGGTCCTATGGGTCTATTCACTTAGTTCCAGTAGTTTGTCTAGGATTTCGTAAGTATCCAGTGATGTTGGAGCCAACTTGTGAGTTTAATTTCTCCTGAGGAGGGATGTAAACTGATCACAGTTGTTGAGCCACGTAGGATACAATTCCTAAGTGTCAGCCTCCTAGTACTTTCCTGAGGAAAGTCCTATGAGTCTGTTCACTTAGTTCCCTTAGTGCATATAGGTTCTTTCCCAAATATCCAGTGACGCCGGAGCCTTCATGTGAGTTTAATCTCTCCTGAGGAGGGATGTAAACTGATCACAGTTGTCGAGCCGCATAGGATATGACTCCTGAGTAGTAACCTCCTGGTACTTTCCTGAGGAAGATACTATGAGCTTGTCTGCTTAGCTTCCTTTCTCTGGTAAGCTTGTTCTGAAGCTTGGAGAATGGGATTGATTCCTCTTGCCTAGGAGTTTGTTTAGATCCTTGCTTAGGGTTTTGATTAGGTGTTTGCTTAGATCCCTGCTTAGGGTGTTGTATAGAGTTTTGTTTAGAGATAGATTAGGAGATTGTTTCAGGTTTGTTTGAGGCCCTGCTCAGGGTTAGTCTCTTTGTGTTGTTTGACTTGTGTGATGTTATGTTGCATTAGACTTAGGTTCATCTAGATAGTTTCTGAGTAGGTGCATCTTAGAAGTAGACTGTGTGTGCATAAGAAGTTGAGGTGGTCCTCCTTCTGCTTGTTTGTTATTGCGTGGCTTTGCTTGTTGGTATTCGGTAGAGCTGAGCTCCCTTGCCTTTGTGGTTTGCGGCCTCTGTGCCTTGTTTGTCTAGTTGTTGCATTCATGCATATTTTCAGTATTCCTTTGCTATGCAGTTTCTTGTTTGTGGTTTAATCCTGTTGCCATGATCCCTTAGGAGCTCTGACTTCTCCTCTGCGGAGTCGTTATGATAGACCTTAGGATGGTCAACCAGGTGTGATAGCAGTAGGTAGATTCCCCTGTTTCTCAGCTATAGTTCTAGGGTTTCCCTTTCCTTTCTGTAGGAGCTTTTGAGCAGCTTGATCCGTAGTTAGCTGAACTACAGCTGCTCTGATTCTTCGTTCCAGACGAAGATATGTAGGCATAGGATGCGATATCCTAGCGAGCACACTAACGACTAACCTTTGTTCTCTCGCGGCTGTGCGATCGAGACTTTCCCGCTAACGACTAATTGCTATCCCTTTTCTCTTGCCCGAGCGCATTTGAGACCAGATCGTAGTTGTAGGTTCCCGAGCCCTTAGAGACCAGTTTGTTTTCTCACTGTTGTGTGAGAGCCCCTGTTTACCCGTAGTTAGCCGAACTACGTTTGCTCTGATCTTTCATTTCAGATGGAAGTACGTAGGCACAGGACGCGATGTCCTGACGAGCAACCTTTCCCCGTTTAGACGTAGGAAGTCGAACTACGTTGACTCTGACTTTCCCATTGCACGAGGGAATACGTAGGCCCAGAACACCGTATGTTCTGTCGAGTCCTGTCCTTTTATTTTCTTTTCAGACCAGCCATTAGCGTAGATAGATAACACACCCTTTTACCTATAAACACCAAGCGTGGATCCCATCGAGTACGATGGACGTGAGGGGTGCTAATACCTTCCCCTTGCGTAACCGACTCCCGAATCCAGGTTTTGGTTGCGATGACCATACCTTTTCCCGTCTTTGCGAGGTTTACTTCGAGCGTTTCCTTTCCCGCTCTGAGGGATAAATAACGCACGGTGGCGACTCTCCTGTCAAGCCGGCGCCGATTTTCGCAGTAGCGACAGCTGGCGACTCTGCTGGGGACCTATAGCATCTAGGGACTTTTCCCATCCCTTATGCTGGGACCGTTTCCCATCCCCTACGCGAGTCAATCCTAGCGCTTGGATGTTTATTCGTTGGGTGTTGTGTATATTGTATTTTACTTTTTTGCACTTTACTTTTCTGTGCCTTTACCTTTCCGCATTTATTTTCCAGCATTATATTATCATGATTATTGCTGTGGGCAAAGGGAGGTTACTGTGAGTGAGAAGCCGGACCTGGGCTTGAGTACACACCTAGATATAGTTGCGGAGAAGTAGTAGACGAACCTGTCTGCTGAGCAGGCACAGTTCCCTACGAAAATCTGCGCTCAGACGAGATTCTTGCAGAGGTGCTCCTTTCCGGTCCTGAGGATCTGAGGGGAGTCCAGACGTGGGGATTGTCGACTCTGGGGACCGATCATTTGGAAGTCAGCTAAGTGAGGCCTCTTCATGATTTGATGATGCCACTCCTTCTGGGAATCGTATCGTCACTCATGAAAGTCTGTGACGCTGATGACCGCATAGGATGCCGTACCTTTGTCCGTGGATTAGGTTTATCCTACCTGTGAGAGGGACTGGGTTATTGCAGGAAAACTGGCCTTCAGAAACCATGATTCAGTATCTTTTATCAGATGGTATTCTTGATTCATCTCCAGGTGTGTTGTCTGGGTCAGATGGGTTTCTTATCTGAGGTTGAGGCTATTATCAGATGGTATTCTCGTCAGATACAGAGGTTCAGATGGTTTTCTTACCAGGGGATTGATACTTTGAGTATCAGACGGTAGTTATTGGCATGAGATTCTGATGACCGTGATTGGTTTTTCTGTTCTTGATCACAGAGATATTCCTCTTCAGGCTACAGCATAGCCCCTATGTTCGCAGATTGCATTATTTGTCATTGCATCATTGCATTACCATCTGCATTCAACTAACGTGTGTGTATTGCAGGTACATATTTTCCCTTCCAGTTCTGGTGTTTGTTCCTAGCAAGACATGGAAAACCTGAAGAGAGTATTGCCCTATAAGTTTCCGTCGCCGAATATCAGTCTGTTGTTAGAGTTGATTGCTATTGCTAAGAAGCGAGGAATGGGTGACTTCAGAAAGAGATATGGGAGGATTCTGACCTACGTTTATCAGCCATCTGCCTACGAGACCAGCGGCATCTATACTTTGTTACAGTTTTACGACGCGGAGCTCAGGTGTTTTGTATTTCCCGACTTCGTTGTGGCTCCTACCCTGGAGGAGTACTCTGCACTTCTGGATATACCGATCCGTGATTAGATGCCTTTTTATCGTACGGACGCTGAGCCTAAGCTGGCTGAGCTTTCTGCCATCCTGTGCTTGAAAGAGTCTGAGTTGTCTGGGAAGATGATCAGAAGAGGAGACGTATGGGGATTTCCGTTGGATGTCTTAGTGGAGAAGGCTCGAGAGTATGCCCAGAAGGGTAAATGGGATGTTTTTGACGTTATCCTTGCTGTATGTGTGTATGGCATCGTGTTATTCCCGAACATTCCTGATTTCGTTGATTCAGATGCCTTCTATATTTTGGCTGCGGGAAACCCAGTTCCTACTTTGCTGGGAGACATCCACCATTCAACTCATTACCAGAATGAAAAGCGACGAGGAAGGAATGTGTCTTGCTGCGTACCTCTCCTATGCAGGTGGTTCACCAGTCATTTGCCTAAGTCAGGCCCGTTTGTCACGTCTATCAATTCTCTAGGATGGCCCGAGCGCTTAATGGGATTGACTGCTGAGAACGTGGTATGGACCAACAAAGAGGTATTTGGAGCTGAAGTCATACTCAAAGGCGAAGGATTCCCGAACGTTCCGTTAATAGGAAGGAAAGGTTGTGTCAACTATAACCCTTCCTTATTGATCAAGCAATTTGGGTACATACCTCATGGAGCGCCAAAGCCCGAGGAGATACAGGAATCTCTGTATCTCACCGGGGCAATAGGGAAAGAGATGCTGACCAAACTTGAGAAAGCCTGGAAAAACTTGCACAAGAGAGGGAAGCTTTCAGGTAGCAGAGGGGATACTCGAGGTCCTAGCCCATATGAAGAATGGATTCGTGAGCGAGCTGTGAAGTTCCTTATGCCGTATCCAGCAGTTAAGCCATTGCATCCTCCTCCGGTAGAGGAGCCTACCACTGTGGACATTCAGGTTTACAAGCAGCTGATGGCGGAGAAAGAAGAGCTAGCAAGGGCTAAAGAGGCTTTAGAGCAGGAGAATGCTCAGCTTCGGCATGAAAATATTGAAACAGGATATATTTCTAAGCAACAGGCTGAAACTCTGAAACATCTGAAGACTACGTTATTGGAATTGACTGAAACCAAGAAGCGTCTAGAGTTAGATGTGGACTCCGTTAGTAGTGTGCTGGCCACCAAGAAGCAAGAGCTGGAAAGGGCCTACACGAAGCTAGCCAAGTTCAGAGAGCACTGGGATCACACTATGACCAAGCGCAAGGAGCGAGAAGAAGAGCTGAAGACACAGATTGCTCGGTTAGAAGAACAGGTCAAAGTGAAGAATGAAGAGCTTGAAGAAGAAGCCTGCCGCCGATATGAGGCCGAGCGCAAGCTGACAGATGCCATGAAGAATTTGGAAGATTTCCAGCATAGAGCAGATGCCAAGAGACCCAAACCTGGGGGCGGTGCCAATGATAAGGCTTGGGAAGACTTTGTCAGAGACATCCAGGGGACAGTCAGGAAGAGGGATCGACTGATAGAAGGTTTGATTTATCAACCAGATCATGCAGAGACAAAGAAGATGGTCGAAGACTTCCGCAACCGTACCCGTATTTGATTTCTCTTGTATTCTGTATGTTGAGATCACCACCAGGCATGTTGGCTGGGATCCTCCTTACCATATCAGCTGTATGGAGCATAGTTATGTAACTTCTTGACAAGACTGTTATTCTAATCAATATATGAGGGTTTTTCCAAATATTATCTCTATGGTTTATCTCGTCTTGCTACCACTGACACTGGAGTTGGAGGGAAAATATCTCCAATGCACACATGCACGTTAGCATTTTTGTATTTCTGTTTGCATAAATCATATTGCATAGCATTTAGCAGGTCAGAGCACTTATCCAACCTTTGTTTTCACCAGAAGGTGATTCTCGGGGAATTGTTTGAGGCAAGAGTGGAGTGTTGAAGACGACCAAGGGGCTGAAGCAGATTTGAGCAGAGTCAAGCAGCATAGTCCGGTACAGGTAATTGGTGGCTATGTCTGAAGGCAATTTCCAGTTTCCTGACACCCAGGCAGGGTTTACTGTGGCGTCCAACCATCAGTATGATTCTATGGAAGGCTTCCCGCAAGCGAACAATCTTATCGCAGATCAAGTTGTGCAGCCAACTGTTGAGAACAGAGATCGGCATGAGCAGTTTCTTGCCCGAAATGAATGTTATCCTCCTGTTAACAATCAATGTGTTGCTTTCCCTGCGATGAATTACCGGAGAGATATTCCAATGACCGGGTTAGTAGATCCAAGAGCTCTTGACGATGGTAGAAGACTCCGAGTGTTGGAAGAGCAGATGAAAGCCTTGGAAGCGAAAGATGCTGTTAACCTGGATGCTGTAGCCATGTGTTTGGTTCCCGACCTCGTGTTGCCGTACAAGTTCAAAATGCCGGAATTTGAAAAATACACAGGAGATAGCTGTCCGAAGTTGCATTTGATGATGTTCTGTCGAAGGATGACTTCGTTTGTGCGAAATGACAAATTGATGATCCATTGCTTCCAGTATAGCCTGACTGGGGCATCCCTGAGATGGTATGTGCAATTAGAGAGTAATCAGATTCGATCATGGGTGGATTTAGCCAGAGCTTTCATAAAGCAATATGATTACAACTTGGATTTGACTCCTAGTCTCGTAGATCTGCAAGAATTGTCTCAAGCGGAGAATGAATCATTCAGAGCGTATTTGCGAAGGTGGAAAGAATTGTCTGCTAGTGTTCGACCACCGCTTCCGGAAAGAGAACTGGTTGACATCTTCTTGGGTACTCTGAAAGGCCATTATTTTGACAAATTGTTCAGTTGCACAAGCTTTGTGGGCCTAATGAGGCTGGGAGAGATTGTTGAGAGAGGACTCAGGAGTGGAAAGTTTCGAGGTGTTCCTTACGTCCCAGTTGATAAGATTGAGTCAGTTGTCAGTTCTCAAGAAAAGTGGGAAGGAGATGACGCCATCTCAGAATCTCTAGCATCTCAGGATCAGTTTTCGGACACTTCAAGTCAACGATCATCCTATCGCCGATCGCGTCAGCATGCTCCACGAAGACCAAGGAAGCCTGAAAGGCAGTTTACTCAGCTACCGGTGTCGTACAGTCAGTTGTTGCCAGATCTGGTCAGAAGTAGATTGATAGTGCCGAAAGAGACTAAGCCGGTAATTCCACATTATCCTCCAGGTTTTGATGCCAGCGCCCGCTGTGAGTACCATGTTGGGGCACAGGGACATTCCACCAATGATTGTAAGGTGCTTAGAAGTCAGGTTCAGGATCTGTTAGACTCTAGCCGTATTTGCATCACTCCTCAGGGTTTTGTTCAGATTAATGATTTTCCATCCTCCAGTTGTGTGGGTTCGTCAGTTAATGTCATGGAAGACTCCACAGGAAGTGTGTGCTCTGAAGATTGTCAATCAGAGAGTTCAGTTGTGTGGGAGAAGTTTCTAGAGGTTTTTGCGCCGGATGTCGCATCTGTTTTCTCTGCTTAGTCCGTTTAGCTTTTGTGCGCTAGTGTCTGCCGACCACCACCAGGATTGTTGGCTGGGGTCATTGTATTCGTACTCATTTGTGCTTACGTGCTGCTTTTGTTGGTTATACATATGTGGGAGATGTTCGTCTGTGTGCCTATAGCTTGAGTTTCTCTTTATCTTGTATCGAATATGTGTTTGCTTTCCGCATTACATTATGATTTAACAGGTACATCAGAACCGTGAGTCTTATTTCCTCATCATCCAGTTTGTTGCAGGAATTCCTTCAGAGGTATGGAACAGAATCAGTTTGAACTGATTGAAGTCCAAAGCCAGCTGGGGCAGATGATGAGAGACATGCAAGAGATGCGTCTGGAGCAGAAGATTCTCAAAGAGGAGAACAGTCAGCTGAAGACCCAAATGAGCTTGATCATGGAGGTAGTCAAGAACGTGCTTAGGAAAGAAGACGATCAGCTATTTGAAGCCGCAATGAAGAAGCTCGCGCCACCCGTGCATGTGGAACCCGAGCAGCAGCAACAGAAGATACATCCGGCTCAACGGAGGATCCAGGAAGGGAAGCCAAAGAGAATGTTTGAGGCACCGCCTATGACATATGCTGAGCTCTTGCAGACTTTATTGAGGTTTAATCTGGTGGAGAAAAGAACGTTGGAACCGCCAACGAGAGTGTTTCCTCATGGGTACGATGCCAGCAAGCAATGTGAGTTTCATTCTGGGGCATTCGGACACGACATCGAGGGTTGTCATGCTTTTAAGCACAATGTTCAAGACCTGGTTGACTCGCACGATATTGAATTCACACCAGGCGGCGTAGCTGTATGTATTGCCCCTATCCCAGTTGATGCTAAGATGATGGATGTTTCTAAAGCTGCAGTGGGTCAGAAACGTATCCTGGACTCCATGGCGTCAGAGTCTCCAGGCCCACAACTGTTGCCTATTCCCGGGGCAGGCCTGAGAAAGAAAATGGCTAAGCACAAGGAGGGCGTTAATCAATGCATTGAAGGTCAAGAAACCGATGTTGCATTTGATACGAAGGGTGTTCAAGGGTCAACCCGATACCAACAGCAGCAGCCTCAGCAGCAGAACCAGCAGGGGTATAAAAGATATCAGAATCGGGCTCCCCTGGCAAACCGTCATCTTGAAACTCCTCCTATGCCGTATGCACAGCTTCTGCAAACGTTGCTTCAGCTCCAACTGGTTCACAAGAGGACAATGGCTCCCTTAACGGGGGCACCACCACCAGGGTATGATGCCAATGCTACTTGTGAGTTCCACACTGGGGCACCAGGCCATACGGTTGAGAATTGTAAAGCTTTTAAGCACAAAGTGCAGGATCTACTTGATAGTGCAGCAATCAGCTTCGGGTAGAAAGGTCCCCAAATCATCTGAATGAAGGAGGAAGGGCTCTATAATTGGGTTGAATCGTTGAAAGCAGATCCAGACAGAATCGAAATGTCTCTAATAAAGATAGCTGGTTCAGCAGCAGGACAAATGTGAAAGCCCGGCTCTCGGAAGCTAGCATTTTTCTTTGTTTTATCTTGTCATTTCTTTACATTTGTAGTCGCTTTCCTGTTTGAATTTGTAATCTTGTTTGTAAAACTTGTTGTTTTCATTCAATTGATGATAATGAAATAAATATGCATGTTTTGATTGAATCCATTCGTGTTCACTAACTATTTTTACAAATGTCCAACGCTTGGTTAAGAAGAATTTGGGGAGGATGACGAAAATGACCGACATGCAACTGCCGATACTGTATGCTTTTGAAATAAAACCTGTTGATGATGTACAGGCATTGTTTCAAATCCCTAAACACCGGAGTTATAAGGAAGATAATCCCTTGTCAACCCCTTTGAGCCTTGTAGTAGGGGTTTCTTTCTGAAAACGAAAAAACCTTAATCTTAACCTGGGGCAGGGTAGGTGTTAGCTAATTTGACCGAGCGTCCAAATTGCAAAAGGAGTGTCCGTTCGAGGATCAATCACGTCCCTAGAGGTCGTGCCTAAAAGACCACAATGATTCAATCAAGAGTGGGGCAGTCACATCATCCCCCAGAGAGTCAGACAACCAGTGTCACACGACTCGCTCGAAAGAAAAAACGAAGAAAAAAAAAGAAGAATCAAAAGCCCGCTAAGTCAGGAAAACTTCAAAACAAATGACTTAGGCAAAAATGAGGGCATCCCGCTGGGCTTAAAAAATCAAAAGAAACTCAAAAGGAGTCAGTCCAGGCAAAAGTTAGGGATATGAAAAGAAAAAGATGAGAAGGATCAAAAGAAAAATCCTCAAATGACATACGAGTCGTGTGACCTCAGGTGTCGAAGACGAAAAGTGAGTGGCTGTCACTCCGAAAACTCATAGTTTCCCGAACTATCATTCCTATCTTTCAATCTCTGAGAGGTGAGCGCTAAGGTTGAATTAGCTGAACGTAGGATGGGAGAACATCGAGGAGAATGGGTGGGTTAAAGTAAACTTTGAGCCTC
Source organism: Lathyrus sativus (assembly GCA_963859935.3). Classification (NCBI taxonomy): domain Eukaryota; kingdom Viridiplantae; phylum Streptophyta; class Magnoliopsida; order Fabales; family Fabaceae; genus Lathyrus; species Lathyrus sativus. The sequence goes on along the minus strand of OZ012739.1, from coordinate 143,458,252 downwards.
TATCCTTTCCTTCAAAACCACGAACCTGACCACGTTACAACCTTCAAAAGTCCTAATTGAAGCAGGTTGTTTCGAAAGCATACTTCGGTAAAGGTCGTGTCGATTCTGACTCCTAAAAAGGTTCCTCTTACCATGTTGGTACTAATGTTGATAAATGTTTTATGCATTATATGCCATAAACTATTTTTCCCTTTTCCCAGTGAACAGATTGGATGTCGAAGCTGTCATATGTGTTGCATTAGTATATCTTTTACGCAGAACAACTTGTTTTACTTGCGAGTAAGTGCTTGACAGCAGAAAAGCTTCCTACAATGGAAAGTATGGTCAAGATAGAATGCAGAACGCCCGAATGTTCCGAGAGCAGGGACAAGCTATTACCGTGATCCCCAGTCAGGTCAGCCTTTCGAAATCAGTTATCCTGAGGCAATCAGGTTGAGATTCAGGCAAATACGGCGTAGTCCAGGGCACTACTCTGAATCAAATAATCAGGAGCAAGGTCATTGCAGTCAGGGGCAGACCATCTTAAGCACGCAGAAGTTATTCGAGGAGCATTCGATGTGAAGTATCCTTCCAAAGTTCAGAATATTAGGGCATGTCATATCAGACCATCAGGGTACAGATCTTCAGATTTCCTTTCGAGGACTAGCCCCACAGAGGTCCCGCAGGCTGGGGCATACCATAAGCGAAAGGATTGTTGTTCTCCGTACCTACAGGGTCATTCGGAGTTATTCGAGCAGATGCAGTCGATTTTTTGAGAGCGAGATGAATGCGGGAAGTCGTGTTACTATCCCTTGACTCTTCACTGAAAGGCTGTGTATTCAGGAAGAATATTTTCCAGCGTCAGTTGGACCTAACCCAGCAAGATAGCTTAAGGGCTCAAATCCATGTTTGCGATCGCTGTGAAGCCCATCCGTGTTGACACATCGGTTTCCAGATCCGAGCTTCATCAGTACGCGGGAAGACTCCCTCCATTTTCTCCAGTAAAGTCCAATTTGTCATTGATATGAGTAAGTTATTCCTAGAGGAGTCTAATCATATTCAGCACGTCTGCTATTTCACAGCGGAGTTATATACCCCAGCAGGGTATTACTTCGTCGAGGTGTTCGGTTAAGTTCCCAATATCCCCAGCGGAGTTGATTTCACTCTCCCAGCATTTATTTTGCTGGGATAATTCAGTGATATCCAGTTTATCCCCAACAGAGTTGGCCTCGCCTTCAACATTTATTTTGCTGAAGTGGTTCTGTACCCAGCTCTCTCCGGCAGCTCGAGCCTGCATTGGCATATTGCATGCATTATCATATTTGCATCATACTTGCATATCATCGTCAAAATGCGTAGCATTTCCATCTAGAGTGGAGCATTACGCCGTAGAAAGATTAAAACATACGCATATGCATACGAAGCATAAGTCAGATTTTCTACCAGCCTCATATGGCGCGTGAATTACTCTGTGATCAGTTCAGGGGCATTTATCTAGCGGCAGTGTTCAGACAGTTCAGCAGATTATTTGTATTCCTGATCATACAGTAGCTGTGCTTTGATCAATCAGTCATCTGGTATCGGCAGGCTTTTCTTCCCGTCAATTCATATTGACGATGGGTTCCTCCAATAAGTGGATTTCTCCGTCTATCATTAGACGTCTTGAGTACGAATGTGGTTTTCTTCCCGTCTATCAGTAGACGATGTGAAGTTTCGGGTTACCGTTCAACGGGTTTCTTATTGCCAGATCATACGTATGATGAGGTGTTTCCACAGCGAGTCTTCTCCGGCTATCCTTAGTTGTTGAGGGGTTTCAAAATGATTTTGGATATTGGTTCTCTTTCTGGTTATTGGATATGATGACGTTCAAGAAAGACTTTTCTGACCATCAATCCCTATTGATGTCGAAGCTCTTCGAAGAATGTTCAGTTTTCGTGATTGTCGATTCTTATTGACGACATGTTTCTTAAAAGGTGGTTTTTCTTCCCGTTAGTCCATACTGACGATGTGGCCCCTTCAAAGATGTTGATCTCTCCATCAATTCCCGTAGACAGAAGGATTCTGAAATTCAAAGGATGGTGTTGAATTGCGTTATGGTGACTTCCCGTCTATCTTTAGACGATGTGTGTATGGAGATTCTGGTGTCTTTCCGTCTATCCTTAGACGATGTGAGTATGAAGATTAAGGTTTTCTCCCGTCTGTCAGTAGACAGCGTGAATTCAGAGATTATTTCTTTCCGTCTACCCTTAGACGATGAGAATAATGAGTTGTTCATCAATCAGGATGATACCGTCTACCCTTAGGCGATGAGAATAATGAGTTGTTCATCAATCAGGATGATACCGTCTACCCTTAGACGATGTGAGTATTGATTTGTTCATCAATCAGGATGATCCCGTCTACCCTTAGACGATGTGAACATTGATTTGTTCATCAATCAGGATGATGCCGTCTACCCTTAGACGATGTGAATATTGATTTGTTCATCGATCATGATGATGCCGTCTACCCTTAGACGATGTGAATATGGAGATTAATGTTGTCTTTCCGTCTATCATTAGACGAAGTGAGTATTCAATCAAGGTGTCTTCCCGTCCATCTTTGGGCGATGTGAGTATATTTCTTCCTGCCTATCAGTAGGCAATGTGAAAGAATCAAGTATGTTGTTGCAACCATCAGGGTTTGTTACATGGGGTATCACAAGTAACGGGTATTCAATCAGGAGTTCTTTATCAGATGATTAATCAGTTTGGTGCCGTAATGACTGGACTCGGTTTTCGGGACTTTATTCCCCAAGCAGTTTACAGTATGTGATCGCGGTTGGCAAATTTTCGGGTTTTTATTTGTATTCAACCGTCTCGTACCTCTGAATGTTTGAAGGCTGAGCGCTCTTCAAACCCTTCAGGTCCAAGTCGCTTGAATAGGGGCAGCTGTTGCACCCTAAAATTTGACCAACCGGTTCTCCTATTTTGACTCATGATTTAAATTCATATTCGCAGCTCAGACAGATGATTTTTGTGCAAGCAGGGGATATCAGAGTTTACAGCTTGATTTTTGTCTATCAGATATGGCAGACCCAGTCCAGATTTTCGGGGTTTTATTTTCGGGAAATTGTGCGCTCCTCGGTGATTTTTCAATGATTTTGGGGATATTCTGAAGCCCGGGGATCTCCGTTCGATTCAATCTGGTCTCGTGCGTTCTTTTATGGGAGTCATTTGCATTCATCTGCATTTTTAGGATTTTTATAGGCTTTTTGTGAATTTTTAACAGGCTTTATAGATTTTTCTGGAATTTAAATAGGGCTTTTGAATATTTTAATAGCTTAATCTTTTTTTTAGAATTTTATAGAATATTTTAAATAGATTTTAATCATTTGTAGAATTTTAAATAAGATTTTAAATGGTTTTATCTTTTTAGAATAATATAGCTTTTTCTTTTAATCATTTGTAGAATTTTTCTATAGATTTTAAATAGGTTTAATAGTTTTTGGATAATATAGAAAATAATATAGTTTTCTTTTATAGATTTTGATAGATATTAAATGATAATGGGATTTTAATAGAGAATTAGATTGATTTAGAGTTAATTAGATCTTAACTAGATTTTTTAGGTTTGATTAGGATAATATAGAATTAATTAGGATTAATCACTTTTTAGAGTTTAATTAGGATTAATTGAATTTTTAGAGTTAATTAGAGGTTAATTGATTTTTAGGGTTAACTAGTATAATACAGAATTAATTAGGTTAATTGACTTTTTAGAGTTTTAATTAGGTTAATCATGTTTTAGATTTAATTAGATTGATTTAGTCAGTTAATTAGGTGTTAATATTTGAGTAGAGTTAATTGGGCTTAATTGTATTAATCCAGTTTTTTGTACAGTTTTTACTCATTTTCGAAATGGGCCCATAGGTGTTTTTTGGTAAGGCCCAGATTTCATCAAAAGTCCAGAAAAAATGATCTCAGCATGTTCAGAAGTCCAATTCAGCCCAGTTCGTTCCACCGTTTTCCAGCAAGCTCCAGAATCTTCCAGAGAATTCCACGCGTCCCCAGGGTATATAAGCTGACACGTGTTGGCCATGCAGAGGCCCCACACGTCTTCTCAGAATCCACGCCACGCCACACTCAGAACTTCACAGACTCCTCACACGTGGATCCCACTACTACTCTCCCAGTGCCAAGTGTCTCACATGCACCACACCCCTGCCACCTGCCCTGACCACTTGTCACACCCCTAGCCTCGCCGGAACCTCCCACCGCCGGGCATGCAGACGCCCTAGCCATTCACCGCCGGCGCCCCTAACGACCTCCGGCCACCGTCAGTTCACCGGAAAATTGCAATTTGCCAGAAATTCATCCTTCATCGCTGATCTTCTCCGATCTTCGATTTCTCAACATCTTCATCGGAAAACTCATCGGATATTCACAGGTCTTCATCAGTTTTCCCAGATTTCATCAAGAATCGTCAATCGCGTGCAAGATCCTCTAGCATCTTCCTAGAAAATCTTCGTCAACGATCAACAGAGCGCCGGAAGCAAGAACTTCATCAAATCATCATTAGATCTCCAGGAGGTTCATCGTTTCCAAATTCTTCTCCAGAAACTCACGAAGGCGTTCATCCGTGTTCATCGTAAGCCTCATCCAATCCAGGAAATTCCAAGGAGTTCCATTCAGAATCTTCAGGTTAAGCAAGAACTCCCGTTCTTCATCATTCATCGCCAACTCCAACTCCAACATCCAGATCGTCGACTTTCGTACGCATCCAGATCCGTCCAATCCTCCGTTGAGTTCATCACCGTTGCGCCAGATCCTTTGTTGTTCTTCAAGAAAGATCAATCTCGCGTTTTCCAAGTCGCTTTGAAGATCTTCGTGGTCTCCAGGTTTTACTTCGAAACTTCCGATTTTGTTAAGTTGTTTGTTGTTAGGTTGAAGAAGTAGTTTAGGTTGATTGATAAATAGTGAACAGGGTTTAATTTAGGGGGATATCATGGACTTAGAGTGAATGGTTCAGTTTTTGATAGGTTGGTGAATAATCTTGGTGAGGTGAGACGGACGAGTTTGGCGAAGTTCTGGGGAATTTCAGAGGTTGAGCGTGAGATGAATGAGAGATTCAGAGAGAGTCTTTGTGAGATGAGAGAGCGCAGTTAGGGGTGAGAGTGAACAGTACCAGAGTGTTTTGGGAGGAGAATTGGTTTTGTCTAACCGTATCTGGATTAGGGTTTGTTTGGACTGGGCTTAGGCCCAAGCATAGTTACTGAACGCTACACCCAAATTGCTTCCCCACCCCCTGTTTGAGAGAGCTGGATGATGGATTGGGCCTTAGGCCCCAGATTTACTTCTTGCACCCCCCTGGGCGTAGCCCATAATGAAACCAACTGAGAAATTACTAACGCTGCCCCTCCCCCAGGTTTTTTTCAGTTTCAATGTTTGTTAGTTGTTTTTGGCAGCTTGGGCCCTGCGCCCTTTGCTTCTGGCACCCCCCATCAGGGCCCAATTGTGAATAATAATTAGGATATCTTGCTGTTTACACCCTCCATTGCATGTTCTTTTATTTTGATTTTCCTTTTATATTTTCATGTTAAATAATTCCTAATGAATTGAATAATTGTTTGTTTCAATAATTCTTTTTTCCACCATTTCATGAAAAATGTTTAGAAAATTAAATAAAAATAAAAGTGACATTTTATTTTTTGTTTGTTATATTTTGCATATTTTTCAATTAATTGATTTGTTTTTTTTATATTTTCAATGCATGCATATCATTAGAGAATTCATAAAAAATGGTAGAATTGGTCAAATAATTCCGTTCTTTTTTCTGTAGACTCGTGATTCAGTGTAGGATTTTATAGTATAAAAATATTAGCTCGATCATGCATTTTCATTTTAATTGCATTTTTCACTGTTATTGATGTTGAATAATTGGTCTGTGGATATGTCTGTGTTGCCGATTTTATTTCTTTCATCTGGTGTTGAATTTTATTCTGATTTTTTCAGTATGTTACCCTAGAGCCATGTAGGTCTCCCATTAGATTTTTGATAGATTTTTGTAGGGTGTTCTGCTGTGATTTGTCTGAGCCTGAAGATAGGAGAAGTCTTGATGACTTCTGACTTTGAAGTTCAACTGTGGTTGAACTTCAGAGATAGTCTCCTGTGGTTTGTTGGCCTGTGGGTTCTTCTCAAGGTGGGAGCTGATTGAAGTCCTGTTGGAGCTTGCAAGGTTGCATTGGATTGAGGCTTAGTCTAGGAGCTTGTTGTCTGTTTGTGAGGTTCGAGATCCTGAAGTTTGAAGGGAGTTTATGGTACTTTCCTGAGGAAGGCACTATGAATGACTTTCATCCTTCCTTCTCACCTCTTTCTTAAGTATCCAATGATGTCGGAGCCGACTTGTGAGTTTAATTCCTCCTGAGGAGGAATGTAAACTGATCACATGTTGTTGAGCCACATGGGATACGATTCCTAAGTGGAAGCCTCCTAGCACTTTCCTGAGGAAGGTCCTATGGGTCTATTCACTTAGTTCCAGTAGTTTGTCTAGGATTTCGTAAGTATCCAGTGATGTTGGAGCCAACTTGTGAGTTTAATTTCTCCTGAGGAGGGATGTAAACTGATCACAGTTGTTGAGCCACGTAGGATACAATTCCTAAGTGTCAGCCTCCTAGTACTTTCCTGAGGAAAGTCCTATGAGTCTGTTCACTTAGTTCCCTTAGTGCATATAGGTTCTTTCCCAAATATCCAGTGACGCCGGAGCCTTCATGTGAGTTTAATCTCTCCTGAGGAGGGATGTAAACTGATCACAGTTGTCGAGCCGCATAGGATATGACTCCTGAGTAGTAACCTCCTGGTACTTTCCTGAGGAAGATACTATGAGCTTGTCTGCTTAGCTTCCTTTCTCTGGTAAGCTTGTTCTGAAGCTTGGAGAATGGGATTGATTCCTCTTGCCTAGGAGTTTGTTTAGATCCTTGCTTAGGGTTTTGATTAGGTGTTTGCTTAGATCCCTGCTTAGGGTGTTGTATAGAGTTTTGTTTAGAGATAGATTAGGAGATTGTTTCAGGTTTGTTTGAGGCCCTGCTCAGGGTTAGTCTCTTTGTGTTGTTTGACTTGTGTGATGTTATGTTGCATTAGACTTAGGTTCATCTAGATAGTTTCTGAGTAGGTGCATCTTAGAAGTAGACTGTGTGTGCATAAGAAGTTGAGGTGGTCCTCCTTCTGCTTGTTTGTTATTGCGTGGCTTTGCTTGTTGGTATTCGGTAGAGCTGAGCTCCCTTGCCTTTGTGGTTTGCGGCCTCTGTGCCTTGTTTGTCTAGTTGTTGCATTCATGCATATTTTCAGTATTCCTTTGCTATGCAGTTTCTTGTTTGTGGTTTAATCCTGTTGCCATGATCCCTTAGGAGCTCTGACTTCTCCTCTGCGGAGTCGTTATGATAGACCTTAGGATGGTCAACCAGGTGTGATAGCAGTAGGTAGATTCCCCTGTTTCTCAGCTATAGTTCTAGGGTTTCCCTTTCCTTTCTGTAGGAGCTTTTGAGCAGCTTGATCCGTAGTTAGCTGAACTACAGCTGCTCTGATTCTTCGTTCCAGACGAAGATATGTAGGCATAGGATGCGATATCCTAGCGAGCACACTAACGACTAACCTTTGTTCTCTCGCGGCTGTGCGATCGAGACTTTCCCGCTAACGACTAATTGCTATCCCTTTTCTCTTGCCCGAGCGCATTTGAGACCAGATCGTAGTTGTAGGTTCCCGAGCCCTTAGAGACCAGTTTGTTTTCTCACTGTTGTGTGAGAGCCCCTGTTTACCCGTAGTTAGCCGAACTACGTTTGCTCTGATCTTTCATTTCAGATGGAAGTACGTAGGCACAGGACGCGATGTCCTGACGAGCAACCTTTCCCCGTTTAGACGTAGGAAGTCGAACTACGTTGACTCTGACTTTCCCATTGCACGAGGGAATACGTAGGCCCAGAACACCGTATGTTCTGTCGAGTCCTGTCCTTTTATTTTCTTTTCAGACCAGCCATTAGCGTAGATAGATAACACACCCTTTTACCTATAAACACCAAGCGTGGATCCCATCGAGTACGATGGACGTGAGGGGTGCTAATACCTTCCCCTTGCGTAACCGACTCCCGAATCCAGGTTTTGGTTGCGATGACCATACCTTTTCCCGTCTTTGCGAGGTTTACTTCGAGCGTTTCCTTTCCCGCTCTGAGGGATAAATAACGCACGGTGGCGACTCTCCTGTCAAGCCGGCGCCGATTTTCGCAGTAGCGACAAAACTATTTCCGAAAGAATAGAGTTCTTGGAACCTCGCATTCCTGGAATTCCTGAGTGACGGGCTCTTAAGGCACGCTCTTAGGTTTCTTGTCAATCACTTTTTCGTTTCTCAGCACAACTTCAAACACAAATTTCGAAGTTAGTTGAATGAAAAAGGTGTTGTTGGAATCTAGCATTTCAATAATGCCCCGATTAATTGATTGCGAGGCTGACGTCTCGTTTATCAAATAGTCGTCATTCTCCATCAAATTACCTAATCAAACTCATATTTCTTGCCCCCGTGCAATCGAAACCTTAAACTTATTCAAATATATCCCAAACCAAAACATCCAATGCGATAAACACAAATTCCTCGCCCTCGTGCGATTTCCAACCAAAACACCTTTTGTCAAGAACATTGTTTAATCCATTCTTTCACGCATAACAAACTAGTGCTTCAGCCCCCCCCCCCTAGCGAGCAGACAAGCCAACGTTTAGTAGTTAGAATGCGCCTTAAACACTCGTTCATTTACCAACCTTTTACCGTAGTTAGCCGAACTACGGCTGCTCTGATTCTTCATTCCCTCTTGAATGTAAGATACGTAGGCACAAGATTGCGCTGATCTTGGCGAGCACAATCCCCTCTTTATCCGTAGTCCCACGAACTACGAATGCTCTGATTTTCCACTTCTTACAAGTGAAGATACGTAGGCACAAGGGCCCCAATCCTTGGCGAGCACCCTATCTATAAACCACCATTCCCCCTATAGGAGAAACCTCAAAAGAAAACAAACAAGCGTAGTTAACTTTACTCTCAAATCGATCAAGAGGTTCCCGTTGAGTACAACGGACGTAGAGGGTGCTAATACCTTCCCTCTGCGTAACCGACTCCCGAACCTAGAATATTGGTTGCAATGACCATGTTCTTATCCCTTTAAAGGTTTTATCGATATTTTCCTATTCCATCCTTGGAATGAATAAAGTTCGGTGGCGACTCTGTTTCGAACAATATTTTTCGCAGCCATCGCGAGGATCGTATTTTTCGAGGTACGACAGTAGTTCGGGCTACGGAGGACACGAATTTGTCTGACTGTTTTTTATCTTTCTGAAAAGGTTTTCTCCTGATTAAGAGTCCAAGCGGACAAAAATGACACTTTGATGTTTGTTTTTCAGTCTTTTACGCAAGAACTGTTTTTTATGATATTTGCAATCTCTGACGCACTAGAGACTATGATTTGAGAGTGACTACATCGCATGTCACCCTAAGGGTAACACACTAAGCAGTCAGATTACTAAAGAGTGACCCTCCAGCAATCCTCTCTCAAATGGCTTAAGGCTCGTAGCGTACGACGTCGATAATCCTTATTACTGTGTTTTGAATTGTTTTCAGATAGAAGAGAAAGACCCCTAAAACCTAGGGTTGAAAAGGGAATCAAGACTACCATAATGTTGTCATGCATGGGTTAAAACCTAATGTCTGTCATAATTCCCTCCTGCACAGAGGAAATCAGAGATCCTAGGGGATAAACGGAAAAGAAACAGCAGATATACAGTAAACAGTAAAATGCATGAGATGCAACAGTACAAGCGAGGCAAGGGAGTCCCACTCAACCTCGAACCTGGGAAAACAATAGGCAAAGTGAACAGCTTCACTTCAAACCTGAGGGGGCAAGCTGAACAAGCCAACAGACAATGCAGAAAAAGAAAATGAAACCTAACACCAGCTCGGATAGCAACACCAGCTCCTATAGTGAGCAGTTCAAACAGCACCAGCTCTGACAGCTACAGTTGATTAACAGCAAACAGTTAATAGTAACAACTTCAAGCAAGATCCCATCTTCACTCTTAAATGATCCTCAAGCTTTAAATAAGCTCTTGTCTTCAAAAGTACCCCAGCTCTGGCAAGCAATGAACCCCAGCATATAAATAGCTTTAAACAACAGCAAAACCCTAATTTTCACAGTTAACCAGCTTTGACAGGCACAGGCTTCATCTTCACCAATCTTCCATGCACTTCATTCTCCAATAGGTTCCCTTTTCCAATTCCAACACTCAAAGGAGAGAATCAATTAATAGATGAAGTTGGAATGTTAAGAGGATCAATGATAACCCAGGGAAATCACTAAGATCTTATCATAGCAAGTGAAAGGTATCCTCAAGGTTCTACCCAATCAAAGCATGCTCTACATCCCTCCTAAGGAGAGATGGAACTTCTTTGGGGTACGTTGTGTCATAGGATGGAATAGAGGCACAAGAAGCTCTCTATGTTTGACAGAAGAAATCAGTCTACTCTAAAGCTCTCCCTATATCTCCTATCTCCTAAGTCTTCAAAAGCAATCTTCAAGATTAAGAATCTCATGCCCCAAGCTTCATCCTTTGTCTCCAATCATCCTCAAAGTCTCCATAAGCTCCAAAAAGCAAAGCCCAAGCCCAACACCCATTTGAAATGCCCAAAACCCAACAAACAAAACAACATCCCAAGAGGGAAACACACCAATATCACCCAATTTTGCAAAAATCAAATAAAATGGAAATACTCATCATAAAATCCTATATTAATTTCTAAGGGAACCTAACTATGTACCCTATACCCCATATAAACCCCAAGGCCTAAATCAAACCCTAAGTACCCAAACTATGCCCTAAACTACACCTATGTGTTGTGAAACCCTAATCCTAGCACCCTAAAGTTCATCATTCAAAACTAGCCCAAATTTCATCATAAAAATATGAGAAAAAAATTATAAGGGAGCATGTATCTCTAATCTACTCAATCCAACAAGAATCAAGTCAAAAAATTCACCAATCTATCATACTAAATTCAACAAAATAAGGTATCAAACAAATGCAAAATAAAATCAATAAAATGGTAAAATATGCCAAAAATATAAAATGCAAGGAATTAATATTTTTATTGTTTTATTAAATTCTAGAAACCCTAAGGAAAACAAGGAAAAAATTCTCATCCAAAAATGTTTATTTTTCAATTAGTTATGAATTTTTCAATTAACCTAAAATAATATGAAAAAATAAAAGAAAATAGAAGAAAATGGAAAGAGGGCGTGACAAATAGCAATCAGAACAAGTTCAAAAATGATATTGGGCTCAGGGGGGGTGTTAATATTCGGCGCGCACTAGGCCCAACACCAGTTCAGAAAATCAAATGAAAATAGAAAGAAAAAAGGAAAAAAGTTGGTACGAATAACAAGGATTTCACGTGTATTTTCCATTGGGCCTCCAGAAAGGGGTGTTGGTAGCAAAAAATGACTTAAGCCCAAAGAAAACGTTTAAGTGAAACGCTGCGTTTGGTCTAGACTCAGACTTCTTTCACAAACTAAGATGCGCTCGTGGCCGTTGGATGATCATTCTAGTCAAAGTCTAACACGATCCAATGGTGATAAGTTCATCTTCTTCCTTTGAATTTTGGAGGGAGAAGGAAGCCATGGCTGAAATAGAGCTTCCACCTTCATCTTCTCCAAACGCAACTCTCTCAATCCTCATCAAAACCCTAACATAAACGCATCATCTGGCTCGTCTTTTCACAAGGAATTCAACCACACTATCCATTGGCATTGAATCATCTTCTTCCTCAAAACACAAAGAGAGGTTCAGAAAAAGCTCAAACCTCAATTCTCACCAAACTTAAAATTGAATAGCTTAACATCAACTACAGCTCACACTGAGTAAAATCCACCATTAAACTAGGTTTAAACCTCCAAGAATCAACAGATACGAGCCTCAACAGAAAATGTGATCAACCTAATTTTGTCTCTAAATCAAGCCAATTGCTACCAGAATCCACCTAGCCATATTCTATAATGCATACCACTATCCAAAACCTAAAGAAACCTCATGAATCGAGCCATAGGAAGAATTTTACATACCTGCAAATCTTGGATGAACAGAGTGGTAAAACCTCCAAATCAAGCTCCAAGATCTTCCAGATACCTTCAATGAAGTATGATCAAGCTTCTGTATGCACCAAATTGGATTGAAACCTCTTGAATCTTTGAATCTGATTCTGACTTGCAAGGGATGAATCCAAAATGCTCTCTCACGATTTTGCACCAATCTTGCCTTGAATTGTATCTGGAATCATTCACCAACACCAAAGGAAGCTATTGAACACCAAAGAATGGATTGAAATGGATCAATTTGTTGTAACCGATTCTGTTATGCAAATGGAAAACTCAAGATGCAATCTCTCAATTCTCCCTCAATCTCCACCAACTCAAGCTTTGAACCAGTTCTAAATCTTATATAGAACATGAATGAAAGCTCTAGAAACTTCTGGATTGATCCAATGAGAAGTTCCACATCTCTTGCTCTTGAAAATGTCATGAGAAATTCACATATGGCAGCTGAGTTTTAAGCTTGCTTCAATGCCTCGTTCTGATTCAATTTCTCCTTAGATGACATATTGAATGGTTTGGCAAGGGTTAAGGCCTTGATTAAGCTCCAAAGAGTGGTTTTGCATTTGTTACTTATGATGTAAGTAACCACTTTTCAAAGGAAGTCCTTGAATTAATCCTTAACTCAAAATTATGGCAATGTCAATGTTTTCAAAATATGTTCTCCAATCAATTTGGTATGTCATATGGCTAGGTTTGGACCCATAGCTCAAAAATCCCAATTTTCATCCTTGGTTCATTTAAAATTCACCCTTATTTTAGGCCATTTTTGTGATTTTGTGAAGCAAACCATTCCAAGCTCTCATGACCTCTTATCTAGCCTAAAAAAAACCATTCGAAACACATCTCATGTTGAATATTTTTTCATTTGGGGAGTGGAAGGTGGAGATTTTGACCTATGTTTAAAAATGACCTATAATTCAACTTTCCCAAAATACCCCTGGATTGCCAAGACCATAACTTGAGTTCTACCAATCCTCTTGAGGACTTATAGTACTCAAATTAAATCTAAGATCAAGATCTACAACTCTTATTTTGGCCAAGAATCCATTTGAAAACTCCTTCATGGGAAAAAGGTGCTTGGAAGTCAAGTGACTTTCACAGATAAATTTTAGTGTCCTCTGGGGACCCATAACTTGCAAGAACCATAACTTGAGTTCCACAAATCTTCTTGAAGACTTCTAGTACTCAAATTAAAGCTATTGAAAATATCTACAAGTTTCATGTTTACCAAGAATTTATTTGAAACTTGCATTTTGACTTGTCTGGCTTGGAAGTGAGGCCTAAATTAGGGGATTTTACACTGAAACCCTAATTTGGCAACTCCTCCTACTCTTGATTATTTTTTATTTATCCTTGGCACAACACCACACTTGTATCAAAATATCAATTCATGAATCCCACATCCTTCAATTAAGCCTTGATGCTCTTCAATCACTCAGTTGACCTAGGGTTGACCCAGATGAAACCCTAGTTGACTGCACTTCAACTGTGGCTCTTGTACTTGAATCAATGACTTGTCTCATCTTCAATATGACCCTCTAGACATTTCATAAGCTTTGTACATATTCCATACCCTCAGTTCATAGCTCATACCCCTATTGATGACCCTCAATACACCTCAGACTAGGAGAGAACTCCACTAGTTGACCCTCAAACTTCTCAAAGCTTTAAACATTTCTTGATGACTTGGATGGTCTTAAGCTTGAATAAAAACCCTTGATGTGCTTCTTTAGATAAGGATGGCACTTGATCCCTTTTGGATGCCTTGATATGCTATGTTATGCAAATGATTAAATTATGTACATGACTTACTATGCAAATGATGATGCAATTGAAACATAAACCAGGTGAAATAGGTTGAGCAAATTTTAGGGTGCAACAGCTGCCCCTATTCTAACGGCTTGGACCCGACTGGGTGAAGAGCGAACGGCCTTCAAACAATCGAGGTACGAGACAGTTGAATACCAAGAACCTGGAAATTTGCCAACCGCAGAAATAAACTGCACAAACTGCCTAGTAAACAACATCTGCTGACTGGATCTGATTGTTACGGCAACAACTGATCAATTAGCGACCGTGCTGGGGATTATTTTCATCAATCCGAGAAAAAGATTCTATCACCGCAGGGATAGAACTTTGTCCATATTCTGTCCACACAGCAACATCCTGACGACTTCGCTGGGGAAACAATTCTGTTTGAACATTCATCCGCCTGCTTCATACGGGAAAAACCATCTGAATACTGTTTCTCTGCCTACCTTTGCAGTAGCTACCTCCGTTGGTCCTATCCTACAAACGACTCTGAAGAAGATTCTACTGGGGGCAGTAACACGAGGAAATCACAGTGACTTCCTTGGGGAAAATACTTTTGTCAACTATCGGAACATAACTCACATACTCTGTCTATCACGGGAGAATTATCTATCTGGATACCGGGAAGTTCATCCGCCTGCTTCATACGTGAAAACACATCTGCCTGATGCATACAGGAAAGTTCTTCCGCCTGATTCTTACGGGAAAAGATACCACATCTGCCTGATACTTACAGGAAAGTTCTTCCGCCTGATTCTTACGGGAAAATCATAACACGTCTGCCTGATACTTACAGGAAAGTTCATCCGCCCGATTCTTACGGGAAAAGATAACACATTTGCCTGATACATACAGGAAAGTTCTTTCGCCTGCTTCATACGGGAAAAGATAACACATCTGCCTGATACTTACAGGAAAGTTCATCCGCCTGATTCTTACGGGAAAAGATAACACATCTGCTTGATACATACAGGAAAGTTCTTCCGCCTGCTTCATACGGGAAAAGATAACACATCTGCCTGATACATACAGGAAAATTCTTCCGCCTGCTTCATACGGGAAAAGATAACACATCTGCCTGATACATACAGGAAAGTTCTTCCGCCTGCTTCATACGGGAAAAGATAACACATATGCCTGATACATACAGGAAAGTTCTTCCGCCTGCTTCATACGGGAAAAGATAACACATCTTCCTGATTCATACAAGAAAGTTCTTCCGCCTGCTTCATACGGGA
This sequence comes from Lathyrus sativus, assembly GCA_963859935.3. Lineage (NCBI taxonomy): Eukaryota > Viridiplantae > Streptophyta > Magnoliopsida > Fabales > Fabaceae > Lathyrus > Lathyrus sativus. The sequence goes on along the minus strand of OZ012739.1, from coordinate 143,443,063 downwards.
AAAGATAACACATCTGCCTGATACATACAGGAAAGTTCTTCCGCCTGATTCTTACGGGAAAATATAACACATCTTCCTAATACATACAGGAAAGTTCTTCCGCCTGATTCTTACGGGAAAATATAACACATCTGCCTGATACATACAGGAAAGTTCTTCCGCCTGATTCTTACGGGAAAATAACCTTGGATATAGCTTCCTAGCCTGTTCGCGGTAGTAGCTAACTCCACTGGGGATATTCTGAAAATAACTGCCCGACACTCGTTTCGACAACAAGTGACCTCTTCTGAAATTTTGATTTATGAAACCCTGAAATGCTGTCGCGACAGCGAACCTGAAGAAAAACACTCCGCTGGTCGGATAAGAGAAACTTCAACCAGTAACTCTGTGGGGGATGATAATGAGGACTGCATCATCACATGTCTCACGGCGAGACCTCGATCGTCTGGCACTAATTCTGAATTACAACTTCAGACTCCTGCTGAGAAACATACCCGAAAGCAAAAGGTTAACCAACCTGATTTATGTTTCATAATGCGTATGTTTGGCGATGGCGTAATGCTCCATACGGCATGGAAATGCTACGCGTCTTGGGAAAATGCAAACATGATAATGTATGCAAATGCAAATGCAGGTTCAGGCTGCTGGGAAAGCTCTGACAAGCTTGCTTTAACACGGCTGTTGAGAGCAAATACCACCCTGTTGGGGATGAACGGATATCACGCAGTATTCTGGCAAAATAAATGCCGGAAATACAACCAACTCTGTCGGGGAGAGATTACACATCGATTTCCACTGGAGGAAAGAATAACACCTGCTGGGAAGATAACTCAGCTAGGGGAAGAAGCGACCCTTCTGGGAGACGACTGTCTGGGTACAGTTTACAAATTCGGAACTACCACTCCGCTGGGGATAATCATCCTGACGAAGGCATGTCGACCTGCGGGGAGAAAGAAAACCATCCTCGGTGGGGATAACACTTCTGAACTTACTATCTTGATTATATGCCGTGGAAATCCTCCCAGCTGGGGATTGAATGCGCACATTTTCGACTCTCTGGGGAGTATAACCTCTGCATGGGATACTGATCTCGACTTGCTGGGGATATCCTGTGGACAACTTCCACGAGGATACTCTTCTGGGGAAACTAATCCCTCCTTCGGTAAGGGATAATCATCGTCCCAACCTCTGGGGATAAGGTGCGACCCGCATGGGGATTAGCGTCAAACAAAGTCAAGTCTTTCACCACGAACCTCCGGCTGGGGCCACAATTTTCTGATCGTTTGCTTCAAAGGTGAGAACCCTACAAAACACAAACGAGACAAAACAAATCTATACAACCAAATCTATGCGGGCTAGCGTCTGAGACATTACATCAGTCAATTCGAAGTTTTAGCAATTATTGGCAAGGGCCAGCAAAATTATGCACATGCAAGTTCATCGGAACATTGGCGTTTTCCACATACAAAACAGTAAAGCACAAACATCAAATATCTGAATAACATGTTTTATTAATAAAAGGCCTCTGAATAGGCAAAATTTTGTACATCGGATGCAACTCCTGAAAAGAGGAAGTTACGCACACACCCATACATATATGCACAAAAAATACAAAACAATATTTGTATACATGTCGGCAACGTGGTGCAGACAAACATCACGAGCTGATCCTCCTATGACTCGCCTGACTCTGGCGCTTTCCCGGTATTCGATTTTCGGAAGATATTGTGTTGGATAAACGAACCCTCAGGTACTCCCAAACCATTAAGCAATGTTGTATCAGATCCGGACCGCAGTCATTTGCTTTTTCAATCCCTAACTTTTGCGTGAACCGCCCTTTGCGGGTTTTCAATTCACCGGGATACCCTTTTTTGCCGAAGTCGCCCAATGCAGGTTTTCGACTTCGCGGGTGTACATCTTTTCAATTTTATCCCTAACTTTTTCCCGAACCTTTTATTCATTTTTTACGGTTCGCCAGGATGCCCCATTTTTGCCTGGACTCTCTTTTTACTGTCCAGCGGGTCACTTTCAAGCAAAGTATTTTTTAACTGCGTCCGAATTCACAGGAGACGTAAAGTCTTCACCATCCATGGTAGATAGTAGCAAGGCTCCTCCAGAGAAAACTTTTCTAACAACGTAGGGTCCTTCGTAATTAGGGGTCCACTTGCCCCTGTGATCTGTTTGTGGTGGGAGAATCCTCTTCAGCACAAGGTCGCCCGTCTGAAAACTTCGCGGACATATCTTCTTATCGTATGCTTTCTTCATCCGGCTCTGATACAACCGACCGTATGCTAGAGAAGCTAGCCTCTTCTCATCCATTAAGCTGAGCTGATTCAGTCTATCTTTAACCCATTCTGCCTCGTCAAGTTGGACATCTCGTAAAACCCTCAAGGAAGGAATCTCAACCTCCAACGGTAGTACTGCCTCCATTCCGTATACCAATGAAAAAGGGGTTGCCCCGGTTGATGTGCATACCGTCGTACGATAACCGTGCAAAGCGAAAGGTAGCATTTCGTGCCAGTCCTTATACGTCACAACCATCTTCTGAACAATCTTCTTTATGTTCTTATTGGCTGCTTCAACAGCGCCGTTCATCTTAGGTCGGTAAGGGGAAGAGTTGTGATGTTCGATCTTAAAATTCTAGCACAGCTCTTTCATCATCTTGTTATTCAAATTCGAACCGTTGTCGGTGGTAACCCGCTCAGGGATTCCATATCTGCAGATAATATCTCGTTTGATAAATCTGGCGACCACTTGTTTGGTGACATTGGCATATGACGCTGCTTCCACCCACTTGGTGAAGTAATCAATTGCCACCAATATGAACCGGTGTCCGTTTGATGCCGTAGGCTCGACCTTTCCAGTCATATCAATTCCCCACATTGAGAACGGCCACAGCGATGACATCACATTCAGAGGACTTGGGGGTACATGGACCTTGTCCGCATAAATTTAGCATTTATGACACCTCTTTGCAAACTTAAAACAATCTGTTTCCATAGTTAGCCAGTAATAACCTACCCGCAGCAGTTTTCTCGTCATAGCATGCCCACCAGCATGTGTACCAAATGTACCCTCATGTATCTCCTTCATGAGCAACTTTGCTTCTTTCTCGTCTACACAGCGTAGCAACACCAAGTCGTGGTTTCTTTTGTATAGGACACCGTCAGGATTTATATAGAAATTGCCAGCCAATCTCCTGAGAGTCTTCTGATCTCGACTGGATGCCCCAGCCGGATACTCCTTGTTCTTCAGGAAATTCTGGATGTCAAAGTACCAGGGTTGACCATCGGGAGCCTCGTCGATGGCAAATATGAAGGCAGGCCTATCGAGCTGAGAGATAACAATCCGGGGAGCCTCGTTCCAGAAGTTAACTTTATACATTGAAGACAATGTCGCCAAGGCGTCAGCCATTTGATTTTCTGCTCGCGGCACATGATGCAATTCCACCTTGTCAAAGAAAGGTAACAATCTCCTTGCATAGTCCATATATGGTATCAAATTGGGCTGACGTGTCTCCCATTCTCCTTTAATCTGATTCACCACTAGAGCTGAGTCTCCGTATACATCCAGATGTTTGATTCGCAAATCAATAGCTTCTTCCAGACCCATAATGCAAGCCTCATATTCAGCCTCATTATTGGTAACAGGAAAGGTCAATCGGGCAGTAAAGGGGATGTGCGACCCCTGAGGAGTAGTGATAATTGCCCCTATTCCGCTACCATATGAATTTACAGCTCCGTCAAATATCAATTGCCATTTGGAACCCATCTCTGGTCCTTCGTCCGACAACGGTTCTTCACAATCCTTCATTTTCATGTACATGATATCCTCGTCAGGAAAATCAAACCTCATCGATTAGTAGTCCTCCACAGGCTGCTCCGCAAGGTACTCTGACAAAACGCTACCTTTAATAGCCTTTTGCGAGACATACTGAATATCATATTCGGTTAACACCATCTGCCATCGGGAAATTCTTCCGGAGAGTGCTTGCTTCTCAAACACGTATTTGATTGGATCCATCTTTGAAATTAGCAGGGTTGTATGATTTAGCATGTATTGCCTCAAACGTTTGGCGGCCCAGGCTAGCGCGCAACACGTCTTCTCGAGCATTGAGTATCTGGACTCACAGTCTGTGAACTTCTTACTCAAATAGTAGATCGCATGCTATTTACGTCCAGTCTCGTCGTGTTGACCGAGAACACAACCCATACTTTCCTCAAGAACTGTCAAATACATAATCAAAGGTCTCCCGGCCACTAGGGGTATCAAAACAGGAGGTTCCTGCAAGTATTCTTTTATCTTGTCGAACGCCTTTTGACAATTTTCATTCCAGGTCACAACCTGGTCCTTTTTCAACAACTTGAATAACGGCTCGCATGTCGCAGTTAAGTGAGATATGAACCGGGCGATATAGTTCAACCTCCCTAAAAACCCACGCACTTTTTCTTTCTGTTTTAGGCGTCGACATTTCTTGTATTGCTTTTATTTTCGCAGGATCAACCTCTATTCCTTTTTCGCTCACGATAAACCCCAGCAGTTTACCCGATCTCACCCCGAAGGTGCACTTGTTAGGGTTCAGTCTCAACCTGAACTTCCTAAGCCTTTTGAACAGTTTCAGCAGATTAACCAAATGCTCCTCCTTCGTCTGGGATTTGGCAATCATATCATCAACATAAACCTCGATCTCTTTATGCATCATGTCATGAAAGAGAGTCGTCATAGCACGTTGATATGTTTCCCCAGTGTTCTTCAATCCGAAGGGCATCACTTTGTAACAAAATGTTCCCCAAGGAGTAATGAAAGTAGTCTTCTCCATGTCTTTTGGAGCCACTTTGATCTGATTATAGCCGGAGAAGCCGTCCATGAAGGAGAATACAGAGAACTGAGCAGTGTTATCGACCAGCACATCGATGTGAGGAAGTGGAAAGTCATCTTTCGGGCTCACCCTATTTAAATCACGGTAGTCTACACACATTCTCACTTTACCGTCTTTCTTCGGCATTGGCACAATATTAGCGACCCATGAGGGATATTTTGTAACAGCTAGGAAACCAGCATCCCACTGTTTTTGAACTTCCTCCTTGATCTTCACAGCCATATTCGGCCTAGTTCTTCGGAGTTTCTGCTTAATAGGCGGACATTCCTCTTGCAGTGGCAGACGGTGAACGACCATATCCGTATCCCACCCAGGCATATCCTCGTACGACCAAGCAAATATATCACTGTACTCTTTGAGAATCTCAACCAACCTTTGCTTGATGTCGCTCTGCAACGCAGCCCCTATACGGATGTTTCTCACAACCTCTTCCAACCCCAAATTGATAATCTCGATGACTTCCTCATGAGGCAGAATGATTCTTTCTTCTTATTTCAATAACCAGGTCAACTCCTCTGGTACGTCGCCATCTTCAACAATCTCTTCCTCAGCCTGAAATACCGGGTGCTCGAAGTCGAAGTGAGTCATGGGCGGTTCATAGATGTCATCTGAAATAGTAATTCTGCAAAGGAAATGGTTAAATGCTTCAAAACGCATACAAAGCAAATAACCACGTTGCCATTTTATTGTAAAAGATAAAAAACAGGAAAAACAGGGATCACAACATTTGTATATGAAAAACGCCTTTATTTCATGATTAAACAATGTAATGTACATAACCAATGGCCCTAAGCAAAATCACTATGCCCCGGGTAGGACACATGATTATTCAACAATTAAGAAAGCAAATCATTACTGTTTAGTTGTCACAGGAACAGTTTCCCGGATAGACCAATTGCAGAGACTTTGTCCTGACACGCTTGGCTTGATCCACGCGTCCATATCACAGTCGCTATCTCCTTCTTCAGAATCGGAAACAACATTGATAGTCTCGAAGCTCACCCCATTTGGTGTGATGGTTATCGGCCCTCTGAACTTGGGCGCTCCTGAAGAGGATTTTGATGACGAAGGATGATATCCAAGGCCGAACTTATCATTCTTCACGGGAATCTCCAATACCTGCCCCCAGCCCTTGGTTTTGCCTGCCTGCACTAGAGCTTAAGCCTCTTTGTAAGACGAAACTACCATAACTGATATCTTACTTGGCACCGGAGCTTTGTCCTTAATTCGCAACCCCTCAAAGGCTTGACAGGGTGTTTCATGTGTTTCGTCGTCGACCTCCACATATTTGAACGAAGACAAATGGATAACCAGAATATCTTCCTCTCCACAAACCGTGACGACACTATCCCCAACCATATACTTCAACTTTTGGTGTAACGTGGACGTGGCTGCCCCGGCAGCATGAATCCATGGGCGCCCAAGAAGACAACTATACACTGGCTGGATGTCCATTATATAGAACTCAGTTTCAAATATTTCAGGCCCCACCTGCAACGGTAATGTTATTGATCCGAAAACCGACCTCCTCGTTCCATCGAACGCCCTCACCACTAAGTCACTGGGCGTGCAGATAATCCCCCTGATATCCAACTTCATCATGGCTTTCTTCGGTAGCACATTCAGGGAAGATCCAGTGTCTACTAAAACGTGGGACATGACCGTGCCCCGACATTCGACTGACACATGCTATGCCATATTGTGCTCTCGCCCTCTCGGAGTTAAATCAAAGTCTGTGAAACCCAAACTGTGCCCCGCGTTGACATGCGCCATCACCCCTTCTAACTGATTAACAGAAACCTCTTGAGGAACGAACGACGTGTCTAGAATCTTCAGCAAAGCGTTCCGATGGGCCTCGAAACATAATAGCAATGATAGGATGGAAATTTTTTACGGCGTTTGCTGGAGGTGCTCCACGATTTTGTAATCACTTTTACGAATGAGCCTCATAAACTCCTCCACATCCTTAAGCGACGTTTCCTTTTCATTCGACTGAGAAGGACCACCCTCAGTTACCTTGGCTTTACCCTTGGCTACTCTTTCTGCCTCTACCTCGGGTGACGTGAAGATTCTTCCGCTTCTGGTCATACCCCCTGTTCCGACAACATTATCTACAACCCCAGCTGGTTGTCCATTGACTTCAATTTTCTTACCGTCGCAATATACCTCCAACCCGTAAGTCCACGTCACTGCTTTAGTACTCTCAAAAGGAACTGGTCCTGCTTTAGTAATTGTGATCGTCGGCCGCCTGGCAGGCGCCGTTATCGTTATTGTTTTTCTCGGAATTGTCACCGTAGCAACATCGTTCAGCTCATCACACAACGCCTCTACAGGCTTTTCAACCTCGGTTCTATCGAATTGCAAGGTACCTTCATTCATCATAGCCTGAATACCCTGCCTCAACTCATTACAACCCTCTGGCTGTATCCAACAATTCAAGCAAAATTCATCACACCCCGGGAATACACCCCCTCTTAACAACCTGCTTTTAATCTCACCCAACGGTGTCTTCAGTTCATTGACATCCATCACTAGATTCAGATTCTCTTCTGTCAAGATGGTGTTTGCCCCGTGATTGGGCATAGGCTGTTGTACGATATTTGGACCCACCTGTCCAAAGTTAATAGCTTTGTTATCTAATAAATCCTGAACTTTGTGTTTAAATGCCTGACAAGCTTCTATATCATGCTCGGGTGCCCCGAAATGAAATTCGCAATGCTTGTTGGCATCGTATCCGTAAGGAAGTACTGCCCCAGTAGGCGGTGCCAAAGTCCTCTTTTCGACCAAGTTCAAACCTAGCAGAGTCTGGAGGAGTTCTGCATACGTGGAAGGAGGTGCGTCGAACACTCTTTTCGCTCTCGCATTTTGTACCCTTCTCTGACCATGATTCTGTCCTTGCTGTTGCTGTGGTTGTTGTTGTTGTGGCTGTCTTTGTTGAGGAAGCGGGATAGTGACGCTACCTATCTGTTGTGGCTGAACATACTGATGTCTTCCTCTGCCCCTGCCCCTGCCACCAAACACGGCGCTAGAATCACCTTGTCGTCTACCACCAAATGCTTTTCTGGCACCTCCTGTAGAAATAGACTCACCTGCTTGGAACCTTCCAACTTTAATCCCGTTTTCAATCATCTCCCCCATAAGAATCAAATATGAGAAACTTCTTAATGACACACAAAACAATTTTTCGTAGAACACCCCCGTAAATGTCCTAATGAACATATCGTTCGTCTCCCTTTCAATTAAAGGAGGATGCACCCTCGCTGCCATATCGCGCCACCTTTGCGTGTACTCTTTAAAGCTTTCACCGTTCTTCTGTGACAAACCCTGCAATTGGACCCGGTTTGGCGCCAGGTCGCTGTTGTATTTGTAGTGTGTCACGAAAGCATCAGCCAACTGCTTCCAGGTTTTAATCTGCGTGGGTTCCAGCCCCATATACCATTCTAGTGAAGGTCCTAACAAGCTGTCCTGAAAGAAATGCATGAGCATCCTTTCGTCATCTGAATACGCGGACATCCTTCTATAGTAAGAGCGGACATGGACCTTAGGGCAGGTGTCCCCTTTGTATTTGTCAAAAGTGGGAGCCTTGAATTTCAACGGCACCCTCAGCCCTGGTACCAAGCCCATTGTAGTCATATCCAAGCCGGTGGAGTTCTGACTCACTACCCTCTTCATCTGTTCTTCAAGCATCTTGATCCTCTGCACAGGATCAACAGGTCCTTCAAATCCCATGCCTCTTCCAGAAAAGGCGTCCTCCTGACAGTCTTCGCCCTAATTCACATTTCCATTTCCATATCCGTCGTAACCAGTGTTGCGACCAAACCCTTGCTGATTGGTCACGGGACCTCGTCCCCCGTTACCGAAACCCTGGTTAACCCTAACAGGTCCAAACCCAGTGTTGACAGGAATCACCCCACCACCATTCATATTACCAAATCCACCATACCCTTGGTTAGCGTTACCAAGACCGTCGTAACCGAAACCCTGAGTGTTGAAGCCGAATTTCCCGTCCTGATTGACGTAATCAAATCCCTGATCATTGTAGCCGAAACAGTTATTGCCGAAACCATTACCGCCATTGTTGTTACCACCGCCTTGGTTGGCGTCCCCAAATCCAACATTGTTAACAACAATATCATTTCCATTCCCTGCGTTGTCGTTGCCAACGCCAGCGTAATTGTTTACAACCACAACCGGTGGGGTCACTACAGGTGGAACCACGGGCGTAGGGGGCCCATCCTTCGGAATAGTCTCAACGTGCGCAGAATTGTGGTCGTTATTGCCATTCCCGTTAGCCCGCGTCAGCAGCGGCTGCACCAAAGTCTAGAGGCTCTCCCGGCCCTTAGCAATGCTCTCCATTGCTTGCATGAACAGATTCAGCTTCTCGCAGATTTCCTGCATCTCCACTTGGACTTGATCCATGATTCTCTTGCAGTTGTTTCGGGTTGAGTAGCGGTGGACTCTTTGTTCGTCAATCCTGGACAACCTGGAGATGCAGGAAATGAGATACAGATTCAAGAATACCGGTCACACAATATGTGTGCAGATGCAATTGTGTAAATATGCTACAGGTTATATTCCCCCCTTATTCTAGTTTCGAAGAGAAGGCCATCACGACAATGGAGTCCCTATCAAGCGAGCAAGAAATCAGAAAACCCTCATATATAAACAAATGCCAATAGGCTGAGTACAAGAGCACAAATGAACACAACTGAAGAGACCTCAGCCAACAAGCCTGGCGATGGTCAAAATACAAGTATAATCAACACAATGTAAAGATAAATCAGGCCAAATGGCGTGCTCTGACGTCCTTTAATATCCTCAGCGTCTCCGAATGCCCTAGTCGGGAGATCAGCTCCTGTATTAGTAAGGCATGCCGCTCGGTAGTGGATCTCAGCTTTTTTGCGTCGTCCTGGCAGGTTCCTTCGCCAGAACTCTCGTCAAGTCTGTACCTCTTGGAACCGGCCTTCACTTCATAACCTCTCGGCTTCTCGTCAGGGCTACTTACTTTAAGCTCAACAGCGCTCCTAAGTGATGTCTCTTCGGCAATCTTTGCATCTTGGGCTCTAATCTGTGCCTCTAGCGTGGCAATCTGCAGCTTCAGTTCATCTTCACGCTCCTTCCACTTGGTAAGCGTGGCATTCCACGAGGCTTGCCACTTGCTGATACGAGCATAAGCTTTGCTTAAAAGTTCCTTCTTGGAAGTAAGCACCTTGCTAACACCGTTCAAGGCTATTCCCACTTTTCTTTCTTGTTGGTCTCCTCCGTCAACTCTGAACCCAACCTGTTAATCAATTCAGTCTGTTCCTTCACAGTGAAGGTGGCTTCATTCTTCTCACGACGTAACTGGAAGATCTCCTTCTCTAACTCATCATTGGCTTTCTTTAATTCTTTGTTATCAGCCAACAATTTGTTATACTTCTCACTCTCTTCCGAAGTAGGTACCTCAATCATTGGAAGATATAGGGGTTTCGCAGCAGGATAAGGCATCAAAGAAGTACTAGCTCTCTCGCGGATCCAAGCCAAATAAGGATCATAAGCTCTGTTGTTGCTCTTACCGAGCAAAGCTTTCCCGCTCCTATGGATGTTAGCCCATGCATGTCTCAATCTGATCAGAACAGCCGTGTCTAATAAGCCCGTGAGATACAGAGATTCCTGTATCTCCTTCTCAATAGGAGTGTCTCTCAAAGCATAACCGAACTGTCTTACCAGCAGCGAAGGGTTATAGTTAATACAACCTTTCCGTCCAATCAAGAAGGCATCTGAGTCGAAAAATCTGGCACATTAGGAAACAAGACAATCCCGTAGATGCAGACAGCTAGAATGTTACTGAAAGCAACCCAACATCCACTCTTCGCGCACTGTGTAGCCTTCTCAACCAGGACAGACAGGTGAAAACCATAAGCTCCGTTCAGCTTGACCAAGCCCCCAGGGAACTCAGAAGCGTCTAGACTGACAATCTCAGCGAGTGTAGCTAACTCGGGCTCAACATCAACATGTATAAAGGGCATCTGGTCTAACACAGGAACTCCCAACATCGCAGAATACTCCTCCAAAGTGGGTGTCAGAATGTAGTCGGGAAATAAGAAACATCTCAGCTGCAGCTCATAAAACTACATCAAAGTATATACCCCAGTCGTCTCAAATGCTGAAGGTCTGTACAACAAACTAAGTAATCTCCCATAAGATACTCTGAACTCAGCCCTCACCCTCTCATTTGCTAGGGCAACCAATCCCAGCAACGAACTGACATCTGGCGAATGCAACCGGTAAGCAACTGTCCTCTTCAGGGACTCCATGTCTGGCTAGAGGATATACTAGAATCAGAGGGGGAATGATCACACCTGCAACATAAATACATGTTAATGAAATGCAGTCATGAAAATGCACATGCATATGCAAACAAGGGACCAAGTGCAATGCTGATGAACTGTGCTGCTCTGTACTGAAGCCTGAGAATCATCAAATCTTAAACTCAAACCAAACACTCAAAAGAACCCTGCAACCACATCTCACTGACAGAGATAAACCAGGTATTCTGAGGTCAAAGGTTTCCTGCAAACAACCCTACCTACCCCTCACAGGTATGAATTTAACTCGCAGACGAGGTACGACATCCTATGCGGGTTCAACGTCACAGACTTTCAAGAGTAATGATACGATACCCAGAAGGTGTGGCATCATCATCCCTTGAAGCGGCCTCACTTAGTTGAATCCCAATTGATAGGTCCCCAGAGTCGACAATCCTCGGGTCAGACAACTTGTCGAGCCCTAAGGGCCAGGCAAGAAGCATCAAAGAGAATCTCGTCCGAGCGTAAATTTCGTGGCTAGCTGGTGCGAGCTAAGCAAGCAGGCTAACCACTACTCTCTACTTCTAAGTCTAGGTGTAACCTCAAGCCCAGGTCCGGCTTATCTCTCAACAGATTAACCCCTTCCCACAGCAGCAATAACAATATAAAGCTGATAATAAAATGCGGAAAGTAAAGACAGAAAGGTAAATCTATACAACACCCACGATGGGAAAACAAGCGCTAGGATCGACTCGCATAGGGGATATTCCTGTCCCCAGTAGAGTCGTCAGATGTCGCTACTGCGAAAATCGGCGCCGGCTAAACAGAAGAGTCACCACCGTGCGTTATTTATCCCAAAGGAGGGAAAGGAAACGCTCGAAGTAAACCTAACGCAAAGACGGGAAAGGAATGGTCATTGCAACCAAATCCTGGATTCGGGAGTCGGTTACGCAAAGGGAAGGTATTAGCACCCGTCACGTCCGTCGTACTCGACGGGATCACGCTTGTTTTCTAGTACGGATTGTTATTCTATCTATGTTAAAGGTCAAGGGTTAAAAGAAAAGAAAATGACTCGGCAAAGTATCGCACTTTATGCCTACGTATTCCCGTCTGGAACGAGAAATCAGAGTCAACGTAGTTCGCCTACCTACGGGAAAGGAGGGGAAGGTTGCTCGCTACGATACGGCATCCTATGCCTACGTACTTTCATACAGCATGAAAGATCAGAGCAAACGTAGTTCAGGCTACGGAGGACACGGATTTGTCTGACTGTTTTTTATCTTTCTGAAAAGGTTTTCTCCTGATTAAGAGTCCAAGCGGACAAAAATGACACTTTGATGTTTGTTTTTCAGTCTTTTACGCAAGAACTGTTTTTTATGATATTTGCAATCTCTGACGCACTAGAGACTATGATTTGAGAGTGACTACGTCGCATGTCACCCTAAGGGTAACACACTAAGCAGTCAGATTACTGAAGAGTGACCCTCCAGCAATCCTCTCTCAAATGGCTTAAGGCTCGTAGCGTACGACGTCGATCATCCTTATTACTGTGTTTTGAATTATTCTGAGATAGAAGAGAAAGAACGCTAAAACCTAGGGTTGAAAATGGAATCAAGACTACCCTAATGTTGTCATGCATGGGTTAAAACCTAACGTCTGTCATAATTCCCTCCTGCACAGAGGAAATCATAGATCCTAGGGGATAAACGGAAAAGAAACAGCAGATATACAGTAAACAGTAAAATGCATGAGATGCAATAGTACAAGCGAGGCAAAGGAGTCCCACTCAACCTCGAACCTGGGAAAACAATAGGCAAAGTGAACAGCTTCACTTCAAACCTGAGGGGGCAAGTTGAACAAGCCAACAAACAATGCAGAAAAATAAAATGAAACCCAACACCAGCTCGGACAGCAACACCAGCTCCTACAGTGAGCAGTTCAAACAACACCAGCTCTGACAGCTACAGTTGATTAACAGCAAACAGTTAACAGTAACAACTTCAAGCAAGATCCCATCTTCACTCTTAAATGATCCTCAAGATTTAGATAAGCTCCTGTCTTTAAAAGTACCCCAGCTCTGGCAAGCAATGAACCCCAGCAAATAAACAGCTTTAAACAGTAGCAAAACCCTAAATTTCACAGTTAACCAGCTTTGACAGGCACAGGCTTCATATTCACCAATCTTCCATGCACTTCATTCTCCAATAGGTTCCCTTTTCCAATTCTAACACTCACAGGAGATAATCAATTAATAGATGAAGTTGGAATGTTAAGAGGCTCAATGATAACCCAGGGAAATCACTAAGATCTCTTATCATAGCAAGTGAAAGGTATCCTCAAGGTTCTACCCAATCAAAGCATTCTCTACATCCCTCCTAAGGAGAGATGGAACTTCTTTGGGGGACCTTGTATCATAGGATGGAATAGAGGCACAAGAAGCTCTCTATGTTTGACAGAAGAAATCAGTCTACTCTAAAGCTCTCCCTATATCTCCTATCTCCTAAGTCTTCAAAAGCAATCTTCAAGATTAAGAATCTCATGCTCCAAGCTTCATCCTTTGTCTCCAATCATCCTCAAAGTCTCCATAATCTCCAACAAGCAAAGCCCAAGCCCAACACCCAGTTGAAATGCCCAAAACCCAACAAACAAAACAACATCCCAAGAGGGAAACACACCAATATCACCCAATTTTGCAAAAATCAAATAAAATGGAAATACTCATCATAAAATCCTAGATTAATTTCTAAGGGAACCTAACTATGTACCCTATACCCCATATAAACCCCAAGGCCTAAATCAAACCCTAAGTACCCAAACTATGCCCTAAACTACACCTATGTGTTGTGAAACCCTAATCCTAGCACCCTAAAGTTCATCATTCAAAACTAGCCTAAATTTCATCATAAAAATATGACAAAAAAAAATTCTAAGGGATCATGTATCTCTAATCTACTCAATCCAACAAGAATCAAGTCAAAAACATTCACCAATATCTCATACTAAATTCAACAAAATAAGGTATCAAACAAATGCAAAATAAAATCAATAAAATGGTAAAATATGCCAAAAATATAAAATGCAAGGAATTAATATTTTTATTGTTTTATTAAATTCTAGAAACCCTAAGGAAAACAAGGAAAAAATTATCATCCAAAAATGTTTATTTTTCAATTAGTTATGAATTTTTCAATTAACATAAAATAATATGAAAAAATAAAAGAAAATAGAAGAAAATGGAAAGAGGGCATGACAAATAGCAATCAGAACAAGTTCAAAAATGATATTGGGCTCAGGGGGGTGTTAATAGTCGACGCGCACTAGGCCCAACACCAGTTCATAAAATCAAATGAAAATAGAAAGAAAAAAGAAAAACAGTTGGTACGAATAGCAAGGATTTCACGTGTATTTTCCATTGGGCCTCCAGAAAGGGGTGTTGGTAGCAAAAAATGACTTAAGCCCAAAGCAAACGTTTAAGTGAAACGCTGCGTTTGGTCTAGACTCAGACTTCCTTCACAAACTAAGACGCGCTCGTGGCCGTTGGATGATCATTCTAGTCAAAGTCTAACACGATCCAATGGTGATAAGTTCATCTTCTTCCTTTGAATTTGGAGGGAGAAGGAAGCCATGGCTGAAACAGAGCTTCCACCTTCATCTTCTCCAAATGCAAGTCTCTCAATCCTCATCAAAACCCTAACATAAACGCATCATCTGGCTCGCCTTTTCACAAGGAATTCAACCACACTATCCATTGGCATTGAATCATCTTCTTCCTCAAAACACGAAGAGAGGTTCAGAAAAAGCTCAAACCTCAATTCTCACCAAACTTAAAATTGAATAGCTTAACATCAACTACACCTCACACTGAGTAAAATCCACCATTAAACTAGGTTTAAACCTCCAAGAATCAACAGATACGAGCCTCAACAGAAAATGTGATCAACCTAATTTTGTCTCTAAATCAAGCCAATTGCTACCAGAATCCACCTAGCCATGTTCTATAATGCATACCACTATCCAAAACCTAAAGAAACCTCATGAATCGAGCCATAGAAAGAATTTTACATACCTGCAAATCTTGGATGAACAGAGTGGTAAAACCTCCAAATCAAGCTCCAAGATCTTCCAGATACCTTCAATGAAGTATGATCAAGCTTCTGTATGCACCAAATTGGATTGAAACCTCTTGAATCTTTGAATCCGATTCTGACTTGCAAGGGATGAATCCAAAATTCTCTCTCACGATTTTGCACCAATCTTGCCTTGAATTGTATCTGGAATCATTCACCAACACCAAAGGAAGCTATTGAACACCAAAGAATGGATTGAAATGGATCAATTTGTTGTAACCGATTCTGTTATGGAAATGGAAAACTCAAGATGCAATCTCTCAATTCTCCCTCAATCTCCACCAACTCAAGCTTTGAACAAGTTCTAAATCATATATAGAACATGAATGAAAGCTCTAGAAACTTCTGGATTGATCCAATGAGAAGTTCCACATCTCTTGCTCTTGAAAATGTCATGAGAAATTCACATATGGCAGCTGAGTTTTAAGCTTGCTTCAATGCCTCATTCTGATCCAATTTCTCCTTAGATGACATATTGAATGGTTTAGCAAGGGTTAAGGCCTTGATTAAGCTCCAAAGAGTGGTTTTGCATTTGTTACTTATGATGTAAGTAACCACTTTTCAAAGGAAGTTCTTGAATTAATCCTTAACTCAAAATTATGGCAATGTCAATGTTTTCAAAATATGTTTTCCAATCAATTTGGTATGTCATATGGCTAGGTTTGGACCCATAGCTCGAAAATCCCAATTTTCATCCTTGGTTCATTTAAAATTCACCCTTATTTTAGGCCATTTTTGTGATTTTGTGAAGCAAACCATTCCAAGCTCTCATGACCTCTCATATAGCCCAAAAACACCATTCTAAACACATCTCATGTTGAACATTTTTTCATTTGGGGAGTGGAAGGTGGAGATTTTGACCTATGTTGAAAAATGACCTATAATTCAACTTTCCCAAAATACCCCTGGATTGCCAAGACCATAACTTGAGTTCTACCAATCCTCTTGAGGACTTCTAGTACTAAAGTTAAAGCTAAGATCAAGATCTATAACTCTTATGTTGGCCAAGAATCTATTTGAAAACTCCTTCATGGGAAAAAGTTGCTTGGAAGTCAAGTGACTTTCACAGATAAATTTCAGTGTCCTCTGGGGACCCATAACTTGTAAGAACCATAACTTGAGTTCCACAAATCTTCTTGAAGACTTCTAGTACTCAAATTAAATCTATTGAAAATCTCTACAAGTTTTATGTTGACCAAGAATCCATTTGAAACTTGCATTTTGACTTGTCTGGCTTGGAAGTGAGGCCTAAATTAGGGGATTTTACACTGAAACCCTAATTTGGCAACTCCTCCTACTCTTGATTATTTTTGATTTATCCTTGGAACAACACCACACTTGTATCAAAATATCAGTTCATGAATCCCACATCCTTCAATTAAGCCTTGATGATCTTCAATCACTCAGTTGACCTAGGGTTGACCTAGGGTTGACCCAGATGAAACCCTAGTTAACTGCACTTCAACTGTGACTCTTATACTTGAATCAATGACTTGTCTCATCTTCAATATGACCCTCTAGAAATTTCATAAGCTTTGTACACATTCCATACCCTCAGTTCATAGCTCATACCCCCATTGATGACCCTCAATACACCTCAGACTAGGAGAGAACTCCACTAGTTGACCCTAAAACTTCTCAAAGCTTCAAACATTTCTTGATGACTTGGATGGTCTTAAGCTTGAATAAAACTCTTGATGTGCTTCTTTAGATAAGGATGGCACTTGATCCCTTGTTGGATGCCTTGCTATGATATGCTATGCAAATGATTAGATTATGTACATGACTTACTATGCAAATGATGATGCAATTGAAACATAAACCAGGTGAAATAGGTTGAGCGAATTTTAGGGTGCAACAGTAGTCTACCCTCGAATGCTAGTTCCCGTCTGGTATTTCCCTTTCAAATCCATTTTTGTTGGTAACCAGAAATAAAGCCCTATCACCATAAACCAATCCCTAAACTAGAAAAAGCCTAATTGTACCTGGCGCGATATTCCCGGTGACATGTGCTATCATGTTCCCTGACGCGAGGCTCGAATGATCTCAGTTCTCCATGATTGGTGTTCTGTATTCCCTTAGGGGGTGATGTTGTTAAATCAGGAAATTTTCTTCAGCAGAGATGTGTAGTTAAGATCGACTCTCCTCAGCTGTTTGAGATTGCAGCAAGTTGAGATGGCACTTGTCCTTTATCAGAGTAGGGTCAAGATTATCCTCAGCAGGGCGAGATTGATATCCCCGTCAGAGTGTAGCCATCCCCGGCAGATTGACTATACATTCCCAACAGTTTAGGATCGAAGTTCTCCCTGACAAGCGGATTTGGGTTTATTTCCCCAGCACTGGGTCAAAGTGCAGTTCCTCGTAGGAGACTATTCACAAGTGTTCCGCCCTTGATAGCGCAGACTGAAGTCTCCAGCGGAATTGAAAGTCCCTCACAGAGTTGTATTTTCCCCGGTAAGTAGGATTTATTCCAGCGTCTGGTTGCCTATCCTCAGCCGAATTTGCAGTTTCCTGAGAGAGCCGAGTCCTTGGAAAATGTTCAGGCCATGATTGGTGCTCCCCGGTAGAGCGTTGAATAGCTGATGTTGTATTCCCCCATCGGAGTCGTTATCTCCAGGGAAGTTTAGTCGCGAAGACCGCGCAATTTATTTCTGCGATTGACATACTTTCCCTCAGCAGTTTGTGGGTCGTATACCTAGCCGAGCAGGTCCCAGTTCTCGTAGAACTTTGTCCCCCTGCAGTAGTCGACTGAAGTTCAGTTCCCCAGGCGGAGTCCAATTGAGATTGGTGTGACTTCTTCTCCTCGGCAGGATGATTCCTCCTCTCCCCTAGAGTGGTCCTTTCTCCTTGACAGGAGGATTCTCCCTTCAGCATTTATTTTGCTGATGGGATCATAGCATTTTGCATGATTGCATAGCATTTACCCTAAATGCGTAGCATTTCCACCGTGTGGAGCATTGCGCCATTGTCAAAGCATATGCATACGAAACATGAGCTAGGGTGTTACCGTTCTTGTTTTGCAGGTGTTCCTCCGCAGAATGGTTTGCTCAAGACGACTCTTGAATTCCACAGTGAAGTTGATTGTTTAAGACGATTCTTAAAATCCCCGGTGAAGTCGCCAGAGTTGGTTGCTCAAATTGATGCTTAGAATTCCCGGCAGAGTGTTTGCTCAGGATGACTCCTGAAATCTCCAGCAGAGCTATCGGTTCAGGATGATTCTTGAAGTCCCCAGCGGAGTTGATTGTTCAAGATGATTCTTGATTCCCTCAGCAAAGTTTATTTGTCCAGAATGATTTCTGAATCACCTGAAGCAGAGTTACTTGATAGTTCTCCAGAATCCCCAGCGGAGATGTGTCATCCTCAACAGGTTTTGAACAGAGAAGTTGAAATTTCCCTTGAGGACTTGATGATTGTAGTCCGGCGGTATCGCCAAAAGCCCCCTGACTTACTGAGGAAGTCCAACTGTGATGTCGAAGCAGTTATCTAAGCTGATGCAAAGTGCCTGACAGCAAAAGATTGTATAACCTTAGTGGTTCCTGATTGATTAAGGATTCCATTTGAAGACTTATTGACGAAGTCCAACTGCGATGTCAAAGCAGTTATCTAAGCTGATGCAGAGTGCCTGACGGTAAAAGATTGTATAACCTTAGTGGTTCCTGATTGATTAAGGATTCCATTTGAAGACTTATTGACGAAGTCCAGCTGCGATGTCGAAGAAGTTCTCCCAGTTGACGCGGAGTGCCCGACGGTGAAAGAATAGATATCTCTATTGGGTTCATGATTGACCGAGGATTCTATTTTAGACTTGCTAACGAAGTTCGGCTGACGCCCGAGATGTTCTTTGAATGCCCGATGGCATAATTAACTTGATTGTTAAAAAGTTCCTAATGACCTGATAAGTCCCGAGGAATCCTTCTGCTGCAGTATCGCAGAATGCCTGACGACAATATTAGCTATGTATCGCCAGTTACCGAATGACCGGTGATCCCTTACTGACTTACTGATGAAGTCCGACAAAGATACTGTCGACGTTCCTAGCGACATGATGAGTCCATAGGTGACGATAAGGAATTCTTCTGCTATGACACAGTCTCACAGAATGCCTGACGGCATAATCGACCCTCCATTACTAGTTACCGCGTAACCGGTGATCCCTTGATGACTTGAGGACAAAGATCTACGGCAAAATCAGATGATCATCCTGATGGAGATTTGAGAGTAGACCCTTCACCAATTCCCCAGCAGAGTTGCCGTGCAACTGTCATGCTCAATTTTTGAAGATGTTCCTACCAATCAGAGTATTGTTTACCTGTGCGGTTGGCCGATCGCCCGTTTCCGTGTAACCGGTGATCCCTCGATGATTTGAGGTTGCAATGATATCAGATAAATCAGAGAATCATCCTGAAGGAGGTTCAGATCAGTATTTCTCCAACTAGTTGTCGTGCAGCTATCATTTCAGTTTACAAAGATTTGTTCCCATCAGAGTACCGTGTACTTGTGCAGTCGGCAAATTTCCGGGTTCTTTGGTATTCAACTGTCTTCTACCTGGACTGTTTGAGAGCCGTTCGCTTCTCACCCAGTCAGGTCCAAGCCGTTTGAATAGGGGCAGCTGTTGCACCCCAAAATTTGACCAACCACTTCTCGCAATTTGGCTTATGTTTCGATTCATTTGCATTTGCATAAATATACCGCATACAATGCATTTCTTCATAAGATCGGATTGATTTTATTGGAATTACAGACCTCTAATCACGTTTCAGGCAGTTCATACCATTTCGAATACGAGGGTTTATTTTGGGATGTGTACTCGTCCCGGTGTTTTCAGCTCTCGCTGTTATTTTGAGGACATTTCGGTGTCCGGTTTTTACCGTTTATTTCGCTGTATTCGCGCATCTTTTTTCTAATCGATTTAATTGGCTTTATTGCATTTTTAGTTTTTTCCCCTTATTTTCTAGGATTTTTAAATATATTTTAATAGATTAATTGTTTTTTTTAGATTTTTAGTAGATATTAAATATGTTTTTTAAATAGTTTTAATAGGATAATTCTTTTTTTAGAATTTTTTAAATAGATTTAAATACCTTTAATAGATTTTCTAGATTTTAATATTGTTTTTAGATAGTATTTTGGATGTTAATAACATTTTTCTTTTTGATATTAATTCATTTGTTTTAGAATATAATAGGTTTTAATATTCTTTTTTTAGATTTATTTCTTTCCTAATCTAGATTTAATTTTGTTAGGATTTTGGTTAGATTAGATTAATTGATATTAATTGTTTGTTTTGAAGAGTCACGTTAATATTTGGTTCAACATCTTTCTTTTTGTTTAATATTAGTTAATTCAATCTTCATCATTAATTAGGTTAATCAACTTTTAATTGTAGTCAGTTAATGCAGTCATTAAGTCCAAATTCGTGGCCCACTTGTCAGCTAATCAGGCCCAGTCCATAATGCATTGCCATATGTCCCTTTATAAGCCTCACACGTCTCAGATCTCTCTCTCGGCCACCTCACTACCCATTGACACATCACACACTCACACTCTGCATGAACTCCACGCGTACACCGCCTGACCCCACTCACTCTGCCACGTTTCGCTTCCGTCTTCCATGCACGTTGCCACGTAGTGCCACCACTCCCCCCACCGCCGGCCATGCAAACCACCGGGAAACCTCACCGGTGAAATCTTGCGGTGCTAACCTGACCAGAATTTCGCCTGAAACTGCACAACCTGTCGGAACTACATGAACCTATCCATCATTCATCCATTTTCCAGATCAAAACACAAATATTCATCAAGATTTTCCCAGCAACTTCAACCAAATCTGGATCTAATTTCGTAATCTCTAACAAACTTCAACCGCCGTGAATCTTCATCCAACTCGTCTCCTTCGTCATGTTCACCATGAACATTCAACAATGTTCATCAGTTCTTCATCACCAGAAATCATCAAATTCCAGAAATCTTCAAGAAACTCCATAACCATTTTCATAAGAAAATCCAGAAATCTCCACCGTGTTCATCATGATGTTCATCGCGAACTCAATAGATCATCATGATCTTCATCCGTATTCCAACTGTTTGTGGTGTTCATCATCACCTTCAAAAATTTTCTCCAGATTTTCTTCCAGATCCTCGAGAATCTCTTCGTACCTCCATCAACGCCATAACTTCGGTTTTCAGACCTTCAAGAACTCGTCACTTCCAACTGTTCAAGAACCTTCGCAGATCTTCAACGCCGTTCCCAGAAACTTCATCAACATCCCAGATCTTCACTCAATCTCCAACACTGTTCGTTGGATTTTCCACAAACTCCAAGATCTGTTGATCTTCGTCAAGGCTCACATGAGAGCTTCATCCATCTTCAAGATTTCATCATCTCCGTTCATCACTATTTTCACGAAGAACATTCATCATCTCCAAATTCTCCAGATTCAAGAACATCATTCACCTGCATAAGCTTCCACCAGAAGCTTCTTCGCATTTTCTTAACCGGTTTGGTGTTGTTTAGTAGGAAGAGAGGAAGAAGCAAGGGTTGAGATGAAGGAGGGTAACGGCGGCGGCGAGGAGAAGTGTCCTAGGTTTTTTTGTTTTTGGCAGAGGAAGAAGAAAGGGCTCAAGGGTTTGAGTTAGTAGGCCTTTGGCCCATTTGTTTCGCCGATCTCACACCATCCGTTTTCCATGTTCACCCCCCCTTTCTTGGGTGTGTTTTGTGACTTGGGCTTCACCAAATAGACCCCTGGCCCAGCGAATTTCCTGGACCTTACACCCCCCAGTTTCATAGCATCCCCCGTTTCAATTTTTGTTTGGCTGATGCGTTTTTTTGTTGTTGTTGGGCTGAGCCCAATAACTTCAGTTTTGCACACCCCTGTTCAGAATGTACCCCCTCCCCTTTATCTTTTAATTTTTCTTTTGTATTGGATATTGTGGTTGTAATAATTGCTAGTTTTATTTTTCCATTTTTCTTTTAGGGGATTATAGTTTTATAGTTTAGAATATTATACATATTTTTACTATAGATTTTAATATAGAATTTATATTCTATTATTTTTAGGATATTATTTTTAGGATATTATAGAGATCTTAGGATGAAAGGAAACGGGAAAGGAAACATTTCGTTATAGAATAAATAACGAAATGCGTCGCATGTCACCCAAAGGGTGCCATACTAAACATCCAGACTGTTGAAAAGAAGCTCTCCAACAATCCTTTCTCAGATAGCTTAAGGCTCGTAACGTACGAAAGAAATCATTCATGATTACTGTATCTTAAGCTGTTTTGAGATGAGAAGAGAACAGGCTCAACTACGGGGAGACTATCAAGTCCTACTGTTGTCATGCCAAGGATTCATCCTATAGTTGAAGTTTGAAACAGGGAACTCCTAGAAGTTATCATGCATAGGTTTCAACCTAAAGTTCTAATCATCACTTCCTTATCAAAGGAAATGAGAGTCCTAAGGGATCATGTCAATGGTAAACAGAAACGGACAAAGCATCAGCTTAAACAGATATACAGTAAACGACTGTAAAATGCATGCAATGCAAGTAAGGGAGGAAATGTGTGTGGGGCAGCAGCCTCCACAAGCTCATCTCAACCTCAAGCCAGAATGAATAACAGTAATCATACAGAAAGAAATAACATGCTATCAAGCAGAATATAGTAAACTGCAATCATACAGAAGAAAATGAAATGCCATCAAGCAAACACAAACCACATGGGCAAGGGAGCAGGGCTCTACCGAATACCCGCAAGCAAAGCCATACAGTAACAATACAAGCAGAGGGAGCAACTCAACCTCTAGTGCAATCATGCCCCTAGCTTAAAGTCAGTCTAATCATGGACTTATTCTAATGCATCAAGCAAGTCAAACAAGGCACATCAGCACAGAAAAGAAAACAGACAGGAAAGAAAGCAAATCAACCCCTCTTCTTTCTCAATTCCAAGCTTCAGCTCTTCTGACAGCAATTCAGTCTTCAGACTTCAACCACCCTTCAAGGCTAAGTATCAACTTGCTTCTCCAGGTTTCAATCCATCAACATAAGTTTCAACTTATCCTCCTTCTCCAAGCTTCAGCTCTTCATTCAATTCCACCTTCAGGCTTCACTCATAACTACAAGTATCAACTTGATTCCTTCAGGCTCTCAAAGCATCAATGCAAGTATCAACTCATCCTTTATTCCTCAAGCTTCAGCTCTCCACTCAATCTCAATTGAATCCTCTTCATAAGTATCAACTTAGTCTTCACGCTTCAGCTCTCTTTGCTTTACCAGTATCAACTTGGTCTTCTCTCTTCATCTACAAGCTTTAGCTTCTCGGAGTAATCTTTAATCACTTAGAAGTGTCAACTTCATCCCTCAATCTTCTTCAATCAAGGAACTCTTCACTCTTCATTCAATCTCCATTGGATCTTCAGGTATCAGCTTGTTCTTCTTGCTCTCCAAGCTTCAACTGCAATGGCAATGATCAAGGAATCATCCTCTTCCACACTCTTCAGTGAAGTCCTCATCTTCAACTCAAGTCCAACATCTCTCAAGATACTCAAACCAGAATATAATTGATTTAACAGGATGAGGGGAAATGATAAACAACTTACTGACAACCAAAGGAAGCCTGTAAGGGTTCATCATTATGGGAGACTGGTTCCCTCAAAGTTCTACTTCTCAGATAAAGCCACTCATCCTTCCAAAGGAGGGATGTGAATATCTGAGAAGGACTTTTAGTCATTGGGAGGAATGGAAGCACAAGATGCTTTCCACATTTGTGAAAGAAATCATTCTAACTACAAGGCTCTCCCTATGTCCTATCTCCTAATCTTCATCAGACACCTTCAGGCACCAACAAATCCAAAGCTCCAAGCAACTTCAAGCAACTTCAAGCATCCTCATCTTGTCTTCAACTTGTCTTCAATCTCAACCAAAGGCAAACCAAGCACAAACCCTAATCTAAGGGGACTAGAGAAGTTAAACTAGTTGAATTAGTAGATTAGGATCACCTAAAACCTAGTACTAAAGTTAGTCCTAACTAAAATACTAAAATCAATTGTAAAATCCTACAAAAATATCTATGGGAACCTAGCTCAATCATGACTCTACCACATTAGTTTCAAAGATCAAACCATCAAATTAGACCTAGAACTAAATTCTACATTACAAGGTATCAAACCTAAACCCTAAAAAGGAAGCCTCTAAATATCAATCTAGAAAGCACACCTATTTTCATCACAAAAATGTGAGAAACATTATATGGGATCATACATGTCTAACCTAATCACACACAAAAAATTAGGCTCAAAATCATCACCATGAGATCACACTAAATTCCACAAAAATATGTATCAAACATAACCATTTTAATATCAATTAAAATGTAAAATTCCCATTAAATCAGAAATTACATGAAATGAAAATATTTTTTCTCGAAAAAATACTAGACTCAATCATGAGTAAAATGCAAAAAGAATGGGTTTAATTGGATTAATTTTCAATTAATTATGATTTTTACAAGAACCATAAACAAAATGAAAAAATGAAGAAAATCCAATTAAAATAAACAAGCGCACGATGCAAATAGAAATCAGAAACAGTTCAAACTTTGGGTTGGGCCATCAGGGGGGTGTGGATAACACTTAATTCACTAAGCCCAAAACCAGCTAGTAAGTGAAACGCATCGTTTCACTTACTCAGATCCTTCACAAATCAAGTTTAAAACGTGGCCGTTGGATCATGCTCCCAGTCCAAGTCAAACTCTCATCCAATGGTGCAAACTTCATCTTCAACCTTTCAAACATCTGAGCTTCATGCCCAGCTCCGGCCACCACCGATGGAGCTCCGATCACCTTCCCCAACCCTAGTTCTCTCTAGGAGCCTCTAATGCAAATGGTCAAAACATGAAACTCATCCCAAATCTTGCCACGAATTCAACCATACCCTTAGTTTCCTTTGAAACCTCAAGATTCATCATATCCCAATCTCAACCAAAAATGGTAGTTCCCCTATTTTGTCACTAATTCCTCAATTAACTATCTGAAATCCATCCTACACCATTCTACAATCAATCTAACACCTTAATTCAACTTAATTCTACCTAAATCATGCTAGGGGAAGAAAGTTACCAACCTGGAAATCTTGGATGAACAGATGCACTAAACCTCCAATTCAAGCTCTACAATCTTGCAGACACGATCAATGAACCTCCTCTTTGCTTCTGTATGCAAAAGAACCAGTTGAAAGTGCTTGAATCTTGAAACCCGATGGTGAGTTGCAGGTGGAGAAATTCACTTGCTCAGACACGATTTAGCCACCAATTCTTCTTGAAAATGATCTGGAATCACTCCTTGACATCCATGGAAGAAGTATCAATCAAGAAAATGGATGGAGAATGAGGAATTTGGTGAAACCGATTTCAATTTCAATCCAAGAAAACTCAATCTCAAGCTATTCTCTCTCCTTCAATGATCACCAACCTCTTCAATGGATCAACTCTATTCCTTATATAGATGATGTTTGGATGATCTAGAACCCTCTAGATCCTTCTAATGAGAGTTTCCACTTCTCATGTCATGAGATTTTCAAACACATCTCATGCTATGCCCAATTCTGTTTGCAGCTTGGAATCAATCCTAATCTCTTTCAATTTCTCCCCTAGTGAGATATTAGAGGTGTTTAGCTTGCAAAAAGCCTTGCTCATGCCTTGATTTTGAGTTTTGCACATGTTGCTTAATATGCAAGTAATCACTTTTCAAAGCAAGTCCATAAATTGAGTCTCAAATCAAAACTGTGGCTGAACCAATGTTCTTAAAATGTTTTCTAGAGTCAAAATGATATATTACATGCCATGGTTTGGATGTGTAGGTTGAAAATATCAATTTCCAACTTTGGCTTATTTACCTTATGCCCTTATTTTAGGTCATTTTTGCAACTTTGAGCTACAAGCATTTCCATCATCTCATGACGTACTTATTAGCCTTAAAACATCATTTTGAACAAGTTTGATGTTGAAGATTTTTCCATTTGAAGCTTGGAAATAGGAGTTATGGTCTTATGCTTGAAATGACCTGTAATCTCCAAAAGACCAAAATGCCCTTGACTTGTCAAAGCCATAACTTGAGTTCTACAAATCCTATCAAGGACTTCTAGTACTCTCTAGAAAGCTAAGAGGATAAGGAACAACATTCATGTTGACCAAAAGTTCATAGGAATCATCCTTCTTGGGAAAACGTTTGATGCAAGTTGGGTAACTTTTAAGGCCCCAGATTCACATACCTCAGATGACCTATAACTTGTCAAAGTCATAACTTGAGTTCTACAAATCCTCTCAAGGACTTATAGTACTCAAATTAAAGCTAAGAACATGCTCTACAACATTCATGTTGGGGGTAAGATGAGATGACAATCACATCTTGGGATAAACTGCCTTGAAGATAGGGGTCAAACTAGGGGATTTTACACTGTCAAGCCTTAGAAACCCTAGCTTGAAACTTCTCAAACTCTTCAATCATGATGTGTTAACCTTGGAATAATCCTTATATCATCTCAATGCATCAATCCATGATCACATGGATCTTGAATTAGATCTCAACCTTGTTCAAATCATCAGTTGACCTAGGGTTGACCCAATCAAACCCTAATTACACCACTCATGGCTGAGTCTTCTTAATCTTGCACAATGACCTATCTAGGCCTCATGATGGCTTTCAAGACATCTCATAAGCTCTTTCAAGGCTTCAAGTCCACATTCTTGGCTTCAGAATCATCTGATAGCTTCCCACATTTCTCAAGTTAGGAGGCACACACTCTTGGTTTCAACCACTCTCTTTGAGGATCTTTTCACTTCTCTGACAAGGATATCAACCCTTAAACACTTGAATAACCTTCTTGGCTAGCTTCATAGTCTTGTATAGCTCTTGATTGGTAATCATACCTCTTGATCTCCTTCTCACATGTCAATGAAATGCAAATGATAATGCTAATGTGAATGAAATGCAACATAAGCTAGGTAAAGAAATGTTGGTCAAATTTTGGGGTGCAACAGCTGCCCCTATTCAAACGGCTTGAACCTGACTGGGTGAGAAGCGAACGACTCTCAACCAATCAAGGTGCAAGACGGTTGAATACCGACAAACCCGGAAATTTGCCAACAGCACAAGTACACGGTACTCTGATGAGAACAAATCTTTGAAAACTGAAATATTAGCTGCACGGCAACTAGCTGGGGAATTGGTCACGCGGTAACTGGTAATACATGGTCGATCATGCCATCAGGCATCGATTCCTCGGGACTCATCAGGTCAACAATCACGTTAATCATGCCGTCGGGCATTCAAAGAAAACTTTCGGGAATCAGCCGGACTTCATCAGTAAGTCGGGAATAGAATTCTCGGTCAATCATGAACCAGTTGGGGGTATCCAAACTTCTGCCATCAGGCACTCCGCATCAGCTGAGAGAACTGCTTCGCCAATACGGTCGGACTTCAATCATCAAGTCTTCAAGGGAAGTTTCAACTTCGCTGTTCAGAAACCTGCTGGGGATGACACCTCTCCGCTGGGGATTCTGGGGAACTATCAAGTAACTCTACTTCGGGGATCCAAAAATCATTCTGGGTGAATCATATCTGCTGAGGAAATCAAGAATCATCTTGAACAAATAACTCCGCGGGGACTTCAAGAATCATCCTGAGCCAAAAACTATGCTGGAGATTTCAGGAATCATCCTGAGCAAACGCTATGCCGGGTACTCTAAGCATCAACTTGAGCACCTCTCTCCGGCACTTCACTGGGGATTTTAAGAATCATCTTAAGCACACGACCTTGCTGGGAAGAATTCGAGAATCAGCTCGGGCAAACGATTCCGCGGAGGAACACCTGCAAAACAAGAAAGGTAACGACCTAGCTCATGTTTAGTATGCATATGCTTTGACAACAGCGCAATGCTCCACACGGTGGAAATGCTACGCGTTTATGATAAATGCTATGCAATCATGCAAAATGCTACAACCCCGTCAGCAAAATAAATGCTGATGAGAGAATCTTCCTGTCAAGGAGAAAGAACCACTCTGGTGGAGGAAAGAATCATCCTGCCACGGAGAGAAAGTCACACCAATCTCAATCGGGCTCCGCACTGGGAAGCAAACTTCAGTTGACTGCTGCAGGGGAACGAAGCTCTACGAGAACCTAGACCTGCTGAGGAGAGCGATGTCGATCGCAGAAATAAACTGCACGGCCTTCATGGCCACTTCCCTGGAGATAACAACTCCGGCGGGGAAATACGGCATCAGCTATTCAACACTCTACTGGGGAAAACCAATCATGGCCCGAACTGCTTCCAAGGACTCGACTCTCTTGGGGATCTGCAAACTCGGCTGGAGAAGAAGAAGTCATCCTGCTTCGGGGGAGAGTACAACTCTGTGGGGGATCTCAATTCCACTGGAGACTTCAGTCTGGAACTATCAATTGCTGCACACTTCAGTATATGACTCAGCTGGGGAGATGACGTTCCTTCAGGATACATCTGATTGGGGAGAATCTTCTCTGCCTGGGGGGACACATCAATGCCTTACGATCTCACGTTCAGACTCTGCGGGGAGAGGCTGCTAAACTTTGCTGGAGAAGGAGGAATCATCCTGCTTGGGGATGCGCACGGCGCACTGTCTGGTACATGCTACACCTGCAACAACACAAACAAACAGACAAGATGCCTTTCTCAAAGGGACCTATCAAGGTTATCATCTTGTGACAATGTTTAAGTAATTCATTGTTTCAACAATCAGTGGCCTAGGCCAGTAGGTTTATGTATGCGCATTTTGTCAAAAACATCGGCGTTCTTTTTCGCAAACAAAACAGATAAATGCTAAACAAACAAACATAATTGCTGAATAGTATACATTTTATTGATAACGAACCCCTGAATGGGTAAAAATGTTTTACAACAGATGCAAGCCCCTGGAATGAGGAAGCTGCGCAAAAATAAAACATAAATATACATCAGTATATACAAATGTCGGCAACGAGGCGTAGACGAACACCATGAGTTGATCCCTCTATGACCCACTCGACTTCGATACTTCTCCGAGGCTTCAGCTTCAGAAGAGATTGATTCAGATAAACGGCCCTCAGGTCTTCCAAACCACTAAACAATGAAAGTCCACATGCGGAACGCAGTCATTTGCCTTTTCAAATCCCTAACTTTTGCGTGAACCGCCCTTTGCGGGTTTTCGATTCACCGGGATACCCTTTTTTGCCAAAGTCGCCCATCCGGGTTTTCGACTTTGCGGGTGTACATTCTTTTCAATTTATATCCCTAATTTTTGCCCGAACCTTTTTCCTTTTTTATGGTTCGCCGGGATGCCCCATTTTTGCCTGGATATTCTTTTTCTTTCCAGCGGGTCATTTTTAAGCAAAGTATTTTTTAACTGCGTCCGGGTTCACCGGGGATGCAAAATCTTCACCATCCATCGTGGATAACAACAAAGCTCCTCCCGAGAAGACCTTGCTGACGACGTACGGACCTTCGTAATTGGGAGTCCACTTGCCCCGGTGATCAGAGTGTGGAGGAAGAATCTTTTTCAGGACGAGATCACCCGTCTGAAAGCTTCTAGGACGCACCTTCTTATCATAAGATTTCTTCATTCGGCTTTGGTACAGACGACCGTGCGCAATCGATGCTAACCTCTTCTCGTCCATCAGGCTGAGTTGGTTCAGTCGGTTCTTAATCCATTCTGCCTCATCGAGTTTCACGTCAACCAAAACTCGCAAAGAAGGGATCTCCACTTCTAACGGTAGGACAACTTCCATACCGTACACTAAGGAGAAAGGAGTTGCCCCGGTTGATGTACGTACCGTTGTACGATAACCGTGCAGTGCAAATGGCAGCATCTCGTGCCAATCTTTGTAGGTCATAACCATCTTCTGAATAATCTTCTTAATGTTTTTATTGGCCGCTTCAACGACGCCATTCATCTTCGGCCGGTAAGGAGATGAGTTGTGGTGTTCAATCTTGAAACTCTGGCACAACTCCTTCATCATCTTGTTATTCAAATTCGAACCATTATCAGTAATGATCCGCTCGGGAACTCCGTAACGACAGATGATGTCCCTCTTTATGAATTTAGCCACCACCTGCTTGGTCACGTTAGCATATAAGGCTGCCTCCACCCACTTGGTGAAGTAGTCGATAGCTACTAGAATGAAGCGATGACCGTTAGATGCAGTGGGCTCGATCTTGCCTATCATGTCGATGCCCCACATGGAGAACGGCCACGGGGAGGACATGACATTCAACGGGCACGGCGACACATGAACTTTATCAGCATAAATCTGGCATTTATGACACCTCTTCGCGAATTTAAAGCAATCCAATTCCATCGTCAGCCAGTAGTATCCTGCTCTCAGGATCTTTCTTGTCATAGCATGCCCGCCGGCGTGCGTACCAAATGTGCCTTCATGGACTTCTTCCATGAGCATACTCGCTTCTTTCTCATCTACACATCTGAGTAACACGAGATCGTGGTTTCTTTTATACAAAACTCCATCAGGATTGAGATAAAAATTTCCAGACAGCCTCCTCAGAGTCTTCTTATCCTGGGTTGACGCACCCGCCAGATACTCCTTAGTCATAAGGAAGGTCTAGATGTCATGGAACCATGGCTTGCCGTCGGCGGCTTCCTCGATCGCAAAGACGAATGCAGGTCTATCAAGACGAGAAAGGACAATTCTTGGAGCTTCATTCCAAAAATTGACTTTATACATCGAAGCCAACGTGGCTAAGGCATCAGCCATCTGATTTTCAGCCCTGGGCACATGATGGAGTTCCACTCGATCAAAGAACGGGAGTAGCCTTCTGGCATAATTCATGTACGACACCAAATTCGATTGACGAGTCTCCCACTCTCCTTTAATCTGGTTGATCACAAGCGCCGAGTCACCATATACGTCTAGGTTCTTGATTCTCAAATCAATCGCCTCTTCTAGACCCATGATGCATGCTTCGTACTCCGCTTCGTTATTGGTGACTGGAAACGTCAGTCTCGCAGTAAACGGGATGTGGGATCCATGGGGAGTCGTGATGATCGCCCCAATGCCACTTCCATAAGAATTAACCGCCCCGTCAAATATCAATTTCCACTGGGATTTCCTATCCGGCCCCTCGTCGGGCAACGACTCATCGCAATCCTTCGCTTTAAGAAACATAATGTCCTCATCAGGGAATTCAAATTTCATTGGCTGGTAATCCTCGATCGGCTGTTCAACAAGGTATTCAGACAGTACGCTTCCCTTGATGGCCTTCTGGGACACATACTGAATGTCATATTCCGTCAACACCATTTGCCATCTGGCAATCCTGCCCAAAAGCGCTTGCTTCTCGAAGACGTACTTGATCGGATCCATCTTCGAAATTAGCATAGTGGTGTGGTTGAGCATGTATTGTCGTAAACGTTTGACAGCACAGGATAGTGCACAACACGTCTTCTCCAGCATCGAGTAACGAGATTCACAGTCAGTGAACTTTTTACTCAAGTAGTAAATGGCATGCTCCTTTCTTCCCGTCTCATCGTGCTGATCGAGAACACACCCCATACTATTCTCAAGAACTGTCAAGTACATGATTAAAGGTCGTCCAGCCACTGGGGGTATCAAGATCGGAGGTTCCTGCAGATACTGTTTTATCTTGTCAAATGCCTTCTAGCAATCCTCGTTCCAGATAATCGCCTGATCTTTCTTTAACAGTTTGAACATCGATTCACACGTGGCCGTGAGCTGAGAGATAAACCTTGCAATGTAGTTTATTCTTCCCAGGAAACCACAAACTTCTTTTTCTGTTCTTGGCACTGTCATTTCTTGTATCGCTTTTATTTTCGCAGGATCAACCTCGATGCCTCTTTCACTCACGATAAACCCCAGTAACTTTCTGGACCGTACTCCGAAAGTACACTTGTTAGGATTCAGCCTCAATCTGAACTTCCTAAGCCTCTCAAAAAGCTTCAGCAAATTGGCCAGATGTCCCTCCTCCGTTTGGGACTTCGCAATCATGTCATCATCATAGACTTCAATCTCATGATGAATCATGTCATGAAACAAAGTAACCATTGCTCGTTGGTAAGTGGCCCCTGCGTTCTTCAGACCGAAAGGCATTACCTTGTAGCAAAATGTTCCCCAAGGAGTGATAAACATCGTTTTCTCCATGTCCTCCGGCGCCATCTTGATCTGATTGTAACCGGAGAAGCCATCCATGAACGAAAACACGGAGAACTGGGCTGTATTCTTGACCAACACATCAATATGAGGCAGCGGGAAATCATCTTTAGGGCTCGCCCTATTCAAATCCCGATAATCGACGCACATTCGTACCTTACCGTCCTTCTTCAGTACAGGCACTATGTTGGCGACCCACGAAGGGTAAGTAGTGACCGCTAAGAAGCCAGCATCAAGTTGTTTCTGCACTTCTTCTTTGATCTTAACGGCCATATCTGGTCGTGTCCTCCTAAGCTTCTGCTTAACGGGAGGACAATCTTCTCGCAGCGGCAAGTGGTGGACCACGATGTCAGTGTCAAGTCCGGGCATATCCTCGTATGACCAAGCAAAGACGTCACTATACTCTCTTAGCATCTCGACCAATCTCTGCTTGACATCACTCTGCAATGCAGCCCCTATCCTGACGTTTCTGACGAGCTCTTCAGAACCCAGATTCACAATCTCGATCTCCTCTTCATGAGGCAGCATAACCTTCTCCTCTTGTTTCAACAAGCGGGCTAACTCTTCAGGAAGGTCTTTGTCTTCATCAATCTATTCTTCGGCTTGATAGATCGGGCAATCGAAGTCGAAGTGAGTCGTAGAAGGTCCAGAGTCGATGTCATCTGTGATGTGGATCCTGCAATAACAAGGGTTAAGCTTAAAACAAGGATGTGCAGGTTAGCACAAACCTCATTGCCATTTTATTGTTTCTCAAAACAAATATAAAACAGGAATAACAGAGATCACAATATTTGAATACGAAGAAAACGCCTTTTGATTTATTGATAAAATGCATGTACATAATCAAACGAGGCCCTGACAATAAAACCACTATGCCCCGGGTAGGACATAGGGTTGTACAATGATTGGAAAAAGTAAATCATTACTCTTCGCTTGTCATCTGGATGATATCCTTGACGGACCAGTTGGTGAGGCTCTCGCTTGGCTTGCTTGGCTGGATCCAAGAGTCGAGGTCACAGTCGCTATCTCCGCTGTCTTCAGACACCGCGTTGACGCTTTCAAATATCACCCCGCCACTGGTGAACTGGATCGGCCCTTTACCTCGCGACGCACTGCTAGAAGAAGAAGCTTCAGCTCCAGGAGAATATCCCAACCCAAACTTATCTTGCTTGTTAGGTATCTCCAAAATTCGCCCCCAGCCTGGGGTGGATCCGGCTTGGACAACGGCCCGAGCTTCCTTGAAGGAGGAGAGAGTCATCTCTGGATTTTCAGTGACTACAGGAGCTACGTCCTTCACTTTAACAGCTTCGAACGCTTGGCATAGGGTTTCATAGATTTCCCCATCCATCTCAACATACTTGAAGGACGACAAATGGCTCACCATTATGTCTTCCTCGCCACATACGGTCACGATGCTACCTCCGACAGCATACTTGAGTTTCTGGTGCAACGTGGAGGTCACGGCTCCAGCAGCATGGATCCACGGCCGGCCCAAGAGACAGTTGTAGGCAGGCGTGATGTCCATAATGTAAAAGATTGCATCAAATGTTTCCGGCCCGACTTGGATTGGCAGGGTCACCTCCCCGAAAACATGGCATTTGGTTCCATCGAACGCCTTCACAACCAGATCACTGGGTGTGCAAATCACTCTGCGAGTATCTAACTTCATTAATGCCTTCTTCGGAAGCACATTGAGTGACGACCTCGTGTCCACCAACACGTGAGACATAATCGTTCCCCTACACTCTATCGAGATGTGCAGAGCGCTATTGTGGTTCCTCCCTTTCGGCGTCAGCTCTAGGTCAGTGAACCCTAACCCATTTCCAGCATTCACGTGGGCTACGACCTCTTCCAGCTGGTTTACCGATATTTCCTGTGGTACATATGCGGCATTCAACACCTTCAGCAGCGCGTTGCGGTGTGCTTCAGAACACAGCAACAGATTCAGGATGGAAATTTTCGAGGGCGTCTGATGAAGATGATCCACAATCTTGTAGTCACTCTTTTTAATCAACCGCATAAACTCCTCGGCGTCTTTAACAAGTAAGTCTTTTTCTGCCCCACAAGGGATCTCTTCGACGACTTTACTTTTCCCCTTATCAGTAGCGTCAGCTATGTCCGCTTTGTCCACCACGACCTCAGGCGGTGCAAACACTCTTTCGCTGCGAGTAATACCACTGATTCCCGCAAGGTTCTCCACAGACGACCTAAACGGTTCCAGTTCTAACTTTTGTCCGTTGCAGTAGACTTCAGCCCCATAATGCCATGGGACAGCATTAGTGCTTTCGAACGGTATCGGCCCAGCTTTGGTGATGGTAATCGTGGGCGGTCTGGGTGCAGAAATAGTTATCGTCTGGAGAGGGATGGTGATGGTGGCGACCTCATCATCTTGCTTCAGCATTACCTCTCCCGATCCGCTTTCGGCCCTCCGGCTGAACTGTAAGATCCCTTCAGTCATCAGACTTTGAATTCCCTCTATCAGCTGGTCACATCCATCAGGACTCGTCGCACAGCCCATACACAGCTCTCCGCAACCTGGAAAGAAACCCCTTTTCATCAGCTTAGCCTTAACGAAGCTAAGTGGTGTCTTCAGATCTCTGACGTCAGTCAACACATCCAAGTTCTCGTCTTCGATAATGGCGTTTACTCCACCTCCCCTATGGTTCGGCATAGGGTTCTTCGTGACATTTGGCACATTATCGGAGAAGTTAATGATCTTAGCGTCCACCATGTCCTGCACCTTGTGCTTGAAGGCTTTGCAGTTCTCTATTGTGTGGCCTGGTGCCCCTGAGTGAAACTCACAAGTTGCATTCGCGTCATAGCCTGGCGGGGGTGCCCTGTCAAGGGAGCCAAAGTTCTCTTCTGGATCAACTGTAGCTGAAGCAAAGTCTGCAATAGTTGTGCGTACGACATGGGCGGTGTCTCGAGGTGACGGCTCGACAGAGGTGCCCGATTCTGATACTTTCTGTATCCTTGTTGATTCGGCTGCTGCTGCTGCTGCTGTGGTGGCTGAACTGCCGGGATAATTATGCTGGCCACCTGCTGGTGAGGACCTTTACCCTTCCTTCGAGCGTTGGTCACGGAGGTCATTTCTCCTTCCCGTCTCTTGCCACCATAAGGTTTCTTCCCGCCTCCTCCAGCTGAGGATGAATCACCTTGAATTTTCCCGAGTTTGATCCCATTTTCGATGTGCTCACCTATGATAATGAGATCTGAGAAGGTTCCGGACATACCGCTGACCAATTTCTCATAATAAACCCCTGGGAGGGTGGCTACGAACATCTGCACGAGCTCACGTTCAACCATTGGCGGCTGAACCCTGGCTGCCAATTCACGCCACCGCTGGGCGTATTCCTTGAACCCTTCGTTGTTCCTTTGCGACAGATTCTGCAGTTGGACTCGGTTCGGGGCCAAGTCACTGTTGTATTGGTAGTGGTGCATGAATGCTTCAGCAAGGTCCTTCCACGTGCGCACACTGGTAGGTTCCAGACCCATGTACCATTCGAGGGAAGGCCCGGACAAACTGTCTTAAAAGAAGTGCATCAGCAACTTCTCGTCCTCAGAATGGGCGGACATTTTTCTGTAATACGATCTCAGGTGGACGCGAGGGCAAGTGGTGCCCTTGTACTTTTCAAAGTCAGGTACCTTGAACTTGGGAGGCACCTTGAAATCAGCAATCAGTCCCAACTTGGACATATCAACACCCAGGGTGTTCTGGTTCTCGATATTTCTCATCTTATCCTCGAGTGCCTTGAACCTTAGACGTGCTTCAGCAGTCAGCTCTCCTTCAGCACCTCTCTGAGATAACACATCGTCCTGACGATCTTCTAACCACGGTTGAGGCCCAAACAGATTCCCAACACCTGCATTGCCGTTACCTAGCCCAACATTGACATTAGCTTCAAGACTCCCATTACCGACGCCCGTCGTATTGCCATTGAGTCCCATGTTAGCTATCACATTGTCGTTGGCACTGCCATTCCCCCCGGTCACGGGGACGCTATTCTATGGAGTTTCAACTGGTGGAGGGGTAGGCATAGTCCCACCATGGAGTGCCCCATTGCTATCGACCCTTGAAATCAGAGGCTGAACCAAGGTTCTGAGCTGATCCTGGCCATTGGCGACCACTTGCATGAGCTCCATGAAGCGATCCATTCTTTCGCGGAGTTCCTGAACATCAGTTTGTACTTGCTCCATGATTCTGGTTTGATTTGCTCTGGTCGGATAGCGGTGAATTGGTCTCTGATCAATCCTGGAACAACCTGAAACAACCTGAAAACACAAAAGGGTTAGGAAAAACGACAAAGTGCTCGTTATGCAAATGCTTCATGCAAATGCAAACGTGTGTCTGTGCGTTAGGGAGATCTCCCCCGATCCTGAGTGCCAGTGCTGATAATAATAAGAAGTTCGAGTCCAGTCATGGAAATAACAATCTCATATATAAAGAAAGCCCATCAAGGCAGTACACGACATCAGTGAGTACAAGCAGAATCAATAGCATGACCTCAACCAACAAGCCTGGTGATGGTCAGCATACAACGATGATCAAACAAAAGGAATACAAATAGTCAAGCACGGGCACGGGCACGAAACTCTTCTAACAACCCCTTCGTTTCTGGATGATCAGGCCGAGTGAGCAACCCTTCGACAAGTAACTCCCTCTGCACAATGGTGTATTTAAGACCTTCGACCGAATCTTCCCATGCTCCTTCGCCGAAACAATCTTCTAACTTCCGCTTCTTGGACTCAAACGTCAGTTTGCGCTCCTTCAGGTTAGCAAGAGCCCTGTTGAGCTGGCCTTCAGCGGCGTATCTGCGAGCGGTTTCTTCATCAAACCTCTTCTCACTAGCCTTCACCTGGGCTTTCAGCTTGGAGATCTGTTGCATCAGCTTATCGTCTCGCTCTTTCCTGTTGGCTAGGGAGGCCTTCTAGTGCTGGTTGAACTTGGATATCCTCCGATACGCTTCGTCCAAGTGCTGCTTCTTCGTGGCCAGTACATCGTTGACAGCTTTGAAGTCTCGACCCATGCGCTCACGCTCGGCTATCTGCTTAGTCAAGCCTGTTCCTAGCTGGTTCACCAGCTCTGTCTGCTTTTTGAAGGAATGAACGACTTCGTTTCTCTCGCTCCTGAGTTGAACCAGTTCTTTCTCCAGTTCTTCATTTGCCCTCTTCAATTCATCTCTCTCAGCTAACACCTGATTATGCTGCTGAATGGGCACGGTAGTAGGCTCTTCAATCATTGGAGGGCTTTCTGGCTTGGCAGGAAGAAACGGCATCCCTATAGCATTGGCTCTGGCTCTGATCCACGTCTCATACGGAGGGTAGGCTTGATTATTACTTCTCCCCAACAATGGTTTTCCCCTCTTACTGATGCCACTCCAAGCGCGCTGAAGCTTAGATAACAGATCCCCCTCTAGAAGACCAGTGAGGTACAGAGATTCCTGCACCTCTTCACCCTTCGGCGGAGCTCTCAAAGCATACGCGAACTGTCGGACCAGCAAAGACGGATTATAGTTTATGCAGCCCTTCCTTCCTATCAAAGGCACGTTTGGAAACCCGCTGCAGCTGAAGATAATCTCGGTACCCAACCTATCTCTGTCAAACCAGTCAATATCCTCCGCTGATAGACTCATCAAACGCTCGGACCACTCAGCTGTGGCTGCAGACGAAACAAAGAGACCCCTCTTGGGCAGATGACTATCAAGCCATTTATAAAGCAGGGGCACACAGCACGAGATATTCTTGCCCCTTCTGTTCTCGTTCTTGTAGTGGATGGAGTGGTAGACATCTCCTATCAAGGTAGGGACTGGATTCCCTGATGCAAAGATGCGAAACGCGTCGAAGTCTACAAAGTCGGGCATATTGGGGAACAAAATGATGCCATATATGCACAGAGCGAGGATGGCGTTGAACACGACCCAACATCCGTCTTTGGCGCATCGATGAGCCTTACCCACTAAGAACTGCAAGGAGAAACCGGGAACCTTGTTCCAATTAGACAATACCAACTCGGAGGCATCCAGATGAAGTGAAGGAGCTAGACTAGCCAGATCAGGCTCAGCGTCCATATGAACAAAAGGCATCTGCCTCTTGATAGGCACACCTAACAAATCAGCATATTCCTCTAGCGTGGGTGCGAGAACAAAATCCTGGAAAGTAAAGCATCTCAATGGAGGATCGTAGAACTGCAGCAGAGCGTGCAACCCATTCAACTAGAATGCAGAAGGTTTACGAACCAAACTGAGCAATTTGCCGTAAGATTTTCTGAACTCATCTCTCACAGAATCATCTGCTAAAGCAATCAAACCAGTCAGCTGAACCACATCAGGGGCAGGGAGCTTGTAAGCCATGGTCTTCCTCAGAGAACCCATAACAATACAATAGAAGGCCAGAAATCCTGAATCGGGGGAAACGGTACCTGCAACACAGACAAACGTTAATGAAATGCAAATGAGTATGCCAAGCAATGTAAAATGAAATCATGCGGCAGGAGATCAAGGCAACTGCGCTGTGGAGATTCTGCATCAACAAAACCATAATACTGCTCTATCAAGAACAACCACTTTCTCTGATAAGAAGAAAACCCTGGTATCGGACCACAAATCTGCTCTGTCAAGAACACACACATATAGGACCCTAAATCTGCTCTGTCAAGAACAACCATCTGATACAGGACCTCTAATACAGGACCAAAACTCTGCTCTGTCAAGAACAAACATATGATAATAAGGACCCCGGATACAGGACCCTAACTCTGCTCTGTCAAGAACAAACATCTGATAATAAGGACCTCTGATACAGGACCATAAATCTGCTCTGTCAAGAACAAACATCTGATAATAAGGACCTCTGATACAGGACCATAAATCTGCTCTGTCGAGAACAAACATCTGATAATAAGGACCTCTGATACAGGACCAAAACTCTGCTCTGTCAAGAACACACATACATCTGCTGATGAGATCTTCTGATCCCAATCAAAACCTGCTCTATCAAGAACAAATACACATCTGATGATAAGATCCTCTGATCCCAATCAAAATCTTCTCTATCAAGAACAAATACTCATCTGAATATAAGGTCCTCTGATACAGGACCAAAACCCTGCTCTGTCAAGAGCAATCATATCTGATGATGAGAACCTCTGGTACCAACAAAACTGATTCACTATCAAGAAAACCAGGTAGTCTGAAGGTCAAAGTTTCCTGCAATAAACCCAACCCTGCTCACAGGTATGGACCTAAACTGACTCAAGTTCGGCATCCTATGCGTTCATCAGCGTCACAGACTTTCAAGAGGGGTGATATGATACCCAGAAGGTGTGGCATCACCAGCTCATGAAGCGGCCTCACTCGGCTGAATCACAAATGATCGGTCCCTAGAGTCGACAATCCTCCAAACCAACAACCCCCTCAACCCAAAGGGTTGAAAAAGAAGTCAACCGGGAGAACCTCGTCTGAGCGTGGATTTCATGAGACACTAGTGCCTGCCAAGCAAGCACGCGCCCACTAATTTCCACAACTAATGTTATGTTCACTCAAGCCTGGGTCTGGCTTCTCACTCATCAGAATGCCCCTCACACAACAGCACAGATAATCATATCATACTGAAAATAAAGTACGGGAAATAAAATGCGATAAATAAACACAACCTAACACGTAATCATACAAGCGCTAGGATTGACTCTCGCAGGGGACGTCAGATCCCCAAACTGACTCGCATACGGGACGTTGGATCCCAGGAAACTATCAAGTCCCTAGCAGAGTCGCCAGCTGTCGCTTCCGCGAAAATAAGGTGCCGGCAAAACAGAAGAGTCGCCACCTTTCGTTATTTATCCCTCGGAGCGGGAAAGGAAATGATCGGAAAAACCTGACGAAAAGGGTATAAGACAAGGTCATCGCAACCATTGTCTAGGTTCGGGAGTCGGTTACGCAAGGGGAAGGTATTAGCACCCCTCACGTTCGTCGTACTCGACGGGATCCATGCTTGTTGTGTTTACTGGACGAGTTGGTTTATCTATCTACCTATAAAGGCTGGCTTAAACAGAAAAGAAAATGACTCGGCAAAGCGTCTCACTTTATGCCTACGTATTCTCATCAGAAAATGAGAAATCAGAGTCAATGTAGTTCGACCTACTACGGGTTACGGGGGAGGTGGCTCGCCAATACATCAGTATTGTGCCTACATACTCTCAACAGGTATGAGAGATCAGAGCTTATGTAGTTTGGGCTACTACGGGTTACGGGAATTCAGATTCATCTGCTTTATCGAGTAGGGTTAAAGAGCAGTTCCAGCAGTCCGGGACAAAGCCTGTTTGCGATGGCGCTGAAGTTTAACGACACTCTTTTCTTCAGAAAAGCTTCCTTTGAATTACGGGCCCACGGGGCAAAAAAGGTTTGAAGTTTGTTTTCTGTCTTTTACGGAAGAAGTGTTTTTTATTGTGTTTGCAATTTCAATCGCACTAAAGACTATGACCTGAGAGTGAATGCGTCGCATGTCACCCAAAGGGTGCCATACTAAACATCCAGACTG
The DNA here is from genome assembly GCA_963859935.3 of Lathyrus sativus. Classification (NCBI taxonomy): domain Eukaryota; kingdom Viridiplantae; phylum Streptophyta; class Magnoliopsida; order Fabales; family Fabaceae; genus Lathyrus; species Lathyrus sativus. Next base: position 143,402,049 of record OZ012739.1, on the reverse strand, counting down.
TTGAAAAGAAGCTCTCCAACAATCCTTTCTCAGATAGCTTAAGGCTCGTAACGTACGAAAGAAATCATTCATGATTACTGTATCTTAAGATGTTTTGAGATGAGAAGAGAACAGGCTCAACTACGGGGAGACTATCAAGTCCTACTGTTGCCATGCCGAGGATTCATCCTATAGTTGAAGTTTGAAACAGGGAACTCCTAGAAGTTATCATGCATAGGTTTCAACCTAAAGTTCTAATCATCACTGCCTTATCAAAGGAAATGAGAGTCCTAAGGGATCATGTCAATGGTAAACAGAAACGGACAAAGCATCAGCTTTAACAGATATACAGTAAACGACTGTAAAATGCATGCAATGCAAGTAAGGGAGGAAATGTGTGTGGGGCAGCAGCCTCCACAAGCTCATCTCAACCTCAAGCCAGAATGAATAACAGTAATCATACAGAAATAAATAACATGCTATCAAGCAGAATATAGTAAACTACAATCATACAGAAGAAAATGAAATTCCATCAAGCAAACACAAACCACATGGGCAAGGGAGCAGGGCTCTACCGAATACCCGCAAGCAAAGCCATACAGTAACAATACAAGCAGAGGGAGCAACTCAACCTCTAGTGCAATCATGCCCCTAGCTTAAAGTCAGTCTAATCATGGACTTATTCTAATGCATCAAGCAAGTCAAACAAGGCACATCAGCACAGAAAAGAAAACAGACAGGAAAGAAAGCAAATCAACCCCTCTTCTTTCTCAATTCCAAGCTTCAGCTCTTCTGACAGCAATCCAGTCTTCAGATTTCAACCACCCTTCAAGGCTAAGTATCAACTTGCTTCTCCAGGTTTCAATCCATCAACATAAGTTTCAACTTATCCTCCTTCTCCAAGCTTCAGCTCTTCATTCAATTCCACCTTCAGGCTTCACTCATAACTACAAGTATCAACTTGATTCCTTCAGGCTCTCAAAGCATCAATGCAAGTATCAACTCATCCTTTATTCCTCAAGCTTCGGCTCTCCAATCAATTTCAATTGAATCCTCTTCATAAGTATCAACTTAGTCTTCAAGCTTCAGCTCTCTTTGCTTTACTAGTATCAACTTGGTCTTCTCTCTTCATCTACAAGCTTCAGCTTCTCAGAGTAATCTTTAATTACTTAGAAGTGTCAACTTCATCCCTCAATCTTCTTCAAGCAAGGAACTCTTCACTCTTCATTCAATCTCCATTGGATCTTCAGGTATCAGCTTGTTCTTCTTGCTCTCCAAGCTTCAGCTGCAATGGCAATGCTCAAGGAATCATCCTCTTCCACACTCTTCAGTGAAGTCCTCATCTTCAACTCAAGTCCAACATCTCTCAAGATACTCAAACCAGAAGATAATTGATTTAACAAGATGAGGGGAAATGATAAACAACTTACTGACAACCAAAGGAAGCCTGTAAGGGTTCATCATTATGAGAGACTGGTTCCCTCAAAGTTCTACTTCTCAGATAAAGCCACTCATCCTTCCAAAGGAGGGATGTGAATATCTGAGAAGGACTTTTAGTCATTGGGAGGAATGGAAGCACAAGATGCTTTCCACATTTGTGAAAGAAATTATTCTAACTACAAGGCTCTCCCTATGTCCTATCTCCTAATCTTCATCAGACACCTTCAGGCACCAACAAATCCAAAGCTCCAAGCAACTTCAAGCATCCTCATCTTGTCTTCAACTTGTCTTCAATCTCAACCAAAGGCAAACCAAGCACAAACCCTAATCTAAGGGGACTAGAGAAGTTAAACTAGTTGAATTAGTAGATTAGGATCACCTAAAACCTAGTACTAAAGTTAGTCCTAACTAAAATACTAAAATCAATTGTAAAATCCTACAAAAATATCTATGGGAACCTAGGTCAATCATGACTCTACCACATTAGTTTCAAAGATCAAACCATCAAATTAGACCTAGAACTAAATTCTACATTACAAGGTATCAAACCTAAACCCTAAAAAGGAAGCCTCTAAATATCAATCTAGAAAGCACACCTATTTTCATCACAAAAATGTGAGAAACATTATATGGGATCATACATGTCTAACCTAATCACACACAAAAAATTAGGCTCAAAATCATCACCACGAGATCACACTAAATTCCACAAAAATATGTATCAAACATAACCATTTTAATATCAATTAAAATGTAAAATTCCCATTAAATCAGAAATTACATGAAATGAAAATATTTTTTCTCGAAAAAATACTAGACTCAATCATGAGTAAAATGCAAAAAGAATGGGTTTAATTGGATTAATTTTCAATTAATTATGATTTTTACAAGAACCATAAACAAAATGAAAAAATGAAGAAAATCCAATTAAAATAAACAAGCGCACGGTGCAAATAGAAATCAGAAACAGTTCAAACTTTGGGTTGGGGCATCAGGGGGGTGTGGATAACACTTAATTCACTAAGCCCAAAACCAGCTAGTAAGTGAAACGCATCGTTTCACTTACTCAGATCCTTCACAAATCAAGTTTAAAACGTGGCCGTTGGATCATGCTCCTAGTCCAAGTCAAACTCTCATCCAATGGTGCAAACTTCATCTTCAACCTTTCAAACATCTGAGCTTCGCGCCCAGCTTCGGCCACCACCGGTGGAGCTCCGGTCACCTTCCCCAACCCTAGTTCTCTCTAGGAGCCTCTAATGCAAATGGTCAAAACATGAAACTCATCCCAAATCTTGCCTCGAATTCAACCATACCCTTAGTTTCCTCTGAAACCTCAAGATTCATCATATCCCAATCTCAACCAAAAATGGTAGTTCCCCTATTTTGTCACTAATTCCTCAATTAACTATCTGAAATCCATCCTACACCATTCTACAATCAATCTAACACCTTAATTCAACTTAATTCTACCTAAATCATGCTAGGGGAAGAAAGTTACCAACCTGGAAATCTTGGATGAACAGATGCACTAAACCTCCAATTCAAGCTCTACAATCTTGCAGACACGATCAATGAACCTCCTCCTTGCTTCTGTATGCAAAAGAACCAGTTGAAAGTGCTTGTTGACTTTGTTAAGTCATTTTAACCTTAGCTTAGAAACCATTAGACTTTTCTTTGAGTCTAAGAGACTCACCTGTACTAGGAGTGTTCTTCAACTAGAACCCTAGGAAAGAGTTCGTCAACTCTGTGTAAGAATCATCGTCATGATTTCTTACTTCCCCTTTTGAATATTACAACTTAGATTAGGGAGTTTTGTCAAACTCCACACAAACGTTGTCATGTTTGTTCCCCTTGAACCTTGATCATAATCAAGTGTTCTTTATCCCTTGTGAGGTGAACTACGATTGCTCTGATTCTATCCTAGTCAGGATACGTAGGCAGAAGATGCGACGTCTTTGCGAGCAAACTTAGAAAACCACTTAGGCCTTTGTTTATTTTATTCCTTATCCCAAACCATAGCACAATTCACAAACTTAGCAATTAATCAAACAAAAGGTTCCTGTAGAGTACTATAGATATTTAGAGTGCTAACACCTTCCCTAGGTATAACCAACCCCCGATCCCCGAATCTCTTAGCGTTGTTTTACATCGCGAAAATGGTTTTTCTTTCTTTAGACTTTTCCTTTGGATAAACTAAAGATCGTTTGTAAAAGAAATAAGGTTCAAGTTAATTAATAGCTTGCTATCCAATTTTCACCGCAACAATAATTTTTGTAGTTCAAATGAAGAAGAGCTAAAAGAGGCAATGTTTGGGATTGAGACTTGCAGGGGTAGGTGCACAAGAAACAAGACCTTGGATGCTGGGAAATGCTAGAAATTTTTGTGTGAAAACTGGTCGTGGTTTGGCAAGGTAGCAAGGCATGATTCAGAGCTAACTTTGGCACCATATAACTCCATGGTTCTTGTTTCAAATGGTGAGGTTTTGGGTTCTTTAGAAAGAGGATATGTAAATGAAAAAATTTGATGTTAAAATGATTTTGAGTTGAAGCTTGCAACATGATGAAAATTGGACATAAAAATTGGTTCAACATTCTGGTCTAGGCAAGCCTTCACATGACCTGGCCATGCCTTGGGCAACTCTTGTCAACTGTTGGCACTCATATTTATCATATCATAACTAAGCTCTAGAACTCCAATTGAAGATTTCTTTAGATGCTTGGAAATTTTAGATGAAGGAGAACAACTTTGATGTTCTACACTTTTAGATTTGAAGCTTGGAACTATCAAAAAGAAAGCTGGCAAGTTGAGCAAAAACATGACTTAGAGGTGCCTTGGCAACTTGGGCAAGATGCCTAACTTGTGCCCAAAATCACCAAACTTTGTGATTCCATAACTTTTCACTCCTTGATCCAAATGAGGACTTTTTTATATGCTTAGAAATTTTATATCAAAAGGAACAACTTTCATATTAGATGAATTTTGATTTGAGGTCAAGAAACCCATGAGGCCTTGGTTTGAAGTTCTTGCAAAAATGTTGCCCTAGGTTTTGCCCTACTTTGACCTCTACTTGAAAACATCATAACTTGAGTTATAAAAATGATCTTGATAAGTTCTTGGTATCAAACGAAAGCTAAAGAGATGATCTATAACTTTCATGTTAATGACCAATACAAATTACACTTGGAACCATCTTGAATTTTTCCTTGAAAATCACTTCAAATGTTGACTTTTTAACTTTAAAAAATTTCATCAAGAAACCCTAATTCTTCAAATCTTCTGATTTTATTGTTCTAACTTGACTTTGGATGATCCAACCATATGAGATCATAAGTTAATCCTTGTAAATTTTATGGTTGACCATAACAACTAAGAGTTGACTTTGTGATGCCTTAATTGACTTTTGAATCAAATGAAATCCTTGTCTCTCTCATCCACTTAAGAAACTTTTAAATTAGATTTCTTTGGACCAACTTACCTCTTATAGAACCATGAAGTGTGTGGGAACTTGTTTGGTTGATCCCCTCTCCAAATCTTGATTAATCAGAGCTTTCCCTTCTTCTCCATAAACCCCTAATTTTAACAAAATAAACAACAAACAAAGCTTGATGAATTGGTTAGTGATGCAAGGATGATTGAACCATGATGCTCATGCAAATTTTGATGACATCTAAGGGGTAAAATTTAGGGTATGACAGTTGCCCCTATTTAAATATCTTTCTAGAATGACGTGAACGACGAAAATCCTCATAAAATCAAAATGAAAGGTATTTAAATATAGCAAACTTAAAATTTTGCCCTTAGATGCAAAGTTATGCTAAGGACAAAAGAACTATGCAAATGTTGACATGCTATGAACTCTAGCATGATGATATGACAAATTCAAAAATGCAGACGACAATGAAAGCAAACGGGGATAGAGCTAACACAATGAGTAACCACTCAGTAGGGAAAGATAGCACAGTAGAGAAAACTAAAGTGCTCAAACACAAGTTCAGACATGACCAAGATGATATCCTAGAAGAAGATCCTCCACTGGAGATCGAACCAGACAAGTGGTCTCCCATGGGGAAAAGTTGATCAAAGATCTAACTTCTAACAAGAGCAAAAGCAAAACAAAAGTGATATCCTAACAAAAGATCAGACAAAACCAAAGATTTCCTCCAAGCGAAGAGTTCAAAAGGGATCTTTAGGAAATGACAGGAAAACTAAAACATAAGTCTAAAACTGAAATATGCCAAGTGAGTTGGACTTAGAAAAATGCCAATAAGATCTGGACATCACGAGGGATGTTAGTAACAACCAACAATCAAACTAAAACAAAACAATGGATGTTTTAAGGATATGCCAATTACCATTGGACATTAAAAAATGCCAGTAACCCATGGACTTTAAAGAATGCCAATTACCATTGGACTTTCAACAATGTCAGTCACTACTAGACTTTAAAGAATGCCAATTACCATTGGACTTTCAAAGGATGCCAATTACTATTGGACTTTCAACAATGCCAGTCACTACTGGACTTTAAAGAATTCCAACTACCATTGGACTTACTAAGGATGCCAATTACTATTAGACTTTCAACAATGCCTGTCACCACTAGACTTTAAAGAATGCCAATTACCATTGGACTTTTAAAGGATGCCAATTACTATTGGACTTTCAACAATACCAGACACTACTGGAGTTTAAAGAATGCCAATTACCATTGGACTTTCAAAGGATGCCAATTACTATTGGACTTTCAACAATGTCAGTCACTACTGGACTTTAAAGAATTCCAATTACCATTGGACTTTCAAAGGATGCTAATTACTATTGGACTTTCAACAATGTCAGTCACTACTGGAATTTAAAGAATGCAAATTACCATTGGACTTTCAAAGGATGCCAATTATTATTGGACTTTCAACAATGCCAGTCACTACTGGACTTTAAAGAATGCCAATTACCATTAGACTTTCAAAGGATGCCAATTACTATTAAACTTTCAACAGTGTTAGTCACTATTAGACTTTAAAGGAGATTGATAGTAACGCCTAGACCTCAAGGAGAAAGAGTGGTAACGACCAGGGGAACAATATTAGTAGCAGATGGAGTCGACTAAAGGTGTTAGTAACAACTAGACTTCAAAGGGGATACAGGTGACAACCCACAACTAAAAAAAAGTCAGTAACAATTGAGGTAGAGACATTGGTGACAACCAAGGACCTGAAAAGATGAATGATGCCCGCGGCAACTTGACTTAACAAACAAGACAGCTGGTAACAACTGGGATAAACAAACAAAACAAAAGGTAACAACCAAAGTGTTGCACCCTAATTTTTGACCGTAAGATGCCACCTCTTTTTGCGCAGTTTCTGTTCTCTCTCTCTTTCTCTCTTATTATTTGACTTTATTTTAATATTCATGTTTTTACGGCTAACCAATTTGTACGCAGTAATTCCAAGCAGAGATAGCCTTCATACCCGCATTTAAACAATTTCAGGACGTGATTCAGTGAATTGAATTCAGACCGGAATGTCAAATTATTCAGGAGTATAAATTGGTCCAAAATAATTTCAAGTATTGGTAGATTGGTTCCAAACTATGGATATTAAGATGAGAAGAATTGTCCATATTCAAGTTCTACATCAACGTCCAAATTGTGGTTGGGTTTACAAGATCCAAAGGCCGCGCGAAGTAGAGTTTCACAGGAACCACACCAAATTTGACACTGTGGTGGATGTAACCTTTTGTTCTCATGAAGATAATTTCTCTCTAGCATATCAGAAAGACTCTTTGACTACTGATTGGACGAGTTGGTTCCAAGTTGGGTACTTTCGTACGGTTCATTACAAGCTATTCAAGTCTCGTTTTTTCATTTAAATACATGAACACATTACATGATGCCAACAGTCAGAGTACCCTATTTTAAGGCACCAAAGTTATTTACACATGTTTATACAAGTTCTGGGAAAATATTAAAGACAACCATCACATTACAAAGAGAAAAATGATGCTTCAAAAGTACAGAATTAAATCTACAAGTCTTGTACTACCTAGTTCCTAATATCTATACTGTTGCAAGTGAAAGCAAATCACGTTAAGAACGGTCGAGTTCACTCATACGACGGTTACGACAATGTTTGAATTTCGGTTCCCCGCTGCCAGCTTGGTGATCATGACCCCTATGGCCTGTTTGGAACATGTTACCAAAATACAAGTGCCCAGAAACTACCCAACAAGATTTATTCGAACATTTCGAAATCGCAATCACGGTCACGGCATCAATCAGCTATTTACTCGGTTCCCTGAGTAACATCAGCTGTCAAGCTTGGGCAAGAAGACCTGCAAAACAGGATGAGAAGCCTTATACATGTTATGCAGAGGGAGGGTTGTTATTAGGAAGTGACTAAAGCCAACTTCAGTGCCCAAAACAAGTCAGAGGAGCCATACCAGCCACCATGCCGATTTCTATACCAATTCGCTCCAACCATTCTCAGAGTTTCCAGCAGGTGCTATCAATGCATCAAAACTTCTCAAACAACTACTACTAGTAGCCAATTCCAAGTAAATACGCTATAACGTCGGGTTCTATAGCACTCACGTCAGCGGTTCTGAGGCAACTCGCATGTGGTAGCACCTAGTCGTACAAATGTTACTGCTGCAAAATGATCAAGGATGTTAAGGACAACCATTTGATAAAAAGCCATCCACCACAAACCATAAACTTATCAGAACAGCTGTTAGTAACAACCTGCATTATTTCGCAACCAGACTTTCGTCAACAATGCTCAAAGCAACAAACTGTGGTCACCTCGAGCTGCCGCAAATTGCCAGCCAGCGCCACCGTTGCTGCTACAAATACAAATTGGAACAATCTATCAGCCCCTGAAGACAGAACGAAATAGTTCAAAGAGCACGGATATATCACTTACCTTCCGAACCGTTTCCTTCTCACAGTTGTGCCGCACTCACAGTTGATTCCTGCAAAGAAACGAACTTCAACTCAGCAGCCTACGAACCATAAAGAAGCATGATGCCATACAATTCTGGAAGAAGACGTAATTACAAGTATTTATTTATTGAAGTTGTTCGTGGTGTTTAAACACACAAAGTATTAAACACCAGTGATTAACTTCAAGAGACTCAAAACAACGCAAGGTCATGTCAATTATGCTAGGAGACAACTCTCTTTCTAGAATATCATGATCCAAAGTGCTTAACGAACAATAAGTGGCGCACGGTTGTGAATTAAATACAAAACGCAGTAACTTGTGGAGCCACAAGGACGAGTTACCGTAACTGACCTACAACATATGAGAAGAGGACCAAGGATTACCTTTTCAAAGTTGTTCTGAGTGGTGTTTTCCGCTTGCAAGATTCGCCAAAGATGAATTCAAAGTCAACTACAGAAGAATAAAGTTCCAAACTCAGAAAATGGAAATTAACGAAAAAGAGATTAGAGCTTGGAAAGACACACCCCCCACCTCCAACAGACGTATCAAGCGCAAGCTTTCATTCTGAACTTCTAACTCTTCTTTGGGCCCAAGACTGTCATTACATTACACCCATAAATCGCAACCTCCAAGTCAGCAAAATCATCTGAAGAATATTCCCAATAAGAAAGAAAATATCCAAGCCAAATCTTTGGAACATTGAACCTGGACGATATTGAACAAATTGATTCTAGATATCCCAAATTGGAATCTCATTAACAGAAATCATGGCAATCAAACAGAAAAAGGAAAGTTTTCATTTGATTCAGCTCGAAAAAGGAATACCCAAATCAGCATTCAAAACCGTTTTTAATCAGGCTTTAACTTTCAAACCACCTATAAAAGGACGGAACACGCAAAAGAAAACCCTAACAAACATCACGCCCAAATTCACAGCGTAGAAACACGTAGAAACCTAACAAACATCACGCCCAAATTCACAGCGTAGAAACACGTAGAAACCTAACAAACATCACGCCCAAATTCACAGCGTAGAAACACGTAGAAACCTAACAAACATCACGCCCAAATTCACAGCGTAGAAACACGTAGAAACCTAACAAACATCATGGCAATTCATGAACCCAGAGATCCCAAATTGAAAACCTAGACTGCAAAAGAACTTATCTCTTAAGCTCCGCAGCAAACTTTCGCTTCCATCCTCGACCGCTATCATCGAAGTGTCCTTCAAATCAACTTCGCCCATCACCAGAACTGCCGCGAGAAGCCTCTGTTAACACCCCATCACCCACCGCGAGTCCGCTCATTGAGCGCATCATCAGGATCACGTCACAGCCGCCATCATCGCCAAGAATCCACCTTCGACGACCTGCGAAAGATCCGTTTCTCAAGGGGTGAGTTTAGTTTGTTCACTAACGGATCTGTTTGTTTATGCAGGGAAGAACAGAGAGGCGAGGTAGGAGAAGCAATGGCGGAGAGAAAGGGATCGATTTTAGGACTTATGGTTCTATTCTGACTGTGTATCGTTTGCTGATTAACAATGGTAACCCTATCCACCACACACACACTAATTAATCCATTAACCACTTAACCATCCTAATTAACCCTTTTAAAATCATAATCAACCTATTTTATTTTAATCGAATCACTTAACCTTTATTTCAGTAATTATTTAACCTGTTAATCTTCCTTAATCAGTTTTTTTAAGCAACTAAAATTCTTATTTAAAAATAATCTAATCAATCTTAACTTTTTAATAAATTCAATTTTATCCTTTGCAAATTATCAACCGTTATTATAATCAGTTTTTTAATAATAATTAGTAAACCCTCTTATAACATTTTTTTTACTAATTAATCTTTTTTCTCTCACACCAACTTATTCAATAACTTAACCTTTATTAATAATTAACTATTTGTTTTAGCCTGTCTGGTTAATTAACAATAAAATTTAACTTTAAAATTGATACAACCCTTTTGTTTCATAAAAATAATATTTCTTAAACAATCTCATCAAAAAATAATATTAACTTTTACTTAAAATCAACTCAATCTCGTCTAAAAACAATCCAACATCCAATTCACAATCAATCCTACAACTAAGATCAATCAACAGCGTGCAATTTAATCAATCATACACTCACGACACATGCACCTGCACTTAGCGCTTTCATGCGTATTTACATTTGTCTTTATCTGCTTTATCTTAGTCACAAAGCACACACACTCACTTAGCGCTTTCATGCGTTCATGTATGGTTTATCTTTCCGCAATTTATCTTTACTGCAAGTCATTATATCTTGTCGCATCGCATTGCATCCGTCCAAAGGAAAAACCTACACATAATTCAACGTTGTGTGTAGTTGTACATCATATGCATCATATTCCCCGTGATCCTTGATCCCATTCAAGTCGATCTTCATAGGACAGATCTTACCCCATAGGAAGGACCTTGTCTTTATTCTTTACAACTTAGACAAACACAAAACAACAATACAACTTTTACAAACACAAATAGAGAATAGATGTTAATCATCTTAAGTGAGATATAATCTCCATCCTCACAACAATACAATCAAACACGTAGGGACTTTGCCTTAAGAACGACAAAGGCATGCTTGGCGACCATCCGAGTATGTAAGACCTTTTCTTAAGATGATGCAAAGACCATTTCCTACGACTCCCTTTTTACATTTGTGGCGGTTATCTCTCCCTTAACATGAAGACTCGTCTCTTCTCCTAAACCCAATCAAAACAACTACCCTAAACCCGTAGGAACTTTGACCACAGTCAAAGAACTCCTCAAACCCTTTAGGGTGAACTACAACATACTCTGATTCCACTCCCGTAAGGATATGTAGGCACAAGGTGCGACGCCTTATCGAGTATACTTAGATATAAACCCCTAGGGTTTCTAAACCATTAAGCAGATAAACACTTAGCAGTAAACAAACATAAAACAAGAGGTTCCTGTAGAGTACTACAGAAACTTAGGATGCTAGTACCTTCCCTAAGTTTAACCAACCCCCGAACCTATAAACTCTCTTAACCTTGCATTTGCATTGCATTGTGGGAATTTCGATCTTTATCCCTTCCTTTGGACAAATCAAAGTTCGGTTGCAAAATGAATTAAAGATTCAAACTAATCAATAGTTTGGTATCCAAATTTCACCGCGACACAAAGGTCCAGAGGCATGCTAGATGCACATGATATTTCATGATGCGAATGATTAATGATATGCAAGAGCTGACTCTAATGAGAGACAAGGAATCTCAAAAAACTCAAAGGAGAAAATAGATAAGCATATCTATCTTGTTGGGGAAATGGGGAATCACACTAAATTCAGAGAACAAAGGCGTCCAAACGTTCGTTGGGAAATAAACCTACTCCACTTGGAGAAATATAAAACTTAGGCAAGCTGGCTAGAAGTGGCAATCTAACTTCAATAGAGACACTGGACGACTCCACTGAGGATGGGTCTTGACACTATCAAAAATTTTACTTCATAGAGGGTACTAGGGAGATTGTCTTCAATCTTGGTAACGACACATTACTGAAGGAACAAACCAACAAATAAATTCAACTGGAGTTTCATTGAAAAAGTATGTTGATATTGCACATCAAGACTTTTGCCACCTTAAGACTTCCTGGAGAGTATATGGTTTTAACTAAATCTTTCCATGAGCTAAAGCAACTTTATGTTTTGTTAGGTTTTCAAACACGGTTTTAAAATTCAAAATCTTTTGCTTTCAAAATTATTATTAACCAATAAACGACGTTTTTCAAAACAAAGGAAAGTAGGGAAAACATTAAACTGCAAACAATTGAATGCCCCAAAAATTAGATTTTATTCAAGAATGACAGCTTGCAAATGGCAAATCTCCATGGAAAATGTACAATTGAAAATGGCAACAGGGAAAGTTACATTGAATCCAATGACAATCTATCCCTAATAACTAAGAGTTTTCCAAGACCTCTCTACTAACAAGAGCGGTCGAAATGAACTTCTCGTGTAATCTTCTGCAGAGGTGATAATCATCTAATGCAGTGAAATACCTTTGCCCCTAACTTTTTCCTGGATCACCCTTTCGGGTTTTCAATCCACCGGGATGCTCATTTTTCCTAAGCCGCCCTTTCGGGTTTTAAACTTAGCAAGGTCATTTTTCATTTCATCCCTAACTTTTGCCTGGATCTCCTTCATAGGTTATGATCCAGCGAGATACCCATTGTTTCCAAAGGCGCCCTTGCGGGTTTTCAACTTATCGGGTTCTTTAGGCATAATATTTCCGTACTGCATCAGAATTCATCGGGTGGGTAAGTCGTTCTCCACCCATTGTTGCGAGAATTAAAGAGCCTCCTGAGAAGACTGTTTTTACAACAAATGGACCATCATAGTTAGGCATCCATTTTCCCCGTGCATCCTTTTGAACTGGCAAGATTTTTTTGAGTACAAGCTCCCCTTCTTGGAAATCTTGGACGCGAACCTTCTTGTCAAAGGCTATTTTGATCCTCTTTTGATATAACTGACCATGACACACCATAATCATGCGATTGTCATCAATAAGGTTCAATTGATCAAATCTTTCTCTCACCCATTCTGCTTCATCAAGTTTAACTTCCACTATGACTCTTAAAGAACCTATCTCTACCTCAATGGGAAGGTCTGCATCTATCCCATATACCAATGAAAAAGGGGTTTCCCCTGCCGAAGTCCGGACATACGTTCTATACCCATGCAAGGCAAATGGCATCATTTCATGCCAATCCTTATAAGTATTCACCATTTTCTGCAAAATCTTCTTGTTGTTTTTGTTCGCAGCTTCGACAGCTCCGTTCATCTTGGGACGATAGGGAGAAGAGTTGTGATGTTCAATTTTGAAGTTATCACATAACTCTTTCATTTTCTTGTTATTCAAATTGGTTCCATTACCTGTTATGATTCGGCTTGGGATTTTGTACCGGAAGATAATATCCCTCTTGATAAAAAGGGCAACCACTTGTTTAGTTACGTTGGAATAAGATGCAGCTTCAACCCACTTTGTATAGTATTCAATAGCAACGAGGATGAATCGGTGTCTATTGGAAGCCTTTGGCTTAATTTACCCAATCATGTTAATGCCCCACATAGAGAAAGGCCACGACGATGATAAAAAATTTAGCAATGTCGGAGACACGTGCACCTTGTCTGCATAAATTTAGCATTTGTGGCATTTTTTGGCATATTGGATGCAATCGATTTCCAGAGTCAACCAGTAGTATCCATCTCTTAGAATTATTTTAGATAAGCGATATCCATAGCTGTGAGTGTCAAACGTTCCTTCATGAATATCTTGCATTAACAAATTCGCTTCTCGTCTATCGACACATATAAGTAGTACCATGTCATAATTTATTTTGTAAAGCACATTATTACTAAGAAAGAATTTGGATGCCAATCTCCTCAAAGTTTTATTGTCAAGTGATGTAGCATCAACTGGGTACTCCTGAGTCTGAAGATACTTCTTAATATCATGAAACCAAGGTTTCCCATTTATTTCTTCTTCCACCATCTGACAATAAGCAGGCTTTATCTTCCTCTCGATTCAGATGAGCATTGCTTCATTAACAAATATGACCTTCCACATTGAGGCTAGAATAGCCAATGCGTCAGCAATGTGATTTTCAGTCCTCGGGACATGTTTGAAAGTGATCTCATCAAAGTACTTGATCATTTCAACAATGTATGCTCTATATGGGATCATTTTCTCATCTCGGGTCTCCTATTCACGTTTGACTTGATAAATCACCAAGGCTGACTCACCACTTACTTCAAGAATTTGGATTCAAAGGTCAATTGTTGCTTCGAGGCCTAAAATGCAACCTTCATATTCGACAATACTGTTGGTACACTCAAAACATAATATGGCTGTGAACAGAGTGCAGCCACCATCTAGATTCAACAAAAAGGCGCCTATATAATGCCCATTGTAGTTGGAGGGACCATTGAACATCTTCTTTCAATGGGAATTAGGCTCGGGACCCTCATTTGGCCTTGGTTCTTCATAATCCTTCTTTATCAACATGATGTCTTCATCGGGAAAGTCAAACTTCAGCGGTTCATAGTCTTCTACTAGCTGATCTGCAAGGTAATCTAACAAGATACTACCTTTGATAGACTTTTGAGCAACACACTGGATGTCATATTCTGATAATAACATATGCCAACGGGCGAGTCTCCCTGTCTAAGCGGGCTTCTCAAAGATATACTTTATCGGATCCATTTTTGAAATCAGCAAAGTAGTATGACAGATCATATATTGCCTCAAACGTCTGGCAGCCCATGCCAAAGCACAACAATTTTTTTTCTAAAAGTGAATATCGAATTTCACAATCAGTGAACTTCTTTCTCAAATAATAAATGTCGTGCTCTTTACGTCCAGACCCGTCTTGTTGACCCAACACGCAACCCATTGATCCTTCAAGCACAGTTAAGTACATAAAAAGAGGTTTTCCAAGAATAGGTGGAATTAGGATCAGAGATTCTTGAAGGTAACCCTTGATCTTATCAAAAGCTTACTGACAATTTGAGTTCCAAACAACCGTCTAATCCTTGCGTAACAGGTTAAAATTTGGCTCACAGGTAGAAGTCGTATTAGAAATAAATATAGAGATATAAATCAATCTTCCAAGGAAACTTCTAACTTGGTTGTCAGCCTATGGAACTGGAATTTGTTGAATAGCTCGAACCTTGTCAGGATCAACTTCAATCCCTCGTTGACTAACGATGAAACTGAGCAGTTTTCTAGATCTCATTCCAAAAGTTCATTTGGCAGGGTTCAGCCTCAATTGATATTTCCTAAGTCTCTCAAACAACTTCAAAAAATGATCCAGATGGTCTTCTTCACTCTGAGATTTTGCGGTCATATCATCGACATACAATTCTATCTCCTTATGCATCATGTCATGGAACAACACAACTATAGCTCTTTAATAAGTGGAACCAGCATTCTTTAGACCAAAAGGCATGACTTCATAACAATAAGTCCTCCAAGGAGTAACAAAAGTAGTTTTTCCCATATCATCTGGGTCCATCTTGATTTTGTTGTAGCCAGAAAGACCATCCATAAATGAGAACACTGTAAAATGAGTCGTGTTTTCTACCAAAGTATCAATATGTGGCAAAGGGAAATCATCCTTTGGACTAGCCTTGGTCAAAACCCTATAATCAACGCACATTCTGAATTTTCCATCTTTCTTTGGCACGGGTACAATATTGGCCAACCATTCTAGATATTTTGACACTGCTAAGAAACTATCACCAATCTTCTTTTTAACCTCATCCCGAATCTTGAGAGCCATGCCAAGCCTAGTCCTTCGGAGCTTCTGTTTGACAGCCAGACATTCTGGCCGAAGTGGTAATTTGTGAACCACTATGTCAGCATCAATACCATGCATATCTTGGTATGACCAAGCAATTACATCGACATATTCTTCTAAAAGCTTCACCAATCACTGCTTGATTTCTGCCCCGTGTGTCATCCCAATTCTGACTTCCTTCTTATCTTCTCCAGTGTCGATATTAACAACAACCACTTGCTCTTGGTGAGGTTGAAGTTATGTGTACTCATACTCTGCCATCTTTGCTAGTTCATACAGAGTCTCAAAATCTTCATCCTCATCTTTAGCTTGGTATATGCGTGAGTCAAAGTTAGGAGAGAAAACAAAGTCATTGGATTCTACGAGTTTTGGGGTTTCTCTACATGTTTGGAATGGCTTAATTATTAAAACACACAAAGTCAGATGTAAAAAGAAAAGAAAGAAATAATCTTGGTTTTTTCTTAAAAGGTTTCCATTTTCTTTAAAGGTAAAAGAAAAAAAATAGTAAATGAAACAAAAATGAGGAGTTTAACAAAATATCTTCATTAATCATAATAACTTGAAAGTGTGGTGCCCTACAAAATGATCCTATAGCCATGGGCACGGCTACGGAAGTTTGAAAAAAAAAGATAACAACAATAAATTACTTCATCATAAGAATGATAACAGGAATCTCAACAGCTTCCTAGTTGTCCAAGGCAGCTTCGCAATGATACACCGGGTGATTAACATCTTCCTCTTCAAAATCCTCTTTAACATCGTTGATTTGGAAACCTCCACTAATAAACACCTCTTGAATGGTCTTTGGGTGTCCTTTGACTGAAGTTGATGTCCCATCATGGGTTGGTTTGTAACCCAACCACTGGCGACCTAACATTGCTTCCACTTTGATGACCTTTCCCCAACCTGCAGGAGTACCCTCCTTCAGCATAGACTTCATGCTCTGAGCAGACACAAAAGATGGACCACTCTTAACTATTGTTTCTTCTACCAACACAACATTGGTTATCTCGAGCGCTTGAAAGAAGTTTATAATGCATCTTCATCTGCTTCAATGTAACTAAACGACAACAGGTTACTCACCATCAAGTCTTCTTCACCATGCACAATTACCAATTTATCATCCACAACAAATTTCATCCTCTGATGTAAAGTAGAACTCGCAACACCAACCGCGTGAATCCATAGTCGTCCCAATAAGCAGCTATAAGCTGGATTGATGTCCATCACATGAAACATGATGTCAAATACATGGGGATATATCAAAACTAAAGTTCTACCTCTCTAACAACAGTCCTCCTTGAACCATCAAAAGATTTAACAATCAATGATGTTGGCTGCATATCTACCCCTTTGTACTCAAGTTTGGTAAGTGTCCTTTTGGGCAACACATTTAGAGAAGAGTCGGTATCAACCAGGACTCGTGCCAAAATGTCTTCCTGACATCTAACAGATACGTTCAATGCACGATTACAATTACATCCTTCTCTTGGCAATTCCTCTTTGCTAAAACTTAAGGTATTGCAAGTAGTAATGTTGGCGATCACATAATAAAATTGACCAAATGTTATATCTTTGTCACATGCGCCTGTGTTAACACTTTTTGCAAGGGTTCCCTATGAGCGGGAGAATTCATTAGGAGAGACAAGATTGATATTTTGAAGGAGTTTGACGAAGTTGATCGACGACTTTGTAATCGCTCTTTCGAATCATTCTCAGAAACTCCATGTCTTCTTCGCTTGGTGGCACTTCTTTATCTTTGGCAGCCACAACATGAATGACCTTCTTTTGGGGGACCACCGTTATCTTGTGTTGATAGATCCGACCATTGCGGGACATTTTTCTAGTTCCTATAATATTTGTCTCATATGCTTGATTACCCCTTATTTCTTCATTCTGAATGACTTTCCCTGATCCTTGATCAATCACCATCATATCATACCTCCTAGGGATAGATTATGTACTCTCAAAATGGAAAGGACTCTAATTTTGAATTACAATCGGTCTGGGTTGACCAATAGCTGATGTAGAGGGGTGGGAGACATTGAAAACAGGTTTAACACTTTTGAAGACCGGAATGACTGAACCAGAATCGGGCACCTTAAATAGAAGGACCTTTTCACTGTTCTTTGGCAAGTTGAAAATGGGCTCAATCACTGAAACTTCCTCCCTTTTCAACTTGCTTCACACTTGCAGAAATTCGTCATCAATCAATTTTTGCATATTTCTCTGAACCATATCACATCCTCTAGGATCAACAGAACATTCTTCGCAATCAGCATGGACACCTTCAATCAGACCTACCTTTAATAATTTTTCATGAAAAGATCACAACAGAGTTTTGATCTCTGATCCATCACAAATTATCCATTCATCTTATGCCTCCTCTATGGCATGAACTCCCCCATGGTTCAGCAATAGGTTGTTCTTAACATTGGGTTGCACATCATCAAAAGACAAGATTTTCTTTTCCATAAGTTCTCTGATAAGATGTTTCAGAGCAAGACATCCCTCTAAATCATGTCCAGTCGCACCCTCTTGAAATAAAAATGAGAATTAAGATTATAATGAGGAGATGAGGTGTCTGACAGTGGTCCCAACGGTCGAGTTGTAATTAGCCCTTTTTATACTAAGGATGGGTACAACTCAGTATAGGTCATTGGGATCGGAGGAATAGGAGGCATTCTTGCTGGTCTTCTGTTTTGAAAGTTTTTCTGGGCGCTTAAGCTGAAGGGTTTTAGTATTGTTAATAAGCTGAAGCATTGGGTGTTCATTGATGCCCTTGTTGTTGTACTGGTTGATACATAGGTGTGTGCTGCATCGTCTAGTAAGTCGGAACCGAATTGCTGAACATGGGCATTACAGCTGCCACATACGGCTGTTGTGCATACTGCACATGATACATTGGTTGTCGAGAGAAACTTTGCTGAGATTATTGAATATAGCCTTGTTGAGGCTATTGATATTGTCAGTAAGGTTGTTTCCATGGTTGATTCTTCTTTCCTACTTTTATGGCATTTGTCTCCCCTTCTTTCTTTTTGTGGAAATTGCCATTAAATTTCTTGGAATTGTTGTTGTTGGGACTACTAGAAGCATTAGTCATCCTCCCGTTTTTCATCCCCTGTTCTACTTTCACACCTACAGCTACTATATCAAAGAAACTAGTTGTCACACTACTAATCATTTTCTCATAAAACTCTGGCTTTACTATGTCCACAAACCAGTCTGTCAACTCTTTTTTGGTTAGCGGAGGCTCCATCTGAGAGGCAGTCTCCCTCCAACGTTGTACATACTTCTTAAAAGATTTAGAGATTCTCTGCGACATACTTAATAATTGTCTCATATAGCTAAATCCATGTTGTATTTATAGTGCTTCACGAAGGCGTCAGCCAAATCCTGGAAACTGTGGATCCGTGATTGATCCAAGCTAAAATACCATTTAGCAGATGCCCCTTCAGACTATCTTGGAAACAGTGAATCATCAGTTTATCATCTTCCACGTAGGCAGCCATCCTTAAATAATACATAATCAAATGTGTTCTTGGACAAGTAGCACCAGAATATTTATCAAAATTAGGAGTTTTGAATTTTTGGGGAATCACCAACCCAGATACTAGACACATATCCCTGACATCAGTACCAAAGATATCATTTCCTTCCATCGCCCTGACTTTCTTTCCTATAATTTCAACACTTTCTTTCAGCTTTTCATGATGTCCACTTCCCTCTTCAGAACCATCAGAAACTTCATATACTTGTTGATTATGAAAAACAGGACGCACTTGAGTTTGTACAAAGACTGGAGTGTAGGTCGGAACAGCTTGGGGAATTTATGCCCCCAAGGGAACTGATTGTTGATTAAATAGCACTGAAAGAGGTGGAGGCACAAACCCATGAGAAAACCTATACAGTGGTACATTTGCAGCAGTGACTACTATTGGAGTTGGCTCCACAACTATATTGGTAACTTCAGAAACCACAGTAGCTTGAGTGTCCATTTTTGCATTGATGACCTACAAGACCTCCATAATCTACCCCACACTTCCACGCAGATCTTCAAGTTCATTATTGACCATGTCCAATTCCAAATTCTATTCAGCCATCCTTTGACGAGCTTGGGCTCGTGTGTTGTACTGGTTGTTGCACCCTAAAATTTGACCAACCAGTTCCCATATCTGGTTTACGGTTCGATTCATTTTTGCATTCGCATTCGCATACCACGTGCATTACATTTGTTAACAGGCAGATGATATCAGAATTACAGCTTGGTTTTCACCTATCGGACGTTTCAGACCAGTACAGATAATCGGAGTTTCATTTTTGGGAAATTGTGCGCTTCTCGGTGTTTTCAGCTTACACTGTGTTTTTAGGATATTCTGATGTCCGTTTATTCCAGTCTGGTCTCGTGTTCCTTTTATCGGAGTTGTTTGCTTTAATATCACCTTTTAGGATTTTATAGAATTTTCTAGATATTAATTGGGTTTTAAAATAGAATATAGTTTTTGTTAGAATTTTCTTTTAATAGAGTTTTAATAGATTTTCAGAAATTAATATAGTTTAAAATCATAAAAAATCTTTTTTAGGAATTAATAGACCTTTTTTTGGAAATATTGATCTTTTTTTAGAACATTGTTTTAGATACTTTTAATAGTTAAATCATTTTAGAATATATAGATTTTTAGAAATTTATAGACTTTCTTATAATAGATTGTTAATAGACAATAAATAGATTTTAATAGTTTTAATTTTTTTAGAGTAATAGGTTTAGAGGTTAATTAGTCTTTGGATTTAATTAGAATTTTAATTTTCGTTAGATTTAATTCTCTTTAGATTTAATTTTCTTTAGATCATTGCTTATTAAGATTAGTTAATTAGGTCCAGCATTAATCACGTGTTAATCCATTTAATAGTCCAATTTAAGTCCCTTAATCACGTGTTTAGTCTGGTAAATCACGTTTTAGTCCTCAGTCTGAATTAATGGGCCAGGTATCCATTTTCGTGGGGCCCAAAGTCCAGCCACGTGTCCTATAAGTAGGGGTCCCACATGCCCGTTTCTCTGGCCGCCACCTCACAGTCTTTGACACCTCACCCTGCCCCACTACCTCTCTCCTTGCCACCTCAACTCTCCACGCGTCTCTTCCTCACTCTCCCTCAGCGCCAACTGTCTTCCACTAATTCCCTTCGCCGGAGTACATGCAAACGCCGCCGGACCACCGCTCCTCCGCCGCAACCGTCACCGGAAGCTGTTGAGATCGCCGGAAAACGCATAGACGCCGGAATCTGAGTTCATCCATTTGCAACTGTGCACCTCCAGATTCCTCACGCATCAACGTTTTGCCCAGAAACCACCATCAAGATTCATCTCCTCGACGCTTTCTTCAAAGAACATCAACCGATTCCTCCAATTTCGTCCCCAGATCCTTGAAACATTCAAGAACATCATCACGTATCTCTCGTCAGTGAGCCTTTTTCCAGATTTCCTTCTTCGATCGAGATCTCTTCAATCGCGCTCATCCTTCATCAGATTTATCAGCGATCTTCAAGCATCTTCATGCGTCTCCAGAAACGCAAACGTCAGCGTACTTTGTTCAGCAAGATTGTCCCATTTATCTCGTTTATCAACCTACGAGCTTTTCCGTCTTCAAGAATTTTCAAGAGTTCTCCAGACGGCGCCATCTTCATAGCATCATCCAGGTGCTCCTCTTTAACTCATTACACTTCATAATTGTTGTTTAGCTGGATTCAGGTTAGGTTTTGGTGAGGGTAGCAAGTTTGAGTTGAATCGAGAGTGTGAGGGGGAAGATTTCGTGATTTGATCTTTGTTTGTGTTTAGGGTTAATTCAGAATGTGTGAGAGATTGAGTTGAGAGAACGAGAGGGATTCAGCGAGAGATTTGGGGAACGACTGCGTTAGGGTTTGTATTGTGTGAACAATGAACAAGAATTTTAGGAGAGGAGATGGTTTTGTTGGCTGATATTGAGCTAGGGTTTGGATGGGCTAGGCCCAAATCCATAATTGTTATTACGACCTTTTTTTTACTCATTTCACCCCCCTGATTATGAAAGTGCTGGATAATATTTGGAGTGGGCTTAATGACATTTGATATCTGCACCCCCAGGATAGGCCCAAAGCTGGAACTGAACTGAAGTTATTGCTATTCAGCACGCCTCCGTGTTTAATTTCTTTTAATTCCTTTTATTTTTCTCATTTTTTGTTCATGTTAGAAAATAATTCATGAAAAATAGTAGGATTATCCAATTAATTCCCTTCTTTTTTCTATAGGTTCATAGTTCAATTTAGGATTTTATGGTGCAAAAATATTAATTTGATCATGAATTTTCATTTTTATTACATTTTTTTTTTGCATTTTAATTGGTCTTGAATATTGATTTGTGATGTGTCTGCCTTGCTGATTTTATTTCTCTCACTTGGTATTGAATCTTGCTTTTCTTTTTTAGTATGTTATACTAGACTGATGCATGCTCCCCATAGGATTTTCGTGGATTTTTTAGAAATTGATTGATGTTGTTTTAGGGTTAGAGAGTAGAGACCTCATAACTTGCTGGTTAACCCTTGACCATTCACATGTTAGGGATTGTTTAGTAGCCTTAGAAGTTGACTTAGGCTTTGAGATTTGATCTTGGGATCATAGAGACATGTAGGTTTCCCATAGATTTTTGGTGGATTTTTAGAAGTTGTTTTTGCTATTTTTGCTTGAGCTTGAGAATAGGAGAAGTCTTGAGGGCTTCTGACTTTGAAGTTCAACTGTGGTTGAACTTTAGAGATAGTTTCTTTTGGTTTGAGGGTCAGTGGTTTCTTCTGGAAGATGGAGGCTGAATGAAGACTTGATGGAGCTTGCCAGGATGCATGGATTGAAGACCTAGTCTATAAGCTTGCTCTCTTTCTGTGAGGTTTGAGATCCTGAAGTTTGAGGGAAATTCATGGTGCTTTCCTGAGGAAGGCATTATGGATGTCTTTCATTCTTTCTTCTCACTTCTTTCTTAAGTATCCAATGATGTTGGAGCCTTCATGTGAGTTTAGTTTCTCCTGAGGAGGAATGTAAACCATTCACAGTTGTTGAGCCACATGGGATATGATTCCTAAGTGGAAGCCCCCTAGTATTTTCCAGAGGAAGGCACTGTGGGTCTGTTCACTTAAGTTCCCTTAGTTCAGGTAGGGTTTTCTTAAGTATCCAATGATGTTGGAGCCTTCATGTGAGTTTAGTTTCTCCTGAGGAGGAATGTAAATCGTTCACAGTTGTTGAGCCACATGGGATATGATTCCTAAGTGGAAGCCCCCTAGTATTTTCCAGAGGAAGGCACTATGGGTCTGTTCACTTAGTTCCCTTAGTTCATGTAGGATTTCTTAAGTATCCAATGATGTTGGAGCCTTCATGTGAGTTTAGTTTCTCCTGAGGTGGAATGTAAACCGTTCACAGTTGTTGAGCCACATGGGATATGATTCCTAAGTAGAAGCCTCCTAGTACTTTCCTGAATAAGGCATTATGGGTCTGTCTACTTAGCTCCCTTTCTTTGGTAAGCTTGTCTTGAAGCTTGAAGAATGGGATTGGTTTCTCCCTTTAGGGTTTTGCTTAGGGTTTTGCTTAGGGTAGATTAGGGTTTTGCTTAGGGTAGATTAGGGTTTTGTTTTAGGGTTGTTTAGGGTTAGCCTTCTCTTTGTGTTGACTGACTTGTGTGGTGTTGTGCTGCATTAGACTTAGGGGTTCATATAAGTATTTCTGAGATAGGTGCATCTTAGAAATAAGCATGCTTGTGTGCATGAGAAGTTGAGGTGGTCCTCCTTCTGCTTGATTGTTATTGAGTGGCTTTGCTTGCCTCTGTGGTTTGTGGCCTTTGTGCCTTGCTTGTTTGGTTGTTGCATTCATGCATATTTCCAGTATTTATTTACTTTGCAGTGATTCCTGTTTGCTGTTTAGTTCTGTTGCCATGATCCCTTAGGAGCTCTAACTTCTCTGCTGTGGAGGAGTTATGATAGACATTAGGTTAGTTAACCAGGCATGATAACATTAGGTAGATTCCCCTTTTCAACCATAGTTTTAGGGTGTCTCTTTCCTTCCTCAAAACAACAGAAAAACACTTAATAAGGGATAAAACAAAAGTGAATTCATTTCTTCCGTCAAAAGATTTGAACAAACATCAAAACCTTTTGTCCTCCTGGACTGTGAAAACCCTTGGTTAAGGTGCATTTTCCCATAAAAAACACTTGAACAGCTTGTGTCGTGCGTAGCCCGAACTACGTTTGCTCTGATCTTCCATGCCGTGTGGAAGTACGTAGGCACAGGACGCGACGTCCTGGCGAGCAACCTTTCCCCCCGTCTAGACGTAGGTAGTCGAACTACGTTGACTCTGACTTTCCGATTTCACGAGGGAGTACGTAGGCCCAGAACAGCGTATGTTCTGTCGAGTCCTGTCCTTTTCTTTTCTTTTCAGACTAACCACTAGCGTAGATAGATAAACACACCCTTTTCCTTATAAACACCAAGCGTGGATCCCGTCGAGTACGACGGACGTGAGGGGTGCTAATACCTTCCCCTTGCGTAACCGACTCCCGAACCCAGACAATGGTTGCGATGACCTTGTCTTACCTTTTTTTCGTCAGGTTTTTTCCGATCGTTTCCTTTCCCGCTCTGAGGGATAAATAATGAAAGGTGGCGACTCTTCTGTCAGTCGGTGCCGATTTTCACAGTAGCGACAGCTGGCGACTCTGCTGGGGAATATGTAGCATCTAGGGACTTTTCCCATCCCTTATGTTGGGGACCGTTTCCCATCCCCTACGCGAGTCAATCCTAGCGCTGGGGTGTTTATCTGTTGGGTGTTGTACATATGTGTTTTACCTTTCCGCACTTTACTTTTCCGTACCTTTACCTTTCCGCATTTACTTTCAGCACTATATTATTGTGATTATTGCTGTGGGAGAGGGAGGTTACTATGAGTGAGAAGCTGGACCTGGGCTTGAGTATGCACCTAGACATAGTTGTGGAGAGTAGTAGACGAACCTGTTTGCTGAGCAGACACAGTTCCCTACGAAATCTGCGCTCAGACGAGGTTCTCTCCGAGGTGCTCCTTTCCGATCCTGAGGATCTGAGGGGAGTTCAGACGTGAGGATTGTCGACTCTGGGGACCGATCAATTGGAAGTCGGCTAAGTGAGGCCTCTTCATGACTTGATGATGCCACTCCTTCTGGGAATCGTATCGTCACTCATGAAAGTCTGTGACGCTGATGACCGCATAGGATGCCGTACCTTTGTCCGTGGATTAGGTCCATACCTGTGAGAGGGATTGGGTTATTGCAGGAAAACTGGCCTTCAGAAACCGTAATTCAGTATTTATCAGATGGTTTTCTTGGCTCGTTAACAGGTGTGTTGTTTGGATCAGATGGATTTCTTGTCTGAGGTTGATACTATTATCAGATGGTTTTCTCGTCAGAGACAGAGGTTCAGATGGATTTCTTACCAGGGTATTGGTATTTTGGGTGTCGGATGATAGTCAGTGTCATGAGGTTCTGGTGACTGTGGTGGTTTTCTGTTCTTGAAATCACAGAGATGTTCCTCTTCAGGCTACAGCATGGCCTCTGTGTTCACTGATTGCATCATTTATCATACTGCATTATTGCATTACCATTTGCATCCAACCAACGTGTGTGTATTGCAGGTACATATTTTCCCTCCCATTTCCGGTGATTGTTTCCTAGCAGACATGGAAGCCATGAAGAGAGTGTTACCTTACAGATTCCCGTCTCCAGATATCAGTCTGTTGTCAGAGTTAATTACTATTGCTGGGAAGAAAGTGATGGGAGATTTCAGGAAGACATATGGGAGGATCCTAACTTATGTTTACCAGCCCTCGGCTTATGAGATCAGCGGTGTTTACACCCTATTGCAGTTTTATGATGCTGAGCTCAGGTGTTTCGTATTTCCTGACTTTGTCTTGGCTTCTACCCTGGAGGAGTATTCTGCACTCTTGGATATACCGATTCGCGAGCAGATGCCTTTCTATCACACGAACGCTAAGCCTAATCTGGCTAAGCTTTCTGCTATTCTGTACTTAGGAGAGTTTGAGCTGACAGGGAAGATGATTAGGAAAGGAGATGTATGGGGAGTTCCATTGGGTGTTTTGGTAGAGAAGGCTCGGGAGTATGCTAAGAAGGGTGGCTGGGTTGTTTTTGATGCCATCCTTGCTGTGTGTGTTTATGGCATTGTATTGTTTCCAAACCAACCTGATTTCGTTGATGCGGATGCTTTCTATATTCTGGCTGCAAAGAACCCAGTTCCTACCTTGTTGGGAGATATTCACCATTCCACTCACTACAAAAATGAAAAACGGCGAGGAAAGAATGTCTCTTGCTGTGTACCTCTACTGTGCAGGTGGTTTACTAGTCATATGCCGAAGTCAGGGCCTTTCGTCACTTCTATTGATTCTTTAGGATGGCCTGAGCGCTTGATGGGGTTGACTTCTGAGAATGTGGTGTGGGTTAATGAGGAGGTGTTAGGAGTTGAGGTCATATACAGATGCGAAGGATTCCCTAATGTTCCTTTGATAGGAAGGAGAGGGTGTGTCAATTACAACCCTTCCTTATTAATCAAGCAGTTTGGATATGCACCTTAGGAAGCGCCAAAGCCCGAGGAGATACAGGAATCTCTGTATCTTACTGGGGCAATAGAGGAAGAGATGTTGATCAAGCTTGAGAAAGCATGTAAGAACCTGCATAAGAGAGGAAAGTCTTCATTTAGCAAAGGGGGTACTCGAGTTCTTGGTCCGTACGTGGAATGGATTCGTGAACGAGCTACGAAATTCCTTATGCCTTATCCTGCAGTTCAGCCATTGTATCCTTCTCCGGTGGAGGAGCCCACCACTATAGACATACAGGTATACAAGCAGCTGTTGGCAGAGAAAGAAGAGTTAGCAAAGGCTAAAGAAGCTTTAGAGAAAGAGAACGCCCAGCTTCGTCATGAAAAGATTGAAACAGGATATTCTTCCAAGCAACAGGCTGAAACTTTGAAACATCTGAAGACTGCTTTATTGGAGTTGACTGAAACCAAGAAGCGTCTGGAGTTAGATGTAGACTCAGTTAGCAGTGTATTGGCTACTAAGAAACAAGAGCTGGAAAGGGCCTACACGAAGTTAGCTAAGTTCAGAGAGCATTGGGACCTTACTATGGCCAAACGCAAAGAACGGGAAGAAGAGCTAAAGATACAGGTTGCTCAGTTGGGAGAACAGGTTAAAGTGAAGACTGAGGAGCTTGAAGAAGAGGCATTCCGTCGATACGAGGCCGAACGCAAACTGATTGATGCCATGAAGAATCTGGAAGATTGTCAGCGCAGAGCAGACACCAAGAGGCCCAAACCTGAGGTTGGTGCCCAGAATAAGGCTTGGGAAGATTTTGTCAGAGATATCCAAGGAACGGTCAAGAAAAGGGATCAGTTGATAGAAGGCTTGATTTATCGACCCGATCACCCAGAGACGAAGAAGCTGCTCGAGGATTTCCGCGATCGCACCCGCACTTGACTTCTTTCTTGTATTCTATGTGTTGAGATCACCACCAGGCATGTTGGTTGGGATCCTCCTTTATCATATCAGTTGTATGGTACATAGTTGTGTAACGCCTTGACGAGACTGTTTTTCCAATAAATATATGAGGGTTTTTCTAAATATTGTCTTTATGGTTTCTCTTGTCTTGCTACCTTGACACTGGAATTGGAGGGGAAATATCCCCAATGCACACATGCACGTTAGCATTTTTTGCATTTTGTTTGCATAAATCACATTGCATTACAGGTTTGTGATCCACGTTCCTTATCATTCTTCATCCATATATCCAGGTATTTTCAGGATTGCAGAACAGCGGGTCCACCGTTACTCTACCAGAACTAATCACAAGAAGATCATGGACAACGTGCAGAGTGAAATGCAAGAAATGCGTGACAGGATGGCCATGCTCATGCAAACCATGGAGACCATCGCCAAAGGACAAGAGCAGCTGCAGACTCTGGTTCAACCGTTGGTCGCACGGGCTGAAAACAACGGGACACCGCATGGTGAAAATATTGCTGCTTCTCCCCGAATTGAGAATCATCAAAGTGCTGATGCTATTCCCGTAACCGGTTTGAATGCTGGAGAAACTGGTCCTGCAGGCGGAGGTGGGAACGCCGGTAATATGAATGCCAATGCAGATATTGTTGGAGTATTTGTGGGTAATGTCAACCAGGGTTTCAATGGGGGCGCTGAGAATGTCGGAATGAATGGAAATAATGGTAACCAGGGCTTCAATGGTGTGAACATGGGGTATGGCAACATTGCTCGCACCAAGGCTGGGTTTGGTGACTATGGTTATGGTAATCTTGGATATGGAACTGGTGCGTACAACGCTCAAGAGATGGGCAATCTGAGGTACGACCCTAGGTACTTCCAAACGGGTCCGGGTCGTGAGGCAGAATATGTTCGATACGATGCAGTACCTCGTTGGGAGGATCGTCAGGAGGATGTGTTCTCTGGTCAGAATGAGGGTTATGAAAGAGCTAGGGATGACAATCATCGGATGAGATTGCTAGAAGAGAAAGTGAACGGATTAGCCAGCCAGAATGCTCTTGGGCTGGATATGTCAAATATGGGGCTGGTCCCAGGGCTGAGGGTCCCGCTGAAATTCAAAGCGCCATCATTTGATAAGTACAAAGGGGATACATGCCCTAGGGTGCATGTGCGCGCGTTTTACAAGCGTATGTCCGCGTATTCTGAGGATGAAAAGATGCTGATGCACTTCTTCCAGGATAGCCTGTCAGGGCCATCGCTGGAGTGGTACATGAGCTTGGAACCTACTCAGATCAGGAGTTGGAAAGAGCTGGCAGAGGCTTTTGTTCGACATTATCAATATAATAGTGATCTCGCCCCTAACCGAGTCCAGCTGCAGAGCATGTCTCAAAAGTCTAGCGAGAGCTTTAAGGAATACGCCTAGAGATGGCGAGATCTGGCTGCTAGGGTGCATCCTCCGATGGTGGAGCGCGAAATGATGGATATGTTCATAGGAACTTTCTCTGGAATGTACTATGACCGGTTGCTCAATTTTTCAATGAGTACCTTCTCTGAGTTGATCTTGATGGGGGAGCGCATTGAAAACGGAGTGAAGATTGGTAAAATTCAAGCGGGTGAGTCCAGTTCCGCAGGAGGTAATAAGAAGACGTTTGGTGGCAAAAGGCAGGGTGATACCAACGCTGTATACAATGCTCGACGGAGAAATAGAGGTCAGAACTGGCATCAGCAGTCACAGGTTGCAAGTGTAACCATTCCAGGGCCTTCTCAGCAGCAGAGACAACAACCACAGCAGCAGGCTCAACAGCAGCCAAATAATAATCAGCGCAGATTTCAGAACCCGCGACCGAGGAGAGTATTCGAGGTACCGCCGGTATCATATGCAGAACTTCTTCAAGCTTTATTGAAATTGCAGCTAGTCGAGAAGAGGACCTTAGCACCACCAACCGGCCAGCCACCAGTCGGGTATGATATTAATGAGCATTGTGACTTCTATTCGGGTGCACCAGGGCACAATATTGAAAATTGCCTAGCTTTCAAGTATAAAGTACAGGATTTGCTTGATAGTACGACTATTAACTTCGGGAAGGACGGTCCCAATATCACGCAACAGCCAGTGCCCAAGCATGGTGGGGCTGGGGCCAATGCAATCCTGACAGATGATGAGTTGGACTTGGTTTTGGAAGTGAGCAAGCTGAAAACCCCTTTGAGTTACGTAAAGCAGCGCTTATTGAAAGGAGGTGTCTATCCCGGATGCAGTGAAGAGTGTGCTGACTGTTTGGTTCAACTTGGGGGCTGTGAGAAGTTGAAAAGGGGAGTTCAAGGTTTGATTGATGAAGGAATCCTGCAGGTTGACAGGTCTGTGGGGCGAGAGAAGTCTGTTGAGACAGAATCTGAAAAAGAGCGCAGTGAGGTTGCTACGATCACCATTCCGTTCAAATCAGTGACGATTTCGGCATCATCGAAAAGGCCGACCATTACTATTACCAAGGCTAAACCAATCCCTTATGAGAGCACAAAGGCAGTCCCGTGGAGCTACGGTGCTGAAGTGTATTGCAATGGGGAAAAGATCAACTTGAATGATCCGCCAGCGGGATCCGTACATAACATAGTGGGAGCGGGTGGTATAACCCGGAGCGGGAGAATTTTCACTTCACCTGAGGTCGAGGCAGAGAGGCTCGCCAGGGGTAAGAACAAAGTTGTTGAGGGGGAACCTTCGGGGAGTAAGGAGAAAGAACCGACAAACAAAGATGTGGAAGAATTCATGAGATTGATTCGCAAAAGTGACTACAAGATCGTAGATCACCTGCAGCAGACCCCGTCAAAGATCTCCATATTATCGCTGTTGTTGTGTTCTGAGGCGCATAGAAATGCCCTGTTGAAGGTACTTGAGACATCCTTCGTGCCGCAAGAGATTTCAGTCAATCAGCTGGAGGGAGTTATGGCACATGTTAATGCTGGGCATGGTTTGGGATTCACGGATTTTGACCTAACGCCTAGAGGGCGTGATCACAATAATGCCTTGCACATCTCTATCGAATGCCGGGGCACTATTTTATCCCATGTGCTGGTGGACACTGGATCCTCATTGAATGTGTTACCAAAGAAAGCCCTGTTGAAATTGGATACCCGTGGGTTGTTGTGAACACCTAGTGATTTGGTGGTGAGGGCCTTTGACGGAACGAGGAGGTCGGTATTCGGGTCAGTAACGTTACCCATCCAGGTAGGTCCAGAGGTGTTTGATACAGTGTTTTACATCATGGACATCCAGCCTGCATATAGCTGTTTGATCGGGAGACCTTGGATTCATGCCGCTGGGGCAGTAACCTCTACGCTCCATCAGAAGCTGAAGTATATGGTTGAGGGGAGTATTGTGACAGTGTGTGGCGAAGAGGATATCCTAGTCAGTCATTTGTCTTCCTTCAAATACGTGGAGGTAGATGGAGAGATTCATGAAATGCTGTGTCAGGCGTTCGAAGGGGTGAAGGTTAAAGAAGAAGCTCCGGTGAAGAGTGAAGGGCAAGAGGTGGCCGTCTCCTCATATAAAGAAGCCAAGGCGTTGGTGCAAGCGGGGGAGACTCAGAAGTGGGGGCAGGTTCTGGACATACCAGTGAAGCAAGATAGGTATGGCTTGGGGTACCGCCCATCTCCCTCACAGAGTGCGCCTAAGTACAAGGGACCTGTGGTGTTCACGCCCGGAGGGGTTAGCTTTGAAAGTATTAATGTCGTGTCTGATACGGAGGAAGTGGATAGCGACTGCGACATGGACGCATG
This sequence comes from Lathyrus sativus, assembly GCA_963859935.3. Classification (NCBI taxonomy): domain Eukaryota; kingdom Viridiplantae; phylum Streptophyta; class Magnoliopsida; order Fabales; family Fabaceae; genus Lathyrus; species Lathyrus sativus. The sequence goes on along the minus strand of OZ012739.1, from coordinate 143,371,016 downwards.
GATTCGACCCAGCACGTCGGGGCAAAGCCTATGCAACTGGTCCATCCAGGACGTCATCCAAGTCACCAAACAGTAATGCGTTGTTTTTTTCAATCATTGTATGATCACATGCCTTGCCCGGGGCATCGTTGACCTCGTCTTAGGGCCTAACTGTTTACCTGTATGTTTGCATGATCAATAAATGATGACGTTTTTTACATTCAAATGTTGTGATCCTTTTCTTTCTGTTTTTTATTTTTCAATAAAATGGCGGCGTGGTTATGTATTTTGCTTGTATATCATTTTGAAGCACTTAACCGTTTCCCTCGCAGGATTCATGAATTTTCAGATGACATCGACCAAAGACTTCCTATGACTCGTTTAGACTTCGAGCATCCGATCTTCCAAGCTGAGGAGGAGATTGTTGAGGATAGTGACTTATCAGAAGAGCTGAGTCGGTTGTTGAAGCAAGAGGAGAGAGTCATTCTACCTCACCAGGAAGAGATTGATATTGTCAATTTAGGGTCTGAAGAATGCGTCAGGAATATCCGTATAGGGGCCACGTTGCAGGTTGACATCAAGCAAGAGCTTATTGAGATGCTGCGCGAATACAACGATATATTTGCTTGGTCCTACGAGGACATGCCAGGTTTGGATACCGATATGGTTTTTCATCGTCTGCCGTTGAGGGATGATTGCCCGCCTGTGAAGCAGAAACTCAGAAGGACTCGTCCTGACATGGCTGTAAAGATAAAGGAAGAAGTGTAGAAGCAATGAGATGCTGGATTCCTGGATGTCACTACTTATCCCACTTGGGTCGCTAATATCGTGCCTGTGCCAAATAAAGATGGCAAGGTTCGAATGTGTGTTGATTATAGGGATTTAAACAAAGCGAGCCCGAAAGATGATTTCCCGCTGCCGCATATTGATGTGTTAGTTGACAATACAGCTCAGTTTTCGGTATTCTCTTTCATGGATGGATTTTCAGGGTACAACCAGATCAAAATGGCTCCGGAGGATATGGAAAAAACGACTTTTATCACCCCGTGGGGAACCTTCTGTTATAAGGTGATGCCCTTTGGTTTGAAAAATGCTGGGGCAACGTACCAGCGGGCTATGACAACGCTCTTTCACGACATGATGCACAAAGAGATTGAGGTGTATGTCGATGACATGATTGCCAAGTCTCAAACAGAGGGAGACCATCTGGTTAATCTGCTGAAGTTGTTCAAGAGGCTGAGGAAGTTCAGGCTGAGGCTGAACCCTAACAAATGTACCTTCGGAGTAAGATCCGGGAAGCTACTGGGGTTCATCGTGAGCGAGAAAGGAATCGAGGTCGATCCGGCAAAAATAAAAGCAATACAAGAGATGCCAGCACCGAGAACAGAAAAAGAAGTCTGTGGATTCTTAGGGAGATTGAACTACATTGCCAGGTTCATCTCTCACCTAACGACCATGTGTGAACCTTTGTTCAAACTGTTAAAGAAAGATCAAACGGTGGTCTGGAACGACGATTGCCAAAGGGCATTTGAAAAGATAAAAGAATACTTGCAGGAACCTCCGGTGTTGATACCCCCAGTAGCGGGACGACCACTGATTATGTATCTGACGGTTCTTGAGAACAGCATGGGTTGTGTTCTCGGTCAACATGACGAGACAGGAAGGAAAGAGCATGCAATTTACTACTTGAGTAAAAAGTTCACGGATTGCGAATCTCGATACTCTATGCTCGAAAAGACGTGTTGTGCATTGGCGTGGGCTGCCAAACGTCTAAGACAGTACATGCTAAACCATACAACCATGCTGATATCGAAGATGGATCCGATCAAGTATGTGTTTGAAAAGCAAGCGCTCTCTGGAAGGATTGCTAGATGGCAAATGGTATTGAAAGAATACGATATCCAGTATGTTTCCCAGAAGGCCATTAAGGGAAGTGTTCTGTCCGAATATCTTGCCGAACAGCCGATTGAGGATTATCAGCCTATGAAGTTTGAGTTTCCTGATGAGGACATAATGTACTTGAAGGCTAAAGATTGTGATGAGCCGTTGCCTGATGAGGGTCCTGAGCGGAGTTCCCAGTGGCAATTGATTTTTGATGGGGCTGTCAATTCGTACGGTAGTGGGATTGGGGCAATCATTACAACTCCCCACGGGTCGCACATCCCGTTTACAACCAGATTGACTTTTCCAGTGACGAATAACGAAGCCGAGTACGAAGCTTGTATTATGGGGTTAGAGGAGGCTATCGATCTGAGGATCAAGAATCTGGACGTATATGGGGATTTAGCATTGGTTGTGAATCAGATTAAGGGAGAGTGGGAGACACGCCAACCTAATCTGGTACCGTACATGAATTATGCGAGAAGGTTGTTACCTTTCTTTGATAAGGTGGAGTTTCATCATGCACCTCGGGCGGAGAATCAAATGGCAGACGCCCTTGCAACATTATCCTCGATGTATAAGGTCAACTACTGGAATGAGGCTCCCAGGATTGTCATATCTCACCTTGATAGGTCGGCCTTTGTGTTCGCAATTGATGAAGCATCTGACGGTAAACCTTGGTATTTCGACATACAGAATTTCCTGAAGAACAAGGAATATCCGGCTGGGGCATCCGGTCGTGATCAGAAGACTCTAAGGAGATTAGCAGGCAACTTCTATCTGAATCTCGACGGCGTTCTGTATAGAAGGAACCACGATTTGGTACTCCTCCGGTGTGTAGACGAGAAGGAAGCCAATTTACTCATGGAAGAGGTCCATGAAGGAACTTTTGGTACACATGCTGGTGGGCATGCTATGACCCGAAAGTTGTTGCGGGCGGGGTATTATTGGTTAAAGATGGAAATGGACTGTTTCAAGTTCACCAAGCGGTGTCACAAGTGCCAGATCTATGCTGATAAGATCCATGTGCCACCCAGTCCACTGAATGTTATGGCTTCTCCGTGGCCTTTCTCCATGTGGGGAATTGATATGATTGGCAAGATTGAGCCTACTGCTTCTAATGGGCATCACTTCATCCTGGTCGCGATTGATTATTTTACCAAGTGGGTGGAAGCAGCATCTTACGCCAATGTGACGAAATAGGTGGTGGCCAGATTTATCAAGAGGGATATAATTTGCAGATACGGTATTCCTAAACAGATCATTACTGATAATGGTTCGAACCTGAACAATAGGATGATGAAGGATCTTTGTTGGGAGTTTAAGATCGAGCATCATAATTCATCTCCGTACAGACCCAAGATGAATGGCGCTGTTGAAGCGGCCAACAAGAACATAAAGAAGATTGTTCAGAAGATGGTGGTAACGTATAAGGATTGGCATGAGATGTTGCCGTTTGCTTTGCACGGTTATCGCACGACGGTACGTACATCAATCGGGGCAACTCCATTCTCATTGGTGTATGGCATGGAGGCAGTCCTGCCATTGGAGGTCGAGATACCATCTTTGAGGGTTTTGCTTGATGTTCAGCTTGATGAGGCAGAATGGGTGAGAAATAGATTGAATCAACTGAGCTTGATAGACGAGAAGAGACTGGCATCAATTGCACATGGTAGGCTGTATCAGAGCCGGATGAAGAAAGCGTTTGACAAGAAGATTCGACCTCGAAGCTTTCAGACGGGTGATCTTGTGCTGAAGAAGATTCTCCCACCGCAATCGGATCACAGGGGCAAATGGACTCCCAATTATGAAGGTCCATACGTCGTGAGAAAGGTCTTCTCCGGAGGAGCCTTGCTATTGTCCACCATGGATGGTGAAGACTTTTCGTCCCCTGTGAACTCGGACGCAGTCAAAAAATACTTTGCTTAAAAATAGACCCGCTGGACAGTAAAAAGAGAGTCCAGGCAAAAATGGGGCATCCTGGCGAACCAAAAACAGAATAAACGGTTCAGGAAAAAGTTAGGGATAAAATGGAAAAAATGTACACCCGCGAAGTCGAAAACCTACACTGGGCGGCTTCGGCAAAAAGGGGTATCCCGGTGAATTGAAAACCCGCAAAGGGCGATTCACGCAAAAGTTAGGGATTTGAGAAGCAAATGATTGTGGTCTAAGTTAGATTATCTAGTGGTTTGGGAGAACCTGGGGGGGGTCGACTATCCAAAGCAATCTCTTCCGAAGACAGAGATCAGAAAAGCGTCAGAGTCCGGCGAGTCATAGGAGGATCAGCTCATGGTGTTTGTCTGTAACACGTTGCCGACATGTGTACAAATTTTATTCTGTATCTTTGTACATTTCTGCATTTTGTTTATGTGTGACTACCTCTTTTCAGGAGTTGCATCTGATGTACAAATCTTGCCTATTTTCAGGCCGTTATCAATAAAGTGTGTTATTCAGTGTAGTGTGTGACTTTGGTTTTAACTTTTACAGTTGTGTTTGTAGAAAACGCCGATGTTTTTGATAAACTTACATAGGTGTAAACAGGCGGGCCTCGGCCGATGATTGTTAAAACCGGAAATTACCTGAATGGTTGTCATGGGTGATTACCAAGATGTTTCTTTTTTGCATAGATTGTCTTGTGTGCGCTTGTTGACTTTTGCAGGTATTCAAAAGCTCGCAAAGTTCCCCGCCAGAGTCCATGGCAGGCTAGTACCCTCTCCAGGGGATGAATGTTGTGTCTTTCCCCAGTGAAGTCGCCCCAGGCAAAATTGAATGTTGTCTCCCCAGGAGAGTGGAGATTGCGTCAAAGGAAAGGATCAATGTATCTTCAGTAGTTCAGAATGGGCTTATCAAGCATAGCAGAGTCCTCCCCAGCAAGGGTCGAGACGGATATGATTCACTCCCCAGAGAGTTCTTGTATAGTGCAAATCAGAGCGCACCGTTCAGTTCCCAGCTCAGTGATAGCAGGATGAATTATCCCCACAGAGCATTGACACTTTTGAAAGCAGTTTCCAGGATTGCTTCTCTCTTTCCCCAACAGGTTGATCCTTCCTCGTCAGGACGATCATTTTCAGCAGAGTTTGAAGTTATGAGTTTGTGAGCTATTTTCCCAGCAGGATAGTTATCCCCAGCGGAGTTAGTTCATCTTTCCAGCATTTATTTTGTTGGAAGCGTATCGGTAGTATTCCGGTTATCCCCAGCGGATCCAGTTTGTCTTCAGCATTTATTTTGCTGAAGTAACTCTTCGCATAAGCATGCATCATAAGCACTTGCATCTTACACGAATACGTAGCATTTCCATGCAGTATGGAAGCATTACGGCATTATCAAGCATGTGCATTTGGAAACGTAAGCAGGATTGATTACCCGTCCAGCTTCAGGTGTATTTTCTCTGTCGATAAGTGAGATTGTGGTTCACGGAGATGTGCATATGTTTGGTTTGCGACACAAGACGCACAGTGATCGTGTTTCCTCCTGTCAAGAGGGTTGTGGCGCAGGGCACGTAGCGATCGTGGTCATCGTTAGCTTATGGGGTTTTTTGTGGAAGAGATACGTGGTGATCGTATTCTTCCTATATGTGGTTTTGTTTGCAATGCCAAGACGCGTAGTGATCGTGTTTCCTCCTGTCAAGAGGGTGGTTGCGCAAGGCACGCAGTGATCGTGTTCATCTTGTTATGGGGATTATGTGGGGGGCCAGACACGCAGTGATCGTGTTCGTCATGTCATATTCCCCTAGCAGAGTTTGCTTGGTCAAGCACCTTTTTCCCCCCAGCTGAGTCTTTCTCAGGATGCTGTGGTGTCAGCATTGGAAGATGGTAATGCATATTTTTGGGTGGTTACCCGTAGTTTCCCCAGCAGAGTTATATGCCCCAGCAGGGTGTTACTTCAACGAATTGCTTGGTTAAGTTCCTCGTATTTTCCAACAAAGTTATTCTCGTCAAGGTGCTTGGTTAAGTTCCCAATTCCCCAGTGGAGTGTTTTCAGGATACCTATTGCCAAAATAGGTATTTAACGGCCGTCGTCAGAATTGTCCTCTCAGAGTTGCTTGGTTAAGTTTCTCGTGTCCCCGCAGGGCTGCTCGTTCAGGTACGAACGGAAGGTTGATAAGTGAAATCAACGTTTTCTCGCTGTTTAGCGTCTGCTCGTTCAGGTACGAACGAAAGGTTGATAAGTGAAATCAACGTTTTCTCGCTGTTTAGCGTTTGCTCGTTCAAGTACGAACGAAAGGTTGATAAGTGAAATCAACGTTTTCTCGCTGTTTAGCGTTTGCTCGTTCAAGTACGGACGAAAGGTTGATAAGTGAAATCAACATCTTCTCGCTGTTTAGCGTTTGCTCGTTCAAGTACGGACGGAAGGTTGATAAGTGAAATCGACATTGTCCCGCTTGGTTAAGCGTTTGCTCGTTTCTTCGGATACGAAAGGTTGGTAAGTGAAATCAACATTGCCTCGCTGGTTAAGCGTTTGCTCGCTTCTTCGGACGCGAAAGGTTGATAAGAGAGATCAACAATTTCTCACTGTTTAGTGTATGCTCACTTCTTCGGAATGGGATGGTCTATGGACAATATCAGATTATTTCATAAACAGGTTGATGGATAGGTGTTTCGTCGTCGCTGTGGCAACGGAAATCAGTTCCCTGGTTAATTCTCCCCAAGCAGTGGTGTGCGCAATTTATTTTTACGGTTGGCAAATTTACGGGTTTATTGGTATTCAACCGTCTAGTACCTCGATTGTCTGAAGGACGTTCGCTCTTCATCCAGCCGGGTCCAAGCCGTTTGAATAGGGGCAGCTGTTGCACCCTAAAATTTGACCAACCGGTTCCCATATCTGGTTTACGGTTCGATTCATTTTTGCATTTGCATTCGCATACCACGTGCATTACATTTGTTAACAGGCAGATGATATCAGAATTACAGCTTGGTTTTCACCTATCGGACGTTTCAGACCAGTACAGATAATCGGAGTTTCATTTTTGGGAAATTGTGCGCTTCTCGGTGTTTTCAGCTTACACTGTGTTTTTAGGATATTCTGATGTCCGTTTATTCCAGTCTGGTCTCGTGTTCCTTTTATCGGAGTTGTTTGCTTTAATAGCACCTTTTAGGATTTTATAGAATTTTCTAGATATTAATTGGGTTTTAAAATAGAATATAGTTTTTGTTAGAATTTTCTTTTAATAGAGTTTTAATAGATTTTCAGAAATTAATATAGTTTAAAATCATAAAAAATCTTTTTTAGGAATTAATAGACCTTTTTTTTGGAAATATTGATCTTTTTTTAGAACATTGTTTTAGATACTTTTAATAGTTAAATCATTTTAGAATATATAGATTTTTAGAAATTTATAGACTTTCTTATAATAGATTGTTAATAGACAATAAATAGATTTTAATAGTTTTAATTTTTTTAGAGTAATAGGTTTAGAGGTTAATTAGTCTTTGGGTTTAATTAGAATTTTAATTTTCGTTAGATTTAATTCTCTTTAGATTTAATTTTCTTTAGATCATTGCTTATTAAGATTAGTTAATTAGGTCCAGCATTAATCACGTGTTAATCCATTTAATAGTCCAGTTTAAGTCCCTTAATCACGTGTTTAGTCTGGTAAATCACGTTTTAGTCCTCAGTCTGAATTAATGGGCCAGGTATCCATTTTCGTGGGGCCCAAAGTCCAGCCACGTGTCCTATAAGTAGGGGTCCCACATGCCCGTTTCTCTGGCCGCCACCTCACAGTCTTTGACACCTCACCCTGCCCCACTACCTCTCTCCTTGCCACCTCAACTCTCCACGCGTCTCTTCCTCACTCTCCCTCAGAGCCAACTGTCTTCCACTAATTCCCTTCGCCGGAGTACATGCAAACCCCGCCGGACCACCGCTCCTCCGCCGCAACCGTCACCGGAAGCTGTTGAGATCGCCGGAAAACGCATAGACGCCGGAATCTGAGTTCATCCATTTGCAACTGTGCACCTCCAGATTCCTCACGCATCAACGTTTTGCCCAGAAACTACCATCAAGATTCATCTCCTCGACGCTTTCTTCAAAGAACATCAACCGATTCCTCCAATTTCGTCCCCAGATCCTTGAAACATTCAAGAACATCATCACGTATCTCTCGTCAGTGAGCCTTTTTCCAGATTTCCTTCTTCGATCGAGATCTCTTCAATCGCGCTCATCCTTCATCAGATTTATCAGCGATCTTCAAGCATCTTCACGCGTCTCCAAAAACGCAAACGTCAGCGTACTTTGTTCAGCAAGATTGTCCCATTTATCTCGTTTATCAACCTACGAGCTTTTCCGTCTTCAAGAATTTTCAAGAGTTCTCCAGACGGCGCCATCTTCATAGCATCATCCAGGTGCTCCTCTTTAACTCATTACACTTCATAATTGTTGTTTAGCTGGATTCAGGTTAGGTTTTGGTGAGGGTAGCAAGTTTGAGTTGAATCGAGAGTGTGAGGGGGAAGATTTCGTGATTTGATCTTTGTATGTGTTTAGGGTTAATTCAGAATGTGTGAGAGATTGAGTTAAGAGAACGAGAGGGATTCAGCGAGAGATTTGGGGAACGACTGCGTTATGGTTTGTATTGTGTGAACAGTGAACAAGAATTTTAGGAGAGGAGATGGTTTTGTTGGCTGATATTGAGCTAGGGTTTGGACGGGCTAGGCCCAAATCCATAATTGTTATTACGACCTTTTTTTTTACTCATTTCACCCCCCTGACTATGAAAGTGCTGGATAATATTTGGAGTGGGCTTAATGACATTTGATATCTGCACCCCCAGGATAGGCCCAAAGCTGGAACTGAACTGAAATTATTGCTATTCAGCACGCCTCCGTGTTTAATTTCTTTTAATTCCTTTTATTTTTCTCATTTTTTGTTCATGTTAGAAAATAATTCATGAAAAATAGTAGGATTATCCAATTAATTCCCTTCTTTTTTCTATAGGTTCATAGTTCAATTTAGGATTTTATGGTGCAAAAATATTAATTTGATCATGCATTTTCATTTTTATTACATTTTTTTTTTGCATTTTAATTGGTCTTGAATATTGATTTGTGATGTGTCTGCCTTGCTGATTTTATTTCTCTCACTTGGTATTGAATCGTGCTTTTCTTTTTTAGTATGTTATACTAGACTGATGCATGCCCCCCATAGGATTTTCGTGGATTTTTTAGAAATTGATTGATGTTGTTTTAGGGTTAGAGAGTAGAGACCTCATAACTTGCTGGTTAACCCTTGACCATTCACATGTTAGGGATTGTTTAGTAGCCTTAGAAGTTGACTTAGGCTTTGAGATTTGATCTTGGGATCATAGAGACATGTAGGTTTCCCATAGATTTTTGGTGGATTTTTAGAAGTTGTTTTTGCTATTTTTGCTTGAGCTTGAGAATAGGAGAAGTCTTGAGGGCTTCGGACTTTGAAGTTCAACTGTGGTTGAACTTTAGAGATAGTTTCTTTTGGTTTGAGGGTCAGTGGTTTCTTCTGGAAGATGGAGGCTGAATGAAGACTTGATGGAGCTTGCAAGGATGCATGGATTGAAGACCTAGTCTATAAGCTTGCTCTCTTTCTGTGAGGTTTGAGATCCTGAAGTTTGAGGGAAATTCATGGTGCTTTCCTGAGGAAGGCACTATGGATGTCTTTCATTCTTTCTTCTCACTTCTTTCTTAAGTATCCAATGATGTTGGAGCCTTCATGTGAGTTTAGTTTCTCCTGAGGAGGAATGTAAACCATTCACAGTTGTTGAGCCACATGGGATATGATTCCTAAGTGGAAGCCCCCTAGTATTTTCCAGAGGAAGGCACTGTGGGTCTGTTCACTTAAGTTCCCTTAGTTCAGGTAGGGTTTTCTTAAGTATCCAATGATGTTGGAGCCTTCATGTGAGTTTAGTTTCTCCTGAGGAGGAATGTAAACCGTTCACAGTTGTTGAGCCACATGGGATATGATTCCTAAGTGGAAGCCCCCTAGTATTTTCCAGAGGAAGGCACTATGGGTCTGTTCACTTAGTTCCCTTAGTTCATGTAGGATTTCTTAAGTATCCAATGATGTTGGAGCCTTCATGTGAGTTTAGTTTCTCCTAAGGAGGAATGTAAACCGTTCACAGTTGTTGAGCCACATGGGATATGATTCCTAAGTAGAAGCCTCCTAGTACTTTCCTGAAGAAGGCACTATGGGTATGTCTACTTAGCTCCCTTTCTTTGGTAAGCTTGTCTTGAAGCTTGAAGAATGGGATTGGTTTCTCCCTTTAGGGTTTTGCTTAGGGTAGATTAGGGTTTTGTTTTAGGGTTTTTTAGGGTCCTGCTCAGGGTTAGTTTCTTGCTTTTGGATAGGAGTTTGCCAGGCTGGTTAGCCTTCTCTTTGTGTTGACTGACTTGTGTGGTGCTGTGCTGCATTAGACTTAGGGGTTCATATAGATATTTCTGAGATAGGTGCATCTTAGAAATAAGCATGCTTGTGTGCATGAGAAGTTGAGGTGGTCCTCCTTCTGCTTGATTGTTATTGAGTGGCTTTGCTTGCCTCTGTGGTTTGTGGCCTTTGTGCCTTGCTTGTTTGGTTGTTGCATTCATGCATATTTCCAGTATGTCTTTACTTTGCAGTGATTCCTGTTTGCTGTTTAGTTGTGTTGCCATGATCCCTTAGGAGCTCTAACTTCTCTGCTGTGGAGGAGTTATGATAGACATTAGGTTGGTTAACCAGGCATGATAACATTAGGTAGATTCCCCTTTTCAACCATAGTTTTAAGGTGTCTCTTTCCTTCCTCAAAACAACAGAAAAACACTTAATAAGGGATAAAACAAAAGTGAATTCATTTCTTTCGTCAAAAGATTTGAACAAACATCAAAACCTTTTGTCCTCCTGGACTGTGAAAACCCTTGGTTAAGGTGCATTTTCCCATAAAAAACACTTGAACAGCTTGTGTCGTGCGTAGCCCGAACTACGTTTGCTCTGATCTTCCATGCCGTGTGGAAGTACGTAGGCACAGGACGCGACGTCCTGGCGAGCAACCTTTCCCCCCGTCTAGACGTAGGTAGTCGAACTACGTTGACTCTGACTTTCCCATTGCACGAGGGAGTACGTAGGCCCAGAACAGCGTATGTTCTGTCGAGTCCTGTCCTTTTCTTTTCTTTTCAGACTGACCACTAGCGTAGATAGATAAACACACCCTTTTCCTTATAAACACCAAGCGTGGATCCCGTCGAGTACGACGGACGTGAGGGGTGCTAATACCTTCCCCTTACGTAACCGACTCCCGAACCCAGACAATGGTTGCGATGACCTTGTCTTACATTTTTTTCGTCAGGTTTTTTCCGATCATTTCCTTTCCCGCTCTGAGGGATAAATAACGAAAGGTGGCGACTCTTCTGTCAGCCGGCGCCGATTTTCGCAGTAGCGACACTGGTGTCGGGAACTCAGTGTGATCGGCTGAAGATAAGACGACGAGGTGAGTTACAAAATAAAAAATGCATATGCAATGCTTATGAATGCAGATGAAAATGCAAACCAAACATTCAAGGAATCCAAAGAATATGTTTACAAACGTTATAATAACGAAGATTAACAAAATAGCATAACATCTTCATAAGTTACATGACTGGGAGTTGTACAAAAATCAATACATATTCAAAGCCAAAGTACAAATACAAATTAAATAGTAAAACAATGGAAACTGAGGTCTTAATTCTTTTGACGAGAGGACCCTTCTTTCCAATTCCCTCCCTTATCTTGACGGAGCCGTTTTCTAAGTTCTTCATTTTCTTGCCCAGCCATGAAGTATTTATCCTTCCAAGCTTTCTTTTCCCCTTCAGCTTTAGCAAAAGCGGCTCTCAATTCTCCAACAAAAGTAGGATCTTTTAGAGTTACATGGATTTAATCAAAGCAGGTGTAAAACATCTTCAAAGCTATCTCCTTAACCCTTAGTAGGTAAGATTCTGAGACAGAACAATCAAGGTATCCCAACACGGTCATCCCCTTTGTGTGAATATGACGCCATGAGTACACAATCTGAGCTTTGAGAAATGGATTCTTTCTTTGTTCAAAGAAAAAACTCTTCAAAGATAGGTCTGGCTCATCCTTTATCGGGTACCCAAGCTGAAGACGAGCTAAGATAGGATTGTAGCTGATACACCCCTTGGTGCTAAGAAGAAGCACATTAGGGAAATCTCTGCAGCTATGGATCATGACAATTCCTCTATACATAGGATCGTACCATTTGATGTCCGGATGCTTGAGTGACAAAATCCTTTCTCTCCATGAGAGTCCTCTCTACATATCCCAAAGTAATGGTGACTTTGGAAAGTGTGAAATAAACCACTTGTACAAGAGAGTGGTGCAACATACGATTTGGCCTTCTCCCTGATAGTTCTTCAAATGAATGGAAATATACATGTCAGCCAATAGGGTGGGTACAGGATTCTTGATCAAGAAAAGGTTTATTGCACTCTCATCATCAAAATCATCAGCAGTTGGGAACAGAAAGAGTCCATAGATTAACAATGCTAAGATGGCCTCGAATGTTTCAGAATTCTTTGACTCAGCATAGTACTGAGCTTTTTCAAATAAGAACACAACTGGTAATCCATAGAAACCTCCTTTGACAATCATGTGAGATTGTACCTCAGTTAGCTCTAAATGCGTAGCCTCTGCAATAACCTTTTCACTAGGAGTTTCTTCACTTCCATAAAATGGTTTAGGAGTGACGCCTAATCCCATCAGCGCAAAATATTCCTCCAATATTGGCAGCATTTGGTAAACTTGAAGAAAATACTTTCCACATGAACACTATTAGGTTTATCCTTCAAAGGATATCCTAACTGTCGACGAGCTAGGACTGGGTTATAGCTGATTCGTCCTTTAGTACCAAGAAGAGGTACATTACCAAATTCTCTGTAGCTATCAATAATCATCACGCCATCATAGACACAATTGTACCAATCAATGTTAGAGTAAGTGAGAGCCATGATCTTCTGTGACCACCAATCTTTCTTAAGATCCCAAAAAGCGTTAGCCTTGGGCAAGTGTGAAATAAACCACTTTTATAGTAAAGGAATACAGCAAGTGACCATCCCTCCATTGTGGTAATTCCTCAGATGAACAGAATTATAGGCATCCACAAGCAAAGTAGGCATAAGGTTCTTCTTCAAGAAGATTTTGATGGCATTGAGATCCCCAAAGTTTTCAAAGCTAGGGAACAAAAAGATACCATAAATAAGCAAGGCAAGGATAACCTCGAATGTGTCCATGCTCAAATGATCAGCGTAATACTGGGCTTTCCCAATCAAAAACTCTACAGTCAAGCCAAAAAGTCCCCCTTTTGTAGTCATATTGCTTGAATATCAACCAGTCCCAAATGTGCGGCCTTAGAAATATCCTGCTCCTTATGGTCTTTCTCTAAATTAGGAAAAGGATACTCATCAAGAATTGGTAAACCAACAAGATAGGAGTATTCTTCTAGTGTAGGTAGGAGTTGATAGTCAAAAAAAGTAAAACAATGGTAGACTGGATCGTAGAATTGAAGTAGAGTGGAGAGAATCCCTTATACATCTTCATCTTTAATAATGACAACAGTTTCCCATATCTGCTCTTGAATTTTTTGGATTTGTCACCAAGGTACCCAACCTCCTTAGGTCATCCAACTTAAGACTCTTGTAAGTGTACTTCAAGGTTTTCTTCCTTTCACTATCCATGGCGACCCTGATGTTTACAAACAAAAGTCTAAGTTCAACGAAACTTTTATGGTATGATGCTCATGAATGCAAGTATGCACAAACACAGGCAAACAAAGATTCCCATATACACATATAAATAGGCAAACGGGCAAGGCTTAGGTTTAAAGAACATGATCGTGGAGCCATGGTTTACCCATCCCAAAAGGTGTGTACTAGAGGTTCTCCAATCTGTAGAACAGGGTTCTAAGAAGTTCCCAGAGTCAACAACTCATCTTTAAGATATTATCAATTTCCCAAATTACTCGGTAGTCGATAATATTCTCAAGAGAGTCTCGTCCAAGTGTAGTATCACATATCAACTATTTCGGGACTACTCCCTCATAGTGATCGTACTACGTCCTAATAAGGCCAAAGTGGGGCGAAAAGGTAACTAAAGGTCCTCAGTGTCACAGGCTCCTAGGTCGAAAGTAGTAATGTTTTCATGAATACTCGTTCAACAAAATTACTCCCAAGAGGGCCTCCACTGAGTGGTGGTTTCTTAAGTCAACTTGGTCGGGAATCAACTCTCTATAAGCCTTCTTGAATATACCACCTCCTATCATAGGTGCACTCAAGTTCGGGTATAGGAGTTATCCTCACCACTCAAGGTGACAACCCTGCATACAGAAAACCCAAGCACAAACAGATATATACACATATATTCAAAAATATACAGATATACAAGCAAGAAAACATATAACAAACATAAATACAAAACAAGGTGGGCTTAACCCTCTTAGGGGAGTGTATTTCCCTAGTGAAGTCTCCATTTCTGTTGCGGTGAGAATCAGATATCAAGCTATTAATTAACTTGAATCACAAATCATGAAGTTCACCGCTGGGCCTTGATTTATCCAAAGGAAAGGGTAAAGATCGAAGAAAACCCTAAGTGCGCTATGTAACAATAAAGCTAAGAGATCTAAGGTTCGGGGGTTGGTTATACCTAGGGAAGGTGTTAGCATCCTAAGTATCTATAGTACTCTACAGGAACCTCTTGTTAGTATTTGTGTTATGTTAAAGTTTACTTGCTAAGGGAACGGTGCAAAGGTAAAGACCTAGGGGTATGTACACTAAGTATGCTCGCCAATACATCACATCTCGTGCCTACGTATTCTAACAAGGATGGGATCAGAGCAACCTTAGTTGACTTTTGAATCAGATGAAATCCATGTCTCTCCCATCCATTTAAGAAACTCTTGACTTAGATTTCTTTGGACCAAATGACCTCTTATAGACCCATGAAATATGTGGGAACTTATTTGGTTGATCCCTTCTCCAAATCTTGATTAATCAGAGCTTTCCCTTCTTCTCCATAAAACCCTAATTTCAACAAAATAAACAACAAACAAAGCTTGATGAATTGGTTAGTGATGCAAGGATGCTTGACCCATGATACTCATACAAATGTTGATGACATCTAAGGGGTAAAATTTGGGGTATGACATACATTATTAGTTTGACGTCTACTTTTATTTCATGGTTTTCTCATGGAATGAATGGGATATCTTTATCAACTTCACCAGTTAGAGACAATTTTAATCTTTGATCGTTGATTGTGTGGTTTTTTTTCAAACAGGATCTTTTAGTTCCACTGCTCCATACAAATTAATTTCTTTAATCTTGAATAAACCAAATCACTTTGATTTTAGTTTTCATGGGAAAAAATTAGTCAAGAATTGAAGAATAAGAACATTTCTTCTGGTTTGAATTTCTTCAGATGAGGGACCAATTGTGGTACTGCTTGATTTTCTCTTTTTAAAATTTGTAGGATTCATATGCCCAACCTCTTATTTCTTCTTATTCATGGAGATTGTTTTGGGTCGGACAAAGATCCAAAAAGTCAAGGCTCAATTCAATATCTATCCGCTCAAAATGACCCAACATGTAAAAGCCTTCACACGTGAAATTCAAGGTACACTTTGTTGATTTCCATCTTTTACTACACTAATCTTGCTAATCTTGAATCATGAATTGACTTAGGTGTTGGAGTGCTAACCTTGCAGATCCACTCCGCACCACCATATGGGAGATCAGAACCAACAGTTTCAGATCCTTCACCATCTATACAGACCAATTCTGGTTCCACAACAGAATAGTGGCGTCATCTATGGAAGTTGACTCCTAATTCCCGTGAAATCCCTTGATGGATTGTCCTCGATCCAAACGTCAGATCTCTATGAGAATTGCTAAAAAATGGAGACAATGACTTCCAAGATCACACGGAAGAGCCTTGCTCAACCTTCTCGTTCCATATTACCTCAATTATTCATCATCAATGAGATCAGTACCATAGCAACTTCCAGCATAGAACTGTTACTGGAGTCAAGAGGTCAAAAGTCAACACAAAGTCAAATGTTAATTTTTTTTAATATTTAAATATTATTTTTGTTTTTTTAATTAGTTTTTTTAATTATTATTTTTCATTTTTTATTCTTTTTTATACAAAAAAAAAACACAAATAGTTTTAATTTTATTCTATTTTTATGGCTTTTTAGAGAACAAGTAAGAGTTTTGGAAAACTTTTTATGTAATTTTTTTTTAATTTGAAAAAGAATTAAATCAATTATGTAGATTGATTTTAGTCTTGTTAATTGCTTAAATATATTTGATTATATTTCTCTTTCCATTTAACCTAATTTATCATTATAAATAGGACACACAAATTACACTAGAACGGGGGGTGGGGGGGGGGGGGGTGGGGGGGGGGGGGGGGGGGGTGGGGTGGGGTGGTGGGGTTGTGTGGAGGAACTACATCACTCACATAACACTCTTTCTCATGTGTTGTTTTGGGAAGGAAGAAAACCTTAACAAAAATGAAATATTTTTAGGGGAGAGTTTTATGGAAAAAGTCAAAACTCGTCCAAACCTTCCATCTTTCAAACCCTCGCGCATTGTTCACCTTACACCACCATATTACATTGTCATGTTCATACAAAAATCACCATTTTTTTCTTCCTCCTCGATTGTTCAAATCAACACCATTTTTCACAAGAAAGCTCAAATTATCACTTTCATAACACATAAAGCTGTTGTGTGGAGGAACTACATCACTCACATAACCCTCTTTCTCATGTGTTGTTTTGGGAAGGAAGAAAACCTTAACAAAAATGAAAGATTTTTAGGGGAGAGTTTTATGGAAAAAGTCAAAACTCGTCCAAACCTTCCATCTTTCAAACCCTCGTGCATTGTTCACCTTACACCACCATATTACATTGTCATGTTCATACAAAAATCACCATTTTTTTCTTCCTCCTCGATTGTTCAAATCAACACCATTTTTCACAAGAAAGCTCAAATTATCACTTTCATAACACATAAAGCTCTAATATTCATCATCATCACCAATAACTTCACCCTCCCCTACACAAATGTTCATTCATTTCTACAACCACATAAATCATCCTTAATAACCTTAAACACATTCAAACAACAACAACTCATAATTACAACGATAATAAAAAGAATGTGAGATGTTGGATCGAACTCTAGTATCGTCGAACGGTAGCTTCTAGTTCGACAGGAATTAAGCATGAGGTCGAAGTATGTTCGCATGCTGCTGTCAGAGTAATGCGTGTTGTAGTCGAAGTTTATTCTAACATGCATTAGTCAATATTGCTAGGGTTGTTAGCATGTTGAATTGGCCTTACTTGTAAGCCTAATTGTTTAAGTTAGCTTGTATCCTAAGTTGGCTTGTAATGGGTAATTGTTAAAAAGCCCATTAGATTAGTGTGTTATTTTTTCTTAGAAATAGGATGATAGTTTCTCAATCTTGGCATAAGGAAAAATAGGAAGATAAAATCATAATTTCAAGAGAGAGAGAGAGAGGTTATTTTTTTATTCCTGTATACTTGTAATCTTGTTTCTAAGAGAAAGGAAAGAATAGCAGTTTATAACCAATCCTTATTGTTCCTTGTTGTTTTACCTTTGTTTCTTTGTTAACCCTAACCCTTGTGTGTTTCTTGATCATAAAAAAACTATTTATACTTGATTTCAAGACATCTGAGTCACAACAAATTAGTGTGGTGAACATGGAGAAGATTCCTTCAAAAAGTATGAGATTGAAAAGTTCACCGGAGTGAACGACTTCGGTCTGTGGTGCATGAAGATGAAAGCCCTACTAGTTCAGCAGGTTGTTTGGAAGTGTTGAAGGGAGAGGCAGCCATAGACGTTGTGTTAATGACAAAAGAAAAGACAAGCATGATTGAGAAAGCCCACAACGCAAAATTGTTGAGCCTTGGTGATAAGGTTCTTCGACATGTATCAAAGAAGACTACATCATCGAGATTATGGGTGAAATTTGAAAGTTTGTACATGGCTAAATCTCTGGTGAATCGACTCTACCTGAAGCAAGCTTTGTATTCATTCAAGATGGGTGAAGATAAAGTGTTGGCTGAGCAGTTGGATATGTTCAACAAGCTGATTCTTGATCTTGAGAATATTGATGTGAAGATCAAGCACTGTTGTTGTTGTGTGCTTTTCCCAGAACACATGCTCACTTCAAAGAAAGTCTCTTGTATAGAAGGGAGTCCCTGACCTTTGAAGAAGTTCAATCAGCCTTGTATTCTAAGGACTTGAACAAACAAAAGGAGCATAAACCTTCGACGGTGGGTGAAGGTTTGGCCGTTAATGGAAAATTCTTGTGAAAGGATGGTAAGTTCGACAAGAAGAAAGGTAAAAGTCAACAGAAATCTTATAGTGGCGAAACATATGGTATTTAATGTTATCACTGTAAGAAGGAGGATCACACAAGAAAGGTGTGCCCTGAATGCCTAAAAGATCATGGAGGTAATGGAAACACAGTCGTTGTTCAAGATGACTTTGACTCATCTGATGTTCTTATAGTTTCAAGTGGCGACTCGAGAAAAGAGTGGATTATGGATTCAGGTTGCAGTTGGCACATGACTCCAAACAGAAAATTGTTCGAGGAGCTATATGATCAAGATGGTAGATCTATGCTACTGGGAAACAAAAAATCTTGCAAAATTGCAGGTATTGGATCTTTGAGATTCAAGCTCCATGATGAGTCAATAAGGTTATTGACTGAAGTTAGGTATGTACCTAACTTAAAGAGAAACTTGATTTCTCTTGGTGAATTCGACAGAGAGGGATACATTTTTCAAGGATAGAAAAATATCCTAAGAGTCATGAAGGGGTCGAAGGAAGTCTTGAGAGGCTTGAAGAAACAAGGCTTGTATACCCTTGAGGTTGAGGTTGTAAGTGGTTCGACAAATGTTACATCCATGAAACCTGTGTCGAAGAAAGAATTATGGCACATGAGATTGGGCCATGTCAGCGAAAGAGGCCTGGTCGAATTGGGGAAGCAGAACCTGCTAAGAGGTGACAAAGTCGAAAAGTTGGAGTTTTGTGAATCTTGTGTATTTGGTAAATCCTGTAGGGCGAAGTTTAACAAAGGCAAGCAAAGAACACATGGATCCCTGGTGTAATACCCCAAATTTTACCATTAGATTAGTCGATTCATGTCACATGTCATCTCATTTTGCATCAGCTAACTATTAACAGGTTACGTAGTTTGTTTCGTTTTGCAGGAATCGCGTCTGGTACACTTTAGTTGTTAAAGGGTAAAATGGTCATTTTCACGTTGTTTGCTGACTATTTTTGAAGATGAGCTGTCGCCAGGGTTTTTTTGAGTAATCAGAACCTCCGTCTCCGAGTTCTTTATTTTCTTTGAAGATAAACAGAAATGGCGACTTCACTGGGGAATAAGAGATTTTTAAGGGTTATCCCCATTTTATTTATTGTATGATATTTTTCATTATTTATTCTCTTGTATATATTATTATTGTGCCTTGCTTGGGGGGTACCCTGTTATTGTGAGATAAGTCATACGCCTGGACTTGAGTGACCTTATTATAGGAGGTGAGATATTCAACGAGGCTTATAGGGAGTGATTCCCGACCAAGCTGACTTGAGAATCACCGCTCAGTTGAGACCCTTTCGAAAATGGTTCGGTTGAACGAGTATTCGTGAAAACTTTTACCATGGTCGATTGGAGTCTATGATATTGAGGACCGTAGTACCTTAACATCACTTTCGCCTTATCTAGGACGTAGTGCAAGGACTATGAGGGAATGTTCCCAAAATAGTCGCTACGCGATACTACACTCAAAAGAGATTCTCTTGAGAATATTATTAACCACCGAGTTAATTGGGAAATTGATAATATCCGAAAGATGGATTGATGACTTTGGGCACCGCTTTAGAACCCTTGTTCTGCAGGTACAACTAACCTTAGTACATACCTATGGGGAAGGGTAGACCCTAACTCCTTGCATATACCTTTAACCTAGGACTTTGTATATATGCATTTCATCCATAAGACATCACATTGCATCACATGTCATGGAATTCAAATTTTATTTATGAATATTGCAAGATGCCATGGATTACAAAAAAAAGAAAAACTTTGAGATATTCTTTTAAAGGACTTAAGTTAGATGACCTAAGGAAGCTAGGAACTTTGGTTCAAGATCAACAAAGGATCCAGAAACAAGTATGGAAGGCCGTTATTTTTGTTGAAACCTTAGGTAGACGAAGGTTTCCTTTCGAATTTGTTACAGTTCTAGGATCCAGAGTATCTTTGCCTTACATTCTCCGAGTATCTGCTTTTGCCTACCCTAGAAGAGTACTCTCAATTGGTGGGGTTACCCATTCTGAAGGAGTCTTTGTTCCCTTTCTTGGAGAAAGACCCTGAAGGACAAGATCGTTGCTAAAGCCATATGCTCGAAGTTATCTGACATCAAGGACACTAATCACCAACAATTGTGAAGACTTTTCTAATGTACCCTTGCTTGGTTTTGATGAAGGATTTATTTTCCTCTAACTCTCGATTTACCTTCTGAAGATAGGCTCATCCTCAAAAAGGCCTAGCCCGAAGAGCAGAGCAAGGGGCAGAACATGAAGCTTCCTTAGGGTCATTATTAGCTTTTATTTAGCTATTATGCCAAGACTTTTCTAAGAATGTTATTTGTAATCCGTTTTCAAATTAATAAATAAAGTTTTGGTATTCCGCGATATTCGTAAATATTTGAATTCCATGAAGTCATTTCATTTGCATTTTGTATCATATTTTGCATCACATGTGTCTCCCGGTTTCTTATTCTCGGTTCTCTCGCCTGCCAGTTTCGTCACCCTGGGTCCTCCGTATCGGTACAACACTAGAGCCCAAGCTCGAAAAAGGATGGAAGAACGAGCTCAAGAGATCGACCGTATCAGTCATGAACTCGAAGATCTTCAAGGAAGTGTGGGGCAGATTATGGAGATGTTGCAAGCCCTTAAGGTGAAGATGGATAATCAACCTACCGTTCTTTCTGAAATCACCGATAATGTTGTGGATCCTCAACCAGCTGTTACTATCGAGAACATACCTCCTCAGAATCGTCAATCCAGTTCAGTGAATCCTACTGTTGCTCAACTAGTTCGACGAGTTACTCCTCCGAAGCGCAAAACTCAGAGCAATCGCTCGATGGTTACTCATCAACCTTGGCAACCTCCACAGAAGTATGTTCAAGGTTATCCAATTCAGTATGCTCCACAACCATATGTAGCTACTGTTGCACCTCCTTTTAGTCAGCAATTTCCTACAAATCAGCATGTGCAACCGGCTCCGGTCTATCAGCATCCGGTTTATCAACAACCTCCTGTTTATCAGCCTGCACAAGCTCCTGTCAACTGTCAACGAGTGCCCAACACTCTCGTGTGCCAACCATTAGAGGAGACGATACCTCGTCAAAATAGGAGACCATACAAGCCTTGTCCTCCGATCCCAATGACGTTCACTGAGTTGGATCCTTTCTTAGTGCAACAAGGTCTGGTTGTTACCCGAACTTTGGGTCCACCTCCCAATCCGGTACTTGTCAATTACAACGCCGCCGCTCATTGTTTATTTCATGAGGGTACTCCTGGTCACGATTTGGAAGGATGTTACGCGCTTAAGAATATTGTCAGAGATTTGCTAGAAAAGAAGGTCCTGTCTTTTGAAGATCCTCATCTGAAAGTCAAGACTCCTCTCAGGGCGTCCAAGGGGCCAGAATCAAGCTCTGCAAAGCCTGTTTTCAACATATCTCAGGCAGTGACACATACGGTGAATCACCCAAAGCCGGTAGTTCTTCAGATGCCTAGTCCTTTTCATTTCAGCAATCCTCAAGATGATGCGACCCCGATCAACAGAGAATCTGGAAGAGTTATTCTGAGTGAAGATTTGAAGACCGATAATGAAGTAATGACAGACGTAGCTGGGGCAAGCAAGACGACTCCTTCCCGTGAGGCTCTGCTAGAGGAAACCACTACCATGCCAGTCTCAGACACAAAAACTTCATAAACACATCTTGAAGGACTTTGAGACATTACATTTTGATTATTTATATGTTTATTTTCTTTGATTAAGCATAATTATCATGTACGAACTTGTTTAGTTTGGAATAATTGATGCAATGCATGTTTGTCTTGAATAAATCCATTCATTTCACTCATTAAAAATATTTTTCATAAACTTATAATGCCAATTTTACCCGATCTCTTGTTTGATAGAGAATTGGGAGGAGGATGATGAACCAAAAACGTCAAATCTCTTGTCGTATGCTTCCAATTGAAACCTGCTGATGATGTAAGGCATTGTTTCAAATCCCAAACAATGGAGACATAAGGATGATAACCCCTCTTAACCCCTTTGAGCCTTGAAGTAGGAGTTTTCTTCTTTTCCCAATTAAAACCCTTATTTTAACCTGGGGCAGGGTAGTTTTTCAGTTAAATCGATTGAGCACTCAGACTCTCAAAAAGGAGGAGCGAACCTTCGAGGATCCATTATATCCCTAACATCTTAGGAAGTTAGAAGTTAATGACTATCCCTTTACTAATAAAAGAGTGGGGCAGACACAAGCCTTTCAAAAGAGTCACACGACTTAGTCAACAAAAAAATTATACATACAGCCCGCTAAGTCAAAACTTATAAAGTAGACTTAGGCAAAACTGGGGCATCCCGCTGGACTACAAAGTCAAAAATCTAAAAGGCGTTGTCCAGGCAAAAGTTAGGGAACGAAAAATAAAAACAAAATAAAGAATCCCCAATAAAGACAAAGTCGTGTTGATCGAACACCAAAATAGGTAAATGACTGCCATTGTCTGAAGCATTGATAAGTTCTCGACCATATCAAATCTGATTGAGATATGAGTGTTCGTATCCAACTAACTGAATTAGGATTGGAGAACATCACGAAGAGGGGTGGGTACAATCAAACTTTGAGCCTTTATCCTTTGTTTCTTAAACCGTGAACCAAGCCACGATACAACCATTAAAAGACCTAATTGAAGTAGGAATTCTCTTGAAAGCATACTCGACGAGATAACGTTTCCTGACTCCTACGAGCTATGCTCAAAAATTCATGTTGGCATTATAAATTAAACTTATATCCTAACTAGTGATTTCAGTCACAAGTTATTGCGATATCTTTTTCAAAACAAAAACAAAAATTTCAAGACAAATATATCGTTGCATTGATAGTTTCAGGATAGCATTTCACGCGTGTCGATTTTGCCTAACATCTCAGAAACTTACTTGAAGATCCTGCTAAACAGGGGCAGTTGGTTTCCAATTCACTTACTGATGCAAGCCTGACATTGTTAAGAGCTATTCTTGTAGACTTAGTCGTAACACGGTTAGTCCGTGCTAGTTACGTCGAGATCTGACAAATCTCTCCAAGAGTTTGAAAACAGTGGGGCAATCGAACCCTATGTTCTCTGTAAAATCCTCTCGAGATGACTCTCTCATACAGCAGGTACTCTAGGGCATATTGTTTTTCAAAATGGCGACTATCCCGAAGTCCATTAAGATCAAAACTAGCTTGTTTCACGACATTTTCATGCACCCGATGGATCTTACTCCCGGTGGTCTTCATTCCCCAGTAAATCTCATCAACCATTGCCTCAGAGCAGTCCCCAAAGAGACTTTAAGCCGACACAGTCCCCAGCGAGACTATAAGCTGACAACACTTTGGGCTGAGCCGGTAATCTCCAAGACAGCAGAGATCATACCAGCATCTTCCCAGTAACAGTCCCCAGCGAGACTATAAGCTGACAACACTTTGGGCTGAGCCTGTAATCTCCAAGACAGCAGAGATCATACCAGCATCTTCCCAGTAACAGTCCCCAGCGAGACTTTAAGCTAACAACACTTTTGGGATCCATCCGATAAATCCCCAGTGACTCTCAAGACTGTAGAGACATCCCCGGTATCCTCCAAGTGATATATGTTCTTAAACCCCATTCTCAGCGGAATTATCTGTTCCTCAGTGAAATTGCCTTACTTTCCTCAGGAAATACTTCCTAGGAGACTGCCATATTCTCCCCAAGAGGTCAAGATACCTTCCCCAGGAATGTCTGTTGATTTCTCCCCAGTAAGTCTGATGAACTCTTCGCAGGGAAGTTTGATATATCTTATCCCCAGTCGGATATACCTTTTCCCCAGGAATCCGAGGTACTTTTCCCAGGAAGTTGCTACACTATCTCCATGAAGCTGTCTAGCTCCACACCTTCCCCATACAGCGGATATTTATTTTATCCCCGGAAGTCTATGATCCAAGAGTTCTTGAGCTGATTATGGTTCATGATAGCAATCCCTCACGTGAAGTCATGACATCTTATCCCCATGCGGAGGTCATGAATCCCTAGTTGAAGTCAGGGAATCATACTCTCCGGTGAAGTCGTATCGCATCCCCATGTGGAAGTCATGAGATTTTCTCCCCAGGGAAATTTTAACTTTGAAGCCAGATTCGGTCTTACGATCAACTATTCCTATCCTCTAATAGATGTACTGTTGCAGAGGTCACTGGGTATTCCTGTCGAGATGTTTATTTCATCTCATGTCTCCTCTCTCATCTGTTTTGTCAGCATGAGCATTACATACTCATTTTCATTTCATTGTCATACACATGAACATACACATTCGTATACACTTTGGCATACGCATTAGCATTTGCATGCTTGCTATTTGTCGTCATCCTTGTCGTTACCGCCGAGTAACTGGGTTTGACCGCTCTCTTCAAGTAGATCGTCAACCCTAAGCATAAAATACCTACTTGTTTCCAGTTTCCCCACAGAGTTCAACCCTCGTGGACGATGGTTATTTCCGTTACCTTTCCGCATTAAGATAAGGTAGTCCCCATTCGAGTTCGTTTCCTCAATGGAGTCTTGTTTGACAGTTCTTTCTATCCCAATTCTAGATCGAACTTCGGTCCCGTCGGTCACCGAACATACCTGGATGTGCATTTATTTTGCACTATCTCTCAAGAAAAGCATTTACAATCCTTTGCAAATATGCGACAGTTCTCGCCTGAGAAGCTTATCACTACATTGCACAATAGACAAGCAACAGTTCCCAGTCGAGGAGCTTATCACCTACCTTACACTTTACAATACACTCTACAATTGATCTTCTCATACAAGAAGCTCATTATTACGTTACAGTGATCTATATGTTTGCCATCATCACAACATTCTTGACAATTTACATTACAGTGATCTAGATGTTTGCCATCATCACGACCTTCTTTACAATTTATGTTACCTGCTATCACTCAGTGATCTAGATGTTTGCCATCATCACAACTTTCTTTACAATTTACATTACCTGTTACCACCTCTACAAGCAGTTCTCACCCGAGAAGCTTATTATTGCCACTCTTGCAAATAAGCGGCATTTCTCGCCCGAGAAGCTTATCCTATCTTTGTTATGACTTGCAGCAAATGGCCATCTCCAGCGAGCAGTTTGGTTTCCATTTCCCGTATCATTTTGAAGAAAGGGGAGGTTTGAGCGGAATAATATTCAGGAGAGTGTGAATCTTGAAGTATGAGGAAGTTCAGTTTACCCTTTAGTAAAAGAAGGAGCAGAATCATATTCAGGAGAGTGTGAATCTTGAAGTATGAGGAAGTTCAGTTTACCCTTTAGTAAAAGAAGGAGCAGAATCATATTCAGGAGAGTGTGAATCTTGAAGTATGAGGAAGTTCAATTTACCCTTTAGTAAAAGAAGAATCTGAATCATATGTCCAAGGCGTCGACCTTAAATATGAGGAGGTTTATTAATTAGATAAGCAACAACCTCTTTATTTGAGAGCTTATCCAGTTTGGCATATAAGTCCCTTCCAACGATAAGTGGCTATTCTCTCTCGAGAGGCTTATCAGGGAATTTCCCATTAAAGTCCATTTATTTTGGCATACAGTCGGTTTTACCCTGTATATTTTCTACGGATTCCTAAATTTCGTCTGATCCTGTCACGAGGGAGAGTTTCCAGAAGCTCGGATGTTATTCTTTGCTCAATGCTCCAGTATCTTGTTAATCGACCCTACAGTTGCAGATCCAGTTTCATTTTCTTACTCTAGAGTATCAGCCGGTCACGCCTGAACCTGTTGAACATTACTCCTAGATATTCCCCAGTGGAGGTCGTCTCATCGGTGCCATCTCCATTGAGGATCCCGTTCTTACCGCTTCCCTTTTTGAAAGTGGCAATTGGTCATGCTCGCACAAGTTGACCATCACTTTAGAATTCCCCGATGTCGTGCTGTTGTCCCAGCGCGTCGTATTCCCCAATGTGTTTTTCTCGTAGCGTATGTCCCCTGCGTCATTGTGTCATATGCATCCGTGCGTTTATCATTCCAGCATACGCATCATATCATATTCATGGCATCGTCATTAGTTTGTTTCCGTCTTTGTCCATAACATTGCATAACGCTGCATCTAAGGGAAAAAATTTCGGTTATCTATATTTAAATCCCTCCACCATGATTTCTCGAGTCTCTGCCGCTCAAATCATCCGGTGTAGCTATTTAAATAGGGGCAACTGTAATACCCCAAATTTTACCCTTAGATTAGTCGATTCATGTCACATGTCATCTCATTTTGCATCAGCTAACTATTAACAGGTTACGTAGTTTGTTTCGTTTTGCAGGAATCGCGTCTAGTACACTTTAGTTGTTAAAGGGCAAAATGGTCATTTTCACGTTGTTTGCTGACTATTTTTGAAGATGAGTTGTCGCCAGGGTTTTTTTTTGAGTAATCAGAACCTCCGTCTCCGAGTTCTTTATTTTCTTTGAAGATAAACACCTGGATTACATTCCTGCTGGTCTTTGGGGGCCTGTAAGGAATCCTTCACACTCAGGTGTAGGGTATTTTTTATCCATCTTTGATGACTATTCCAGAAAGCTATGGGTAATCATTCAGAAGACGAAGGATGAAACTTTTGAGAATTTCAAAAGTTGGAAGGTTCTGGTCGAAACTCAAACTGGCAGAAAGATTAAGAGGTTGAGAACTGACAGTGGCCTTGAATTCTGCAACGAAGCGCTTGACAGTTACTATGTTGAGTCTGGGATTGCAAGGCATAAGACTGTAGCAGCTACTCCTCAACAAAATGGCTTAGCTGAGAGGTTCAATCGAACAATCCTTGAAAGAGTTAGATGCATGTTGGTTAGTGCTGGATTGAAGAAGGTGTTTTGGGCAGAAGTTTTTTCGACAGTAGCTTACCTGATAAATAGATGTCCCTCGACTGCCTTGGCAATGAAGACACCTAAAGAATTTTGGTCGGGACATCCACCTAGACTCAACAAATTGAGAGTATTTGGCTGTGTGGCCTATGCTCATATTAGGCAAGACAAGGTCGAAACTAGAGCTCTGAAATGCATGTTCATGAGATACCATGAAGGAGTCAAAACTTATAGGCTATGGTGCCTAGAGCCAGGTCACGGGAGGTGTATCACCAATCGAGATGTAGTTTTCAATGAAGCAGAGATGGCTTTCAAGAAAACTGAGGATGCTGGCGAAGAGCTGAAACAGGGAGAGATTCCTGTTGAGGTGGAGCATGTTGATGCTGAATTGCGTACCCCAGATGAAGTCGAAGAAGACGCAGAAGATGTTGTCAAAGATGAGGAGATTAATAATGACTACCTGCTGTCGCTACTGCGAAAATCGGCGCCGGCTATGACAGAAGAGTCGCCACCGTGCGTTATTTATCCCACAAGAGGGAAAGGAAACGTTCAGAGTAAACCTAACGCGAAACGGGAAAGGAATGGTCATCGCAACCAAATTCCTAGATTAGGGAGTCGATTACGCAAGGGGAAGGTATTAGCACCCCTCACGTCCGCCGTACTCGATGGGATCCACGCTTGTTTTCTAGTACGGATTGTTATTCTATCTACTCTAAGGGTATGGGTTAAAAAGAAAAGAAAATGACTCGGCAAAGTATCGCACTTTATGCCTACGTATTCCCGTCTGGAATGAGAAATCAGAGTCAACGTAGTTCGCCTACCTTCAGAAAAGTAGGGGAAGGTTGCTCGCTAGGATACGGCATCCTATGCCTACGTACTTTCATACGGCATGAAAGATCAGAGCAAACGTAGTTCGGACTACGGAAGACACGAGCTTGTCTGACTGGTTTTTTTATTACCCTATGAAAGGGTTTTCCTGATTAAGAGTCCAAGCGGACAAAATGACGCTTTGATGTTTGTTTTGAATCTTTTACGAAAAAAGTGTTTTTTAGTTTGTGTGCAATCTCTGACGCACTAGAGACTATGATCTGAGAGTGACTATATTGCACGTCCCCCTAAGGGTACCACACTAAGCAGTCAGATTACTAAAGAGTGACCCTCCAGCAACCTTTTCTCAGATAGCTTAAGGCTCGTAACGTACGACGTCGATTAACCTTATTATTATATTTTGGAATTGTTTTGAGATAAGAAGAGAAAGAAGCTCTAAAAAACCTAGGGTTGAAAGGGGACTAAAACTAACCTAATGTTGTCATGCATGGATAAGAATCCTAATGTCTGTCATAATTCCCTCCTGCATAGAGGAAATCAGAGATCCTAGGGTATAAACAGTAAAAGAAACAGATATATACAGTAAACAATAAAAATGTATGCAATGCAGCAACACAAGCAAGGCAAGGGAGTCTCATTCTACCTCGAACCTGGGAAAACAACAGGAAAAGTGAAACAATATTCACTTCAAACCTATGGGGCAATCTGTACAAGCCAACAAACAATACAGAATAGAAAAAAGCACCAACACCAGTTCTGACAGCAACAATCAAGCTCTTACAGTAAGCAGCACAAGCAGCAACAGCTCTGAAAGCTACAGTTGATCAAACAGCAAAGGATTGACAGTAACAACTTCTTCAAGCAAGACTCCATCTTCAATCTTCAACAATCTTCAAGCTTCAAACAGGCTCCTATCTTCAAGCTCCATCTCCAAGAGAGAATCAATTAACAGATTAAGTTGAAATGTTAAGAAGCTTAGTGACAACCCAAGGAAATCACTAAGAACTTAACATTGCAAATGAAAGGTATCCTCAAGGTTCTACCCCAACCAAAGCATTCTCTACATCCCTCCTAAGGAGAGATGGAACTTCTTTGGGGGACCTTGTATCATGGGATTGAATAGAGGCACAAGAAGCTCTCTATGTTTGAAAGAAGAAATAAGACTACTCTAATGCTCTTCCTATATACCCTAACCCTTAAGTCTCTGACAAGCAATCCAACAAATGAGAAATCTTCAACTCCAAGCTTCTTCAAGCCATCCCAAACAACTTCATTTGATCTTCAAGTCATCCAAGCAAAATCCAAGCCAAAAGCACCCCCAAAATAGCCCCACACAAATATAACCAAACCAAATATCCAATGGAGAAACCCACAATCACCACACAAGTTGCAAAAATCAAATAAAATGCTAAAACTCATCAGAAAATCCTAGGTAAATTTCTAAAGGAACCTAACCTTATACCCAATACCCCATAGGAATCCCAAAACCTATATCAATCATTTAATCCTCAAACTATGCACTAAACTACAACTATTTGTTTTGAAACCCTAATTCTAACACCTCTCCTATTCACCTCTCCAACTAACCTAAATTTTATTCACAAAAATGTGATAAAATTTCTAAGGGTACATGCTTCCCTAATCTAATCAGTCCATCAAGAATCAACTCAAAATTCCTCACCAATTGGTCACAATAAAATCCACAAAATCATGTAGCAAACATACAAAATTAAAGAAAATAATAAAATGGAGAAAATCAAATTAAATTGAAAAAATGGGTGAAAATGAGATTTCTTGATTTCAGAAAATCACAATTAAATCTAGGATCATGGAGGTATTTTTAAAATATTTTTTTTGATCAAAATTGGATTTAATATGGATTTTTGAAATTAAATGGAATAAAAGAAAATATTAAAAAGAATAAAAGAAATTAAAAACTGGATTAAATGGGAGCCATCAGATGGAGAGACTAGTAATCAAATCCAAGCATTGAGGCGCGTCCACGTGAGGACCAGATGGCATCCCAGTCACACGCTGACTGGGATTAATGAAACGCAGCGTATTGATTAAAGAGGGAAATCTGAGATTGAATCATGTCCACACGATCATGCTTCCCAGTCAATGAGTCAACCTGATCCAACGCTTCAGGCTTCATCTTCCCCAAAACTCAGGTGACCTGAGGCAAATTTCAGACGGTGGTTCACGGTGGAAAACACCGTCTTCTCCGGTGAGGTCCCAAACTCAGGTGACCAAAACTGATGAACCTTATACCTATCTTACTCAGAAAATCACTAGGATCATGAATATCACATCCCTTTCATCCAATTCTCAATGGAAATTAGAACACGAAGCCATCTTCAGAATATGCCAAAATCTCAACCATCACCATTTTCAAAATTGAATCCACAGAAATGATCCTCATGTTTTGTACATCATAATAATCTATCCAAATCAGTTCATAGCCTTAGGATCAACTTAATTCGTGCTCAAACAGAAATCACATGTCATCTTGGAATGTCTCTAACTGCTCCAATTCCTATCCAGAAACGACCTAGGTGTTAGACTAAGGCACGGATCTAGAAGGGGGGGTTGAATAGATCCCTTTTAAAAATTTGAGTGGCGCTACCAATAAAATTGGTTTTCAAAATTGTTTTCAAATGCGGAAGCGGCCTTGGAAAATATAGTCTAAAACGAACCACTATTGGAGAGCCGGATATGCGTCAAGCAGATGAATTTAAGACGATAACTGATAGTAAATCACTACACACTTTTATGCAAAACTCATATGTGATTCACTCGTACTATTTCCTTATTCCAATGATCAAAAATTACACCAAAACTAGCAGCAAAATTAAGGCAGTTTTAGTTCAGCACTTTTGTCGAACAGTTGGTGTGCACAAAACTAGCAGCAAAATTAAGGCAATTTTAGTTCAGCACTTTTGTCGAACAGTTGGTGTGCACAAAACTAGCAGCAAAATTAAGGCAATTTTAGTTCAGCACTTTTGTCGAACAGTTGGTGTGCACAAATACCTTAAATGATATTTGTGTTGAATGAGTGATTGAAAAAGCCTTAGTACAGTATTTCTATTGTACTTAGTAGTTAAAAAACAGTGTTTCACCAACTCACTCAATCAATACTACAATTTGACAAAATCACTTATTCTAGAATCACTTAATTTTTAAGCTGTAATTGAAAATGCAGAAAATAAAGGAACACAAGATTTGATGAGGCAGTTCCCCCAGTCGTCCTCGCGTTGGGGTACGTCTGCCCTCAATTCTACAATGAGAATTGAGATATGTATTGAATAGATATCACCTGTTTGGTAGAACAGTTATACACAAGAATCGATAGACAATTGATACAAACAATCTTAATGTTGCTGATAATTTCTACCCCTTCTTGCCCCTTGATTCAAGATGAATCAAGTCCTCCAATTTGATGTGAATGACCTCCGATTGCAGCCACCTTATTGACAACTCTTCCGTTGATCAAACCTTCGGCACGGCTGATCTTAGACACACCCAAATTGAACCCGGAACGTCTTCAACCTTTCAACGCCCTAGCTACTAGATTGATCAACCTTCCGCTAATCAATCACCTTCGCACTCGCTTGATTGTTGAACCGACGATTCCGTAACAAAAGCCTTCAAAACCTGTAGTCTTGATAGGTAAAACCTCAAGGTTTTCTCCCAAGAAACACCTGCACCAGCTTCCACTCGAACCGGATCTTCAATCACGCGTTCGAACCTTATCACCGTCGAGCAAACCACAAACCGCAGCAAAAAATTGATTATCTGTAATTTGAGGATTTGTGAGTTGATTGAACGATGAAGATGAAGAACACTGATGCACCTCTTTCACGTTTCTTGACCTGAACACTTTCTCACAATGCTTTCAAAAATGTGTTTAAAAAATGTTCTTGAAAATGTTGTAAAAAAAATGTTAGTTGTTAAAATTGAAAAGACAGCTATTTATAGAAATATACAAAACAGACAGTTGACAGATCAATGAAACATAGCAGAATTTCTGTTTCTGCGCGCGAACGGTCGACCATAGGGTCGGCGTGCGCTGAGCCGTGTGACACTCAAACTGTCATGCGCCGAGTCAGCGGTCGACGCATGATCTTCATGCGCTGAGCCGTCTGATTCTTAAACCTGCATGCGCCAAGTCAGCGGTCGACGCATGGTTCCATGCGCTGACCCGTGTGAACTGAATGAAACTGTGTGCTGACGGTATGGTTGACTCATAGCTACAAAAACCTGCAAAAATTGATATGTTTGTTGTTTCGTGCATCTTGTCACGACCAAACATTAGTCACATATATTGCCAATGAAATATGATGATTTAAAAGGATATAGGAAGGATGTAATATGTTAAGTATTGCATGACGATTCTGATTCATCCGAGGTTGTACTTTGTCATCATCGTAAGTATGCATGACGACTCTGATTCATCCGAGGTTGTACTTTGTCATCATCGAAACTTGAGAACGTATGTTGTGAGACAGTTTTCCCTCACATTCTCCCCCTTTTTGATGATGACAAACCTATGCGAAGCTTGGTGAACACAACATGCGATATCTTTAACATAGTAGTAAGCTCCCCCTTTCTTTTACAGTCATAGCTGTTGTGATCTACAATCTACTTGTCTTTTCTCCCCCTTTGACAACATCAAAAAGAGATGGAGAAAGGTAAAGTTTTGGCATATTAACAATTAACAAAATACTCAACAGGCTATAAGTAATCATATACCAATATCCACACAAAATATTGACAATGAGCAAAATATTAAAAATAGATTAAACCAAATTAAGGACACATAAGTCATAACATTTTATAGGAATCAAGACTGTAAAACAAACATTAGTGTGCACTTAGGAGAGATAAAACAGAACATGATAACAAAAACAACATGGAGAATGAGCAAATGCAAAAACAAATGACTAATATCCTTGTCCCTTGCCCATATCAAAGGAAGACGGATAACGATATGGATCAGCCATATCAGTGAGGTAATCCACTGCTTGATTCAGGCGATTGATGCTGCGAGAGACGGCTGTTTCTTGGTATCCATGGGCAGTTGTGAAAGCTGCAAATCTTTCATTCATTCTTGTTGAAAAAGAGTTGAACTGTTCAGATTTGGTGTGTAGCTCAGTTCGGATGCACAAATGCAGATTTGCACTTAATGTCACATATCAAGCCATATTTGATGCCTACCTAAAATGCCACAAAAAAATTTGCATCCAAACAATTTATCATACAAAAAAAATGTCATACATATGCAACATAGGTCAAACGATACAATTGTTGATCATGAGAGTTATTAGAGAGAGAGAGAGAAATGGAACAATATCACCTTAATGCCGGAGTAGCTTGATAAACAACATACTTGTACTTACACGAATATCAAATTGTTAGAAGTACAACAGCATGATTATTTGAATGAAATAAGATAACATCAGCAAATATTATTCCCGTTCCGAAATGTCGAGGATGCCAAGTTCTCGGCGGATATGAAAGAAAGGTTCCGTTGCTAGCGGCTTTGTGAAAATGTCCGCTAGTTGGTTTTTAGTGTCAACGTGTTCAAATACAACATCACCTTTCTCAACATGGTCCCTAAGAAAATGGTGTCGAATTTCTATATGTTTAGTGCGAGAGTGTAATACGGGATTTTTGGTAAGGTTAATAGCGCTAGTGTTGTCACATAGGATAGGAATACGTTCAAGTTTAAGATTGAAATCTAGTAGTTGTTGCTTAATCCACAGAATTTGAGCACAACAACTACCAGCGGCAACGTATTCCGCCTCGGCCGTTGATAAAGCAACTGAAACTTGTTTCTTGCTATGCCAACTAACCAAGGAGTTTGAAAACAAATGACATGTACCACTAGTGCTTTTCCTATCCGATTTGCACCCGGCAAAGTCGGAATCGGAGTAACCTACCAACGAACAATCACTACCCTTAGAATACCACAATCCATACTTCGGGGTACCTGACAGGTATCGAAGAATTCGTTTAACAGCTTTTAGGTGGGATTCTTTGGGACATGATTGGTATCGTGCACACATGCACACACTAAACATAATATCAGGACGTGACGCAGTAAGATAGAGAAGTGAACCAATCATACCTCTATATCGTTTTACCTCTACGTCCTTGCCATTTTCATCTTTATCCAAATTTACGCATGTAGGCATTGGGGTGTCTATGGCCTTGGATTTTGCCATGTCAAATCTCTTGATCAAGTCCAAACAATATTTTGTTTGGCTCACGAATGTCCCTTCTTGGAGTTGTTTAATTTGCAGGCCGAGGAAGTATGTGAGCTCCCCCATCATACTCATCTCGAATTCGCCCTGCATGAGGTCAGAAAACTCTCTCACGAGATTCATGTTAGTGGATCCAAATATAATATCGTCAACATAGATTTGCACCAAAATCAAGTGCTTTCCTTGACGTTTAATGAAGAGTGTAGTGTCAACCTTTCCTCGTGAGTACCCCTGATTAAGTAAAAACTTACTTAGTCGCTCATACCAAGCTCTAGGAGCTTGTTTGAGACCATATAAAGCTCTTTTTAACTTGTAAACATGTTCAGGGTATTCATGAGATTCAAAACCGGGAGGTTGAGACACATATACTTCTTCATTTATGTGACCGTTAAGGAACGCACTTTTAACATCCATTTGAAATAACTTAAAATCCTTTGCACATGCAAAGGCGAGTAAAAGGCGTATAGCCTCGAGTCGGGCAACCGGCGCATAAGTTTCCTCATAGTCGATGCCTTCCTCTTGGTTATACCCTTGAGCGACCAATCTCGCTTTATTACGGGTTATTACCCCGTTTTCGTCCAACTTGTTCCTAAACACCCATCGGGTGCCGATTACTCGATGGCCTCGCGGAGGAGGGACAAGGTCCCATACCTCGTTTCTTTTAAACTGATTTAGTTCCTCTTGCATTGATAAAAACCAGTGCTCATCGAGTAGGGCCTCTTTGGGGTTTTTAGGCTCTATTTGTGAAACGAAAGCGAAGTGATAACAAAAGTTACTTAGCTTAGATCGAGTGGTGACTCCCTTTGTGATGTCTCCGAGAATATTGTCAATTGGATGATCTTTACACGACTTCCAAGCTTGAGGGAGATCATCGTTTGTAGGCGGATGAGCTTCCTCAGTTACCTCATGGTGTGCATCCTTATCCTCCTCAATTTTGACTCTATCGGGTTGATCAATCCCCGTTTCGCCACCTTTGAGTATGTCTTCTGTGGATGTACCTGCACCATGAACAACACTATCCTTTCCGACATTTCTCGGATAGGACTCATCAAACGTAACGTGCACAGACTCTTCAACAGCTAGTAATCTTTTATTATAAATCCTATATGCTTTACTTGATTGCGAGTACCCTAGAAAAATGCCTTCATCGGCTTTTGAATCAAACTTTCCCAAGTTTTCCTTTCCATTGTTTAATACAAAGCACTTGCATCCAAAAACATGAAGGTGAGAAACATTAGGCTTTCGCCCTTTTAAAAGTTCATACGGAGTTTTGTTTAGAATGGGGCGGATGAGTACCCTATTCAAAACATAACATGCCGTACTAATGGCGTCGGCCCAAAAGTATTTTGGTAAACCACTATCATTAATCATTGTTCTTCCCAATTCTTCTAAAATTCTGTTTTTACGCTCCACAACCCCATTTTGTTGAGGAGTTCGTGGAGCCGAGAAGTTATGATCGATGCCATGGTTACCGCAATATTCTTC
Organism: Lathyrus sativus; assembly: GCA_963859935.3. Classification (NCBI taxonomy): domain Eukaryota; kingdom Viridiplantae; phylum Streptophyta; class Magnoliopsida; order Fabales; family Fabaceae; genus Lathyrus; species Lathyrus sativus. The sequence continues at coordinate 143,335,401 of OZ012739.1, read as the reverse complement.
AAATAAATGATTTTCAAATTCACCTCCGTGGTCACTTCTTATTGACACAATGTTTGTATTTAACTTATTTTGGGAGAGCTTGGCAAATCTCTCAAAAGCGGCAAACGTGTCACTTTTACTCACTAAGAAGATGGTCCAACAGAACCTAGAAAAGTCGTCCACTATTACGAATCCGTAATAGTTTCCTCCTAGACTTTTGATCCTAGACGGCCCAAACAAGTCCATATGAAGTAGTTCAAGAGGTCTCGTTGTTGAAATAATCTTTTTGGATTTAAAGGAGATCCTCGTTTGTTTTCCTTTTTGACAAGCATCACAAAGGTGATCCTTGGTGAACTTAATTTTGGGAAGTCCTAGTACTAGATCTTTTGAGACAATCTTATTGAGTAAGTCAAAGTTGACATGCGCTAAGCGCCTATGCCATAGCCATGAGTCTTCACTCATAGATATGAGACATTGATCGCTTGTTGGGGATACCACATTCAAGTCAAGCATATACACATTGTTTACTCTAAAACCAATAAACACATTCTTCTTATCACTTTCATGCACAATTTTGCAGCAATCTTTTGAAAAGGAAACATTGTAACCTTTGTCGCATAATTGGCTAATGCTAAGGAGATTATGTTTAAGGTTTTCGACAAGCAACACATCGGAAATTGTAGTAGAGGAGGGATTACCTATACTACCTTTACCTAGTATCGCTCCGCGGTTGTTATCACCGTATGTTACATACCCTTTCTTCTTAGCCACGAAGTCTATGAATAAGGATATGTCTCCAGACATGTGCCTTGAGCACCCACTATCAAGAACCCATCTTCTCTCGGTGGACTCGACACATTTCACCTGTCAAAATATAACTCAGAAAAGGGAGGTACCCAATGGCATATTGGGTCCTAATAGGTTAGTGACAAGACGGTTGCGTTTGGGCAACCATTGGTAGATGCCTTTAGGAACAAGAAATCTCCTAAATCGACATTTACCAATGGAGTGGCCTTTCTTGCAACAGTAAAAGCATACAAAGTCGACATTAGAATCACTTTCACTTGCTTGATCCCTAATTACATATGCATATTTTTGATATGGGTTTATCATACTTTTTCTAAAATCCTTTTTATCGATTGCAAATGTAATTTTAGGTTCAAGTGCCTTGTCTAATTTGGCCTTAAGGTTTCTAACCTCACCTTGCCAAATATGACAAGTATCACAACCAAAGTTGAAAGGATTACTATTGTCCTTACAATCCGATTCATTATCTTTCACAATGGAAGCCTTAAGGTCCTCTAATTTCTTTTCGGACTCTAAGACTTTGTGCTCTAAATATGTAAAAATTCTTCTATTAGAAGCAAGTTTCTTAAAGGCTTCAGTTGCTTCCTTGTGTAAAACATCGAATGCGGTTTGTAATTCGGAATGAGACATATTAGATGACATATTATATCTAGAGTGACGTACCTGTTTCTTTTTCTTTTTCTGATTTGCGGAGAGACATAGATTCACGGACTCTTCTTCATCACTAGAGCTTTCATTAGAGGAGGAAGAATCACTGTCGCTTTCCCACGCGATGTACGCCCTCCTAGGCTTTGATGCTCTCTTATGTGACTTTGATTGTTCCTTTTCTTTTCCCTTGTTGTTCATTGGACAGTCCGGTTTGTAGTGACCGGGCTTTCCACATTTATAGCACGTTCCTCTAGTCTTTTTGCCTTTTTGATTGTCATCTTTGGAGAACCTTGATTGCCTTCGAAAATTTACCAGGTTCTTCTCCGAATGTTGGATGCCGTTCTTTCTCACGTACCGGTTATACCGTTTAACGAACAGCCCCATGTCCTCATTTATGTCTTCTTCTTCGTCGTCGCTTGAAGAATAATCACTTTGCTCTTTTGCTTTAGACTTCGAGGAAGAAGCCTTAAGAGCTATTGACTTCTTTTCACTCATCTTTACTTTGTCCTTCTTTTCTTTCCTTTCATGTTGGTCAAGACTCAAGAGTACCTGTTCATGCTCTTGTAGTTTGCCAAACAATGTAGTCAGGTCTAATATCGTAAGATCATTTGCCTCTTTGATGGCGGTCACTTTCGGCTGCCATTCCCTGCTAAGACATCTCAAAACTTTATTAGTAGCAAGATCATTGGAAATAGGTCTTCCTAGTGAATGTAATCTGTTTATGAGATGAGTAAATCTCTTTTGCATGTCAGCAATGGTTTCCCCTTGCTCCATGAAAAAAAGATCAAACTCTTGTATAAGAGTGTTGATTCGAGCCAACTTAACATCGTTTGTCCCCTCATGGGCAATTTGTAGTGCATCCCACATAGTCTTAGCCGTAGGGCAATGGGATACACGGTAGTATTCATCTACACCTAATGAGGAGATTAGAATGTTCTTAGCTTTCCAATCGTAATTATACTTTCGCTCATCGTCGTCGGTCCATTGTGCTTCGGGCTTTGGCACAACTTCGTTATTCTCATTTGTCATGGTTATTTCAATCGGACCATTGAGAATAACGTTCCATATCTTTCTATCTATGGAATTAATGTGCACCCGCATACAGTCTTTCCAATAGCTATAATTTTCACCGTTAAAAACGGGAGCTCTATTGTACGCCCCTTTTGGTTCGTTAGCCATTATTCTATCAATGTTGTATTTGAAGCACCGGAGAACCGGAGCTCTTGATACCACTTGTTAGACTAAGGCACGGATCTAGAAGGGGGGGTTGAATAGATCCCTTTTAAAAATTTGAGTGGCGCTACCAATAAAATTGGTTTTCAAAATTGTTTTCAAATGCGGAAGCGGCCTTGGAAAATATAGTCTAAAACGAACCACTATTGGAGAGCCGGATATGCGTCAAGCAGATGAATTTAAGACGATAACTGATAGTAAATCACTACACACTTTTATGCAAAACTCAGATGTGATTCACTCGTACTATTTCCTTATTCCAATGATCAAAAATTACACCAAAACTAGCAGCAAAATTAAGGCAGTTTTAGTTCAGCACTTTTGTCGAACAGTTGGTGTGCACAAAACTAGCAGCAAAATTAAGGCAATTTTAGTTCAGCACTTTTGTCGAACAGTTGGTGTGCACAAAACTAGCAGCAAAATTAAGGCAATTTTAGTTCAGCACTTTTGTCGAACAGTTGGTGTGCACAAATACCTTAAATGATATTTGTGTTGAATGAGTGATTGAAAAAGCCTTAGTACAGTATTTCTATTGTACTTAGTAGTTAAAAAACAGTGTTTCACCAACTCACTCAATCAATACTACAATTTGACAAAATCACTTATTCTAGAATCACTTAATTTTTAAGCTGTAATTGAAAATGCAGAAAATAAAGGAACACAAGATTTGATGAGGCAGTTCCCCCAGTCGTCCTCGCGTTGGGGTACGTCTGCCCTCAATTCTACAATGAGAATTGAGATATGTATTGAATAGATATCACCTGTTTGGTAGAACAGTTATACACAAGAATCGATAGACAATTGATACAAACAATCTTAATGTTGCTGATAATTTCTACCCCTTCTTGCCCCTTGATTCAAGATGAATCAAGTCCTCCAATTTGATGTGAATGACCTCCGATTGCAGCCACCTTATTGACAACTCTTCCGTTGATCAAACCTTCGGCACGGCTGATCTTAGACACACCCAAATTGAACCCGGAACGTCTTCAACCTTTCAACGCCCTAGCTACTAGATTGATCAACCTTCCGCTAATCAATCACCTTCGCACTCGCTTGATTGTTGAACCGACGATTCCGTAACAAAAGCCTTCAAAACCTGTAGTCTTGATAGGTAAAACCTCAAGGTTTTCTCCCAAGAAACACCTGCACCAGCTTCCACTCGAACCGGATCTTCAATCACGCGTTCGAACCTTATCACCGTCGAGCAAACCACAAACCGCAGCAAAAAATTGATTATCTGTAATTTGAGGATTTGTGAGTTGATTGAACGATGAAGATGAAGAACACTGATGCACCTCTTTCACGTTTCTTGACCTGAACACTTTCTCACAATGCTTTCAAAAATGTGTTTAAAAAATGTTCTTGAAAATGTTGTAAAAAAAATGTTAGTTGTTAAAATTGAAAAGACAGCTATTTATAGAAATATACAAAACAGACAGTTGACAGATCAATGAAACATAGCAGAATTTCTGTTTCTGCGCGCGAACGGTCGACCATAGGGTCGGCGTGCGCTGAGCCGTGTGACACTCAAACTGTCATGCGCCGAGTCAGCGGTCGACGCATGATCTTCATGCGCTGAGCCGTCTGATTCTTAAACCTGCATGCGCCAAGTCAGCGGTCGACGCATGGTTCCATGCGCTGACCCGTGTGAACTGAATGAAACTGTGTGCTGACGGTATGGTTGACTCATAGCTACAAAAACCTGCAAAAATTGATATGTTTGTTGTTTCGTGCATCTTGTCACGACCAAACATTAGTCACATATATTGCCAATGAAATATGATGATTTAAAAGGATATAGGAAGGATGTAATATGTTAAGTATTGCATGACGATTCTGATTCATCCGAGGTTTTACTTTGTCATCATCGTAAGTATGCATGACGACTCTGATTCATCCGAGGTTGTACTTTGTCATCATCGAAACTTGAGAACGTATGTTGTGAGACAGTTTTCCCTCACACTAGGTTCCATCTAAACCCTAACCATATGCAAGAATCTCCCTAGTTCAGCCTAGATCAAGAGGAAATTCAAAGGTTACATACCTGTGAAAATTGAATCAACAGAGGTAGAAGATGATGGATTCAAGCTTTGCAACTCTTCAAACACGATCAGTGAAGCAAGATGAAACTTCTAGGCACTTCAATTTGGCTTGATCTTTATCCAAACTCCAAAACCGTTTTCAGTTAGAACCCTTGAAACTCAACTTGCTATCTTCACTCTCTCCACGAATTCTACACCAAAATGAGTCTGAACTCACTCCTCTCAATATATAGAAACTCTCTATGGGCTTTTGAGACCAATTTGAATCCTAATTCAGTGATCCATCATTTCTGATTTTTCTCTTGAAAATGCAATGCACCAGTCACGATTCTGAGCTTCCAGCTTGCTCTAGAATGCTCTATTCAACTGCAAATTGGTTTGTGAGTGTGAATGGATAACTAGCTTGGCCTGAAATGCTTTGATTCTTGTTTTGGCATTGTGACTTGTAAATGAAGGAACCACTTTTCAAAGCAAGTCATGAAATTAAGCCTCAATTCAAAAATGTGGAAATGTCATTGTGTTTAGAATCCAATTTCTGGTCAAAATGACTACTCATATGCCATGTGTATGTCTCATAATTCAAAAATCTCAATTTCCCTCCTTTGAATCATTTAAAAAATCCCTCTTTTTAGGCCATTTTGGATCATTTTGTGAAGCAAGCCAATTCAATCACCCATGACTTCATATCTGACCTAAAAACATCATTTTAAACACATTTCATGTTGGACACTTTTTCATTTGAGGAGTGGAAGATAGAGATTTTGACCTATGTTGAAAAATGACTTATAATTCAACTTTCCCAAAATACCCCTGGATTGCCAAGATCATAACTTGAGTTCTACAAATCCTCTTGAGGACTTTTAGTACTCTATGGAAAGCTAAGATCAATATATACAACTCTTATGTTGTCAAGAATCCATTTGAAAACTCCTTGATTGGCAAACGTTGCTTGGAAGTCAAGTGATTTTCACAGATAAATTTCAGTGTCCTCTGGTGACCTGTAACTTGCAAGAACCATAACTTGAGTTCCACAAATCTTTTTGAAGACTTCTAGTACTCAAATTAAAGCTATTGAGAAGCTATACAAGTTTCATGTTGGCCAAGAATCTATTTGAAACTTGAATTTTGACTTATGTGGCTTGGAAGTCCAGTGCTATACAGGGGATTTTACCCTAGGAACCCTATCTCAAACACCTCCAACCACTCTTGATTCTCTTGAACTTGATTTTGACTCATCCATAAACATGCCTTAACACATCAACCCCTGACTTCCATGACCTAGAGCTAGGTCTTGATGCCCTTTCTTTGCTCTTCTTGACTTAGGGTTACCCAAATGAAACCCTACTTGTACACACCTCAACCATGGCTCTTGTACTTGAATCAATGGCTTGCCTCAGCTTCAATAATGCCCTCTAGACACCCCATGAGATCCATACATACCTCATATTCACATTCCATGCTTCTCATCTCACTGATGATTCTCAATATTCCTCAAGATAGGGGCACAACCCCCACGTAGGCATCCAGAACTTCTCAAGATTTCAAACCTTTTCTGATGACTTGGATGGTCTCTTAGGCTCATATAACACCTCTAGATAGGCTTCTTCTTTTGACAGACACCTTGATCCCTTGTTGGAGGCATGCTATGCTATGATGTGCAAATGATTAGACTGTGTATATGATGTAACTATGCAAATGGCAATGCAATGAAACATAAATCAGGCAAGACAAGGTTGAGCAAATTTTGAGGTGCAACAGCTGCCCCTATTCAAACGGCTTGGACCCGACTGGGTGAAGAGCGAACGGCCTTCAAACAATCGAGGTACGAGACGGTTGAATACCAAGAAACCCGGAAATTTGCCAACCGCAGAAATAAACTGCACAACTGCTCGGGGAACGACATCCACCAGCTGAACCTGGTTGTTACAGCAACAACTGATTCAACGTCTGATAATAACACTAATTCCAACATCAACCACCTGTGTAACGCCACAGGTACTGAACACCCCGTCCACAACTGGACTAATCTTGTCAACACAAGAAGGGAAACAAATTCGTCGAAACGAATAGAGATTCTGTTGTCACAGTAATAACTTTGTCCACGTTAGGACGCTACATTCCGTTAACACGGAAAAAATCCCGGCGACTTTGAGGAGGACTCTACTGGGGACAGTAATATTTCGTCAACACGAGGAAATCACGGCGACTTCCTTGGGGAAAATACTTTTGTCAAATATCTGGACACAACTCACATACTCTGTCTATCACGGGAGAATCATCTATCTGGATACGGGAAAATACATCTGCCTGATTCTTACAAGAAAGTTCATCCGCCTGCTTCATGCGGGAAAGCACATCTGCCTGGTTCTTACAGGAAAGTTCATCTGCCTGCTTCATACGGGAAAAGTTCGTCTTCCTGTTTCCTACGGGAAAATCCATCTGCCTGATTATAGGAAAAACACATCTGCCTGATTCTTACAAGAAAGTTCATCTGCCTGAATACAGGAAAAACACATCTGCCTGATTCTTACAGGAAAGTTCATCCGCCTGCTTCATACGGGAAAAGTTCGTCTGCCTGTTTCCTACGGGAAAATCCATCTGCCTGATTACAGGAAAAACACATCTGCCTGATTCTTACAAGAAAGTTCATCTGCCTGAATACAGGAAAAACACATCTGCCTGATTCTTACAGGAAAGTTCATTCGCCTGCTTCATACGGGAAAAGTTCATCCGCCTGTTTCCGACGGGAAAGCACATCTGCCTGATTACAGGAAAAACACATCTGCATGATTCTTACAGGAAAGTTCATCTGCCTGAATACAGGAAAAACACATCTGCCTGATTCTTACAGGAAAGTTCATCCGCCTGCTTCATACGGGAAAAGTTCGTCCGCCTGTTTCATACGGGAAAAGTTCGTCCGCCTGTTTCATACGGGAAAGCACATCTGCCTGATTCTTACAGGAAAGTTCATCTTCCTGGTTACAGGAAAAACACATCTGCCCGATTCTTACAGGAAAGTTCATCCGCCTGCTTCATACGGGAATTCCATTTGGATATAGCTTCTTTGCCTATTCTTTGCAGTAGCTAATTCCACTAGGGATATTCTGAAAATAACTGCCCGACACCCGTTTCGACAACAAGTTACCACTTCTGAAATCTTGATTTATGAAACCCTGTAATGCTGCCGCGACAGCAAACCCGGAAGAACGCTCCGCTGACCGGATAATAGAAACTTCAACCAGTAACTCTGTAGGGATAATAAGGTGAACTGTATCGTCACATGTCTCACGGTGAGACCTCAATCGTCTGGTAATAGATTTGAGCTGCAACTTCATACTCCTGCTGAGAAACACACCTGAAAGAAAAAGGTTAACCAACCTGATTTATGTTCAAAATGCGTATGTTTGACCATGGTGTAATGCTCCATACGGAATGGAAATGCTACGCGTTTCTGGGTAGATGAAATCATGATAATATATGCAAATGCAAATGCAGGTTCAGGCTGTTGGGGAAGGCTCTGACAAGCTTGCTTCAACACGGCTGTTGAGGACAAATACCACCCTGTTGGGGATGAACGGGTATCGCAAAGTATTCCGGCAAAATAAATGCCGGAAACACAACCAAACTCTGCCGAGGAGAGATTAAACATCGATTTCCGCTGGGAGGAAAGAACAACACCTGCTGGGAAGAGTAACTCAACTGGGGAAGAAACGACCCTTCTGGGGGACAACTGTCTGGGTACAATTTACAAACTCGGAGCTAGCACTCCGCTGGGGATAATCATCCTGACAAAGGTGTGACAACCTGTGAGGAGAAAGAAAACCATCCTCTGCGGGGATAGTCCTTCTGAACCAACTGAGGCTTGGTTAAACACTTCGGGAATCTTCCATGCTGAGGATTGACCCTGCACATATCCGACTCACTGAGGGGCGCAACCTCTGCAGGGGATACTGATTTCGACTTGCTGGAGATATCCTGTGACTACTTCCCTGATGACACTCTTCTAGGAAAATAATCCCTCCTTCGGTAAGGGATAACATCATCCCAACCTCTGGGGATGAGGCGCGACCTGCTGGGAAATAGCATCAAGTAAGGTCAAGTCCTTCCCTCAGAGCCTCTGGCTGGGGGATACAATTTTCTGATTGTCTGCTCCAAGGGTGAGAACCCTGCAAAACACAAACGAGACAAAACAAATCTATACAACCAAATCTATTCGGGTTAATACCCATGACATCCCCTCAGTCAATTCGAAGTTTTATCAATCATTGACAAGGGCCAGCAAAGTTATGCAAATGCGAGTTTATCAAAACATCGGCGTTTTTCACATACAAAACAGTAATGCACAAACATCAAATACTGAATAACATGTTTTATTGATTGAGCCTGTAAATAGGCGAAGCTTTATACACTAGATGCAACTCCTGAAAAGAGGAAGTTACACACAAACAATATACAAACATGCATAAGGAGCATTAGTATAAATACAAATCAAATTTGTACACATGTCAGCAACGTGGTGCAGACAAACATCATGAATTGATCCTCCTATGACTCGCCTGACTCTGGCGCTTTCCCGGTATTTAATTTTCGGAAGAGATTGTGTTGGATAAACGAACCCCCAGGTACTCCCAAACCACTAAGCAACATAGTATCAAATCCGTACCACAGTCATTTGCTTTTTCAATCCCTAACTTTTGCGTGAACCGCCCTTTGCGGGTTTTCAATTCACCGGGATACCCTTTTTTGCCGAAGTCGCCCTTTGCAGGTTTTCAACTTCGCGGGTGTACATCTTTTCAATTTTATCCCTAACTTTTTCCCGAACCTTTTATTCATTTTTTTCTTTGGTTCGCCGGGATGCCCCATTTTTGCCTGGACTCTCTTTTTCTGTCCAGCGGGTCAATTTCAAGCAAAGTATTTTTTAACTGCGTCCGAATTCACAGGCGACATAAAGTCTTCACCGTCCATGGTGGACAACAACAAAGCTCCTCCGGAGAAGGCTTTTCTAACAACGTATGGACCTTCGTAGTTCGGTGTCCATTTGCCCCTGTGATCTGTTTATGGCGGGAGAATCTTTTTCAGCACAAGGTCGCCCGTCTGAAAGCTTCGCGGACATATCTTCTTATCGTAAGCTTTCTTCATCTGGCTCTGATATAACCGCCCGTATGCTAAAGAAGCCAGCCTCTTCTCATCCATTAAGCTGAGTTGATTCAGTCTATCTTTAACCCATTCTGTCTCGTCGAGTTGGACATCACGTAAAACCCTCAGGGAAGGAATCTCGACCTCTACGGTAACACTGCCTCCATCCCGTATACCAATGAGAAAGGGGTTGCCCCGGTTGATGTGCGTACCGTCGTACGATAACCGTGCAAAGCGAAAGGTAGCATCTCGTGCCAATCCTTATATGTCACAACCATCTTCTGAACAATCTTCTTTATGTTCTTATTGGCCGCTTCAACAGCGCCATTCATCTTAGGTCGGTAAGGAGAAGAGTTGTGATGTTCAATCTTAAAGTTCTGACACAACTCTTTCATCATCTTATTATTCAAATTTGAACCGTTGTCAGTGATAATCCGCTCAGGGATTCCATATCTGCAGATAATATCTCGTTTGATAAATCTGGCGACCACTTGTTTGGTGACATTGGCATATGATGCTGCTTCCACCCATTTGGTGAAGTAGTCAATTGCCACCAAAATGAACCGGTGTCCGTTTGATGCCGTAGGCTCAATCTTACCAATCATGTCAATTCCCCACATCGAGAATGGACACGGTGATGACATCACATTCAGAGGACTTGGAGGCACATGGATCTTATCCGCATAAATCTGGCATTTATGACACCTCTTTGCAAACTTGAAACAATCTGTTTCCATAGTTAGCCAATAATAACCTGCCCGCAGCAGTTTTCTAGTCATAGCATGCCCACCAGCATGTGTACCAAATGTACCCTCATGTATGTCTTCCATGAGCAACTTTGCCTCTTTCTCGTCTACACAACGTAGCAACACCAAATCGTGATTTCTTTTGTATAGGACACCGTCCGGGTTCCAATAGAAATTGCCATCCAATCTCCTGAGAGTCTTCTGATCTCAACTGGATGCCCCAGTCGAATACTCCTTGTTCTTCAGGAAATTCTGGATGTCAAAGTACCAGGGTTGACCATCGGGAGCCTCATCAATGGCAAATATGAAAGCAGGCCTATCAAGTCGAGAGATAACAATTCGGGGAGCCTCGTTCCAGAAGTTAACTTTATACATTGAAGACAATGTCGCCAGGGCGTCAGCCATTTGATTTTCTGCTCGCGGCACATGATGCAATTCCACCTTGTCAAAGAAAGGCAACAATCTCCTTGCATAATTCATATATGGTATCAAATTGGGCTGACGTGTCTCCCATTCTCCTTTAATCTGATTCACCACTAGAGCCGAGTCTCCGTATATATCCAGATGCTTGATTCGCAAATCAAGGGCTTCTTCCAGACCCATGATGCAAGCCTCGTATTCAGCCTCATTATTGGTAACGGGAAAATTCAATCGGGCAGTAAATGGGATGTGCGACCCCTGAGGAGTAGTGATAATTGCACCTATTCCGCTACCATAGGAATTTACAGCTCCGTCAAATATCAACTGCCATTTGGAACCCAATTCTGGTCCTTCATCCGGAAACAGTTCTTCACAATCTTTCATCTTCAGGTACATGATATCCTCGTCAGGAAAATCAAACCTCATCGATTGGTAGTCCTCAATCGGCTGCTCTGCAAGGTACTCTGACAGAACGCTACCTTTAATAGCCTTTTGCGAGACATATTGGATATCGTATTCAGTTAACACCATCTGCCATCGGGCAATTCTTCCGGAGAGTGCTTGCTTCTCAAACACATATTTGATCGGATCCATCTTTGAAATTAGCATGGTTGTATGATTCAGCATGTATTGCCTCAAACGTTTGGCAGCCCAGGCTAGCGCGCAACACGTTTTCTCGAGCATTGAGTATCTGGACTCACAATCGGTAAACTTCTTACTCAGATAGTAGATCTCATGCTCTTTACGTCCGGTCTCGTCGTGTTGACCGAGAACACAACCCATACTTTCCTCAAGAACCGTCAAATACATAATCAAAGGTCTCCCAGCCACTGGGGGTATCAAAACAGGAGGTTCCTGCAAGTATTCTTTTATCTTGTCGAACGCCTTTTGACAATTTTCATTCCAGGTCAACACCTGATCCTTTTTCAACAACTTGAATAACGGCTCGCATGTCGCAGTTAGGTGCGATATGAACCGGGCGATATAGTTCAACCTCCCTAAAAACCCACGCACTTTTTTTCTGTTTTAGGCGTCGGTATTTCTTGTATTGCTTTTATTTTCGCAGGATCAACCTCTATTCCCTTTTCGCTCACGATATACCCCAGCAGTTTACCCGATCTTACCCCGAAGGTGCACTTATTAAGGTTCAGTCTCAACCTGAACTTCCTAAGCCTCTTGAACAATTTTAGCAGATTAACCAAATGGTCCTCCTCCGTCTGGGATTTGGCAATCATATCATCAACATAAACCTCGATCTCTTTATGCATCATATCATGAAAGAGAGTCGTCATAGCACGTTGATATGTTGCCCCAGCATTCTTCAACCCGAAGGGCATCACTTTGTAGCAAAATGTTCCCCAGGGAGTAATGAAGGTAGTCTTCTCCATATCTTCTGGCGCCATTTTGATCTGATTATAGCCTGAGAAGCCATCCATGAAGGAAAATACGGAGAACTGAGCAGTGTTATCAACCAACACATCAATGTGAGGAAGCGGAAAGTCATCTTTCGGGCTCGCCTTATTCAAATCACGGTAGTCTACACACATTCGCACTTTACCGTCTTTCTTTGGCACTGGCACAATATTAGCGACCCATGAGGGATATTTTGTAACAGCTAGGAAACCAGCATCCCACTGTTTCTGAACTTCCTCTTTGATTTTCACAGCCATGTCCGGTCTAGTTCTCCTGAGTTTCTGCTTAACAGGCGAACATTCCTCTCGCAACGGCAGACGGTGAACAACCATATCCGTATCCAACCCCGACATATCCTCGTACGACCAAGCAAATATATCACTGTACTCCTTAAGCATCTCAACCAACCTTTGCTTGACGTCGCTTTGCAGCGCAACCCCTATACGGATGTTTCTCACAACCTCTTCCGACCCCAAATTGATAATCTCAATGACTTCCTCGTGAGGCAGAATGCTTCTTTCTTCTTGTTTCAATAACCAGGTCAGCTCTTCTGGTATGTCGCCCTCTTCAACAATCTCTTCCTCAGCCTGAAATACTGGGTCCTCAAAGTCGAAGTGAGTCATAGGCGGTTCATAGATGTCATCTGAAATAGTAATCCTGCACAGGAAATGGTTAAATGCTTCAAAACACAGACAAAGCAAATAACCACATTGCCATTTTATTGTTAAAAACAAAAACAGGAAAAACAGGGATCACAACATTTGTATATGAAAAAACGCCTTTATTTCATGATTAAACAATGTAATGTACATAACCAAATGGCCCTAAGCAAAATCACTATGCCCCGGGTAGGACACAGGATTATTCAACAATTAAGAAAACAAATCATTATTGTTTAGTTGTCACGGGAATAGTTTCTCGGATAGACCAATTGCAGAGACTTTGTCCTGGCACGCTTGGCTGGATCCAGGCGTCCATATCGCAGTCACTATCTCCGTCTTCAGCATTAGAAACAACATTGATAGTCTCATGGCATACTCCATTCGGTGTGATTGTTATCGGCCCTCTGAACTTGGGTGTTCCTGAAGAGGATGCTGATGACGAAGGATGATATCCAAGCCCGAATCTATCCATTTTTACCGGAATCTCCAACACCTGACCCCAACCCTTGGTTTTGCCTGCCTGCACTAGAGCTTGAGCTTCCTTATAAGATGACACGGCCACATCTGGCGCTTTACTTGGCACTGGAGCTTTGTCTTTGACTCGCAACCCTTCAAATGCTTGACAGGGTGTTTCGTGTATTTCGCCGTCGACCTCAACATATTTAAACGAAGACAGATGGTTAACCAGAATATCTTCTTCTCCACAAACAGTGACGACACTATCCCCAACCATATACTTCAGCTTTTGGTGTAACGTGGATGTGACTGCCCCGGCAGCATGGATCCATGGGCGCCCAAGAAGATAACTATACGCTGGCTGGATGTCCATTATATAGAACTCAGTTTCAAATATTTCAGGCCCCACCTGCAACGGTAATGTTATTGATCCGAAAACTGACCTCCTCGTTCCGTCGAACGCTCTCACCATTAAATCACTGGGCGTACAGATAATCCCCCTGATATCCAGTTTCATCATGGCTTTCTTCGGTAGCACATTCAGGGAAGATCCAGTGTCTACTAAAACATGGGACATGACTGTGCCTCGGCATTCTACTGACACATGCAAGGCCATATTATGCTCTCGCCCTCTCGGAGTCAAATCAAAGTCTGTGAAGCCCAAAATGTGCCCCGCATTAACATGCGCCATCACCCCTTCTAACTGATTAACAGAAACTTCTTGAGGAACGAACAACGTGTCTAGAATCTTCAGCAAAGCGTTCTGGTGGGCCTCAGAACATAACAGCAATGATAGGATGGAAATTTTGGATGGCGTTTGCTGGAGGTGCTCAACGATTTTGTAATCACTTTTACGAATGAGCCTCATAAACTCCTCCACATCCTTAAGTGACGTTTCCTTTTCGTTCATCTGAGAAGGGCCACTCTCAGTTGCCTTGGCTTTACCCTTGGTCAATCTTTCCGCCTCTACCTCGGGCGATGTGAAGATTCTTCCGCTTCTGGTCATACCCCCTGTTCCGACAACATTATCTACAACCCCAGCTGGTTGTCCATTGACTTCAATTTTCTCACCGTCACAATATACCTCCAACCCGTAAGTCCACGACACTGCTTTAGTACTCTCGAAAGGGACTGGCCCTGCTTTGGTAATTGTGATCGTCGGCCGCCTGGCTGGCACCGTTATCGTTATTGTTTTCCTCGGAATCGTCACTGTCGCAACATCGTTCTGCTCATCACATAACGCCTCTACAGGCTCTTCAACCGCAGTTCGATCAAATTGCAAGGTACCTTCATCCATCATAGCCAGAATGCTCTTTCTTAACTCAGCACAACCTCCTGAATGGGTCCAACAATCCAAGCAAAATTCATCACACCCTGGGAATACACCCCCTTTAACAACCTGCTTTTAACCTCACCCAACGGTGTCTTCAGCTCATTGACATCCATCACTAGATTCAAATTTTCTTCTGTCAAGATGGCATTTGCCCCATGATTAGGCATAGGCTGTTGTACTATATTTGGACCCACCTGTCCAAGTTGATAGCTTTGTTGTCCAACAAATCCTGAACTTTGTGTTTAAATGCCTGACAAGCTTCTACATCATGCCCGGGTGCCCCGGAATGGAATTCGCAATGCTTGTTGGCATCATACCCATAAGGGAGTACCGCCCCTACAGGCGGTGCCAAAGTCCTCTTTTCAACCAAGTTCAACCCTAGCAGGGTCTGAAGGAGTTCTGCATACGTGGAAGGAGGCTTATCAAATACCCTCTTCGGCCTTACATTCTGAAACCTTCCCTGTCCCTGATTCTGCCTTTGCTGCGGCTGCGGTTGTTGTTGCTGTTGTTGCTGAGGAATTGGAACAGTAACGCTGGCTATCTGTTGAGGCTGAACATACTGATTCCTTCCTCTGCCCTTGCCCCTGCCACCAAACACGGCACTAGTATCACCCTGTGGTCTACCACCGAATGCCTTTCTTGTGCCTCCTGCTGAGGTAGACTCACCTGTTTGGAATCTTCCAACTTTAATCTCGTTCTCAATCTTCTCCCCCATAAGAATCAAATCTGAGAAACTGCCCAACGACACACTAAATACTTTTTCGTAGAACATCCCCGTAAATGTCCCAATGAACATGTCGTTCATCTCTCTTTCAATTAAAGGAGGATGCACCCTCGCTGCCATATCGCGCCACCTTTGCGCATATTCTTTAAAACTTTCACCGTTTTTCTGTGACAAACCCTGTAATTGGACCCTGTTCGGCGCCAGATCGCTGTTATATTTGTAATGCGTCACGAAAGCATCAGCCAACTGCTTCCAGGTTTTAATCTGAGTGGGCTCCAGCCCCATATACCATTCAAGTGACGGTCCTGATAAGCTGTCCTGAAAGAAATGCATGAGCATCATTTCATCATCCGAATATGCAGACATCCTCCTATAATAAGAACGCACATGGACCTTTGGGCAGGTATCCCCCTTATATTTGTCAAAAGTGGGAGCCTTGAACTTCAATGGCACCCTCAGCCTTGGTACCAACCCCATAGTAGTCATATCTAATCCAGCGGAGTTCTGATCAACCACACCTTTCATCTGCTCTTCTAGCGTTTTGATCCTCTGAACTGGGTCAATAGGGCCTTCAGGTCTTATACCTCTTCCTGAAAAAGCGTCATCCTGTTGATCCATATTCCAATCATTGTCGTACCTATCGTAACCCATGTTACAGCCAAATCCTTGATGATTGAACACAGGACCCTGTCCTCGGTTGCCAAACCCCAGATTGACCCCAGCAGGTCCAAAGCCATTGTTGAAAGGAAGTGCTCCAGCCCCGTTCCCATTCACATTACCGAATCCACCATTACCGTAGCCATACCCCTGATTGTTGCCGTAACCATCATTACCGAAGCCTTGATTGTTGAACCCGAAGTTCCCGTCCTGATTGACATTGCCATACCCATTGTTTTCAAATCCAATATTATCAACGAATCCTTGATCAGCATCCACAGTGTTGCCTTTGTTGTTAACAACATGCCCATCACCACCATTTCCAGTATTGCCATTACCAGCGCCAACACCTGCACCAGTACCAGTGTTTCCGTTGACAGTTACAACAGGTGGAGTAACAACTGCCAGTATCTCATCCTCCCGGCGAGGAGTTTCAATAGAAATATGGTCAGTGTTGCCATTTCCGTTTGCCCGCGCCAGCAGCGGCTGCACCAAGGTCTGAAGATTCTCTTGGCCCTTGGCCATGCTCTCCATAGCTTGCATGAACATAGTCAACTTCTCACGGATTTCCTGCATCTCCACTTGGACTTGATCCATTATCTTCTTGTAGTTGTTTCTGGTTGAATAGTGATGGACTCTCTGGTCGTCAATCCTGAAAAACATGTGATGCCGGAAATAAGATACAGATTCAAAAATACCAGTTATGCAATATGAGGATGCATATGCAAACGTATAAATATGCTACAGGTTAATCCCCCTCCCCCCCCCCCCCCCCCGATTCTAGTTTCAGAGAGAAGACCATCACGACAATGGAGTCCCCATCAGGAAAGCAAGGAATCAGAAAACCCTCATACATAAACAAATGCCAAGAGACAGAGTACAATAGTACAACTGAAGAGACCTCGGTCAACAAGCCTGGCGATGGTCAAAATACAAGTACAAAAAACAAGGCAAAGATGACTCAAGCCAAATGGCGCGCTCTGACATCTTCCAATATCCTCAATGTCTCCGAATGACCTAGTCTGGAGATTAGCTCTTGTATCAGTAATGCATGTCGCTTAGCAGTGGATCTCAGCTTTTTGGCGTCGTCCTTGCAGGTTCCTTCGCCAAAACACTCGTCGAGTCTGCATCTCTTGGAGCCGGCCTTCAATTCACAACCTCTCGGCTTCTCGCCACGGTCACTTACTCTAAGCTCAACATCACTCCTAAGTGATGTCTCTTCAGCAATCTTTGCATCCTGGGCTCTAATCTGCGCCTCTAGCGTGGCAATCTTCAGCTTCAGCTCATCTTCACGCGCCTTCCGCTTGGTAAGCGTGGTATTCCATAATGCTTCCCACTTGCCGAGTCGGGAATAAGCTTTGTTTAAGAGTTCCTTCTTGGAAGCAAGCACCTTGCTAACACCGTTCAAGGCTACTCCCACCTTTTCCTTCTTATTGGTCTCTTCAGTCAACTCTGAACCCAACCTATTAATCAACTCCGTCTGCTCCATCACAGTGAAGGTAGCTTCATTCTTCTCATGACGCAACTGGAAGATCTCTTTCTCTAACTCATCATTGGCTTTCATCAATTCTTCATTTTCAGCCACCAATTTGTTATACTTCTCAATCTCTACCGAAGTAGGTGCCTCAATCACTGGAAGATACAGAGGTTCCACAGCAGGATATGGCATCGAGGAAATCCTAGCTCTCTCGTGGATCCAAGCCAAATAGGGATCATAAGCTTTGCTGTTGCTCTTACCAAGCAAAGTTTTCCCTCTCCTATGGATGTTAGCCCATGCACGTCTCAACCTGATCGAAACAGCCTCGTCTAATGAGCCCGTGAGATACATAGATTCCTGTATCTCAACCTCAATAGGAGCATCTCTCAAGGCATAACCAAACTGTCTCACCAGCAGAGAAGGGTTATAGTTGATACAGCCTTTCCGTCCAATCAAAGGGACATTCGGAAAGCCACTGCAACTATATATAATATAAGTGCCAAGCATACTCCGATCAAACCAAATGATATTCTCAGCATACAGCCCCATCAACCGGGAAGACCAATCCAAAGTATCAACAGCGTCAACAAAAGGCCCTGTCTTCAGAAGATGTCCCTGGAACCACCTGTACAAAAGAGGAAGACAGCAGGAAACATTCTTGCCACGACGTTTCTCATTCTTATAGTGAATAGAATGATAAACATCGCCCAAGAGAGTAGGAACTGGATTCTTCGAGGCAAGAATCAAGAAGGCATCTGAGTCAACAAAATCTGGCACATTAGGAAACAAGACAAGCCCGTAGATGCAAACAGCTAGAATGGCACTGAAGGCAACCCAACATCCACTCTTCGCGCACTGTGTAGCCTTCTCAACCAGGACAGACAGGTGGAAACCATAGGCTCTGTTTAGCTTAACCAATCCTCCAGGAAACTCAGAAGCGTCTAAACTGAAAATCTCAGCAAGTGTAGCCAACTCAGGCTCAGCGTCAACATGTATAAAGGGCATCTGGTCTAACACAGGAACTCCCATCATAGCAGAATACTCCTCCAAAGTGGGTGCCAGAATATAGTCGGGGAAATAGGAAACATCTTAGCTGAGGCTCATAAAACTGTATCAAAGTATACACCCTAGTCATCTCAAATGTTGAAGGCCTGTACAACAAACTAAGCAATCTCCCATAAGATACTCTAAACTCAGCCCTCACTCTCTCATCTGCTAGAGCAACTAATCCCAACAAGGAACTGATATATGGCGAATGCAACCGGTAAGCAACTGTCCTCTTCATGGACTCCATTTTCTGGCTAGAAGATACACTAGAATTAGAGGGGAATGATCACACCTGCAACATAAATACACGTTAATGAAATGCAGTCATGAAAATGCACATGCATATGCAAACAGGAGATCAAGTGCAATGCTGATGAACTGTGCTGCTCTGTACTGAAGCCTGAGAACCATCAAATCTTCATCTCAAACCAACCACTCAAACAAACCCTGTAACCACATCTCACTGACAGATATAAACCAGGTATTCTAAGGTCAAAGGTTTCCTGCAAACAAACCTACCTACCCCTCACAGGTGTGTACTTAACTTGCAGACGAGGTACGGCATCCTATGTGGGTTCAACGTCACAGACTTTCAAGAGCGATGATACGATACCCAGAAGGTGTGGCATCATCATCCCTTGAAGCGGCCTCACTTAGTTGAATCCCAAATGATAGGTCCCCAGAGTCGACAATCCTCGGGTCAGACAACTTGTCGAACCCTAAGGGCCAGGCAAGAAGCATCAAAGAGAATCTCGTTCGAGCGCAGATTTCGCGGCTAGCTGGTGCGAGCTAAGCAAGCAGGCTACCTACTACTCTCTACTTCTAAGTCTAGGTGTAACCTCAAGCCTAGGTCCGACTTATCTCTCAACAAATCACCCCCTCTCCACAACAGCAATAACAATATAAAACTGACAATAAAATGCGGAAAGTAAAGACAGAAATGTAAATCCATACAAAACCCATGACGGGAAAACAAGCGCTAGGATTGACTCGCGTACGAAACCGTTGGAGTCCCCAGCAGAGTCGCCAGCTGTCGCTACTGCGAAAATCGGCGCCGGCAATGACAAAAGAGTCGCCACCGTGCGTTATTTATCCCACAAGAGGGAAAGGAAACGCTCAGAGTAAAACTAACGCAAAACGGTAAAGGAATGGTCATCGCAACCAAATTCCTGGATTCGGGAGTCGATTACGCAAGGGGAAGGTATTAGCACCCCTCACGTCCGCCGTACTCGACGGGATCCACGCTTGTTTTCTAGTACGGATTGTTATTCTATCTACTCTAAGGGTATGGGTTAAAAAGAAAAGAAAATGACTCGGCAAAGTATCGCACTTTATGCCTACGTATTCCCGTCTGGAATGAGAAATCAGAGTCAACGTAGTTCGCCTACCTTCAGAAAAGTAGGGGAAGGTTGCTCGCTAGGATACGGCATCCTATGCCTACGTACTTTCATACGGCATGAAAGATCAGAGCAAACGTAGTTCGGACTACGGAAGACACGAGCTTGTCTGACTGGTTTTTTTATTACCCTATGAAAGGGTTTTCCTGATTAAGAGTCCAAGCGGACAAAATGACGCTTTGATGTTTGTTTTGAATCTTTTACGAAAAAAGTGTTTTTTAGTTTGTGTGCAATCTCTGACGCACTAGAGACTATGATCTGAGAGTGACTATATTGCACGTCCCCCTAAGGGTACCACACTAAGCAGTCAGATTACTAAAGAGTGACCCTCCAGCAACCTTTTCTCAGATAGCTTAAGGCTCGTAACGTACGACGTCGATTAACCTTATTATTATATTTTGGAATTGTTTTGAGATAAGAAGAGAAACAAGCTCTAAAAAACCTAGGGTTGAAAGGGGACTAAAACTAACCTAATGTTGTCATGCATGGATAAGAATCCTAATGTATGTCATAATTCTCTCCTGCACAGAAGAAATCAGAGATCCTAGGGGATAAATAGTAAAAGAAACAGATATATACAGTAAACAGTAAAAATGTATGCAATGCAGCAACACAAGCAAGGCAAGGGAGTCCCATTCTACCTCGAACCTGGGAAAACAACAGGCAAAGTGAAACAGTATTCACTTCAAACCTATGGGGCAAGCTGTACAAGCCAACAAACAATACAGAAAAGCAAAAAGCACCAACACCAGTTCTGATAGCAACAATCAAGCTCTTACAGTAAGCAGCACAAGCAGCAACAGCTCTGACAGCTACAGTTGATTAAACAGCAAAGGATTGACAGTAACAACTTCTTCAAGCAAGACTCCGTCTTCAATCTTCAAGAATATTCAAGCTTCAAACAGGCTCCTATCTTCAAGCTCCATCTCCAAGAGAGAATCAATTAACAGATTAAGTTGAAATGTTAAGAAGCTCAGTGACAACCCAAGGAAATCACTAAGAACTTAACATTGCAAATGAAAGGTATCCTCAAGGTTCTACCCCAACCAAAGCATGCTCTACATGCCTCCTAAGGAGATATGGAACTTATTTGGGGGACCTTGTATCATGGGATTGAATAGAGGCACAAGAAGCTCTCTATGTTTGAAAGAAGAAATAAGACTACTCTAATGCTCTTCCTATATACCCTAACCCTTAAGTCTCTGACAAGCACTCCAACAGATGAGAAATCTTCAACTCCAAGCTTCTTCAAGCCATCCCAAACAACTTCATTTGATCTTCAAGTCATCCAAGCAAAACCAAAGCCAAAAGCACCCCCAAAATAGCCCCACACAAATATAACCAAACCAAATATCCAATGGAGAAACCCACAATCACCACACAAGTTGCAAAAATCAAATAAAATGCTAAAACTCATCAGAAAATCCTAGATAAATTTCTAAGGGAACCTAACCCTATACCCAATACCCCATAGGAATCCCAAAACCTAGATCAATCATTTAATCCTCAAACTATGCACTAAACTACAACTATTTGTTTTGAAACCCTAATTCTAACACCTCTCCTATTCACCTCTCCAACTAACCTAAATTTTATTCACAAAAATGTGATAAAATTTCAAAGGGTACATGCTTCCCTAATCTAATCAGTCCATCAAGAATCAACTCAAAATTCCTCACCAATTGGTCACAATAAAATCCACAAAATCATGTAGCAAACATACAAAATTAAAGAAAATAATAAAATGGAGAAAATCAAATTAAATTGAAAAAATGGGTGAAAATGAGATTTCTTGATTTCAGAAAATCACAATTAAATCCAGGATCATAGAGGTATTTTTAAAATATTTTTTTGATCAAAATTGGATTTAATATGGATTTTTGAAATTAAATAGAATAAAAGAAAATATTAAAAAGAATAAAAGAAATTAAAAACTGGATTAAATGGGAGCCATCAGATGGAGAGACTAGTAATCAAATCCAAGCATTGAGGCGCGTCCACGTGAGGACCAGATGGCATCCCAGTCACACGCTGACTGGGATTAATGAAACGCAGCGTATTGATTAAAGAGGGAAATCTGAGATTGAATCATGTCCACACGATCATGCTTCCCAGTCAATGAGTCAACCTGATCCAACGCTTCAGGCTTCGTCTTCCCCAAAACTCAGGTGACCTGAGGCAAATTTCAGACGGTGGTTCACGGTGGAAAACACCGTCTTCTCCGGTGAGGTCCCAAACTCAGGTCACCAAAACTGATGAACCTTATACCTATCTTACTCAGAAAATCACCAGGATCATGAATATCACATCCCTTTCATCCACTTCTCAATGGAAATTAGAATACGAAGCCATCTTCAGAATATGCCAAAATCTCAACCATCACCATTTGCAAAATTGAATCCACATAAATGATCCTCATGTCTTGTACATCATAATGATCTATCCAAATCAGTTCATAGCCTTAGGATCAACTTAATTCGTGCTCAAACAGAAATCACATGTCATCTTGGAATGTCTCTAACTGCTCCAATTCCTATCCAGAAACGACCTAGGTTCCATCTAAACCCTAACCATATGCAAGAATCTCCCTAGTTCATCCTAGATCAAGAGGAAATTCAAAGGTTACATACCTGTGAAAATTGAATCAACAGAGGTAGAAGATGATGGATTCAAGCTTTGCAACTCTTCAAACACGATCAGTGAAGCAAGATGAAGCTTCTAGGCACTTCAATTTGGCTTGATCTTTATCCAAACTCCAAAACCGTTTTCAGTTAGAACCCTTGAAACTCAACTTGCTATCTTCACTCTCTCCACGAATTCTACACCAAAATGAGTCTGAACTCACTCCTCTCAATATATAGAAACTCTCTATGGGCTTTTGAGCCCAATTTGAAGCCCAATTCAGTGATCCATCATTTCTGATTTTTCTCTTGAAAATGCAATGCACCAGTCACGATTCTGAGCTTCCAGCTTGCTCTAGAATGCTCTATTCAACTGCAAATTGGTTTGTGAGTGTGAATGGATAGCTAGCTTGGCCTGAAATGCTTTGATTCTTGTTTTGGCATTGTGACTTGTAAATGAAGGAACCACTTTTCAAAGCAAGTCATGAAATTAAGCCTCAATTCAAAAATGTGGAAATGTCATTGTGTTTAGAATCCAATTTCTGGTCAAAATGACTACTCATATGCCATGTGTATGTCTCATAATTCAAAAATCCCAATTTCCCTCCTTTGAATCATTTGAAAAATCCCTCTTTTTAGGCCATTTTGGATCATTTTGTGAAGCAAGCCAATTCAATCACCCATGACTTCATATATGACCTAAAAACATCATTTTAAACACATTTCATGTTGGACACTTTTTCATTTGAGGAGTGGAAGATAGAGATTTTGACCTATGTTGAAAAATGACCTATAATTCAACTTTCCCAAAATACCCCTGGATTGCCAAGATCATAACTTGAGTTCTACAAATCCTCTTGAGGACTTTTAGTACTCTATGGAAAGCTAAGATCAATATATACAACTCTTATGTTGTCAAGAATCCATTTGAAAACTCCTTGATGGGCAAACGTTGCTTGGAAGTCAAGTGATTTTCACAGATAAATTTCAGTGTCCTCTGGTGACCTGTAACTTGCAAGAACCATAACTTGAGTTCCACAAATCTTTTTGAAGACTTCTAGTACTCAAATTAAAGCTATTGAGAAGCTATACAAGTTTCATGTTGGCCAAGAATCTATTTGAAACTTGAATTTTGACTTATGTGGCTTGGAAGTCCAGTGCTATACATGGGATTTTACCCTAGGAACCCTATCTCAAACACCTCCAACCACTCTTGATTCTCTTGAACTTGATTTTGACTCATCCATAAACATGCCTTAACACATCAACCCCTGACTTCCATGACCTAGAGCTAGGTCTTGATGCCCTTTCTTTGCTCTTCTTGACCTAGGGTTACCCAAATGAAACCCTACTTGTACACACCTCAACCATGGCTCTTGAACTTGAATCAATGGCTTGCCTCAGCTTCAATAATGCCCTTTAGACACCCCATGAGATCCATACACACCTTATATTCACATTCCATGCTTCTCATCTCACTGATGATTCTCAATATTCCTCAAGATAGGGGCACAACCCCCACGTAGGCATCCAGAACTTCTCAAGATTTCAAACCTTTTCTGATGACTTGGATGGTCTCTTAGGCTCATATAACACCTCTAGATAGGCTTCTTCTTTTGACAGACACCTTGATCCCTTGTTGGAGGCATGCTATGCTATGATGTGCAAATGATTAGACTGTGTATATGATGTAACTATGCAAATGGCAATGCAATGAAACATAAATCAGGCAAGACAAGGTTGAGCAAATTTTGGGGTGCAACACCTGCTAGCAAGAGGCAGGCCAAGGAGAATCATCAAACCGCCTCAGAAACTTGGGTATGCAGATCTTATAGCTTATGCCTTAATCTCTGCAAGTGAGGTTCTAGACGAAGAACCTAGAGACTATAAGGAAGTTATGAGGAGTCAAAAGAAGACTGAATGGTTGAAGGTCATGGATGATGAGATGAAATCTCTTCATGATAACAACACCTGAGAACTGACCAAGAAACCTGTTGGAGCCAGGTGTTGCACCCCAAAATTTGACCAACCATTTCTCGCAATTTGGCTTATGTTTTGATTCATTTTCGCATTTGCATTTGCATACCGCATACATTGCATTTTTTCGGTCAGATTGACTTTATCGGGATTACAGCATTCACCTGGCGTTGCAGGCATTTCAAACCCGTTCGAATAAGCAGGTTTTGTTTTGGGAGTTGTGCTCTTCCCGGTGTTTTCAGCTTTTGCTGTTATTTTTTAGGATATTCCGGTGTCCGATTTTTACTGTTTATTTTGCTATATTCTCGCATCTTTTTTAATTGGTTTAATTGGCTTTTATTGCATTTTCTAGATTTTTTTCCTTAATTTCTAGAATATTAGATAGATTTTAAATAGTTTCTAGATATTAATTGATTTGCTTTTCTAGAATATTAAATAGATTTTAAGATAGATTTTAATAGATTTTAAATAGATTTTAATAGATTAATTGTTTTTCTAGAATATCTTTAGTTTTTCTATTTTTAATAGGTTTATTTTCTAGATTTTAAATTCTTTTATAAATTTAATTCTCTTTTTAGATATTAATTGAATTGTTAGAATATAATAGTTTTTAGAGGATAATTTCTTTTTCTAGAATATTAAATAGATTTTATTAGGTATTAATAGTTTTTTCTATTTTTAATAGGTTTTTTTCTAGATATTTGATTTGTTTAGAAATTAGTAGGTTTAACTCTTTTTTAGATATTATTTGATTGTTTAGAAATTGATAGATGTTATTCTTTTCTAGATATTATTTGATTTGGTTTAAAAATTAATAGGTTTAATCTCTTTGTAGAATATAATAGGTTTTAGAGTTAATAGATTTTAATTTCTTTTTTTTAACATAACTATTTTTAGTATTTAATAGGTTTTAAATTCTTTTTTTAGAGTATTAATTAGATATTAATTAAGGTATTAATCATTTTTTAATTAGATTAATCATTTTTAATTAGATTAGTTCTAATTAGCAGTTTAGTTAACTAGCATCATTTTTCGTTTGGCAGTTAATACGCCTTAATCATCATGAATAGTCATTAATCAACATTTGAATTAATTAAGTAATTGAGTTGTTAATCAGAGTTTAGTCAGTCTTTAGTGGGCCAGGTGTCGTTTTGGAGGCCCACGAGTCCATATTGCTGCCACATGTCCATATATAAAGGCGTTGCACGTTTCTCTCTCTCTCTCTCGCTTCCACCTCACTTTCCCACTCTTCCACACGCTAACACATCACCACCTGCATGTCTCCACATGATGCCACCTCATCCCCTCTCTCTCCCATGCGAAGCGCCACCGCCACCTCACTCTGACCGGCATGCAAACACGCCGGATCCCCTTGCCGGAGAGATCACCTCACCCAAATCCCACTGTAACCGTCGCCGGAACTTCCATAACTGTCATCGGAAAATTCATCCGGATTCATCAATCTTTTCCAATTTTCCAGATCCTCGTCCAATATTCATCATGTTCATCCGTTGTTCTCCATGTTCATCTATCCAGAAACCTTCATCTATCAAGAACATTCATCAGTTCTTCACCTTTTTTCCCAGATCTTTAAGAACATCATCGTGTTCTTCACCAGATTTCCTCAATAATCCTTCCAGATCTTCATCAACATCGTCCGAGTTCACCACCTCCGTCCAGATTTCCAGAAATCATCACCTTCAATCAATTTTTCCAGAAGCTTCAACGAACTTCATCCACCTTCAAGAACCTTCATAGATCTTCAACAATGGAACTTCAACCTTCAAAGTGTTCATCCGTTCATCACCAGATCTTCACCATCACTTCAAGATCTAAGTGCAAAGATCCCGATTTGGAACTCTACAACAAGCAAACCTCCAAGACTCTTAGTCGGTTTCACGAGCTATCACCTTCAAACATCTTCCAGAATTCGTACAACAGTCTCCATAAATAAGAAACCTTCACACACTTTGAGGTGTTCACCACCATCAATTCAGCGGACAGCTCGTTTCGTAATCCACCGAAGATGCATGCAGATGATAGTGGAAGTAGGAGAGAGCAACGGCAAGCAAAGTGGGAGAAAGGGAAGTTTGAGTGTTGTCTTTGAGGTTGAGTTGAGAGTGAGTTAAAGCTCTGATCGAGGAAGGTTCCATTGAGAGGAATTTTGAAGAGGAAGCCAAGGATGGTGAGAAGGTGAAGACGGCAGCGGCTGGTGAGGCTGAGTGAGAGAGGGAGAAACTAGGGTTCTGTTTGGGGAAAGGGAAGAAAAAAGAGGAAGGGTCCTCGTGGGCTTTCCCTTTTCTTGTGGCCCAATTGCTTGTTTCGGATCCACACCCCTGTGTTGCCATAGTCACCCATGTCCCCCTTTTTTTTCTTTGTGGCTGGTGGCTTCTTTTTGTTGGGCTGGGCCCAATTGGTTTTCAGGATGCACCCTACGTTTTCCTCATACGCCCCCTTGTTTCTGTTTTTGTTTCTGATGATGGGGTGAGCTATAAGCCCAATGAATTACTTGCACACACCGTGTTTCCATATGCACACCCCTCATTTCCCCTTTTTTTTTGTGTGTGTTTTTTTGTTTGTTGTATTATGGGCTGGGCCCAATGCTATTTTTTTTTTCCAGGCTGTACCCCCTTCCTTTTATTTTCTATTTTTTTGCTTGTATTGGACATTTGTTTGTAATAGATTGTAGTTTTATTTTTCTATTTTTCTTTTAGGGATTATAGTTTTATTTTTTAGAATATTATTACATATTTTTTAGCGTAGAATTTATATTCTATATTTTAGGTATTATTTTCTTTGTAGGGAATTATAGAATATTATAGAGTTTAGATAGAATTTATATGCTATTTCTTTATAGGCAATTTCCTTAGAATTTCTTTAGAGTATTTTCTATTAGGAATTTATTGCTTATTTTAGGAGTAGGATTCTATTTCCATTTTTTTATTGGATTTCTCTCCTCATTGCTCTTCTGCTATCTGATTTTATCTTTGATTTTATTCTGTGCTGGCCGTGTGACATGATTCAATTGGAGAATGATTTTCGATATCATTTCTCTATCTTGTCTTTGACACGGATATCAATACGCTACCTCTTAGAGTTTGATTTATAGTATAAGTCAAATCATGACGGTTTAGCGTTACATTGGTTCTGATTCGAACGTCATCATCAAGGATCCAGAGAGGAGAAGATTGGAATGGAGCTTGCGCATAGTGTCAAAAGCCAACGGAGCCGCTTCGTTCGATAACATCTTTCTTATTCAAGTCTTCATGCAACCGTCGAGCGTTGTGAGGCGTAGCGTTAGATACGTAGGAAATGACAGTTGAGGGGTTTCCTCTCAATTTTCTAGAGTGTTTAGTATGGTACCCTTTGGGTGACATACGCCACTTTCGCTCCTACGCCTTAGGTTCTTGTGTGTGTGTCCCGAGTTCCTTCCTGTTTAGGCGTGTTAGGCTTGCTTCCTCTTTGTTCTCGCCCCCGCGTGATCGAAACCCTTTTCTCTCGCATTCAGGCGATTGAGATCCCTTCTCTTTCCCCTGTGCAATCGAGACTTGCTTTCCTGTAGTGTCGAACTACATTTGCTCTAATCTCTTATACCAGACGAGAGTACGTAGGCATAGGATTGTGATGATCCTAGCGAGCTCCCTTTTCCCTTTTCCCCTTTGCTGTTGTTAGCTGAACTACAGCTGCTCTGATTTCTCGTACCAGACGAGGATATGTAGGCATAGGGTGCGATATCCTAGCGAGCACACTAACAAATAACTTCTTTGTTCTCTCGCTGCCGTGCGATCAAGACTTTCCCGCTGATGACTAATGTTTCCCTTTCTCTTGCCTGAGCGCAATTGAGACCAGACCGTAGTTCTAGTTCCCGTAGGTTCCCATACCTTTAAACCAATGACATACTATGTCCGTTCTACCGCAAACAGGTAACGCCTAAGTCTCCGACGAGCGAGCAACATACACCTAACTACTAGAATGCGTACGCTAGTATCGTCAATCCTTTCTCCCACTCATGTGTGATCGAGAACACCCTTTTTGTCCCGTAGTTAGCCCGAACTACGTTTTCTCTGATCTTTCACGTCGTGTGAAAGTACGTAGGTACGAGATGCGATATCTCGGCGAGCAATCTCCCCCCATAGTTTCCCGAACTACATTGACTCTGACTTTCCCATTGCACGAGGGAATACGTAGGCATAGAGCGCGATGCTCTATCGAGTCAGTTCTTTCCGCTTAGCCATAGAAGTCGTAGATAGATTGTTTTTCACCTGTAGACAAAAAAACAAGCATGGATCTCATCGAGTACGATGGACGTGAGGGGTGTGTTGCACCCCAAAATTTGTTCAACTTTTCTTTACCTAGCTTATGTTTCATTTCATTCACATTAGCATTATCATTTGCATTTCATTGACATGTATGCAGGAGATCAAGAGGTATGATTACCAATCAAGGGCTACACAAGACTATGAAGCTAGCTAAGAAACTTATTCAAGTGGTCAAGGGTTGATATCCTTGTCAGAGAAGTTAAAAGATCCTCAGAGAGAGTGATTGAAGCCAAGTGTGTAGGTCTCCTAACTTGAGAGTTGTGGGAAGCCATCAGATGATTCTGAGGCCATGAAGTTGGACTTGAGGTCTTGAGAGAGATCATGAGAAGTTTTGAAGATCACTTTGAGGCCTAGACAGGTCATTGTGCAAGATTAAGAAGGCTCAGCCATGAATGGTGCAGCTAGGGTTTGACTAGGTCAACCCTAAGTCAACTGATGATTTGAACAAGGTTGAGACCTAATTCAAAGGCCATGTGATCATGGATTGATGCATTGAGATGCCATAAGGATGATTCCAAGGTCAACTCATCATGATTGAAGAGTTTGAGAAGTTTCAAGCTAGGGTTTCCAAGGCTTGACTGTGTAAAATCCCCTAGTTTGACCCCTATCTCCAAGGCTGTTTAGCTCAAGATGTAATTGTCATCTCATCTTGCCCCCAACATGAATGTTGTATAGCATGATCTTAGATTTAATTTGAGTGTTAGAAGTCCTTGATAGGATTTGTAGAACTCAAGTTATGACTTTGACAAGTTATAGGTCATCTGAGGTATGTGAATTTGGAGGCTTGAAAGTTGTCCAACTTGCATGAAACTTTTTCCCTAGAAGGATGATTCCTATGAACTTTTGGTAAACATGAATGTTGTTCCTTATCCTCTTAGATTTCTAGAGAGTACTAGAAGTCCTTGATAGGATTTGTAGAACTCAAGTTATGGCTTTGACAAGTTAAGGGCATTTTGGTCATTTGGAGATTATAGGTCATTTCAACCATAAGGCCATAACTCCTATTTCCAAGCTTCAAATGGGAAAATGTTCAACATCAAACTTGTTCAAAATGATATTTTAAGGCTAGCAAAGAAGTCATGAGAGGTTGGAATTGCTTGTAGCTCAAATTTGCAAAAATGACCTAAAATAAAGGTAATTTTCAAATGAACCAAAGATGGAAATTGGTATTTTTGATCTGCATGTCCAAACCAAGGCATGTAATATGTCATTTTGATTCTAAAACACATTTTAAGAACATTGGTTTTGCCACAATTTTGAATTGAAGTTTAATTTGTGGACTTGCTTTGAAAAGTAGTTACTTACATCCTAAGTAACATTTGCCAAACCAAAATTCAAGGCATGACCAAGGCTTCTTTCAATCCAAAAACATCCAAAATACCATTAGGGGAGAAATTGGAAGGGAATGAGGGTGAGTACAAGCTGCTAGCAGAATTGTGCATACCATGGCATGAGATTGAAACCTTCATGACATGAGAAATTGAATTTCTCATTAGAAGGATCTAGAGCTTTCTAGATCATACCTACATGTCCTATATATTGAATAGAGAGGATCCAAGGTCAAGGTTGGTGATGATTGAAGGAGAGAGTAGAGATTGAGATTGAAAACACATTGCTTGCAACTGAATTCAGTTACACATTTCCATTCACTTTCCATCCATTTTCTTGATTGCAATCTCTTCCATGGAGGCTAGTGAATGATTCTAGATTATAATCAAGGCAAATTTGTGGTTGATTGGAGTTCTTGATCTCAGATTTTGTCACCTGCAACTCAGAGTTGGTTCCAAGAATCCAGAGCATTTCCATCCATTTCATTGCATACAGAAGCTTGGAATTGATTCATTGAAGGAGTCTGGAGCATTTGAGAGCTTGATTTGAAGGATTACTACTTCTGTGCACACGAAATTTTCAGGTTAGTAACTTTCAATCTCCAGCTTGAATTAGTTAGAATTAAGAGGAATTAGGATGTTAGATGCATTGTGGATTGATGTAGGAAGGTTTTCAGATCATTAATTTGAGAGTTAGTGACCAATTAGGGTTGTTACCATTTTCAGGTGAGATGTGGTTCTTGCGAATCCTGAGGTTTCAGAGTGAATTAAGGGCATGAATGGAATCCTTGTGAGATTTGGGACAAGTTTCATTAAGGAATCGTGGCCAATGGGGGATTCTATGGCAAGCTAGGGTTGTGAGATGACGACCGGAGAATGTCACCGGCGGTGACTTTGGGCGCGCAGGTGGCCTGAGTTTCAGAAGTTTAAATTGGGGAAGATGACTTGATAGCCATCAGATTGTGGTTTGACTTGGACCAAAGACTCCATCCAACGGCCACGCGTGCATGAAATTTGTGAAGTATTTCTGAACTAAATGAAATGCTGCGTTTCATTAATCAGTTGTTTTTGGGCTTAAGAATCCAAGTGCTAATCACACCCCCTTTGTGGCCCAACCCTGAATTGAACTGGATTTTATTGCTACCTGCACCACGCATTTGTCATTTTATGTTGATTTTCGTTTTATTTTTTCATTTTATTCATGGTTCTTGATTAATTCATAAAAAATGGAAAAATGATTCAATTAATCCCATTCTTTTTGCATTGGATTCATGATAGGATCTAGTATTTTTTAGATAAAAAATATTATTATTTCTTGCATTTTATGATTTTATGGTATTTTTTACATTTTAATTGATATTAAAATAATTATGTTTGATGCTTGATATTGTTGAATTTGGTTTGATCATGTGATGATGATTTTTACCCTGATTTTTTGTATGTAGCTAGCATAGATATGCATGCTCCCCCTAGATTTTTCTCACATTTTTGTGATGAATATAAGTGGTAGTTTTAGGTTGAAACTTTAAGAGCTCCATTTTTAGGGTTTATGGTTGATACCTTGTGATTTAGGTTTTATTTTTAGGACTTGGGGGATGATTCAACCTCTGATTTTTGTAGGGTAGATTCATGATTGAATTAAGGTCCCTTAGGAATTTTTGTAGGAATTTCCAATGTGGTTTTCTATTTTGTTTGATTTTAGTTTAGATGCTAGTTTTAGATGATTCTAATGCACCAATTCAACTAGAATGACTTCTTTAGTTCCCTTAGATTAGGGTTTTGTCTCTCTTGCTCTTGGATGATGTTAGAGACAAGCTTGGGCTACCATGGATTGCTTGAAGAAGCTTGGATGTGAAGATCTCCCCTTCTTTTGGTGTGGTGTTGATTAGGTGTTAAGATTAGGGTTTGTAGGCAGAGCTTCTAGATAGATTCTCTTCCTTCATAAACATGGAAGATGTTGATCACTTCCATTCTTCCCTATGATGTAAGGTCCCCTTGTAAAGGACTCATCCCTCCTTTGGTAGAATGTGTGGCTCTTTACAAGCTGGTAGAACCTTTGAGGGTCCCTTGCTCTGATGATGGGATGCTTAGTGGTGGCCTTTGGTCTTCACTCTGCTGTCAATCACCCAACCCTGCTCTTGTTAGATGAATCTTCCTCCCTTACTAGAGGATGGAGTTCCTTGCTTGAAGAGATTGAAGGATGCCAAGTTGATACTTCTTTGTGTTTAAAGACTACCCTCAGGAGCTGAAGCTTGTAGATGAAGAGGACCAAGTTGATACTTGTAAAGAGGAGAGAGCTGAAGCTTGAAGACCAAGAAGAACAAGTTGACACTTGTGATGAAGATCCAATTGAGATTGAGTGAAGAGCTGAGGCTTGAGGAATAAAGGATAAGTTGATACTTATGCTGATGCACTGAGAGTCTGAGGGAGCCAAGTTGATACTTGATCTTAGGGTTGAGGCCTGAAAGTGGAATTTACTGAAGAGCTGAAGCTTGAGGAGGAGAGAATAAGTTGATACTTATGAATGAGGTATTGAAAGCTTGAAGAAGCAAGTTGATACTTGCTATTGAAGATGATAGCCTTGAAGGGTGGTTGAGGACTGATGACTGGACTGCTGTCAGAAGGTTTTTTTGTTGTAAGGTTGTAGGAGTGGATGATCTGCTTTCTTTGACTGTCTGTTTTCTTTCTGTGCAACTGTATTGATGTGACTTGTTTGATTTGCTTGATGCATTAGAATAAGTTCATATCTAGGTTGACTTGAACTAGGAGCATGATTGCACTAGAGGTTGAGTTGCTCCCTCTGCTTGTATTTTTACTGTATGGCTTTACTTGCGGGTATTCGGTAGAGCCCTGTTCCCTTGCCCATGTGGTTTATGTGTGCTTGATAGCATGTTATTTCTTCTGTATGAGTGCAGCTATTGTATCTTGCTTGACAGCATGTTATTTCTTCTGTATGAGTGCAGCTATTGTATCTTGCTTGACAGCATGTTATTTCTTCTGTATGATTGCAGTTATTCATATCTGGCTTGAGGTTGAGATGAGCTTGTGGAGGCTGATGCCCCACACACATTTCCTCCCTCACTTGCATTGCATGCATTTTATAGTCGTTTACTGTTTACTGTTTCAGCTGATGTTTTATCTGTTTATCATTGACATGATCCCCTAGGAATCTCACTTCCTTTGATAAGGAAGTGATGATAGAACTTTAGGTTGAAACCTATGCATGATAACTTCTAGGAGTTCCCTGTTTCAAACCTCAACCATAGGATGAATCCTTGGCATGAAAACATTAGGACTTGATAGTCTCCCCTTAGTTGAACCTGTTCGTTCTCTCTTCTCATCTCAAAACAAATCAAAATACAGTAATAAAGGTTAACTGATGTCGTACGCTACGAGCCTTAAGCTATCTGAGAAAGGGTTGTTGGAAAGTTTCTTTTTGACAACTTGGATGTTTAGTATGGCACCCTTTGGGTGACATGCGACGCATTCACTCTCAGGTCATAATCTCTAGTGCGATATTGGTTGCAAACATCCATAAAAAACAGTTCTTCCGTAAAAGACAGAAAACAAACTTCAAACCTTTTTGCCCCGTGGGCCCATAAGTCAAAGGAAGCTTTTCTGAAGAAAAGAGTGTCGTTAACTCCCAGTTCTACTACAAACGGTAACGCCTGAGCCTCCAAAGGTCAAGCTGCGTACACCAAACTGCTGGAACTGTTTGTTAACCCTACTCGATAAAACAGATGAATCTGAATTCCCATAATCCGTATTATCCCGAACTACGTAAGCTCTGATCTCTCAAGCCTGTTGAGAGTACGTAGGCACAATACTGACGTATTGGCGAGCCACCTTCCCCGTAACCCGTAGTTAGCCGAACTACGTAGACTCTGATTTCTCATTTTCTGATGAGAATACGTAGGCATAAAGTGCGACGCTTTGCCGAGTCATTTTATTTTCTTTTCAGACCAGCCTTGATAGGTAGATAGTAAAACCAACCCGTCAGATAAACACAACAAGCGTGGATCCCATCGAGTACGATGGACGTGAGGGGTGCTAATACCTTCCCCTTGCGTAACCGACTCCCGAACCCAGACAACGGTTGCGATAACCTTGTCTTATACCTTTTCGTCAGGTTTTTCCGATCGTTTCCTTTCCCGCTCTGAGGGATAAATAACGAAAGGTGGCGACTCTTCTATTTTGCCGGCACCTTATTTTCGCGGTAGCGACAACTGGCGACTCTGCTGGGGACTTGATAGTTTCCTGGGATCCAACGTCCCTTATGCGAGTCAGTTTAGGGGATCCAACGTCCCCTGCGAGAGTCAACCCTAGCGCTTGTATGATTACTTGTTGGGTTGTGTTTATTTATCGTATTTTATTTCCCGCATTTTATTTTCAGTATGATATGATTATCTGTGCTGTTGTGGGAGGGGCATTCTGATGAGTGAGAAGCCAGACCCAGGCTTGAGTGTACTTAGCATTAGTTGTGGAAATTAATGGGCGCGTGCTTGCTTTGCAGGCACTAGTGTCTCATGAAATCCACGCTCAGACGAGGTTCTCCCGGTTGACTTCTTTTTCAACCCTTTGGGTTGAGGGGGTTGTTGGTTTGGAGGATTGTCGACTCTGGGGACCGATCATTTGGGATTCAGTTGAGTGAGGCCGCTTCAGGAGATGGTGATGCCACACCTTCTGGGTATCGTATCACCCCTTTTGAATGTCTGTGACGTTGATGACCGCATAGGATGCCGAACTTGTGTCAGTTTAGGTCCATACCTGTGAGCAGGGTTGGGTTTATTGCAGGAAGCCTTAACCTTCAGACTATCTGGTTTTCTTGATAGTGAATCAGTCTTGTTGGTATTAGGGGTTCTCATCATCAGATGTATATGTGTTCTTGACAGAGCAGATTTGTGGTCCTGTATCAGAGGTCCTTATCATCAGATGTATGTGTTCTTGACAGAGCAGATTTGTGGTCCTGTATCAGAGGTCCTTATCATCAGATGCATTTGTTCTTGATAGAGCAGATTTGTGGTCCTGTATCAGAGGTCCTTATTATCAGATGTGTGTTTGTTCTTGACGGAGCAGATTTATGGTCCGATATCAGGGTTTTCTTCTTATCAGAGATAAGGGTTGTTCTTGACAGAGCAGTATTGTGGTTTTGTTGATACGGAACCTTCATCTCCGAAACAGCACAATCGTCTTGATCTCCTGCTGCATGATTGCATTTTACATTTCTTTGCATACCCATTTGCATTTCATTAATGTGTGTCTGTGTTGCAGGTACCGTTTCCCCCCGATTCAGGATTTCTTGCCTTCTATTGTGCTATCATGGGTTCTCTAAGGAAGACTGTGGCTTACAAACTCCCCACTCCTAACGTTGTTCAGCTGACTGGTTTGATTGCTTTGGCAGATGATTCTGTGAGAGATGAATTCAGAAAGTCTTACGGTAAACTGCTCAGTTTGGTTCGTAAACCCTATGTGTTTGAGTTGAATGGGTTGCACGCCCTGCTGCAGTTCTACGATCCTCCGTTGAGATGCTTTACCTTCCAAGACTTTATTCTCGCACCCACGCTAGAGGAGTATGTTGATTTGTTAGGTGTGCCTATCAAGAGTCAGATGCCTTTTGTTCATATGGATGCTAAGCCTGATCTGGCTAGTCTAGCTCCTTCACTTCATCTAGATGCCTCCGAGTTGGTTTTGTCTAGTTGGAACAGGGTTCCCGGTTTCTCCCTGCAGTTCTTAGTGGGAAAAGCTCAACAGTGAGCCAAAGACGGATGTTGGATCGTGTTCAACGCCATTCTTGCTCTGTGCATATATGGCATCATTCTGTTCCCCAATATGCCCGACTTCATAGACTTCGACGCATTTCACATCTTCACATCAGGGAATCCAGTCCCTACCTTGATAGGAGATGTCTATCATTCCGTCCACTACAAAAACGAGAACAGAAGGGGCAAGAATGTCTTGCGCTGTGTGCCCCTGCTTTATAGATGGATTGATAGTCACCTACCTAAGAAGGGTCCCTTCGCTTCGTCTGCAGCCACGGCTGAGTGGTCTGAGCGCTTGATGAGTCTGTCAGCGGAGGATATTGCCTGGTTTGATAGAGATAGGTTGGGTACTGAGATTATCTTCAGCTGCAGCGGGTTCCCGAATGTGCCTTTGATAGGCAGGAAAGGTTGTATCAATTATAATCCATCTCTGCTGGTCCGACAGTTTGCTTATGCTTTGAGAGCTTCGTCGAAGGATGAAGAGGTGCAGGAATCTCTGTACCTCACTGGTCTTCTAAAGGGGGATATGCTACCTAGGCTTCAGCACGCCTGGAATGGTATCTGTAAGCAAGGAAAGCCGTTGCTGGGGAAGAGTAACAGTCAAGTCTACGCTCCGTATGTGACTTGGATCAGAGCCAGAGCAGATGCTATAGGGATACTGTTTCCTCCTGCCAAGCCAAAAAGCCCTCCAGTGATTGAAGAGCCTACCATCGTGCCTATACAGCAGCACAATCAGGTGTTAGCTGAGAGAGATGGGATGAAGAAGGCAATGAAGAACTGGAGAAAGAATTGGCTCAGCTCAGAAGCGAGAGAAGCGAAGCCGTTCATTCCTTCAAGAGGCAGACAGAGCTGGTGAACCAGTTAGGGACAGATTTGACTAAGCAGATAGCTGAGCGTGAGCGCTTGGGTCGGGACTTCAAAGCTGTCAATGACGTACTGGCCACTAAGAAGCATCACCTTGATGAAGCGTACCGGAGAATATCCAAGTTTAACCAGCACTGGAAGGCCACCCTAGCCAACGGCAAAGAACGGGAGGATAAGCTGAAGCAGCAGGTCTCCAAGTTCAAAGCCCAGGTGAAGGCTAGTGAGAAGAGGTTTGATGAAGAAACAACTCGCAGATATGCCGCTGAAAGCCAGCTCAACAAAGCTCTTGCTAACCTGAAGGAGCGCAAGCTGACGTTTGCATCCAAGAAGCGGAAGTTAGAAGATTGTTTCAGTGAAGGAGCATGGGAAGATTCAGTTGAAGGTCTTCAATACACCGTTATGCAGAGAGAGTTACTCGTCGAAGGGTTACTCACTCGGCCTGATCATCCAGAAACGAGGAATTTGTTAGAAGAGTTTCGCGCCCGTGGCCGTGCTTGACTATTTGTAATCCTTTTGTTTTGATCGTTGTTGTATGCTGACCATCACCAGACCTGTTGGTTGAGGTCATGCTATTGATTCATCTTGTATTTAGTGACGTTATGTACCGCCTTGATGGGCTTTCTTTATATATGAGATGTTATTTCCATGATTGGACTCGGACTTCTTAGTATCAACACCGGCACTCAGGCACTAGGATCGGGGGATACTTCCCTAACGCACAGGCACACGTTTGCATTTGCATGAAGCATTTGCATGACGAGCACTTTGTTGTTTTTTCTGACCCTTTTGTGTATGCAGGTTATTTCAGGTTGTTCCAGGATTGATCAGAGACCTGTCCACCGCTATCCGACCAGAGCAAATCAAGCCAGAGTTATGGAGCAAATGCAAAATGGTGTTCAAGAACTCCGAGAAAGGATGGACCGCTTCATGGAGCTCATGCAAGCGGTCGCCAATGGCCAAGATCAGCTCAGAACCTTGGTTCAGCCTCTGATTTCAAGGGTCGACAACAATGGGGTACTCCACGGTGGGACTGTGCCGACTCCTCCACCTGTTGAAACTCCTCAGAATGGCGTCCCCATGACCGAGGGGAATGGCAGTGCCAACGGCAATGTGATAGCTAACATGGGACTCAATGGTAATACGACGGGCGTCGGTAATGGGAATTTTGAAGCTAACGTCAATGTTGGGCTGGGCAACGGCAATGCAGGTGTTGGAAATCTGTATGGGCCTCAGCCATAGTTAGAAGACCGTCAAGACGATGTGTTCTCTCAGAGAGGTGAGGAAGGGGAGCTGACTGCTGAAACACGGCTAAGGTTTAAGGCACTCGAGGACAAGATGAGGAATATCGAGAACCAGAACACCATGGGTGTTGACATGTCCAAGTTGGGACTGATTGCTGATTTCAAGGTGCCTCCCAAGTTCAAGGTGCCTGACTTTGAAAAGTACAAGGTCACCACTTGCCCCCGCGTCCATTTGAGATCATATTACAGAAAAATGTTCGCTCACTCTGAGGACAAGAAGTTGCTGATGCACTTCTTTCAGGACAGTCTGTCCGGGCCCTCCCTGGAATGGTACATGAGTCTGGAACCTACCAGTGTG
Organism: Lathyrus sativus; assembly: GCA_963859935.3. Lineage (NCBI taxonomy): Eukaryota > Viridiplantae > Streptophyta > Magnoliopsida > Fabales > Fabaceae > Lathyrus > Lathyrus sativus. The sequence goes on along the minus strand of OZ012739.1, from coordinate 143,296,754 downwards.
CGCACGTGGAAGGAACTTGCTGAAGCATTCGTGCACCACTACCAATATAACAGTGACTTGGCTCCGAACCGAGTCCAACTGCAGAACTGTCACAAAGGAACAACGAGGGGTTCAAGGAATACGCCCAGCGGTGGCGTGAATTGGCAGCCAGGGTTTAGCCGCCGATGGTTGAGCGGGAGCTGGTGGAAATGTTCGTAGCTACCCTTCCAGGGGTTTATTACGAGAAATTGGTCAGCAGTATGTCTGGAAGCTTCTCAGATCTCATTATCACGGGTGAGCACGTTGAAAATGGGATCAAACTGGGAAAAATTCAAGGTGATCTATCTTCAGCTGGAGGAGGAAAGAAACCTTATGGTGGCAAAAGACGGGAAGGGGAGATGAGCGTCGTGTCCAACGCTCGAAGGAAGGGTAAAGGCCCTCATCAGCAGGTGGCCAGCATAACTATCCCAACAGTCCAACAGCCGCAGCAGTAGCAGCAGCAGCAGCAGCCGAATCAACAAGGGTAAAGAAAGTATCAGAACAGGGAACCTCTGTCGAGCCGTCACCTCGAGGCACCGCCCATGTCCTATGCTCAGCTGTTACAGACTCTGCTCCAGTTACAGCTGATCCAGAAGAGAACCTTGGCTCCCTTGACAGGGGCGCCTCCGCCGGGTTATGATGCGAACGCAACTTGCGAATTTCACTCAGGGGCACCTGGCCACACGATAGAAAATTGCAAAGCCTTCAAGCATAAGGTGCAGGACATGGTGGACGCCAAGATCATCAATTTCTCAGATAATGTGCCAAACGTCACGAAGAACCCTATGCCGAACCATAGGGGAGGTGGAGTAAATGCCATTATTGAAGACGAGAGCTTAGATTTGTTGACTAACGTCAGAGATCTGAAGACACCGCTTAGCTTCGTTAAAGCTAAGCTGATGAAAAGGGGTTTCTTTCCAGGTTGTGGAGAGCTATGTATGGGCTGTGCGATTAGTCCTGATGGATGTGAACAGTTGATAGAGGGGATTCAAAGTCTGATGACCGAGGGAATCCTGCAGTTTAGCCGAAGGGCCGAAAGCGGATCGGGAGAGGTAATGCTGAAGCAAGATGATGAGGTTGCCACCATCACCATCCCTCGTCGGACGATAACTATTTCTGCACCCAGGCCGCCCACGATTACCATCACCAAGGCCGGTCCGATACCTTTTGAAAGCACCAATGCTGTCCCGCGGCATTATGGGGCAGAGGTCTACTGCAACGGACAGAAGTTGGAACGGGAACCATCAGGGTCGTCTGTGGAGAACCTAGTGGGCGTTAGTGGAATTACCCGTAGCGGGAGAGTGTTTGCACCACCTGAGGTCGTGGCGGACAAAGCGGACAAAGCTGATGTAACTGATAAAGGTAAAAGTAAAGTCGTTGAAGAAACCCCTCGTGGGGTAGAAAAAGACTTACTTGTTAAAGACGCTGAGGAATTTATGAGGTTGATTAAAAAGAGTGACTACAAGATCGTGGATCACCTCCATCAAACACCCTCGAAAATTTCCATCCTGAATTTGTTGCTGTGTTCTGAGGCACATCGCAACGCACTGCTGAAGGTGTTGAATGCCACGTATGTACCGCAAGAAATATCGGTAAACCAGTTGGAAGGGGTCGTAGCCCACGTGAATGCTGGAAACCGGTTAGGGTTCACTAACCTGGAGCTGACGCTGAAGGGAAGGAACCACAATAGTGCCCTGCACATCTCGATAGAGTGTAGGGGAACAATTATGTCTCATGTGTTGGTGGACACAGGGCCATCGCTCAATTTTCTTCCGAAGAAAGCATTGATGAAGTTAGATACTCGCGGAGTAATTTGCACACCCAGTGACCTGGTTGTGAAGGCGTTCGGTGGAACCAAATGTCATGTTTTCGGGGAGGTGACCCTACTAATCCAAGTTGGGCCGGAAACATTCGATGCAGTATTCTATATTATGGACATCATGCCTGCCTACAGTTGTCTCTTAGGCCGGCCATGGATCCATTCTGTGGGTGCCGTGACCTCCACGTTGCACCAGAAGCTCAAGTACGCTGTCGGAGGTAGCATCGTGACTGTATGTGGCGAGGAAGATATAATGGTGAGCCATTTGTCGTCCTTCAAGTACGTTGAGATGGATGGGGAAATCCACGAAACCCTATGTCAAGCGTTCGAAGCTGTTAAAGTCAAGAACGTAGCTCCTGCAATCACTGAGAAGCCAGAGATGACTCTTTCTTCCTTCAAGGAAGCCCGAGCTGTTGTTCAAGCCGGATCTACCCCAGGCTGGGGGCGAATCCTAGAGATACCTAACAAGCAAGACAAGTTTGGGTTAGGGTATTCCCCTGCGGCTGAAGCCTCCTCTTCTAGCAGTGTGTCGCGAGGTAAAGGACCGATCCAGTTTACCAGCGGCGGGGTGATATTCGAAAGCGTCAACGCGGTGTCTGAAGACGGCGAAGACAGCGACTGCGATCTGGACTCTTGGATCCAGCCAAGCAAGCCAGGCGAGAGCCTCAACAACTGGTCCGTCAGGGATATCATCCAAGTGGCATGCAAAGAGTAATGATTTACTTTTTCCAATCATTGTACAACCCTCTGTCCTACCCAGGGCATAGTGGTTTTATTGTCAGGGCCTTGTTTGATTATGTACATGCATTTTATCAATAAATCAAAAGGCGTTTTCCTTCGTATTCAAATATTGTGATCTCTGTTATTTCTGTTTTATATTTGTTTTGAAAAACAACAAAATGGCAATGAGGTGTGTGCTAACCTGCATATCCTTGTTTTAAGCTTAACCCTTGTTATTGCAGGATCCACATAGCAGATGACATCGACTCTGGACCTTCTACGACTCACTTCGACTTCGATTGCCCGATCTATCAAGCCGAAGAAGAGATTGATGAAGACGAAGACCTTCCCGAGGAGTTGGCCCGCTTGTTGAAACAAGAAGAGAAAGTGATTCTGCCTCACGAAGAAGAAATTGAGATCGTGAATCTGGGCTCTGAAGAACTTGTCAAGAACATCAGGATAGGGGCCGCATTGCAAAGTGATGTCAAGCAGAGATTGGTCGAGATGCTAAGAGAGTATAGTGACATCTTTGCTTGGTCATACGAAGATATGCCCGGACTTGATACTGACATCATGGTCCACCACTTGCCGCTACGAGAAGATTGTCCTCCCGTCAAGCAGAAGCTTAGGAGGACACGATCAGATATGGTCGTTAAGATCAAAGAAGAGGTGCAGAAACAGCTTGATGCTGGCTTCTTAGCGGTCACTACTTACCCTCCGTGGGTCGCCAACATAGTACCTGTACCGAAGAAGGACGGTAAGGTGCGAATGTGCGTCGATTATCGGGATTTGAATAGGGCGAGCCCTAAAGATGATTTCCCGCTCCCTCATATTGATGTGTTGGTCGACAATACAGCTCAGTTCTCCGTGTTTTCGTTCATGGATGGCTTCTTCGGCTACAATCAGATCAAGATGGCGCCGGAGGACATGGAGAAAACTACGTTTATTACACCTTGGGGAACATTTTGCTACAAGGTAATGCCTTTCGGTCTGAAGAACGCAGGGGCCACTTACCAACGAGCAATGGTTACTTTGTTTCATGATATGATTCATCATGAGATTAAAGTCTATGTTAATGACATGATAGCGAAGTCCCAAATGGAGGAAGGACATCTGGTCAATTTGCTGAAGCTTTTTGAGAGGCTTAGGAAGTTCAGGTTGAGGCTGAATCCTAACAAGTGTACTTTCGGAGTACGGTCTGGAAAGCTACTGGGGTTCATTGTGAGTGAAAAAGGCATCGAGGTTGATCCTGCGAAGATAAAAGCAATACAAGAAATGCCAGCGCCAAAAACAGAAAAAGAAGTTTGTGGTTTCCTGGGCAGAATAAACTACATTGCAAGGTTTATTTCTCAGCTCACGGCCACGTGTGAACTGATGTTCAAACTGTTAAAGAAAAATCAGGTGATTATCTGGAACGAGGATTTCCATAAGGCATTTGATAAGATAAAACAGTATCTACAGAAGCCTCCAATCTTGATACCCCTAGTGGCCGGAAGACCCTTAATCATGTACTTGACAGTTCTTGAGGGTAGTATGGGGTGTGTTCTCGGTCAGCACGACGAAACGGGCAGAAAGGAGCATGCCATTTATTACTTGAGTAAAAAGTTCACAGACTGTGAATCTCGTTACTCGATGCTGGAGAAAACGTGCTGTGCACTAGCCTGGGCTGCCAAACGTTTACGACAGTACATGCTCAATCACACGACCATGCTAATTTCGAAGATGGATTCGATCAAGTACGTCTTCAAGAAGCAAGCGCTTTCGGGCAGGATTGCCAGATGGCAAATGGTGTTGATGGAATATGACATTCAGTACGTTTCCCAGAAGGCCATCAAGGGAAGCGTATTGTCTGAGTACCTTGCCGAACAGCCAATCGAAGATTACCAGCCGATGAAATTTGAATTCCCTAATGAGGATATCATGTTTCTTAAGGTGAAAGATTGCGATGAACCGTTGCCCGACGAGGGGCCAGATAGGAAATCCCAGTGGAAATTGATATTTGACGGGGCGGTTAATTCTTATGGAAGTGGCATTGGGGTGATCATCACGACTCCCCACGGATCCCACATCCCGTTCACTGCAAGACTGACGTTTTCGGTCACTAATAATGAAGCGGAGTACGAAGCATGCATCATGGGTCTAGAAGAGGCGATTGATTTGAGAATCAAGAACCTAGACGTATATGGTGACTCGGCACTTGTGATTAACCAGATTAAAGGGGAGTGGGAGACTCGTCAATCTAGTTTGGTGCCGTACATGTACTATGCCAGAAGACTGCTTCCGTTCTTTGATCGAGTGGAACTCCATCATGTGCCCAGGGCTGAAAATCAGATGGCCGATGCCTTAGCCATGTTGGCTCCGATGTATAAAGTCAATTTTTGGAATGAAGCTCCGAGAATTGTCCTTTCTCGTCTTGATAGACCTGCATTCGTCTTTGCGATCGAGGAAGCCTCCGATGGCAAGCCATGGTTCCATGACATCCAGACCTTCCTTATGACTAAGGAGTATCCTACGGGAGCGTCAACCCAGGATAAGAAGACTCTGAGGAGGCTATCTGGAAATTTTTATCTCAATCCTGATGGAGTTTTGTATAAAAGAAATCACGATCTCGTGCTACTCAGATGTGTAGATGAGAAAGAGGCGAGTATGCTCATGGAAGAAGTCCATGAAGGCACATTTGGTACGCACGCCGGCGGGCATGCTATGACAAGAAAGATCCTGAGAGCAGGATATTACTGGCTGACGATGGAGTCGGACTGCTTTAAATTCGCGAAGAGATGTCATAAATGCCAGATTTATGCTGATAAGATTCATGTGCCGCCATGCCCGTTGAATGTCATGTCCTCCCCGTGGTCGTTCTCCATGTGGGGCATCGACATGATAGGCAAGATCGAGCCCACTGCGTCTAACGGTCACCGCTTCATTCTAGTAGCTATCGATTACTTCACCAAGTGGGTGGAGGCAGCCTCATATGCTAATTTGACCAAGCAGGTGGTGGCTAAATTCATAAAGAGGGACATCATCTGTCGTTACGGAATTCCCGAGCGGATCATTACTGATAATGGTTCGAAAGTGAATAACAAGATGATGAAGGAGCTGTGCCAGAGTTTCAAGATTGAACACAACTCATCTCCTTACCGGCCGAAGATGAATGGCGCCGTTGAAGCGGCCAATAAAAACATCAAGAAGATTGTACAGAAGATGGTTGTGACCTACAAGGATTGACACGAGATGTTGCCATTTGCATTGCACGGTTACCGTACAACGGTACGTACATCAACCGGGGCAACTCCTTTATCCTTAGTGTACGGTATGGAAGTTGTCCTACCGTTAGAAGTGGAGATCCCTTCTTTGCGAGTCTTGGTTGACGTGAAACTCGATGAGGTAGAATGGATTAAGAACCGACTAAACCAACTCAGCCTGATGGACGAGAAGAGGTTAGCATTGATTGCATATGGTCGTTTGTACCAAAGCCGAATGAAGAAAGCCTATGACAAGAAGGTGCGTCCTAGAAGCTTTCAGACGGGTGATCTCGTCCTGAAGAAGATTCTTCCTCCACACTCCGATCACCAGGGCAAGTGGACTCCTAATTACGAAGGTCCGTACTTCGTCAGCAAGGTTTTCTCGGGAGGAGCCTTGTTGCTATCCACGATGGATGGCGAAGATTTTGCATCCCTGGTGAACGCGGACGCAGTTAAAAAATACTTTGCTTAAAGAATGACCCACTGGAAAGAAAAAGAGTATCCAGGCAAAAAGGGGCATCCCGGCGAACCATAAAAAAGGAAAAAGGTTCGGGAAAAAATTAGGGATATAAAGAAAAGAATGTACACCCGCAAAGTCGAAAACCCGGATGGGCGACTTTGGCAAAAAAGGGTATCCCGGTGAATTGAAAACCCAAAAGGGCGATTCAGGCAAAAGTTAGGGATTTGAAAAAGCAAATGACTGCGTTCCGCGTGTGGACTGTATTTGTTAGTGGTTTGGAAGACCTGAGGGCCGTTTATCTAAATCAATCTCTTCTGAAGCTGAAGCGTCGGAGAAATATCGAAGTCGAGTGGGTCATAGAGGGATCAACTCATGGTGTTCGTCTACACCTCGTTGCCGACATTTGTGTACATACTGATGTATATTTATGTTTTTATTTTTGCGCGGCTTCCTCATTCCAGGAGCTTGCATCTGTTGTAAAACATTTTTACCCATTCAGGGGTTCGTTATCAATAAAATGTATACTATTCAGCAATTATGTTTGTCTGTTTAGCATTTATCTGTTTTGTTTCCGAAAAAGAACGCCGATGTTTTTGAAAAAATGCGCATACATAAACTTACTGGCCTAGGCCACTGATTGTTGAAACAATGAATTACTTGAACATTGTCACAAGATGATAACCTTGATAGGTCCCTTTGAGAAGGGTATCTTGTCTGTTTGTTTGTGTTGCTGCAGGTGTAGCATATACCAGGCAGTACGCCGTAGGCATTGATATGTCTCCCCAAGCAGGATGATTCCTTCCTCTTCAGCAAATGTAGTCGCATCTCCCTGCGGAGCCAGAACATAAGACCAAGAGCATTGATATGTATCTCCCCAAGCAGAGAAGATTCTCTCCCCAATCAGAGGTATCCTGAGGGATCATCATTTCCCCAGCTGAGTCATACACTGAAGTAGGCAGCACTCGATAGTTCAGACTGAAGTCTCCAGCGGAATTGAGATTTCCCCACAGAGTTGTACTCTCCCCAGCGAGTAGGATGATTCCTTCTTCCCCAGCCGAGTTTGCAGTGCCCCAAGAGAGCCGAGTCCTTGGTAGCCGTTTGGGGCCATGATTGGTTTTCCCCAATAGAGTGTTGAACAGCTGATGCTGTATTTCCCCCACCGGAGTCGTTATCTTCAGGAAAGTTTTGTTGCGAATGTCGTGCAGTTTATTTCTGCGATCGATATTGTTCCCTCAACAGTTTGTGGTTTAAATGTCTAGTTGAGCGGGTTCAGGTTCTCGTAGAACTTTGTTTCCCTACAGCAGTCGGCTGAAGTTCGTTCCCCAGGCGGAATCCAATTGAGATTGGTGTGACTTCTTCTCCTCGACGGGATGATTCCTTCCTCCACCAGAGTGGTTCTTTCTCCTTGATAGGAGGATTCTCCCTTCAGCATTTATTTTGCTGACGGGGTCGTAGCATCTTGCATGATTGCATAGCATTTACCCTAAATGCGTATCATTTCCACCGTGTTGAGCATTACGCCATTGTCAAAGCATATGCATACGAAACATGAGCTAGGTCGTTACCGTTCTTGTTTTGCAGATGTTCCTCCGCAGAATGGTTTGCTCAAGATGATTCTTGAATTCCCCAGCGAAGTTGATGGCTTAAGATGATTCTTAAAATCCCCAGTGAAGTCGCCAGGGTTGATTGCTCGAGTTGATGCTTAGAGTCCCCGGCAGAGTGTTTGCGTAGGATGATTCCTGAAATCTCCAGCAGAGTTATTGGTTCAGGACGATTCTTGAAGTCTCTGGCGGAGTTACTTGTCCAAGATGATTCTTGAAGTCCTCAGCAGAGTTGATTCATCCAGAATGATTTCTGGGTCCTCGAAGCAGAGTTACGTGGTAGTTCTCCAGAATCCCCAGCGGAGATGAGTCATCCCCAGCAGGTTTTTGAACAGCGAAGTCGAAACTTCCCTTGAAGAGTTGATGATTGAAGTCTAACCGTATTAACGAAGCAGTTCTCTCAGCTGATGCGGAGTGCCTGATGGCAGAAGTTCGAATATCCTCAATTGGTTCATGATTGACCAAGAATTATATTCCCGACCTATTGACGAAGTTCGGCTGACGCCCAAAAATTTCTTTGAATGCCCGATGGCATGATTAACTTGATTGTTGACCTGATGAGTCCCGAGGAATCCTGATGCCTAACGGCATGATCGACCATGTATCACCGGTTACCGTGTGACCAATTCGCCAGCTAGTTGTCGCGCAGCTATCATGTTCAGTTTTGAAGATGTTCCTACCAACCAGAGTATCGTGTACCTATGCGGTTGGCAAATCACCAGTTACCGCGCAATCGGTGATCCCTTGATGATTTGAGGACGCAATGATATCAGATAAATCAGAGAATCATCCTGACGGAGATTCGGATCAGTATTTCTCCAGCTAGTTGCCGTGCAGCTAATATTTTAGTTTTCGAAGATTTGTTCCCATCAGAGTACCGTGTACTTATGCAGTTGGCAAATTTCCGAGTTTATTGGTATTCAACCGTCTTTTACCTTAATTGTTTGAGAGTCGTTCGCTTCTCACCCAGTCAGGTCCAAGCCGTTTGAATAGGGGCAGCTGTTGCACCCCAAAATTTGCTCGACTTTTCTTTACCTAGCTTATGTTTCATTTCATTCACATTAGCATTATCATTTGCATTTCATTGACATGTATGCAGGAGATCAAGAGGTATGATTACCAATCAAGGGATACACAAGACTATGAAGCTAGCTAAGAAACTTATTCAAGTGGTCAAGGGTTGATATCCTTGTCAGAGAAGTTAAAAGATCCTTAGAGAGAGTGATTGAAGCCAAGGGTGTAGGTCTCCTAACTTGAGAGTTGTGGGAAGCCATCAGATGATTCTGAGGCCATGAAGTTGGACATGAGGTCTTGAGAGAGATCATGAGAAGTTTTGAAGATCACTTTGAGGCCTAGACAGGTCATTGTGCAAGATTAAGAAGGCTCAGCCATGAATGGTGCAGCTAGGGTTTGACTGGGTCAACCCTAAGTCAACTGATGATTTGAACAAGGTTGAGACCTAATTCAAAGGCCATGTGATCATGGATTGATGCATTGAGATTCCATAAGGATGATTCCAAGGTCAACTCATCATGATTGAAGAGTTTGAGAAGTTTCAAGCTAGGGTTTCCAAGGCTTGACTGTGTAAAACCCCCTAGTTTGACCCCTATCTCCAAGGCAGTTTAGCTCAAGATGTGATTGTCATCTCATCTTTCCCCCAACATGAATGTTGTAGAGAATGATCTTAGATTTAATTTGAGTGCTAGAAGTCCTTGATAGGATTTGTAGAACTCAAGTTATGACTTTGACAAGTTATAGGTCATCTGAGGTATGTGAATTTGGAGGCTTGAAAGTTGTCCAACTTGCATGAAACGTTTGCCCTAGAAGGATAATTCCTATGAACTTTTGGTGAAAATGAATGTTGTTCCTTATCCTCTTATCTTTCTAGAGAGTACTAGAAGTCCTTGATAGGATTTGTAGAACTCAAGTTATGGCTTTGACAAGTCAAGGGCATTTTGGTCATTTGGAGATTATAGGTCATTTCAACCATAAGGCCATAACTCCTATTTCCAAGAGGTCATGAGAGGTTGGAATTGCTTGTAGCTCAAAGTTGCAAAAATGTCCTAAAATAAAGGTAATTTTCAAATGAACCAAAGATGGAAATTGGTATTTTTGATCTACATGTCCAAACCAAGGCATGTAATATGTCATTTTGATTCTAAAACACATTTTAAGAACATTGGTTTTGCCACAATTTTGAATTGAAGTTTAATTTGTGGACTTTCTTTGAAAAGTAGTTACTTACATCCTAAGTAACATTTGCCAAACCAAAATTCAAGGCATGACCAAGGCTTCTTTCAATCCAAATACATCCAAAATACCATTAGGGGAGAAATTGGAAGGGAATGAGGGTGAGTACAAGCTGCTAGCAGAATTGTGCATACCATGGTATGAGATTGAAATCTTCATGACATGAGAAATTGAATTTCTCATTAAAAGGATCTAGAGATTTCTAGATCATACCTACATGTCCTATATATTGAATAGAGAGGATCCAAGGCCAAGGTTGGTGATGATTGAAGGAGAGAGTAGAGATTGAGATTGAAAACTCATTGCTTGCAACTGAATTCAGTTATACATTTCCATTCACTTTCCATCCATTTTCTTGATTGCAATCTCTTCCATGGAGGCTAGTGAATGATTCCAGATCATAATCAAGGCAAATTCATGGCTGATTGGTGTCTTGATCTCAGATTTTGTCACCTGCAACTCAGAGTTGGTTCCAAGAATCCAGAGCATTTCCATCCATTTCATTGCATACAGAAGCTTGGAATTGATTCATTGAAGGAGTCTGGAGCATTTGAGAGCTTGATTTGAAGGATTACTACTTCTGTGCACACGAAATTTTCAGGTTAGTAACTTTCAATCTCCAACTTGAATTAGTTAGAATTAAGAGGAATTAGGATGTTAGATGCATTGTGGATTGATGTAGGAAGGTTTTCAGATCATTAATTTGAGAGTTAGTGACCAATTAGGGTTGTTACCATTTTCAGGTGAGATGTGGTTCTTGCGAATCTTGAGGTTTCAGAGTGAATTAAGGGCATGAATGGAATCCTTGTGAGATTTGGGACAAGTTTCATTAAGGAATCGTGGCCAATGGGGGATTCTATGGCAAGCTAGGGTTGTAAGATGACGACCAGAGAATGTCACCGGCGGTGACTTTGGGCGCGCAGGTGGCCTAAGTTTCAGAAGTTTAAATTGGGGAAGATGACTTGATAGCCATCAGATTGTGGTTTGACTTGGACCAAAGACTCCATCCAACGGCCACGCGTGCATGAAATTTGTGAAGCATTTCTGAACTAAATGAAACGCTGCGTTTCATTAATCAGTTGTTTTTGGGCTTAAGAATCCAAGTGCTAATCACCCCCCCCCCCCCTTTGTGGCCCAACCCTGAATTGAACTGGATTTTATTGCTACCTGCACCACGCATTTGTCATTTTATGTTGATTTTCATTTTATTTTTTCATTTTATTCATGGTTCTTGATTAATTCATAAAAAATGGAAAAATGATTCAATTAATCCCATTCTTTTTGCATTGGATTCATGATAGGATCTAGTATTTTTTAGATAAAAAATATTATTATTTCTTGCATTTTATGATTTTATGGGATTTTTTACATTTTAATTCATATTAAAATAATTATGTTTGATGCTTGATATTGTTGAATTTGGTTTGATCATGTGATGATGATTTTTACCCTGATTTTTTGTATGTAGCTAGCATAGATATGCATGCTCCCCCTAGGTTTTTCTCACATTTTTGTGATGAATATAAGTGGTAGTTTTATGTTGAAACTTTAAGAGCTCCATTTTTAGGGTTTATGGTTGATACCTTGTGATTTAGGTTTTATTTTTAGGACTTGGGGGATGATTCAACCTCTGATTTTTGTAGGGTAGATTTATTATTGAATTAAGGTCCCTTAGGAATTTTTGTAGGAATTTCCAATGTGGTTTTCTATTTTGTTTGATTTTAGTTTAGATGTTAGTTTTAGATGATTCTAATGCACCAATTCAACTAGAATGACTTCTTTAGTTCCCTTAGATTAGGGTTTTGTCTCTCTTGCTCTTGGGTGATGTTAGAGACAAGCTTGGGCTACCATGGATTGCTTGAAGAAGCTTGGATGTGAAGATCTCCCCTTCTTTTGGTGTAGTGTTGATTAGGTGTTAAGATTAGGGTTTGTAGGCAGAGCATCTAGATAGATTCTCTTCCTTCATAAACATGGAAGATGTTGATCACTTACATTCTTCCCTATGATGTAAGGTCCCCTTGTAAAGGCCTCATCCCTCCTTTGGTAGGATGTGTGGCTCTTTACAAGCCGGTAGAACCTTTGAGGGTCCATTGCTCTGATGATGGGATGCTTAGTGGTGACCTTTGGTCTTCACTCTGTTGTCAATCACCCAACCCTGCTCTTGTTAGATGAATCTTCCTCCCTTGCTAGAGGATGGAGTTCCTTGCTTGAAGAGCTTGAAGGATGCCAAGTTGATACTTCTTTGTGTTTAAAGACTACCCTCAGGAGCTGAAGCTTGTAGATGAAGAGGACCAAGTTGATACTTGTAAAGAGGAGAGAGCTGAAGCTTGAAGACCAAGAAGAACAAGTTGACACTTGTGATGAAGATCCAATTGAGATTGAGTGAAGAGCTGAGGCTTGAGGAATAAAGGATAAGTTGATACTTATGCTGATGCACTGAGAGTCTGAGGGAGCCAAGTTGATACTTGATCTTAGGGTTGAGGCCTGAAAGTGGAATTTACTGAAGAGCTGAAGCTTGAGGAGGAGAGAATAAGTTGATACTTATGAATGAGGTATTGAAAGCTTGAAGAAGCAAGTTGATACTTGCTATTGAAGATGATAGCCTTGAAGGGTGGTTGAGGACTGATGACTGGACTGCTGTCAGAAGGTTTCTTTGCTGTAAGGTTGTAGGAGTGGATGATCTGCTTTCTTTGACTGTCTGTTTTCTTTCTGTGCAACTGTATCGATGTGACTTGTTTGATTTGCTTGATGCATTAGAATAAGTTCATATCTAGGTTGACTTGAACTAGGAGCATGATTGCACTAGAGGTTGAGTTGTTCCCTCTGCTTGTATTTTTACTGTATGGCTTTGCTTGCGGGTATTCGGTAGAGCCCTGCTCCCTTGCCCATGTGGTTTGTGTGTGATTGATAGCATGTTATTTCTTCTGTATGAGTGCAGCTAGTGTATCTTGCTTGACAACATGTTATTTCTTCTGTATGAGTGCAGCTATTGTATCTTGCTTGACAACATGTTATTTCTTCTGTATGATTGCAGTTATTCATATCTGGCTTGAGGTTGAGATGAGCTTGTGGAGGCTGATGCCCCACACACATTTCCTCCCTCACTTGCATTGCATGCATTTTATAGTCGTTTACTGTTTACTGTTTCAGCTGATGTTTTATCTGTTTATCATTGACATGATCCCCTAGGAATCTCACTTCCTTTGATAAGGAAGTGATGATAGAACTTTAGGTTGAAACCTATGCATGATAACTTCTAGGAGTTCCCTGTTTCAAACCTCAACCATAGGATGAATCCTTGGCATGACAATGTTAGGACTTGATAGTCTCCCCTTAGTTGAACCTGTTCGTTCTCTCTTCTCATCTCAAAACAAATCAAAATACAGTAATAAAGGTTAATTGATGTCGTACGCTACGAGCCTTAAGCTATCTGAGAAAGGGTTGTCGGAAAGTTTCTTTTCGACAACTTGGATGTTTAGTATGGCACCCTTTGGGTGACATGCGACGCATTCACTCTCAGGTCATAGTCTCTAGTGCGATATTGGTTGCAAACATCCATAAAAAACAGTTCTTCCGTAAAAGACAGAAAACAAACTTCAAACCTTTTTGCCCCGTGGGCCCATAAGTCAAAGGAAGCTTTTCTGAAGAAAAGAGTGTCGTTAACTCCCAGTTCTACTGCAAACGGTAACGCCTGAGCCTCCAAAGGTCAAGCTGCGTACACCAAACTGCTAGAACTGTTTGTTAACGCTACTCGATAAAACAAATGAATCTGAATTCCCGTAATCCGTATTATCCCAAACTACGTAAGCTCTGATCTCTCAAGCCTGTTGAGAGTACGTAGGCACAATACTGACGTATTGGCGAGCCACCTTCCCCGTAACCCGTAGTTAGCCGAACTACGTAGACTCTGATTTCTCATTCTCTGATGAGAATACGTAGGCATAAAGTGCGACGCTTTGCCGAGTCATTTTCTTTTCTATTCAGACCAGCCTTGATAGGTAGATAGTAAAACCAACCCGTCAGATAAACACAACAAGCATGGATCCCATCGAGTACGATGGACGTGAGGGGTGCTAATACCTTCCCCTTGCGTAACCGACTCCCGAACCCAGACAAAGGTTGCGATGACCTTGTCTTATACCTTTTCGTCAGGTTTTTCCGATCGTTTCCTTTCCCGCTCTGAGGGATAAATAACGAAAGGTGGCGACTCTTCTGTTTTGCCGGCACCTTATTTTCGCGGTAGCGACAGGGTGCTAATACCTTCCCCTTGTGTAACTGACTCCCGAACCCAGACAATGGTTGCGATGACCTTGTCTTATACCTTTTCGTCAGGTTTATCTGATCGTTTCCTTTCCCATTATGAGGGATAAATAACGAAAGGTGGCGACTCTTCTGTTTTGTCGGCACCTTATTTTCGCGGTAGCGACACCAGGTTAGTCAGCTGTAAATAGATTTTCAAAGTTAAGGAAGGAATCGAAGGAGTGGCGTCGAAGAGATACCAGTCAAGATTGGTTACTAGGGGGTTCATTCAGAAAGAAGGTATTGACTTTAATGATGTGTTCTCTCATGTTGTGAAGCACAGATCCATTCGAATGTTGCTTGCCATAGTGGCACAGTTCGATCTTGGACTAGAACAGATGGATGTGAATATTGGGTTCTTGTATTGTTACTTAGATGAAACAATCCTGATGACGCAACCTAAAGGGTATGTCGAAAAAGGGAAGGAATATTATGTGTGCAAGCTGAATAGATCCTTATATAGATTGAAACAATCTCCTCAATAGTGGAATAGGATATTCGACAAGTTCATGGCATGCATAAGTTTCATTAGAAGTCATTTCGACCACTGTGTTTACTTCAGATTTCGACCGGGTAATTCATTTGTTATTTTGTTGCTCTATGTGGATGATATTATAATAGCAAGTAACAATGTCGAATAGGTAATAAGGGTGAAGGCTGAACTCAATAAGGATTTCGACATGAAGGATCTGAGAGTTGCGTTCAGGATTCTTAGGATTGACATCGGAAGAGATAGAAAGCAGTCAAGATTATGCTTATAGGCATACCTACTGAAGATTCTCGAAAAGTATGGTATGTTGAATTTAAAGCCTGTTGTGACTCCGATAAACCCTCAATTCAAGCTGAGTATAGATCAGTGTCCCAACACTAATGTTGAAAGAACTTATATGAATAGCATTCCATATGCTAACATAGTAGGTTCTTTGATGTATGCTATGGTCTGTACTAGACCCGACATAGCATATGCAGTAAGTCTTGTAAGCAGGTACGTGGGAATCCTGGAAAGGCTCACTAGCAAGCATTGAAGTGGATTCTAAGGTACATAAATGGGTCTCTGAATAGAGTCCTAATTTATGGTGGAGCCTTGGGTGAAGATAGTAAAGCAGCAATCTAAGGATATGTCGCCTCTGATTATGCAGGTTGTATGAATTCCAAAAAATCTATTTCTGGATATGTGTTCACTATGTTTGGGACAGCAATTAGTTGGAAAGCAACACTTCAGAAGGTCGTTGCCTTATCAACCAGTGAAGCGGAGTATATTGCCCTAACTGAAGTTGTGAAGGAAGCATTGTGTCTTGAAGGTTTTGCAAAGGATCTGAAACTTCAAGGTCGAGTTATCACTGTTAAATGTGATAGTCAAAGTGCAATACACCTGTCGAAGAATTCATCCTATAATGAGCGAACTAAGCACATTGATGTGAGGATGCATTTCGTCAGAGGGGTAATCGAGCATGGAGAAGTCCAAGTGCTGAAGGTTTTGAAAGATTATAATGTTGTTGATATGATCACCAAGACGTTGCCCAGTTGCAAGTTTTTCCACTGTATGCAATTGATAAAGCTGCATGAAGAAAGCTAGTTTCTTGATGTTATAGAGTTATATCCAAGGTGGAGATTTATGAGATGTTGGTCGAAGTCTAGTATGGTCAAAGGGTAGCTTCTGGTTCGACAGGAATTAAACATGAGGTCAAAGTATATATGTATGCTGTTGTCAGAGTAATGCGTGTTGTAGTCAAAGTTTAATCTAACATGCATTAGTCAATATTACTAGGGTTGTTAGCATGTTGAATTGGGCCTTGCTTGTAAGTCCAATTATTTAAGTTAGCTTGTACCTAAGTTTGTTTGTAATAGGTAATTGTTAAAAAGCCCATTAGGTTAGTGTGATATTTTTTCTTATAAATAGGATGCTAGTTTCTCAATCTTGGCATAAGGAAAAATAGGAAGATCAAATTTTAATTTAGAGAGAGAGAGAGATTATTTTGTTATTCTTGTATACTTGTAATCTTGTTTCTAAGAAAAAGGAAAGAATAGCATTTTATAACCAATCCTTGTTGTTCCTTATTGTTTTACCTTGGTTTCTTTATTAACCCTAACCTTGTGTGTTTCTTGATCATAAAGAAACCATTTATACTTTGTTTCAAGACATCTGATTCACAACAAAGAAATTAAAGAAAAATCAGAACCAATAAATCAAATTTGTTGGCGAACTTGCATCCACGCACAAGCCCACTCGCAGATCCACCTCCGGGCACCATCGCGAGCATCGCACATCTCCATCATCAGAACTGAGTTCATCGTAACCACCACGAGCTACGACGCGACCACCACACCCTTCTGTGATATATCCATCGCTCATACCGTGCGATGCGCCCCTCCACCATAACAGATCCGACATGCTCTCCAATCGCGCCACCATGAACCCTTTAGAATCGTTAAATGCTTTCACGACACCCGCGTCTTCCAGAAAACAGTTTCCTCCTTTCTTGGTTGATTTATTTTTTCCGTTGATATTGAATGATTAAAGAGAAAATAATGGTTGTTGGTTTGAAACAAATAGTAAGGAGATGTTTGTTTGGTTTGTTGTTAGTCTTTTTTTTTTAACAACCAAAAGGATATTTTATTGATGAGTCTGGCATAAGATATGCCAAATGGTACAATTTCCAGCTGAATAACTAATCTAATCCCACCCCCAAAACAAACAAACATATCAAGACTCAATAAACACGTAGCTGCCCAACCAGCCTTTACACTACAACAACTCCAAAGAACTGCTAAGAATCACAGAAATAAAAAACCAGCACAAAACAGCTAATGTAACACCCCACTTCCCAAATTAAAACAAAATACGATTAAATCAAATAAATATCAGAGTTTCCATTCCAAAAGTGGGATATCACATTCACAAATTCAACAAAACACTTCTTTATATGGTTTTCAAAATAAAGCAGCGGAAAATTATCATTAATATATCATTCGTGGCCATCCGCCAAAATACACAAAAATCATTCATCATTAAGGTTCACCAAAATACGATACGTCACAGGAATACAACAAATTTATCATAAAACAACTAAACTCCCAAGTCCCGTGTTACGTATCAGAGCATCCTAGGACTCGCCTCGCACAAAACTATCCAAGCTGGCTATGCACCTGGATTATTTGTACTTCAAAAGAAGCACAGACCACAATAACAACAGAGGCGTGAGAAAACATGATCAAAATTATTGGTAATAAAATACATGAATAAAAAGGCAATAAATGAACAAATCATCACCCCACCAACATCAAACAGGACCTACTGTCCAATCATCAACACAACATATCTTAATGCAAGAATGCAACCCAACACATGCATGCGGTACCGAATCATCATCACGGATGGACACTGGGCCATCAACCCTCCACAAGGGAGCACCTCACCATCACCGATGGAAACTGGGCCATAAACCCTCCACAAGGGAGCACATCATCACTGATGGACACTGGGCCATCATCCCTCCACAAAGGAGCACATCATCATTACCGATGGACATTGGGCCATCAACCCTCCACAATGGAGCACCTCATAAACATCATAAGAGAGTCTGGTTGAATCACTTACGCACCTCCTGAGACATGATTCAACCCTACCAAGACACCATGTTATGCACAACACCAAATGCACAACTCACAACATCAAGCACACTAAGTGCACATGATCCTACTGATCACATCACTATGCATCATATACATATTACATATATATGTTTTACCCACCAATTAATCATGTCAATTAAATTCAATATTTCATAATTCACCTTTCCACATCAAGTATACTCTTTTTACCCTTAAACAACATCTCTCGATCTATCACAACCCAAGGAATCCTACAAAATGAATCACAAGGCAAAACAGCACAAAAATCACATTCTGTCACGCTCGCTGGCTCACTGGCCTAGCGAGGCCTCAGCGAACGCTCGCTGCCTCATTCGCCTAACGAACCTGCTAGCGAGTGCAGACAGTGGCTACTGAAAGTGTTCCCTACCTAAATCGCCTAGCGAATTCCTAGTGAATTCTTGCTACTAGCTCGCTCAGCGAAGGTGCTGGCGAATGTCTGCGATTCTACAAAATCCTCACTGTTCAGAAATTTATCAGAAGCTCAAAAATCGTCTGATTCTCACCACACCAGTCCCAATAGTCTTAGCCTAGTATTCTACGACTAAACCACATTGTTTATTCCAGACCTTACCCAATAAAACACCAACTCTACCGATTAAATCATTTTCGACCTAAACGGTAAACTACTCAGAACACCCAACAATCCCTACCTAGTCACATGCAAGGCTGGAATAACAGAGTTTCACCAATTCCTAACAACATAAACACAATTCATCCATGGAAACAACAATCAGAACACAACAGCATCTTAATCATAATCATCAAATCCCTATTGGGGTTAAGGAATCCCCAACTACCCCATTCATGCAATTACCAATTTTAACCCGTTTCTCCCCCCTTACCTCGACTAATTGCTTCGATCGATGAAAACTCTCCAGAATCCGACAGCCTTGGCCTTCTTCTGTTAGAACACAGATTGGTTCTTAATAATATCTCTATGTTTTGATGATAACTATTATGAAATTTTTTAATTAAGAATTGTAGACTCTAAAATGTGCTTAAGAATGTTTGCTGCAGATATTAAAGTAAATATCACTCCAGAAGCAAATCAGATCTGAACATAAGAAATATGCAAGGCTCTGAAGCATCAGAAGCATTCCTTAGAAGATTCTGAATGCTGCCATTAGAAGATTCTGAGCGTTGCCTCCAGAAGGATCTGAAGCAGAAGCTCCAGAAGAATCTGAAGCAAGTCAGAAGCATCTGAACCAATGAAGAATTCTGTATGAAGAGTTTTCAAGCATAGTTACTTCAGAAGACTCTGATAGTACCAACACTTCCAGTACTGAGGATCTGACTCAAAACTCTGCTCTGAACTTATACACGCTAAAAGCACACTTGCTGCAAAGACTCTGATTCAGCAAAACTTTGATCAACATCAGAAGGCTCTGATCAAATTAGACTCTGATGATTCTTGCTGAAAAATTAATGAAGAAGAATTCAAAGATTATGTCCATTGGAATATCCAAACGACTCTTTCCTTATTTATGCTAGACACAAGAACACAGACAAAAAGGATTTCTCTGTGCTTTCTTCTTCTAGGAAAGGTCACTTGATGTGAAGATAAAAAGGCTTAGACCTTTTGGTACACTCTTATCAACGTGAAAAACTCTTGAATCACTGTGCCTATAAAAACAAGTCTCCACTCATCTTCTTCAGTTGACGAATCACTTGAAAAGAATTCATTATCAAAGCTCTCATACAACTCATATATTATTGTTAGTATTAATTCTTTGTTCTTAATCTTAAGTGAAAAATCACAGTTGTGATAAAGCTTTATTAGAAGCATTTTAACACTTGTATTTGTTATTACATTTGATTGTAAGAAAACCTTAAGAAGATCCAGTTAGGATCAGTAGTTCTTGAGAAGACTTTGAACAATTGTTCTTAGTGCTTACTATTGTAATCAGTTGATTAAATAGTGGATTAAGTCTTTGTTTGAGAAAGGCAAATCACTCTAGAAAGGGTAGACTGGAGTAGTTGAGTTCAACGAACCAGGATAAAAATACTTGAGTTTTTACTTCTAAGTTTTTATCTACATACTTATTCAACCCCCCTTCTAAGTATTTTCTCACCTTCAGTTGGCATCAGAGCTCCGGTTCTGTGTGTGCTACCACTTCATAGTGACAGTAACGATCCAGTGAGAAAAACTTTGATATATATTTGGTTGTTACTATGGCTGATACTTCAATATCTAACATTAACAACAAATATGAAGAAAGGGACAGAATCAACACTAAACCCCCTATGTTTGATGGGGAGAAATTAGATTATTGGAAAGATAGGATTGAAATTTTTTTCCTTTGTTATGATGATGATTTATGGGATTTGGTCATAGATGGATATGTTCATCCCATTGATGGGAATGGCAAGAAAATAGATAGAAAATCTATGACAGAAGCCCAAAAGAAGGAATTTAGAAATCACAACAAGGCTAGAACAATATTGTTAAATGCAATATCTCACACTGAGTATGAAAAGATCACAAATAGAGAAACTGCATTTGACATGTTTGAGTCCTTAAAGATGAATCATGAGGGAAACTCTCAAGTCAAGGAAACAAAGGCTCTGGCTCTAATTTAGAAGTATGAAGCCTTCAAGATGGAAGAAGTTGAATCTGTTGAAGCTATGTTCTCCAGATTTCAAATACTTACAGCTGGACTAAAGGTTCTGGATAAAGGATACTCTACTGCTGACCATGTGAAAAAGATCATCAGAAGCTTACCTACCAGATGGAGACCTATGATGACTGCGCTGAAAATGGCTAAAGATATGAACAAGATCTCCTTGGAGGAACTAATCAGTTCACTAAGGAGTCATGAAATTCAACTTGAGGAAGATGAACCTCAAAAGAAAGGTAAGTCAATTGCTTTAAAATCTAATAAATCTGCTAAAGCATTGTAGGTAATAGAGGAAAGCTCTGAAGAATCCTCATTTGAAGATGAAGATGAACTATCCATGCTGTTCAAAAGAATAAACAAACTCTGGAAGCATATAGGAAAGAAGTTCAGAAACTTCAGGAAGCCTGACCAAAGAAAAGAATCTTCTGGACACAGAAGATCTGGCAAAAAGGAGGTTGTCTGCTATAAATGTAAAGAACCTGGGCATTACAAAAATGAATGTCCAAAGTTGTTGAAAGAAAAGCCTAAAAGAAAATCTGATAAGAAGAAGAAGGTTCTAATGGCCACCTGGATGATTCAGATACATCTGAATCTGAATCTGAGTCAGAAGAGGAATGTGCCAATGTAGCATTGATGGCAGACATAGAAGATCAGGAGGAAGGAATTTCAGGATCTGAATCTGACTTTGACGCTGAAGAGGTAATGGCTAAACTCACTAAAGATGAACTTATCAAAGTGTTATCAGAAGTTCTGAAGAGCTATAACAATATTAAGCTCAAATACAAGAAGCGTTAAAGCAATCTTGTATCTGAGAATAATATTCTCAAATCAGAAGTAGCTGAGCTAAATGAAAAGAACTTAAGATTGAAAAATGATTCTGAATTAGCTCAACAAGACTCTAATTCTGAAACTGAGTCTGAATGCAAAAATATTTTAGAAAAATATGATTACAGCTTTCAGAAGTTTCTTGCTAAAAGCATAGACAGAAGCAAAATGGCTTCTATGATCTATGGAGTTAGCAGAAATAACAGAAAAAGAATTGGATATAAATCTTCCTCTGGAAAGGATTTAATTCCAAAACCTGTTGATAAAATTATCATCAAGAAAACTCCTTTATATTCCCACTTTAAATTTGGTCACTTGAATGATATTGAACACACTCGTTCTTAAAAGAACATTCATGTGTTTAAATCTAAGGCTAGTCAGAATAAACCTTATGTTGAAAAACAGAAGTTTAGACAAACCTTCAGAACAACTAACCCAAAAGGACCCAAGAAGATCTGGGTACCTAAAAGTAAAATAATTCCTGTTGCAGATGTTCTTAGCAGCAAGGTCAGGACGCCAATCATGGTACCTGGACTCTGGATGCTCGTGACACATGACAGGAGAAAGGTCTATGTTCCAAAGTCTGGAGCTTAGATCTGGAGGTGATGTGAAATTTGGAGGGAATCAGAAGGGCAAGATCATTGGATCTAGCACTATTGGAAATGGTAAACTTCCCTCTATTACTAATGTTTTACTTGTAGAAGGATTAAAGCATAATCTATTGTCCATAAGTCAATTAAGTGACAATGGTTATGACATAACCTTTAATCAAAAATGTTGTAGAGCTATTAGTCAAAAGGATGGCTCAATCCTATTTAGTGGAAAGAGGAAGAACAACATTTATAAAATAAACCTTTTAGAACTTAAGGTACAGAATGTTAAATGTCTCTTGTCTGTTAATGAGGAGCAATGGGTCTGGCACAAAAGATTTGGGCATATTAATATGAGACGTATATCTCAGATTAATAAACTTAATCTTGTCAGAGGACTTCCTAATCTGAAGTTCACTTCATATGCTCTTTGTGAAGCATGTCAAAAAGGGAAGTTTTCAAAATCATCTTTTAAATCAAAAAATGTTGTTTCTACTTCCAGACCACTAGAATTACTTCATGTTGATTTGTTTGGACCAGTGAAAACTGCATCCATCAGAGGCAAGAAGTATGGATTAGTCATTGTTGATGACTATAGTAGATGGACATGGGTAAAGTTCTTAAAACACAAGGATGAGTCACATTCTGTGTTTTTTGACTTTTGCAAACAAGTCCAGAATGAAAAAGATTTCAAAATTATAAAAGTCAGAAGTGATCATGGTGGTGAATTTGAAAACAAATATTTTGAAAAATATTTTAATGAAAATGGCATTGCTCATGATTTTTCCTGTCCTAGAACTCCACAACAAAATGGAGTTGTAGAGAGGAAAAATAGAACTCTGCAAGAAATGGCCAGAACCATGATCAATGAGACTAATCTGGCAAAGCACTTTTGGGCAGAAGCAATCAACACAGCCTGTTACATTCAGAACAGAGTGTCTGTAAGACCTCTTCTGGAAAAGACTCCCTATGAACTGTGGAAGAACAGAAAGCCCAACATTTCATATTTTCATCCTTTTGGATGTATTTGCTATATGTTGAATACTAAAGAAAATCTGAATAAGTTTGATTCTGAAGCACAAAAGTGTTTCATGCTTGGGTATTCTGAACGCTCTAAAGGCTACAGAGTATACAATACTGAGACACAGATTGTGGAAGAATCTATTCATGTTAGATTTGATGATAAGCTTGGCATTAAAAAGCCAAAGCAGTTTGAAAACTCTGCAGATAGAGAAGTAGTCTTCACAGACTCTGAAGGCTCAGAGGCAGACAAAGCTCAAGTGAAGGAACCAGAAGTAACGCCAGATGCAATTCCTTTGACTTCTCAAATGAACAACTTAAACATTTCTGAAGAATCAACTGTTAGAGGATCATCTTCCAGAATCAAAGCTTCTCATCCAGAGAATGTTATCATTGGAAAGAAGGATGACCCTATCAGAACAAGATCCTTCCTCAGATCATCTGAAGCATCATTATTTGGACTGGTGTCAATAATTGAACCAACTTCTGTAGATGAAGCTCTTCAAGACAATGATTGGATTATTGCCATGCAAGAAGAGCTAAATCAGTTCACCAGAAATGATGTGTGGGATTTAGTTCCAAGACCAAAAGGATTCAACATAATTGGAACTAAATGGGTCTTCAGAAATAAGCTTAATGAGAAAGGATAAGTTGAAATAAATAAGGCAAGGCTTATTGCTCAAGGGTACAGTCAGCAAGAAGGTATTGATTACACTGAAACTTATGCTCCAGTGGCAAGGTTAGAATCTATACGCCTTCTTATTTCATTCGCTGCACAATATAACATCACTCTATATCAGATGGATGTTAAAAGTGCCTTTCTAAATGGTATTATAGAAGAAGAAGTTTATGTTCACCAGCCTCCTAGTTTTGAGAGTGAAAAATTCCCAGAACACGTTTTCAAACTAAAGAAATCTCTGTATGGTTTAAAACAAGCTCCCAGAGCTTGGTATGAGAGATTAAGCAATTTTCTTCTGGAGAAAATTTTCATCAGAGGCAAAGTGGACACAACACTCTTTTGTAAATCATTTAAGAAAGATCTTCTAATTTTTCAGATATATGTGGATGATATCATATTTGGATCTACCAATACTATGCTGGGAAAGGAGTTTGCTCAATGTATGCAGGCAGAATTTGAAATGAGCATGATGGGAGAATTGAGATTCTTTCTGGGAATTCAAGTCAACCAAACTCCAGAGTGCACTTACATTCATCAGACCAAATATGTTAAAGAACTTTTGAAGAAATTTAACATGACTGATAGTAAGATGGCAAAGACTCCCATGCATCCAACTAGTTCACTAGGCAAGGAAGAGGCAAGTAAGAAAGTAGATCAGAAACTCTACAGAGGTATGATAGGATCTCTTCTCTACTTAACTGCTTCTAGGCCTGACATTTTGTTCAGTGTATGCTTGTGTGCTAGATTCCAATCAGATCCTAGAGAATCACACTTAACAGTTGTTAAGAGGATTCTAAGGTATCTGAAAGGTACTTCTAATGTGGGTTTGTGTTACAAAAAATCTGATGATTTCAAATTAGTTGGATTATGTGATGCTGACTACGCTGGAGACAGAGTGGAAAGAAAAAGTACTTCTGGAAGTTGTCAATTTCTAGGAAGAAATCTAATCTCTTGGTACAACAAGAAGCAACTCACAATTGCACTATCAACTACAGAGGCAGAATATATTGCTGCTGCTGGATGTAGCACGCAGATGCTCTGGATGAAAAGTCAGTTAGAAGACTATCAGATATTTGAAAGTAACATTTCTATATTCTGTGATAATACTTCTGCTATATGTTTGTCTAAAAACCCCATTTTACACTCTAAGGCAAAACATATAGAAATTAAGCATCATTTCATCAGAGACTATGTTCAGAAGGGAATTATAAACTTAGCCTTTGTTGATACAGATCATCAATGGGCAGATATTTTCACAAAACCCCTTGTTGAAGATAGATTCAAATTTATTCTGAAAAATATTGGTATGGATTTATGTCCAGAATAATATTTGTCAGAAGCAAATTTTACAGATGATAAATGTTTATCACTCTGAAGTATTTCATTCTGTTGCTTATTAGATTTATGTTTATTTGTGTGTATCTGAACTAACCAATCTCAGAGGATCTGAACGTTGGTTAACGTTTCATTTCTCAAGAGAATTCAGAAGCACATGCAAGCAAACACGTGTCACTCTAAATCTGCAAAGATGGCGTGTACACTACTGAAGAGACGTTTGAGGTATGGTTTGAATAGTGAAAATCTTGATTTTCCCCCCAATTTGTCAGAATCAATTAATGCTTGAAATGATTTTTATTCTTTTTCATTAACTGACATTAATTGCTATGTGTGAACGTGCTTTGATTGTCTATTTGTATGCCTAATTGTTTTCTATAAATACCACATTCCTCACCACTTTCACACTTTTCACAACTCAAGCAAGTTTATGCATTTCTGTCTTCTTTTCTCTCTTCACAAAAACCCTAAACCCTTGTCAAAATCATCTTCAATGGCAACCTCATCTTCTACAGCAGCACAGTTTCAATCAACCATGGCTGCAGTTACTTCTGCAAATATGGGTGTGATTCCATACACGACACCTAAAAGGACTTTGTTAACTCCTGTTGACAGACTTGAAGTTCTCTGTGAATCAATGGTGGAATTTGATTCATTAGCTGAAAATGGATTTGAATTTCGTTCAATAGTTGATGCTCAAGGCTGGGTAAAATACTTTGACAGATTATTTGGACCAGTTTACCCTCATCTGGTGAAAGAATTCTGGATCCATGCTTATGTATACCCCAAATTCATCTTGTCTTCTGTTCTGGGTAAGGAGATTATAATTACAGAAGATCTAATCAGGAAACTCATAGGATATGAGGAGACTGATGGAGTATCTCATCTGCCAGCTGGGCGTGTAGACATGGAAGAAGTTTATGAGGAAGTCATGACTGCTGGACAGGCCTCTAACAAGTTTAAAGATCTGAAGCCTGACTACAAGATCTGGGCAAAGATTTTCATGGGATGCATTCATCACAGAAAATCTACAAACTCTCCAGATTACGTGAACAATGAACAACTCTACTTCATGTACTGTTTAAGTCAGAGCACCAAGGTATATCTTCTTTACATTTTGTTCATGCACTTATGGAATCATATTAATGCTTCAAGAGAATCTGTAAAAGATAAGGGTCAGAAGATCAGAACATGGATTCCCTTTGGAAGGTTAATTTCAAATATTCTGACAGAAAATGGACTAGTGACTGCTCTGTATGCTGCTGGAGTCAAGGAGGAACTTGAATCTATTGTTGGGAAACCTCTGAATGCCAAGAGTCTTCAGAGACTAAAATTTGTAGAGGAACTCACATCAGCACCCAAGAAGCTGAATATCTCTGAACTTAGTCAGAAGCGAATCCCAGTTGAAGACTACCCACTGTTCTATGCTGAAGAACCAAGGGAAATAATTATAAGGTATATTGATTCTTGCAAGGCAGATGGAACCCCAGTTCCTGCAGATATTCTGAAAAGAGCAAGGGAACCAATGCCTGATGGAGGAAATGAGAACACAAGGAAAAGAGGTCAATCAGAAGCAGAAGCAGTGGGTGTTCAGAAGAAGCCCAAAGTTGCTGACAAGCCTCAGAAGCTGATCAAGAGGAAAGCATCTGGAGACGCTCCCTCTGTTCCCACAAAGTGTATCAAGATTAAAGGTACCAAATCTTCTGTATCCTCTTTCAATAATATTGTTTTAAATGACTCAACATTCAAGTCTATTCCAAAACCACCTCCTACTCAGAAACAATCTGTCCCTGCTCCATCTCATATCTCTGTTCCTTCCCCACAAAAATCATTTGATCCTGTTTCCATCACTCCTATAAAACCTTCTACTAATCAATCATCTGCACCAACACCAACAACAACAAAACCAGCAAATCAAACTCCACCACCTATAACAAAACCAACAGAACAATCTGAACAACAACAACAACAACCAGAAAAACAATCTGAACAACAACAACAACCAGAAAAACAATCTGAACAACAATAACAACAACCAGAAAAACAATCACAACCAGAAAAACCTCAATCAAACAGATCTGAACCTATTGCATCTGCACAAGTTCTTTCTGAACCTATACAATCTAATCAAGTGGCATCTGATCCACCTACATCTGATCCACCTACATCTTCTCCACCTACATCAGAACCACCTACATCTGCACCTCCATCAAAACTTTCTGAGAATCCATCAGAATCAACCAACCCATCTGAAACCAATATCCCTGAGACAGAGTTTCTAAACGTTACACCTCTCAAAACTGTTTTTGAAGTGTCCCCCACGTCTTACACTCCAACCACATCCTCAAATTCATCAGAATCTGATATACACCCAGATTTTATGATATCTCCCTCTCACAGAAATTCTGAAGTAAACCAACCAGAACCACCTGTTTCTTCTGAAATTCTCATTCCCAATCCTACCTCAACACCTAAGCCAAGGACATCTGAGTGGGTACCCTCTGCTTCGTGTAAACTGTTTTCATCTAACAAACTTCCCTCTGATTTCAAATTCAAAATTTTCTACACCAGAATTGAACCATCTGACACTATCACTCCTTTTAAACCCAAACTTACCATCATTCTACCATCTGTTCTTTAAACGTATATTAAAGAACTGCCAGAAGTGATTTCATCAGAACCTATTTTATCTGATAAATCTGCATTCACTCCTTACTCTGATACCCCATTTGATGTTGTTTCCTAGGCATCAAATGCAAAACCATATCTGTTGAATACTTTAACCAGATCAAAACCTGACAATTCATCTGATATTCCATTCATACCATTCTACCCTCGTCCTCTGATCACCATTCAAAAATCCATCTTTCCACCTTCTCCCCAACCCAAGCCAATCACATTGGAAACTTTTCTAAACCCAAAACCTAGGCTGAATGTTGATCATTTATTTACAAGTTTTTTTGAAAGAAATAGAGATGTATTTAGGCTCTGTTCAGAGGAAGTGTTCATCAACAATGGATGCAAATGAATCTGATGCCATTTGGAATGGCTTCATAAACAGATTCAATACTGTAGCATCAAATCTGAAGAACGTCTGTTCTGATGATGCGAAGCTCAGATTTGCTGAAACCTCTAGAAGTTTGTTCTGAACTGTTAAAAGATCTACACCATTGCTTCTTAAGGATGCTCCTTCATCATTTGAAGTCTGTGATATAGAAGTAGACGCTGAATATGCATCTGAAGACAACTCTTTGGCTATGACTCTGGCAGAACATCCCTCTGGATCTGCTGCTCCTAACTCCAAAGCCCCTATGCAAATTGACTTTGTTCATGCTTCAGAATATGTCCCACCTTCTTCATCTGAGATCAAGAAAGATAATCCAGATCTTGAAGATAAGATTGGAGTTCTGGAAGCTGGTCAATCAGAAATTAGGTCATGGATGGCTAAGCAAGATAAGAAGTCTGAAGACATGGCTCAGTGGATGTCCAAACAAGATCAGAAGAATGAAACCATGGCTAAGTGGATGTCAAAACAAGAACAGTCCTCTTCTGAGATCACGGATCTGTTGAAGATGATTTTGTCAAAACAATCTTAGTTTATTTTTTTCTGATGTTTGCATCTGATGTTTGCACCTGTACTTGAATATTTTTTGATGTTTGTACTTTCTGCTCTGAATGAATGAATGTCTCAATGTTTTCTCTACATGATTTATCTCGTTTGTTTTTATTTTTATTTGTCTCTTGAAAGTTCTTACTTTTTTCTTATGACAAAAAAGGGGGAGAAAATAGATCTGAACTGTTTAATTAAACTTTACCAGAATGAAACTTCAGACATATCAATTTTATCTAACATAAAATCTGAGTGTTTCAGAACATTTGATATATCTGATATACTCTTTAAAAAGAAACTCAGTGACTTCCAGATCATATTCAATTTATCAGACTCTGTCTCTGAAATATGCAAGAAACTTTGACTCTCAAATGTTTAGAACAATCAAGCTCTAACTCTGAAAAATACTCAAGACAAAAAGGGAAGTTTCTATTCCTTATTAATATTTAATTCAGGGGGAGATTCATCATCTCAAGGGGAGTTATAATTATTCTCTTTTCAATTAAACAAAATTTCTGATGTTTTTGTCATCATCAAAAAGGGGGAGATTGTTAGAACACAGATTGTTCTTAATAATATCTCTATGTTTTGATGATAACTATTATGAAATTTTGTAATTAAGAATTATAGACTCTAAAATGTGCTTAAGAATGTTTGTTGCAGATATTAAAGTAAATATCACTCCAGAAGCAAATCAGATCTGAACATAAGAAATATGCAAGGCTCTGAAGCATCAGAAGCATTCCTTAGAAGATTTTGAACGCTGCCATCAGAAGAATCTGAAGCAAGTCAGAAGCATCTGAACCAATGAAGAATTCTGTATGAAGAGTTTTCAAGCATAGTTACTTCAGAAGACTCTGATAGTACCAACACTGCCAGTACTGAGGATCTGGCTCAAAACTCTGCTCTGAACTTATACACGCTAAAAGCACACTTGCTGCAAAGACTCTGATTCAGCAAAACTCTGATCAACATCAGAAGGCTTTGATCAAATTAGACTCTAATGATTCTTGCTGAAAAATTAATGAAGAAGAATTCAAAGATTATGTCCATTGGAATATCCAAACGACTCTTTCCTTATTTATGCTAGACACAAGAACACAGACAAAAAGGATTTCTCTGTGCTTTCTTCTTCTAGGAAAGGTCACTTGATGTGAAGACAAAAAGGCTCAGACCTTTTGGTACACTCTTATCAACGTGAAAAACTCTTGAATCACTGTGCCTATAAAAACAAGTCTCCACTCATCTTCTTCAGTTGACGAATCACTTGAAAAGAATTCATTATCAAAGCTCTCATACAACTCATATATTCTTGTTAGAATTAATTCTTTGTTCTTAATCTTAAGTGAAAAATAACAGTTGTGATAAAGCTTTATTAGAAGCATTTTAACACTTGTATTTGTTATTACATTTGATTGTAAGAAAACCTTAAGAAGATCCAGTTAGGATCAGTAGTTCTTGAGAAGACTTTGAACAGTTGTTCTTAGTGCTTACTATTGTAATCAGTTGATTAAATAGTGGATTAAGTCCTTGTTTGAGAAAGGCAAATCACTCTAGAAAGGGTGGACTGGAGTAGTTGAGTTCAACGAACCAGGATAAAAATACTTAAGTTTTTACTTCTAAGTTTTTATCTACATACTTATTCAACCCCCCTTCTAAGTATTTTCTCACCTTCATCTTCTTCTTCCTCTTGTTCTTGTTCTTCTTCCTCAATCTTCTCCCAAATAGATCGTGTTCTTCTTTTCCTTTCTTTCCCAACTCACTAATACCCCCTTAAAACACTTATTCCTCATTTCTTTTAATTCCAATAATAATTCCAATAATATTAATAATAATAATAATAATAATAATAATAATAATAATAATAATAATAATAATAATTATTATTATTATTATTATATTACTATTAATTATCAAATTATTATCATTATCAATTATTTTATATTAATATTAAAGGCCATAACTTCTTAAATAATCCCCACAAAAGATACGCCAAAATAAAATAACACTGGAAAGACTAAATAATTAAAATGGGTGTTACGGCTAACATATAAGAATGACAAGAAAATAGTAACATCCCCTAAATACCAACCAAAGACTAGAACTAAATAAACATTTAGCAGTTATCTATAATGAATAAACTATAGGCTCCAAAAAATACCACCTCAGGACAAAAATTGTTGCAGGCTAAATAACAATTCAGAATATACCCTCTAAAATAGAAACGGGAAAATAATTATTCTTGATGACTTCTACATCGAACCATGAGCAACTTATACATAGCAGCAGGCCAGAGTTATACTGATAAACCCTAGAACAACATATCAGTCAGTCATATAGCCTAGATAAGCTTTGGGGTTTAACCACCACATTGCATAATCGTCTTTTATCTTATTTGACTTCAATTTTAACCATCTCCAAGCGTTTATCATAGCTTCCTCGATCACCCGACCAATCTGCACTTCCTTGTTATGGAATATTTTATGATTTCAAGATTTCCAAATGCTTCATATACATGAGCACCATAATACCCAAAGCTTTAGGGATGATTCTTTTCCTCCACCTAGCATATTTTCAAATTGACACATATGTTGCCACCCTTCATTATGAAAATCCGTCGAAACTCTTAGCCAATTGTATATGTGACTCCACATACCTGCGAAACATTGGCACTCAAAAAATAAATGAGAAACCGTCACCTCCTTCTCGCACCCACCTACACATCTATTTTGACCTTGCGAAACTACTCCCCTCTTGATAATATTGTCTTTTGTCGCAGTCCTATTTTGAACCAACCTTCACACCAGACTAGATACTTTTAAAGGGATCGCCTTATCCCATATATTCACCCAATTCATTCTATTCTCTTCGGTAAACTCAGACATTAGGCAACTGTATATATATTTTACATAATATTCACTAAATTCCTCCACATTACCCACCTTTGTCAAGCATATCTCTCTCCATCAGCTAGAGGCATCGTTTTCCCCTATATGAAATCCTTCCACATCAGAATCGTACTTGTTAATAAGAGTAGAAAACCATATTCCCCTATTTTCTGTTTTGGTCCTCCATTACCATTTTTCTTAAAGAGTTGTGTTGAAAATATATAATCTCCTAATTCCCAGCCCTCCTTCCTCCATAGGTCTACACACCGTTTCCCACTTAACCTAGTTAATTTTGTTCCCACTCTCGCAACCCCCCGCAAGAATTGTCTAAACATGGATTCCAATTCAAAAATAATACATGTCAGGGCCTTGAAAAAGGAGAGAAAATATATTGAGATCACATGTAAGACCGATTTTAGAAGGACAATCCGACTTCCAATTGAAAGAAATTTGTTTTTTTTTCAATTGGAAAGTCTAGATTTCATCGTGTTTAGGACTCCTTTCCAAGTGACCGTTCTTTTTGCATTCACTCCGATTGGAAAGCCGAGGTACATGATAGGCATTGAACTTAAATCACAATCTAAAACCTTCGTAGCTTCTAAAATCCATTCTTGAGTGACGCTAATTCTCGACAACTTGTTTTTCTTCAAATTTACCCTCAAACCGGACATTAATTCAAACAACATCATAATCCTCTTAATTGTTCTAATGTTTATCCAGGATTTCTTGCTTATTACCATAGTATCGTCCGCATACTGAAGATGTGTAAATCTTTCATTTCCTTCCTCGAATTTGTAACCTTTGAATTTATCCAACTATATTGCCTTTTTCAGTAGCAAGTTGAAGACTTCTGCCACAATTAAGAATAAAAATGGTGATAGAGGATCACCTTGCTTAAGGCCACGACCCATCTTGAATTCTTTTGTTGGGCTTCCATTAATAAATACTGACATGTTCGAGGAGTTTAAACATTCAAAGATTCAATTTCTCGATTTTGATGGAAAGTCCATTTTTTTCATCAAGTATGTTAGAAAGCCCCAATCTACTCAGTCATATGTCTTTTTGAAGTCCACCTTGAAAAGCACCACTTTCTTCTTCTTTCTCCTGGCCTCGTCTACTATTTTGTTGCCACCAAAATCCAATCCAGAATCTGTTGCCTATGATAAATGTTGATTGCGTTTTTGAAATGATTTTGTCTAACACCTTCTTCAGCCTATTTTCTAAAACCTTTGAAATATTATATATACATCCTACTAGTGTAATAGGTCTAAAATTTGTGACCTTTGATGTGTTTTTTCTCTTGGATATCAAGACCATGAATCCAAAATTTTCCCCCCTCACTATCTTCCCATTAGAATGGAATCCAACCATCATCTTTAGGAAATCTCTTTTGATCAAGTCCCAATACTCTATTAAAAAATAAAAATTAACTCCATCCGGTCCAGGACATTTTGAACTATCGCATTTCCAAACCGTGTCCCTAACTTCCTTTTCCGAAAAATCCATAACTAAACTCTCCTTATCCGCTACTTCTAGTTTTGTAAATTCCATGTTCTCCAGTCTCACACTTGCTTCCCTTCTCTCGAACCTCTTCTTGAAATGACAATATATTGCTTTCTTTATATCTGTCACTTCTTTCACTGATCTTCCTTCCACTTCTAAGGCTAGGATTTCATTCTTCTTTCTTCTCCTATTGATACAACCGTGAAAGTACTTTGTATTTGCGTCTCCTTCTTGCAACCACCTGTTTCGGGATCTTTGACATTGTATACCACTGTTTAGGTTGGACAATTTATGTAAATCTGCCCAAACCTCACGTTTACACTTCAACTCTGCTCAAGTCAATTTCTCCACCTCACTTTTCAATTCTATCTGGTTGAATACTTCTTTAGCCCATTTGATTTTCCTGTCCAAATTTTGTGTATGGTTTTTGTGCCATTCTTTGAGTTTACCTTTCATCATATTTAGTTTTTCCTTCAGAACATATATGCCCCAACCTTCCACCTTCAAACTTTGCCAATTGTCTCTAAAGAATTTGTGATACCCTTCCATTTGTTTCCAGCAATCTAACATACGAAACGGCCTCGGTCCTCAGTCTTGCTCTATTTCATCTAACAATAATGGACAGTGATTGGAGTCCCTTAGTTAGGGCCCATTGAGAACAATTAGGCCAACTACTACACCACTCTTTTGAAATTAAACATCTATCAATCCTGCTCATAACTTCCCTCCAAGCCTTGACCAAATGAATTTCCTGCCTTGAAGGGATAAATCAATGAGATCTGTTTTAGTCATGAACTTGTCAAATTCTTCAATATCCTCCATTCTATTTGTTACGTTTGCACCTCTTCTCTCTTCTGTATTTCAAATTGCATTAAAATCGCCCAAAACACATAAGTGTTCACCTTGTTTTCCTTCTATTAAAGCTTTTAATCTAGCCCATAACATTCGTTTCCTTCTACCATTATAAGGTGTATCAACATTAATTACTGTGATTTTTTTCTTCTCTTCGCCCCATTCGCCTTCCACCCACACTGCATGATCCAATAATTTTACAACCTGAACCTTGAACTTAATATTATCCCAAATAGTTAAAATCCCACCCGATCTTCCTTATGAATTTTTGCTAGCAAATTCAAAGTTGTTCTCACCCCACAAATAACTGCATACCGTTTTATGCAATTCCTCCATCTTAGTTTCTTGGATGCAAACGAAAGACGGTTTGTGATCTTTTACTATACTGAGAATTTCCTTTTTCCTTGCTTTACCCCCTAAACCTTTGATATTATAACTGATTAATTTCATTGACACCCTTTGTTGAACACCCCCTGACCTGACGAAGCCTAACTGATTACTTCATTTCTCCACCTCCTGTCACGCCTACTGTTAATTCTTGCACGATTTCTGCTTCCTCTCCTTTATGAACCAAGTCGATTTCCTTTCCTAAGTCCCATACATCCTTTGTATCTCAACTTCATTACCATGTAGCATAATCCAACTGTTTTTCTCTGCCTCACTGCCAATTAAATTAAAGTCTGAGTTAGATCAAACCTATTTTTGCAATCTATTTCTTTGATTGCAGTTGCACTTAGTCATGAACTTCTTCCTTTTCCTTTTCTATTTCTTCTTCATTTTTAGGATTTCTGATCTCCTTCTTCGTTTATACTTGAAGACTTTTTTCTCCTTACTGATTTTATCATCCTTTTTTTCATTTTTCGCATTGATTTTATCTCCTGGGAAGACATCAACTTTGTGATTTGATTCATTATTATCTCCCGCAATCTTCAGTTTATTCTTTTCTTTTTTGAGTGAGTTCATGCTTCCATTTTTTGTGTACTGAGTCGAATCGCATATATTGTTACCAAGCCTGATTGGGCTTGAACCATTGCATTGCCCTATCTGTAAAGTCCCTTCTGCCCCGTTAAAGTCTAAACCTATATTTTTATTGGGCCTACCGTTACTATAATACTGATTGTCTAAACTATTTTCTTTCAATGACGGCTTTTCTGAAGCTTTCTTTAGTCTTCCTTCTTCAATTATATCTTGCAATAAATGTGTTCTATCTCCCACCTCTTTGTCGTTGCCTTCTCCTTTTTTTTGTTGCTTTTCATTGCATCTGACCTGTCTTCTGCTCCTGTATCTCCTTCTCTATTGGTCTGTCCTCTTTCTTCTTTTCTACTTTCATGTTTTGCGCTTCTCTCGAAACTCTACTCTTCATTATTGCCTCCCATGTCATTTGTCTCTTTCATACCCTAATCAACTTCCTTAAGCTCCATACTTCCTTCATTATTTCTTTTATCCTCTTCTCGTAATATTCTCCAAAAATTTACCTCTAACCTTCGTTTGGTTTCTTCCTCTTCAATGAAGGAAATTGAATGAGCAATGCACGTATCGTCTGAATCGTATTCCTCTATCACCTTTGTATTATCCTGATTTTCTGAAACTTGATGAAGCAAGTAACAATCACAAGTTTCTTCTGTGATACTAATGGTGAAAAGTTCTCCATTAATCTAAATTCTTTTAGTCGTGTTTATCAATTCTAAAATTGGAGTTCTAACTAAAACACACGCTATGTCTAGCCTTTGAATATTTTCTGTAGCATAATCTACTCTTATGAAATTTCCCATAGCCAACACTAGAGTTGAGAGCGTCTTTATTCTCCAAGCATGCACCGGGACCCCGTATATTCGACACCAGACTAATCTCACTACATTGACATTTCTGCTTTCTCATTCTCTTACTGAGCTAAACCATCTATTGAATAATGGTTTAGAATCCTTAACCAATTCTTTAAAGTCCTCCCCTTCATCTACCTTTGGGAACACCTTTTTCCCGCCAAGATTTATAACTTTGATTGTAATAATGCCTTCTTATGTCAATTGTTGTTGTATGCTATGTATTCCCTCACCTTTCTTTAAATATCTGATGAAACCACTTTTTTGCCCATTGCCTGCCCACTCTTGAGGTTTCTCCAATAGGCCTTATTTGCTTCCGTTATAGTTATTTGTGTTTCTAACTACCTCTACATATGATTTACCTTCTCTCCTTCTCCCGTCTGAAAATACCTTTCTATTGTTTGTTTCTGTCTTCCCATTCCTCCTATTTTCTGGTTCTTGTTCTCTGTGTAATTTCTTAGTATCTATCTCCATCTCTTTAATTCCATTCATTGTTTTTCTTTCAAACTTTGAGATATTCACCCAAGTTTTATAAGATCCAAACCATATATTCCTAAGGTTGTTATCTAACCATGAAACATCCTTTATTCCTTCATATCTCACAATCCCAAAAAAAAATCCCCATTTGTTTTTTCTTTTTGCTAGGTATGCATCCACAACTTTCTCCCATTTTGCAATGTCATTTCCATCGCTTTCTTATTGATGTCTTTCAAAATATTTTTTACGTAACAAGTAATTATTCATTTTTTAATGAATGCATTTCTGTTGATCTTGTCGCAATCCCGTGTGTTTTCTCTCCTCCCTCTTGGTCTCACCAGAATCTAGTTTGTGTTTTCTCTTTCTCTCATAGTGTTTTCTCTCAGATTGTTTTCTCTCAGATTATTTTCTATCAGGTTTGTTGTTAGTTTACTGAGAGTGAAACTGGGAAAAGAGAACACGAAGATCGATAATTTATAGTTTCTTTTTTGTATTTTTGCTTTTGTTTCCCTTTATTAACATAGTTAGTTTAATTTTAATTTATTTTATTAATTCTAAAAAGGGGATCTAAATAAGTCAACAACTTCAAACTTTTAATTTCTTTTTTTCTTTTTTTCAATATTTTTTCCTTAAAAAAATCAATTACAAAAAGGGTATTTGGCCTTTTTTTGAATTTATTATTATTTTTTATATGTTATTAAAAATTAATTAGGGTTAGAAATTTTATAGATTAGTATTGGGCCTACATCTAAGTTAAGGTCCAATTTATTTACAATCATCCCTTTTCTAATTTAATTTAACTTGATTAATTTAGTTTAGTTAATAATTTAGTTTAATTTTAAATTTAATTTTACTTAATTTATTAGTAAAAATAAAAATAATAAAAAATACAAAAACATAAAAATACATTTAATTAGGAAAATTTTTTAAAAAAACTTTTCCTTCATAATTAAAATTAACATCAATTTATCAAACTTTTTTTTATAAAAGAATAGTCCGGTCTATGTAATGCAAATACAAACAATGCCTAAACATTCATCGTGCGAGCGTACAGACATACGTTTAAACGCTAAGATGCAACTTAACATTATTCTCTAAAATCAACCAACCTATAAATATTTTTTACACTAACTACAAGGCTTTGACTTTCTTATTACACCTGAGATTACGTAGACACGTGGTTTTGAAACCTTGGCGAGCACACTAATAAAAAACTAACATTTTCTCTTTTACTTTTTTTTTTATAAATATCTTTTAACGAACAAACATTGCCAACATTCCCTTAACCCTAGTCTATTAGGAGGTTCCTTTTGAGTACAACGAATGTGAGAGGTGATAATACATTTCCCTCGCATAACCGACTCTTGAACACAATTTAGTTGCGATGACCATCTTATCCTTTTTCTTTAGGGTTTTATCGTTATTTTCCATTTCCAGTTGTTGGCAAGCAAATGTATGATCCTCTTCAGCTTTACCGAGAAGTAACTCGAAAACCACAGTACCGTCACTCATAATATTGACGATTTGTTCAGTATTTGTGCATAAAAAGCGTCATATCGTCTATGAACTTGATTTTTGGTAGAGGCAATGAAGGAGGTGACTTACTAATGTGAGCTACTTTAAAAACATTTTTTTGGGATTTTGGAGTAGGCGATTTCAAAAGTGCTTTGTTAACATGTTCAAAATAGGATGGCGATTGCATCGTCGAATTGTCACTCTGTATTGGTTTGACCTTGTTAGGAGCATTTTTTATTTTTACCGGTTGAGATGGTCGTTTCAAATCAGTGGTTTCTAGATAAGCAATTTTTCTCGATTTCTCTTTGATGTGGAGTTTTAAAGTTGCAAGTGTGTTTTTAGCCTTCACCATATCCAATGTCAAGCCCGTAACGATTTCCTTCTCTTTAGGCACCAGGCGACATGCAGTTGGATGTCTGACTAACTTGACACATAAGTCATGGTTATGTAAACCATAAATGACATTAAATTTCTACTTTTTATTCGACAACAGATAACCACACAATTTAAAAAGACATTCACATTTTCTCGAAATCGGTATCATCTCATTTGAATTTTCGGAGAGGAGTTCTATACGTCCCACTTTTTTGCACCTTATTATTAGAAATGCAGTTCTTCTATCCAAACTATTGTTGGACCTTCCAATTACAACATCGAACCCCAAATTATATGCCTATGTGTGTATCCATTGAATCACATGATCACGAAATTCAAATTCTTGTCCGATTGTAAATTGTTTGCAAATATCTAGCTCTTTCACTACGACACTTTTGACATCCATAGACACGTGTTTTGGAAAACAATCCGAGGGCAACAATATTTAAAAATTGAAAAGGGAACATTCTGGAAAAGCATTTTTATAGGAATTCATCTGAGTTTCAGAATGCATTTTCGAAAATAGTGTAACTTTGACAACACAAAAACAAGATTAATGTGAACAATGAAAAATGAAATGATGTTTTTTTATCTTGAATTTCAATTTTTTTTTGCCTCCTTTTGAAACGATACAACACAAGACTGGAGTTTTTGAGCTAAAATCTTGATTGAAAATGAAAGGTTTTTTTTCAAGGATTTTAATAAAAATTGACAATAAATTTTGATCATGCAAGATTCCATTTTATCAAAAAACAAATTACGTTTGACTTTTTTAGAGATGTATCTAAAAAAAGTGACTAACTTGGTAATTTAGGAATAAAATGATAGGATAAGTGTAAAAAAAAGTGACTAACTTGATAATTTAGGAATAAAATGATAGGATAAGCGTGAAGAGATTTTTGAAAAAAAAAAGTGACTCAATTGAATTGTTTTTCAGTAATAAAAAACGCGTTCAAAAATGCATTTCTAAAATCTAAAAAGTATTTTTTAATTTTCAAAGTGTTATTCCATCTCATATCGTGAGATTAACAATTTCCTTTTCATAAATAACAATTTTGTAATAATGTAAAAGAATATATATGAATCATCTTTTTTATAAATGCAAATGTGTCAACCAAATAAAATCTTTCATCTCTTAAACAATTTTTAAAAATAAAATGAATATTTGTTTTCAAAACAGATATTTGAAATTATTTATATAATGAATTTTGAAAACTAATAAAGAAAACTTTCAAACAGGCCTATTCCTTCAAATTAAAAAAGACTATCTTCAAGAAATTTAACATCATTGCTTCTCCAAAACTTGATATGAACTTTAAACCTCTTATTAAGTTGGATTGAAAGAGAATTTTGCCATGCCATCCAACTAGGTGAGTATGAAAAGCTTTGATATTGAAAAGTAAAGTTAATTTTGTACCCTTAATTGATCTTGTAATAGTGTTTCGCATTGGAATAAATGAATAACTTTGGTGTTTGATATTAGTTGATAGCTGGAAAAATATATTGAAGTCAAAAAAATTTGATAGAAGAGAGCCCTTACATTTCTGGGCATAAATGAGAGCATTCGACAAAAAAAATTCTACTTTTGGCATTCGACAAAAAAGTAAAATGAAAATAAAAATCACATCATAGAATCTAACATTCATTGATAAAAATCAAAACATCAATAGAATTTAAAATCTACCGAGGAAGAACTCGAAGCAGGTTCACGACTTCAGAAAGCATGCTCACCAACTTCTTGTAGTCTTCTTCTAGCCTGTCCACTTTTACAGCACATGTTGCAAATCTTTCAAAATCTGCTCTGGTCAACGTCACCACTTCATCATTATTATCAGAAACAGCAGTAGCATTAGCTAACTGATCTAATGTTATCTGAGATTTTCCATCGCAATGATCTGGATTAAATGATATCTTCTTATTCAATGAGATGTGACACAATGAAGCTACTCGTTGTAAGATGAGGGCTTGTTCAACAAGATGTTCTAATCTCTTTTCAGGTATCATTACAGTCGGGGGAATCAGATTTTGTAGTTCCTCCAACAGTTTAGACCGAGTCGTCCTCGCCCTTACAAAATCTCGTCCAGAAGAACCATCTTGGCCAGATGGTGACAACATTAATGAAGAAAGTTCGCGAATTTTAGAACTATCAACACAAAGACGTGTAATCTCAGTCCTCAATGTCTTCAATGCCTCCATGACCT
The DNA here is from genome assembly GCA_963859935.3 of Lathyrus sativus. Classification (NCBI taxonomy): domain Eukaryota; kingdom Viridiplantae; phylum Streptophyta; class Magnoliopsida; order Fabales; family Fabaceae; genus Lathyrus; species Lathyrus sativus. The sequence goes on along the minus strand of OZ012739.1, from coordinate 143,256,383 downwards.
TATCCGCATCAAGAAGCTCAAAGTATTTCTGCTCCAGTATTAAAACTGAGGCAGCCTTAACAGTGCTTTCATCTTCTAGACCAATTTGATTCAATGTGGCTACACTTTTGTCCCAATCACCATCAAGTATCTGCTGCTTAAACAGATTTACCGCAGTCGAATTCAAAGGTATGCCAGACTCCTCCTCTAAGTGTTCCCCACTCTTCTTGTAACCAAGAGAATACAATGCCTTAGTGATCATCCTTACAAATTCCTCTCTTTTTAAGACCCCTTTTGAAGCAACATCTTCGTCGTCCCCTTCAACTGATGACATGTCACTTGAAGGACATACAACACCCTCCATAGATGAACCGCTGGAGAGACCGACAAATTCATCCGAACACAATTTTGCTCGTTTTAAAGCCGGTTCTTCATCTCCCACACTTTCCATGAAATAACAACCAATAACAAAATGCCCTACAAAAATAGGCAAGATAAATTTATGCACAAAAAAGCATCACAGGAACATCATAATAAATAATCAAATACCATATAACTCAATAATGCATTTTGAAGCACTTATTTGGTGTTACCATAAATAAATAACCTTGAAGCTTGTTGACGTTTAAATTTCATAGAGTATATGTATCGTTGTTTGATGAGAAAATGCTTTTGATTGTGCTGAAACTTTGTTAGACTTTGTTTGGGAGTTTTGAGAAAGCTTTGAAAAAACAAGGAAAGGATTGAAATGTATGATGCATAGGTACGAGTACGGTACCCGTCTAGATGCTGGTACGAGACATGACATTTAAAAAAAATCAAAGTATGAGTACAACAATAAAGAGTTTTTAAATAGAACATATCACTAGATAACTAAATTGTTCAATTCAAAACAAAACATCATAGTAATAATTTAAAAAGTAAAAAATTGTTACGAAAAAAACTATAAATTTCCCTCGAAATGAAATAATAAAAAAGAGTAAAGTACCACAAGTCCGATGCATGTATCTAGTACGAGCACCCGTACCAGTGCGGATACTTCACCATTTTAGAAGTATTCATTCTTGGAAACTATTGAGTGAATTGGGTGGAGAGAATTTTTGAAGGTTTATTTTCAATCATAATACAAAAACCCCATTAGTTTCGGAAACTCAAACATTGTATAAAGCGAGGGATTCAGAGATAAATTCTTCAAATATAATCTATTTGTTATATTATTTTGAAAATTAAAAATATATTGATAATGACAATTCACTTATCATTCTATACAAAAACAAAATTTCAAAATATATTAAAGATTTTTCTATTTTTTCTTCAAATCCTCCTCCAAAACCCTTCCTTCTCCTCCCCCTGTGCCTCCAAACTCCTAAATAAAACTTTAAACTTTATAGATAGCTATAAAGCTATTATTGTTTTAAAATATAAATAATTCTTATTCGTGTTTTCTTGAATTACATCCGCAATATACTCACGTGTTTTGCAACATGGAAATGCAAAGTGGTGTTTAAAAACGGCTAACATCGATATAAAAAACTAAGTTGTATGACTATGATGCATAGGTACGAGTGCAGTGCGATACCCAGTTCAAGTATCGATCCTGGTATGAGATATGGCATTCTGAAAAAATCTATAAAAAATGAGTTTAATGGGTGCCCTGAGGGTGTAAAATAATTTTACATTGTCATCTAATAAGAATTCACCATTCAATCATGTCATACCATTAATTTCAAAATTACAGTATGATGTGACAAAATATATGATGGATTGGTGATTGGTTGACAATATAAAATTACTTCATAAGATAAGTGCATATCCCAATTCCTCATAAAAATAAGAGTTTCTCTATAAAGTAAGAGTTTCTCTATAAAGTGTATTTATGGAGAACTAGATTGTTAAATTCATAATAAAACACCTCAATAAAAAGTAAAAAAATAAGAAATTATGATAAGTTGCTATAACGAAGAAACTAAAACACATAAATCTCTAATAGTTTAATAAATAAAAAACTACTAATTTCACTTAAAATTAATATAATAAAAGAAAATGAAGTACCACGAGGATGATACGCGCATCCAATACTAATTTTAGAAGTCCTTGTGCTTCACAAACCAGAGGGGTTTCGGTGTGATTTATTAATTTTTTTCTTAAACCCTAAATTCTTCAAACATTGGACAAGTAAACAACAACAATTCAAAGTAAACACTAGAAACACAAAGCTATCATTAGTATCAAAGCACACTACACTTCCACTACAATTTCTAACCCTAAACGACGCCAAAATTGATAACAAACTCATCATTTGAGAACAACGAATTCCACTTTCTAAAGTAACAAACAAGAATCAGAATTTCATAACCTAAAGGATGTACATCATAACAATTTGAATCGAAAACCGAAAATCCAGGAACTGCAGAAGAAAAAAATACGATGGTGATGATGCTCAACCTACCTACTTACCAGAGAAGCGATGAACGAACCGCCGATTCGTCTTATTTTGTTTGGCCTCAAACGGTTCTCGTCATCTTTCTCTCTGCAGTTATCGAGGCAGAGGAGAAGGTTTGCGCGTGTATGACATATATAGAGAAAATTTTTGTCCATTATTTTACTGAACTACTCTTTATTTTATTTTTTCCTATTTTATTTTCCTTCATTTAAAATTTTCTAAAAATAAAACTAGTTTCAATTTTAAATTATAAAATTTTAATTAATAAAATAATTTAATTGATATGTCCTATCATAGTAAAAAATCTTCACATTATAGTTAATCTTAACTGCAAATTTATTTGAATGTTTTGACTTTTTTTCTAACCATTTAAAAAGTAATACCAACGGATGGTTGTGATGTATTGACAGTATAAAATTTATTATAGTGACAGTGCATAACAATTAATCTCTTAATAAAATTAATTTCTAATGTAAATATAAAAGTTAATCTATATATATATATATATATATATATATATATATATACATATATATATATATATATATATATATATATATATATATATATATATATATATATATATATATATATATATATTGATCTTGACGGTTGATCAGAACTTGAGGTGGGACAGAGACTTCATCTGCGATTAGGGGTGGAAATAGGCTGGGTCGAGTTAGGCTTTGTCAAGCCTGAGTCTGTTCTGCTAAAAAATTTAAAGTCTAAGCCTGGCCTTTTTGAATGCCTGATCTACTAGTCTATTTAAAAGTCTACTTCATTTAAACGTTTGTAAATAAGAAATTCAACTAATGATAAATTGACTAACAAATTAAAAGATCATTGAGACTAAATGCTTGTTTTCATTGTCTCATTCAAGTTTATCTATTAGCATAAGTTTGGTGATACTGTTTGTTAGAGAGAACTTATGAAAAAAAATTATGACAACAACTTATGCATTGTTTATAATATTTTTTTAACTTATTTTCATAAGTTGTTCAAAATAACTAGGCTTCATATTCGTATTTTAATTCAAAGTACAAAATACAATATAATAATAATAAACTTATTGAATTTTTTATAAATAGGCCGACCTGATAGGTTGCATGTGGTTAGGAAGAAACTGGGTAGAGATGGGGTGGTTTTCGGCGAACGTTGGTAGCTGATTGTGGTTAGACCATTTCCTGCCGCCGTCGCCGTCGCTGGAGCGTTAGGAACTTAAGATTTTTGTTGATTCTGATGCCGATGCGACAACGAGTGAGTTTGTCGTCGGTGGAGCTTATGTGTTTTTCGGTGTACTCATGAGTTTTCTGGTGGATCTTCAACAGAATTCTGGGTAACGCACTGAGGAGGATCTCCCCGCGGGGGTTTAAGGATTGTTAGGGGTGTCTCCTCGCACTGTTGTTGCGCTGTTTGAGTAAGGGCTTAGGTTGGGGACGTTGTCCTCGGGCCTTGGCACGCCCTTTTACTTGACTAGCGGTGGAAGGGTGGATTTGACTTTGTCATTGAATTCATTTTTGTCCTCTGCTTTTTAGGTATAGGAGATGTCTCACAATTCCGTGGATGAAGTCACGAGGGAGTTGTTTGAGGAGAGCTCTTCGGATGATAGCAGTTCTGATGAAGTTTTCACTCCTCGGAATGTCGGCGAAGCGTCCGCTCCTAGTAGTTCCGGAGAAAAGTGGGTTGTCGCTGAGCCTCAGGAGCATGCCTCCCTTTTCTCTTTTCACACTCAAGATGCCTTCACGGCGGTGGGGGCCAAGGGAGACTAGACGGTCTACTCCCCTGGGGAGAACGATCGAATATGCTCAGCATACGGGGAGAGGTTCCCCATGTACGAGTTTGTATTCAAGGAGATCGGGTTGAGGCTGCCCTTCACGGATATTCAAGTGGCAGTTTTTGGATATCTAGATTTGGCGCCCTCCCAACTGCACCCGAACTCGATTGCCTTCGTCCGAGCATTCATGATAACATGTGAATTTTTGAAGATTGGAGCCACTCTCCCCCTCTTCTTCACTGTCTTCCATCTCCAACGCCAGGTTGTTGGGAGGCAATTCTGATGGGTCTCCCTGAAGCAGGGAGGAAATTATTCAAGCCTTTCTCTGAGTCCATTAGGACGTTTAAGGAAAGGTTTTACATAGTCGTTCCATGTCGGAGAGGGCCAAAGACTCCTCATTTGTCTGAGAGGTTTCGACAGACGAGAGTGGAGAGTCCATCATCAACGAGCAGGGCAAGGTATAGGGGCAGAGGTTGCTGAAGTTCCCCTTCTATTGGAGCGGTGATCATTTTACCCGGGGGACTGATGATTATCTTGCCAATCCGCACATGCTGGGGGAGGATGATCGGGCTAGCTATGGCAAGCATGTGGCCTTTGTTGATGGTTTTCTCCCCGCTCAGTGCGTGGCCAGGAGCAGGGAAATTACTTATGAAGAAGATGGGGGACCTAAGGTGGAGACCTGATACATTAATATGAAAGAGCTCCTCGAGTGTGGCACTCGCGAGAAGGCTTTGGAACTTCTGGGTAGCCATTTACTTCTTAGCTTGTTCATATTGTTATTTTCCCTATTTACTAACGCGTGCATGTTGTTTTGCAGGTAAGATGTCCACAGCCCAGAAGCGTATGGTGAAGAATGTCCAAGTGAAGCTCAAGGTGGGTAAGAAGATCGAAAAAAGCCGTCTGGGCGAGTAAGTGGTTCTGCCCCCGACGAGGTCGGGGACTTCATCTTCTGGAGCCGTAACTATCCATACCTCCCCGAGGCCGACAACCTCGCGGTCCAAGTGCCCCTGGATGGGCGAGGCCCTCGACCTTACTCACGAGGGGGAGAAGATAAAATTTGAGTTGCCTTATTACTTTCACTACAGAAGTTAGACCATCCGAGCAAGAGAACAATGATGGCCCAGTGTGAGGGCAAAGTCTCATATATAAGATATGCTCGTTTCGATGATGTCAAAACTTAGCTTCGTAGAAGAATCGATGTTGGGCGTTATCACCATGTTGCATTTACATACCTCGTTTCTCATGATTAAATTGCTTGCATAAAATATCTCGATTGTTGCATATAGATTTGTCAAAATATGTGTCATATGAGTTAGGCTTCATTGGTGTCGTTTTCCATATCATAGATGTCATCAAAAAGAGTCAAGAGTATGAAAATAGGCATTTTTAGCAATTTCAGGTCTATGAGTTGACCAAAGTTCTGTCTCGGTCGACTCACACTATGAGTCTATTTTGTGAATTTTCTTCGGGAGAGCTCGCGTCGACCCACCGCTCGACTCATACTGTTGGAATTTTAATTTTTCTAAAATTTCAAGCTATGCGTCGACGCATACCTTGTTCCGGTTGACGCATGGTTGTGTGAATTGCACAAGTTTTTCATCCGGGTCAGCTCAGGTCGACCCTACACTCTGCATAGGTCGACCGCTCGCTGTTTTATATCATTTTTCTGTTATGTCTACTATTTTTGTAAAGTGGTTATAGTGGTTATGACAGTTATGTTTGGTATATAAGTTCAGTTGCTTGTTTCACTTCAAAACATCGAGAAAAACAAGAAAAGTGAAATAGGTGTCGATTCGGTTCTCATCATCTTCATTATCTTCATAGCATACCATAATAATCACACATAATAATCTTTGTTGTGCATTATGCATTGTTAGAGGTGATAACGTTCGAAGCCGAAGATTTGGTAATTCGGTTCGGGTTAAGGAATCAATAGGTTTTTCTTGAATAAAACCTCTAGGGTTTTGTCCTCCAAGATTCTCTGAATTTGGGGGTTTTTGCACGATTCGTCTCAACACATATTCATCCGAGTGAAGGTAATTGAGGAGCGGTGGGTTCCGTCGATTTAGTAACAGTAAACGGAGGATTGTGAAGGAGAGTTTCAGGTTCAACACGCGGGTGATTGAAATCAGCCGGGCCAGGTTTTGAAAACGGAAGGTTGTTCAAAGATAGTGCCACAATCGGAGGTTTATTCACAAGCTTTCGAAGTACTTGATTCGACTTGTGTTAAGGGGCAAGAAGAGATAGTATCTACAACAACAAGAATGTTCGTGTGTTTGATTGTTATTCACTTCTTGTATAAACTTTCAACAACAGGTTTAATCTATATATTAACAGGTCTCAATTTTATTATTGAAATTGAGGGCAGACGTACCCCGAGCGAGGACGACGGGGGAACTGCCTCAACAAATCGTTGTGTCTTTTTCCTTACATTTTATATTGCTTAATATTTGTGGTTTTAGTGCAAACAATTATATCATTCTATGTTTGGTTTGAGTAGTGCTAAACTGATTTTGAATCTAGTACAATCATTGATTGTACAAGGAAACTTGAGTAACTCGCTCAAAGCGGAACTCACTTGTAGTGCTCTACATGCCAGGTGTTTGATAAATTGTCTGAACCAAACGCCTTGTATATTGTCCTTTCATTGTGTTAATATTTTTAAGGCATTGGAACTAGTCACACCATATAGTGAGCTGAATCAAATTGATAGTATGATTAACATAGTGATTCTCATATTTTGTTATCGGATTCCATAGGCTTAACGCATATTCGATTTTCTAGTAACCGTTCGTTTTAGACAATATAGTTCCTTGGCCGCTTCCGCAAATTAAACAATTTTTAAAAACCAATTTTATTGGTAGCGCCGACTCTTTTAAGCAAGAGATCTATTCAACCGCCCTTCTAGATCTGCGCCATCGTCTAACACCCAGGACGTCGCTTCCCTGGTGAGGATCTTAGGCATGGCGGTGGTCTATACCGAGGAGGGGCCCTTCAAGAAGTGGAGTTGAAGAAGGCACAGGTCACGAACACGGTTCTGGAGGAAAAGCAGAGGGTTGCTGAGAAGGAAGCGAAGAAGACCAAGGAGGAACTGGCTAAGGCCAACAAGGAGACCGCGATGAAGTATAAGGGTGAGTTGGCCAAGATCACTGAGGAGAGGGATGCCCTTGCCGCAGAGAAGAAAGTCGTGGAGGACATAGTTGCATCATTGAGGGTTATCGTCGCTCCTGTTGAGGATGAAAGAGATGACGTGAAGAGTATGAAGACTCGAATCGAGCTTGTTTCCAGCATCACTCAGGCTGAGGAGGATCACATGATGATCACTGAGGATGCTTTCAACAATGTTGTGGGGCAGCTGAGGATTGCGAACCCCGGGGTCGAGCTGTCTACCGAGGGGACCGGGTTCCTATACAGTATAGTAAACAGCCAGATCATAGTCCCATAATTCCTCAGATTCAGCGACGAGCAGGCGCAGCCTGGCCGTGAGGAGCCTCAACCTATGGTCGAATGGTTTTCTCTTTGTTGCATTTCCGGCCTGCGTGCTATATCTTTGTATTTTTATATTTTTGTATGAGGCTTGTCCCCTTTTTATTGTAACCAGCACAATTGCGGTCCTTGTGGTTGTTTTAGATGATAATATTTATTTTCGACCGTGGTGGTCAGTTGTGTATGATTTATTTTTGGTGCATGAGAGCGGAGCTCGGGTCGCATTTGTGGCCTGAGTTTGCGGCGTGAACTTCCCATCGCGAGCTGGAAGTTCTGCCTTTCGTGGTACGTGGGCGACGGCGGGCTCGGTCTAGGGATTGCTGTCGGGTAGGGGGTTTGTTTGTTCTAGAGCAAAATCCTTCCTTAATTCGTTTTAGTATGCAATGTTTGTACTAGGGCGCGCACTTCGGGTCAGTATATTGTGCTCGTCGTATCGACGGAGCACGCCGACAGTTGGGGCCTTAGCTGTAATATTGTTTTAGCTTTTTGGCATTTCATGGTCGAGCAAGTTCTTCCCCATTGAGATATTCTAGGTAGTTGGCCCCATTCTCTGTTTTTTCTCGAACACGATAGGGGCCCTCACAGTGCGCGGCGAGTTTGCCCTCACGAAAATCTTTGTGATTTCTCCTTAGGACGAGACTATTGTTGGCTCTTAATTTTGGCACCTGAATGGAATTAAAAGTAATAGTTCCTGAAGAAATTTAATTATTTCGACTGGAGCCATATTTTGGAATGGGAGTCGAAGGCGTCCTTTCGCCAGGAGAATCTATGTTACGGACTTAGAGATATTTCTCAGCAGTTGGAAGATTTGATTCGACAGAGGTGTCACTAAGGGTATTTCGACAAGATCATTTGAATTCAAATAAAAGAGGGAAAGTCCGTTTTCATCTATTCCTTAAAGGAGACACATGGAACGCTTCTAGGATTCGAAGGCATGCATAACGACACTTGTCTCAATTTCGTTTGCTAGCCGTTAATGGCAGTTATTTTTTATTATTATAAATAGAAGATCCTATTGTTAGGATTTGTGTGTGTTCAATTGTGAACAAATTCTTCAGTATACTCTAAGTACCCGTGTATTGAGAGAAACGAGTTTGTAAGAATATACGTTGATGTAACACCAACTTTTCATTTCAATGCAATTTAATAACTCTCTTTCTTTAAGAATTTATTCTTTTTTATGCAAGTTCTTGTATTCATCATTTATCAGTAGTTCGATTTTACTTCTTGTCACATAAATTCATTTACATTTGAGATAAGTTACTTTATCATGAACTTTGTCGAAGTGTTCATAGTTTTTATAAATTTTATTTAATATCAATTAGCATATGTCCTAGGATTTCTATGGTCGATCCTGCAAGTAAAATAGATCTTTTTTTCAATTCGTAAGACTGGCGGTTGTTCGCCAATCTTCACGGTGAACAAATTGGCACGCCCAGTAGGACGGTGCTAAGTGATCATAAAAATTGCTTCAAAATTTTTTTGGAAAAAAATTTATTAGTTCTTTGGTCAACTTTTTCTTTGAAAAAAACTTCGTTACATGTTATTAAGAACTGGTAAGGTAGCCACCGCTAACGAAGATATAACAAGAAGGAGATATAGGAGAAGAATGGCGACAAATTCAAACCAGCCAAATATTCCTCAGGATATGTCGAATAACAATATAGAACAACCCATAGGATATTCGACAGGAGGACCAACGTTCTCAGCGCCTGTCTCTAAAGCAATACCATCAATGGGAAGTTCGATACCCACATATTCGATTTCTCATACGCAACCTATTCTGACTTATATTGGGCCAAAAGATCCTCCACAAACCCCACCGTCGATAGAGGCTTCAACATTTAGAGGCATCCCTCCCCCTGGGTTTTCAATGCCTTTGCCTCGAGAACCACCTTATGGAATGCCAACTTCGATGATGGAAAACTTACAAAACTCCCCTCCATTATATATAGAAACCGTAATGACTTCACCATTATAGGGATCTGGCTCTGGGGTAAATATGGGTCGAAATAGTCAAAATTTAGGAATAGGGTATTCAGCCCAGATGCCATGTTCGACCACTCAATAAATGAAAATAACATAACCTATCGCGAACTTGAGCCTTGGAAATTATATTTCGACGACTCTAGTCATAGAAATGGAACCGGTGTAGTAGTGTTGATCATTTCTCCCGACAAAATTCCAACAAGATTCAAGTATAAAGTCGAAGGTCTCTGTTCGGATAATGAGGCTGAATATGAGGCATTAATAGTCGGACTTGAGATATTGTTGGAATTGGGGGCAACTCGAGTCGAAATACTAGGAGACTCAGAGTTAGTCATAAAACAAATTACAAAAGAGTACACATGCATTAAAGAAAACCTTACTATGTACTTTGTAATAGCCAATCAATTACTGAAAAGGTTTGAAATGGTTAGTATTCGACACATACCTCAATTGGAGAATCAATTGGCTAATGATTTGGCCCAGATTTCTTCAGGGTATAAAATCTCGAAAGAAAAATTACAAGATGTAGTCTAAGTCAGAGGAAGAGTTGTGTCAGCCAGATTGTCCCCATCGAATTTGGAAACGAAAAAGGTAGGGTACACTAATAAAGAGAATTTTGAAATCCTCTAAACATATAGCTTGATGGATGGAGATTAGAGGAAACCAATAGTGGAGTATCACCAAAATACGACGAGATTCACAGAGCGAAAAATCATGTATCATGCTTTAAGTTATGTTCTTTTGGGGAATGAGTTGTTTAAAAAGACTCTTGAGTGAGTTTTACTTAAGTGCCTTAGTGAATTACAGGCATATTTAGCCCTTTCGACTGTCCATAGTGGGGCATGTGGGGCATACTAGGTAGGCCATAAGATGAAATGGTTATTGTTTTGACAAGACATGTATTGGCCCACCATATTAAAAAACCATATCGAATTCGCTAAAGGGTCCTAATAGTGCCAAGTACACGCAGGTATACAAGATGTTCCTGCGAGTGAATTAAATTCCATAGTTAAACCATGGCCCTTTAGGGGTTGGTCTTTGGATTTGGTTGGAGAAATTCGACCAGCGTCATCCAAAAACCAAAGGTACATTTTGGTAGGTATTGACTATTTTACAAAATGGATCAAAGCTATACATTTGCCAAATGTCGACCAAGAAGATGTAATCGAATTCATCAAAAAACATATTATTTATAGATTTGGAATTCCGGAAACCATTATAACAGATCAAGGATCAGTTTTTATTGCTCGAAAGATGCAAGATTTCGCCAAGGAAATGGGTTTCAAATTGTTGACTTCCACGCCCTATTATGCTCAGGCTAACAGTCAAGTCAAAGAAGCAAACAAAATAGTGATAGGTCTAATCAAGAAACATGTGTGAAAGAAGTCTAGAAATTGGCACAAGACTTTGAATTAAGTTCTTTGGGCATGTCGAACCTCTCCCAAAGAATCGACCAACACAACTCTGTTTCAATTAACGTTTGGCTATGATGCAGTGTTGCTAGTGGAAATCTACTTACAGTCAACGAGGATCCAAAGGCACCATGAGATTCCATCAAAATCCTATTGGAACATGAGGTTGGACGAGTTGGTTGATTTGGATGAAGAAAGGCTTAATGCCTTGGAATTGTTAAGAAGGCAGAAGAAAAGAGTAGAGAAATCGTATAACAACAAAGTTAAGGTTAAAATGTTTTCGCCAAAAGAATTGGTTTGGAAAGTAATTTTGCCTATGGATCGAAAAGATAGAGCCTTAGGTAAATGGTCCCCTAAATGGGAAGACCCATTTCAAGTTATACAAGTCTTTTCTAATGGTGCATATGAGATTGAAGAATTAGATAAAGATAAAAGAATCTTAAAGGTAAATGGGAAATATTTAAAAAAAATATAAGTCTGCACTTCAAGAGATAAAGATAACCAAAGAATAATCATGCGAGAAAAATAAAGCTAATATGGTAAATAAATGTGCCAAAATGGTTTTTCTCGCATGATTATTCTCTGGTTATCTTTCTGTAACATATTAGCTTTATTTTTCTCGCATGATTATTCTTTGGTTATTTTTCTTGCATGACTTTTGGCCCTTTGACAAAGCTGAGCAGATTAGTCTTGTGTTGCTTGGCCTGAGAGATTTTTTTTTGCAAAATTAGAATTTGTCTCTCCCATTCTGCAATGCTCTTGTCACATTTTTCGACCTCCTTCTTATTCTGCTCAGAAAGTTTCTCGAGTTTCGGAACTTTTTTAGTAGACACCGAGATAGCCTCCCATGCATCTTTTTGATTGCTAGTTTTTGTGGTAAAGTTGCTTGAGAAGTCTCTAAGGTGGTTGAGATCAGCAGCAACAAGATCAACCGTCATGCTCAGTTCCATAATGACATCAGCCACTTCTAGGAAAACTTCCAAGACATTGATTTGCTTCAGAAGTTTCTTGAGAGCAAAACTGACAGAAACATCTTGTTCTAGGATTTGAAACAAGTCCACTGCAAAGATTTTTTCTTTTATTTGCATAAGCAAAGTTTTCCCAGTCAGAGGGTTCCCTGAGGCGGTCGAAGTGCTGGTGTTTTTTTGCCAGAGCTGTATTAGGAACTGGGCATAACTTTTAGATACTCCAATGGTCGTTATACTTTCAAAGGTTCCAGCTCTTCGTGTGAAAGGCCAGTCGATTGAGTGTTAGTCAAAGCAGTGGTCGGAGGATCCTTGGATTGATTCTCTTGGTTCACTTTGTCTTCCAGAACCTCCACTTTAATTTCTATTTCAGACGCAGATTGCTCTCCCTCTTCTTCTTCTTCTTCTTCTTCTTCTTCTTCTTCTTCTTCTTCTTCTTTTTCTTCTTCATTTTCTTCTTCTTCTTCATCTTCTTCTTCTTCTTCTACTTCTTCTTCTTCTTCCTCTTTTTCTTCTTCCTCTTCAACATGCAAAAGTAGTTTGAGGTTGTCGCTTCCGCGAAAATAAGGTGCCGACAAAACAGAAGAGTCGCGACCTTTCGTTATTTATCCCTCAGAACGGGAAAGGAAACGATCGGAAAAACCTGACGAAAAGGTATAAGGCAAGGTCATCGCAACCGTTGTCTGGGTTCGGGAGTCGGTTACGCAAGGGGAAGGTATTAGCACCCCTCACGTCTGTCGTACTCGACGGGATCCACGCTTGTGTTTACTGGACGAGTTGGTTTATCTATCTACCTATCAAGGCTGGCTTAAAAAGAAAAGAAAATGACTTGGCAAAGCATCGCGCTTTATGCCTACATATTCTCATCAGAGAATGAGAAATCAGAGTCAATGTAGTTTGACCTACGACTGGTTACGGGGAAGGTGGCTCGCCAATACATCAGTATTGTGCCTACGTACTCTCAACAGGCTTGAGAGATCAGAGCTTACGTAGTTCGGGATAATACGGATTACGGGAATTCAGATTCATCTGTTTTATCGAGTAGGGTTAAACAACAATTCCAGCAGTTAGGAACAAAGCCTGTTTGTGGTGGCGCTGAAGTTTAACGACACTCTTTTCTTCAAAAAAGCTTCCTTTGAATTAAGGGCCCACGGGGCAAAAAGGTTTGAAGTTTGTTTTCTGTCTTTTACGGAAGAAGTGTTTTTATTGTGTTTGCAATTTCAATTGCACTAGAGACTATGACCTGAGAGTGAATGCGTCGCATGTCACCCAAAGGGTGCCATACTAAACATCCTGACTGTTGAAAAGAGACTCTCCAACAATCCTTTCTCAGATAGCTTAAGGCTCGTAACGTACGAAAGAAATCATTCGTGATTACTGTATCTTAAGCTGTTTTGAGATGAGAAGAGAGAACGAACAGGTTCAACTAAAGGGAGACTATCAAGTCCTACTGTTGTCATGCCAATGATTCATCCTATGGTTGAGGTTTGAGACAGGGAACTCCTAGAAGTTATCATGCATAGGTTTCAACCTAAAGTTCTATCATCACTTCCTTATCAAAGGAAGTGAGATTCCTAAGGGATCATGTCAACGATACAGAAACAGATAAAGCATCAGCTTAAACAGTAAACAGATAAACGACTGTAAAATGCATGCAATGCAAGTGAGGGAGGAAATGTGTGTGGGGCAGCAGCCTCTACAAGCTCATCTCAACCTCAAGCCAGATATGAATAACTGTAATCATACAGAAGAAATAAAGTGTTGTCAAGCAAGATACAGTAAACTGCAATCATACAGAAGAAAAAATAAAACATGCTATCAAGCAGAATAAACCACATGGGCAAGGGAGCAGAGCTCTACCGAATACCCGCAAGCAAAGCCATACAGTAACAATACAAGCAGAGGGAGCAACTCAACCTTTAGTGCAATCATGCTCCTAATTTAAAGTCAGTCTAATCATGGACTTATTCTAATGCATCAAGCAAGTCAAACAAGGCACATCAGTACAGAAAAGAAAACAGACAAGAAAGCAGATCAACCCCTCTCTTCCAATTCCAAGCTTCAGCTCTTCTGACAGCAACCCAGTTTCCAGACTTCAATCACCCTTCAAGGGTATCCTCTCCCAGGACAAGTATCAATTAGCTTTTCCAGATTTCAACCCTTCAACATAAGTTTCAACTTATCCTCCTTCTTCAAGCTTCCAGCTTTACAGTCAGTTCCACCCTCAGGCTTTGTTCTTAACCACAAATATCAACTTGATTCCTTCAGGCTCTCAAGTCTCAGTGTAAGTATCAACTCATCCTTTATTCCTCAGCTTCAGCTTTTCACTTAATCTCAATTGAATCCTCTTCATAAGTATCAACTTAGTCTTCAAGCTTCAGCTCTCTTTGCTTTATCAGTTTCAACTTGGTCTTCTTCCTCTACAAGCTTCAGCTTCTCAGGGTAACCTTTAATCACTTAGAAGTGTCAACTTCACCCTTCAATTCTTTCTCAAGCCTCAGCTCTTCATTCAATATCCATTGGGCCTTCAAGTATCAACTTGGTCTTCAAGCTCTTCAGGCTTCAGCAGCAATGGCAATGCTCAAGGAATCATCCTCTTCCACACCTTTCAAGATACTCAAACCAGAAAATAGTTGATTGAATAGAGTGAAAGGAAATGATAAATAACTTACTGACAACCAAAGGAAGCCTGTAAGGGTTCATCATTATGAGAGACTGGTTTCCTCAAAGTTCTACTTCCCAGATAAAGCCACTCATCCTTCCAAAGGAGGGATGTGAATATCTGAGAAGGACTTTTAGTCATTGGGAGGAATGGAAGCACAAGAGGCTTTCCATGTTTGTGAAAGAAATCATTCTAACTACAAGGCTCTCCCTATGTCCTATCTCCTAATCTTCATCAGACACCTTCAGGCACCAACAAATCCAAAGCTCCAAGCAACCTCAAGCCACCTCAGGCATCTTCCTCTTGTCTTCAACTTGTCTTCAATCTCAATCAAAGGCAAACCAAGCACAAACCCTAATCTAAGGGAACTAAATGAGTTAAACTAGTTGAATTAGTAAATTAGGATCACCTAAAACCTAGTACTAAAGTTAGTCCTAACTAAAATACTAGAATCAATTGCAAAATCCTACAAAAATTACTATGGGAACCTAGGTCAGTCATGACTCTACCACATTAATTTCAAAGATCAAATCATCAATTTGGACCTAGAACTAAATCCTACATTCTAAGGTATCAACCTAAAACCCTAAAAAGGAAGCATCTAAATATCAATCTAGAAGGCATACCTATTTTCACCACAAAAATGTGAGAAATGTACTATGGGATCATACATGTCTAACCTAATCACACACACAAAAATTAGGCCAAGAATCATCACTATGAGATCACACAAAATTCTACAGAAATATGCATCAAACATGAACATTTTAATATCAATTAAAATGCAAAATTCCAATTAAATCAGAAATTACATGAAATGAAAATATTTTTTCTCTAAAAAATAATAGACTCAATCATGAGTAATATGCAAAAAGAATGGATTTAATTGGATTAATATTCAATTTATTATGAATTTTACAAAAACCATGAACAAAATGAAAATTAATGAAATCCACCAAAAATAACCAAACACACGGTGCAAATAGAAATCATTTTCAGTTCAAAACGTGGGTTGGGCTCGCTGGAGGGTGTGGATAACATTCAGATTACTAAGCCCAAACGCCTGAATAAATGAAACGCTTCGTTTCATCAGAAACCCTTCACAAATCAAAATTAAAATGTGGCCCTTGGATCTTCTCATAGTCAATGGTCAGACCAAGATCCAATGGTGAGAACTTCATCTTCTCCATTTCAAACCTCTGAGCTTCGCGCCCAGCTCCGGCCACCGCCGATGGAACTCCGATCATCCCCTTCAACCCTAGTTCTTCCTAGAGGTCAAAACATGAATCTTGTCCCAAATCTTGTCACGAGTTCAATCATGCCATTAGTTTCTTCTGAAACCCCAAGAATCAACATCTCCCAATCTCAACCGAAAATGGTGATCTTCCTATTTTGTCTCTAATTCATCAATTAACCATCTGAAATCCATCCTAGGCCATTCTACAACTAATCTAGCACCTTAATTCAACCTAATTCTACCTAAATCATGCTATAGGAAGAAGGTTACCAACCTGGAAATTCTTGAATAACAGATGCACCAAATCTTCACTTCAAGCTCTCAAATCTTCTGTACACGATCACTGAACCTCCTCCTTGCTTCTGTATGCAAAAGATTCAATGGAAAGTGCTTCAATCTTGAAACACGATGATGAGTTGCTGGTGCTGAAAACCACTTGCTCCCACACGATCTAGCCACCAATTCTTCTTGGAAATGATCTAGAATCAATCCTTGATACTCATGGAAGAAGAATCAATCAAGAAAATGGAAGGAAATGGAGGAATTTGGTGAAACCGATTGCACTTGCAAGCTATGAAAACTTAATTCCAAACTATGCTCAATCCTTCAATGATCACCAACCTCTGCCATGGATCCATTCTACTCATTATATAGATGAAGTTTGGATGATCTAGAACCCTCTAGATTCTTCCAATGAGATTTTCCACATCTCATGTCATGAGATTTTGAATCACTTATCATGACATGTACAACCCTTGCAAACAGCTTGGAATTCATCCCATTCACTCTTAATTTCTCCCCTAGTGAGATATTGGAGGTGTTTAGCTTGCCAAGTTCCTTGTTCATGCCTTAATTTTGAGTTATGCATATGTTACTTAATATGCAAGCAAGTGTTTTTCAAAGCAAGTCCATGAATTGAATCTTACCTCAAAAATGTGGCTAAACCATTGTTTTTAAAATGATTTCTAGAGTCAAAATGGTATATTACATGCCATGGTTTGGATGTGTAGGTTGAAAATATCAATTTCCAACTTTGGTTTATTTAACTTATGCCCTTATTTTAGGTCATTTTTGCAACTTTGAGCTACAAGTCTTTCCAACATCTCATGACCTCCTTACTAGCCTTAAAACATCATTTTAAGCAAGTTTGATGTTGAAGATTTTTCCATTTGAAGCTTGGAAATAGGAGTTATAGCCTTATGCTTGAAATGACCTATAATCTCCAAATGACCAAAATGCCCTTGACTTGTCAAAGCCATAACTTGAGTTCTACAAATCCTATCAAGGACTTACAGTACTCTCTAGAAAGCTAAGAAGATAAGGAACAACATTCATGTTGACTAAAAGTCCATAGGAATCATCCTTCTTGGGCAAAAGTTTGATGCAAGTTGGGTAACTTTCAAGGCCCCAGATTCACATACCTCAGATGACCTGTAACTTGTCAAAGTCATAACTTGAGCTCTACAAATCCTATCAAGGACTTATAGTACTCAAATTAAAGCTAAGATCAAGCTCTACAACATTCATGTTGGGGGTAAGATGAGATGACAATCACATCTTGAGCTAAACTGCCTTGAAGATAGGGGTCAAACTAGGGGGTTTTACACTGTCAAGCCTTAGAAACCCTAGCTTGAAACTTATCAAACTCTTCAATCATGATGAGTTGACCTTGGAATCATCCTTATAACATCTCAGTGTGTCAATCCATGATCACATGGCTCTTGGATTAGGTCTCAACCCTCTCCAAATCATCAGTTGACCTAGGGTTGACCTAGTCAAACCCTAATTATACCACTCATGGCTAGGTCTTCTTAATCTTGTACAATGACCTATCTAGGCCTCAAAGTGATTTCAAAACTTCTCATGAGCTCTCTCAAGACCTCAAGTCCTTCTTCATGGCTTCAGAATCATCTGAGGAGCTCCCACAACTCTCAAGTTAGGGGGCACACAACTTTGGTTTCAACCACTCTCTCTGAGGATCTTTTGACTTCTCTGACAAGGATATCAACCCTTGGACACTTGAATGACCTTCTTGGCTAGCTTCATAGTCTTGTGTAGCCCTTAATTGGTAATCATACCTCTTGATCTCCTGCATACATGTCAATGGAATGCAAATGTGAATGAAATGAAACATAAGCTAGGTAAAGAAATGTTGGTCAAATTTTGGGGTGCAACAGCTGCCCCTATTCAAACGGCTTGAACCTGGTTGGGTGAGAAGCGAACGACTCTCAACCAATCAAGGTGCGAGATGGTTGAATACCGACAAACCCGGAAATTTGCCAATTGCACAAGTACACGGTACTCTGATGGGAACAAATCTTCGAAAACTGAAATGCTAGCTGTACGACAACCAGCTGGGGGATTGGTCACACGGTAACCGGTAATACATGGCCTATCATGCCGTCAGGCATCAAGATTCCTCGGGACTCATCAGGTCAACGATCAAGTTAATCATGCCATCGGACATTCAAAGAAAACTTTCGGGCGTCAGTCGGACTTCATCAGTAAGTCGGGAATAGAGTTCTCGGTCAACCGTGGACCAATTGGGGATACTCAAACTTCTGCCGTCAGGCACTCCGCATCAGTTGGGAGAACTGCTTCGTTACTACGGTCGGACTTTACTCATCAATACTTCAAGGGAAGTTTCAATTTTGCTGTTCAGAAACCTGCTGGGGATGACGCATCTCCGCTGGGGATTCTGGAGAACTATCAAGTAACTCTGTTTCGGGGCTTCAGAAATCATTCTGGGTGAATCACCTCTACTGAGGACATCAAGAAGTGTCCTGGACAAATAGCTTCGTGGGGACTTCAAGAATCATCCTGAACCAATAACTCTGCTGGAGATTTCAGGAATAATCCTGAGCAAACACTCTGCCGGGGGCTCCAAGCATCAACTGGAGCAGCCCTCCCTGGTGACTTCACTGGGGATTTTAAGAATCATCTTGAGCAACGACTTTGCTGGGGAGAATTCAAGAATCATCTTGGGCAAACGAATCTGCGGAGGAACACCTGCAAAACAAGAACGGTAACGACCTAGCTCATGTCTAGTATGCATATGATCGACAATGGCGCAATGCTCCACACGGTGGAAATGCTGCGCATTTAGGGTAAATGCTATGCAATCATGCAAAATACTACGGCCCCGTCAGCAAAATAAATGCCGAAGGGAGAGTCCTCCTGTCAAGGAGGAAGGACCACTCTGGTGGAGAAAAGGTCACGCCGATCTCAATCGGACTCTGCGTGGGGAAGTGAACTTCAGTTGACTGCTGCAGGGGAACGGAGCTCTACGAGAACCTGGACCTGCTGAGGAGAGCGATGTCAATCGCAGAAATAAACTGCACGGCCTTCACGGCTAAACCCTCCTGGAGATAACGACTCCGGCGGGGAAATACGGCATCAGCTATTCAACATTCTACTGGGGAAAACCAATCATGGTCCCAACTTCTTCCAAGGACTCGGCTCTCTTGGGGATCTGCAAACTCGGCTGGGGAAGGAGAAATCATCCTGCTTCGGGGGAGAGTACGACTCTGTGGGGGAATCTCAATTCCGCTGGAGACTTCAGTCTGGAACTATCAATTGCTGCACACTTCAGTGAAAGACTCAGCTAGGGAGACGACATTCCTTCAGGATGTACTTGACTGGGGAGAGAATCTTCTCTGCCTGGGGGAACATATTAATGCTTACGATCTCACGTTCGGACTCTGCAAGGAGAGACTGCTGAACCCGCTGGAGAAGGAGGAATCATCCCGCCTGGGGGCGCGTACGGCGTACTGTCGGGTACATGCTACACCTGCACCAACACAAACAAACAGACAAGATACCTTTCTCAAAAGGGACCTTTCAAGGTTATCATCTTGTGACAATGTTCAGGTAATTCATTGTTTCAACAATCAGTGGCCTAGGCCAGTAAGTTTATGTATGCGCATTTTGTCAAAACATCGGCGTTCTTTTTCGCAAACAAAACAGATAAATGCTAAACAGACAAACAGAATTGCTGAATAGTATACATTTTATTGATAACGAACCCCTGAATGGGTAAAAATGTTTTACAACAGATGCAAGCTCCTGGAATGAGGAAGCCGCACAAAAATAAAACATAAATATACATCAGTATATACAAATGTCGGCAACGAGGCGTAGACGAACACCATGAGTTGATCCCTCTATGACCCACTCGACTTCGATACTTCTCCGATGCTTCAGCTTCAGAAGAGATTGATTCAGATAAACGGCCCTCAGGTCTTCCAAACCACTAAACAAAGAAAATCCACACGCGGAACGCAGTCATTTGCTTTTTCAAATCCCTAACTTTTGCGTGAACCGCCCTTTGCGGGTTTTCAGTTCACCGGGATACCCTTTTTTGCCAAAGCCGCCCATCCGGGTTTTCCACTTTGCGGGTGTACATTTTTTCAATTTATATCCCTAATTTTTGCCCGAACCTTTTTCCTTTTTTATGGTTCGCCGGGATGCCCCATTTTTGCCTGGACTCTCTTTTTACTGTCCAGTGGGTCGCTTTCAAGCAAAGTATTTTTTAACTGCGTCCGCGTTCACTGGGGATGCAAAATCTTCACCATCCATCGTGGATAACAACAAAGCTCCTCCCGAGAAGACCTTGCTGACGACGTACGAACCTTCGTAATTGGGAGTCCACTTGCCCCGGTGATCAGAGTATGGAGGAAGAATCTTCTTCAGGACGAGATCACCCGTCTGAAAGCTTCTAGGACGCACCTTCTTATCATAAGCTTTCTTCATTCGGCTTTGGTACAGACGACCATACGCAATCGATGCTAATCTCTTCTCGTCCATCAGGCTGAGTTGGTTCAGTCGGTTCTCAATCCATTCTGCCTCGTCGAGTTTCACGTCAACCAAAACTCGTAAAGAAGGGATCTCCACTTCTAACGGCAGGACAACTTCCATACCGTACACTAAGGAGAAAGGAGTTGCCCCAGTTGATGTACGTATCGTCGTACGATAACCGTGCAGTGTGAATGGCAGCATCTCGTGCCAATCTTTATAGGTCACAACCATCTTCTGAACAATCTTCTTGATGTTCTTATTGGCCGCTTCAACGGCGCCATTCATCTTCGGCCGATAAGGAGATGAGTTGTGGTGTTCAATCTTGAAACTCTGGCACAGCTCCTTCATCATCTTGTTATTCAAATTCGAACCATTATCAGTAATGATCCGCTCGGGAACTCCGTAACGACAGATGATATCCCTCTTTATGAATTTAGCCACCACATGCTTGGTCATATTAGCATATGAGGCTGCCTCCACCCACTTGGTGAAGTAGTCGATAGCTACTAGAATGAAGCGATGACCGTTAGATGCAGTGGGCTCGATCTTGCCTATCATGTCGATGCCCCACATGGAAAACGGCCACGGGGAGGACATGACATTCAACGGGCACGGCGACACATGAACTTTATCAGCATAAATCTGGCATTTATGACATCTCTTCGCGAATTTAAATTAATCTGACTCCATCGTCAGCCAGTAATATCCCGCTCTTAGGATCTTCCTCGTCATAGCATGCCCGCCGGCGTGCGTGCCAAATGTGCCTTCATGGACTTCTTCCATGAGCATACTCGCCTCTTTCTCATCTACACATCTGAGTAGCACGAGATCGTGGTTTCTTTTATACAAAACTCCATCAGGATTGAGATAAAAATTTCCAGATAGCCTCCTCAGAGTCTTCTTATCCTGGGTTGACGCTCCCGCAGGATACTCCTTAGTCACAAGGAAGGTCTGGATGTCATGGAACCATGGCTTGCCGTTGGCGGCTTCCTCGATCGCAAAGACGAATACAGGTCTATCAAGACGAGAAAGGACAATTCTTGGAGCTTCACTCCAAAAATTGACTTTATACATCGAAGCCAACGTGGCTAAGGCATCAGCCATCTGGTTTTCAGCCATGGGTACATGATGGAGTTCCACTCGATCAAAGAACGGAAGTAGCCTTCTGGCATAGTTCATGTATGGGACCAGATTCGACTGACGAGTCTCCCACTCCCCTTTAATCTGGTTGATCACAAGTGCTGAGTCACCATATACATCTAGGTTCTTGATTCTCAAATCAATTGCCTCTTCTAGACCCATGATGCATGCTTCGTACTCCGCTTCGTTATTGGTGACCGGAAACGTCAGTCTCGCAGTGAACGGGATGTGGGATCCGTGGGGAGTCGTGATGATCGCCCCAATGCCACTTCCGTAAGAATTAACCGCCCCGTCAAATATCAATTTCCACCGGGATTTCCTGTCTGGCCCCTCGTCGGGCAACGGTTCATCACAATCTTTCGCTTTGAGAAACATGATATCCTCGTCAGGGAATTCAAATTTCATCGGCTGATAATCCTCAATCGGCTGTTCGGCAAGGTATTCAGACAATACGCTTCCCTTGATGGCCTTCTGGGAAACGTACTGAATGTCATATTCCGTCAACACCATTTGCCATCTGGAAATCCTGCCCGAAAGCGCTTGCTTCTCGAAGACGTACTTGATCGGATCCATCTTCGAAATTAGCATAGTGGTGTGGTTGAGCATGTACTGTCGTAAACGTTTGGCAGCCCAGGCTAGTGCACAACACGTCTTCTCCAGCATCGAGTAACGAGATTCACAGTCAGTGAACTTTTTACTCAAGTAGTAAATGGCATGCTCCTTTTTGCCCATCTCGTCGTGCTGACCGAGAACACACCCCATACTATTCTCAAGAACTGTCAAGTACATGATTAGAGGCCGTCCATCCACTGGGGGTATCAAGATTGGAGGTTCCTGCAGATAGTGTTTTATCTTATCGAATGCCTTTTGGCAATCCTCATTCCAGATAATCGCCTGATCTTTCTTTAGCAGTTTGAACATCGGTTCACACGTGGCCGTGAGCTGAGAGATAAACCTTGCGATGTAGTTTATTCTGCCCATGAAACCACAAACTTCTTTTTCTGTTTTTGGCGCTGGCATTTCTTGTATCGCTTTAATCTTCGCAGGATCGACCTCGATGCCTCTTTCGCTTACGATAAACCCCAGTAACTTTCTGGACCGTACTCTGAAAGTACATTTGTTAGGATTCAGCCTCAACCTGAACTTCCTAAGCCTCTCAAAAAGCTTCAGCAAATTGACCATATGTCCCTCCTTCGTTTGGGACTTCGCAATCATGTCATCAACATAGATTTCAATCTCATGATGAATCATGTCATGAAACAAAGTAACCATAGCTCGTTGGTAAGTGGCCCCTGCGTTCTTCAGACTGAAAGGCATTACCTTGTAGCAGAATGTTCCCCAGGGAGTGATAAACGTAGTTTTCTCCATGTCCTCTGGTGCCATCTTGATCTGATTGTAACCGGAGAAGCCATCCATGAACGAAAACACGGAGAACTGGGCTGTGTTGTCGACCAACACATCGATATGAGGCAGCGGGAAATCATCTTTAGGGCTCGCCCTATTCAAATCCCGATAATCGACGCACATGCGTACCTTACCGTCCTTCTTCGGTACAGGCACTATGTTGGCGACCCACGGAGGGTACGTAGTGACCGCTAAGAAGCCAGCATCAAGCGGTTTTTTCACTTCTTCTTTGATCTTAACGGCCATATCTGGTCGCGTCCTCCTAAGCTTCTGCTTAACGGGGGGACAATCTTCTCGCAGCGGCAAGTGGTGGACCACGATGTCAGTGTCAAGTCCGGGCATATCTTCGTATGACCAAGCAAAGACGTCACTATACTCTCTTAGCATCTCGACCAATCTCTGCTTGACATCACTCTGCAATGCAGCCCCTATCCTGACATTTCTAACGAGTTCTTCAGAACCCAGATTCACGATCTCAATCTCCTCCTCATGAGGCAGAATAACTTTCTCTTCTTGCTTCAATAAGCGGACCAACTCTTCGGGAAGGTTTTCGTCTTCATCAATCTCTTCTTCAGCTTGATAGACCGGGCAATCGAAGTCGAAGTGAGCCGTAGAAGGTCCAGAGTCGATGTCATCTGTTATGTGGATCTCTTCGCTTGTCATCTGGATGATGTTCTTGACGGACCAGTTGGTAAGGCCCTCTCCTGGTTGGCTTGGCTGGATCCAAGAGTCTAAGTCACAGTCGCTATCTCCGCTGTCTTCAGACACTGCGTTGATGCTTTCAAATATCACCCCGCCACTGGTAAACTGGATCGGCCCTTTACCTCGAGACGCACTGCTAGAAGAAGAAGCTTCAGCTCCAGGAGAATATCCCAACCCAAACTTGTCTTGCTTGTTAGGTATCTCCAAAATTCGCCCCCAGCCTGGGGTAGATCCGGCTTGGACGACGGCCCGGGCTTCCTTGAAGGAGGAGAGAGTTATCTCTGGCTTTTCGGTGACTACAGGAGCTACGTCCTTAACTTTGACAGCTTCGAACGCTTGGCATAGAGTTTCGTGGATTTCCCCATCCATCTCAACATACTTGAAGGACGACAAATGGCTCACCATTATGTCTTCCTCGCCACACACAGTTACGATGCTACCTCCGACAGCATACTTGAGTTTCTGATGCAACGTGGAGGTCACGGCTCCCGCCGAATGGATCCATGGCCGGCCTAAGAGGCAGCTGTAGGCAGGCATGATGTCCATAATGTAAAAGATCGCGTCGAACGTTTCCGGCCCGACTTGGATTGGCAGGGTCACCTCCCCGAAAACATGGCGTTTAGTTCCATCGAACGCTTTCACAACCAGATCACTGGGTGTGCAAATCACTCCGCGAGTATCCAACTTCATTAATGCCTTCTTCGGAAGAACATTAAGTGACGAACCAGTGTCTACAACCACGTGCGACATAATCGTTCCCTACACTCTATCGAGATGTGCAGGGCGCTATTGTGGTTCCTCCCTTTTGGCGTCAGCTCTAGGTCAGTGAAACCTAACCCATTTCCAGCATTTACGTGGGCTACGACCTCTTCCAGCTGATTTACCGATATTTCCTGCGGTACATATGCGGCGTTCAACACCTTCAGCAGCGCGTTGCGGTGTGCTTCAGAACACAGCAACAAGTTCAGAATAGAAATCTTTGAGGGTGTCTGATGGAGATGGTCCACAATCTTGTAGTCACTCTTTTTAATCAACCGCATAAACTCCTCGGCATCTTTAACAAGTAAGTCTTTTTCTGCCCCACGCGGGATCTCTTCAACGACTTTACTTTTACCTTTATCAACTGCATCAGCTCTGACTGCTTTATCCGCCACGACCTCTGGTGGTGCAAACACTCTTCCGCTGCGAGTAATACCACTGATTCCCGCAAGGTTCTCCACAAACGACCCAAACGGTTCCAGTTCTAACTTCTGTCTGTTGCAGTAGACTTCAGCCCCATAATGCCATGGGACAACATTAGTGCTTTCGAACGGTATTGGCCCAGCTTTGGTGATGGTAATTGTGGGCGGTTTGGGCGCAGAGATAGTTATCGTCTGGCAAGGGATGGTGATGGTGGCGACCTCATCATCTTGCTTCAGCACTACCTCTCCTGATCCACTTTCGGCCCTCCGGCTAAACTGTAAAATCCCTTCGGTCATCAGAGTTTGGATTCCTTCTACCAACTGTTCACATCCATCAGAACGTGTCTCACAACCCATACACCGCTCTCCGCAACCTGGAAAGAAACCCCTTTTCACCAACTTAGCCTTAACGAAGCTAAGCGGCGTCTTCAGATTTCTGACGTCAGTCAACACATCCAAGTTCTCGTTTTCAATAATGGTGTTTACTCCACCTCCCCTATGGTTCGGCATAGGGTTCTTCGTGACATTCGGCATATTATCGGAGAAGTTGATGATCTTGGCGTCCACCATATCCTGCACCTTGTGCTTAAAGGCTTTGCAATTCTCTATTGTGTGGCCTGGTGCCCCTGAGTGAAACTCACAAGTTGCACTCGCATCATAACCTGGTGGAGGTGCCCCTGTCAAGGGAGCCAGTGTTCTCTTTTGAATCAACTGTAGCTGAATCAAAGTCTGCAATAGTTGCGCGTACGACATGGGCGGTGTCTCGAGGTGACGGCTCGACAAAGGTGCCCGATTCTGATATTTTCTGTACCCTGGTTGCTGTTGCTGCTGCTGCTGTTGTGGCTGTTGAACCGCCGGGATAGTTATGTTGGCCACCTGTTGGTGAGGGCCTTTGCCCTTCCTTCGAGCGTTGGTCACAACGCTCATTTCTCCTTCTCGTCTTTTGCCACTATAAGGTTTCTTTCCGCCTCCTCCAGCTGAGGATGACTCACCTTGAATTTTCCCGAGTTTGATCCCATTTTCGATGTGCTCACCCGTGATAATGAGATCTGAGAAGGTTCCAGACATACCGCTGACCAACTTCTCATAGTAAACCCCTGGGAGGGTGGCTACAAACATCTGCACAAGCTTGCGCTCAACCATCGGCGACTGAACCCTAGCTGCCAATTCACGCCACCGCTGGGCGTATTCCTTAAACCCTTCGTTGTTCCTCTGCGACAGATTCTGCAGTTGGACTCGGTTCGGGGCCAAGTCGCTATTGTATTGGTAGTGGTGCACAAATACTTCAACAAGGTCCTTCCACGTGCGCACACTAGTAGGCTCCAGACTCATGTACCATTCGAGGGATGGCCCGGAAAGACTGTCTTGAAAGAAGTGCATCAGCAACTTCTCGTCCTCGGAATGAGCGGACATTTTTCTGTAATATGATCTCAGGTGGACGCGAGGGCAAGTGGTGCCCTTATACTTTTCAAAGTCAGGTACCTTGAACTTGGGAGGCACCTTGAAATCAGCAATCAGTCCCAACTTGGACATATCAGCGCCCAGGGTGTTCTGGTTCTCAATATTTCTCATCTTATCTTCGAGTGCCTTGAACCTTAGTCGTGCTTCAGCAGTCAGCTCCCCTTCAGCACCTCTCTGAGAGAACACATCGTCCTGACGATCTTTTAACCGCGGCTGAGGTCCATACAGATTCCCAACGCCTGCATTGCCGTTGTCCAGCCCGACATTGACATTAGCTTCCAGACTCCCATTACCGACGCCCGTCGTATTGAGTCCCATGTTAGCTATCACATTGCCGTTGGCACTGCCATTCCCCCCGGTCACGGGGACGCCATTCTGTGGAGTTTCAACTGGTGGAGGAGTAGGCACAGTCCCGCCATGAAGTACGCCATTGCTATCGACCCTTGAAATCAGGGGCTGAACCAAGGTTCTGAGTTGATCCTGGCCGTTGGCGACCGCTTGCATGAGCTCCATGAAGCGATCCATTCTTTCGCGGAGTTCCTGAACATCAGTTTGCACTTGCTCCATAACTCTGGTTTGATTTGCTCTGGTCGGATAGCGGTGAATAGGTCTCTGATCAATCCTGGAACAACCTGAAACAACCTGTGAACACAAAAGGGTTAGGAAAAACGACAAAGTGCTCGTCATGCAAATGCTTCATGCAAATGCAAACGTGTGTCTGTGCGTTAGGGAGATTTCCCCCGATCCTAGTGCTTGAGTGCCAGTGCTGATAATAAGAAGTTCGAGTCCAGTCATGGAAATAACAATCTCATATATAAAGAAAGCCCATCAAGGCAGTACACAACATCAGTGAGTACAAGATGAATCAACAGCGTGACCTCAACCAACAAGCCTGGTGATGGTCAGCATACAACAATGATCAAAACAAAAGGAATACAAACAGTCAAGCACGGCCACGGGCGCGATACTCTTCTAACAACTCCTTCGTTTCTGGGTGATCAGGCAGAGTGAGTAACCCTTCGACGAGTAATTCCCTCTGCACAATGGTGTACTGAAGACCTTCGACTGAATCTTCCCATGCTCCTTTGCCGAAACAATCTTCTAACTTCCGTTTCTTGGATTCAAACGTCAGTTTGCGCTCCTTCAGGTTAGCGAGAGCTCTGTTGAGCTGGCCTTCGACGGCGTATCTGCGAGCGGTTTCTTCATCAAACCTCTTCTCACTAGCCTTCACCTGGGCTTTCAGCTTGGAGATCTGTTGCATCAGCTTATCCTCCCGCTCTTTCCTGGTGGCTAGGGAGGCCTTCCAGTGCTGGTTGAACTTGGATATCCTCCGATATGCCTCGTCCAAGTGCTGCTTCTTCGTGGCCAGTACATCGTTGACAGCTTTGAAGTCTTGACCCATGCGCTCACGCTCGGCTATCTGCTTAGTCAAATCTGTCCCCAACTGGTTCACCAGTTCTGTCTGCCTCTTGAAGGAATGAACGACTTCGTTTCTCTCGCTTCGGAGCTAAGCCAATTCTTTTTCCAGTTCTTCATTTTCCCTCTTGAATTCATCTCGCTCAGCTAGCACCTGATTATGTCGCTGAATGGGCACGGTAGTAGGCTCTTCAATCATTGGAAGGCTTTCTGGCTTGGAAGGAAGAAACGACATCCCTATAGCATCTGCTCTGGCTCTGATCCAAGTCACATACGGAGGGTAGGCTTGATTATTGCTTTTCCCCAGCAATGGTTTTCCCCTCTTACTGATGCCATTCCAAGCGCGCTGAAGCTTAGATAACAGATCCCCCTCTAGAAGACCAGTGAGGTACAGAGATTCTTGCACCTCTTCATCCTTCGACGGAGCTCTCAAAGCATACGCGAACTGTCGGATCAGCAAAGATGGATTATAGTTTATACAGCCCTTCCTGCCTATCAAAGGCACGTTCGGAAATCCGCTGCAGCTGAAGATAATCTCGGTACCCAACCTATCTCTGTCAAACCAGTTAATATCCTCTGCTGATAGACTCATCAAACGCTCGGACCACTCAGATGTGACTGCAGACGAAACGAAGGGACCCCTCTTGGGTAGATGACTATCAAGCCATTTATAAAGCAGGGGCACACAACACGAGACATTCTTGCCCCTTCTGTTCTCGTTTTTGTAGTGGATGGAGTGGTAGACATCTCCTATCAAGGTAGGGACTGGATTCCCTGAAGCAAAGATGCGAAAGGCGTCGAAGTCTATAAAGTCGGGCATATTGGGGAACAGAATGATGCCATATAGGCACAGGGCGAAGATGGCGTTGAACACGACCCAACATCCGTCTTTGGCGCACTGCTGAGCCTTTCCCACTAAGAACTGCAAGGAGAAACCGGGAACCTTGTTCCAACTAGACAATACCAACTCGGAAGCATCCAAATGAAGTGACGGAGCTAGACTAGCCAGATCAGGCTCAGTATTCATATGAACAAAAGGCATCTGCCTCTTGATAGGCACACCTAACAAATCAGCGTATTCTTCTAGCGTGGGTGCGAGAACAAAATCCTGGAAAGTAAAGCATCTCAACGGAGGATCGTAGAACTGCAGCAGAGTGTGCAACCCATTCAACTCGAACGCAGAAGGTTTACGAACCAAACTGAGCAATTTGCCGTAAGATTTTCTGAACTCATCTCTCACAGAATCATCTGCTAAGGCAATCAAACCAGTCAGCTGAACCACATCAGGGGCAGGGAGCTTGTAAGCCACGGTCTTCCTCAGAGAACCCATAACAATACAATAGGAGGCAAGAAATCCTGGATCGGGGAAAACGGTACTTGCAACACAGACACACGTTAATGAAATGCAAATGAGTATGCAAGGAAATGTAAAATGCAATCATGCAGCAAGAGATCAAGGAAACTGTGCTGTGGGGACTCTGTATCAACAAAACCATGATGCTGCTCTATCAAGAACAACCATTATGTCTGATAAGAAGAAAACCCTGGTATCAGACCACAAATCTGCTCTGTCAAGAACAAACACACATCTGATAATAAGGACCTCTGATCAAGACCTGCTCTATCAAGAACAAACATCTGATAAAGGACCTCTGCTACAGGACCAAAACTCTGTTCTGTCAAGAACACTCATCTGATAAAGGACCTCTGATACAGGACCAACAACTATGCTCTGTCAAGAGCAAACATGCATCTGCAAATGAGATCCTCAGATCCCAATCATAAACCTGCTCTGTCAAGAACAACTACACATCTGCTGATGAGATCCTCTGATCCCAATCAAAAACCTGCTCTGTCAAGAACAAATACTCATCTGAATATAAGGTCCTCTGATACAGGACCAAAGCTCTGCTCTGACAAGAACAATCATATCTGATGATGAGAACCTCTGGTACCAACGAAACTGATTCACTGTCAAGAAAACCAGGTAGTCTGGAGGTCAAAGTTTCCTGCAATAAACCCAACCCTGCTCACGGGTATGGACCTAAATTGACTCAAGTTCGGCATCCTATGCGTTCATCAGCGTCACAGACATTCAAGAGGGGTGATACGATACCCAGAATGTGTGGCATCACCAGCTCATGAAGCGGCCTCACTCGGCTAAATCACAAATGATCGGTCCCCAGAGTCGACAATCCTCCAAACCAACAACCCCCTCAACCCAAAGGGTTGAAAAAGAAGCCAACCGGGAGAACCTCGTCTGAGCGTGGATTTCATGAGACACTAGTTCCTGCCAAGCAAGCACGCGCCCACTAATTTCCACAACTAATGCTATGTTCACTCAAGCCTGGGTCTGGCTTCTCACTCATCAGAAAGCCCCTCCCACAACAGCACAGATAATCATATCATACTGAAAAATAAAGTGCGGGAAGTAAAATGCGATAAACACAACCCAACAAGTAATCATACAAGCGCTAGGATTGACTCTCGCAGGGGACGTCGGATCCCCAAACTGACTCGCATTCGGGACGTTGGATCCCAGGAAACTATCAAGTCCCCAGCAGAGTCGCCAGCTGTCGCTTCCACGAAAATAAGGTGCCGGCAAAACAGAAGAGTCGCCACCTTTCGTTATTTATCCCTCAGAACGGGAAAGGAAACGATCGGAAAAACCTGACGAAAAAGGTATAAGGCAAGGTCATCGCAACCGTTGTCTGGGTTCAGGAGTCGGTTACGCAAGGGGAAGGTATTAGCACCCCTCACGTCCGTCGTACTCGACGGGATCCACGCTTGTGTTTACTGGACGAGTTGGTTTATCTATCTACCTATCAAGGCTGGCTTAAAAAGAAAAGAAAATGACTCGGCAAAGCGTCGCACTTTATGCCTACATATTCTCATCAGAGAATGAGAAATCAGAGTCAACGTAGTTCGACCTACGACTGGTTACAGGGAAGGTGGCTCGCCAATACATCAGTATTATGCCTACATACTCTCAACAGGCTTGAGAGATCAGAGCTTACGTAGTTCGGGATAATACGGATTACAGGAATTCAGATTCATCTGTTTTATCGAGTAGGGTTAAACAGCAATTCCAGCAGTTAGGGACAAAGCCTGTTTGCGGTGGCGCTGAAGTTTAACGACACTCTTTTCTTCAGAAAAACTTCCTTTGAATTAAGGTCCCACGGGGCAAAAAGGTTTGAAGTTTGTTTTCTGTCTTTTACGGAAGAAGTGTTTTTATTGTGTTTGCAATTTCAATTGTACTAGAGACTATGACCTGAGAGTGAATGCGTCGCATGTCACCCAAAGGGTGCCATACTAAACATCCAGACTGTTGAAAAGAGACTCTCCAACAATCCTTTCTCAGATAGCTTAAGGCTCGTAACGTACGAAAGAAATCATTCGTGGTTACTGTATCTTAAGCTGTTTTGAGATGAGAAGAGAGAACGAACAGGTTCAACTAAAGGGAGACTATCAAGTCCTACTGTTGTCATGCCAATGATTCATCCTATGGTTGAGGTTTGAGACAGGGAACTCCTAGAAGTTATCATGCATAGGTTTCAACCTAAAGTTCTATCATCACTTCCTTATCAAAGGAAGTGAGATTCCTAAGGGATCATGTCAACGATACAGAAACAGATAAAGCATCAGCTTAAACAGTAAACAGATAAACGACTGTAAAATGCATGCAATGCAAGTGAGGGAGGAAATGTGTGTCGGGCAGCAGCCTCCACAAGCTCATCTCAACCTCAAGCTAGATATGAATAACTGTAATCATACAGAAGAAATAAAATGTTGTCAAGCAAGATACAGTAAACTGCAATCATACAGAAGAAAAAATAAAACATGCTATCAAGCAGAATAAACCACATGGGCAAGGGAGCAGAGCTCTACCGAATACCCGCAAGCAAAGCCATACAGTAACAATACAAGCAGAGGGAGCAACTCAACCTCTAGTGCAATCATGCTCCTAATTTAAAGTCAGTCTAATCATGGACTTATTCTAATGCATCAAGCAAGTCAAACAAGGCACATCAGTACAGAAAAGAAAACAGACAAGAAAGCAGATCAACCCCTCTCTTCAAATTCCAAGCTTCAGCTCTTCTGACAGCAACCCAGTTTCCAGACTTCAATCACCCTTCAAGGCTATCCTCTCCCAGGACAAGTATCAATTAGCTTTTCCAGATTTCAACCCTTCAACATAAGTTTCAACTTATCCTCCTTCTTCAAGCTTCCAGCTTTACAGTCAGTTCCACCCTCGGGCTTTGCTCTTAACCACAAGTATCAACTTGATTCCTTCAGGCTCTCAAGTCTCAGTGTAAGTATCAACTCATCCTTTATTCCTCAGCTTCAGCTTTTCACTTAATCTCAATTGAATCCTCTTCATAAGTATCAACTTAGTCTTCAAGCTTCAGCTCTCTTTGCTTTATCAGTTTCAACTTGGTCTTCTTCCTCTACAAGCTTCAGCTTCTCAGGGTAACCTTTAATCACTTAGAAGTATCAACTTCACCCTTCAATTCTTTCTCAAGCCTCAGCTCTTCATTCAATATCCATTGGGCCTTCAAGTATCAACTTGGTCTTCAAGCTCTTCAGGCTTCAGCAGCAATGGCAATGCTCAAGGAATCATCCTCTTCCACACCTTTCAAGATACTCAAACCAGAAAATAGTTGATTGAATAGAGTGAGAGGAAATGATAAACAACTTACTGACAACCAAAGGAAGCCTGTAAGGGTTCATCATTATGAGAGACTGGTTCCCTCAAAGTTCTACTTCCCAGATAAAGCCACTCATCCTTCCAAAGGAGGGATGTGAATATCTGAGAAGGACTTTTAGTCATTGGGAGGAATGGAAGCACAAGAGGCTTTCCATGTTTGTGAAAGAAATCATTCTAACTACAAGGCTCTCCCTATGTCCTATCTCCTAATCTTCATCAGACACCTTCAGGCACCAACAAATCCAAAGCTCCAAGCAACCTCAAGCCACCTTCCTCTTGTCTTCAACTTGTCTTCAATCTCAATCAAAGGCAAACCAAGCACAAACCCTAATCTAATGGAACTAAATGAGTTAAACTAGTTGAATTAGTAAATTAGGATCACCTAAAACCTAGTACTAAAGTTAGTCCTAACTAAAATACTAGAATCAATTGCAAAATCCTACAAAAATTACTATGGGAACCTAGGTCAGTCATGACTCTACCACATTAATTTCAAAGATCAAATCATCAATTTGGACCTAGAACTAAATCCTACATTCTAAGGTATCAACCTAAAACCCTAAAAAGGAAGCATCTAAATATCAATCTAGAAGGCATACCTATTTTCACCACAAAAATGTGAGAAAATTACTATGAGATCACTATGAGATCACACAAAATTCTACAAACATATGCATCAAACATGAACATTTTAATATCAATTAAAATGCAAAATTCCAATTAAATCAGAAATTACATGAAATGAAAATATTTTTTCTCTAAAAAATAATATACTCAATCATGAGTAATATGCAAAAAGAATGGATTTAATTGGATTAATATTAAATTTATTATGAATTTTACAAAAACCATGAACAAAATGAAAATTAATGAAATCCACCAAAAATAACCAAACACACGGTGCAAATAGAAATCATTTTCAGTTCAAAACGTGGGTTGGGCTCGCTGGGGGGTGTGGATAACATTCAGATTACTAAGCCCAAACGCCTGAATAAATGAAACGCATCGTTTCATCAGAAACCCTTCACAAATCAGAATTAAAACGTGGCCCTTGGATCTTCTCACAGTCAATGGTCAGACCAAGATCCAATGGTGAGAACTTCATCTTCTCCATTTCAAACCTCTGAGCTTCGCGCCCAGCTCCGGCCACCGCCGATGGAACTCCGATCATCCCCTTCAACCCTAGTTCTTTCTAGAGGCCTCCAATCCAAGAGGTCAAAACATGAATCTTGTCCCAAATCTTGTCACGAGTTCAATCACGCCATTAGTTTCTTCTGAAACCCCAAGAATCAACATCTCCCAATCTCAACCGAAAATGGTGATCTTCCTATTTTGTCTCTAATTCATCAATTAACCATCTGAAATCCATCCTAGGCCATTCTACAACTAATCTAGCACATTAATTCAACATAATTCTACCTAAATCATGCTATAGGAAGAAGGCTACCAACCTGGAAATTCTTGAATAACAGATGCACCAAATCTTCACTTCAAGCTCTCAAATCTTCTGTACACGATCACTGAACCTCCTCCTTGCTTCTGTATGCAAAAGATTCAATGGAAAGTGCTTCAATCTTGAAACACGATGATGAGTTGCAGGTGCTGAAAACCACTTGCTCCCACACGATCTAGCCACCAATTCTTCTTGGAAATGATCTGGAATCAATCCTTGATACTCATGGAAGAAGAATCAATCAAGAAAATGGAAGGAAATGGAGGAATTTGGTGAAACGGATTGCACTTGCAAGCTATGAAAACTCAATTCCAAACTATGCTCAATCCTTCAATGATCACCAACCTATGCCATGGATCCACTCTACTCATTATATAGATGAAGTTTGGATGATCTAGAACCCTCTAGATTCTTCCAATGAGATTTTCCACATCTCATGTCATGAGATTTTGAATCACTTATCATGACATGTACAACCCTTGCAAACAGCTTGGAATTCATCCCATTCACTCTTAATTTCTCCCCTAGTGAGATATTGGAGGTGTTTAGCTTGCCAAGTTCCTTGTTCATGCCTTAATTTTGAGTTATGCATATGTTACTTAATATGCAAGCAAGTGTTTTTCAAAGCAAGTCCATGAATTGAATCTTACCTCAAAAATGTGGCTAAACCATTGTTTTTAAAATGATTTCTAGAGTCAAAATGGTATATTACATGCCATGGTTTGGATGTGTAGGTTGAAAATATCAATTTCCAACTTTGGTTTATTTAACTTATGCCCTTATTTTAGGTCATTTTTGCAACTTTGAGCTAAAAGTCTTTCCAACATCTCATGACCTCCTTACTAGCCTTAAAACATTATTTTAAGCAAGTTTGATGTTGAAGATTTTTCCATTTGAAGCTTGGAAATAGGAGTTATGGCCTTATGCTTGAAATGACCTATAATCTCCAAATGACCAAAATGCCCTTGACTTGTCAAAGCCATAAATTGAGTTCTACAAATCCTATCAAGGACTTCTAGTACTCTCTAGAAAGCTAAGAAGATAAGGAACAACATTCATGTTGACCAAAAGTCCATAGGAATCATCCTTCTTGGGCAAAGGTTTGATGCAAGTTGGGTAACTTTCAAGGCCCCAGATTCACATACCTCAGATGACCTGTAACTTGTCAAAGTCATAACTTGAGCTCTACAAATCCTATCAAGGAATTATAGTACTCAAATTAAAGCTAAGAGCAATATCTACAACATTCATGTTGGGGGTAAGATGAGATGACAATCACATCTTGAGCTAAACTGCCTTGAAGATAGGGGTCAAACTAGGGGGTTTTACACTGTCAAGCCTTAGAAACCCTAGCTTGAAACTTCTCAAACTCTTCAATCATGATGAGTTGACCTTGGAATCATCCTTATAACATCTCAATGTGTCAATCCACGATCACATGGCTCTTGGATTAGGTCTCAACCCTCTCCAAATCATCAGTTGACCTAGGGTTGACCCAGTCAAACCCTAATTATACCACTCATGGCTAGGTCTTCTTAATCTTGTACAAGTACCTATCTAGGCCTCAAAGTGATCTTCAACACTTCTCATGAGCTCTCTCAAGACCTCAAGTCCCTCTTCATGGCTTCAGAATCATCTGAGGAGCTCCCACAACTCTCAAGTTAGGGGGCACACAACTTTGGTTTCAACCACTCTCTCTGAGGATCTTTTGACTTCTTTGACAAGGATATCAACCCTTGGACACTTGAATGACCTTCTTGGCTAGCTTCATAGTCTTGTGTAGCCCTTGATTTATAATCATACCTCTTTATCTCCTGCATACATGTCAATGGAATGCAAATGTGAATGAAATGAAACATAAGCTAGGTAAAGAAATGTTGGTCAAATTTTGGGGTGCAACAGAGGCGTCAAATGATACTATCAAAAAATGTATTTTTCTTCATTGATGTCGAAAATGACATTTTTGGGGGGAAATTTGTTGGCTTTTAATTTCAACGCCTGAATGGAATTAAAGTTAGGAAATAGAGTTCCTAAAGAAATTTAATTATTTCGACTGGAGCCATATTTTGGAATGGGAGTCGAAGGCGTCCTTTCGCCAGGAGAATCTATGTTACGGACTTAGAGATATTTTTTAGTAGTTGGAAGATTTGATTCGACAGAGGTGTCACTAAGGGTATTTCAACAAGATCATTTGAATTCAAATAAAAGAGGGAAAAACCATTTTCATCTATTCCTTAAAGGAGACACGTGGAACGTTTCTATGATTCAAAGGCATGCATAACGACACTTGTCTCAATTTTGTTTGCTAGCCGTTAATGACAGTTATTTTTTATTATTATAAATAACAGGTCTTAGTGTTATGATTTATGTGTGTTCAGTTGTGTACAAATTCTACAGTATACTCCAAGTACCCGTGTATTGAGAGAAACGAGTTTGTAAGAATGTACGTTGATGTAACACCAGCTTTTCATTTCAATGCAATTTAATAGATCTCTTTCTTTAAGAATTTATTCTTTCTTTATGCAAGTTCTTGTCTTCATCATTTACCAATACTTCGATTTTACTTCTTGTCACCTAAATTCATTTACATTTGAGATAAGTTGCTTTATCATGAACTCTGTTGAAGTGTTCATAGTTTTTATAAACTTTATTTAAGATCAATTAACACATGTCCTAAGATTTGTGTGTTCAATCCTGCAAGTAAAACAAATCTTTTTTTCGATTTGTAAGACCAGCAGTTGTTCACTAATTTTCATGGCGAACAACTACCCACTTGGAAGTCTCGTTGTATGACTTTGGCATTGTTCCTGATTATGATTTTTTTTTGTTTTAGTGAGGCCTTGCAGAGGGCAGCTCCTGATTGGACCTCTTCCACGAGATCAAGCTACTCCCTTAGTGCCTCATTATTCTTCTCCTTGTCCAGGGGAGCTTCAGTCCGCCTGGAGGGTACATGTATTTCGATAGGGATTACTACCTTAGTCCCGTATGCTAAACGGAAAGGGTTTTCCACGGTCAAAGAGTGGGGTGTAGTACAATAGGCCCAGAGCATGTTGTGCAGCTCCTCAACCCATTTTCTCTTGGTTTCGTCTAGTCTCTATTTGAGACATCGTAGGATTACCTTGTTGGTTGCCTCGTCTTGCTCGTTCATCTGTGGGTACTCGACAACATGAAGTGTTGTTTGGTGCCTATTTGGGCGACGAACTCTTGAATTTTTTGTCACTGAACTGTGTCTCGTTGTCTGTGATGATTGTGTGGGGGATGCCGAAGCGAGCAAGGATGTTTCACTTGTAGAAGTGAAGTATATTGTGTGCCGTTATTTTGGCCAGAGCCTCTGCTTCTATCGACTTTGTAAAGTATTCCACGCTTACTATTAGATATCTGTTTTGATTTTACCCTACGACAAATGGTTCCAGGATGTCCAGGCCCCACCATGCGAAGAGCCACGGGGAGGACATTACTTTGAGCTCATTGGGCGGTGCCAAGTGCATGTCCCCGTGACGTTGGCATTTGTCACATTTTTTCATGAGCTCCTTTGCATCGTACTGCATGGTCGACCTGTTAGAACACAGATTGGTTCTTAATAATATCTCTATGTTTTGATGATAACTATTAGGAAATTTTGTATTTAAGAATTATATACTCTAAAATTTGCTTGAGAGTTTTTACTGCAGATAGTAAAGAAATTAACACTCCAGAAGCAAATCAGAATTGAATACAAGAAATTAGCTAGACTCTGTAGCGCCAGATGCATAAATTAGAAGAATCTGATTGCTGCCAACAGAAGATCCTGAGCGTAGCCTCTAGAAGGATCTGAAGCAAGAAGCTCCAGAAGATTCTGAAGCAGAGGCTCTAGAAAGATTCTGAAGCAGAAGCTCCAGAAAGATCTGAAGCAAGTCAGAAGCATCTGAAGCAAAGAAGAATTTTGTATGAAGAGTTTTTCAAAGCATAGATTCTACAGAAGTTTCTGAAAGTACTAAAGCTGCCAGTACTGAAGTTCTGTTTCAAATATGCTCTGATATTTAACACGCTGAAAGCACACCTGCTGCAGAAGACTCTGATCCAGCAAGCTCTGATCATCATCAGAAGACTCTGACTCAATTAGACTCTGATGAACTTGCTGAAAACTGAAGAAGAAATATTCAAAGATTATATCCGTTGGAGTAAATCAAACGTCTCTTTCCTTATTTATGCTAGACACAAGAACACAGACAAAAAGGATTTTTCTGTGCTTTCTTCTTCTAGGAAAGGTCACTTGATGTGAAGACAAAAAGGCTCAGACCTTTTGGACACTCTTCTCAACGTGCAGCTCACCTTGGATCAGCTGCCTATAAAAGCAAGACTCCACCAAATTCTTCAGTTAGACATTTTGCTGAAAAGAAATTAAAACATTCAAGCTCTCATACTTTCATATTCATTCTTAGAATTAATTTCATTGTACTTAAACTTAAGAGAAATATCACAGTTGTGATAAAAGCTTTTTAGAAGCATTCTTACTCTTGTATTAGATTTACATTGATTGTAAAGGATTTCCTTAAGAGGATTCAGTTGGAATCAGTAGCTCTTGAGAAGACTAAGAACAGTTGTTCTTAGGTGTTACTATTGTAATTTGTTTGATTAAATAGTGGATTAAGTCCTTGATTGAGAAAGGCAAATCACTCTAGGAAGGGTGGACTGGAGTAGTTGAGTTCAACGAACCAGGATAAAAATAATTGTGTTTTAATTCTAAAGTTTTAATCTTTCATACTTATTCAAACCCCCTTCTAAGTATTATCTCACCTTCAGTTGGTATCAGAGCTCCGGTTCTGTGTGTGCTACCACTTAACAGTGACAGTAAAGATCCAGAGAGAAATACTTTGATATATATTTAGTTGTTACTATGGCTGATAATACAATATCCAACATTAACAATAAATATGAAGAAAGGGACAGAATCAGCACCAAACCCCCCTATGTTTGATGGGGAGAAATTTGATTACTGGAAAGACAGAATTGAAAGTTTTTTCCTTGGATATGATGCTGATTTATGGGATCTGGTCATAGATGGATATGTTCATCCCACATATGGGAATGGCAAGAAGATAGATAGAAAATCTATGACAGATGCTCAGAAGAAAGATTTTAGAAATCATCACAAGGCCAGAACAATATTATTGAATGCAATATCTCATACTGAGTATGAAAAAATTACAAACAGGGAAACTGCATTTGATATGTTTGAATCCTTAAAGATGACTCATGAGGGAAACTCTCAAGTCAAGGAAACAAAGGCTCTGGCGCTGATCTAGAAGTATGAGGCCTTCAAGATGGAAGACTCTGAATCTGTTGAAGCTATGTTCTCCAGATTTCAGATCCTCACAGCTGGGCTAAAGGTTTTGGACAAGGGATACTCCACATCAGATCATGTAAAGAAAATCATCAGAAGTCTACCTACCAGATGGAGACCAATGGTGACTGCCTTGAAAATGGATAAAGATCTGAACAAGATCTCTTTAGAAGAACTCATCAGCTCACTAAGGAGCCATGAAATTGAGCTTGAGGAAGATGAACCTCAGAAGAAAGAAAAAGGTAAATCTGTTGCTTTAAAATCTAATAAATCTGCTAAAGCTTTGCAGGTTATTGAAGAAAGCTCTGAAGAATCTTCTTCTTAAGAAGAAGATGAATTATCCATGCTGTCCAGAAGGATCAACAGACTCTGGAAGCACAAGGGAAAAAAGTTCAACAACTTCAGAAAATCTGATCATAGAAAGGAATCTTCTGGGCACAAAAGATCTGGCAAGAAAGAAGTTGTGTACTATGAGTGCAAAGAACCTGGGCATTACAAGAATGATTGCCCCAAACTTCAAAAAGAAAAACCCAAGAAGAAGTTTAACAAAAAGAAGAAGGTTCTGATGGCAATATGGGATGACTCAGATGAATCTGAATCATCTTCTGAATCAGAAGAAGAATGTGCCAATGTTGCACTAATGGCCAGCACAGAAGATCAGGAGGAAGGAACCTCAGGATATGAATCAGATTCTGAATCTGACGATGACGCTGAAGAGGTAATGGCTAAACTTACTAAAGAAGAACTTATAAAAGTTTTATCAGAAGTTCTGAAAAGTTATAACAATATCAAACTCAAATACAAGAAGCTGAAAAGCAGTCTTGAATCTGAGATTGATCTTCTGAAGACAGAACTTGTTGAGCAAAAAGAAATTAATCTAAAAATCAAAAATGACTTTGAAATAACTCAACAAGAATCTGAATCTGAGACTAAGTCATGTGAAAACATCTTAGAAAAATATGACTCTAGCTTTCAGAGATTCCTTACTAAGAGCATAGACAGAAGCAAGATGGCTTCTATGATCTATGGTGTTAGTGGGAACAACAGAAGAGGTATTGGATATGAA
This sequence comes from Lathyrus sativus, assembly GCA_963859935.3. Classification (NCBI taxonomy): domain Eukaryota; kingdom Viridiplantae; phylum Streptophyta; class Magnoliopsida; order Fabales; family Fabaceae; genus Lathyrus; species Lathyrus sativus. Next base: position 143,215,785 of record OZ012739.1, on the reverse strand, counting down.
TCTTCCTCTGGAAGTAATCCAAAATCTGTTGACAAACTTTTCATCAAGAAAACACCTATGTACTCTCAATTTAAGTTTGGTCACTTAAATGACATTAAACACACAAGCTCTGAGAAGAATACTTATGTGTTTAAACTAAAGGCAAGTCAGAATAAACATTATGTTGAAAAATAGAAGTTTAGACAAACCTACAAATCAACTAACCCCAAAGGACCCAAGAAGATCTGGGTACCTAAAAGTAAAATAATTTCTGTTGCAGATGTTCTTAGCAGCAAGGTCAGGACTCCAATCATGGTACCTGGACTCTGGATGCTCACGACACATGACAGGAGAAAAGTCTATGTTCCAAAGCCTGGAACTTAGATCTGGAGGTGATGTGAAGTTTGAAGGGAACCAGAAGGGCAAGATCATTGGATCTGGCACCATTGGAAATGGTAAACTTCCCTCTATTACTAATGTTTTACTTGTTGAAGGGTTAAAGCATAACTTATTGTCCATAAGTCAATTAAGTGACAATGGTTATGATATTACCTTTAATAAAAAATGTTGTAAAGCTATTAGTCAAAAGGATGGCTCTATCCTATTTAGTGGTAAGAGGAAAAACAACATTTATAAAACAAATCTTTCAGAACTTAAAGTTCAAAATGTTAAATGCCTCTTGTCTGTTAATGAAGAGCAATGGGTCTGGCACAGAAGATTTGGCCATATTAATATGAGACATATATCTCAGATTAATAAACTTAATCTTGTCAGAGGACTCCCTAATCTGAAGTTCACTTCAGATGCTCTTTGTGAAGCATGCCAAAAAGGGAAGTTTTCAAAATCATCTTTTAAATCAAAAAATGTTGTTTCTACTTCCAAACCACTAGAATTACTTCATACTGATCTGTTTGGACCAGTGAAAACTGCATCCATCAGAGGCGAGAAGTATGGATTAGTCATTGCTGATGACTATAGTAGATGGACATGGGTAAAGTTCTTAAAACACAAGGATGAGTCACATTATGTGTTCTTTGACTTCTGCAAGCAAGTCCAGAATGAAAAAGATTTCAAAATTATAAAAGTCAGAAGTGATCATGGTGGTGAATTTGAAAATAAATATTTTGAAAAATATTTTTCTGAAAATGGCATTGCTCATGATTTTTCCTGTCCTAGAACTCCATAACAAAATGGGGTTGTAGAGAGAAAAAACAGAACTCTGCAAGAAATGGCCAGAACCATGATCAATGAGACAAATCTAGCAAAACACTTTTGGGCAGAAGCAATCAACACAGCATGTTACATTCAGAACAGAGTGTCTGTAAGACCTCTTCTGAAAAAGACTCCATATGAACCGTGGAAGAACAGAAAGCCCAACATTTCATATTTTCATCCTTTTGGATGTATTTGCTATATGTTAAATACTAAGGAAAATCTGAACAAGTTTGATTCCAAAGCACAGAAGTGTTTCATGCTTGGATATTCTGAACGCTCTAAAGGCTACAGAGTATACAACACTGAGACACATATTGTGGAAGAATCCATTCATGTCAGATTTGATGATAAGCTTGGCTCTGAAAAGCCAAAGCAGTCTGAAAACTCTGCAGATAGAGAAGTAGTCTTCATTGACTCTGAAGTCCCAGAAGCAGACAAAATTCAAGTGAAGGAACCAGAAGCAACGCCAGATGCTATTCCTTTAACTTCTCAGATGAACAATCTAAACATTTCAGAAGAATCAACTGTTAGAGGATCATCATCCAGAATTAAAGCTTCTCATCCAGAGAATGTCATTATTGGAAAGAAAGATGATCCCATCAGAACAAGATCCTTTCTAAGATCATCTGAAGCATCACTATTTGGACTGGTGTCAGAAATTGAACCATCTTCTGTAGATGAAGCTCTGCAAGACAATAATTGGATTATTGCCATGCAAGAAGAGCTAAATCAATTTACCAGAAATGATGTATGGGATCTAGTTCAAAGACCACAAGGATTCAATATAATTGGTACAAAATGGGTCTTCAGAAATAAGCTAAATGAGAAAGGAGAAGTTGAAAGAAATAAGGCAAGGCTGGTTGCTCAAGGGTACAGTCAACAAGAAGGTATTGATTACACTGAAACTTATGCTCCAGTGGCAAGGTTAGAATCTATACGCCTTCTTATTTCATTTACTGCACAAAATAACATCACTCTGTATCAGATGGATGTTAAAAGTGCCTTTCTTAATGGTATTATAGAAGAAGTTTATGTCCACCAACCTCCTGGTTTTGAAAATGAAAAATTTCCAGATCATGTTTTCAAACTAAAGAAATCTCTATATGGTTTAAAGCAAGCTCCCAGAGCTTGGTATGAGAGATTGAGCAATTTCCTTCTGGAGAAAAATTTCATCAGAGGCAAAGTGGATACAACACTCTTTTGTAAATCAATTAAGAAAGATCTTCTAATTTGTCAAATTTATGTGGATGATATAATATTTGGATCTACCAATACTATGCTGGGAAAGGAGTTTGCTACTTGTATGCAGGCAGAATTTGAAATGAGCATGATGGGAGAACTCAGATTCTTTCTAGGAATCCAAGTCAATCAAACTCCAGAGTGCACTTACATACATCAGACCAAATATGTTAAAGAACTTCTGAAGAAATTTAACATGACTGATAGTAAGCTGGCAAAGACTCCCATGCATCCTACTAGCTCACTTGGCAAGGAAGAGGTAAGTAAGAAAGTAGACCAGAAGCTCTACAGAGGTATGATTGGTTCTCTTCTTTATCTAACTGCTTCTAGACCTGACATATTGTTCAGTGTATGCTTGTGTGCTAGATTCCAATCAGATCCTAGAGAATCACACTTGACAACTGTCAAGAGGATTCTAAGGTATCTAAAAGGTACTTCTAATGTGGGTTTGTGTTACAGAAAATCTGATGATTTCAAATTAGTTGGATTCTGTGATGCTGACTACGCTGGAGACAGAGTGGAAAGGAAAAGTACTTCTGGAAGTTGTCAATTTCTAGGAAGAAATCTAATCTCCTGGTACAGCAAGAAGCAACCCACAATTGCACTTTCAACCACAGAGGCAGAATATATTGCTGCTGCTGGATGTAGCACGCAGATGCTCTGGATGAAAAGTTAGCTAGAAGATTATCAAATATTTTAAAGTAACATTTTTATCTTTTATGATAATACTTCTGCTATATGTTTGTCTAAGAATCCCATTTTACACTCTAAGGCAAAACATATAGAAATTAAGCATCATTTCATCAGAGACTATGTTCAAAAGGGAATCATAAATTTAGCCTTTGTTGATACAGATCATCAATGGGCAGATATTTTTACAAAACCCCTTGTTGAAGATAGATTCAAATTTATTCTGAAAAATATTGGTATGGATTTTTGTCCAGAATAATATTTGTCAGAAGCAAATTTTTACAGATGCAAAAATGCCTAATGCTCTGAAGTATTTCTTCTGATTGCTTACTTATTCTGCTTAATATATTTTTTTGTGAAACTCTGAACTAACAATCCTTAGAAGATCTGAATGTTGGTTAACGTTTCATTTCTCAAGAGAATTCAGAACACATGCAAGCAAACACGTGTCACACCAAATCTGCAAAGGTGGCGTGTACATTACTGAAGAGACGTTTGAGGTGAAGTTTGAATAGTGAAAATCTTGATTTTCCCCCCAATTTGTCAGAAGCAATAATTGCTTGAAATGATTTTTATTCTTTTCATTTAATGCTTTGATTCAAACGTGCAAAATCTGACTGTTTGTATGCCTACTTGTTTTAGTATAAATACTTGACTTCTGTTCACTTTCACACTTTTCACAATCTCAGAAAATTTTATGCATTTTCATCTTCTCTTCTCTCTGCATAAAAACCCTAAGTGTGTGACAAAACAATCTTCAATGGCAACTTCATCATCAACAGCTGCTCAATTCCAATCTTCAATGGCTGCAGTTACTTCTGCAAACATGGGTGTTGCTCCTTATTCTCCTCCTAAAAGAACTCTATTAACCCCTGTTGAAAAGTTGGAAGTTTTGTGTGAATCAATGGTAGAATTTGATTCACTTGCAGAAAATGGCTTTGAGTTTCGTTCCATCATTGGTGCTCAAGGATGGGTAAAGTACTTTGATAGACTCTTTGGACCAATTTACCCCCTCCTTGTGAAAGAGTTCTGGATCCATGCTTCAGTTTACCCTAAGTTCATCCTATCTTCTGTACTGGGAAAAGAAATCATTATAACAGAAGATCTGGTCAGAAAGCTAATTGGATATGAAGAAACAGATGGTGTTTCACACTTGCCAGCTGGGCGTGTGGACATGGATGAAGTGTATGAAGAAGTGATGACTGCTGGTCAAGCTTCTAACAAGTTCAAGGATCTGAAGCCTGACTACAAGATCTGGGATAAGATCTTCATGGGATGCATCCATCATAGGAAGTCAACAAACTCTCCAGACTATGTCAATAATGAACAGCTCTATTTCATGTATTGCCTCAGTCAGAGCACCAAGGTAGATCTTCCATATATTCTCTTTATGCATCTGTGGAACCATATAAATGCCTCTAGAGATTATGTGAAAGAAAAAGGACAGAAGATCAGAACCTGGATTCCTTTTGGAAGGTTGATCTCAGATCTTCTAACTGAGAATGGATTGGTCACTGCTCTGTACGCTGCTGGAGTTACAGAGGAATTGGAATTCATAATGGGAAAGCCTCTGAATGCCAAAAGTCTTCAGAGACTTAAGATAGTGGATGAACTCACAACAGCTCCCAAGAAGCTGAATGTTTCTGAACTGAGTAAGAAGAGGATTCCTATAGATGATTTTCCACTGTTCTTTGCTGAAGAACCAAGGCACATTGTTGTGATGTACATTGATGAGTGTAAGAAAGAGGGAAAGCCTGTTCCTGCAAACATTGTACAGCTAGCAAGACAATAACTACCTGATGTAGAAGAAGAAGAAGAACAACTCCAAAGAAAGAGGACTCAGCCAGAAGCAGAAGCTGCACCTGCTCAGAAGAAGATCAAGATTGCTGAGAAGCCACAGAAGCTCTTGAAGAGGAAAGAATCTGGAGACACCTCTTCTGTACCAGCTAAAAGGATCAAGATAAAAGGTACTAAATCTTCTGTATCTTCTGCAAATCCAATTGTTTTAAATGATTCTAATATTAAGTCTATTCCAAAACCATCCTCTACTCAAAATACTTTTGTTACTACTCCAATTTCCAAATCACCACAAAACAAGTATCTGTTCCAACACCTACAACAACAAAAACAATTCAAACACCAAAAGTCTCTGTACCACAATCATCTCAACCAAAAATCCAAATCAAACAGTTTGTTCCACAAAAACAATCTTCACAGTAACAACCATCAGAACAACAACCTACAGAACAACAACCACAACCTTCTGTACAACAAAAATCCTCTGAACCACTTAAACAACAGCCATCTGAACAACAAAAGCACCCACAAGAAAAACAACCTGAAAAACCACAAGAATCTCTATCAGAAAAAGCCTCTGAAAATCAACCACCATCAAATAATCCACCATCAAAATCATCTGAACCCACTGCATCTGAACCTACAAAAATAACACCTGTTCCAGTCTCATCTGAACCAATCACAATTCCATCTGACTCACCCATCCCAGAACAACCATAAAAACCCTATAAAATTCCTTCAGAACCAATCAACACTTTTGAACCTAACATTCCAGAGACAGAAGTTCTTGATGTCACACCCTTAAAAACTGTGTTTCAAGTATCTTCTACTTGCTGCACACCAACCACCTCTTCAAACTCCTCAGAATCTGACATCCACCCAAACTTTCTAGTCTCTCCATCTCACAGCGACTCTGAGGTAAACCAACCAGAACCCATTATACCTTCTAAAGCTCCAATTCCATATCCTTTTCCCACACCTGCACCATCATCTGAAATATTGATCCCAAATTCTAACCCAAGATCATCTATTTCTTGTGCCCAAGTTTCATCATTATTTCATAATCTGGCTTATGGTTTCAAACTCAAAGACTTTTATGACAGAGTTGAACCATCTGACCCTATCACCCCTCTGAAACCCAAACTCACCATGACCCTTCCATTTGTGATTCTCAACTATATAAAATCTATGTCAGATGTAGGTTCATTAGCAACTATATCTTGTTCTGCTAAATCTGATAAAGTTGTTGCTTCAGCTATACCAATTTCATCTGATAACAATGTTGCTTCTGATGAACCTCCCAAATCTGCCTTCCAAACCTACTCAAACAAACCCTTTGATGTGGTTCCATTTAACACCAGAGTAAAACCTCATCTCTTAAATGCCTTAAACAGATCCAAAGAAAAAGCCCCTGAAATTCCTTTCATTCCATATTATCCTCCTCCTCTGATATCTATTCAGAAATCTCTTTTTCCACCAACTCCCCAACCAAAACCAATAACTCTGGAAACTCTGTTACATCCTAAGCCCAGACTTAATGTTAATCATTTATTTCAATCATTTTTGCAAGAAATACAGTTGTATTTAGGTACTGTACAGAAGAAATGCTTAGCAACAATGGATGCCAAAGAATCTGATATCATCTGGAATGGATTCATCAACAGATTCAACTCTGTGGCCTCCAATCTGAAGAACATATGTTCTGATGATGTGAAGCTCAGATTTGCTGAGGCTGCAAGAACTCTATTCTGGACCGTCAAGAAATTTGAACCTCTGCTCCTTACAGATGCTCTTCCATCATCAGAAGAATCTACTGAACTTGCATCTGAGGAAAATCCGTTGGCTATGACTCTGGTAGACCTTCCTTCTAGCTCCAATGCTCCAGATTCTATAGAACCAATGGAAATTGACTCTGTTCAAGCTCCAGAACCTGATCATACTTCTTCATCTGAGATAAAGAAAGAACATCCAGATTTTGAAGATAAGATTGCTGCTCTGGAAGCTGGCCAATCAGAGATCAAGTCCTGGATGGCAAAACAGGATAAGAAGTCTGAGGACATGACAAAATGGATGTCAAAGCAGGATCAAAAGAATGAAACAATGGCTAAGTGGATGTCCAAGCAAGAGCAGTCCTCCTCTGAGATTACAGATCTATTGAAGAGGCTTTTGTCCAAACACTCTTAGATTTTCATTTTTTTTTCATTCTGATGTTTTTGCATCTGATGTTTGCTATGTATTATTTTTTTTGCTATATCTTCTGATGCATGTACTCTTGATCTGATCTTATTGAATGAATCAAAGTTTTTCTCCACTGAATTATCTTGTTTACTGTTTCCTTTTATTTGTCTTTTTAAAGTTTTACTTTTTGCTTATGACAAAAAAGGGGGAGAAAATATAGATCTGAAATGTTTAATATAACTTCACCAGAATGAAACTTCAGACATATTTATTCTATCTAACATTTAATCTGAGTATTTCAGAACATTTGATAAGTATACTCTATAAAAGAAACTCTGAGTCTCTCAGATCATTTGATTATTATCAAACTCTGAATCTTAAATCTGCAAGACATTCTGACTTTTAAATGTTAAAAGAACAAACAAGATCTAACTCTGGAGATTACTCAAGACAAAAGGGAAGTTTCTATTCCTTATCTGTATTTAACTCAGGGGGAGATTCATCATCTCAGGGGGAGTTATAATTTTAATATTTTCAATTAAACAAAATTTCTAATGTTTTTGTCATCATCAAAAAGGGGGAGATTGTTAGAACACAGATTGGTTCTTAATAATATCTCTATGTTTTGATGATAACTATTAGTAAATTTTGTATTTAAGAATTATATACTCTAAAATTTGCTTGAGAGTTTTTACTGCAGATAGTAAAGAAATTAACACTCCAGAAGCAAATCAGAATTGAATACAAGAAATTAGCTAGACTCTGTAGCGCCAGATGCATAAATTAGAAGAATTTGATTGCTGCCAACAGAAGATCCTGAGCGTAGCCTCCAGAAGGATCTGAAGCAAGAAGTTCCAGAAGATTCTGAAGCAGAGGCTCTAGAAAGATTTTGAAGCAGAAGCTCCAGAAATATCTGAAGCAAGTCAGAAGCATCTGAAGCAAAGAAGAATTTTGTATGAAGAGTTTTTCAAAGCATAGATTCTACAGAAGTTTCTGAAAGTACTAAAGCTGCCAGTACTGAAGTTCTGTTTCAAATATGCTCTGATATTTAACACGCTGAAAGCACACCTGCTGCAGAAGACTCTGATCCAGCAAGCTCTGATCATCATCAGAAGACTCTGACTCAATTAGACTCTGATGAACTTGCTGAAAACTGAAGAAGAAATATTCAAAGATTATATCCGTTGGAGTAAATCAAACGTCTCTTTCCTTATTTATGCTAGAAACAAGAACACAGACAAAAAGGATTTTTTTGTGCTTTCTTCTTCTAGGAAAGGTCACTTGATGTGAAGACAAAAAGGCTCAGATCTTTTGGACACTCTTCTCAACGTGCAGCTCACCTTGGATCAGCTGCCTATAAAAGCAAGACTCCACCAAATTCTTCAATTAGACATTTTGCTGAAAAGAAATTAAAACATTCAAGCTCTCATACTTTCATATTCATTCTTAGATTTAATTTCATTGTACTTAAACTTAAGAGAAATATCACAGTTGTGATAAAAGCTTTTTAGAAGCATTCTTACTCTTGTATTAGATTTACATTGATTGTAAAGGATTTCCTTAAGAGGATTCAGTTGTAATCAGTAGCTCTTGAGAAGACTAAGAACAGTTGTTCTGAGGTGTTACTATTGTAATCTGTTTGATTAAATAGTGGATTAAGTCCTTGATTGAGAAAGGCAAATCACTCTAGGAAGGGTGGACTTGAGTAGTTGAGTTCAACGAACCAGGATAAAAATAATTGTGTTTTAATTCTAAAGTTTTAATCTTTCATACTTATTCAACCCCCCTTCTAAGTATTATCTCACCTTCACAACCAATAGTATCTTGCTCGTAGGACTTTCCTGGAGAGGGATCTCCCTTCGAGGTACTAGGAGTTGATCCCTTCGAAGATTTCGCGCAGGACGTGGGAAACCATTTCTTCCTTAACACATTTGAGGAGAGGAATGGAAAACCCTCACCTGTATAGCTTATTTTTAACCAGGACATAGGAACAGGCTCTGTGCCTGACCATGTTGGCTTCCTTTGGATCAGAAGGTAGTTCGTCCTTGGCGAGGTAGTTGTAGACTAGTGTCATTCAGCAGTTGTTGTCGCCAATGACTTGCACGTCGAGGATTGTGGGAGCTCTCTTGATGCTAGGTCGAGGAAGTACCTCCTGGATGACGGGCTTGTTCCCTCCCATTTTCTTTGTACTCGCCAGCTTTGACAGGACATCTGCCCAGACATTGTGTTCACAGGGAACGTGCTTTACCTCCACCGACGCGAACTTCGTAATTTTTTTCTTGACCATGGTCAAGTATTCGAATAGGTTTTCATTCTTGGCCTGGTACTCTCCCCATACTTGGAGGTCCACGAGCTGATAATCTATGTAGATTATGACTTCCTCTTCTCCTAGGTCTTCGGCGAGGCGCAGACCTACGAGGAAGGCCTCATACTCTGCCTGATTGTTGGAGGTGGGGAAAGACAGGGTAAGCGAGACCTCGATGAGGATACCCTCATTGTTTTCCAGGATGACACCTACACCGCTTCTTGCTGAGTTGGACGTTTCGTTGATGAAGATTGTCCACCTGCTAACTCAGCAAGTCGGGGAGTCAGGTAGGGTCAACTTCGCCACGAAATCGGCTAACGCCTGAGCTTTAAGGGCTTTCCTACTCTTGTACTGGAAGTCGAACTCAGATAGTTCCAGTGACCATTTGAGCATTTTTCCGGCCATGTCTGGGCGGCCTAACAGTTGAATCACATGCTGATCCATGCGTGCCATGATTATGTAGGCTAGAAAGTAGTGCCTCGGCCTCCTCGCAATGTTAATGAGGGTCAGAGCTACTTTTCGATCTGTTGGTATCTAAGCTCTAGTCCTTGTAACGCCTTTCTCGTGAATTATATGAGCTTCTGGCCCTCAAGGGTTTCACGAATGAGGGCCGCGCTAACAACTTCTATTGCGATTGCGAGATAGAGATAGGGGATCTCCCCGTTATCTGGCCAGAAGAGGACGAGTGGTTCCTGTCGCTACTGCGAAAAACGAGGCCGGAAAAACAGAAGAGTCGCCACCTTTCGTTATTTATCCCTCAGAGCGGGAAAGGAAACGATCGGAAAAAACCTGACGAAAAGGTATAAGACAAGGTCATCGCAACCATTGTCTGGGTTCAGGAGTCGGTTACGCAAGGGGAAGGTATTAGCACCCCTCATGTCCCTCGTACTCGATGGGATCCACGCTTGTTGTGTTTATCTGACGGGTGAAAAACAATCTATCTACGGCTGCTAAAGCTAAACGGGAAGAAACTGACTCGATAGAGCATCACGCTCTATGCCTACGTATTCCCTCGTGCAATTAGAAAGTCAGAGTCAACGTAGTTCGGGAAACTACTGGGGATTAGCTCACCGAGATGTTGCATCTCGTGCCTACGTACTTTCACACGGCGCGAAAGATCAGAGCTTGCGTAGTTCGGCCAACTACGGATAACCGAGGTGTTCTCGATCACACGGGGGTGAGATAAAGGATTGACGATACTAGCGTACGCATTCTAGCAGTTAGGTGTAGGCTGCTCGCTCGACGGAGACTTAGGTGTTACCTGTTTGCGGTAAAACGGACGTAGTATGCCGGGTTTAAAGGTACGGGGACCTACGGGTACTAGAAGTACGGTCTGGCCTCAATTGCGCTCGAGCAAGAGAAAAGGATATTAGTCATTAGCGGGAAAGTCTCGATCGCACGACAGCGAGAGAACAGAGACGTTAGTTGTTAGTGTGCTCGCTAAGATATCGCATCCTATGCCTACATATTCTCGTCTAGTACGAGAAATTAGAGCAGCTGTAGTTCAGCCAACTACAGCAAAGGGGAAGCAGGCCTACGCCTAAACGGGAAGGAACTCGGGACACACATGCAAGAACCTAATACGTAGGAGCAAGTGCATCGTATATTACCTAAGGGACATATACTAAACACCCTAAACGATCGAGGGGAGACCGCTCGATTGTTATTTCCCACGTATCTAATGATACGGCTCACAACACTCGAAGGTTGTACGAAGACTTGAATAAGAAAGATGATAACGAACGAAGCGGCTCCGTTGGCTCTGGACATGTGCGCAAGCTCCATTCCAATCTTCTCCTCTCTGGATCCTTGATGATGACGCTCGAACCAGAACCAATGTAACGCTTAGACCGTCACGGTTTGACTTATATGAGAAATCAAACTCTAAGAGGTAGCGTATTGATATCCGTGTCAAAGACAAGATAGAGAAATGATATTGAAAATCATTCTCCAATTGAATCATGTCACACGGCCAGCCAAAAATAAAATTGAAGATAAAATCGGGAGAGAAAAGAAACGAGGAGAGAAATCCAATACAAATGGAAATAATATGCTACTTCTAAAATACGACAATTAATTTCTACTAGAAAATATTCTAAAGAAATATAAAGGAAATGCATACAGAAAATAGCATGAAAATTCTATCCTAAAACGCTATAACATTCTATAAGAAAAACTATCTAAAGAAAATAGGAAATTCTATGTAAATGCCATAATAGAAAATAACCTAAAAATTCTATAATATTCTATAAAGAAAATAGAAAAAAAGAATATAAATTCTATACTATGAAATCTATATTAAAATATGCTAATAATATTCTACAATATAATTCCTAAGAAGAAAAATAGCAAAATAAAACTAATACTATTACAATCAAAGGTCCAATACAAGAGAAATTAAAAATTGAAAGGGGAGGGGGGTACAGCCTGAAAACTGGGTGTAAATAGAGAAAAAAAACCAACTCTGGGCCCAGCCCACAACACAGCCAGAAAAAAACAAAAAAAACAAAGGGGGAACTGGGGTGTATTGGTGAAACGGGGTGTAATTCAGAAGCTCGTTGGGCTTGGGGCTCTAAGCCCATCCGCAACAACACAGCCAGGAAAAAGGGGGTTTACTTGGGAATTGGATGGTGCAGCCATAAACATTGAAACAATTGGGCCCAAGGCCCAATGTCTCAAGTCCATGAGACTCTTCCTCTCCTTCTCCCAATCCCTATCAGAAACCTTAATCTCTTCTTCCTCTCACTCACCGCCGTCGGCGCTCTCAGAGACACTCCAACTCCACCGTTTTGCCATTCCCAACCTTCGTTCAACCTCTCCCGTCCATTCTTCTCGCTTAAACCACACTTCCACACACAAAACCCTCTACGTTCAAAAACACTTTTCCTTCGCAAAATTCCCCTTCCTCAGATCTCACGCTCTCTTTCTGGGAAAACGGCGGAGACGAAGGTAGATCTAGATTCGATTTGTGATGTGGTTTGAAGTCTTTTTGTGAACATTCTAGAGGACTCAGAAACTGGAGCTACGAGGATGAGAAATTCTTGAAGGTTTGTGAGTATTGAAGATAGATCTGGAGATTTGGTTCGTGGTTCTCTGAAGATCTAGTGATGTTGATGCGGAGAAGGTTTCGGCTTGAAGATCCAGGGAGATCTTGAAAGGTTTCTGGGCGAAGATTGATGAGGATCTGGTGCAATTTCCGGAGAATCCTCGAAGATTGATACATATTGCTGATGCTTTTCTAATGATTCTGATGAACAAACGGGGCAGGTTCTTGGATCTTGATGAATTTCTGAAGGTTTTATGGATGAAGATGAACGGGATGAACATTGTGGACGAAGAACACGATGGATGTTCTTGAGGATTTCTAGAAACTTCTTGACGAATTCCTGGAAAAGGATGATGAACGAAGATGAAGTTCTTTGGGGATCTTCACGAAGAAGATGAAGATCTGCGAATTTCTGGAGAAATTGATCGGAGAATGATGAATGTGTGATGAACACGGTGGGTAAGATTAAGATTCCGGTGACTGTTATGAGTTTCGGCGGGTAGTTGCGGCGAGGTTTGGCCGGGTTTGATTTTACCGGTGACCACCTCCGGTGGTTTGCATGTCGGTCGGTGGAAGGGGTGAAGGGGCAAGCACGTGGCAGCGTGCATGCAGAGGGAGAGTGGGGACGTGCCACGTGTGGGAGTGAGGTGGCGAGGTGGAGTGATGTGTGATGCATGCAGAAGTGAGGTGGAAGTGAGAGAGAAACACGCGTGGAAGGTTCTTATACTGCCAAGTGGCGAGTTGTTGGACTATGGGCCCACGAAAACGACATCTGGCCCAAAGAAACAGACCCAATTGAAGACCTAATTAATTGCAAATTAAACTAATTAGGACGGATAGTTAATGCAAGTAAACCCAATTAAACGTTAATTATGATGACTAATGGTGATTAAAATAAATTGCAATTAACTGGATTAAGGATGATTAGAACTAGATTAATACTCAATTAAGATGCTAATGATTAATAGACCCCATTAAGACTAAAATGAAAATTAAGAATGGGTAATTAAAACTGCTAATTAAACTGAAATTAATTCTCCATTAAAATTGAACTAAAGACTCAATTACCTAAACAAAAATAATTAAAGTTCGATTAATCTCTAAGAATTAATTCTAAAAAAAGAAATTAAAAACCAATTAACTCTAAACCCTACTAAATTCTAAAAAAAGATTAAATCTATTAAACTCTATCTATCATATCTAAACAAATTTGATTAGTATCTAGAAAGAATTAAGTCTATAAAATGCTAAAACAAAATTAATATCTAAAGAAAGATTTAAAATCTATTAAATTCTAACCCTATTATATCTAAACAAATTTGATTATTCTAGAAAAATAACCAATTAAAATTCTAGAAATTATCTATTTAAATCTAGAAATTATTAAAATCTATTTAAAATTCTAGAAAAAGAATTAAAATCTATTTTAAAATTCTAGAAATTAAGGGAAAAATCTAAAAAACGCAATAAAGCCAATCAAATCGATTAGAAAAAGATGCGCGAATACAGCGAAATAAACGGTAAAAACCGGACACCGAAATATCCTCAAAAACAACAGTAAGAGCTGAAAACACCGGGAAGAGCACAAATTCCCAAAACACATCCTGCTTATTCGAACTGGTATGAAATGCCTGAAACGCCAGGGGAGGGCTGTAATCCCGATAACATCAATCTGACTGCAAAAATGCAATGTATGCGGTATGCAGAATGCAGAATGCAAAATGAGTCGAAACATAAGCCAAATACAATAATTGGTTGGTCAAATTTTGGGGTGCAACAGCTGCCCCTATTCAAATGGCTTGGACCTGAAGGGTTGAGAAGCGAACGACTTTCAAACATTCAAAGGTAGAAGACGGTTGAATACTAAAGAAACCCAGAAATTTGCCAACCTGCAGAAATAAACTGCACAAACTGCTTGGGGAACAAATATCCAGAAAACCGAATCCAGTTGTCACGGCAACAAACTGATCAATCATCTGACAAAGAAACTGACTTTAGCACCAGTTACATGTGTGACGCCACAGATAACAAACCCGAAGGTTGGATCAACATGCACTTGATCCTTTCACATCGTCTAATGATAGACAGGAAGAGAAATACTCACATCGTCTAAAGGTAGACGGAAAGACACCATCCCGAAGGAGAACAAAATCCGTACTCACCTCGTCTACTGATAGACAAGAGGAAAATCACATTCAAATCTCGCATCTTCTAATGATAGACGAGAGGAAAATCATATTCAAATCTCGCATCGTCTAATGATAGACTAGAGGAAAATCAATCCCAATCTCGCATCGTCTAATGATAGACGAGAGGAAAATCAATCCCAATCTCGCATCGTCTAATGATAGACGAGAGGAAAATTAATCCAAATCTCACATCGTCTAATGATAGACGAGAGGAAAATCTTGTACGAAGAACCACATCGTCAGTGAGAACTAGCGGAAAAAAGACCATATAAACTTCAACACCACCCATCAAATTCAGAATCCTTTCGTCCATAGGAGTTGATGGAAAGAACAATATCCTCAAAGGGGCCACATCATCAATAAGGATTGACAGGAAGAAAACCACCTTCAAATAGCCATGTCGTCGATAAGAATCAACAACTAGGAAAACGAACATTCTTCAAAGAGCTTCGACGTCAATAAGAATCAACGGTCAGGAAAAACCCTCTTGAAATGTCATCTCGTCCAATAAATAGAAAGGAAACTGTATCTGAAAGATCGCCTTGAAACCTCACATCGTCCCAAGATAGACGGAGAGAAAATCATACCCCAACTCACAACGTCTAAAGATAGACGGAGAAAACCATACCCAAACTCACAACACCTAAAGATAGATGGAGAAAATTCCTGCTGGGGGCTTGATAATGACGACTCCAAAGTCTAATTATGAAGCCGTGTAACACCGACGTAACATCCACTCGAGGAAAATTCTGCCGAACTTCAAATTCAAATTATGAAGCCGCTGAACTTTTCTGAGGAATTTCTGACAACAACTTCAAGGCCTAATTATGAAGCCGTTTAACACTGACGAACTCCAAGGTCAAATTATGAAGCCATCCACTACTACTAACAACTTCAAAGTCTAATTATGAAGCCATGACAACAAGTAACGATTTCAACCGTCTAATCGCTGAAATCTCCTTCTTTTAAAATATTGACAACAACTTCAAAGTCTAATCATGAAGCTGTTGAATGCTGAAAGCAACTTCAAAGTCAAATTATGAAGTCTCTGAACGCTGAAAGCAACTTCAAAGTCAAATCATGAAGCCTTGACAACAAGTAATGAATTCAGCCGTCAAATCGCTGAAATCTTCTTTTAAAATGCTGACAACAACTTCAAAGTCAAATCATGAAGCCTTGTAGTACTGATATAACGAACTTCAAAGTCTAATTATGAAGCCGTTCCATGCGGACAACAAACTTCAAAGTCTAATTATGAAGCCGTTTAATGTTGATAATAACTTCAAGGTCTAATTATGAAGCCGTTCCATGCTGACGTAACAGCAACCATAGGAAACTCTGTCAAACTCCAAAGTCTAATTATGAAGCCTTCTAGAACTCTTCCGAGGAAATTATGACAATAACTTCAAAGTCTAATTATGAAGCCATTGTAATAGTGATAACATCTCCAAAGTCTAATTATGGAGCATCCCATGCTGGCGAACTTCAAAGTCAAGTTATGAAGCCGTAATAACAAGTAATGACTTCAACCATCTAATCGCTGAAATCTTCCTTTTAAAATGCTGACAACAACTTCAAGGTCAAATCATGAAGCCGTTGAATGCTGAAAGCAACTTCAAAGTCAAATTATGAATCCTTTCAGAACTGACAATAACTCCAAAGTCAAATTATGAAGCCATGTAATGATGGTAACAACTTCAAAGTCTAATGATGAAGTTGTACAATGCCGATATAACAAACTTCAAAGTCTAATTATGAATCCATAACAGCAAACTGAGAAGAACTCTGCCGGGGAAACTCTGATGTCAACTGCCAAACATTAACCTTGACGACGAGTAATGACTTCAGATGTCTAATCTCTGAAATTTTTCTTTTTTGAAATGTTGACGTGACAACAACCCTGAGGGAAAAATCCACTGGGGAATTTTTGAAAACAGATATTGGTGCTACGTAAAGCGCGACCTTGACATCTTTTTCTGAAGAAACAGGCGAAGCACTAAATAAAAGTGCGAATCTGACATCCGAAGACTTGAACAAACAACCCCACGGGACCAACTTCATCAACACGAGTGATAACTCTATCAACACAGGTAACAACTCCGTCAACACGGTTAACAACCTCCGCCAACACGGGTAACAACTCCGTCAACACGGGTAACAATCTCCGTCAACACGGGTAAAAATCTCCGTCAACACGGGTAACAATTGAAGGTTTAATCCATGGGATCTTTTAATGCTGACGTAACAACAATCTGAGGAAAACTTCGCTGGGGAAGAAGGGAAACTTAACCAAGTAACTCTGATAAAAACACACATGATAGGACGAACGTCATCATCACATATCTCATGCCAAAAAATCTGAATATTCGGAGACCATCCTGAACAAGAATTCCAATCTCCTACAGGGAAAAACCACATCGTCAATTGGAACTGACGGGAAGAAAACCCGCTCGGAGGTACACGTCGTCAATAGGAATTGACAGAAAGAAAAGTCTGTCGTCATCAGATGATTGATGGACAAAACATAATCGTCGTATGATCTAAAAATCAAATAACTCAAAGAGTTGTCTGAACAAAGTTGTTGGATAAATGCCCCTGAACTGATTGCAGAGTGTTTCACGTTGCCACAGAAGGCTGATAGAAAAACTGGCTTATGCTTCGTATGCATATGCGTATGTTTGAATTTTTCTGTGGCTTAATGCTCCATATAAGATGGACATGCTACGCATTTGAGGATGAAATGCAAATATGATGCAAATATGATGATATATGCAAGATGCAAATGCAGGCTCGGGCTGCTGGAGAAAAGTTGTACATAGAAGGGCCATTCCAGCAAAATAAATGCTGGAAAGGTGAAGCCAACTCCGCTGCTGGAGAAATTGGATACGGAACCGCTTCAGCAAAGTGAATGCTGAAGACAAAGCCAACTCCGCTGAGGATAACCGGGTATCACAGAATTATTCCAGCATAATAAATGCTGGAAAGGCGAACCGACTCTGCTGGGGGATAACCAAATGTGCTAAGCATGATCGGACTTCCCTGGGGATAGCTTACACGTGCCGCTGACAATTGGACTTCCGTTGGGGAAAACAGACGGAGTCTTCCTGCGTATGAAGATTGGATTTTGAACTGATGCGCCAACACGGATTGGGCCTCACGGTGATTGCCAATATGGATTGGGCTTTTAGGCTATCCGTGAAGGGTCAAGTACGACTGCCACTGGAAAACATCCTGTCTGACTTCACAGTTTCTGGTTGGAGGATCAAGGGGTAATAACACGACTTCCCGACATTCGCTCCACACTTGAAGATTGGCTGAACCTGCATGATTAGCTCTGAATAGCTCTAATAAAACGGAGAGGAACAATTCCTTCGCTTCTGATATGCCCCAGTCTGTGGGATCCCTGTGGGGATACTCCTCGAATGGGAATCTGAAAATCTGTACCCTGATGGTCTGACATGAACTTCCCCAGCCCTCTGAACCTCAGAGAGATGCTTCAGATCAAATTCCCCTCGGGCAAGAAACAACTTTGGCGCTTTTCTCAGAGGGGCCTGCCCCTGTCTGCAACGACTTTGCCCCTGATGGCTGATCTGCGGGGAGATACACTGGTTGTCCTCGAGAGATTCATCAAATCTCGACCTGACTGCTTCAGAATAAATGACTTTGGATGGCTAACACCACTAGAGATTACTTGATATAGCTTGCCCCGATTCACGGAGTATTCAGGCGTTCTGCATTCTATCCTGATCAGACTTCCCACTGTAGGAAACTTTCCTGCTGTCAAGCGTTTACTTGCAAGTAAAACAAGTTGTCCTGCCTAAAAGATATATTAATGCAATGCATATGACAGTTTTGACATCCAATCTGTTCACTGGAAAAAGAAAACAGTTTATGGCATATATTGCACAAATCATCTATCAGAATATCAACATCAGTACCAACATGGTAAGGAGAACCCTTTTAGGAGTCAGTTTCGACGCGATCTTTACCGAAGTATGCATTCGAAACAAACCTGCTTCAATTAGGACTTTTCCGGTTGAAACATGGTCAGGTTCACGGTTTTGAAGGAAAGGATAAAGGCTCAAAATTTATTTTAACCCACCCGTTCTCCGTGATGTTCTCCAATCCTACGTTCGGCTAATTCGACCTTAGCGTTTACATCTTAAAGGTTGAAAGATAGGAGTGATAGTTCGAGAAACTATGAGTTTTTGGAGTGACACCCACTCACTTTTCGTCTTTGACACTTGGGGTCACACGACTCGTATTTCATTTGAGGATTTTTCTTTTGTATTCCTTTTCATTTTTTCAGTTTCCGCTTTCCCTAATTTTTGCCTGGACTGGCTCCTTTGAGCTTCTTTTGGTTATTAAGTCCAGCGGGATGCCCTCGTTTTTGCCTAAGTCATTTGTTTTCAAGTTTTGACTTAGCGGGCTTTTGATTCTTTTTGCTTTTCTCTTTTTTTTCTGAACAAGTCGTGTGACACTGATTGTCTGACTCATTGGGGAATAATGTGACTGTTTCACTCCTGAAGCTTAACCACTTTGGTTTTTTTTAGGCACGACCTCTAGAGGCGTGATTGATCCTCGAACGGACACTCCTTTCTGCAATTTGGACGCTCGATCAAATTAGCTAACACCTACCCTGCCCCGGGTTAAGATTGAGGGTTTTTTCGTGTTCCGAAAGAAACTCCTACTACTAGGCTCAAAAGGGTTGACAAGGGATTATCTTCCTTATAACTCCGGTGTTTAGGGATTTGAAACAATGGCTGTACATCATCAGCATGTTTTATTTTCAAAAGCATACAATCGAAAGCTTGCGCGTCTTTAAACTTCATCATCCTCCCCGGGTTCCGCTTAACCAAGCGTTGGATATCTGTAAAAAAATTGAGTGAACACGACTGGATTACATCAAAACATGCATACTCATTTCATTATCAATATCAATTGAAAACAATACAAGTTTTAAGAATGCAATTTGCGCTTTAACAGAAAAGAATCTACAAATGCAAAGAAATGACATGATAAAACAAGGATTGCCAGCTTCTGGGAACCGGGCTTTTCGAACTTGATTTGCTGCTGAGCCAACCATCTTCAGAATTGATCGTCGAAGTCATCCTAATAATCCTCTGAACATCTGCTATCAGTGGACTCTCCCACAACCTGAACTGATTCACCCACTTGGCTGGATGAAAGAAGGTCGACACCCGGAGGCATGATAGATATCCTGTTAGAGTCTAGCAAGGTTTGAATTTGGCTTCGAAGCACCTTACAGTCATCTGTTGAATGCCCCTGTGCACCAACATGGTACTCACAGTGGGTGCTGGCATCAAAACCTGGAGGGTAAGGCGGGATCATTGGATTAGTCTCTTTCGGCACTACCAGCCCACTTTTGACCAAATCCGGCAACAATTGACTATACGACATCGGTAGCTGAGTAAAATGCCTTTCAGGTTTCGTTAGTCTTCGTCGGGCGTGCTGACGCGGCTGACGACGATACGATTGTTGACTCTGTCGGGTAACAGATATCTGACAGACAGTCCCAACAGGTTGCTGGCTCTGAGCACTCGAAGTGTCAGGATACTGAATCTGAGGTACGGGAGATTCCGGGATGACATCACTTCCTTTCTCCCATTCTTCTTGAGAACTGACAATTGATTCATCTTCATAGGCTGCAGTATAAGGAATATCTTGAATCTTTCCGCTCTTGATTCCGCTATCCATACGTTCTCCTACTCTTATCAAGTCCGCAAAGCTTGTCGTTTCACAACTAAACATTATGTCATAATAACAGCCCTTCAGAGTATCCAAGAAGAGGTCAACCATTTCTCTCTCCATAAGCGGTGGTTGAACACGAGCAACCAATTCTCTCCATCTATGCACATACCCTCTAAAGGATTCGCTCTCCTCCTGAGATAATTCTTGCAAATGCACGCGACTAGGAGTCATATCCAGGTTGTAGTCGTACTGCTTCATGAAGGCATTGGCTAAATCAGACCATGATTTGATACTGTCACTCTTCAACTGCATGTACCAATCCAAAGATGCTCCGAGCAAACTATCTTGGAAACAGTGAATCATAAGCTTGTCATTGGTAACATGTGAAGTCATTCTTCTGCAGAACATAACTAAATGTAGCTTCGGACAACTATCCCCTTTGTACTTCTCAAAATTGGGCGTCTTGAACTTTGGAGGCATCACAAGGCCTGACACTAGACACATGCTCGCAACATTCAGGTCGAGAGCATTCTTACTCATCAGGGTAGCCATCTGATCTTCCAACAGCTGAAATCTTCTCATATGCTCAACAGTCCGTGGGTTCTGAACATTAACATGCGGAACAACTCTTGGATGTGGGACAATCCATGGAGAAGGAACAATCCTTGGCGAATCTGACATGGAGAAAGTGAAACCTTGATACTCTGTGTCACGGAGAGAAGATGCATCTCTGTCTCTGACGGGAATCTGCACAAGCTGGGCTTGGGCAACATTATTCACCGGAGTTCTCTGAATATGGTTCTCTCCTCTAGTCATAGCTGTCATGGTTTCCATGACCTGACTCAACTGGTTCTTCAACAATTCAAACTCGGCCCTGGTAACAAACTGATTATGTTCTGCTGAGTTCATGATCTGTCCAGAAACTAACTCAAGTCCAATGCGAATGCCGGGAAGTCAACTGTGAGTTGGACAAAAGACGGGTAAGCTCTCTGCTCCAGCTGAGGATGGACATGCAAGCATGAGATGCACATGAAATGCAATGCAAAATGCTAACAAACACGGGATCACAGCCCCCACAAAGGCTCTGAATACTGCTGCACTGTTGACGGGATAAGTTCGCTCTGATGAGAGAAAACCAAAATACCGGGTAGGCTGGAAGTCAAGTTTCCTGCAAAAACCCTCCCACTCATGGGTATGGACCTAAACTGACACAGGTTCGGCATCCTATGCGGTCATCAGCGTCACAGACTTTCAAGAACGATGATACGATACCCAGAAGGTGTGGCATCATCATCTCTTGAAGCAGCCTCACTTAGCTGAATCACAGGTGATCGGTTCCCAGAGTCGACAATCCTTAGATCTGAAATCCTTTCGACGGCCCATAGGGCTGGAAATAGAAATCATCTCAAAGAATCTCGTCTGAGTGCAGATTTCGTGGGAACTAGTGTATGCCTAACATACAGGTTCACCACAAATCTGCTTTTAATGCTAGGTATGTACTCGAGCCTGGGTCTAGCTTAACACTCATCAAAGCCCCTCCCACAATAACACAGTAGCAACAAATAATAAAATAGTGCGGGAAGTGTAAATACAGCAGTAATACAAAATACAACGCACAAAAATAAACACCCACAGACAACCAAACAAGCGCTAGGATTGACTCTCGTCGGGACGTTGGATCCCTCGATTGACTCGCATAGGGATGTTGGATCCCCAGGAAACTCTCGCAATCCCCAACAGAGTTGCCAGCTGTCGCTACTGCGAAAAACGAGGCCGACAAAACAGAAGATTCGCCACCTTTCGTTATTTATCCCTCAGAGCGGGAAAGGAAACAATCGGAAAAAACCTGACGAAAAGGTATAAGACAAGGTCATCGCAACCATTGTCTGGGTTCGGGAGTCGGTTACGCAAGGGGAAGGTATTAGCACCCCTCATGTCCATCGTACTCGATGGGATCCATGCTTGTTGTGTTTATCTGACGGGTGAAAAACAATCTATCTACGACTGCTAAAGCTAAACGGGAAGAAACTGACTCGATAGAGAATCGCGCTCTATGCCTACGTATTCCCTCGTGCAATGGGAAAGTCAGAGTCAACGTAGTTTAGGAAACTACTGGGGATTAGCTCGCCGAGATGTTGCATCTCGTGCCTACGTACTTTCACACGGCGCGAAAGATCAGAGCTTGCGTAGTTCGGCCAACTACGGATAACCGGGGTGTTCTCGATCACACGGGGGTGAGAGAAAGGATTGACGATACTAGTGTATGCATTCTAGCAGTTAGGTGTAGGCTGCTCGCTCGACAGAGACTTAGGCGTTACCTGTTTGCAGTAGAATAGACGTAGTATGCCGGGTTTAAAGGTACGGGGACCTACGGGTACTAGAACTACGGTCTGGCCTCGATTGCGCTCGGGCAAAAGAAAAGGATATTAGTCATTAGCGGGAAAGTCTCGATCGCACGGTAGCGAGAGAACAAAGACGTTAGTTGTTAGTATGCTCGCTAGGATATCGCATTCTATGCCTACATATTCTCGTCTGGTACGAGAAATTAGAGCAGCTGTAGTTCAGCCAACTACAACAAAGGGGAAAAAGGAAAAGGGAGAAAGGTAGCTCTCTAGGATATCGCATCCTATGCCTACGTACTCTCGTCTGGTACGAGAGATCAGATCAAACGTAGTTCGGTGCTACAGGAAAGCAAGTCTCGATTGCATAGGGGCAAGAGAAGGGGTCTCAATCGCCTGAACGCGAGAGAAAAAGGGTTTCGATCGCACGAGGCGAGAACAAAGAGGAAGCAGGCCTACGCCTAAACGGGAAGGAACTCGGGACACACACGCAAGAACCTAATACGTAGGAGCGAGTGCGTCATATATCACCTAAGGGACATATACTAAACACCCTAAACGATCGAGGGGAAACCGCTCGATTGTTATTTCCCACGCATCTAACGATACGGCTCACAACACTCGACGGTTGTCCGAAGACTTGAATAAGAAAGATGATAACAAATGAAGCGGATCCGTTGGCTCTGGACATGTGCGCAAGCTCCATTCCAATCTTCTCTTCTCTAGATCCTTGATGATGACGCTCGAACCAGAACCAATGTAACGCTTAGACCGTCACAGTTTGACTTATACGAGAAATTAAACTCTAAGAGGTAGCGTATTGATATCCGTGTCAAAGACAAGATAGAGAAATGATATTGAAAATCATTCTCCAATTGAATCATGTCACACGGCCAGCCAAAAATAAAATCGAAGATAAAATTGGGAGAGAAAAGAAACAAGGAGAGAAATCCAATACAAATGGAAATAATATGCTACTCCTAAAATATGACAATTAATTTCTACTAGAAAATATTCTAAAGAAATATAAAGGAAATGCATACAGAAAATTATAATATTCTATAAAGAAAATAGAAAAAAAGAATATAAATTCTATATTATGAAATCTATATTAAAATATGCTAATAATATTCTACACTATAGTTCCTAAGAAGAAAAATAGCAAAATAAAACTAATACTATTACAATCAAAGGTCCAATACAAGAGAAATTAAAAATTGAAAGGGGAGGGGGGTACAGCCTGAAAACTGGGTGTAAATAGAAAAAAAACCAACTCTGGGCCCAACCCACAATACAACCAGAAAAAAACAAAAAAAACAAAGGGGGAACTGGGGTGTATTGGTGAAATGGGGTGTAATTCAGAAGCTCATTGGGCTTGGGGCTCTAAGCCCATTCGCAATAACACAGCCAGGAAAAGGGGGGTTTTCTTGGGAATTAGATGGTGCAGCCACAAACATTGAAACAATTGGGCCCAAGGCCCAACGTCTCAAGTCCACGAAACTCTTCCTCCCCTTCTCCCAATCCCTATCAGAAACCCTAATCTCTTCTTCCTCTCACTCACCGCCGCCAGCGCTCTCAGAGACACTCTAGCTCCACCGTTTTGCCATTTCCAACCTTCGTTCAACCTCTTTCGTCCATTCTTCTCACTTAAACCACACTTCCCCACACAAAACCCTCTCCATTCCAAAACACTTTTCCTTCGCAAAATTCCCCTTCCTCAGATCTCACGCTCTCTTTCTGGGAAAACGACTGAGATGAAGGTTGATCCAGATTTGATTCGTGATGTGGTTTGAAGTCTTCTTGTGAACATTCTAGAGGACTCGGAAACTGGAGCTACGAGGATGAGAAATTCTTGAAGGTTCGTGAGTATTGAAGATAGATCTGGAGACTTGGTTCGTGGTTCTCTGAAGATCTAGTGATGTTGATGCGGAGAAGGTTTCGGCTTGAAGATCCAGGGAGATCTTGAAAGGTTTCTGGGCGAAGATTGATGAGGATCTGGTGCGATTTCTGGAGAATCCTCGAATATTGATACATATTGTTGATGCTTTTCTGATGATTCTGATGAACAAACGGGGCAGGTTCTTGGATCTTGATGAATTTTTGAAGGTTTGATGGATGAAGATGAACGGGATGAACATTATGGACGAAGAACATGATGGATGTTCTTGAGGATTTCTGGAAACTTCTTGACGAATTCCTAGAAAAGGATGATGAACGAAGATGAAATTCTTTGGGGATCTTCACGAAGAAGATGAAGATCTGCGAATTTCTGGAGAAATTGATCGGAGAATGATGAATGTGTGATGAACACGGTGGGTAAGATTAAGATTCCGGTGACCGTTATGAGTTCCGGCGGGTAGTTGCGGCAAGGTTTGGCCGGGTTTGATTTTACCGTTGACCACCTCCGGCGGTTTGCATGTCGGCCGGTGGAAGGGGTGAAGGGGCGAGCACGTGGCAACGTGCATGCAGAGGGAGAGTGGGGACGTGCCACGTATGGGAGTGAGGTGGCGAGTGTCGCTACTGCGAAAATCGGCGCCGGCTGAACAGAAGAGTCGCCACCGTGCGTTATTTATCCCACAGGAGGGAAAGGAAACGCTCAGAGTAAACCTCGCACAACACGGGAAAGGTATGGTCGTCGCAACCAAAACCTGGATTCGGGAGTCGGTTACGCAAGGGGAAGGTATTAGCACCCCTCACGTC
Organism: Lathyrus sativus; assembly: GCA_963859935.3. Taxonomy (NCBI): domain Eukaryota; kingdom Viridiplantae; phylum Streptophyta; class Magnoliopsida; order Fabales; family Fabaceae; genus Lathyrus; species Lathyrus sativus. Next base: position 143,190,396 of record OZ012739.1, on the reverse strand, counting down.
CGTCGTACTCGACGGGATCCACGCTTGTTTTCGGGTATGGATTGTTATTCTATCTACACTAAGGGTCAGGGTTAAAAGAAAATAAAATGACTCGGCAAAGTATCGCACTTTATGCCTACGTATTCTCGTCTGGAACGAGAAATCAGAGTCAATGTAGTTCGCCTACCTACGGGAAAGGAGGGGAAGGTTGCTCGCTAGGATATCGCATCCTATGCCTACGTACTTCCACACAGCATGGAAGATCAGAGCAAACGTAGTTCGGGCCACGTACGACACAAGTATGTCTTGGTTGATTTTATTCCTTCTGAAAAAGGTTTTTCTGATTAGCAGTCCCGGCGGACGAAAATGACGTCTTGATGAGTTCACATTCTTTTACGGAAGAAGTGTCTTTTATTGAGTTTGAAATTTTATTGTGTTTTTCTGTTTGTTTTGAGGAAGAAGAGACAGAACTCTAACCTACGGTTGTGAAGGGAATCACACTAACCTAATGTTATCATGCATGGGTTAAGACCTAGTGTCTATCATGCTCCTCTCTTGCGCAGAGAGAAACAGAGATCCTAAGGGATAAGCAGAAACAAAAACAATATCAGATATATACAGTAAAACAGTAAAATGCATGGATGCAGCAATACAAGCGAGGCAAGGGAGTCCCACTCAACCTCGAACCTAGAAAACAATAGGCAAAAGTGAACAGGATTCACCTTCAACCCTACAGGGTAAATAGCAAACAATACAGTCCAGAAAACCAATCAATACATCAAGAATGAATAACAGCAGAAAAATAAACAGCTACAACAGCTCTGCATCAACACCTATCTTCAAGCTTCAGCAAGCATCAATCTCCATCTCCACAGCCTTCCAGCAAGGTCTTGATCATCAATCTTCCATCTGCAATGGCTTTTCTTCCAGTCTCCATCTCTAGGATGAACATCAGTCAACAAGATGAAGTGAATGAATGTTAGACAGTCAATTACCTACCAAGGGTGGTTCATCAACTGTTAACATTAAACAGACAGTTTTCTCTCAAAAGTTCTATCTTTCAAATACATTCACTGATCCTTCCAAAGGAAGGAGGTGGATATTTGAAAGAGACTTTGAATCATAGAGAAAGGATGGATGCAGACAAGGCATTCCATGTTTGAGAAACAAGCTTTCTAATCTAGAGCTCTGCCTAGCTCCTAAACCCTAGTCTCCTCAACAGCTGCTAGCAGGAATCTCCTCTTCAACTCTGGAAGCTGGACTTCAAGCTCTGGATCTCCAATGGCTTCATCATCACAAGTCTTCAGCTCTCCCAATCCCCAAACAATCCCAATACCCACACAGACAAACAATAATCCCCAGAGGGCACACCACACCAATCAATCAAATATAGACAGTACTAATAGCAGTAGGGGAATCCTAATGATTTCTAAGTGATCTAATAACTACCCATAGTCCCTATAGTCCCATATCTAAAATATTCAATCTCTAGGTCCTAAGGGAAATGAACTAATTCTCCTAAGTTGTCACTTAAACCCTAATTTTATTCATGTTGTTCACACTTACACTAATCACCTAAAATTAATTTCTAAAAATGGGAACTAAATTGCATATACAAGCTAACAATGTCTATTAATCAACCTAAAAAGAATGGGTGAAAAATATTAAAGCATTTATTAGAACAAAAATTATCAAAATCATGTATGAAATGAAACACCTAAAATAGGCATTTATTTGGAAAATATGGGAAAAATATCAAATAAAAAATAAAATGCAATTTTTATTTTTTATAATTTTCTAGACATTTTGAAGAAATTAATGCAAAAAGAATCATCAGAAAATAATGTTTTTTCAATTTGATATGATTTTTTGAAAATGCATGAGAATGAAAAGAAATTAAAAATTAAAATATAAAGAAATAGAAGGAGGAGGTGAGAATAGCAAGGCGCTCCAGTTATAATGCTGATGGGCTTGAGAAGTGGGGGTGTCAGTAGCAAGATACGCAAGGCCCAAGAAGCAATCAGAAACAAACAAAAAATAAAAAGGATACAAACGGTGCAGATAGTAAAATTCACAGTTCAATTTATTGGGCCTTGGCTGAGAGGGGTACGGATAGCAAGGGAAGTTTGAGCCCATTCAGAAACTTAAGTGAAACGCATCGTTTCACTCCTAGGACTTCCCTCCGTTTTCAACTTCAAACCACAGCTGTTGGATGAGATGAAAAAGTCACAGAATTGGAATGATCGAGCGGCCACGGGTCATCGTCCCAAAGATGTCTAGGGTTTTGCAGAATTTCATGAATACGATACCTTCATGCCCAGACTTTCCTTCCTCTGGTTCTTCCTCGTTTCTCCATGAAAACAAACAACATAAACACCAAAATTGCTCCCCTCCTCACGTAGAACACAACTGTATCCATAGTTCTCAATATAACAGCCTAGATCTTCAAACCCGATAGGCATCACAATTCTGATCCACCATTTCCACCTGTGATTGATCACTCCAATTCTCTCTAAGTCTTGCCCTAAACTAATCCATATCTTGCACTGATCATTACACGCTATTCATTCAAGGTTATCATGCAATATCCTAATAGCTACAAGTCTCAACAGTTTATGCACTCCATGGCCAATCCTCATGAAACCTCTCCAAACCTTGTGGAACTCATCATCTAACCTAACTTAACCATTCTAAGCTAACAAATCCCTATCATGCTAACTAAACCATGCAATTCGAGCAGAGATACCAACCTGGTTCAAAATGGAGAAACAACTATGGAACTCCTCGATCCAATGCATGCAGGGGCTTGAAACTGATCCACACACTCCCACTTTGATTCTGTATGCAAAGATCTTGACTCAACCTTCTTGTATCATGTGATTCCAACTTCTTGCACCTTGGATGATGAAACTTGTATGGCACTATCCTTGCTCAATTCAGCCAAATTCTTGTGAGAAACGTAATCTATGAATGATGGTGATGAAGATCAGATCAAGAAATGTGAGAATTGATGGAGATTTGAGAGAATTTGAGATGCTTTTGCAAATTGGAGAAAGTGAGTGAAACTTGTGATTTTGAGAGAATGAGATCATCAACCATGACATGAACCATCTCATATCAATATATAGGTGTCCTTAGAACCTCCTAGAAACTTAGAGAAGCTTCCCTTGCATTCTTTCCTTTGGATTTGGTTTATGTATCTTCCATTACAAGTAACCATGAATAACTCCCAAAATGTGAACTAAGCTCAAAATTCTACTTTAGCCAATGTCTTTAAAATGATCTTTCCATTCAAAATGACCTATAATTTTGCTTCATTTGGCCAAAATATGAAAAATCTCATTTTTAAGTCCATTTTTATTCATTAAATCCAACAATTTTGAAACCTTGTGCTATGAATCTTTCCAATCTCTCATGGTCACTTTTCTAGACTCAAAATGTCATTTGGAACAAGTTTTATGTTGTAAAGTTTTCCATTTGAAGCTTCCTTGTATGAGTTTTGGGCATAGGTTGAAATGACCTGTAATTCTCAGATGACCAAAATAACCTTTGCTTGCCAAGACCATAAGTAGAGTTCCACAAATCATATGAAGGCATACTATACCATTATAGAAAGATAAGACAATTAAGAACAACTCTTATGTTGACCAGAAATTCATTTGAAATCTCCTTGAGGGGTAAAAATTGCTTGGAAGTCAAGTCACTTTCACAGACAAAATTTCAGATACCTCAGATGACCTGTAACTTGCAAGGACCATAACTTGAGTTCTATAAATCTCCTTGATGTCTTCCACCACTCAAATTAAAGGTATTGAGATCCTATACAAGTTCCATGTTGGCCAAGGATCCATTTGAAGCTTGCATTTTGACTTATCTTGCTTGGAAATTTGACCTAAACTAGGGGATTTTACACAGAAACCCTAACTTAGAAACTCCTCTTCTCCTTGATTTCTCTTGATTTCTTCTTGGCATATCACCATATCCTCTTCTATATGTCAAATAATGGACCCCACATCTCCCCAATAGCCCTTAATGCCTTTCAATCAAATCAATTGACCTAAAGCTGACCTAGGGTTGACCCAGATGAAACCCTAGTTGGCTGTCTTCAACTGCAATACTTGTGACTACACCAATGACTTGTCTCCTTCTCCAAATGACTCTCTAGGTCCTCCAATATGTCTAGATACTCCCCATGCCTTCAATTCACAGCTCATACTTTCCTTGTTGATCCTCAGACACCCTCAGTTAGGAGATATACTCAATGCTTGATCTACTGACTTCTCCAACTTTCAAATTCTTTTCTGATGACTTGAATGAGATTGAATCAGGATAATAACCTCTTGATAGGCCTCTAGAGATGAGAATAATGCTTGGTCCCCTGTTGGATGACTTGCTATGCTTATGTTATGCAGATGAGTACCCTATGTACATGACTCTATATGCAAATGCTAATGATATTGAAACATAAACCAAGTGAATAAGGTTGGGCAAATTTTAGGGTGCAACAGCTGCCCCTATTCAAACGACTTGGACCCGATTGGGTGAAGAGCCCGGAGCCTTCAGACACTCGCGGTACGAGACGGTTGAATACTAAGAACCCGGAAATTTGCCAACCGCAGAAATAAACTGTGCCTCTGCTTGGGGATTATTTCACTCATCAGCTGAATCTGACTGTTACGGCAACCCACTGATCTCGTGCGACTGTGCTGGGGATTATTTGTCCTTCCACGTAAGGAATAATCGTTCCACGTTAGGAATAACACCGTCCACGTTAGGACTAAGACTTTGTCTGGATCTGTCCGCGTCAGGACTACACTTTCCGCGTTAGGAATACACCTTCTTTCCATGTTAGGAATCAACTCTTCTTCTCCACACAAGGAATCAAACCTTTTCCACGTTAGGAATACTTCTATCTTTCCACGTCAGGAGTCAATCTTGATATGTCCGCGTAAGGACCCAATCTTTCCACGTAAGGAATGAACTCGTCTTTCCACGTAAGGAAACCGTTTTTCTTCCACGTAAGGAATGCTCTTGATATGTCCATGTAAGGACTCTAATCTTTCCATGTGAGGAATACTACATCAATCTTTCTTTCCCCGTTAGGAATGTCATCTTTCCACGTAAGGAACACCTCTTTTCCACGTTAGGAATGCAACTTTGATCTGTCCACGTCAGGACTCCAACTTGATATGTCCGCGTAAGGACTCAATCTTTCCACGTAAGGAAACCACAATCTTTCCACGTAAGGAAACTCTTTCTGATTTGTCCACGTAAGGACTCCCATCTTTTCACGTAAGGAATTCGTCTTCTTTCCACGTAAGGAAACCAATCTTCTTCCACGTAAGGAATAAAATTCTTGATCTGTCCACGTAAGGACTCTAAGCTTTCCACGTAAGGAATACACTCATCCTTCCACGTAAGGAATCAATCTTTCCACGTTAGGAATCAAACTCATCTTTCCATGTTAGGAATACAAACTTTCCACGTTAGGAATAACTTGATCTGTCCACGTCAGGACTAAATTTTTCCACGTAAGGAAACAACTTCTCTTTCCACGTAAGGAATAGACCTGTCCACGTCAGGACTCTCGTTTCGTCTTGATTTGTCCACGTCAGAACTCGCCTCTTGACTTACTGAGAAAATAAAACTTGTCCACGTTAGGACCCATATCTCAACCTGCTGAGGAAATAAACTTGTCCACGTCAGGACTTGCGCGTCTTTGACTTGCTGGGGAAATAAGACTGTGTCCACGTCAGGACTCATACTTTGCCCACAACACGAAGAAGGATGAATTTGTCCACGTCAGAACCCTACACTCAATCAATACTGAGAACTCGAAGCTGTCCACGTTAGGACTAACACATACCGTCAAACTGGAAGAAATGTCCACGTTAGGACTCCACATTCCATCAATTCTGAGAAATCGAACCTGCCCACGGTGGGGCTAGCACCTCCCGTCAGCCCGGGGAAATAAAACTGTCCACGTTAGGACTCCACTTTTCTAGCACGAAGAAAACCTGTCAAGAAATTGTCCACGTTAGGACTCATCCTTCCATTGGTCCGCAAACTTCTTATCACTGACGTTACATCAACTTTGAGGCTGACTCTACTGGGGATATTTGGAAACCACACTACCGGAGGCCTGTTCTGATAACTGGCGGTAGCCTCTGAAATTCTGGTTCATGAAACCTTTTAATGCTGACGTAACAACAACTTTGAAGGAAACAATCCGCTGGTCGGACTAGAGAAACTTCAACAAGAACCCTGGCGGGGAAATAAGTAACTCTGCTTAGGGACAAAGAGAAACTTATCCTGCTGACTCTGTGGGGAGTAGTGCCACAGCTGACACTTTGTTGAATGTCTCCTGCCGAGACTTCGAATGTTTATTGATTCACCTGAGCGAGGGCTCTCTCTACCTGCAAGAGAAACAGATACTTGAAACAAATGGTTAGCCAACCTAGTTTATGTTTCAAAAATGCGTATGTGTGACAATGATGCACTGCTTCCATCGTTATGGAAATGCTACGCGTGTTTTTGGTGGATGCAAGTATGACACTATATGCCAATGCAATTGCGGACTTGAACTGTCGAGATACAGGAACTGCTTCAGCAAAATAAATGCTGAAGATAATGCCGACTCCGCTGGGGATAGCCAGATGCTATAGAATTATTCCAGCAAAATAAATGCTGGAAAAGGGAAGTTGACTCAGCTGGTAAAATTGGGAGCTCGAACAAAACACCTCGTTGGGGTAACACCCTGCTGGGGACTATAACTCTGCTGGAGAATAGCAGATGCGCCTGGTAGGATTAGACTTCTGCTGGAGAGTGAACGAGTATCACACGATATCCTGGCAAAATAAATGCCAGGACTCCCAACCAACTCTGTCGGGGGAAGTCTTGGTCTTCGAGTTCCACTAAGAGGAATAAAAACACTTGCAAAGAGAATTCCGCTGGGGATGGGATGATTCTCTTGGGGAAAATTAACTGACTCCACTGGGAGAGCGTAAATGACTCTGCGGGGAAAGGTAAACTGCCTGAATACAGTTCACCGATATTAATCTTCTGAGGCTAGCCCACTCTGCTTGAGATAAGGAATCCTTCTGGGGGACACCACACTGTCTGCATACAGCCTACAATTTTGGGATCGTCAATTCTGTTGAGGATAAACGACTTTGCTGGAGAATATCCTTTGGATAAGCTACGACTAGCTGGGGAATTCTATCCTTCTTCAGGAAGAACATGCATGACCTGCGTGAGGGTCGAGTCTTTTGTTACTGCGGTCTCTTGGTCATCTTCCTCGTACGGCTATGAAACCTGCAACAACACAAACAAGACAAGACAAGCCTATGCAACCAAATCGATTCAGGTTAGTGACGTTATTTTCAGTTAATTCAACGCTTTAGCAATTGTTGGCAAGGGCCAGTGATGTTATACACATGCTAATTTCAGTAAACTTAGGCGTTTTATCATGTACAAAACAGTAAAGAACCAGCATCAAATACTGAATAACATATTTTATTGATTGGGCCCCTGAATGGGCGAAATTTTGTACACGGGATGTAACTCCTGAAAAGAGGAAGCTACGCAAAGCAGATATACAAGTATGCACAGGAAGCATAAATACTTTGACAAATTAAATTTTGTACACATGTCGGCAACAGGATGCAGATGAACACCACGAACTGATCCTCCTATGACTCGCCCGACTCTAATGCTTTCTCGATATTCACACTTCCGAAGAGGTTGTATCCGATAATCACCCCCTCGAATATTCTCCCGCACTGATGCTCACTGCAGTATCAAATTCGGACCGCAGTCATTTGCTTTTCAAATCCCTAACTTTTGCGTGAACCGCCCTTTACGGGTTTTCAGTTCACCGGGATACCCTTTTTTTGCCGAAGCCGCCCAGTGTAGGTTTTCAACTTCACGGGTGTACATTTTTTCCATTTTATCCCTAACTTTTGCCCGAACCTTTCATTCTGTTTTTGGTTCGCCAGGATGCCCCATTTTTGTTTGCCTGGACTCTCTTTTTTCTGTCCAGCGGGTCAATTTTAAGCAAAGTATTTTTTAACTGCGTCCGAATTCACAGGTGACGTAAAGTCTTCACCGTCCATGGTGGACAACAATAAAGCTCCTCCCGAAAAGACTTTCCTGACAACGTACGGCCCTTCGTAGTTGGGGGTCCACTTGCCCCTGTGATCTGCTTGCGGCGGGATAATCCTTTTCAGCACAAGGTCGCCCGTCTGAAAGCTTCGCGAATGTATCTTCTTATCATATGCTTTCTTCATTCGGCTCTGGTACAAACGACCGTATGCTAGAGAAGCTAGCCTCTTCTCATCCATCAAACTCAACTGGTTCAACCTGTCCTTCACCCATTCTGCCTCGTCTAGCTGTACGTCTCGCAATACTCTCAGAGAAGGGATCTCGACTTCCAATGGTAATATCGCTTCCATCCCGTATACTAACGAGAACGGGGTTGCCCCGGTTGATGTGCGTACCGTCGTACGATAACCGTGCAAAGCAAAAGGTAGCATCTCATGCCAATCCTTATAGGTCACCACCATTTTCTGAACGATCTTCTTAATATTCTTATTGGCCGCTTCGACAACGCCATTCATCTTGGGTCGGTAAGGGGAGGAGTTGTGATGCTCGATATTGAAATTCTGACAGAGCTCCTTCATCATTTTGTTGTTCAGGTTTGAACCGTTGTCCGTGATTATCCGCTCGGGAATCCCATATCGGCAAATGATATCTCTCTTGATGAATCTGGCCACCACTTGCTTAGTTACGTTTGCGTAAGACGCCGCTTCTACCCACTTGGTGAAATAATCGATTGCTACTAGGATGAACCGATGCCCGTTAGAAGCTGTCGGCTCGATCTTTCCAATCATATCGATTCCCCACATCGAGAATGGCCAAGGCAATGACATCACATTTAGAAGACTCGGAGGCACATGGATCTTATCAGCATAGATTTGGCACTTGTGGCACTTCCTTGCGAACTTGAAACAGTCAGTTTCCATAGTCAGCCAAAAATACCCTGCCCGCAGCAACTTTCTCGTCATAGCATGCCCACCAGCATGCGTACCAAAGGTACCTTCGTGTATTTCCTCCATGAGCAGCTTTGCCTCTCTTTCGTCTACACAACGCAACAGCACCAAATCGTGGTTTCTTCTGTATAAGACACCGTCTGGATTCAAATAGAAATTACCCGCTAATCTCCTGAGAGTCTTCTGATCTTGACTGGATGCCCCAGCCGGATACTCTTTATTCTTCAGGAAATTAAGGATATCAAAATACCACGGTTTGTCGTCGGATGCTTCATCAATAGCAAATACGAAAGCTGGCCTGTCAAGCCGAGAGATAACGATTCGGGGAGCCTCGTTCCAGAAGATGACTTTGTACATGGAAGACAAAGTGGCGAGAGCGTCAGCCATTTGATTCTCTGCTCTCGGTACGTGATGCAATTCAACTTTGTCGAAGAAAGGCAACAATCTCCTTGCATAGTTCATGTAATGTATCAAGTTGGGCTGACGCGTCTCCCATTCCCCTTTTATCTGGTTCACCACCAGAGCTGAGTCTCCGTATACGTCTAAATTTTTGATTCGCAAATCAATGGCTTCTTCAAGCCCCATTATACAAGCTTCGTACTCGGCTTCATTATTGGTGACGGCAAAGGTTAATCGGGCAGTAAACGGGATGTGCGACCCGTGTGGCGTAATGATGATTGCCCCTATTCCGCTACCGTAAGCATTCACAGCTCCGTCAAATATCATCTTCCATTTGGAACCCAACTCTGGTCCTTCGTCTGGCAACGGCTCTTCACAATCTTTCATCTTTAGGTACATGATATCCTCGTCAGGAAAATCAAACCTCATTGATTGGTAATCTTCAATAGGCTGCTCTGCCAAGTACTCAGACAACACACTCCCCTTTATAGCCTTTTGCGAGACGTATTGGATGTCATATTCAGTCAAGACCATCTGCCAACGGGCAATTCTCCCTGATAGCGCCTGCTTTTCGAATACATATTTGATAGGATCCATCTTCGAGATGAGCATGGTTGTATGATTCAGCATGTATTTCCTCAAACGCTTGGCGGCCCAGGCTAGCGCGCAACAAGTTTTCTCCAGCATTGAGTATCGAGATTCACAATCTGTAAATTTCTTACTCAAGTAATAAATTGCATGCTCTTTTCTCCCTGTCTCGTCGTGTTGACCGAGAACACAACCCATGCTTCCCTCAAGAACTGTCAAATACATAATCAAGGGTCTACCTGCCACTGGGGGTATCAAAATAGGAGGCTCCTGCAAATACTGCTTTATCTTATCGAACGCCTTTTGACAATTTTCGTTCCATGTTACAGCTTGATCTTTCTTCAACAGCTTGAATAATGGTTCACACGTGGCAGTTAGGTAAGATATGAACCGAGCGATGTAGTTCAACTTCCCTAAAAACCCGCGCACCTCTTTCTCTGTTTTAGGCGTCGGCATTTCTTGAATCGCTTTTATTTTAGCAGGATCGACCTCTATTCCTCTTTCGCTTACGATAAACCCCAGCAGTTTACCCGATCTCACCCCGAAGGTGCATTTGTTAGGGTTCAGCCTCAGCCTGAACTTCCTAAGCCTTTTAAATAACTTCAGCAGATTCACCAGATGCTCTTCCTCCGTCTGGGATTTGGCAATCATATCGTCAACATAAACTTCGATCTCTTTATGCATCATATCATGAAAAAGAGTCGTCATCGCACGCTGATATGTTGCCCCAGCATTTTTCAAACCAAAGGGCATCACTTTGTAGCAAAATGTTCCCCAAGGCGTTATGAAAGTAGTCTTCTCCATATCCTCTGGCGCCATTTTAATCTGGTTATAGCCTGAAAAGCCATCCATGAAGGAGAATACGGAGTATTGAGCGGTATTATCAACTAGCACGTCAATATGAGGAAGTGGAAAATCGTCTTTTGGGCTTGCTTTATTCAAATCTCTATAATCCACGCACATTCGAACCTTGCCATCTTTCTTTGGCACTGGTACGATGTTAGCAACCCATGAAGGATACTTTGTCACAGCCAGGAAACCAGCGTCCCACTGTTTTTGAACTTCCTCTTTGATCTTCACTGCCATATCTGGTCGAGTTCTGCGAAGTTTTTGTTTGACTGGCGGGCATTCTTCTTTCAGTGGCAGACGGTGCACAACCATATCTGTATCGAGCCCTGGCATATCTTCATACGACCAAGCGAATACATCACTATACTCTCGGAGCATTTCAACCAGTCTTCGCTTGATATCACTCTGCAGTGCGGCCCCGATACGAATATTCTTCTCAACCCCTTCCGACCCCAAGTTGATAATTTCGATGACCTCTTCGTGAGGCAGAATGACACGCTCTTCTTGTTTCACCAACCAAGACAGTTCTTCAGGGACGTCACTATCTTCGACAACCTCTTCTTCGGCCTGAAATACCGGGTGCTCGAAGTCGGGACGAGTCATAGGTGGTTCAAGGATGTCATCTGAAAATTTTATCCTGCAAAAGGAATGGTTAAGTGCTTCAAAATGCGTATAAAGCGAATAACCACGTCGCCATTTTATTGAAAAATACAAAACAAGAAAGACAGAGATTACAGTATTTGCACATGAAAAAACGCCATTTATTTAATGATTAACACGCAATGTTCATAACAACACAGCCCTAAGCAAATCCTGATGCCCCGGGCAAGACATCAGATTATTCAACAATTAATAAAGCAAAGCATTACTGTTTAAGAGTCACAAGAACAAGCTCCTGAATAGACCAGTTGCACAGTCCCTGTCCTGGCGTGCTTGGCTGAATCCAGGCATCCATATCATAGTCGCTGTCTCCTTCGTCAGACTCCGAGGCAGCATTGATGGTTTCATGACATACTCCACTGGCAGAGATGGTTACTGGCCCTCTGAAACGGGGTGGCCCCACGGCAGGTGTTGACGACGACGGTTGGTACCCCAGCCCGAATCGGTCCATCTTCACAGGAATATCCAGCACTTTGCCCCAGCCCTTTGCTTCTCCTGTCTCCACTAGAGCTTGAGCTTCTTTGTACGACGAGACGGCTATCTCTGACACTTTGCTCGGCCCGGGACCTCTGTCCTTGGTACGCAACCCTTCAAATGCCTGGCAGGGTGTTTCGTGGATTTCTCCGTCGACCTCCACATATTTAAATGACGACAGATGACTGACCAGGATGTCTTCTTCTCCGCATACGGTGACTACGCTGTCTCCGACCATATATTTCAACTTCTGATGCAGGGTAGACGTGACCGCCCCAGCCCCATGAATCCAGGGTCTTCCGAGCAGGCAGCTATATGCGGGCTGTATATCCATGATATAAAATTCAGTTGCAAACACCTCCGGCCCCACCTGTAGAGGCAATGTTATCGATCCAAAGACTGTTCTTCGCGTGCCATCAAACGCTCTGACTACCAAGTCAGTGGGCGTGCACAGGATTCCTCTGACATCTGGTTTCATCATCGCCTTCTTGGGCATCACATTCAAAGACGATCCGGTGTCGACCAGTACATGCGACATTACTGATCCTCTACACTCGACAGATATGTGCAGCGCCATATTATGATCTCTCCCTTTCGGGGTCAAATCGAAGTCGGTAAAGCCCAAGCTGTGGCCTGCATTTACATGTGCCAACACTCCTTCCAGCTGATTCACGGAGACGTCTTGGGGTACAAAGGAAGTATCCAGGACTTTCAACAAAGCATTTCTGTGAGCTTCAGAACACAACAGCAATGACAGGATGGATATTTTGGACGGCGTCTGTTGCAAATGCTCCACAATCTTATAATCACTTTTTCGAATCAAGCGCATGAACTCTTCTACCTCTTTCGATGCCGATTCTTTATCGCTTGCTTGCACTGGGACATTCTCAACCATTTTCCCCTTTCCTTTCGCTAGTCTTTCGGCCTCCACTTCAGGTGATATAAAGATCCTACCATTCCTTGTCATACCCCCTGAACCAACAACGTTGTCCACAGTCTCAGCCGGCTGCTTATTAACATCAATCTTTATCCCGTCACAATACACCTCCAACCCATATGACCATGGGACTGCTTTTGTGTTCTCGTACGGGATCGGTCCGGCCTTAGTAATGGTGATCGGTGGTCGCTGGACCGGTGCTGCAATAGTGATTGTCTTTCGAGGAATCGTTACAGTGGCCACATCATTCTGATCATCTGTTACTGCCCCTGCGGGCTCTTCAGTTGCTGCTCGGTCAAACTGCAATGTGCCTCCATCAATTAAAGCCTGGATGCCTTTCTTCAAATCATCACACCCCCCAGCTAGGGTCCAGCATTCTAAGCAATACTCGTCACATCCTGGAAAAACACCCCCTTGCAACAATCTGCTTTTTATCTCGCTTAGCGGCGTCTTTAAATTGTCGACATTCATAATCAGATTCAACCTTTCCTCAGTCAGAATGGCGTTCGCCCCATGATTAGGCATGGGTTTCTGCACTATATTCGGGCCTGTCGTTCCGAAATTGATAGTCTTATTGTCCAAAAGATCCTGCACAACGTGTTTAAAAGCATGGAAACCCTCTATATCGTGGCCCGGAGCCCCAGAATGAAACTCACAGTGCCTGCTTGCATCATAACCATACGGAGGAGTTCCCGTTATCGGTGCCAAAGTTCTCTTCTCTACCAGGTTCAAACCCAACAGCGTCTGCAACAAATCTGCATAGGTTGAGGGAGGCTTCTCAAACACTCTTCTTGGTTTACCACCCTGGAATCTTCGTTGAGCCTGCTGCGCCCCCTGTTGTGGCTGTTGCTGCTGCTGTGGTTGCTGCTGCTGCATTGGCTGCTGCTGAAACGGTTGTTGTTGTTGAAGTGGTTGTTGCTGATATGGAATAGTAACACTCGCCACCTGCTGCGGCTGATGATATTGGTTTCGACCCCTGCCTCGGCCTCGGCCTCGGCCTCTAAATACTGCGCTTGCCTCGCCCTGACGGCGCCCACCAAAAGCCTTCCTATTACTGCCAGATGCAGTTGATTCTTCGACTTGGAACTTTCCCTGTTTAATGTTACGTTCGATCTTTTCTCCCATCAGAATCAAATCTGAGAAACTGGCCAGAGATGTATGAAACAACTTGTCATGGAACATGCCTGTGAATGTGTCGACGAACATGTCGTTCATTTCCTTGTCTTCTAAAGGAGGGCGGACCCTGGCAGCCATATCGCGCCACCTTTGCGCGTACTCTTTAAAGTTCTCATCCTTTTTCTGAGACAGCCCTGCCAATTGGACCCGATTGGGCGCCAAGTCGCTGTTATACTTATAGTGAGCTACAAATGCCTCTGCCAATTGCTTCCATGTCTTGATATTAGTTGGCTCCAACCCCATGTACCACTCTAAGGAAGGACCCGACAGACTATCTTGAAAGAAATGCATTAGCATTCTCTCATCAGTCGAGTACGCAGACATCTTTCTGTAATAGGCTCGCACGTGCACCTTCAGACAGGTGTCCCTTTTATACTTATCAAACGTAGGAGCTTTGAATTTGATTGACACCCTCAAGCCAGGTACCAGACCCATTGTTGCCATGTCCAAGCCCACAGCACTTTGGTTCAGGACCCCCCCTCATCTGCTCTTCCAGCATTCTGATCTTCTGGGAGTTATCCATCGGCCCTTCAAAGCCTCCGCCGGAGAAAGCGTCCTCCTGCTGATCTTCTTGCCACATACCATTCCCAGCTCCATACCCATCATATTCATTATTGCGGCCAGCTCTAATTTGATTCATCACCGGGCCTCGGCCTCTGTTGTCGTATCCCTGAACACCTCCAGCAGGCCCAAAAGCCATTAACCCAGCGCCGTTTCCATTTCCGAAACCTCCGTAACCCTGATTGGCCACACCATAACCATCTTGCCCAAAGCCTTGAGCATTGAAGCCATATTTCCCAGCGTTATCGAATCCCTGATCGTTGAACCCGAATCCAGCATTGCCAAAGCCGTTGCCTCCCATATTATCACCCAAGTTGACATCACCAAGCCCAACGTTATGGACAGCAGTCTCGTTCCCAACTCCGACGTTACCGTTCCCAGCAGCGGCAGCGTTGTTGACATTAGCAGCAGGTATATTGACTACAGGTGGAGCCACTGGCGTGGGAGTGCCATCTCCATGAACAGTATCGACTCGCACGGACTGATGATCCTCGTTACCGTGACCAGCATTTCGGGCCAACAGAGGTTGGACCATGGCTTGCAAATTCTCCTGACCTTTTGCAATAGCTTCCATGGTCTGCATAAAGAGAGCTAGCTTCTCGCGCACATCTTGCATCTCGTTCTGCATTTGATCCATGATTCTTCGACAGTTGGTGCGAGTGGAATAGCGGTGCGGGTGCTGATCTGGAATCCTAAAAATACCTGGTACAGAGCAGGAAATAAGACACCATCCAAAGATTACCTGTAATGCAATATGAATATGAATGCAATGCAATGTGTCTGTGCATTAGGGAAATTCATTCCCCGATTCTAGTGTGAAGGTGCCGGTGCAGTGACAGTGCTAGCAATACAAAGATCGGAGCTGAATCACAGAAAGCCTCATATATTGCAGAGAAACCAGTACAATATCACTGAGAGTACAAAGAAGGCATGACCTCAACCAACAATCCTGGTGATGGTCAGCGCTATGCAAATAAAGCATACAAGCTACTACATGAAATGATCAAACACTCTCATAAGTCTGGTACTCTTCTAGCAGCTTCTTGGTCTCCGGATGACTTGGTCGAGCAAGCAGCCCTTCAACAAGTTGGTTTCTTTTCTTAAGAACACGGCGTACGTCTTCAGCAGTTTCTTCCCATGCCCCCTCTCCGAAGCGATCCTCTAGTTTACGCTTCTGAGACACGGCTTCATCTCTGCCTTTGATGGCCTTGTTCAGTGTGTTCTGGAGACTATACCGGGTCATCACTTCTTCTTCACACTTCTTGATGCTGGACTTCAACTGCTCTTCGAGGTCGGATATTTGCTGCTTCAACTTATCTTCCCTCTTCTTATTGTTGGTGAGCGTGGCATTCCAAGTCTTATTGCAGGAAGAGATCTCTCGGTGTGCTGCGTCGAGCGCCTTCTTTTTGGATTCCAGCATGTCATGGGAGCTTCTGAACTCTTGCCCCAGACGTTCGCGCTTCTTCCTCTCATCAGTCAACTCAGCCCCTAACCTGTTCATTAGCTCAATCTGCTGTTGGAAAGCATGGACGGCCTTGTTTTTCTCGCTGCGTATCTGGGCTAGCTCCTGCTCTAACCCTTCGTTGATCTTCATCAAGGCTTCTTTTTCTTTCACAACTTGTTCGTAGGCTTCCCGAGAAACAGTAGTCGGCTCTGCTACCGGAATGGGAACAAGAACTGGTGCATCTGGAAATGGCATCCGCAACTGACTTGCTCTATCCTGGATCCAAACCCTGTATGGCGCATAGGCCTGACAGTCGTTCTTCCCTAACAACGGCTTCCCTCTTCGGTTAATGCGCGTCCAGGCATGCTGCAACTTGGCTAACAACTCCCCCTTCAACTCTCCAGTGAAGTACAGAGATTCTTGTACTTCTTCCTCCTTTGGCGGGTTCTTCAGCGCATATCCGAACTGACGGACCAACAGAGATGGGTTGTAGTTGATACACCCTTTCCTTCCTATCAGCGGGACATTAGGGTACCCAGAACAACTGAATATGAGCTTAGATCCTAGCAGGTCTCTATCAAACCACTCAACGTCTTCGGAAGATAGCCTTATCAGGCGCTCCGACCAGCTGGCGGTGGTTGCACTCTCCACAAAAGATCCCTTCATGGGAAGATGACTCTTGAACCACATATTCAACAAAGGAGCACAGCAGTAAACAACCTTTCCCCTTCTGTTTTCGTTCTTGTAGTGCAATGAGTGGTAGAAGTCTCCGATCAGCGTGGGCACTAGATTGCCGGCAGCAAATAGATGGAAAGCGTCCAAGTCTACGAAATTGGGCAAGTTAGGGAACAGTACAATTCCATAAATGCATAAAGCCAAGATAGCATTGAAAACCACCCAACATCCGTTCTTGGCATACTCCTGAGCTTTGCCAACCAAGAAATCAAGAGAGAAACCTGAAACCCCAAGCCAAGAAGTCACTAACAGTTCTGCAGCGTCCATATGCAAGGCTTTGGCTAAGTCCTCCAACTTGGGCTCAGCAGCAGAGTGAATAAAGGGAACCTTGTTCTGCACTGGTAGCTCCGTAAACTCCATATACTCCTCAACGGTAGGCCCTAGAATGAAGTCAGCAAACGTAAAACATCTCAATGCGGGGTCGTAGAACTGCATCAAGGTGTACAGCCCGTTCATCTCATCAGTAGTGGGCTAGCAGACTAATCTCAGTAATCTCCCGTGACTCATTCTGAAGCTTCTCCTAACCTCCTCATCAGCAAGAGATATTAGACCAAGCAAAGAAGTAATATCAGGTGTAGGCAGCTTATACGCAACTGTTTTCCTCAAACCAGCCATGATCAATACTCAGAAGTCTGGGCATTAGAATCGGAGATATGCGAATGCACCTGCAGCACAGACACACGTTAATGGGATGCAATGATAATGAG
This sequence comes from Lathyrus sativus, assembly GCA_963859935.3. Lineage (NCBI taxonomy): Eukaryota > Viridiplantae > Streptophyta > Magnoliopsida > Fabales > Fabaceae > Lathyrus > Lathyrus sativus. The sequence goes on along the minus strand of OZ012739.1, from coordinate 143,172,837 downwards.
TATGCAAACAATGCAATGCAAATAACATGCAACAGGGACCAAATGCCGTAGCTGAGTAGCCTGAACCATATCAAGAAGTCTCGGATAGACCCTATAGAAGTCCTCGAACCCTGGTCTCAGATAGACCTAAAACAAAGCTCCAATACTGGTCTCTGACAGACCTCAAACTATAACCCCGACTGGTCTCTGGTAGACCTCAAATCGCATCTCCAACTGGTCTCTGACAGACCTCAGAACTCTCCAACTGGTCTCTGACAGACCTCAGATCACATCTCCAACTGGTCTCTGACAGACCTCAGAACTCTCCAACTGGTCTCTGACAAACCTCAGAACTCTCCAACTGGTCTCTGACAAACCTCAGAACTCTCCATAAATACCCAGGATCTCTGATCAAGAAATAAACCGGTAGTCTGAAGGTCTAGTTACCTGCATAACCCCAAACCCTCTCACAGGTGGGTGTCCTAATAACTGACACAAAGTATGGCATCATATGCGGTCGTCGGCGTCACAGACTTTCAGGGTTGATGATACGATTCCCAGAAGGAGTGGCATCATCAAATCCTGAAGAGGCCTCACTTAGACAACTTCCAAATGATCGGTTCCCGGAGTCGACAATTCAGCTGACCAACAACCCCTTCGATCCAAAGGGTAGAAAAAGAAGCCAACTAGAAGAACCTCGTCCGAGTGTAGATTTCATGAGACACTAATGCAAGCAAAGCCGGCACGCGCCCACTACTTTCTACTCTAATTCTAAGTGCACTCAAGCCCAGGTCCGGCTTATCTCTCAATCATATAACCACCCATCACACCCCAATACAGCAATAATAGTCAATATATATAATGCTGACAATAAAGGTCAGAAATATAAATCCATACAAAATCCTCGACGGGAAAACAAGCGTTAGGATTGACTCTCTTAAGGGACGTTGGATCCCAAATGCATAAGAACTATCGCAGTCCTTAGCCGCCAGGGGACGTTGGATCCCCAGCAGAGTCGCCAGCTGTCGCTACTGCGAAAATCGGCGCCGGCTGAACAGAAGAGTCGCCACCGTGCGTTATTTATCCCACAGGAGGGAAAGGAAACGCTCAGAGTAAACCTCGCACAACACGGGAAAGGTATGGTCGTCGCAACCAAAACTTGGATTCGGGAGTCGGTTACGCAAGGGGAAGGTATTAGCACCCCTCACGTCCGTCGTACTCGACGGGATCCACGCTTGTTTTCGGGTATGGATTGTTATTCTATCTACACTAAGGGTCAGGGTTAAAAGAAAATAAAATGACTCGGCAAAGTATCGCACTTTATGCCTACGTATTCTCGTCTGGAACGAGAAATCAGAGTCAACGTAGTTCGCCTACCTACGGGAAAGGAGGGGAAGGTTGCTCGCTAGGATATCGCATCCTATGCCTACGTACTTCCACACAGCATGGAAGATCAGAGCAAACATAGTTCGGGCCACGTACGACACAAGTCTGTCTTGGTTGATTTTATTCCTTCTGAAAAAGGTTTTTCCGATTAGCAGTCCCGGCGGACGAAAATGACGTCTTGATGAGTTCACATTCTTTTACGGAAGAAGTGTCTTTTATTGAGTTTGAAATTTTATTGTGTTTTTCTGTTTGTTTTGAGGAAGAAGAGACAGAACTCTAACCTACGGTTGCAAAGGGAATCACACTAACCTAATGTTATCATGCATGGGTTAAGACCTAGTGTCTATCATGCTCCTCTCTTGCGCAGAGAGAAACAGAGATCCTAAGGGATAAGCAGAAACAAAAACAATATCAGATATATACAGTAAAACAGTAAAATGCATGGATGCAGCAATACAAGCGAGGCAAGGGAGTCCCACTCAACCTCGAACCTAGAAAACAATAGGCAAAAGTGAACAGGATTCACCTTCAACCCTACAGGGTAAATAGCAAACAATACAGTCCAGAAAACTAATCAATACATCAAGAATGAATAACAGCAGAAAAATAAACAGCTACAACAGCTCTGCATCAACACCTATCTTCAAGCTTCAGCAAGCATCAATCTCCATCTCCACAGCCTTCCAGCAAGGTCTTAATCATCAATCTTCCATCTGCAATGGCTTTTCTTCCAGTCTCCATCTCTAGGATGAACATCAGTCAACAAGATGAAGTGAATGAATGTTAGACAGTCAATTACCTACCAAGGGTGGTTCATCAACTGTTAACATTAAACAGACAGTTTTCTCTCAAAAGTTCTATATTTCAAATACATTCACTGATCCTTCCAAAGGAAGGAGGTGGATATTTGAAAGAGACTTTGAATCATAGAGAAAGGATGGATGCAGACAAGGCATTCCATGTTTGAGAAACAAGCTTTCTAATCTAGAGCTCTGCCTAGTTCCTAAACCCTAGTCTCCTCAACAGCTGCTAGCAGGAATCTCCTCTTCAACTCTGGAAGTTGGACTTCAAGCTCTGGATCTCCAATGGCTTCATCATCACAAGTCTTCAGCTTTCCCAATCCCCAAACAATCCCAATACCCACACAGACAAACAATAATCCCCAGAGGGCACACCACACCAATCAATCAAATATAGACAGTACTAATAGCATTAGGGGAATCCTAATGATTTCTAAGGGATCTAATAACTACCCATAGTCCCTATAGTCCCATGTCTAAAATATTCAATCTCTAGGTCCTAAGGGAAATGAACTAATTCTCCTAAGTTGTCACTTAAACCTAATTTTATTCATGTTGTTCACACTTACACTAATCACCTAAAATTAATTTCTAAAAATGGGAACTAAATTGCATATAAAAGCTAACAATGTCTATTAATCAACCTAAAAAGAATGGGTGAAAAATATTAAAGCATTTATTAGAACAAAAATTATCAAAATCATGTATGAAATGAAACACCTAAAATAGGCATTTATTTGGAAAATACGGGAAAAATATCAAATAAAAAATAAAATGCAATTTTTATTTTTTATAATTTTCTAGACATTTTGAAGAAATTAATGCAAAAATAATCATCAGAAAATAATGTTTTTTCAATTTGGTATGATTTTTTGAAAATGCTGAGAATGAAAAGAAATTAAAAATTAAAATATAAAGAAATAGAAGGAGGAGGTGAGAATAGCAAGGCGCTCCAGTTATAATGCTGATGGGCTTGAGAAGTGGGGGTGTCAGTAGCAAGATACCCAAGGCCCAAGAAGCAATCAGAAACAAACAAAAAATAAAAAGGGTACAAACGGTGCAGATAGTAAAATTCACAGTTCAATTTATTAGGCCTTGGCTGAGAGGGGTACGGATAGCAAGGGAAGTTTGAGCCCATTCAGAAACTTAAGTGAAACGCATCATTTCACTCCTAGGACTTCCCTCCGTTTTCAACTTCAAACCACAGCCGTTGGATGAGATGAAAAAGTCACAGAATTGGAATGATCGAGCGGCCACGGGTCATCGTCCCAAAGATGTCTAGGGTTTTGCAGAATTTCATGAATACGATACCTTCATGCCCAGACTTTCCTTCCTCTGGTTCTTCCTCGTTTCTCCATGAAAACAAACAACATAAACACCAAAATTGCTCCCCTCCTCACGTAGAACACAACTGTATCCATAGTTCTCAATATAACAGCCTAGATCTTCAAACCCGATAGGCATCACAATTCTGATCCACCATTTCCACCTGTGATTGATCACTCCAATTCTCTCTAAGTCTTACCCTAAACTAATCCATATCTTGCACTGATCATTACACGCTATTCATTCAAGGTTATCATGCAATATCCTAATAGCTACAAGTCTCAACAGTTTATGCACTCCATGGCCAATCCTCATGAAACCTCTCCAAACCTTGTGGAACTCATCATCTAACCTAACTTAACCATTCTAAGCTAACAAATCCCTATCATGCTAACTAAACCATGCAATTCGAGCAGAGATACCAACCTGGTTCAAAATGGAGAAACAGCTATGGAACTCCTCGATCCAATGCTTGCAGGGGCTTGAAACTGATCCACACACTCCCACTTTGATTCTGTATGCAAAGATCTTGACTCAACCTTCTTGTATCAAGTGATTCCAACTTCTTGCACCTTGGATGATGAAACTTGTATGGCACTATCCTTGCTCAATTCAGCCAAATTCTTGTGAGAAACGTAATCTATGAATGATGGTGATGAAGATCAGATCAAGAAATGTGAGAATTGATGGAGATTTGAGAGAATTTGAGATGCTTTTGCAAATTGGAGAAAGTGAGTGAAACTTGTGATTTTGAGAGAATGAGATCACCAACCATGGCATGAACCATCTCATATCAATATATAGGTGTCCTTAGAACCTCCTAGAAACTTGGAGAAGCTTCCCTTGCATTCTTTCCTTTGGATTTGGTTTATGTATCTTCCATTACAAGTAACCATGAATAACTCCCAAAATTTGAATTAAGCTCAAAATTCTACTTTAGCCAATGTCTTTAAAATGATCTTTCCATTCAAAATGACCTATAATTTTGCTTCATTTGGCCAAAATATGAAAAATCTCATTTTTAAGTCCATTTTAATTCATTAAATCCAACAATTTTGAAACCTTGTGCTATGAATCTTTCCAATCTCTCATGGTCACTTTTCTAGACTCAAAATGTCATTTGGAACAAGTTTGATGTTGTAAAGTTTTCCATTTGAAGCTTCCTTGTATGAGTTTTGGGCATAGGTTGAAATGACCTGTAATTCTCAGATGACCAAAATACCCTTTGCTTGCCAAGACCATAAGTAGAGTTCCACAAATCATATGAAGGCATAATATACCATTATAGACAGCTAAGACAATGAGGAACAACTCTTATGTTGACCTGAAATTCATTTGAAATCTCCTTGAGGGGTAAAAATTGCTTGGAAGTCAAGTCACTTTCACAGACAAAATTTCAGATACCTCAGATGACCTGTAACTTGCAAGGACCATAACTTGAGTTGTATAAATCTCCTTGATGTCTTCCACCACTCAAATTAAAGGTCTTGAGATCCTCTACAAGTTCCATGTTGGCCAAGGATCTATTTGAAGCTTGAATTTTGACTTATCTTGCTTGGAAAGTTGACCTAAACTAGGGGATTTTACACAGAAACCCTAACTTAGAAACTCCTCTTCTCCTTGATTTCTCTTGATTTCTTCTTGGCATATCACCATATCCTCTTCTATATGTCAAATGATGGACCCCACATCTCCCCAATAGCCCTTAATGCCTTTCAATCAAATCAATTGACCTAAAGCTGACCCAGGGTTGACCCAGATGAAACCCTAGTTGGCTGTCTTCAACTGCAATACTTGTGACTACACCAATGACTTGTCTCCTTCTCCAAATGACTCTCTAGGTCCTCCAAGATGTCTAGATACTCCCCATGCCTTCAATTCACAGCTCATACTTTCCTTGTTGATCCTCAGACACCCTCAGTTAGGAGATATACTCAATGCTTGATCTACTGACTTCTCCAACTTTCAAATTCTTTTCTGATGACTTGAATGAGATTGAATCAGGATAATAACCTCTTGATAGGCCTCTAGAGATGAGAATAATGCTTGGTCCCCTGTTGGATGACTTGCTATGCTTATGCTATGCAGATGAGTACCCTATGTACATGACTCTATATGCAAATGCTAATGATATTGAAACATAAACCAAGTGAATAAGGTTGGGCAAATTTTAGGGTGCAACAGCGAGGTGGAGTGATGTGTGATGCATGCAGAAGTGAGGTGGAAGTGAGAGAGAAACACGCGTGGAAGGTTCTTATACTGCCAAGTGGCGAGTTGTTGGACTATGGGCCCACGAAAACAACATCTGGCCCAAAGAAACAGACCCAATTGAAGACCTAATTAATTGTAAATTAAATTAATTAAGACGGACAGTTAATACAAGTAAACCCAATTAAACGTTAATTAAGATGACTAACGGTGATTAAAATAAATTGCAATTAACTGGATTAAGGATGATTAGAACTAGATTAATACTCAATTAAGATGCTAATGATTAATAGACCCCATTAAGACTAAAACGAAAATTAAGAATGGGTAATTAAAACTGCTAATTAAGCTGAAATTAATTCTCCATTAAAATTGAACTAAAGACTCAATTACCTAAACAAAAATGATTAAAGTTCAATTAATCTCTAAGAATTAATTCTAAAAAAAGAAATTAAAAACCAATTAACTCTAAACCCTACTAAATTCTAAAAAAAGATTAAATCTATTAAACTCTACCTATCATATCTAAACAAATTTGATTAGTATCTAGAAAGAATTAAGTCTATAAAATGCTAAAACAAAATTAATATCTAAAGAAAGATTTAAAATCTATTAAATTCTAACCCTATTATATCTAAACAAATTTGATTATTCTAGAAAAACAACCAATTAAAATTCTAGAAATTATCTATTTAAATCTAGAAATTATTAAAATCTATTTAAAATTCTAGAAAAAGAATTAAAATCTATTTTAAAATTCTAGAAATTAAGGGAAAATCTAAAAAACGCAATAAAGCCAATCAAATCGATTAGAAAAAGATGCGCGAATACAGCGAAATAAACGGTAAAAACCGGACACCGAAATGTCCTAAAAAACAACAGCAAGCGCTGAAAACACCGGGAAGAGCACAAATTCCCAAAACACATCCTGCTTATTCGAACTGGTATGAAATGCCTGAAACGCCAGGGGAGGGATGTAATCCCGATAAAATCAATCTGACTGCAAAAATGCAATGTATGCGGTATGCAGAATGTAGAATGCAAAATGAGTCGAAACATAAGCCAAATACAATAATTGGTTGGTCAAATTTTGGGGTGCAACAGTTCCGATAGCGCTTGTTTTAGATGGAGGAGGGCTTTGTCACATTCCTCCGTCCATTCAAAGGTTACCTCTTTACGGAGGAGTTTGAAAAAAGGGAGTGCGTATTGAGCCGACTTTGCCATGATTATGTAGGCTGCCTCTTAACGATTGGATGAATTTATTCAAATTCAATGTGGGGAACTCGGAGAAGGCTCTATGTCATACCCCAAATTTTGACCCCTAGATCCCTTTATCATTCTAGGTGCATTAAGCATGTGTTATCTAACCTTAACCTTTTTTAAGTTGATCTTTGTCAAGATGCAGATGAATTAGGGTTTTACACTATCAAAATTAAAGATCCTGTAGACTGATCAGTCAAGGTTTTGATTTGATCTTCTATAAATAGAGTTTTCATATCATCAAAAGGCTCATACCTTGCCAAGAACAAGTGCTATTTGCGGTTATCACCAAAAGAATAGGAGTAGTGCAGTGCATAGCCCTGATCAGGGTTTCTAGTGGAAAAAGTCAACTAAAGTTTGACTTTTGGCTTAGATGGGTTTCCAAAGCTTGAATCATGGTTCATGGTACTCATATGACGTATTAAAGTCTCCTTAAGAAGTTTGAAAGGCTCAAAGAACCCAGAACACCAAGGATCAATCTGGAAGATTTCAATTGTTCGGTTCGTCTGTCTGGAAAGTCAACTCTTTGACTTTTAGGGTTTTGACCCCAAATTGAAGCAAGAAAGTTTTCAAATATCATCTAGAACATGAGTTTGTTCATGGAGTCATCGAAAGTCTTAAGGTGATTACAAAGTTCTGTTCTAAGTGTATTACAAAATATGCATTCGAGTATGCTTACCTCAATAACAGAAAGAAAGTGACTGTTGTCCACAAAGAAAATATAATGAAGCTTGTAGAGGGTTTATCCTTGGAATCCTGTTCGAGAGGTTGCCACCAAGTATCCTGAAATTAAATATAACAAAATTATTGTGGACAATTGCTGCATGCAGCTTGTTTTGAAGACGATCTTAAAAAAAAACCTATTCTACCCTCCAATCTTCCTCATATAAAGATGATCTTCATCACTACTGTATCATCATCATCATCAATTTTCAAAATATCTACTCTCTCTTCCTTCTAAAATTCTATTCATTATACATCACCATAACTGTCTAAATTCAACTCCAACCTTCATAACCTGCAAGAACAACCAATATCACCAACACAATGTCACATATCCGTTTCATCAATATACAAAATCAACATCAACAAGAGACGTATTCAGCATAACCAAGAAAGAAGAAGAGGAAAGTGGAATGTAGAGCGAAAGCGAGAGCAGAATGAGGATCATACCTGAAGTGTTGCAGAGCTTATTTCGTCTTCATCGTTGTGCGACTACGGTAATCTCGCTCTGAACTTTGAGTTTTTCTGCTTGGCTTGAATCTTTTCTGTGATTTACTTGAGTTGTTCGTATTGACGTTGATCTGGTTCGAGTGAGCTCTTTCTTTTAGCAATTTGTGTAGATCCGAGTAGGAGTGAGGTAAGGTAGAGCTCATTGTTGGATTGACGAAGCAAATGCTCCTCCGCCGTCGGCAAGAGGCCATGGCGAGGCGGAGCATTGTTTTTACAATTCGTGTGAGAAGAATCATAAATGAGGTTGGTGAATGTGTAAGGCATTGAGTTTGTCATGAACAGATGAACATAGCGACAGAAAAGAAGAGAGGTTTTGTTGTTGACTCTATTTTCATCATGTAGGGTTTTCTTGTTAATAAGTCAGCCATGACACAGACCGGGCTTGTAGGCCCATTTATTTTCCTTTCTTACCACCCTAACTTACTTATTCACCTCCCCTGATGCATAGTGAGGAGTCTTTGGGCTTAGAATCTTAAGCCCATGTGCAGAATTCTGTTTGCACATACAAAATTACTGTTGCACCATCCTTTTTTTAATTGGTTTTGTTTTATCTTTTTAATTAGAATTTCTTAATTAGATTTAATCTTGAATTAATTTTTTAATTATATTTTATTTTTCTAATTAGAATTTAATTTTGATTTAACTAATGGTTATTCTAGGATTAGATCATTCATTTTTAGAATTAGTTACTTTTAGACACTCTTTTAATTCTATTTTCTTTCGGATTAATTTCTAATTCTATTATTAACTTGGTTTTAACTTTAATTTATCTAGAAATCAGATTTAATTTTTGATTTAATTCTATATTTTGTTTTAATTCCCTTTTTAGATTTATTTAGAAATTAATTAGGATTAACTTTTTATTAGACTTTGTTTTTAGTTCTTTCTATTGGTTTTGGTTGAACATTTTAGGAGTTTATTTTACTTTGTCACTAATTAATTCTTGAGTGCATTTGTGAATATTTCCTTGACGACAATTGTATATATTTGCTTTGATGACATATATGACTTTGCCTTTGAATATTTACTCGAGTTTCGATACTTGATGTTGTTTGTGATTACGACGCTTCGTGTTCACCTGTTGATTACCCCTGTATTCACATGATCCTTTAGGATTCCTTGCTCGACTGAATTTCTGATTAAGTTTGAGGTATGAGAGACATTAGGCTTTCAATCCAAGCATGACAACACTAGGTTAGCTTCCCTCCTACTCCTGACCTTAGAGCCATTTTGTATGATAACATTAGGGTCTTCAGTTTCCCTTTAGTGTTCTTTTCGTCTTCTCTTCTCATCTCAAACAAACTTAAGACACTTAATAAAGAACGATGAATATTGTACACCACGAGCCTTAAGTACATTGGAAATGATGAGTGGGGGATTTCTCCTCACTTGTCTAGGGTGTTTAGTGTATGCTCTTTGGGCGATATGCGACGCATTCGCTCCTATGTCATAGTTTTTAGTGCAACGTGAATCTCAAACAAATTTAATTTACTTCATTTAAAACTCTTAAACAAAATTCAAACCTTTTTATCCTTCGGGATTTGTTTCAAAATCATTTTCAAAAAAGAGTACGCTACTTTTCCGTTTTACCGCAAACATGCATCGACCCTAACTGCTGGAATGGGAACTTAACGTCGCTCATTAAAAACACTTAACCAACCAGTGGTCTAGTTTACCCGAACTACGTTTGCTAGGATACGTAGGCACAAGACGACAATGTCTTGGCGAGCAACCTTCCCCCATCACCCGTAGTTTTTCGAACTACGTTGACTCTGACTTTCCCATTGCACGAGGGAATACGTAGGCATAGGACGACGATGTCCTATCGAGTCTCTCCTTTTTATTTTCATCCCCCGTTTAGCAGTAGCTTTTAGATAACACACTCTTTTGATAGACAACAAACGTGGATCTCATTGAGTACAACGGACGTGAGGGGTGCTAATACCTTCCCCTTGCGTAACCAACTCCCGAACCCAATATTTGGTTGCGATGACTTTGTCTTTCCACTTGTGCATCTTGAAAAGTCTCTCGTCATTTACGCTGCTCCACATACATCTCATCTTGCTTTATTTGCATATTCCGAAACATTGTCTAATAGAAGAGGTATTGACATAACTAGTACCAAAACCAACACTATGATCAACACCATGATGAGCATCTTGCACAGTAGCATAACCCTCATCAACATAATGAGCATCTATAGGCTGCTCATCATCCATGTGGTCTTCCTCTACATCATCACCAAACTCCGCAAGATCATCAAAGTTATAGATTTTCTACCATGCTTTCCTAAATGAAGATTGTAAGCCCGACGCCTGATATCCTAAAAATAGTTTATATTTGTAAGAGTACGTTGTGAAAATTCTTGAGATGTGCCAGGAGATTTGTAGATAAGATTTTACATACCAATGTCAAAATAGTTCAGAATCTTAGCAATCATCGATGGATTTTCTCCTTTGGGATAAATAACGTTCGGTGGCGACTCTTCTATTTGTTTCCGTCAACCCCTTTTTGCAGTTGCGACACTCATGCTCAGAAGAAAGATCTCAAGATGGATTTTCTCCTTTTGCCTCCAATAAGGGAAATTTTGGCAAGATGATGCAATCCGCCCATACCACTTTCTCTCTATCCTTGTCTATAAATAGGACACTCTCCTCACTTCCAAATGACACCAGATTGAGCTAGAAACCAAGCAAAATCTCTTCAATTTCTCATATCACATTGTTCTTGCAACTTGTGAACTTGCTCCCTTAAGGAAAACATGAATGTTTTTACATTTATCTTTATTTGATTCATATGCCAAGTTGTAACTTGTATGAATGAGTTTTGTTTGTTTACCATTGATGAACTTGTTGTTGTCACACATGTTTCATGTTTGATTTTGTTGGTTGTTACTTTCATAATCTTTGAACTTTGACTTATGCTTGATGTTTGAAATGTTTGGTCTTGTAAGAACCTTTATCACCATCCCCTTTTAGATGTTGTAACATCTTTGTTTACCTTTGATTGTAACCATTTGATTCGATTCTTTCATTGTTAAATTCTTGGTTATAACTTTGTTATGGTTGCTTCATGTTGTCATATGCTTGCATTACTTTCTTGGTTGTTACTATGCTCTTCTATATCTTCATCATGTTTGAATGAATGCTTATGTGTGCTTTAACTTTTTTAAGTTTCTTTCCCTAAGTGATGGAACTTGTTAGCTCTCATCCAGTTGCTCTATTGTTCCCTTATAGATAGCTCTATACCCTTCCCCTTGACTTGGTTAAGTCATCAGATCCTTTACCTTAGTTAAGTTAGAACCTATATCCATTAGACTTTGCTTTAAGTCTAAAGACCTACCCCTTGTTAGGAGTGTCCTTCAATTAGAACTTTAAGATAGAGTTTGTTAACTCTATGTAAGGATCATTGTCATGATTACTTACTCCCTTTTGACTTTTGTCAAAGTCAATCCCCTTGAGTGTTAAACTTAGATCTAGAGATTTTTGTCAAACTCTATACAAACATTGTTGTGTTTGTTCCCCCTTGGAGTTTTGACTATAGTCAAGTATTCCTTGGCCCTAATGAGGAGAACTATGGTTGCTCTGATTCCATCCTAGTAAGGATACGTAGGCATAAGATGCGATATCTTTGCGAGCAAACTTAGAACCATCCTTAGGTCTTTACCTGGAACTTTACCCTAACCTCGATCTTATAACCCTAGAAAACAACTTAGATAACTTAGCATACATACACATAAAAGGTTCCTGTAGAGTACTACAAATGTCTTGGATGTGAAATACCTACCCTAGTCATAACCAACCCCTGATCCCCAAATCTTTAGTGTTGTTGTTACATCGCGCAAAAGGTTTTTCTTTCTTTAAACTTTCCTTTGGATAAATCAAAGCTCAGTGGTGAATTTCAATGAATTAAGATTCAAGTTAATCAATAGCTTGACATTCGATTCTCACCGCAACACTCTGCATTTTTCGGGGTTGGCTTTGATTCCTCGTTCTGTTAGGTAGAAGCGTATCTTGTACTTCCTGGCCTGCTTGAAGACTTTCTTCAGATTGAGCGTATGATCGAATTTCTCGTGGGATTTCACGATCATGTTGTCCATATAAACTTCAAGAATATCCCCAATTTCTTCTCAGAAGACTTTGTTCATCATTCTTTGGTAGGTAGCACCAACGTTTTTCAAGCTAAAACACATTAAGTTATAGTAATAGTTGCCCGATTCGGTCATGAAAGTTGTGTAACTTTTATCGCTTTTGGCCATGGGTATTTGGTTGTAGTCCGAATAGGCACCCATGAATGATAATAATTTAAAACCAGTAGAATTATCAACTAACTTATCTATGTTGGGGAGGGGATATGTGTCTTTAGGGTAGACCCTATTAAGATCAGTATAGTCAATGCATATTCACCATTTTCCATTTGGTTTCTTTACAAGTACAACATTGGACAGCCAAGTAGTGTACTTGGCTTCCGAAATGAAATTTGCCTATAGGAGGACTTTTATAGCCTGTTCGGCAGCCTCCATATTTTCCGGAGACAACTTTTGCCTACGTTGAGCTACTGCCCTAACGGCGGGGTCAATGGTGAGCTGGTGGCAGGCCACCTCAAGATTTAGCCCAGGCATCTCTAAGGCGCTCCATGCAAACAGATCTGTATTCTCTCGAAGACAGGATTAGAGCTACTTCCTAGCAATGTCGGGGAGGCTGGTCCCTATCTTCACTCCTTTCTGGGGGTCGTAACCGAGCATGACTAGTTCGAACTCGCCATCCGGGCTTGATCGCATCGGATGGACGGTCTGGCCGCTGCTAGATAATGTGGAAGGGCTGCTCGAGCTTGGATGGATCTTCTTCCCTTTTCATTTCTAGTCCCTCAAATCTTCCTCAAAGAAACGGTTGTCGAGGTTGATGGAGTCGACACAGGACAACGACTTTACCTCTTCAGAGCTGTAGGGCAGAGTAGGCTTGCTTGAAGTCTTTGGCCAGACGGTGATTGCGTTTATCCCTTTTGAGGCTGTCTCGAAACACCTTCTCGCTGCTTCGATGTCTCCGTGCAGGGTGGCCACAAGCCCCTTGGAAGTGTAGTACTTCATTTTCAAGTGCACGGTCGATGGCACAACTACCAGTTCGGCCAGAGTCGGTCGTCTGAAGATGCATTGGTAGAGGGATGTGTAGTCAATGACTATGAACTAGACTTTGATGGACCTGGCCGTTTCTTCTACCCCGAAAGTGACGATCATCTCTACGTACCCCCATGACTTTGTGATTGACCCATTAAAGCTCTGTAGATCAGAGCCTACTGTTGCACCCCAAAATTTGCCTAACCTTTTTCTTCACCTAGCTTGTGTTTCATGGCATTCATTTTAGCATTATCATCTGCATTGCATTGACATGTGGGCAGGGATCAAGAGGTATGACTACCAACAAGAGGCTACCTAGGTCATGAATCTATCTAAGAGTCTTCACTCAAGTATTCAAGGGTTGATATCCTCATCAAAGAAGTCAACGATCCCCAGAGAAGTGGCTGAAGCCAAATGTGCAGGTCTCCTAACTTGAAGGTTATGGGAAGTCATATGATGATGTTAAATCCATAGATATGGACCTAGAGTATTGAGAGAGTCCATATGGTGTCTTGATAGTTATCATGGAGCTTGGACAAGTCATTATGCCAGGTATAAGAAGTTATAACCAAGATTGGTGCAATTAGGGTTTCCACTTGGTCAACCCTAAGTCAACAGGTGAATTGAAAGAGGTTGAGACCTAATTTCAAGGCCATGTGATCATGGAATGATGTGTTGAGACACTCAAAGGATGATTCCAAGACCAACTCATCAAGTATCAAGAGTGTGAGAAGTTCCTAGGCTAGCGTTTCTAAGCTTGACAGTGTAAAATCCCCTAGTTTAGTGCCTAACTTCAAGAACACATAACTCAAGATGCAACTTTCACCTTGTTACACCCCAAAATTTTCCTAACCTTTATTAGCCTAGCTTATGTTTCATTGCATTCATCTTAGCATTAGCATACACATTACATTATCATTTGTGCAGGGGATCAGGAGGTGTGTTCATCAAGAAGGGGCTGCCAAAGGTTCTAATCCTAATCAAGTGGTTATATTCAAGCCATCAAATGCTTATTATCCCCAGAAGAGTGTCAGGGCTCGTAGAAAAGTTGATTGGTTAAGAGTGGTGTACCTCCTATCTTGGGGGTCTATGAAGGTCATCAAGTGAGTTTGAATCCATGGTTATGGGTGGAGAACATTGTGAGAACTCATGGGAGACCTTGAGGGTCATCTTGAAGCTTATGTCAGTCATTATATCAAGTGTGTGAAGCCACCGTCAAGATTGGTGCAATTAGGGTTTTCACCTAGTCAACCATAAGTCAACAGTTGAATTGAAGGAGATTAAAACTCAATTCCAAGTATTTGTGATCATGGGATGTTGTGTTGAGACATGTCATATATTATTTCAAGATCATTTTATCAATATTCAAGAGTGTGAGAAGTTGCTAGGCTAGGGTTGCTACGTTTGTCAGTGTAAAATCCCCTGGTTTAGTGTCTAACTTCAAGACCACATAACTCAAGATGCAAGTCCCACCTCATCTTGACATAAACATGAGACTTGTAGAGCATGTTCATAACTTTAATTTTAGTACTAGAAGTCCTTGATTGGATTTATAGAACTCAAGTTATGAAGCAGACAAGTTACAGGTCCTCAGATGAATGTGATTTTGGTCATCAAAAGTCAACCACCTTCCATGCCATTTTTGACCAAGAAGGAAGTTTCTCCTCAATTTTTGATAGGCATGAAAGTTGTTCCTCATGATCTTAGCTTTCCAAAGAGTACTAGAAGTCCTCATTTGGGTTTGTAGAACTCAAGTTATGAGCTTGGCAAGACAAGGGTATTTTGGGAAAGTGAGATTATAGGCCATTTTCATTATAGGTCCATTTCACCACTTTGAACACTTCAAATGGAAATCTTTCCAACATGAAAGTTGCTCAAAATGGTATTATTTGGTTAATCAAACCTCAAGGGATCATTGATATGGCTTGAATTGGAGAATGTTTGAAGAAAAATTCATGAAGAAAGCTTTCAAGTCCCTTAAAAGTCAAGAATTCAAATCAATTCATGTTGGAACCAATTCATGTCATGTTGGTACATTTTTTGAGTGCAAATAACGTTTTAAGAACAATGGGAATATTACCAATCAAGTTTGGAGTCATTTGCTATGCCAAATCCAAGATTTCTTCACTTTTAAGCAACACATTTCAAATCTACCGTCCATTCATTTCCAAGGCCTCAATCCTATCCACACATATTCCTTACATCATAATTAACTAGAATGGATCAATGTACAATCTGTTTTGGCTCTGTTTTCACTATTTCCATAAAGCTTCAAAATCAAAAATGTGAATTTTGGATTGGACTATTATGGGCTTCCATTGGGCTGCAAATCATTCAATATCCATTGTATATAACATTCTAATCATTCCCAACAGAAAATAACAGAATTTGGAGGCAGTTACAGCAGAATTTCATGGAGAAAAAGTGAAGAAAAATTGATTTTCGTTTTTGGAGAATTACACACTTTCAAGCCAAACCAAGGTTGCTAGAAGCTTGAGGATGATTCATTGAAGCTTTCTACACCATTTGGAGTGAGAACCATTGCCAATTGACACCTCCATTGAAGCTCAAAACCAGGTTCCTATTTCTTATCCATGCTCTATATTCTTGAGGAATTTTAGTGCCATTTTCATGGATTTACACTCCTTAGGATATGTAGAAGGTTTTAGGATTAGAATGGTTAAGTTTCTTGAAACTTTAGGAAATGACACCTTAGCTTGTTGTTAACATTTCTCCTTATTTATTGGATAAAAATGGAAGAGAATTTGATGTTCATGATCTAGGAAGCTAGACGAAGAGATTGATATAAAAAATTGGAGTTTTTGTTAAAGTTTTGAAAACGAGACTGTTCATTACCGCTGGAGAAGATGACCGGATCTTCTCCGGCCGCCACCCCCACCACCATGAGCGTTTCCCTCCGTTTTTCTATTTTGAATGGCCAGTTCATTCAATGACCGTTCGATCGCGTTGATACATTGACTTCATCATCTCAACGCACGGCCAAGATCTGTTTTCACGAATTGGTTTTTTTCTCACCCATAGCATGAAACGCTGAGTTTCATTAAAGAAACTCAGCTGGGCCTAACGTTTCGATAACCACACCCCCACTCACACGACCCAATGCAATTCCCACGAAGAACATTACTAACTGCACCCTTTTGATTTTCCAATTTTAATTTTCTTTTCATGTTTTCTATTTAATTACTTGTTTGATTTTAATTCAGAAAAAATATTAACTGATGCCAATAAATCTTGAAAAAAATCATGTAGGTAGTTTAGTATGTCTAGAATTTTTTCATATTTTTTTAATTTCAGTTTTAATGCATTTTTTAATTAATTGCATATTTCCTCTTTTAATGTGTTTTTAGAAATTGAAAAATTACATGCCATGCTTTGTGATTTTCTTTCTCTTTCAATAATCCATATTAATCTCTGATTTTTTGTATGGTGAATGTTGATACATTGTAGAATATTGTAATATTTTTCTTGCATTTTTTATATTCCATTTTAATAGGTTTTAGAGCACATCTTTAGAGCCTTCCCCATTTGAATCTCCCATAGCATACATCTTGGTTTAGCTTTCTGTTAGTGCCCTTAGGCGTAGAGCTTTGACTTGAAACTTTAACCATAGACTCCTAACACATTTAGGATTCTATAGGATTTTTCTTAGGATTTTTAGAATTGATTTCCTATTTTTCCCACATTTTACATTCTGACCAATGTTTGCATGTTTCAACTTGCACCTTCTCATAGTTTGGCCTAATAAATGACCTTTTAGCCAACTTTAAGCATCCAGGCTTCCCATTAACCTTTAGTACATAGGTTGACACCTCTTTAGGGTGATTCCTAAGTTCTTAGATTGTTCATAGCTCCTTTAGGTTGAGTATCTTAAGTGCTTAGATGTTAGGGTTCTTAGAGGCTTTTGTGATTGTTTCCTTTCCTCTTTGAATTTCCTGTTGCCTTGGGCAATTCAAGTCATGCCAATATCTCTCTTAGTCATTATCATGGGATCCCTCTTGTGAGAGCCTGACCTTCCTTAGGATGTGCTCTGTGCATTCCTCAAAAGGTGAGCCATGAAGGACTATTCCTTATCAGGTGAATCTGGTTGAGTGCCATGGTGATTTCCTTTGGTTTTTACCATGCCTCCCATCATCCATATATCATTCATTTCCCTATTGACAAAGGATCCATCTTGTGAGAGCCTGACCTTCCTTAGGAAGTACTTTGTGCATTCCTCAAGAGGTAGAGCCTTGGAGGGGATTCCTGTGTTAATTCACATTGGCTACAGTGGGTTCCTTTAGGTTCATACTGTACTTCTCATTCCTCAGCTATCTATCCTACTTTCTTAGGATCCTTCTTGTGAGAGCCTGGTCTTCCTTAGGAAGTACTCTGTGCATTCCTCAAGAGGTTGAGCCTTAGAGGACTCTTGTGTATACACCTCTAAACTTGATGTAGCCTTGGGATGCCTCCCTTGTTGCTCATCTTGTTTCCCTCTTTTCTTCGTGGTTGTTTAGCTGTTCGCTGTGATGCATTTAGGATAGATTTGCATGTATAGATACTCATGTTTAGGATCATGATTTGCATCGAAAGGTTGAGGTTGCCTCCCTTTGCTTGATTGTATCTTTTTTGTTTGCATCGAAAGGTTGAGGTTGCCTCCCTTTGCTTGAATGTTTCTTTTTTTCTTTGCTTGTTCGCCTTAGAGGTTGAGGTTGCCTCCCTCTGCTTGTATTGCTGCATTGCATTTGCATCTGTTTACTTTCATATTTCATCTGCTTTATGATTTCAGCATTGTTTTCTCTTCCCATTCATATGCTCCCTTAGGATTCTGACTTCCCTATTTAAGGATAGTGATGATAAACTTTAGGTTGAAACCATGCATGATAATAATTAGGAGTTCCCTGTTTCAAACTCAACCCTAGGACCATATTGCATGATAACAGTAGGATTTCAGTTTCCCCTGTAGATGCCTCATCTTCTCTTCTCATCTTTATACAAAATCAAAACACTTAATAAAGGTTAATGAATACTGTACGTTACAAGCCTTAAGCTACTTAGGAAATGATTGTTGAAGGGTCACTCTTCAACAGTCAAGATGTTTAGTATGGCACCCTTAGGGTGACATGCGACGCATTCACTCCTAAGTCATAGTCTCTAGTGCAGTATGAATTAAAAACATTCATAAAAAACAATTCTTCTCGTAAAAGACAAAAAACAAACATTCAAATCCTTTTTGCCCTTTGGGGCCTTAACTCAAGGAAAACCTTTTTTGATAAAAAGAGTGCTGTTAAGCCTTAGTTCTACCGTAAATAGGCATTGTCCCTAACTGCTGGAACTATAGTTTAACCTTACTCGGGTAAAAATATGATGAACAAACCTGTGTTCTGTTTATCCCGAACTACGTTCGCTCTGATCTCTCATACCTGTTGAGAGTATGTAGGCACAAGATGCGATATCTTGGCGAGCAACCTTCCCTTCACCCGTAGTTAGCCGAACTACGTTGACTCTGACTTTCCCATTGCACAAAGGGAATGCGTAGGCCCAGAGTAGCGACGCTCTGTCGAGTCCTCTTTTCTTCCTTTTTCTTTTCTTTCAAGCCAACCTTGATAGGTAGATAAACAACCCGTCAGATAAACAGACAAGCGTGGATCCCATCGAGTACGATGGACGTAAGAGGTGCTAATACCTTCCCCTTGCGTAACCGACTCCCGAACCCCGATATTTGGTTGCGATGACCGATCTTCTCCCGTTTCGCTAGGTTTTTCCTGATTGTTTCCTTTCCCTCCTGTGGGATAAATAACGATAGGTGGCGACTCTTCTATTGCCGACACCTCATTTTCGCAGTAGCGACAGCTGGCGACTCTGCTTGGGATTTCTTTATAGCTGCAGGGGAATTTTCCTATCCCCTATGTTGGGACCATTTCCCATCCCCTATGCGAGTCATTCCTAGCGCTTGTTTGTTATCTTTTGGGTTTTGTACATACCTGTTGTACCTTAGCTTTACTTTCCCGCATTTTATTTTCAACATTATATTATATCATTATTGTGCTGTTGTGGGAGGGGATTGATTCTGATGAGTGAGAAGCCAGACCCAGGCTTGAGGGAAAACATAGCATTAGAGTGGAGATTAGTGGGGACCTGTTTGCTTAGAAAACACCGGTTCCCATGAAATTCACACTCAGACGAGATCCTCTTTGATGATTTCTTTTCTGGTCCTTAGGATTGGAATTGATTTTTTATCTGAGAATTGTCGACTCTGGGAACCGATCATTTGTGACTCAGCTAAGTGAGGCCTCTTCAGGGGTGGTGATGCCAAACCAGAAATGGTGAACGTATCATCATTTCTTGAAAGTCTGTGACGCTGAGGAACGCATAGGATGTCGTACCGTATTAGTGGATAGGTCCATACCTGTGAGTGGGATTGAGTTGTGCAGGAAACCTTGGCTTTCAGACAACCCGGGTTTCTTTACAGTTTGAATCGGTGACATTGATATCAGAGGTCCTATTATCAGAACAGTGCTATGATATTGTTGAAGCGGAACTTTGGTCTCCTTCAGCCAACATCACAACAATCTTGATTTCCTGCTGCATTGTGCATTTGCATCTGCATTATCATCTTTGCATCTTGCATATT
The DNA here is from genome assembly GCA_963859935.3 of Lathyrus sativus. Taxonomy (NCBI): domain Eukaryota; kingdom Viridiplantae; phylum Streptophyta; class Magnoliopsida; order Fabales; family Fabaceae; genus Lathyrus; species Lathyrus sativus. The sequence goes on along the minus strand of OZ012739.1, from coordinate 143,152,901 downwards.
ACATTTGGCATTTTCATTTGCATGGCAGGTACTCTCCGTGGTTATTGGTTCCTAACTCTGCTATCAAAATCAGTGACAGGATTGAGGGATCCGGCTTACGTAGATACTCAACAAGGGGGAATCATCGCAAAGCAATGGATCAAATGCAGGCTGAGATGCAGGAGTTCCGGACTCGTATGACTCAATTCATGGAGATGATGCAAAATGTCGCTGCGGGACAGGAACAGCTGAAAACCATGGTCCAACCATTAATAGCACGGGTTGATGTCGAAGGTGTGTTGCATGGAGGTGCTGGGGTTATTCCTCCTCTTGGTGGTGGGTCTGTTCCACCTTTTATTCCTGATGCTGTCGTACCTCCGAGCGGAGGTGGTGTGAATGAGAATGTTAATATGGCTGGTGGTAGTGCACATGCTGGGCACGTGCCTACTGCTCCCCGTTGGGACGATCATCAAGGTGATATCTTTTCTATGAGAGACATAGATGAGGGTATGCCTACTGAAACTAACCAAAGGCTGAAGCTGGTTGAAGAGAAGATAAAGTCTTTAGAGAATCAGGGTTCATTGGGTATTGACATGTCTGATTTAGGGCTGGTGCCAGGGGTTAGGATCCCTCCTAAATTCAAGGTCCCAGATTTCGAGAAGTACAAGGGAAAAACCTGCCCGAGGATGCATCTCCGGGCGTATTTCATAAAGATGTCAGCTCATTCTAATGATGAAAAATTACTAATGCACTTTTTCCAGAATAGTCTGGCTAGGGCATCAGTAGAGTGGTACATGGGACTCGAGAGGACCCATATACGTAGCTGGAAAGAGCTGGCAGAAGCCTTCGTGCGTCACTATCAATACAATAGTATCTCGCACCTAACAGGGTACAACTACAAAGTCTGACGCAGAAGAATAATGAGAGCTTCAAAGAATACGCCCAAAGGTGGCGAGATTTGGCGGCTAGAATGCAACTCCCTGTTGTGGAAAGGGAATTAAAGGATATGTTTATGGCATCGCTACCAGGTGTGCATTTTGAGAAGTTAATAGGGTCTATGTCCAGGGACTTTTCTGATTTAGTAGTGGCGAAAGAAATGGTCGAGAGTGGGATCAAGGCTGGTAAGATCTCAATTGGTGACAAATCCTCTGTGGGAGGAGCAAGGAAACCATATTCAGGAAATCCTAGAAGGAGGGAAGACACAGTTGCTATTTCCCATAGAGGTAGAGGGAGAGGTTGAGCCCGATATGATCCACAAGTTGCCACTGTGAATATTCTAGCAGCAGCTCAACCACAACAACAACAGGGTAATGGTACACGACAGTATCCCCCTAGACGTCAGGCACCGGATAGGAAGTTTGATAATCCTCCAGTTCTGTATGTGAAGTTATTACAATGTTTGTTACAGTTGCAACTGGTACAGAAGAGAACTATAGCTCTTCTCAATGGTAAGCCACCTCCAGGCTACGACGCAAACGCCAGGTGCGAGTTTCATTCGGGCGCCCCAGGGCACGACATAGATCACTGCAAAGCCTTTAAGCATAAGGTCCAGGATCTGTTGGACTCTAAGGCTATAAACTTTTCCCATGAGGGGCCCAACGTAAATTAAAACCCAATGCCTAATCATGGAGCGGCAGGGGTTAGTGTCATCATGGACGAAGAAGAGTTAAATCTGGTAACGGATGTGAGAGAGCTGAAGACTCCGTTAGCTATGGTGAAGAGCAGTTTGTTGAGAAAAGGGGTATTTCCGGGATGTTCGGTTGATTGCCAAGACTGTGGGGTGCAACCTGAGGGTTGCAATCTTTTGAGGAAGGGTATTCAAAGAATGATTGACGAAGGTTGCTTGCGGTTTGATAAAGTGGTAAAAGAGAATGTCGAGAACAGAGTGAGTAGTGCTGAAAAAGAGGTCGCTACCGTTTCTATTCCATTTCAGACTATTACCATTTTAGGGCCAGCCATGCCTATTACTATTTCGGGGCCAACCCAGACGGCTCCGATCACCATCACAGCACCAGGACCTATGTCGTACGAAAGCACCAAGGCTATCTCCTGGAATTATGGGGGAGATGTGTTCTGCAATGGCCAGAAGATAGAATTGATAGAGCCTACAGGTGAGGGATCTTCAGTTGAGAACATAATAGGTGCTAGAGGTATGACCAGGAGTGGGAGAATCTTTTCAGCGTCAGAGATTAACCAGGATAAGGATGACAAGGGCAAAGGTAAGGCCGTGATTGAGGAGAACACCCAGCGGCAGGGTGATACTGGTGTGTCTTCTGAGGAAACAGAAGAATTTATGAGGCTTATCAGAAAAAGTGACTACAAGGTGGTAGACCACTTGAAGCAAACGCCTTCGAAGATTTCTATCATATCGTTGTTGATGTGTTCAGAAGCGCATCGTAATACGTTGTTGAAAGTTTTAAATGCGGCTTACGTACCCCAAGAAATTTCTGTGAACCAGTTGGAGGGGGTAGTAGCCCATGTAAATGCTGGTAACGGTCTCGGTTTCACAGATCTAGACCTGACCCCTACGGGGAGAAACCACAACCATGCTTTGCATATATCAATTGAGTGTAGGGGCTGTATGATGTCCCATGTTTTGGTAGATACCAGATCTTCCCTCAATGTACTGCCTAAGAAGGCATTGATGAAGTTGGACACCAGGGGTTTAGTTTGTACGCCTAGTGATTTGATTGTAAGGGATTTTGATGGTTCGAAAAGATCAGTATTCAGTGAAATCAAAATACCCATCCAAGTGGGGCCTGAGACGTTTGACACGACATTCTTCATCATGGATATCCAGTCGGCTTACAGCTGTCTGCTCGGTCGACCATGGATACACTCTACAGGGGCAGTTACGTCCATGTTACATCAGAAGTTGAAATATATGGTGGAAGGAAAGATTGTGACGGTGTGCGGAGATGAGGACATTATGGTAAGCCATTTGTCTTCATTTAAGTATGTGGAAGTGGATGGGGAAATCCACGAGACGCTCTGTCAGGCTTTTGAAGCTGTTCCAATTCAAGAAAAGCCTCTTGTGGTAGCCCAAGATTCAGAGATCCCTATGTCGTCATTGAAGGATGCCCATGCCATTGTAGAGTTCGGTTCTTCTCAGAATTGGGGCCAAGTTCTCGAGGTTCCTGTCCAGCAGGACAAGTTTGGTATCGGATATTAGCCTTCTAGCTTTTCCCAGAGAACTCCAAAGTACAAAAGACCAGTTCTGTTTACCAGTAGTGGTGTGTATTTTGATACTATTAGTGTTGTCGAAGGTGATGGGGATGACAGTAAGTGTGATATGGATACATGGATTCACGTGTACTCCCGGAGAAAATCTATGCAATTGGAGCACCGAGGAAGTCATTCACGTTACTACTACAGAGTAATGTCATTTGTTTCTATTATGTTTGGTCCTACGTTCTGCCCAGGGCGTAGTGATCCTATCTGTGGGGCTTTATTAATACTTTCATGTTATCATTAATAAAGGACGTTTTCGTATTCAAATATTGTGTTCCCTGTTTATCTTGTTCTTGTTTTGCATTTATATTAACAAAGAAAAATGGTAATGTGTTTTGTTTGGTGCATAGCATAATAAACATAAACATCCTCATGCAGGTCTTTTCTAGCAGATGCCATCGATTCAGATTCAGCTATGGCTTCATATGACTTTGATAATCCCATTTATCAAGCAGAAGAAGAGACTGACGAAGACTGTGAACTCCCTGAAGAATTAGCCAGGCTTCTCAAGCAGGAGGAAAGAGTCATTGTGCCTCATCAGGAGGAGGTCGAAATTATCAATCTGGGTACCGAGGACGATAAGAAAGAGGTTAAGATTGGGGCCGCATTGGAAGACAGTGCCAAAAGAAGGTTGGTCGAAATGCTCCACGAGTATAAGAATATCTTCGCTTGGTCTTACCAAGACATGCCTGGGCTGGATACAAATATTATGGTACACCGGCTACCTCTCAGAGAAGAATGTTCGCCGGTCAAACAGAAGTTGAGACGGACAAGGCCTGACATGGAAGTCAAGATAAAAGAAGAGGTTCAGAAGCAGTTGGATGCTGGTTTTCTTGCTGTCACAAATTACCCTCCGTGGGTCGCCAATATTGTTCCTGTTCCTAAGAAATATGGTAAGGTACGAATGTGCATAGACTACAGAGACTTAAACAAGGCGAGCCTGAAAGACGACTTCCCGCTCCCTCATATTGACGCGTTGGTTGATAACACCGCTCAATTTTCTGTGTTTTCCTCCATGGATGGCTTCTCTGGGTATAACCAAATCAAGATGGCCCCAAAGGACATGGAGAAAACAACTTTCATCACACCATGGGGGACTTTTTGCTATAAAGTGATGCCTTTTGGATTGAATAATGTAGGGGCCACTTATCAGCGGGCCATGGTGACTCTCTTTCATGACATGATTCATCATGAAGTCGAAGTTTATGTTGATGATATGATTGCGAAGTCACAGACGGAGGACATCTGGTCAATCTTCTGAAGTTATTTGAACGGTTGAGGAAGTTCAATCTGAGGCTGAATCCTAACAAGTGCACCTTCGGGGTGAGGTCTGGAAAGTTATTAGGTTTTATTGTCAGTGAAAAGGGTATTGAGGTAGATCCCGCTAAAATAAAAGCTATACAAGAAATGCCTGAGCCGAGAACGGAAAAGCAGGTTTGTGGTTTTCTAGGGAGATTGAACTACATTGTAAGGTTTATATCTCATCTTACGGCCACTTGTGAACCAATATTCAAATTGCTGAGAAAAGATCAAACGGTCAGGTGGAATGATAATTGCCAGAAGGCTTTTGAAAAAACAAAAGAGTATCTGCAGGAACCTCCAATACTCATGCCTCCAGTTGCGGGGAGACCACTGATAATGTACCTTACGGTTCTTGAGAATTCAATAGGATGTGTGCTCGGTCAACAGGACGAGTCAGGTAGAAAAGAGCATGCCATCTACTACCTAAGTAAGAAATTTACTGATTGTGAGTCAAGGTACTCGATGCTGGAAAAAACATGGTGTGCACTCGCTTGGGTTCCTAAGTGTTTGAGGCAGTACATGATAAACCACACAACCCTATTGATTTCGAAGATGGATCCAATCAAATACAATTTTGAAAAACAAGCCCTCTCCGAGAGGATTGCCCGTTGGCAAATGGTTTTGATGGAATATGATATTCAGTACGTTTCCCAGAAAGCCATCAAGGGAAGTGTCCTGTCGGAATATCTAGCTGAAGAGCCAGTGGAGGATTATCAGCCGATGAAGTTTGATTTTCCAGATGAAGATGTCATGTTTTTAAAAGCGAAAGACTGTGATGAACCCTTGCATGACGAAGGACCTGAGAAGGGGTCTCAGTGGAAGTTGATTTTCGATGGAGCTGTTAATTCATATGGTAGTGGAATCGGTGCAATTATTACGACTCCTCGTGGAGCTCATATACCATTCACCGCCCGGTTAACCTTCGTCTGAACCAATAATGAGGCTGAGTACGAAGCATGCATTATGGGTCTGGAAGAGGCCATTGATATGCGGATTAAGAATCTCGATGTATAAGGCGATTCGTCTCTGGTCGTCAACTAGATTAAAGGAGAATGGGAAACTCATCAGGCAAACCTGGTGCCCTATAAGGATTATGTAAGGAGATTGCTGTCTTTCTTCGATAGAATTGAGTTCCATGTGTGCCGAGGGCTGAGAACCAGATGGCAGATGCGTTGGCCACTCTAGCCTCGATGTATAAAGTTAATTATTGGAATGAAGCTCCGTCTATCACCATCAAGCGGCTTGATAGACCAGCCTTCGTGTTTGCAATTGAGAAGACATCGGATGGAAAGCCTTGGTATTTTGATATCAAGCAGTTTCTCAAGACTCAGGAGTACCCAGCAGGGGCATCCAGTAAGGATAAGAAGACTCTGAGGAGGTTAGTCGGTAATTTCTATCTGAACAAGGATGATATGCTCTATAGGAGAAATTTTGACATGGCTTTGTTGCGTTGTGTCGACGGACTAGAGGCAAGCCTGTTAATGGAGGAAGTTCATGAGGGTTCTTTCGGTACTCATGCTAATGGGCATGCTATGGCTAAGAAACTATTGAGAGCTGGGTATTATTGGATGACGATGGAATCCGATTGCTTCAAATACGCCAGAAAATGTCACAAATGCCAGATCTACGCGGATAAGGTGCACGTGCCACCTACCCCTCTGAATGTGATAACATCTCCTTGGCCCTTCGCAATGTGAGGAATTGATATGATAGGAAAGATCGAGCCGACTGCTTCTAATGGCCATCGTTTCATACTGGTTACGATTGATTACTTTACAAAGTGGGTAGAGGCAGACTCGTATGCAAATGTGACGAAGTAGGTCGTCACCCGGTTCATAAAGGGGGACATCATCTGCAGATACGATGTACCTGAGCGGATCATTATAGACAATGGTTCAAATCTTAACAATAAGATGATGAAAGAGTTGTGCCAGAGTTTCAAGATCGAACACCACAATTCTTCTCCCTACCGCCCGAAGATGAACGACGCTGTTGAGGCAGCTAACAAGAATATTAAGAAGATTGTGCAGAAAATGGTTATGACTTACAAGGACTAGCACGAGATGTTGCCCTTCGCGCTTCATGGTTACCGTACTTCTGTACGTACATCAACCGGGGCAACTCCTTACTCACTAGTTTATGGTACGGAGGCGGTCCTACCATTGGAGGTTGAGATTCCCTCCTTGCGGGTATTATCTGATGTGAAGCTTAACGAAGTTGAATGGGTACATACCAGGTTGAATAAGTTGAATTTGATTGACGAGAAGAGGTTGGCTGCCATCGCTCACGGCCGGTTGTACCAGAGTAGGATGAAGAAGGCCTTCAATCAGAAGGTGCGCCCTTGGTGTTTTCAAACAGGTAATATGGTATTGAAAATGATTCTTCCTCCTCAGACAGATCACAAGGGCAAGTGGACTCCCAATTACGAAGGTTTATATGTGGTAAGAAAGGTTTTCTCAGGTGGACCCTTATTACTATCTACGATGGATGGTGAAGATTTTTCGTCCCCTGTGAACGCGGACGTAGTCAAAAAATACTTTGCTTTAAAAAAAGACTCGCTGGACACAAAAAGAAAGTCCAGGCAAAAATGGGCATCTCGGCGAACCGAAAAAAAAAAAGGGAAAATGGTTCGGGCAAAAATTAGGGATATATAAAAGAAAAAATGGAAAACCCGCAGAGTCGAAAACCCGAAAGGGCGGCTTTGGCAAAAATGGGTATCCCGGTGGATTGAAAACCCGAAAGGGCGATCCAGGAAAAAGTTAGGGATTCAAAAGCAAACGGCTACGATTCGCGTTCGATCTGTGAACTTGTGAACGGTTATCCTAAAGGAAAGGAATCAGTCCAGTCAGTCTTTTCGGAAAGCGAAGTATGGGGATCGTTGAAGACATATGGGTCATAGCTGAAGCGTTACATGGTGGATGTCTGTTTCCACATTGCCGACATGTGTATATTTTCTTTTACTTTTGCGCAATTACCTCTTTCTAGGAATTGCATCCAAATTGTAATTTGCCTATTCACAGGCCCTTTATCAATAAAAGTATTCACTTCAGATAAATAACTTACTTTCTTTGTTTTTACTATTACTGTTTTGTTTACAAAAAACGTCCGATATTTTGATAACATTACATATGAAGACACGAAGCTTTATAGAGCATAAACGAAAGAAATGACTTTATTCTAACGGCCAGTAGCATGAATGGTTACTGAGGTAGCCAATGCGCGTATTTGGTTTATTGTTGTTAATTGCAGGAGTGCAGGATTTCCTCCAATAGAGTCTTTCCCCCAACAATGAAGGCATGGTACAAGATGGTCCGCAGTCCCCAAGAGGAGGTCAACATTGATATTCACGGATTAATACCCTACAGATTTACGGAAGTAAGTGTTATTCCCCATCAACGGAAGCGTACCAATCTCCAGCAGAGTAAAGTAGGTATGACCCGAGCAGCATGTAAGAGCCCCAGTCAAGCTTATTCTCCAGCAGTATTGAGGTCCTCGGCGTTCTTCCCCTAACGGAGTTGACGTTCCCAAGCAGAGTTGATACTAATTCCCCCTACGAAGCAGGTGTTTAAGCGGAGTAGGATCCATTCTTCAATAGAGTGGAGTTCGAAAGATCTCTAGTATTCCCCAGCAGGGAGGTTGGTTGTGTGGCGTATCCCGTGCAGAGCAGGTTATTTTCCAAGCAGAGTGGGACTTACAGGTTGTCCTTGACTCCCCACTGAGTGGAGCTTTGATGTCTTCCCCAAACAGAGCAGATGTTTATCCCCGACAGTTGGCTATTCCCCAGGAGAGTCCAATCATACTTGGCACCTTCTGTTATTCCCCAGCGGAGTCGGTTTCACCTTTCCAGCATTTATTTTGCTGGAGTAATTCTGTGATACCCGGTTTTCCCCAGCGAAGCTGGTCTCTCTTCTCTAGCATTTATTTTGCTAGGGGAGATCCCTTTGCATTTTGCATCGTTGCATAACATCCTCCCAAACGCGTAGCATTTTCATTCCGTATGGAGCATTGCGCCATTCTCAAACATATGCATCAGAAACATAAGCCAGGTTTGGTACCGATTACCGTTAAGAACGAAGATTGTTTGATTCAGGATATGGTTGGAAGCATTCCCGGCATTGGTCGTCTGGTCTTCTTCCCAATGGAGTCTTATTGATCCAAACCCCTTTGTGAGCCCGTTGATTCTCTTATTCCAACTGTTGGTTGGCATTCCCCAGCGTAGTCCAATTTATGGTGACTGGTGTTTTGGGTAGGTCGGGATGTCTTGTCCTCGATTTCAGTTAGTGACCTAGTGTTTCTCCGCAGAGATGTTATTCCAACTTGAGGTTGGTAGTCTTCTTTTTAATGTTATTCCAACTCGAGGTTGGTGATCTTCCGCTGGATGTCATTTCGACTATTGGTTGATAGTCCTCCATTTACTCTTCCAACACTTGGTTGGTGGTCTTGTTTCTACCCTTCCAACTATTGGTTGGTAGTCTTTCTTTGGCTCTTCCAACTATTGGTTGGTCGTCCTCTTTCGACGGTTCCGACTATTGGTTGGTAGTCCCCCTTTTACTCGTCCGACTATTGGTTGGCGGTCTTCCCTCGTTGTTCCGACTATTGGTTGGCAGTCTCCTCATTGTTCAGACTATTGGTTGGTGGCTTTTATTCTAGGGTTTCAACTATTGGTTGATGCTTTGGTTCTAACAATTGGTTGGTGATTTTTCTCGCAGTTCCGACTATTGGTTGGTGGTCTTTATTTGACGCTTCCAACTATTAGTTGGTAGTTTTCCTTTGGACGTTGTTCCCACTATTGGTTGGTAGTCTCTTTGGCTCTTCCAACTATTGGTTGGTGGTCTTTTTTTCATTGTCCCGACTATTGGTTGGTGGTCTTTGTTCATTGTTCCGACTATTGGTTGGTGGTCTTCATTCGACCCTTCCAACTATTGGTTGGTAGTCCTTCTTTTACTCCTTCAACTATCGTTTGATAGTAGTCATTTGCCGGTTTCAACTATTGGTTGATAGTTCTCTTTGACTCTTCCAACTCTTGGTTGGTGGTCTTCTTTCACTCTTCCAACTATTGGTTGGTAGTCTCTTTGACGGTTCCAACTATTGGTTGGTAACCCCGGTTTGACGGTTTCAACTATTGGTTGGTAGTTTTCCTTTGGTTCTTCCAACTCTTGGTTGGTCGTCCTCTTTCGACGGTTCCGACTATTGGTTGGTAATCCTTCTTTTACTCTTTCAACTATTGGTTGATAGTAGTCCTTTGACGATTTCAACTATTGGTTGGTAGTTTTCCTTTGGTTCTTCCAACTCTTGGTTGGTCGTCCTCTTTCGACGGTTCCGACTATTGGTTGGTAATCCTTCTTTTACTCTTTCAACTATTGGTTGATAGTAGTCCCGTGGCGGTTTCAACTATTGGTTGGTAGTCTCCTTGTTGTTCCGACTATTGGTTGGCAGTCTCCTCGTTGTTCTGACTATTAGTTGGTGGCTTTTATTCTACGGTTTCAACTATTGGTTGATGCTTTGATTCTAACTATTGGTTGGTGATTTTCCTCGCAGTTCCGACTATTGGTTGGTGATCTTTATTTGACGCTTCCAACTATTGGTTGGTAGTTTTCCTTTGGACGTTGTTCCCACTATTGGGTGGTAGTCCTGTTCCTCCACAACAGAGTTGCTTGTTTCCAACTCTTGGTTGTAGTTTTCAGATGTTGTCAATTCATCTCTAGTCAGTAGGTCCCGTTGATTCTAACTATTGGTTAGCAGTTTTAGTTCCATATTTCTGGTCGGACTTTATCCCCTGCAGTGTCGTTATTACAACTCTCAGTTGATAGTTTCATGATGAACGTTTTTTCCGACTCTTGGTCGGCAATATTGGTGTTCCTTAGTGGATGTTATCCCAACTCCTGGTTTGTATTCCTTGTTTCCCCAGCAATCCTAACTCTTGGTTAGCAGCTTATGTTCCGACCTTTGATCAATGGTGTTCCATGGTGATTCTAACTATTGGTTAGTACCTTTGTTTCCCAACTTTTGGTTGGTATTCCCCTATTCCCCAGTAGGGTCGGTCTGGCACGTCTGTTGTTGTCCCAACTTTTGGTTGGTAGGCTTCCCTTATTCCTCAGCGGAGTCGTTATCTCAACTTTTGGTTGATAAGAAGATTTGACGTTTTCCAACTTTTGGTTGGTGGTTTTGGTTTTTCTGGTGGGGTCAGTCGTGGACGTCGGTTAGTTTTCCAACTCTTGGTTGGTAGTCTTTGATTCTCCAGTAAGGTCGCCATATCCGGTATGGTCGATTTGTTGATGTTTTTCCAACTCTTGGTTGGTAACCCATGTTCTCTGGTTGTTGATTCCGACTTTTGGTCAGTATGCCTCCTCAACGAAGTCGTCTCGCCATGTAAATTGCGGTTAGTATGGATTGCGACTCTTGGTTGGTAGGGGTGGTTTTGTCCCTAGAGAGTCACACCTCATCCCATCTGTTGGATGGTGCTGCTAGTTTGTTCTCCACAGAGTCGTCTGATTAGTCTACTCTTTCCCCGGTGAAGTCGCCACAAAGCTGTTTGGCTACTCTTTTGTTCCCCAGCAGGGCATGTTCCAACTCTTGGTTGGTATTTCGAGTTTGCTATCCCGACTTTTGGTTGGTATTTGTTGTCGGTTTCGTCCCAACTCTTGGTTGGTATCTTTGGTTGTTTTCCCAACTCTTGGTTGGTATTCGCTGGCCTTTGGTTGTTCCAACTCTTGGTTGGTGTCCTCCGGGCGTTTTCCTGACTTTTGGTTGGCATCTTTTGGATGAATTTCAGATTATATTGGATTATTATCCTTGGCATATCGGTATTTCAACCCTTGGTTGGCATTCGCTATTTTGTGTTCGTGTAGGTTGCAAATTTTCGAGTTTGTCGATATTCAATCGCCTTTTCTTCGATTGGCTGAAGGTTCTTCACCTCTCATCTAGTCCGGTCCAAGTCGTTTGAATAGGGGCAGCTGTTACACCCCAAAATTTGCCTAACCTTTATTAGCCTAGCTTATGTTTCATTGCATTCATCTTAGCATTAGCATACACATTGCATTATCATTTGTGCAGGGGATCAGGAGGTGTGTTCATCAAGAAGGGGTTGCCAAAGGTTCTAATCCTAATCAAGTGGTTATGTTCAAGCCATCAAAGGCTTATTATCCTCAAAAGAGTGTCAGGGCTCATAGAAAAGTTGATTGGTTAAGAGTGGTGTACCTCCTATCTTGGGGGTCTATGAAGGTCATCAAGTGAGTTTGAATCCATGGTTATGGGTGGAGAACATTGTGAGAACTCATGGGAGACCTTGAGGGTCATCTTGAAGCTTATGTCAGTCATTATATCAAGTGTGTGAAGCCACCATCAAGATTGGTGCAATTAGGGTTTTCACCTAGTCAACCTTAAGTCAACAGTTGAATTGAAGGAGATTAAAACTCAATTCCAAGTCTTTGTGATCATGGGATGTTGTGTTGAGACATGTCATATATTATTTCAAGATCATTTTATCAATATTCAAGAGTGTGAGAAGTTGCTAGGCTAGGGTTGCTACGTTTGTCAGTGTAAAATCCCCTGGTTTAGTGTCTAACTTCAAGACCACATAACTCAAGATGCAAGTCCCATCTCATCTTGACATAAACATGAGACTTGTAGATCATGTTCATAGCTTTAATTTGAGTACTAGAAGTCCTTGATTGGATTTATAGAACTCAAGTTATGAAGCAGACAAGTTATAGGTCCTTAGATGAATGTGGTTTTGGTCATCAAAAGTCAACCACCTTCCATGCCATTTTTGACCAAGAAGGAAGTTTCTCCTTGTCGCTTCCGCGAAAATAAGGTGCCGGCAAAACAGAAGAGTCGCCACCTTTCGTTATTTATCCCTCAGAGCGGGAAAGGAAACGATCGGAAAAAACCTGACGAATAGGTATAAGACAAGGTCATCGCAACCATTGTCTGGGTTCGGGAGTCGGTTACGCAAGGGGAAGGTATTAGCACCCCTCACGTCCGTCGTACTCGACGGGATCCACGCTTATTGTGTTTACTGGACGGGTTGGTTTATCTATCTACCTATCAAGGCTGGCTTAAGCAGAAAAGAAAAATGACTCGGCAAAGCGTCGCGCTTTATGCCTACGTATTCTCATCAGAGAATGAGAAATCAGAGTCAACGTAGTTCACCTAACTACGGGTTACGGGGAAGGTGGCTCGCCAATACGTCAGTATTGTGCCTACGTACTCTCAAAAGGTATGAAAGATCAGAGCTTACGTAGTTCGGGGTAATACGGATTACGGGGGTTCAGATTCATCTGTTTTATCGAGTAGGGTTAAACAACAGTTCCAGCAGTTAGGGACAAAGCTTGTTTGCGATGGCGCTGAAGTTTAACAACACTCTTTTCTTCAGAAAAGCTTTCCTTTGAATTATGGGCCCACGGGGCAAAAAGGTTTGAAGTTTGTTTTCTGTCTTTTACGAAAGAACTGTTTTTTATGGTTGTTTGCAATTTCAATCACACTAAAGACTATGACCTGAGAGTGAATGCGTCGCATGTCACCCAAAGGGTGCCATACTAAACATCCAGACTGTTGAAAAGAAGCTCTCCAACAATCCTTTCTCAGATAGCTTAAGGATCGTAACGTACGAAAGAAATCATTCATGATTACTATATTTTAAGTTGTTTTGAGATGAGAAGAGAACAGGCTAACCTAAAGGGAAACTATCAAGTCCTACTGTTGTCATGCCAAGGATTCATCCTATAGTTGAGGTTTGAAACAGGGAACTCCTAGAAGTTATCATGCATAGGTTTCAACCTAAAGTTCTATCATCACTTCCTTATCAAAGGAACTGAGATTCCTAAGGGATCATGTCAATGATAAACAGAAACAGATAAAGCATCAGCTTAACAGTAAATAGATATACAGTAAAATGCATGCAATGCAAGTGAGGGAGGAAATGTGTGTGGGGCAGCAGCCTCCACAAGCTCATCTCAACCTCAAGCCAGATATGAATAACAGTAATCATACAGCATAAACAACATGCTATCAAGCAGAATATAATAACAACTGTAATCATACAAAGGACATAAAATGCTATCAAGCAAAATAAACCACATGGGCAAGGGAGCAGGGCTCTACCGAATACCCGCAAGCAAAGCCATACAGTAACAATACAAGCAGAGGGAGCAACTCAACCCCTAGTGCAATCATGCTCCTAGTTTAAAGTCAGTCTAGATATGAACTTATTCTAATGCATCAAGCAAGTCAAATAAGACAAATCAGCACAGAAAAGAAAACAGACAAGAAAGCAGATCAACCCCTTTGTAAATTCCAAGCTTCAGTTCTTCTGACAGCAATCCAGTCTTCAGACTTCAACCACCCTTCAAGGCTATCATCCTCACTAGCAAGTATCAACCTGTTTCTCTAAGCTTCCACCACTTCAACATAAGTATCAACTTATTCTCTCTTCCTCAAGCTTCAGCTTCTCAGTCAATTCCACCTTCAGGCTTCACTCTTAACTACAAGTATCAACTTGATTCCTTCAGGCTCTCCAAGCATCAGTGTAAGTATCAACTTCCTTTATTCCTCAAGCCTCAGCTCTACACTCAATCTCAATTGAATCCTCTTCATAAGTATCAACTTAGTCTTCAAGCTTCAGCTCTCTTTGCTTTACCAGTATCAACTGGGTCTTCTTCTCCTACAAGCTTCAGCTTCTCAGAGTAATCTTCAATCACATGGAAGTGTCTACTTCATCCTTCAATCTTCTTCAATCAAGGAACTCCTCACTCAATCTCCATTGAATCTTCAAGTATCAACTTGTTCTTCTTGCTCTTCAAGCTTCAGCTGCAGTGGCAATGCTCAAGGAATCATCCTCTTCCACACTCTTCAATGAAGTCCTCATCTTCAAACTCAAGTCCAACATCTTTCAAGATACTCAAACCAGAAGACAATTGATTTAACAGAATGAGTGGAAATGATAAACAACTTATTGACAACCAAAGGAAGCCTGTAAGGGTTCATCATTATGAGAGACTGGTTCCCTCAAAGTTCTACTTCCCAGATAAAGCCACTCATCCCTCCAAAGGAGGGATGTGAATATCTTAGAAGGACTTTTAGTCATTGGGAAGAATGGAAGCACAAGATGCTTTCCATATTTCTGAAAGAAATCATTCTAACTATAAGGCTCTCCCTATGTTTCCTACCTCCTAAATCTTCATCAGACACCATCAGGCCCAAGCAACTCCAAGCTCCAAGCAACTTCAAGCAACTTCAAGCATCCTCACCTTGTCTTCAACTTGTCTTCAATCTCAACCAAAGGCAAACAAAGCAAAACCCTAATCTAAGGGGACTAAAGAAGTTAATCTATTTGAGTTAGTAAGTTAGGATCACCTAAAACCTAGTACTAAAGTTAGTCCTAACTAAAATACTAAAACCAATTGTAAAATCCTACAAAAATAACTATGGGAACCTAGGTCAATCATGACTCTACCACATTAATTCCAGAGATCAAATCATCAAGTAAGACCTAGAAATAAATTCTATACCATAAGGTACCAAACCTAAACCCTAAAAGGAAGCATCTAAATATCAATCTAGAAAGCACACCTATTTTCATCAAAAAAATGTGAGAAAAAGGCTATGGGAGCATACATGTCTAACCTAATCGCACACAAAAATTTAGGATCAAAATCATCACCATATGATCACACAAAATTCCACAAAATTAGGTATCAAACATAATCATTTTAATATCAATTAAAATGTAAAACTCCCATAAAATCAGAAAATGCATGAAATGAAAATATTTTTTCTCTAAAAATTACTAGACTCAATCATGAGTATAATTCAAAAAGAATGGGATTGATTGGATTAATTTTCAATTTATTATAAACTTTTCAAGAACCATGAACAAAATGAAAAAATAATGAAAATCCAATTAAAAAAGATAGATGCGTGGTGCAGATAGAAACTAAAATCAGTTCATTCTATGGATTGGGCCATCAGGGGGGTGGGGATAACAAAGTTCCAACTAAGCCCAAAACCAGCTGATTAATGAAACGCTGCGTTTCATAATCAGAACTCCTTCACAAATTGAAATCAATACGTGGCCGTTGGATCATGCCTTCAGTCAAAGTCCAACCCCCATCCAATGGCCCTAGAGTCATCTTCAACCTTTTGAATGTCTGAACTTCGCGTGCAGCTACGGCCACCACCGGTGGTGCTTCGGTCACCACTCCACAACCCTAGTTCATCATAGAGTCCACCATAGGCCACGATCCCTTAATGAAACATGCCCCAAATTCACTCACGAATTCATTCATGCCTTTAATTCTCTCTGAAACCTCAAGATTCGCCATAACCAACTCTCAACCGAAAATGGTAATACCCTAAATTGGTCACTAATTCTCAAATTAATGGTCTGAAATCGTTCCCACACCGTTCTACAATACATCTAGCACCTTAATTCATCTTGATTCTACCTAATTCATGCTGGAGGAAGAAAGTTACTAACCTGAAAATCTTGGATGAACAGATGCACTAAACCTTCAAATCAAGCTCTCCAACCTTCCAGACACGATCAATGGATCCTTTCCTTGCTTCTGTATGCATTAGAACTGGTTGAAAGCTCCTAAATCTTGAAACCCGATGGTGAGTTGCAGGTGGAAAAATTCAATGGCTCATACACGATTCAGCCACGAATTCTCTTGGATTATGATCTGGATTCAATCCCTAGCATCCATGGAAGAAGTTGCAATCAAGAAAATGGATGGAAAGTGAAGAAATTGGTGAAACCGAATTCAATTGCAAGCTATGAAATCTCAATCTCAATCTATGCTCTCTTCTTCAATCATCACCAACCTTTCATCTGAACCTCTTCTACTCAATATATAGATGATGTATGAATGATCTAGAACCCTCTAGATCCTTCTAATGAGAGTTTCAATCTCTCATGTCATGAGATTTTCAACCATATGCCATGCTATGCATAATGCTGCAAACAGCTTGAAACCAATCTCATTTACTTCCAATTTCTCCCCTAGTGACATTTTGAAAGTGTTTAGCTTGCAAAGGGCCTTGCTCATGCCTTGATTCTAGGTTTTGCAAATGTTACTTAATATGCAAGCAATTACTTTTCAAAGTAAGTCCACAAATTAGACCTCAAATCAAAAATGTGGCTAAACCAATGTTCTTAAAATGTTTTCTAGAGTCAAAATGATATATTACATGCCATGGTTTGGATGTGTAGATTGAAAATATCAATTTCCAACTTTGGTTTATTTAACTTATACCCTTATTTTAGGTCATTTTTGCAACTTTGAGCTACAAGCATTCCAAACATCTCATGACCTCCTTAATAGCCTTAAAACATAATTTTGAACAAGTTTGATGTTGAACATTTTTCCATTTGAAGTTTGGAAATAGGAGTTATGGCCTTATGCTTGGAATGACCTGTAATCTCCAAATGACCAAAATGCCCTTGACTTGTCAAAGCCATAACTTGAGTTCTACAAATCCTATCAAGGACTTCTAGTACTATCTAGAAAGATAAGAGGATAAGGAACAACATTCATGTTGACCAAAAGTTCATAGGAATCATCCTTCTAGGGTAAACGTTTGATGCAAGTTGGGTAACTTTCAAGGCCCCAAATTCACATACCTCAGATAACCTGTAACTTGTCAAAGTCATAACTTGAGTTCTACAAATCCTATCAAGGACTTCTAGTACTCAAATTAAAGCTAAGATCATGCTCTACAACATTCATGTTGAGGGCAAGATTAGATGACCATTACATATTGAGCTAAACTGCCTTGAAGATAGGGGTCAAACGAGGGGATTTTACACTGTTAAGCCTTAGAAACCCTAGCTTGAAACTTCTCAAACTCTTCAATCATGATGAGTTGACCTTGGAATCATCCTTATAGCCTCTCAATGTGTCAATCCATGATCACATGGCTCTTGGATTAGGTCTCAACCTTCCTCAAATCATCAGTTGACCTAGGGTTGACCCAGTCAAACCCTAATTACACCACTCATGGCTGAGTCTTCTTAATCTTGCACAATGACCTATCTAGGCTTCAAAGTGATCTTCAAACCTTCTCATGAGCTCTCTCAAGACCTCAAGTCCTTCTTCATGGCTTCAGAATCATCTGAGGTCTCTCCACAACTCTCAAGTTAGGAGGCACACACTCTTGGTTTCAACCACTTTCTCTGAGGATCTTCTAACTTCTCTAACAAAGATATCAACGCTTGAACACTTGAATAAACTTCTTAGCTAGCTTCAAACTCTTGTGTAGCCCTTGATTGGTAATCATACCTCTTGATCTCCTGCATACATGTCAATGAAATGCAAATGACAATGCTATTGTGAATGAAATGAAACATAAGCTAGGTAAAGAAAAGTTGGGCAAATTTTGGGGTGCAACAGTTGTCCCTATTCAAACGGCTTGAACCTGACTGGGTGAGAAGCGAACGGCTCTCAACCAATCAAGGTGCGAGACGGTTGAATACCGACAAACCCAGAAATTTGCCAACTGCACAAGTACACGGTACTCTGATGGGAACAAATCTTCGAAAACTGAAATATTAGCTGCACGACAACTAGCTGGGGGATTGGTCACACGGTAACCAATGATACATGGTCGATAATGCCGTCCGGCATCAAGATTCCTCAGGACTCATCAGGTCAAGAATCAAGTTAATCATGCCATCGGGCATTCAAAGAACTTTCGGGCGTCAGCCGGACTTCGTCGGTAAGTCGGGAATAGCATTCTCGGTCAATCATGGACCAATTAGGGATATCCACTTCTACCATAAGGCACTTCGCATCAGCTGAGAGAACTGCTTCGTTAATACGGTTGGACTTCAATCATCAAGTCTTCAAGGGAAGTTTCAACTTCGCTGTTCGGAAACCTGCTGGGGATGACGCATCTCCGCCGGGGATTCTGGAGAACTATCAAGTCACTCTGCTTCGGGGTCCAGGAATCATTCTGGGTGAGTCAACTCTGCTGAGGACTTCAAGAATCATCTTGGACAAATAACTCCGTGGGGACTTCAAGAATCATCCTGGACTAATAACTCTACTGGAGATTTCAGGAATCATCCTAAGCAAACACTCTGCCGGGGATTTCAAGCATCAACTTGAGCAACCAACTCTGGCGACTTCACTAGGGATTTTAAGAATCATCTTGAGCAAATGAATTTGCTGGGGAGAATTCGAGAATCATCTTGATCAAACTATTCCGCGGAGGGACACCTGCAAAACAAGAACGGTAACGACCTAGCTCATGTTTCATATGCATATGCTTTGACAATGGCGCAATGCTCCACACGGTGGAAATGTTGCACATTTAAGGTAAATGCTACGCAATCATGCAAAATGTTGCGATCCCGTCAGCAAAATAAATGCTGGAGGGAGAATCTTCCTGTCAAGGAGAAAGAACCACCCTGGCGGGGTAAGGAATCATCCTGCCACGGAGAAAAGGTCACGTCAATCTCAATCGGACTCCGCATGAGGAAGAAAACTTCAGTTGACTGCTGCAGGGGAACGAAGCTCTACGAGAACCTGGACCTGCTAAGGAAAGCGATGTCAATCGCAGAAATAAACTGCACGGCGTTCGCAGCCAAACCTTCCTGGAGGTAACGACTCCGGTGGGGAAATACAACATCAGCTATTCAACACTCTACTGGGGAAAACCAATCATGGCCCGAACTGCTTTCCAAAGACTCGGCTCTCTTGGGGAACTGTAAACTCAGCTGGGGAAGAAGGAATCATCCTGTTTACCGGGGACAGTAAGACTCTGTGGGGAATCCCAATTCTGCTGAAGACTTCAGTCTGGAACTATCAATTGCTCCACACTTCAGTGAATAGTCTCCTACGAGACTTGCACTTGTGACCCGGTGCTGGGGGATGAACACACGCTTCGGCGCCTGACTCAGCTGGGGAGATGACGTTCCTTCAGGATACATCTGATTGGGGAGAGAATCTTCTCTGCCCGGGGAAACATATCAACGCTTGACGATCTCCGGCTCAGACTCTGCGGGGAGAGGCTGCTGAACTTGGCTGGAGAAGAAGGAATCATCCTGCTTGGGGACGCATACGGCGTACTACCTGGTATATGCTACACCTGTAACAACACAAACAAACAGACGAGATACCCTTCTCAAAGGGACCTATCAAGGTTATCATCTTGTGACAGTGTTCAAGTAATTAATTGTTTCAACAATCAGTGGCCTAGGCCAGTAAGTTTATGTATGCGCATTTTATCGAAAACATCGGCGTTCTTTTTCGCAAACAAAACAAATAAATGCTAAACAAACAAACAGAATTGTTGAATAGTATACATTTTATTGATAACGAACCCCTGAATGGGTAAAAATGTTTTACAACAGATGCAAGCTCCTGGAATGAGGAAGCCGCGCAAAAATAAAACATAAATATACATCAGTATATACAAATGTCGGCAACGAGGCGTAGACGAACACCATGAGTTGATCCCTCTATGACCCACTAGACTTCGATACTTCTCCGAGGCTTCAGCTTCAGAAGAGATTGATTCAGATGAACGGCCCTCAGGTCTTCCAAACCACTAAACAATGAAAGTCCATACGCGGAATGCTGTCATTTGCTTTTTCAAATCCCTAACCTTTGCCTGAATCGCCCTTCCGGGTTTTCGATTCACCGGGATACCCTTTTTTGCCAAAGTCGCCCATCCGGGTTTTCGACTTTGCGGGTGTACATTTTTTATTTTATATCCCTAATTTTTGCCCGAACCTTTTTCTTTTTTATGATTCGCCAGGATGCCCCATTTTTGCCTGGATATTCCTTTTCTTTCCAGCGGGTCATTTTTAAGCAAAGTATTTTTTAACTGCGTCCGCGTTCACCGGGGATGCAAAATCTTTGCCATCCATCATGGATAACAACAAGGCTCCTCCCGAGAAGACCTTGTCGATGACGTACGGAACTTCGTAATTGGAAGTCCACTTGCCCCGGTGATCGGAGTGTGGAGGAAGAATCTTCTTCAGGACGAGATCACCCGTCTGAAAGCTTCTAGGACGCACCTTCTTGTCATAAGCTTTCTTCATTCGGCTTTGGTACAGACGACCATATGCAATCGATGCTAACCTCTTCTCGTCCATCAGGCTGAGTTGGTTTAGTCGGTTCTTAATCCATTCTGCCTCGTCGAGTTTTACGTCAACCAAAACTCGCAAAGAAGAGATCTCCACTTCTAATGGTAGGACATCTTCCATACCGTACACCAAGGAGAAAGGAGTTGCCCCGGTTGACGTACGCACCGTTGTACGATAACCGTGCAATGCGAATGGCAACATCTCGTGCCAATCCTTGTAGGTCACATCATCTTATGAACACTCTTCTTGATGTTCTTATTGGCCGCTTCAACGACGCCATTCATCTTCGGCCGGTAAGGAGATGAGTTGTGGTGTTCAATCTTGAAACTCTGGCACAACTCCTTCATCATTTTGTTATTCAGATTCGAACCATTATCGGTAATGATCCGCTCGGGAATTCCGTAACGACAGATGATATCCCTCTTTATGAATTTAGCCACCACCTGCTTGGTCACATTAGCATATGAGGCTGCCTCCACCCACTTGGTGAAGTAGTCGATAGCTACTAGAATGAAGTGATGACCGTTAGACGCAGTAGGCTCGATCTTGCCTATCATGTCGATGCCCCACATGGAGAACGACCACGGGGAGGACATGACATTTAACGGGCACGACGGCACATGAACTTTATCAGCATAAATCTGGCATTTATGACATCTCTTCGCGAATTTAAAGCAATTCGATTCCATCGTCAGCCAGTAGTATCCTGCTCTCAGGATCTTTCTCGTCATAGCGTGCCCGCCGGCGTGCGTACCAAATGTGCCTTCATGGACTTCTTCCATGAGCAAACTCGCTTCTTTCGCATCTACACATCTGAGTAGCACGAGATCGTGGTTTCTTTTATACAAAACTCCATCAGGATTGAGATTGAAATTTCCAGACAGTCTCCTCAGAGTCTTCTTATCCTGGGTTGACGCTCCCACAGGATACTCCTTAGTCATAAGGAAGGTCTGAATGTCATGAAACCATGGCTTGCCGTCGGAGGCTTCCTCGATCACAAAGACGAATGCAGGTCTATCAAGACGAGAAAGAACAATTCTTGGAGCTTCATTTCAAAAATTGACTTTATACATCGAAGCCAACGTGGCTAAGGCATCAGCCATCTGATTTTCTGCTCTGGGCACATGATGGAGTTCCACTCGATCAAAGAACGGGAGCAGCCTTCTGGCATAGTTCATGTACAACACCAAATTCGATTGACGAGTCTCCCACTCCCCTTTAATCTGGTTAATCACAAGTGCCGAGTCACCATATACATCTAGGTTCTTGATTCTCAAATCAATTGCCTCTTCTAGACCCATGATGCATGCTTCGTATTCCGCTTCATTATTGGTGACTGGAAACGTCAGTCTCGCAGTGAACGGGATATGGGATCCATGGGGAGTCGTGATGATCGCCCCAATGCCACTTCCGTAAGAATTAACCGCCCCGCAAATATCAATTTCCACTGGGACTTCCTATCTGTACCCTCGTCGGGCAACGGTTCATCGCAATCTTTCGCTTTAAGAAACATGATATCCTCATCAGGGAATTCAAATTTCATAGGATGATATTCCTCGATCGGTTGTTCGGCCAGGTATTCAGACAATACGCTTCCCTTGATGGCCTTCTGGGAAACGTACTGAATGTCATATTCCGTCAACACCATTTGCCATCTGGCAATCCTGCCCAAAAGCGCTTGCTTCTCGAAGACGTACTTGATCGGATCCATCTTTGAAATGAGCATGGTGGTGTGGTTGAGCATGTACTGTCGTAAACGTTTGGCAGCCCAGGTTAGTGCACAACACGTCTTCTCCAGCATCGAGTAGTGAGATTCACAGTCTGTGAACTTTTTACTCAAGTAGTAAATGGCATGCTCTTTTCTGCCCGTCTCGTCGTGCTGACCGAGAACACACCCCATACTATTCTCAAGAACTGTCAAGTATATGATTAAGGGTCGTCCGACCACTGGGGGTATTAAGATCGGAGGTTCCTGTAGATACTGCTTTATCTTATCAAATGCCTTCTGGAAATCCTCGTTCCAGATAATCGCCTGATCTTTCTTTAACAGTTTGAACATCGGTTCACACGTGGCCGTGAGCTGAGAAATAAACCTTGCAATGTAGTTTATTCTGCCCAGGAAACCACGAACTTCTTTTTCTATTTTTGGCGCTGGCATCTCTTGTATTGCTTTTATCTTCGCAGGATCAACCTCAATGCCTCTTTCACTCACGATAAACCCCAGTAGCTTTCCAGACCGTACTCCGAAAGTACACTTGTTAGGATTCAACCTCAACCTGAACTTCCTAAGCCTCTCAAAAAGCTTCAGCAAATTGACCAGATGCCCCTCCTCTGTTTGGTACTTCGCAATCATGTCATCAACATAGACTTCAATCTCATGATGAATCATGTCATGAAACAAAGTAACCATTGCTCGTTGGTAAGTGGCCCCTGCGTTCTTCAGACCGAAAGGCATTACCTTGTAGCAAAATGTTCCCCAAGGAGTGATAAACGTAGTTTTCTCCATGTCCTCCGGCGCCATCTTGATCTGATTGTAACCGGAGAAGCCATCCATGAACGAAAATACGGAGAACTGCGCTGTATTGTCGACCAACACATCAATATGAGGCAGCGAGAAATCATCTTTAAGGCTCACCCTATTCAAATCCCGAGAATCGACGCACATTTGCACCTTACTGTCCTTCTTCGGTACAGGCATTATGTTGGCGACCCACGGAGGGTAAGTAGTGACCGCTAAGAAGCCAGCATCAAGCTGTTTCTGCACTTCTTCTTTGATCTTAATGGCCATATCTGGTCGTGTCCTCCTAAGCTTCTGCTTAACAGGAGGGCAATCTTCTCGCAGCGGCAAGCGGTGGACCACGATGTCAGTGTCAAGTCCGGACATATCTTCGTATGACCAAGCAAACACGTCACTATACTCTCTTAGCATCTCGACCAATCTCTGCTTGACATCACTCTGCAATGCAGCCCATATCCTGACGTTCCTGACAAGTTCTTCAGAACCCAAATTCACAATCTTGATCTCCTCTTCATGAGGCAGAATAATTTTCTCTTCTTGTTTCAACAAGCGGTCCAACTCTTCAGGAAGGTCTTCGTCTTCATCAATCTCTTCTTCGGCTTGATAGATCAGGCAATCGAAGTCGAAGTGAGTCGTAGAAGGTCCAGAGTCGATGTCATCTGCTATGTGGATCCTGCAATAACAAGGGTTAAGCTTAAAACAAGGATATGCAGGTCAGCACAAACCCCGTTGCCATTTTATTGTTTTTCAAAACAAATATAAAACAGGAATAACAAAGATCACAATATTTGAATACAAAGAAAAACGCCTTTTGATTTATTGATAAAATGCATGTACATAATCAAACAAGGCCCTGACAATAAAACCACTATGCCCCGGGTAGGACATAGGGTTGTACAATGATTGAAAAAAGTAAATCATTACTCTTCTCTTGTCATCTGGATGATATCCTTGACGGACCAGTTGGTAAGGCCCTCGCCTGGATCCAAGAGTCTAGGTCACAGTCGTTGTCTCCGCTGTCTTCAGACACTACGTTGATGCTTTCAAATATCACCCCGCTGCTAGTAAACTGGATCGGCCCTTTACCTCGCGACGCACTGCTAGAAGAGGAGGCTTCAGCTCCAGGAGAGTATCCCAACCCGAACTTGTCTTGCTTGTTAGGTATCTCCAAAATTCGCCCCCAGCCTGGGGTAGATCCGGCTTGAACAACGGCCCGGGCTTCCTTGAAGGAAGAGAGAGTCATCTCTGGCTTTCCAGTGATTACAAGCGCTACGTCCTTGACTTTAACAGCTTCGAACGCTTGGCATAGGGTTTCGTGGATTTCCCCATCCATCTCAACATACTTGAAGGACGACAAATGGCTCACCATTATGTCGTCCTCGCCACACACAGTCACGATGCTACCTCCGACAACATACTTGAGTTTCTGGTGCAACGTGGAGGTCACGGCTCCAGCAGCATGGATCCACGGCCGACCCAATAGACAGCTGTAGGCAGGCATGATGTCCATAATGTAAAAGATCGCGTCGAATGTTTCCGGCCTGACTTGGATCGGCAGGGTCACCTCCCCGAAAACATGGCGTTTGGTTCCATCGAACGCCTTCACAACCAGATCACTGGGTGTGCAAATCACTCTGCGAGTATCTAACTTCATTAATGCCTTCTTCGGAAGAACATTGAGTGACGACCCCGTGTCCACCAACACGTGAGACATAATCGTTCCCCTACACTCTATCGAGATGTACAGGGCACTATTGTGATTCCTCCCTTTCGGCGTCAGCTCTAGGTCAGTGAACCCTAACCCATTTCCAGCATTCACGTGGGCTACGACCTCTTCCAGCTGGTTTACCGATATTTCCTGTGGTACATATGCGGCGTTCAACACCTTCAGCAGCGCGTTGCGGTGTGCTTCAGAGCACATCAACAAATTCAGGATGGAAATCTTTGAGGGTGTCTGATGGAGATGATCCACAATTTTGTAGTCACTCTTTTTAATCAACCTCATAAATTCCTCGGCGTCTTTAACGAGTAAGTATTTTTCTACCCCACGAGGGATCTCTTCGACGACTTTACTCTTTCCTTTATCAGTTGCATCAGCTCCGTCCGCTTTGTCTGCCACGACCTCTGGTGGTGCAAACACTCTTCGGCTGCGAGTGATTCCGCTAATTCCCGCAAGGTTCTCCGCAGACGACCCAAACGGTTCTAGTTCCAACTTCTGTCCGTTGCAGTAGACTTCTGCCCCATAATGCCATGGGACAGCATTGGTGCTTTCGAAGGGTATTGGCCCAGCTTTGGTGATGGTAATCGTGGGCGGTCTGGGTGCCGAGATAGTTATCGTCTGGCGAGGGATGGTGATGGTGGCAACCTCATCATCTTGCTTCAGCATTACCTCTCCCGATCCGATTTCGGCCCTCCGGCTGAACTGTAAAATCCCTTCAGTCATCAGACTTTGAATTCCCTCTATCAACTGTTCACATCCATCAGGACTAGTCGCACAGCCCATACACAACTCTCCGCAACCTGGAAAGAAACCTCTTTTCAACAGCTTAGCTTTAACGAAGCTAAGCGGTGTCTTCAGATCTCTGACGTCAGTCAACAAATCTAAACTCTCGTATTCAATAATGGCGTTTACTCCACCTCCCGTATGATTCGGCATAGGGTTCTTCGTGACGTTTGGCACATTATCTGAGAAGTTGATGATCTTAGCGTCCACCATGTCCTGCACCTTGTGCTTGAAGGCTTTGCAATTCTCTATTGTGTGGCCTGGTGCCCCTGAGTGAAACTCACAAGTCGCATTCGCGTCATAACCCGGCGGAGGTGCCCCTGTCAAGGGAGCCAGGGTTCTCTTCTGGATCAACTGTAGCTGAAGCAAAGTCTGTAATAGTTGAGCGTACGACATGGGCGGTGTCTCGAGGTGACGACTCGACAGAGGTGCCCGATTCTGATACTTTATGTACCCTTGTTGATTCGGTTGTTGTTGTTGTTGCTGCTGTTGCTGTGGTTGTTGAACTGCCGAGATAGTTATGCTGGCCACCTGTTGGTGAGGGCCTTTACCCTTCCTTCGAGCGTTGGTCCCGTCTTTTGCCACCATAAGGTTTCTTTCCGCCTCCTCCAGCTGAGGATGACTCACCTTGAATTTTCCCCAGTTTGATCCCATTTTCGATGTGCTCACCCGTAATGATGAGATCTGAGAAGGTTCCAGACATACCGCTGACCAATTTCTCATAATAAACCCCTGGGAGGGTGGCTACGAACATCTGCACAAGCTCACATTCAACCATCGGCGGCTGAACCCTGGCTGCCAATTCACGCCACCGCTGGGCGTATTCCTTAAACCCTTCGTTGTTCCTTTGCGACAGATTCTGCAGTTGGACTCGACTCGGGGCCAAGTCGCTATTGTATTGGTAGTGGTGCACAAATGCTTTAGCAAGTTCCTTCCACGTGCGCACACTGGTAGGTTCCAGACTCATGTACCATTCGAGGGAGGGTCCGGACAGACTGTCCTGAAAGAAGTGCATCAACAACTTCTCGTCATCAGAATGAGCTGACATTTTTCTGTAATATGATCTCAGGTGGACGCGAGGGCAAGTGGTGCCCTTGTACTTTTCAAAGTCAGGTACCTTTAACTTGGGAGGCACCTTGAAATCAGCAATCAGTTCCAACTTGGACATATCAACGCCCAGGGTGTTCTGGTTCTCGATGTTCCTCATCTTATCCTCGAGTGCCTTGAACCTTAGCCATGCTTCAGCAGTCAGCTCCCTTTCAGCACCTCTCTGAGAGAACACATCGTCTTGGCGGTCTTCTAACCACGGCTGAGGCCCGAACAGATTCCCAACACCTGCATTGTCGTTTCCCAGTCCAACATTGACGTTAGCTTCAAGACTCCCATTACCGACGCCCGTCGTATTGCCATTGAGTCCCATGTTAGCTATCACATTGCCGTTGGCACTGCCATTCCCCCCGGTCACGGGGACGTCATTCTAAGGAGTTTCCACAGGTGGAGGAGTAGGCACGGTCCCTCCATGGAGTACGCCATTGCTATCGACCCTTGAAATCAGAGGCTGAACCAAAGTTCTGAGCTGATCCTGGCCATTGGCGACCGCTTGCATGAGCTCCATGAAGCGATCCATTCTTTTGCGGAGTTCCTAAACATCAGTTTGCACTTGCTCCATGATTCTGGTTTGATTTGCTCTGGTCGGATAGCGGTGGATAGGTCTCTGATCAATTCTGGCACAACCTGAAACAACCTGAAAACACAAAAGGGTTAGGGAAAAACGACAAAGTGCTCGTTATGCAAATGCAAACGCGTGTCTGTGCGTTAGGGAGATTTCCCCCGATCCTAGTGCCTGAGTGCCAGTGCTGATAATAAGAAGTCTGAGTCCAATCATGGAAATAACATCTCATATATATGAAGAAAGCCCATCAAGGCAGTACACCACGTCAGTGAATACAAGATGAATCAATAGCATGACCTCAACCAACAAGCCTGGTGATGGTCAGCATACAACGATGATCAAACAAAAGGAATACAAATAGTCAAGCATGGCCACGGGCGCGAAACTCTTCTAACAGCCCCTTCGTTTCTGGATGATCAGGCCGAGTGAGTAACCCTTCGACGAGTAACTCCCTCTGCATAATGGTATATTGAAGACCTTCGACCGAATCTTCCCATGCTCCTTCGCCGAAACAATCTTCTAGCTTCCGTTTCTTGGATTCAAACGTCAGTTTGTGCTCCTTCAGGTTAGCAAGAGCTTTGTTGAGCTGGCCTTCAGCGGCATATCTGCGAGCGGTTTCTTCATCAAACCTCTTCTCACTAGCCTTTACCTGGGCTTTCAGCTTGGAGGTCTGTTGCATCAGCTTATCCTCCCGCTCTTTCTTGTTGGCTAGGGTGGCCTTCCAGTGCTGATTGAACTTGGATATCCTCCGATACGCTTCGTCCAGGTGTTGCTTCTTCATGGCCAGTACATCGTTGACAGCTTTGAAGTCTCGACCCATGTGTTCACACTCGGCTATCTGCTTAGTCAAATCTGTCCCCAACTGGTTCACCAGTTCTGTCTTCCTCTTGAAGGAATGAACGACTTTGTTTCTCTCGCTTCTGAGTTGAGCCAATTCTTTCTCTAGTTCTTCATTTGCCCTCTTCAATTCATCTCTCTCAGCTAACACCCGATTATGTTGCTGAATGGGCACGGTAGTAGGCTTTTCAATCACTGGAGGGCTTTCTGGCTTGGCAGGAAGAAATGGCATCCCTATAGCATCTGCTCTGGCTCTGATCCATGCCACATACGGAGGGTAGGCTTGACTATTGCTTCTCCCCAACAATGGTTTTCCCCTCTTACTGATACCATTCCAAGCGCGCTGAAGCTTAGATAACATATCCCCCTCTAGAAGACCAGTGAGGTACAGAGATTCCTGTACCTCTTCATCCTTCGGCGGAGCTCTCAAAGCATAAGCAAACTGTCGGACCAGCAGAGACGGATTGTAGTTTATACAGCCCTTCCTGCCTATCAAAGGCACGTTCGGAAACCCGCTGCAGCTGAAGATAATATCGGTACCCAACCTGTCTCTGTCAAACCAGTCAATGTCCTTCGCTGATAGACTCATCAAACGCTCGGACCACTCAGCTGTGGCTACAGACGAAACAAAGGGACCCCTCTTGGGCAGATGACTATCAAGCCATTTATAAAGCAAGGGCACACAACACGAGACATTCTTGCCCCTTCTGTTCTCGTTTTTTTAGTGGATAGAATGGTAGACATCTCCTATCAAGGTAGGGACTGGATTCCCTAAAGCGAAGATGCGTAATGCGTCGAAGTCTACAAAGTCGGGCATATTGGGGAACAAAATGATGCCATATATGCACAGAGCGAGGATGGCGTTAAACACGACCCAACATCCGTCTTTGGCGCACCGCTGAGCCTTTCCCATTAAGAACTGCAAGGAGAAACCAGGAACCTTATTCCAACTAGACAATACCAACTCGGAGGCATCCAGATGAAGTGACGTAGCTAGACTAGCCAGATTAGGCTCAACATCCATATGAACAAAAGGCATCTGCCTCTTGATAGGCACACCTAACAAATCAGCATATTCCTCTAGCGTAGGCGCGGGAATGAAATCCTGGAAAGTCAAGCATGTCAACGGAGGATCGTAGAACTGCAGCAGAGCGTGCAACCCATTCAACTCGAATGCAAAAGGTTTACGAACCAAACTGAGCAATTTGCCGTAAGACTTTCGGAATTCATCCCTCACAGAATCATCTGCTAAAGCAATCAGACCAGTCAGCTAAACCACATCAGGGGCAGGGAGCTTGTAAGCCATGGTCTTCCTCAGAGAACCCATAACAATACAATAGGAGGCAAGAAATCCTGAATCGGGGAAAACGGTACCTGCAACACAGACACACGTTAATGAAATGCAAATGAGTATGCAGAGCAATGTAAAATGCAATCATGCAGCAGGAGATCAAGGCAACTGTGCTGTGGAGATTCTGTATCAACAAAACCATGATGCTGCTCTGTCAAGAACAACCACTATCTCTGATAATAAGAAAACCCTGGTATCGGACCACAAATCTGCTCTGTCAAGAACACACACACATAGGACCATAAGTCTGCTCTATCAAGAACAAACATCTGATACAGGACCTCTGATACAGGACCAAAACTCTGCTCTGTCAAGAACAAACATCTGATAATAAGGACCCCTGATACAGGACCAAAACTCTGCTCTGTCAAGAACAAACATCTGATAATAAGGACCCCTGATACAGGACCAAAACTCTGTTCTGTCAAGAACAAACATCTGATGATAAGGACCTCTGATACAGGACCAAAACTCTGCTCTGTCAAGAACAATCATATATCTGATGATGAGAACCTCCGGTACCAACAAAACTGATTCACTATCAAGAAAACCAGGTAGTCTGAAGGTCAAAGTTTCCTGCAACAAACCAAACCCTGCTCACAGGTATGGACCTAAACTGACTCAAGTTCGGCATCCTATGCGGTCATCAGCGTCACAGACATTCAAGAGGGGTGATACGATACCCAGAAGGTGTGGCATCACCGGCTCATGAAGCGGCCTCACTCGGCTGAATCCCAAATGATCGGTCCCTAGAGTCGACAATCCTCCAAACCAACAACCCCCTCAACCCAAAGGGTTGAAAAAGAAGTCAACCAGGAGAACCTCGTCTGAGCATGGATTTCATGAGACACTAGTGCCTGCCAAGCAAGCACGCGCCCACTAATTTCCACAACTAATGATATGTTCACTCAAGCCTGGGTCTGGCTTCTCACTCATCAGAATGCCCCTCCCACAACAGCACAGATAATCATATCATACTGAAAATAAAGTGCGGGAAATAAAATGCGATAAATAAACACAACCCAACAAGTAATCATACAAGCGCTAGGATTGACTCTCGCAGGGGACGTCGGATCCCCAAACTGACTCGCATTCGGGACGTTGGATCCCAGGAAACTATCAAGTCCCCAGCAGAGTCGCCAGTTGTCGCTTCCGCGAAAATAAGGTGCCGGCAAAACAGAAGAGTCGCCACCTTTCATTATTTATCCCTCAGAGCGGGAAAGGAAACGATCGGAAAAAACCTGACGAATAGGTATAAGACAAGGTCATCGCAACCATTGTCTGGGTTCGGGAGTCGGTTATGCAAGGGGAAGGTATTAGCACCCCTCACGTCCGTCGTACTCGACGGGATCCACGCTTATTGTGTTTACTGGACGGGTTGGTTTATCTATCTACCTATCAAGGCTGGCTTAAGCAGAAAATAAAAATGACTCGGCAAAGTGTCGCGCTTTATGCCTACGTATTCTCATCAGAGAATGAGAAATCAGAGTCAACGTAGTTCGCCTAACTACGGGTTACGGGGAAGGTGGCTCGCCAATACGTCAGTATTGTGCCTACGTACTCTCAAAAGGTATGAGAGATCAGAGCTTACGTAGTTCGGGGTAATACGGATTACGGGGATTCAGATTCATCTGTTTTATCAAGTAGGGTTAAACAACAGTTCCAGCAGTTAGGGACAAAGCGTGTTTGCGATGGCGCTGAAGTTTAACGACACTCTTTTCTTCAGAAAAGCTTTCCTTTGAATTATGGGCCCATGGGGCAAAAAGGTTTGAAGTTTGTTTTCCGTCTTTTACGAAAGAACTGTTTTTTATGGTTGTTTGCAATTTCAATCACACTAAAGACTATGACCTGAGAGTGAATGCGTCGCATGTCACCCAAAGGGTGCCATACTAAACATCCAGACTGTTGAAAAGAAGCTCTCCAACAATCCTTTCTCAGATAGCTTAAGGCTCGTAACGTACGAAAGAAATCATTCATGATTACTATATTTTAAGTTGTTTTGAGATTAGAAGAGAACAGGCTAACCTAAAGGGAAACTATCAAGTCCTACTGTTGTCATGCCAAGGATTCATCCTATAGTTGAGGTTTGAAACAGGGAACTCCTAGAAGTTATCATGCATAGGTTTCAACCTAAAGTTTTATCATCACTTCCTTATCAAAGGAACTGAGATTCCTAAGGGATCATGTCAATGATAAACAGAAACAGATAAAGCACCAGCTTAACAGTAAACAGATATACAGTAAAATGCATGCAATGCAAGTGAGGGAGGAAATGTGTGTGGGGCAGAAGCCTCCACAAGCTCATCTCAACCTCAAGCCAGATATGAATAACAATAATCATACAGCATAAACAACATGCTATCAAGCAGAATATAATAACAACTGTAATCATACAGAGGACATAAAATGCTATAAAGCAAAATAAACCACATGGGCAAGGGAGCAGGGCTCTACCGAATACCCGCAAGCAAATCCATACAGTAACAATACAAGCAGAGGGAGCAACTCAACCCCTAGTGCAATCATGCTCCTAGTTTAAAGTCAGTCTAGATATGAACTTATTCTAATGCATCAAGCAAGTCAAATACGACACATCAGCACACAAAAGAAAACAAACAAGAAAGCAGATCAACCCCTTTGTCAATTCCAAGCTTCAGTTCTTCTGACAGCAATCCAGTCTTCAGACTTCAACCACCCTTCAAGGCTATCATCCTCACTAGCAAGTATCAATCTGTTTCTCTAAGCTTCCACCACTTCAACATAAGTATCAACTTATTCTCTCTTCCTCAAGCTTCAGCTTCTCAGTCAATTCCACCTTCAGGCTTCACTATTAACTACAAGTATCAACTTGATTCCTTCAGGCTCTCCAAGCATCAGTGTAAGTATCAACTTCCTTTATTCCTCAAGCCTCAGCTCTACACTCAATCTCAATTGAATCCTCTTCATAAGTATCAACTTAGTCTTCAAGCTTCAACTCTCTTTGCTTTACCAGTATCAACTGGGTCTTCTTCTCCTACAAGCTTCAGCTTCTCAGAGTAATCTTCAATCACATGGAAGTGTCTACTTCATCCTTCAATCTTCTTCAAGCAAGGAACTCCTCACTCAATCTCCATTGAATCTTCAAGTATCAACTTGTTCTTCTTGCTCTTCAAGCTTCAGCTGCAGTGGCAATGCTCAAGGAATCATCCTCTTCCACACTCTTCAATGAAGTCCTCATCTTCAAACTCAAGTCCAACATCTTTCAAGATACTCAAACCAGAAGACAATTGATTTAACAGAATGAGTGGAAATGATAAACAGCTTATTGACAACCAAAGGAAGCCTGTAAGGGTTCATCATTATGAGAGACTGGTTCCCTCAAAGTTCTACTTCCCAGATAAAGCCACTCATCCCTCCAAAGGAGGGATATGAATATCTTAGAAGGAATTTTAGTCATTGGGAAGAATGGAAGCACAAGATGCTTTCCATATTTGTGAAAGAAATCATTCTAACTATAAGGCTCTCCCTATGTTTCCTACCTCCTAAATCTTCATCAGACACCATCAGGCCCAAGCAACTCCAAGCTCCAAGCAACTTCAAGCAACTTCAAGCAACTTCAAGCATACTCACCTTGTCTTCAACTTGTCTTCAATCTCAACCAAAGGCAAACAAAGCAAAACCCTAATCTAAGGGGACTAAAGAAGTTAATCTATTTGAGTTAGTAAGTTAGGATCACCTAAAACCTAGTACTAAAGTTAGTCCTAACTAAAATACTAAAACCAATTGTAAAATCCTACAAAAATAACTATGGGAACCTAGGTCAATCATGACTCTACCACATTAATTCCAGAGATCAAATCATCAAGTAAGACCTAGAAATAAATTCTATACCATAAGGTACCAAACCTAAACCCTAAAAGGAAGCATCTAAATATCAATCTAGAAAGCACACCTATTTTCATCAAAAAAATGTGAGAAAAAGTCTATGGGAGCATACATGTCTAATCTAATCACACACAAAAATTTAGGATCAAAATCATCACCATATGATCACACAAAATTCCACAAAATTAGGTATCAAACATAATCATTTTAATATCAATTAAAATGTAAAATTCCCATAAAATCAGAAAATGCATGAAATGAAAATATTTTTTCTCTAAATATTACTAGATTCAATCATGAGTGTAATGCAAAAAGAATGGGATTGATTGGATTAATATTCAATTTATTATGAATTTTTCAAGAACCATGAACAAAATGAAAAAATAATGAAAATCCAATTAAAAAAGATAGATGCGTGGTGCAGATAGAAACTAAAATCAGTTCATTCTATGGATTGGGCCATCAGGGGGTGGGGATAACAAAGTTCCAACTAAGCCCAAAACCAGCTGATTAATGAAATGTTGCGTTTCATAATCAGAACTCCTTCACAACTTGAAATCAATACGTGGCCGTTGGATCATGCCTTCAGTCAAAGTCCAACCCCCATCCAATGGCCCTAGAGTCATCTTCAACCTTTTGAATGTTTGAACTTCGCGTGCAGCTCCGGCCACCACCGGTGGTGCTCCGGTCACCACTCCATAACCCTAGTTCATCATAGAGTCCACCATAGGCCACGATCCCTTAATGAAACATGCCCCAAATTCACTCACGAATTCATTCATGCCTTTAATTCTCTCTGAAACCTCAAGATTCGCCATAACCAACTCTCAACCGAAAATGGCAATACCCTAAATTGGTCACTAATTCTCAAATTAATGGTCTGAAATCGTTCCTACACCGTTCTACAATGCATCTAGCACCCTAATTCATCTTGATTCTACCTAATTCATGCTGGAGGAAGAAAGTTACTAACCTGAAAATCTTGGATGAACAGATGCACTAAACCTTCAAATCAAGCTCTCCAACCTTCCAGACACGATCAATGGATCCTTTCCTTTCAAGGCCCCAGATTCACATACCTCAGATAACCTGTAACTTGTCAAAGTCATAACTTGAGTTCTACAAATCCTATCAAGGACTTCTAGTACTCAAATTAAAGCTAAGCTCATGCTCTACAACATTCATGTTGAGGGCAAGATGAGATGACCGTCACATCTTGAGCTAAACTGCCTTGAAGATAGGGGTCAAACTAGGGGATTTTACACTGTCAAGCCTTAGAAACCCTAGCTTGAAACTTCTCAAACTCTTCAATCATGATGAGTTGACCTTGGAATCATCCTTATAGCCTCTCAATGTGTCAATCCATGATCATATGGCTCTTGGATTAGGTCTCAACCTTCCTCAAATTATCAGTTGACCTAGGGTTGACCCAGTCAAACCCTAATTACACCACTCATGGATGAGTCTTCTTAATCTTGCACAATGACCTATCTAGGCTTCAAAGTGATCTTCAAACCTTCTCATGAGCTCTCTCAAGACCTCAAGTCCTTCTTCATGGCTTCAGAATCATCTGAGGTCTCTCCACAACTCTCAAGTTAGGAGGCACACACTCTTGGTTTCAACCACTCTCTTTGAGGATCTTCTAACTTCTCTGACAAAGATATCAACCCTTGAACACTTGAATAACCTTCTTAGCTAGCTTAAAACTCTTGTGTAGCCCTTGGTTGGTAATCATACCTCTTGATCTCCTGCATACATGTCAATGAAATGCAAATGACAATGCTACTGTGAATGAAATGAAACATAAGCTAGGTAAAGAAAAGTTGGGCAAATTTTGGGGTGCAACACTCCTCAACTTTTGATAAGCATGAAAATTGTTCCTCATGATCTTAGCTTTCTAAAGAGTACTAGAAGTCCTCATTTGGGTTTGTAGAACTCAAGTTATGAGCTTGACAAGGCAAGGGTATTTTGGGAAAGTGAGATTATAGGCCATTTTCATTATAGGTCCATTTCACCACTTTGTACACTTCAAATGGAAATCTTTACAACTTGAAAGTTGCTCAAAATGGTATTATTTGGTTAATCAAACCTCAAGGGATCATTGATATGGCTTGAATTGGAGAATGCTTGAAGAAAAATTCATGAAGAAAGCTTTAAAGGCCCTTAAAAGTCAAGAATTCAAATCAATTCATGTTGGAACCAATTCATGTCATGTTGGTACATTTTTTGAGTGCAAATAATGTTTTAAGAACAATGGGAATATTACCAATCAAGTTTAGAGTCATTTGCTATGCCAAATCCAAGATTTCTTCACCTTTAAGCAACACATTTCAAATCTACCATCTATTGATTTCTAAGGCCTCAATCCTATCCACACATATTCCTTACATCACAAGTAACTAGAATGGATCAATGTACAAGCTGTTTTGGCTCTGTTTTCACCATTTCCATAAAGCTTCAAAATCAAAAATGTGAATTTTGGATTGGACTATTATGGGCTTCCATTGGGCTGCAAATCATTCAATATCCATTGTATATAACATTCTAATCATTCCTAACAGAAAATAACAGAATTTGGAGGCAGTTACAACAGAATTTCATGGAGAAAAAGTGAAGAAAAATTGATTTTCGATTTTGGAGAATTACACACATTCAAGCCAAACCAAGGTTGCTAGAAGCTTGAGGATGATTCATTGAAGCTTTCTACACCATTTGGAGTGAGAACCATTGCCAATTGACACCTCCATTGAAGCTCAAAACCAGGTTACTATTTCTTATCCATGCTCTCTATTCTTGAGGAATTTTAGTGCCATTTTCATGGATTTACACTCCTTAGGATATGTAGAAGGTTTTAGGATTATAATGGTTAAGTTTCTTGAAACTTTAGGAAATGACACCTTAGCTTGTTGTTCACATTTCTCCTTATTTATTGGATAAAAATGGAAGAGAATTTGATATTCATGATCTAGGAAGCAAGACGAAGAGATTGATATAAAAAATTGGAGTTTTTGTTAAAGTTTTGAAAACGGCACTATTCATTACCGCCGGAGAAGATGACCAGATCTTCTCCGGCCGCCACCCCCACCACCACGAGCGTTTCCCTCCGTTTTGCTATTTTGAATGGCTAGTTCGTTCAATGACCATCCGATCGCGTTGATACATTGACTTCATCATCTCAACTCACGGTCAAGATCTGTTTTCACGAATTTGTTTTTTTCTCTCCCATAGCATGAAACGCTGAGTTTCATTAAAGAAACTCAGCTGGGCCTAACGTTTCACTGACCACACCCCACTCGCATGACCCAATGCAATTCCCACGAAGAACATTACTAACTGCACCCTTTTGATTTTCCAATTTTAATTTTCTTTTCATGTTTTCTATTTGATTAATTGTTTGATTTTAATTCAGAAAAAATATTAATTGATGCCAATAAATCTTGAAAAAAACCATGTAGATAGTTTAATATGTCTAGAATTTTTTCATATTTTTTTAATTTCAGTTTTAATGCATTTTTTAATTAATTGCATATTTCCTCTTTTAATGTGTTTTTAATAATTGAAAAATTACATGCCATGCTTTGTGATTTTCTTTCTCTTTCAATAATCCATATTAATCTCTGTTTTTTGTATGGTGAATGTTGATACATTATAGAATATTGTAATATTTTTCATGCATTTTTTATATTCCATTTTAATAGGTTTTAGAGAACATCTTTAGAGCCTTCCTCATTTGAATCTCCCATAGCATACATCTTGGTTTAGCTTTCTGTTAGTGCCCTTAGGCATAGAGATTTGACTTGAAACTTTAACCATAGACTCCTAACACATTTAGGATCCTATAGGATTTTTCTTAGGATTTTTAGAATCGATTTCCTATTTTTCCCACATTTTACATTCTGACTAATGTTTGCATGTTTCAACTTGCACCTTCTCATAGTTTGGCCTAATAAATGAACTTTTAGCCAACTTTAAGCATCCAATCTTCCCATTAACCTTTAGTACATAGGTTGACACCTCTTTAGGGTGATTCCTAAGTTCTTAGATTGTTCATAGCTCCTTTAGGTTGAGTATCTTAAGTGCTTAGATGTTAGGGTTCTTAGAGGCTTTTGTGATTGTTTCCTTTCCTCTTTGAATTTCCTGTTGCCTTGGGCAATTCAAGTCATGCCAATATCTCTCTTAGTCCTTATCATGGGATCCCTCTTGTGAGAGCCCGACCTTCCTTAGGAAGTTTTATGTGCATTCCTCAAAAGGTGAGCCATGAAGGACTATTCCTTATCAGGTGAATCTGGTTGAGTGCCATGGTAACTTCCTTAGGTTTTCACCATGCCTCCTATCATTCATAAATCATCCATTGTCCTATTGACAAAGGATCCCTCTTGTGAGAGCCTGGCCTTCCTTAGGAAGTGCTCTGTGCATTCCTCAAGAGGTTGAGCCTTTGAGGACTCCTGTTGACATACCTTAACAACACCTTAGATTTTGATCTAGGATTCACCTCATTGATCTATCCTGTTATCAAAGGATCCCTCTTTTGAGAGCCTGGTCTTCCTTAGGAAGTACTTTGTGCATTCCTCAAGAGGTAGAGCCTTGGAGGGGATTCCTGTGTTAATTCACATTGGCTACAGTGGGTTCCTTTAGGTTCACACTGTACTTCTCATTCCTCATCTATCTGTCCTACTTTCTTAGGATCCTTCTTGTGAGAGCCTGGTCTTCCTTAGGAAGTACTCTGTGCATTCCTCAAGAGGTTGAGCCTTAGAGGACTCTTGTGTATACACCTCTAAACTTGATGTAGCCTTGGGATGCCTCCCTTGTTGCTCATCTTGTTTCCCTCTTTTCTTCGTGGTTGTTTAGCTGTTCGCTGTGATGCATTTAGGATAGATTTGCATGTATAGATACTCATGTTTAGGATCATGGTTTGCATCGAAAGGTTGAGGTTGCCTCCCTTTTCTTGATTGTATCTTTTTTGTTTGCATCGAAAGGTTAAGGTTTCCTCCCTTTGCTTGAATGTTTCTTTTCTCTTTGCTCGTTCGTCTTAGAGGTTGAGGTTACCTCCCATTGCTTGTATTGTTGCATTGCATTTGCATCTGTTTACTTTCATATTTCATCTGTTTTATGATTTCAGCATTGTTTTCTCTTCCCATTCATATGCTCCCTTAGGATTCTCACTTCCTTGTTTAAGGATAGTGATGATAGACTTTAGGTTGAAACCATGCATGATAACAATTAGGAGTTCCCTGTTTCAAACTCAACCCTAGGACCATATTGCATGATAACAGTAGGATTTCAGTTTCCCCTATAGAGGCCTCATCTTCTCTTCTCATATTCATACAAAATCAAAACACTTAATAAAGGTTAATGAATACTGTACGTTACGAGCCTTAAGCTACTTAGGAAATGATTGTTGAAGGATCACTCTTCAATAGTCAGGATGTTTAGTATGGCACCCTTAGGGTGACATGCGACGCATTCACTCCTAAGTCATAGTCTCTAGTGCAGTATGAATTACAAACATTCATAAAAAACACTTCTTCTCGTAAAAGACAAAAAATAAACATTCAAATCCTTTTTGCCCTTTGGGGCCTTAACTCAAGGAAAACCTTTTCTGATAAAAAGAGTGTTGTTAAGCCTCAGTTCTACCGCAAACAGGCATTGTCCCTAACTACTGGAACTGTAGTTTAACCTTACTCGGGTAAAAATCTGATGAATAAAACTGTGTTCCGTTTATCCCGAACTACGTTCGCTCTGATCTCTCATACCTGTTGAAAGTACATAAAGATGCGATATCTTAGCGAGCAACCTTCCCTTCACCCGTAGTTAGCCGAACTACGTTGACTCTGACTTTCCCATTGCATAAAGGGAATACGTAGGCCCAGAGCAGCAACACTCTACTGAGTCCCCTTTTCTTCCTTTTCCTTTTCTTTCAAGCCAACCTTGATAGGTAGATAAACAACCCATCAGATAAACAGACAAGCGTGGATCCCATCGAGTATGATGGACATGAGGGGTACTAATACCTTCCCCTTGCGTAACCGACTCCCGAACCCCGAGATTTGGTTGCGATGACCGATCTTGTCCCGTTTCGCTAGGTTTTTCCTGATTGTTTCCTTTCCCTCCTGTGGGATAAATAACAATAGGTGGCGACTCTTCTGTTGTGCCGGCACCTCATTTTCGCAGTAGCGACACACCTCATCTTGACATCCACATGGAACTTGTAGATCATGTTCTTACCTTTAATTTGAGTAATAGAAGTCCTTGATAGGGTTGATAGAACTCAAGTTATGAAGCAGACAAGTTACAGGTCATCAGATGAATGTGATTTTGGTACTTGAAAGTCAACCAACTTTCATGCCACTTTTGACTTAGAAGGAAGCTTCTCCTCAACTTCAGTTGAACATGAATGTTCTTTCTTATCTTCTTAGCTTTCCAAAGAGTATTAGAAGTCAATGATTGGATTTGCCAAACTCAAGAAATGGAGCTTGCAAGGCAAGGGCATTTTGGGAAAGTAAGATTATAAGTCACTTTTGGTTATAGGTCCATTTCACCATCATACATACCTCAAATGCAAAT
Organism: Lathyrus sativus; assembly: GCA_963859935.3. Classification (NCBI taxonomy): domain Eukaryota; kingdom Viridiplantae; phylum Streptophyta; class Magnoliopsida; order Fabales; family Fabaceae; genus Lathyrus; species Lathyrus sativus. The sequence continues at coordinate 143,112,987 of OZ012739.1, read as the reverse complement.
TTGTCCAACTCGAAAGTTGCTCAAAATAAGGTTATTTATCCAACCAAGCACCAAGGATTCATTGATATGGATTGTAGGGAAGATTGGTTGAAGGAAATTTCACAAAAAGAACTTTAAAGGCATTAAAATAGCAAAAATTCAAATAAATACAAAATGGATGATTCCAAAACATGTTTATGCATATTTTGATTGCAAAAGATATTCTAAGAGCATTGTCATTAATGGTTTTGAGAATTGAGGGCATTTACATGAACTTTGCTCTTGTTTCTTAAGATTGAAGTAACACATTCCATATCCACCATTGATTAAAAGTAAGGGGCTAATCTTAGCCATTCATACTGCACACATTACCAGCAACGGATTTAAGCTATTTTGTAGAGGAATTGAAGCCATTTTCGTGCAGTTTGCAAAGCTTCAAAAGTGAAGAAAGTTGAAATTTGGATTAAGCTGTTTGGACCTCCATTGGGCCTGAAATGGATCCAAAACATTTCTATATAAGTTGTAGATCGTTTTCAGATGAAGTTTGGATGGTTTTGGTGCAAGAACATGTAAGAAGCAGTTAAGAAAAGTGAGCTTGAGAGTGAAAATCGATTTCCAAGATTCAGGCCGTTTCAAGCAAATTCAAGCATCAAGAAAGCTTCATCATCAATCATAGAACATTTCTGGTTTGATTTAAGCAAGGTTCATCATCAAATCGTGCCTCCATTGAAGCTTCTTTGCAGGTTTCTTCCTTTCCATTTTACTCTTAGATTAGGATGAAATAGAACCTATTATGCATGCTGTTAGGATCTCTGAGACTCCTAGTTGGATTTAGATTAGAATTGGAGGCTGTTCTTGAGAGTTTTGGCCATGACACAAGAATAAGATGGATTCGGTTTGAGCTATTCTTAGGTTAAAGATGAGTTTTAATCATGAATTAAGAACGTACATAACGTGAGGATTTGATTAGTGTAAAGAAATCTGGATTTGGTGATGGTTGTGAGCATGGCACAAGAACTAGATGGCTTCGGTTTGGATGATTCCTTGGTTGAAAACAAGTTTTGATGTTGGAATCTTGATCAGCCTAGTGATACGAGTCGTTTGGTACCAATTTTGTAGAGTTACGTGATGTTTGATGATGGAGGTATTGTTCCCTCGCCGGAGAAGACTCCGGTCGTCTTCTCCGGCCACCACTGCATATTCCCTCCATTTATCAGTTTGAAAAGAAGAAGACGATCCAGTGACCGTTAGATCTTGAGAGATCTTAGACTAAGTCCTTCAATCCAACGTGTGAGAATGATTTCAGCTAGGGTTTGACCATTTTAAATGACGTGGCACAGTGATGTGCGTGAGATTAGCATACTAATTGAACCAACGCGCGTGATTAAGACCTACATTGGTCTTGTGTTGACTACGCGCATGTGATCATGTGAAAGTTCTGATGGACTTGGGCCAGTATTGCTACGCGCACCCCCGTTTGTGGCCCATAGGTTATTTTCACTTGTTTGGATTTCTATTTGCCACGCTGCTTTGGTTATTTTTCATTCTTTTTCCTATTTCTTTTATTTTGTAGCTTGTTTGTTTTTAATTGTTAAAAATAGTAAAAATGCTCATAAATTCATGCTTTTTTGACACATTGTACATTGACATGTTAGCTGATTTTTAGAACTGGTAGAATAATTTTAGGATTATTTTCCATTTTATTTTGATTTTTCTATTTTTAGTGGTTATTAAAATGTGAAAAGCATGTACCCTTAGATTAAGAATTTTATTGAGGTATCAAAAAAACTTAGAAATGTCTAATTTTTCTTGATAATATTGTGCACTTATTGAATGACTTGTAGGAATTTTCCCCTGATTTTTAGAGGCTTTAGACATAGGTTTGAATTAGATCTTTATAACCTTACCAATTTGAGATTTCACTAGCATACCTTTAGGTTAGTGCCCTTAAACTTAGAGTTTTGATCTGGAATTTTTACCATGACTTCCTAACACCTTAGGGACCTCTAGATTTTTTAGGATAGATTTCCTATTTTTTCTTGGATTTTACATGATGGATGTTTTTAGATTGTTCCTAGTTTAGCCTTCCATTTAGCTTTGCCACTTAGTGAGCTTTGTTGCAAACTTTAGGTACCTAATCTCCACTTTATACCTTAGTTCGTAGGTTGATGCATCTTTAGGGTAATTCTCAAACACTTAACATGCCATTAAGCTCCCTTAGGCTGAATTTCCTTAGAGCTAAACATTGGAGGTTTTCTTTAGAAATTTTAGGTGAATGATTTCTCCTCTGTAGGTGTTTTTCTTTGCTTTGCTTGCATTCATCCCTCCACTTCTTATCCTATGATTCAAGGTTCCTTGTGGGAGCCTAGTCCTTCCTTTGGAAGGAATAAAGGCATACCATGAAGGTAAAACCTTTGAGGATACAATCTTTGATTTTGGTTGAGTGCCATGAAGGATACCTTTGGTATACTTCATGCTTCCCATCATCATTCCAATCATCTAGATTTTGGTTGAGTGCCATGGTGGATACCTTTGGTATACACCCTGCTTCCCATCATCCTTTCAAGTCTCTCTGTCCATTGATCTGAGGATCTCTCTTGTGAGAGCCTGGACTTCCCTTTGGGAAGTCTGATGTGCATTCCATAAAGAGATTGAGTCTCAGAGGACTCTTGTGTTGATACACAATGAATCTAAAACCCTAGTTGTTTATTAGGTTCCACCTTTCAATCTCTGTTCATTGATCTGAGGATCTCTCTTGTGAGAGCCTGGACTTCCCTTTGGGAAGTCTAATGTGCATTCCACAAAGAGATTGAGCCTCAGAGGACTCTTGTGTTGATACACAATGACCCAGATACCTTAGATTGACATCTAGGTTCTACCATTCTTATCTCAATCTGATGTAGCCTTGGGATGATTTCCTTGTTGCTCTTCTTGGTTGCTTCTCTCCTGATGGAGTGTTTTCTTCTTGCTTGCCTGATGGACTGCTTGATTGATTGCCTGATTGCTGTGATGCATTAGGATAGAGTTGCATGAGTAGAGACTCTTGTTTAGATGCATGATTCCATTAAAGGTCGAGACGCGCTTGTGGCGGCCGATGCCCCACACTATTTCCTCCCTTTGCTTGGTTGCTTATTTGCTTTCATACTTGCCCTTGCTTGTTTGCATTGAAAGGTTGAGGTGATCCTCCCTTGCTTGTGTGTTTCTTTTTCTTCTATGTTTGTCATGTTTGCATTAGAAGTTGAGGCTTCCTCCTTCTGCTTGTGCTGATGCATTGCATATCCATACATGTTCTTACTTCTTTAGCTCGATAGCATTATTCTTTACTCATCTTCTTAATGATTTTTTCTATTGCTGTTGCTTCCCTTTAACTTGTTCCCTTAGGGCTCTCACTTCCTTTGATAAGGACAATGATGATAGACATTAGGATGAATCCATGCATGATAACAGTAGGGTAGATTCCCCTTTCAAACATAACATAGGGCCATATTGCATGATAACAGTAGGATGCTTGATAGTTTCCCCTGTAGAGTCCTCTTCTCTTCTTATCTTTAAACAAAAATAAAACACCTAATAAAGGAAAATTTGTATCGTATGTTACGGGCCTTAAGCTACTTAGGAAGTGGTGATTGGGGGGCCTTTCCTCAATTACCTAGAGTGTTTAGTATACGTCCTTAGGACGATATGCGACGCATTCGCTCCTAAGTCCTAGTCTCTAGTGCAGTATGAATTACAAACATTCATAAAAAAAACTTCTTCTCGTAAAAGACAAAAAAAAAACATTCAAACCTTTTTGCCCTTTGCTGTTAAGCTTCAGTTCTACCGCAAACAGGCATTGTCCCTAACTGCTGGAATCGTAGTTTAACTTTACTCGGGTAAAAACAGATGAATCAACCTGAGTTTCGTTTTAGCCCGAACTACGTTCGCTCTGATTTCTCTGATGAGAATACGTAGGCACAAGACGCGACGTCTTGGCGAGCAACCTTCCCCCTTTTTTCCCCGTAGTTAGCCGAACTACGTTGACTCTGATTTCTCGTTCCAGACGGGAATACGTAGGCATGGAGCGCGATGCTTTGCGGAGTCATTTTCCTTTTTCTTTTCTTTTGAGCCAGCCTTGATAGGTAGATAGATAAACAACCCGTCAGATAAACAAACAAGCGTGGATCCCGTCGAGTACAACGAACGTGAGGGGTGCTAATACCTTCCCCTTGCGTAACCGACTCCCGAACCCAGAGACTTGGTTGCGATGACCTCATCTTTTCCTTTTCACTAGGTTTTTCCTAATCGTTTCCTTTCCCTCCTTTAGGATAAATAATGATAGGTGGCGACTCTTCTGTCTTTGCCGACACCTTTTTTCGCAGTAGCGACAACTAGCGACTCTGCTGGGGATCGAACCCAGAATCTCTGGTTCTCCGGTTTCCTATGCGAGTCAATCCTAGCGTTTGTTTGTTTATCTCTTTGGGTTTTGTACATACCTATTGTACTTTAGCTTTACTTTCCCGCATTTTACTTTTCAGCATTATATTATATCATTGTTGTGCTATTATGGGAGGGGTGTTCTGATGAGTGAAAAGCCAGACCCATGCTTGAGAGGAAACATAGCATTAGAGTGGAGATTAGTGGAGGACCTGTTTGCTTAGCAAACACCAGTTCCCATGAAATTCACACTCAGGTGAGGTTCTCTTTGATGATTTATCTTCTGGTCCTTAGGATTGGAATTGATTTTGGATCTGAGGATCGTCGACCTTGGGAACCGATCACTTGTGACTCAGTTAAGTGAGGCCTCTTCAGGAGGTGATGATGTCAAACCAGAAATGGTGAACGTATCATCATTTCTTGAAAGTCCATGACACTGAGAAACGCATAGGATGCCATACCCGTGTCAGTGGATTAGGTCCATACCTGTGAGCGGGACTGGGGTTATGCAGGAAACCTTGACCTTCAGACAACCTGGTTTTCTCTTGACAGTTTGAATCAGTGAAATTGGTACCAGAAGATTCTTATTATCAGAGCTGTGTTATGTTCTTGCCAAAGCAGAACTTTGGTTCTTCAGTCAACAACACAACACTCTTGATCCCTTGCTGCATCTCCGCATTTGCATTTGCATCATTATAACATGTTTGCATTTTGACATACATGTTCCTGTATTCCCAAGGATCTTAACTTCGAAACTTGCTGTTGAACATTAAATCTTTTCCTTGTGGTTTGTTAGTATAAAACGTGAATCGAAGAAGACAGGTTTCTTGGAAATACTCGCACATGACATTATTATTCCATTTGCATAACAGGTGTTCGTGGCTGGGATTTATTGTCCTGATCCGGGTTTTCTTCAGAATTTTAGATATCAAGAAGCTAGACATGGAACAGGTTCAAGCAGAGCTGAGTGAGATTCGAGGCCAGATGGGGCAGTTCATGAGGGACATGCAGATGCTCAGAGAGGAGAACCAGCGGTTGAAGACTCAGATGAGCTTGATCATGGAGGTAATAAGAGGCGTACTCCGAAAAGAGAGTCATCAAACGCCCGAAGCTGCAGCCAAGATGCTTGCTCCACTTGTGTCTATGGAACCTATACCAAGGAATGATAGGCCTCCGAGACCCCCTGCACGGCCTGAGGCTCAAGACTTTTCCCGTTAGCAGCTACCTCATGTTCCTCAAGGCAATCCCAGGATTAGGAAATACAGGCAAAAGACGAGACCCTGCAACAGAACCTTCGATAAGGTTCCTATGGATTATGCTCAGTTGGTGCAACTCTTAATCTAATTTCAGTTGGTTGAACCTCGGATTTGGCTCCGTTGACTGGCATACCACCACCAAGATATAATGTAGATGCCCGTTGCGACTTCCATGCTGGATCACCGGGGCACAACGTCACGAACTATAAATCTTTTAAGCATAAGGTTCAAGACTTAATTGATTCTAAAGCAATTGAATTTGTGCCGGGAAGCATGAAGGCGTCAGGCAAATTTGTTCTCGTTCCCTCACCTGAAGCTGAGAAAGATCAGGAGTATATCCTGCAATATTTGGTGTCAGAATCCCCTTGCCCGCAACAAGTGCCTGTTCCTGGGCCAAATTTGAGAATGACAGTGCCTGAGCCTAAGGATTGTCTTGATCAATACCAGCAGTTTCATGCTCCTCAACTGCAAGACTATCAGCGCCAGATTCAACATAAGCCTCACAACAATCTAAAAAGAAGGAAGGCTCCTCTTCATCCAGCGCCTATGACGTACAGTCAGCTGCTGCCGCACCTAATTTAGAACTCTTTGGTGGAGCCCAAAGCTCTCAAACCAGTGCCAGAACCTTACCCTCCCGGGTATGATCCCAATGCTCGATGTGGATATCATGGGGGATCCATGGGGCATTCGACTGAGGATTGCGAGGCTTTTCAAGCCAAAGTGCAACTGTTGATGGATAGAAGGTGCATATCCTTCCCACGAGGAAAGTTGGTCGTACATCGCTCATCTGATCGAGTCTGAAGATTCCAAGGGTCGCTCCCCTCAGCAGCAAATCAGTGTGAAAGCCCAGTTCCTGAAGGCTGGCAATTTTTGTTTTGTTCTGTTATTTCTTTGCATTCGTAGTTTCTTTCCTGTCTATATGCAATTTTCGTTTGTAAAACTTGTTGTTTTCAATTGATATTGATAAATGAAATAAATATGCATGTTTTGAATTAATCCATTCGTGTTCACACTATTGCTTTCTTGTATTTCAAACGCTTGTTTAAGTGGAATCCGGGGAGGATGACGTAATCAAAAGAAATGAGCTTCTGAATGTATGCTTTTGAATAAAAACCTGTTGATGATGTACATACATTGTTTCAAATTCCTAAACACCGGAGATATAAGGAAGATAATCCCTTGTTAACCCCTTTGAGCTTAGTTGTAGGAGTTTCTTTCTGAAAATGAAAACCCTCAATCTTAACTCGGGGCAGGGTAGGTGTCAATTAATTTGACCAAGCATTCAAATTACCACAGGAGTGTTCCCGTTCGAGGATAAATCACACCTATATAGGTCGTACCTAAAAAACCATGATGGTTAAACTTGGTCGATCAGGAGTGAAACAATCACAATCTCTTTTCAAACAAGTCAGACGAGTCGGGGTCACGCGATTTGTTCAAAAAAAAAGAGAAAGAAAGAAAAAGAATCAAAAGAAAAGCCCGCTAAGTCGAATCTTGAAAACAAGCGACTTAGGCAAAAATTAAGGGCATCCCGCTGGACTTCAAAATCGAAGAAACTCAAAAAAGTCAGTCTAGGAAAAAGTTAGAGAATAACAAAAAATGAAAAGCGAAAAGGATCACGAAAGAAAAATCCTCAAACAGGAACGAAATCATGTGACCCCAGGCACCGAAAGAAGAAAAACGAGTAACTATCACTTCGAAAAACTGTGGTTTCTTGAACTGCCACTCAACCTTTGAAAGGTGAGTGCTAAGGTCGAATTAGCTGAACGTAGGATTGGAGAACATCAAGGAGAATGGGTGGGTTAAAATGAATTTTGAGCCTTATATCTTTCCTTGTTAACCGTGAACCTGACCACGTTATAACCTGAAAAAGTCCTAATTGAAACAGGTTTATTTTGAAAGCATACTTCGGTCAAGATCGCATCGAAACTGACTCCTAGAAAGGATTCCTCTTAAAGCATTGTATTAATGTTGACAGGTTGATGATTGATTCATATACTTTATGTCACAAAATTTTATTCCTAGTGAACATAATTGGATTTTCAAAACTGTCATATATATTGCATTTAATATGTCTTTTATGCATAACAATTTGTTTTACTAGCGAGTAAGCGCTTGACAGCGGGAAAGTTTCCATAATGGAAGTTTGATCATGATAAGATGCAGAATGCCTGAAGAGTCCGATGAACCGGGGCAAGCTATGTCAAATGATCACAACATGGGAGTCAGCCATCCAAAAGTCAATTGATCCGGGGCAATCAGGTCGAGATTTGGTGAATCTCTCACAGCCAAGGGTACTACTCCCCACAAGTCAGTCAACCGAAGGCAAAACTATTACAAGACTGGGGCAGATGACCCTAGGGGCAGGAAAGCCAGTCTCCACCAGGGGGCAATTAATGCAGAGCACCTCTGTGAGGATCAAAGCACGGAGGTCGTTCATGTCAAACCATCAACATACAAAGATTTCAGAGTTTCTTTCGAGGAATATGTTACGGAGATCCCACAGGCTGGGGCAAGATCAAAGATGAAGGAAGTGTTCCTCTCCATATCTGCAGAGTTTATCAAAAGTTGGTACGTATTCTGGGGCAAGCCATCTCGATTTCATTTCATGGCATGTTTTTCTAAGCAGGAGTAAAGTCTCTCCAAGCAGGAGTAAAGTCTCCCCAAGCAGAGATAGGTTCTCCCCAAAGCAGAGTTACTTGTTCAAGTTTTCTCTCTTCCCAACAGCATATTCTTGTGATTCATCAAGATAGATGTTATCAACTTCGGTTGATCCGGCCTTCTGGTTCGATGCTCACTTTTATTTAGCGAATGCATGCACGTTAGCAGATAGATGTTATCGACTTCGGTTCATCCGACCTTCTGGTTCGATGCTCTCTTTTATTTAGCGGATGCCTGCACGTTAGCAGATAGATGTTATCAACTTCGGTTGATCCGACCTTCTGGTTCGATGCTCGCTTTTATTTAGCGGATGTCTACGCATTAGCAGATAGATGTTGTCAACTTTGATTGATCTGACCTTCTGGTTCGATGCTCTCTTTTATTTAGCGGATGCATGCGTGTTAGCAGATAGATGTTATCAACTTCGGATGATCCGACCTTCTGGTTCGATGCTCGCTTTTATTTAGCGGATGCCTACACGTTAGCAGATAGATGTTATCAACTTCGGTTGATCCGACCTTCTGGTTCGATGCTCGCTTTTATTTAGCGGATGCCTACGCGTTAGCAGATAGATGTTGTCAACTTCGGTTGGTCCGACCTTCTGGTTCGATGCTCGCTTTTATTTAGCGGATGCCTGCGCGTTAGAAGATAGATGTTGTCAACTTCGGTTGATCCGACCTTCTGGTTTGATGCTCGCTTTTATTTAGCGGATGCCTGCGCGTTAGCAGATAGATGTTGTCAACTTCGGTTGATCCGACCTTCTGGTTCGATGTTCGCTTTTATTTAGCGAGGGTTTGACTGTGAAGTTAGACGCATGTATCCCATGGTTGGTCTGGCGGTGAGGTCAGACGGGATGTTCATTGCTCATTATATCCAATGGTTGTTTGGCGGCAACGTCAGAAAGTCTTCAACTTTGGTAGTCTGACGGTGAGGTTAGATGTATGCTTGGCGGTGATGTCAGGTGGTTATTGATATGATGGACATCTGGCGGCGATATCAGATGTTTACCGATTGTGTTATTCTAGCGGTGATGTCAGGCGGTTATTAGCAATGTGGAGTTCTGGCGGCGATGGCAGACACTTCTCAGTTTTATGGTTCTAGCGGTGAGGTTGAACGTTCATCAGTATTGAAGGAGTTCTGACAGTGATGTCAGAGAAATTATCAGATTTGTGTTTATCTGATGGTGACGTTAGACATACCAGCTTTATGTTTGCCTGACAGTGATGTCAGACGTTTATCCCGTTCATGGGAGGCTGACAGGAGGTCAGACGTTCATCAATGTTGCAGAGTCTGGCGGTGATGTCAGAAGTTTATCTGTTCGATTGGTTATTTGACGCTGATGTCAAGAGCTTATCATTTATGGCTTCTGGCGGTGAGGCCAGTTGTTTCTCAGATCTCTGTTGGTCTGGCGATGATGCTAGACGTTTCTAAATTTTCTAACGACGAGGTTAGAGTGTTATCAGGGCCTGACGGTGATGTCAATTGGTTATCAAAAGATATGAAGGGTCCGACGATGATGTTGGTGTCTATCCAATTCAGCTGATGTGTTTATGGATACTTGACGGTGATGTCAAAATTTTGCTAAAGGTTGTGATTCTCCATTTTATATAACGATGATGTCAAGAGATGATCAGAGAAGATTGCTCGGCGCCGATGTCAGAGATTTATCAGCTTCATGCTTTACTTGGCGGTGATGTCAGTAGTTGGTTACCAACTTCAGGGGCGACCGGTGGCGAGATCAGGTATGTTATCCCCAGCAGAGGATTGACAGTGATGTCAGAGGATTTCCTCCAATTGATTAGTGAATCTTGACAGTGAGGTCAGGTGTGTATCAAATATGTGATTTTTCGACAACGAAGTCAGATGCTCAATCTTGACGGTGAGGTCAGGCGTTTCTGGGTGGTATGATTATCCAGCGGTGATGTTGGAATGTTATCGACGAGAATATGACGGTGAAGTCAAATGTTTCTTGTGTTTATCCAGCGGTGATGTTGGAATTATACTGACGATTATTGGTAAGGTTTTCTGGTGATGACAATGGAATATTAGCAATAGAGTCATGGCGGTGACGTCAAATGTTTACCTAGATTGTGGTTCTCCACTTGTTTGGAGGTGATGCCAGTAGTGTTGAACAACTGTATGGAGGCCTGACGGTAAGGTCACAAACGGTGTCCCCAACAGGTGGTTGACGGTGAGGTCAGCTTTTTCCCTTCGACTTGAGGTCGATGCTTGACGGTGATGTCAGATGGGTACTCTCGACTTGAGGTCAATACTTGACGGTGATGTCAGATGGATCCTTTCGACGTGAGGTCAATACTTGACGGAGTTACTTGATAGTTCTCCAGAATCCCCAACGGAGATGTGTCATCCTGTCGCACCTCGAAAAATCACATTCGAAAATACGACCCTCGCGCGAAAGGCGCAGAAAATGCGGTTCGACAGAGTCGCCACCGAACTTTATTTTTCCCGAAATAAACGGGAGAGGAAAATATCGAGAAAACCTCTTAAAACGAAAGGATAGGAACAGGGCTGTCGCAACCAAGTTCCGGGTTCGGGAGTCGGTTACGTGAGGGGAAGGTATTAGCACCCCTCACGTCCGTCGTACTCGACGGGAACCTCTTAAGGTAAATGTGGGGAGTGTTGTTTAAGTTTACTTGTTTTCTTCTCGTTGATAAAGGTAGAATTGGTAGGGTAAAAGGTTAAAGACGCTAAGGAGAGATGGGTGATTAGAAGATAGGGTGCTCGCCAAGGATTGGGGCCCTTGTGCCTACGTATGCTCATTCAGACAAGAATGAGAAATCAGAGCGTCGTAGTTCGACTACGGGAAAGGATGAGGGGAAACGGAAGATGGATAGAAGTGTGCTCGCCAAGATTATCGCAATCTTGTGCCTACGTATCTTGTATTCAAGAATGAATAAAGAATCAGAGCGTCCGTAGTTCGTGGAAACGACCACGAAAATATGAGGTTTGAAATGGGTTGAAGTTGAGTTGGGAGACGAAAGAGTGACTGACAAACAACCTAAGGGCGTGCCTCAAGAGCTTGTCACTCAAGAATTCAGGGAATGCGAGATCCCAAGAACTCAGTTCTTTCAGAAATTGAGTTGAATAAGTTGAAGATAAGAGTTGGATGTTTTGAAATCGAAAGAATGAACTAATAACAACTCGGGGGCGAGCCCAAGAGTTACTCATTCGAATATTCAAAGAATGCTAGATTCTAAGAATATCCCTCTTTCGTAAGTTTAAAAACGTTTGTGAAAAGATCGAATCGAAAAATGGCATGCGAGGCCAAAGGAAGTTGGTTTGAAAATGGCTCGACGACGTGTCGAGGATTTGATCGAAGATGGGACCGACTTGACGACGTGTCAAGGGTTAAGGTTGTGAGAAACGATATTAGTCCCTGAGGGTGCTCCTAATATCGAGACCACGAGGAATTGTGAAAGAAATGGGTTGCGAATGCGGACGAGCAATCGACTCAGGAGAATATAGAGAACGGTTGAGTTTGAAAAAAGTCGAAAGGTTGAGTGAATAACAACCCAAAGGGCGTGCCTCGAGAGCTATTCACTCGAAAATTCAAGGAATGCTAGACTCCAAGAACCTCCTTCTTTCGAAGTGTGAATCGAAAAAGATGTTTGAAAAAGATTTGAAGTGAAATGAGGTATGAAAATAAATTGAGGTACGAGATGTGAGGACGTGAGATTGGATTTGAAAATGAGAGAAATTACAATTATTTGATAAATGAGACGTAGGCCTCACAACCAATTAATTGGGGTATTATCGAAATGCTGGATCTCGACGACACCTTTTTCATTTGGAGAATGTTTGAATGAACGACAAAAAATATCACACAGAATGCTAGATTCCTATAATATTTCTTTGTCCAAAATAATGTATTTAAAACGAAAAGTCGAATGTCACTACCCAAGACGTACGTCCCAATAGTGATTATTCAAGAACTTAAAAGATGCTAGACCTTAAAAGTTCCTTTTTGTGATTTAGTTAGAAAAATAATTTTATGCGTTGAAAAAAAAAATATATTGAAATAGGATAGAAAAATAAAAAATGGGTTGTATGTTAAAAAGAAATTGAATTTAGTGTTAGAAAAAAAATAATTAAACAAATTTTGGAAATGAGCTTAAAAAAAAAAGTCTATGGTTTGATTTATAAAATAAATAACTTGAAACTACTTATAAAAATAAAAAAAGAAATGGCCTTGATTTATTTTATTTTTATTTAAAGTATACATATAAATATGGAGTTTAATAAATATTCTTAAAAATAAATTAGAATCAATTTCCAATAGATGATACTAATGATAAAAAAAACTGGTAAATGAATAATGATGAAAAGAAATGAATACATAATGCCCAAAATTGAACTTGAACGGGAAGTAGCGACTTCACTTGTGGGATTTGTCCCAGATGTACAAGCTTGGCCATAAATATAACGTATCTTGATTCAATGTAATGCTGCAAGATCAATAACCAATCCCAAAAGAAAAACCAAAACCAAAAAGGTAAAACATAGCAGACCCAGCTCCTGCACTTAATTACACATAATGATAGCACAGCAGAACATATTATTACAAATTAAAGTTATTCTAAACCTTACTCATTACAGTGGCTCAAACATCTCAAATTCAGGTTAATTACTCACCAGTATTTCTTACAAACAATGAATCCAGACGCTTATTAAAACAAAATGTTTCATAAAACAACTCCTAAGAAACGTAAATCCACAAATCAACTTTATATTAACAGCAGAGTGTTTTTTTCAGAAAAAGAATATGAATTAGATTCTAAACAAAATAAGACACAAATAACAAGCAATCTGAATCAAAATTAACAAAGCCCAACAAAAAAATCGTCATATCGAAATGTTACCGAGACGCCAAATGCCCTGCTGTTGGAACCATGGCTGAGAAATCCACGCTTGCGTTGCTGTTGTGCTTCGGAAACAGAAACTGACAACGCTGAAAGTTGTTGCAGAGTTGGATGCTTCTTGATGTCGGCATCGTGAACTTAACAAAATTGTCTCGAAGCTGTTGAATTTCTCTATTGTATTGTGTCGTGGAAGGCGTCAATATCGATGCTTGCACATTTCTTGCAGCATCCTGTTAAGTTGAATCTGCACCAGAATCTACAACAGACAATGGTCCATAGAGAAAACAAATTCGTGAGTTTAACACCAGCAAAAACAGATTTGAGGAATCGGGCTCGATTAAGGAAACTGCGTTGTTATTGCCACGAGTTGATGGAGCTAGTTGTGAGTGAGTGTCTCCCTGTTCGGATTTCTGATACGATTTGAGACACCATGTTGTTTCAAGAACCAACCCGCATCACCTGGACAATTAACAACAACCTCACGGTGATTTCGCACCGATGGTCAGCAACAAAAGTCAATATTTAAAATCATTTTTTCAACACAGGACTCTCATTTGTGACCATTGCTGAATGAGTACAAAAGTGGAACAAAGTGCTAATTTAGAGGTGAAGAATCAACAGGAAAGGAAATACGATTATGAACACACTGGGTTGTTCGCTCGAGGCCTGTTGTCGTTAAGTCGGAGCCTCGCGAAGACTGAAACCGTCATGTTACGCTTGCGAACCACTATTGTACCGAAAACGCAAGCGTAAGCTGTTATGTGAATCAAATGCGTAATCAAGCTGGGCTTGTTATTGGTTTGTGTCTCGGATAATCGAAACAGGGTGTATGTGCAAGCTGCTGCGCGACAGTTTCCTTTGAGCTGCAGCTGTTGTCATCTCTATTAGAGTCGGCATTTGGCTACGCACTGAAACACCCTTAATCTGTACAGAACAAAACAAACAATATATTTGGCAATTAGTACTTGCAAATGGAAAAAATGATATACTCGAACTGAAGACGCGAGGAGCTATTGCTGCATTGCATAGTTGCGATGAAAAAGTTATATTTGTAGGAAATCCATCAGTATGTTCTGAATTGCGCGAAGCAAATATGTTGCGGCTGCAATGTGTTGTCTAATGTAGGCCTGAGCTGCGCAAGCCTTTAGTGCCACGTTATGCTGTCGTTGGAGATATCGTGACCGTACACTCAAGTCGCAATAAGCTGCAAAATATTGGATCTCTCATTGCTCGGAAGTACTGCTGCGGACCAAAGCCTGTGCTTTTTCAATCTGCATTCAAAGTCGACTTATACAACATCATCCAGATTAACCTGACACAGACCAGAAGAAAACCAACTGCACAATAACAAGACAACACACACCGAACATGAAAGTACAACGAAATCTGAACCAAAATCAAATGAGAAATGAATCATAAACGAAAGAAACGGTAGATCAGAGATTACCGACACCAACTTATACGAGATAAGTATACGCAACCATGAGTACGCGTTAGAGTAATTTGTATCGGTCGCCATGTTAGTTGATGTTGTTGAACATTGTCTGTGCGAGATTGTGGCGACTGTATTGGTTCCAAACCCTGAGTTTCAACTTTAGAAACCTGCACATGACAGACAATAAACCGAGCAAACACAGAACCCAAATCTTACAAATTCGAAATGGCCAAAATGGTGGTCCATAACCCAGCGCTTTTTGTCAGTATCAGTGTTAAAGACACAATAACAAACACATAAAGCAACAGATCCTCCATCCATTGTGATAGACTCGACTCATTAAACTGCAGCTAAAGATCCTGCAACAATCTCAAAACATCAGTTCGGTAAACTTTTTTCGTAAAGGATTATCACATCCGAATTTGGGAGCATAAAACAGATGCCTGTGAAACAGAATTACTGAATTGATTATTAACGATTTGCGTTGGGGGGATGTTGATGAAAACCGCTCCTGATATGTGCATTCACCCTCCAGGTGAATCAACCACCAATATTTAAACAACAAATGAAACTAACATTCAAGCAAAAAGTAGCATTAGAATATGAGCAGAAACAAACTCAACAGATAAGCCGATATTTACACTTAAATCAAACTTCATGGATGAAATTGATAAAACAATGGCAATGCTCATGATGACAACAATACAGCAAAACCTTTATCAAAACCAACTGGAATTATTTTTGGAACAAACGAAATGCAAATCCTTTAACCTTTATCTCACGAAACCGAGCTGAGAGGCTATTGCAGTAGACCTTACCGCCAAAGTCGTCGATGATTCCATTAAATGGCATGTGCGTCTTCGAGCATAAATCTCTGGATTTTGAAATGATGAGTTACCGCATCTGCATCTCTTTCTGCCAAGTTGAAGCTTTTACCATCATCTCTAAAGTGTGAGAGCAACTCGAATTAACACCACCGGGGTCGGATAGCCGTTGCGATAGAGAGAGCCGGAAGATCGTGGCTGAGATGATGAAGAATCGGAGTGAAAGAAGGGTGAAGGTCCGGCGGAAGGAAGAGAGAGGAGATAGGGTTTCACTTAGGAGAGAGGATGGAGGGCGGCGCCGTCCGATTCGTAAGAATTGAAACCGTTAGGGTTTCTCTGGGGATTGTGAACAGTGAATTAGGGTTCTCTCTTGGGCGGCCCTTTTTTTCTAGGTCTAATGAACAGTAAATGCCCTTCTTTCTTAGGGTTTCCAATAAGATTGTCCTCCCTTTTAAGGACCCCCTCCTCAGCAAACCTAACGGGCTCCCCACAAATGGGCCTGCTCCATCCCAGTTCCCTATTTTTTACAATTTTCTTACAATCTGCTCCCAAAATTAAAACAATAGTAATGATAAAACAAATTATTAATAATTTAACCTAATAATTACAAATAAAACAAATTAATATTAACAAACAAATAAATATTAACAGTTTATAAAAACAAACTAAAGGATAAGACAACATTAATTATTTAAAAAAAACTATTAGTAGTAACATTTTTTATTATATAAAAAAAGCTTAGGAAACTAAAAGAAAGTTTAATATTCACAAAAAAACCTTAGGCCACATGTCGCGCCCTAATTGGTCATAAAGATAAATTTTAAAAAACGCCCAATTTCGGGTGGACACGTGTCTAAATGGCACGAAACAATAATAAAAAAAAATAAAAAAAAGAGCGAAAATATTTACAAAAATGGTAGGACAAATTTAGGGTATGACAGATGCCCCTATCTAATCGACTTAAACATAGGAAAATGAACTGCATTAGCGTTCATATTCCTGAGGTAGAAGTCAATTAGATATGAAGAAGACCCTGAATTTGTCTGAAAGAAAAAGAGATGCTTGAGAATTGAAAATGCTGGATGATGTAAACCTCTGAGTAAGCTGGCACAAGTCGTCATCACCAAAAGGATGATGGGACAAAACACACACAGCTACTGCCATCAAAAGGGTGGCAGAGCAAAACACATTCGCAAAATCTGACATTAATGACTATGACAGACCCCTCATCAAAAGGATGACGGAGCGAAGCTCAAACACTATCGCACAATCTATCATCAATGACCATGATGGACCCCCCACCAAAAGGATGACGGAGCGAAAACACAAAACAAATCGCATAATCTATCATTAATGACCATGATAGACCCCCCACCAAAAGGATGACGGAGCGAGACAAGCAAAATTCGCACAATCTATCACTAATGACCATGATAGACCCCCCACCAAAAGGATGACGGAGCGAGACAAGCGAAATGATCGCACAATCTGACATCGACGAAATGTCAGACCTACCACCAAAAGGATGGTAGAGCGAAAACACAAAAGAAAGCATCGCACAATCTGATATCGACGAAATACCAGACCTACCACCAAAAGGATGGTAGAGCGAAACACAAAACAAATCGCACAATCTATCACTAATGACCATGATAGACCCCCCACCAAAAGGATGACGGAGCGAAACACAAAACAAATCGCACAATCTATCATTAATGACCATGATAGACCCCCCACCAAAAGGATGACGGAGCGAAACACAAAACAAATCGCACAATCTATCATTAATGACCATGATAGACCCCCCACCAAAAGGATGACGGAGCGAAACACAAAACAAATCGCACAATCTATCACTAATGACCATGATAGACCCCCCACCAAAAGGATGACGGAGCGAAACACAAAGCAAATCGCACAATCTGACACCGATGAAGTACCAGACCTACCACCAAAAGGATGGTAGAGCGAAAACGCAAATAAAATATCGCGCAATCTGATACCGACGAAGTACCAGACCTACCACCAAAAGGATGGTAGAGCGAAAACGTAAAAGAAACAACGCACAATCTGATATCGACGAAATACCAGACCTACCACCAAAAGGATGGTAGAGCGAAAACACAAATAAAATATCGCGCAATCTGATACCGACGAAGTACCAGACCTACCACCAAAAGGATGGTAGAGCGAAAACACAACACTCAGGTTGCTATCATCAAAAGGATGATAAGACAACACAGATTTGAAGTTTACCAACACCAAAAGGATGCGGGCTAGGTTGAACTGACGAAGTTCGACTATCACCAAAAGGATGATAGTAAGGCAATTGACAACGGTCACGCTTGCTGGGTACAACTCATTGGGGAACCCCTGAGAAGAAGATTGAATCTAAAATGAGTCGACGGGGTACGCCCACCGTCTTTGCTTGGAGATCATAATTTGCTGAAATGATTTCATGGTTACGCCCATGAATTCTGAAGAGGATGCCCCTGACTGGGCCGAATTTGTCTTGCTGTCTTGTCTTGCTCAATAAAAGGTTGAACAACTTCATGAGGAACACTCATGGTTTTGCTGAAGATGCCCCTGCTCGGGCTGGATCTTGCTTTGAACTTCTTGAATTTGCCCAACAAAATGGTTGAACAACTTCGTGGGGAACGCCCACGGTCTTGGATGGTATGCCCCTGGTTGGGCTGAATGTTGATTTGCATATTTGATCAACCACGAGGTTGAAATTCGTCACGGGAGACGCCCATGGTATTGAAGAAGATGCCCCTGACTGGGCTGAATCTTGCTTTGAATGACTTCGAATCTTATGGGAGAAACCCACAATTGCAGAAGATTGCCCCTGACTGGGTTGATGACTGCTTTGAAGCTTTTGAAAATCGTGGGGTAAACCCACCATCTTGCGGAAGATGCCCCCTGACTGGGCGATTGATGGTCTTGGAAATCTTCGAGATTGATCCTGGACCTTGACTTGCATATACGAATGCTGGATGATAAATGATATTCCATATGAGTGGACGTGCAAATGCAAATGCTGACGAGCGGAGATGCAAGAGCTTGGGGAAGTATGGTATGATTGGAGTATGCATATGATGCAAGATATTTATGAGATCGAAAGCGATGCGTATGATGCATATGATGCAGACGGGTAATTGGAAACGCAAGGTGGAGATGCCAGCATGGTGGACTTTTGGTAGTTGCCAATGCAGATTGGACTTCGGGTGGTGTGAGGGATTGACTTCCTCGACACACAGTTTGTTGAAGACGCCATGGTTGAAGCAGAAGACGATGCTCTAGATGCCAAGTCTGGGTACTTGGTGATTGAATTTTCTTCAGAGAAGGTTGCAACTCTGTTTGATGATCAGGACGACCTGGTCTTGCCCCAGTCTAAATACGGTAATGATACGCCCCTGCTCGAGCTGTTTGAATGATTTGCTCTAGCCTGTGGGTTTTGAAATAATCTTGCTTCGTGTACGCCACTGAAAGTCAAGTTTCTCCTCGATTGCCCCTTGCTGGAGTGTCTTTGAGTACCTAGCACTGATTTGCAATTGAAATTGTACATTCATAAATGGTAATATTAATGCAAAGTTCGATGCAAGATTTGAAAAAGTATCATTTTATTGAAGTGTCGTGATAGTGAGACGAATGGACTGCTAGCCCAGACGTCGTGCCAATTTGATTGGTGTGAAAGATATAGCAAGCAGAATAACACCAATATTGATGATTAGAAATCATGTGAGGAGTCAGGTTACGCAACCTTGCGAAAGTATGCTTTCAGAATAATCCTCATCTCAATTAGGTCTTTCAAGGGTTGCAACGTGGTCTGGTTCACGGTTATGAAACAAAGGATATTAGGCTCAAAATATGATTTATACCCACCCCTTCTTCGTAATGATCTCCAGTCCTACGCTCAGTTAATCCTACACTTGTCTTGACGGTATAAACTTGATGGTTCAAGGTTTGCTCGACGCGGCAGTCACCTTATTTTGGTTTTTTGATGGATGCCAGTGTCCCTTTTGACTTGGGTGGCCACTGAATCTTATTTTATTTTTTGTTGAGGGTTTCGGGGTCCTCTTTTGCTTTGTTTTTGATCCCTAACTTTTGCATGGATTGACTTTGTTTGTCAGATCCATCGGGATTGCCTTGATTTTGCCTAAGTCCCCTCTAAGGTGTCTGACTTAGCTGGCTTTTGATTTTTTGATTTTGATGTGACTGCCATAGCATGGGTCATTGATGAACAATCGTCTTCTGGATTTTGCTTCGTTGATTCGAGTGCGGGATTGGATTAACTGAACACTACCCTGCCCCAGGTTGAGTGTAAAGGTTTGAATATCCGAAGGAAACTGCTACTTCTAGGCTCGAAGTGGTTTACTAGGGATTAACTCCTTATAACTCCGGTGTTTGGGGAATTGAAACAATGCCTGTACATCATTGACGAGATTCGGTCTGAAAGCATACGATTTGCAATTATGGGTATCTTGTTTTCATCATCCTCCCTCAAATCATGCTAAACAACAGTGAATAGAGTGGAGTGAATAAATGTGTCGGTGATAAGTGAAAATGAGTGAATACGACATAACTAATTCAAAACATGCATAAACGATACATTAATGAAAACCAGATACGAATGGCAATTGTTCAAAGCATACAATACTTAAATAAGCAAAGACAAAACATAAGAAACTGCGAATAATGAAATGGCAACATGACTGCCTTCTTCGGGGAATGAACTTGACTGGAAGTGATTGTTGGCACTAGTTGACTGGTGGCATTGGATTGTTGATGATATTTGGAGACTTCCCATTGAAGTTGATAGCATCCCGGTCGATCATGTCTTGAATTATGTGCTTGAAAGCCCTGCAGTCCTCAATGGTGTGACCTGGAGCGCCCTTATGAAACTCACAATGAGCATTTGCATCGTAATCGGCAGGAATGATAGTTGGAGGAGCTAAATCTCTCGGAACAATAGCTTTCTTCTCCATCAACTGAGCAAAGATTTTGGCATATGGCATTGGTAGACGATCAAAGACTCTATCTGGCCTCCATGTTCTCTGCGGGCGCTGTGGGCGAGTACCCTGTCGTTGCTGAGTAGCTTGCATCTGCTGTTGCTGAGGAGGATACTGATATCCTTGCTGGTTGTAGGCTTGTTGCTGAGGAGCTTGTTGCCGTGGCATCTGAGCTTGCGCTGCATGAACAGCTGGCTGATAAGGCATTGGAGCGTATTGCGCAGCAGCGACATATGGATACTGATAGTAGGGAACTTGATAAGGCATAGGAGGAGCTTGTTGAGAAGCTTGCCCTTTCTGCACAAAGATGGCATTTGTTTCGCCCTCCTTCTTCTTGTATCCATTAAAAGGCCTCTTGGTATTAGCCTGGCTGTTAGAACCTCCTGGGATCTTCCCACTCTTCAGCCCTTCTTCAATTCTCTCACCGACGATCACCAAGTCAGAAAATCCAGCGGAGACACTACCGATCAGCTTTTCGTAGTACTGGCCTTGCAAGGTACCCATGAAGATGTCAATCAATTCACGGTCAACAAGAGGTGGATGCACCCTTGCAGCTAGCTCTCTCCATCGTTGCGCGTACTCCTTGAAGGATTCGTTGTCCTTCTGAGTCATACTCTGAAGCTGAGTACGATTAGGAGCAAGGTCAGTGTTGTATTTGTACTGCTTGACAAATGCATCGGCTAGCTCGGCCCAGGTGCGCACACTATTACGCTCCAGCTGCATATACCATTCGAGTGATGCCCCAGACAAGCTGTCCTGGAAGCAATGGATCATGAGCTTCTCGTCTCTAGCATAGGCAGCCATCTTGCGACAATACATCTTCAGATGAATGTTTGGGCAACTGAGACCTTTGTACTTCGAAAATTCGGGCACCTTGAACTTGGGAGGAATGACAACATCAGGCACCAAGCATAACTCCAAAGCACTGAAAGAATTTGAATTGTGCCCCTCCATGGCTCGGAGTTTCTCGGCTAGATCTCGGCACATCTTCATGGCTTCTGAATCCTGAGCAGCAACAGGACTGGCGATGGGAATAGCAGCATGATAGTTCTGAACATCGTCATACTGATCCATCAGAGTATCTTCGACATGAGGAACCGGGATTTGCACAGCAGCAGGCTGGGCGTGCGGGATAACTCCAACGGTAACTCCAGGCGCTGGGATTGGCTGAGAAGTATTTCCTTCGACTGCGTTGTTGAAGTTCAGCGGCATCCCATAAGAACTTGGAATTTGAACCAAAGGGATGGCAGTAGACCCTTGTCCATTGTGGTTGACGACAGCGGCGGCTTCACGCTGTTCTTCCTCTCTCCTGGCTGTGAGGATGGCTTCGAGGATCTGGTCGATTTTTCCTTTCATGGAATCCAACTCTTCCCTGAAGGCGACTTGCTCCTGTTGAATCTGCTCCATCACTCGTCTGGTATTGGCTCTAGTTGCGTACTGGTGTCGAGGAATCAGCTTGATTTACTGGAGAAGAAGGAGCGGAGACATAAGATTCTGTTGGAGGACTGGAAATGCAAAATGCACAACATATGAAATGCAATGCAAATGATATGCAGGATGCAATGCAAGATACAAGATCCAGGATCACAATCAAACAACTCCTGAAGCTGGTAACTGTAACAGATAAGTAACCACAATTCTTGCTCAAAGAAAAATGACAGGTACAACCTATACGGGAAGGTCTAAACATTCTACCCATAGACCCTCTCACGGGATGGTTTCTATGTTTGGTTCCCAGGATCACGGACACTAGTCGTATTAGCGTCACGCAACAGGCTGGCTGCATTACGACGATAATGACGATAAGGTCTCTCCTGAGCGGGGTCCTCGTGCTAGGCACACAAGGAGCGAGTCCTTGGAGACTAACACTACACGACCACCATTTATTGGAACTGGTGCTAAATAGGGTCCCAGAATCATGGACCCTTCATGAATCAAGTCATGCAACAGGCTAGCTGCGTTACAACAAGATCTACGAATAGGTCTCCTCTGGAGGAGCTTTCATGCTAGGCCCACAAGGAGCAAGTCCTCGGAGACTAACACTACTCGACTACCAATTCTAAACTATGTGTTCTCTCTGCTTTTACCAAAGCTCGGGCGTAGAGCTTTACTCATGATGTCATCCCAGTAACCAACAGGCGACAAAGCACAAATAAAATCTATAAGAGAACAAAAACAAAAAGAAAACAAATAAAAAACAAACACTCCTCACAAACCAAAAGATAGGCTCGACTCTCTCTTTGCACGGAGCAAAAGCGTCCCCAGCAGAGTCGCCACCTGTCGCACCTCGAAAAATCACATTCGAAAATACGACCCTCGCGCGAAAGGCGCGGAAAATGCGGTTCGACAGAGTCGCCACCGAACTTTATTTTTCCCGAAATAAACGGGAGAGGAAAATATCGAGAAAACCTCTTAAAACGAAAGGATAGGAACAGGGCTGTCGCAACCAAGTTCCGGGTTCGGGAGTCGGTTATGTGAGGGGAAGGTATTAGCACCCCTCACGTCCGTCGTACTCGACGGGAACCTCTTAAGGTAAATGTGGGGAGTGTTGTTTAGGTTTACTTGTTTTCTTCTCGTTGATAAAGGTAGAATTGGTAGGGTAAAAGGTTAAAGACGCTAAGGAGAGATGGGTGATTAGAAGATAGGGTGCTCGCCAAGGATTGGGGCCCTTGTGCCTACGTATGCTCATTCAGACAAGAATGAGAAATCAGAGCGTCGTAGTTCGACTACGGGAAAGGATGAGGGGAAACGGAAGATGGATAGAAGTGTGCTCGCCAAGATTATCGCAATCTTGTGCCTACGTATCTTGTATTCAAGAATAAATAAAGAATCAGAGCGTCCGTAGTTCGTGGAAACGACCACGAAAATATGAGGTTTGAAATGGGTTGAAGTTGAGTTGGGAGACGAAAGAGTGACTGACAAACAACCTAAGGGCGTGCCTCAAGAGCTTGTCACTCAAGAATTCAGGGAATGCGAGATCCCAAGAACTCAGTTCTTTCAGAAATTGAGTTGAATAAGTTGAAGATAAGAGTTGGATGTTTTGAAATCGAAAGAATGAACTAATAACAACTCGGGGGCGAGCCCAAGAGTTACTCATTCGAATATTCAAAGAATGCTAGATTCTAAGAATATCCCTCTTTCGTAAGTTTAAAAACGTTTGTGAAAAGATCGAATCGAAAAATGGCATGCGAGGCCAAAGGAAGTTGGTTTGAAAATGGCTCGACGACGTGTCGAGGATTTGATCGAAGATGGGACCGACTTGACGACGTGTCAAGGGTTAAGGTTGTGAGAAAAGATATTAGTCCCTGAGGGTGCTCCTAATATCGAGACCACGAGGAATTGTGAAAGAAATGGGTTGCGAATACGGACGAGCAATCGACTCAGGAGAATATAGAGAACGGTTGAGTTTGAAAAAATTCGAAAGGTTGAGTGAATAACAACCCAAAGGGCGTGCCTTGAGAGCTATTCACTCGAAAATTCAAGGAATGCTAGACTCCAAGAACCTCCTTCTTTCGAAGTGTGAATCGAAAAAGATGTTTGAAAAAGATTTGAAGTGAAATGAGGTATGAAAATAAATTGAGGTACGAGATGTGAGGACGTGAGATTGGATTTGAAAATGAGAGAAATGACAATTATTTGATAAATGAGACGTAGGCCTCACAACCAATTAATTGGGGTATTATCGAAATGCTAGATCTCGACGACACCTTTTTCATTTGGAGAATGTTTGAATGAACGACAAAAAATATCACACAGAATGCTAGATTCCTATAATATTTCTTTGTCCAAAATAATGTATTTAAAACGAAAAGTCGAATGTCACTACCCAAGACGTACGTCCCAATAGTGATTATTCAAGAACTTAAAAGATGCTAGACCTTAAAAGTTCCTTTTTGTGATTTAGTTAGAAAAATAATTTTATGCGTTGAAAAAAAAATATATTGAAATAGGATAGAAAAATAAAAAATGGGTTGTATGTTAAAAAGAAATTGAATTTAGTGTTAGAAAAAAAATAATTAAACAAATTTTGGAAATGAGCTTAAAAAAAAAAGTCTATGGTTTGATTTATAAAATAAATAACTTGAAACTACTTATAAAAATAAAAAAAGAAATGGCCTTGATTTATTTTATTTTTATTTAAAGTATACATATAAATATGGAGTTTAATAAATATTCTTAAAAATAAATTAGAATCAATTTCCAATAGATGATACTAATGATAAAAAAAACTGGTAAATGAATAATGATGAAAAGAAATGAATACATAATGCCCAAAATTGAACTTGAACGGGAAGTAGCGACTTCACTTGTGGGATTTGTCCCAGATGTACAAGCTTGGCCATAAATATAACGTATCTTGATTCAATGTAATGCTGCAAGATCAATAACCAATCCCAAAAGAAAAACCAAAACCAAAAAGGTAAAACATAGCAGACCCAGCTCCTGCACTTAATTACACATAATGATAGCACAGCAGAACATATTATTACAAATTAAAGTTATTCTAAACCTTACTCATTACAGTGGCTCAAACATCTCAAATTCAGGTTAATTACTCACCAGTATTTCTTACAAACAATGAATCCAGACGCTTATTAAAACAAAATGTTTCATAAAACAACTCCTAAGAAACGTAAATCCACAAATCAACTTTATATTAACAGCAGAGTGTTTTTTTCAGAAAAAGAATATGAATTAGATTCTAAACAAAATAAGACACAAATAACAAGCAATCTGAATCAAAATTAACAAAGCCCAACAAAAAAATCGTCATATCGAAATGTTACCGAGACGCCAAATGCCCTGCTGTTGGAACCATGGCTGAGAAACCCACGCTTGCGTTGCTGTTGTGCTTCGGAAACAGAAACTGACAACGCTGAAAGTTGTTGCAGAGTTGGATGCTTCTTGATGTCGGCATCGTGAACTTAACAAAATTGTCTCGAAGCTGTTGAATTTCTCTATTGTATTGTGTCGTGGAAGGCGTCAATATCGATGCTTGCACATTTCTTGCAGCATCCTGTTAAGTTGAATCTGCACCAGAATCTACAACAGACAATGGTCCATAGAGAAAACAAATTCGTGAGTTTAACACCAGCAAAAACAGATTTGAGGAATCGGGCTCGATTAAGGAAACTGCGTTGTTATTGCCACGAGTTGATGGAGCTAGTTGTGAGTGAGTGCCTCCCTGTTCGGATTTCTGATACGATTTGAGACACCATGTTGTTTCAAGAACCAACCCGCATCACCTGGACAATTAACAACAACCTCACGGTGATTTCGCACCGATGGTCAGCAACAAAAGTCAATATTTAAAATCATTTTTTCAACACAGGACTCTCATTTGTGACCATTGCTGAATGAGTACAAAAGTGGAACAAAGTGCTAATTTAGAGGTGAAGAATCAACAGGAAAGGAAATACGATTATGAACACACTGGGTTGTTCGCTCGAGGCCTGTTGTCGTTAAGTCGGAGCCTCGCGAAGACTGAAACCGTCATGTTACGCTTGCGAACCACTATTGTACCGAAAACGCAAGCGTAAGCTGTTATGTGAATCAAATGCGTAATCAAGCTGGGCTTGTTATTGGTTTGTGTCTCGGATAATCGAAACAGGGTGTATGTGCAAGCTGCTGCGCGACAGTTTCCTTTGAGCTGCAGCTGTTGTCATCTCTATTAGAGTCGGCATTTGGCTACGCACTGAAACACCCTTAATCTGTACAGAACAAAACAAACAATATATTTGGCAATTAGTACTTGCAAATGGAAAAAATGATATACTCGAACTGAAGACGCGAGGAGCTATTGCTGCATTGCATAGTTGCGATGAAAAAGTTATATTTGTAGGAAATCCATCAGTATGTTCTGAATTGCGCGAAGCAAATATGTTGCGGCTGCAATGTGTTGTCTAATGTAGGCCTGAGCTGCGCAAGCCTTTAGTGCCACGTTATGCTGTCGTTGGAGATATCGTGACCGTACACTCAAGTCGCAATAAGCTGCAAAATATTGGATCTCTCATTGCTCGGAAGTACTGCTGCGGACCAAAGCCTGTGCTTTTTCAATCTGCATTCAAAGTCGACTTATACAACATCATCCAGATTAACCTGACACAGACCAGAAGAAAACCAACTGCACAATAACAAGACAACACACACCGAACATGAAAGTACAACGAAATCTGAACCAAAATCAAATGAGAAATGAATCATAAACGAAAGAAACGGTAGATCAGAGATTACCGACACCAACTTATACGAGATAAGTATACGCAACCATGAGTACGCGTTAGAGTAATTTGTATCGGTCGCCATGTTAGTTGATGTTGTTGAACATTGTCTGTGCGAGATTGTGGCGACTGTATTGGTTCCAAACCCTGAGTTTCAACTTTAGAAACCTGCACATGACAGACAATAAACCGAGCAAACACAGAACCCAAATCTTACAAATTCGAAATGGCCAAAATGGTGGTCCATAACCCAGCGCTTTTTGTCAGTATCAGTGTTAAAGACACAATAACAAACACATAAAGCAACAGATCCTCCATCCATTGTGATAGACTCGACTCATTAAACTGCAGCTAAAGATCCTGCAACAATCTCAAAACATCAGTTCGGTAAACTTTTTTCGTAAAGGATTATCACATCCGAATTTGGGAGCATAAAACAGATGCCTGTGAAACAGAATTACTGAATTGATTATTAACGATTTGCGTTGGGGGGATGTTGATGAAAACCGCTCCTGATATGTGCATTCACCCTCCAGGTGAATCAACCACCAATATTTAAACAACAAATGAAACTAACATTCAAGCAAAAAGTAGCATTAGAATATGAGCAGAAACAAACTCAACAGATAAGCCGATATTTACACTTAAATCAAACTTCATGGATGAAATTGATAAAACAATGGCAATGCTCATGATGACAACAATACAGCAAAACCTTTATCAAAACCAACTGGAATTATTTTTGGAACAAACGAAATGCAAATCCTTTAACCTTTATCTCACGAAACCGAGCTGAGAGGCTATTGCAGTAGACCTTACCGCCAAAGTCGTCGATGATTCCATTAAATGGCATGTGCGTCTTCGAGCATAAATCTCTGGATTTTGAAATGATGAGTTACCGCATCTGCATCTCTTTCTGCCAAGTTGAAGCTTTTACCATCATCTCTAAAGTGTGAGAGCAACTCGAATTAACACCACCGGGGTCGGATAGCCGTTGCGATAGAGAGAGCCGGAAGATCGTGGCTGAGATGATGAAGAATCGGAGTGAAAGAAGGGTGAAGGTCCGGCGGAAGGAAGAGAGAGGAGATAGGGTTTCACTTAGGAGAGAGGATGGAGGGCGGCGCCGTCCGATTCGTAAGAATTGAAACCGTTAGGGTTTCTCTGGGGATTGTGAACAGTGAATTAGGGTTCTCTCTTGGGCGGCCCTTTTTTTCTAGGTCTAATGAACAGTAAATGCCCTTCTTTCTTAGGGTTTCCAATAAGATTGTCCTCCCTTTTAAGGACCCCCTCCTCAGCAAACCTAACGGGCTCCCCACAAATGGGCCTGCTCCATCCCAGTTCCCTATTTTTTACAATTTTCTTACAATCTGCTCCCAAAATTAAAACAATAGTAATGATAAAACAAATTATTAATAATTTAACCTAATAATTACAAATAAAACAAATTAATATTAACAAACAAATAAATATTAACAGTTTATAAAAACAAACTAAAGGATAAGACAACATTAATTATTTAAAAAAAACTATTAGTAGTAACATTTTTTATTATATAAAAAAAGCTTAGGAAACTAAAAGAAAGTTTAATATTCACAAAAAAACCTTAGGCCACATGTCGCGCCCTAATTGGTCATAAAGATAAATTTTAAAAAACGCCCAATTTCGGGTGGACACGTGTCTAAATGGCACGAAACAATAATAAAAAAAAATAAAAAAAAGAGCGAAAATATTTACAAAAATGGTAGGACAAATTTAGGGTATGACACATCCCCAGCAGGTTTCAAACAGAGAGGTTGAAACTTCCCTTGTAGACTTGATGATGAAGTCCGGCAGCAGTTCCAAACTCCCCCTGACTTACTGATGAAGTCCGACTGTGATGTCGAGGAGTTCCTCTAGCTGATGCAGAGTGCCTGAAGGCAAAATTAGATATCCTTTGGTTCATGATTGACTAAGGATTCTATTTCCTGACTTACTGATAAAGTCCGACTGTGATGTCGAGGAGTTCCTCTAGCTGACGCAGAGTGCCTGAAAGCAAAATTAGATATCTTTTGGTTCATGATTGACTAAGGATTCTATTTCCTGACTTACTGATGAAGTCAGACAGTAATGTCAAATTTCCTTACCGACTTGGTGAGGAAGTCCGGAGGTGAGTTTAAAGAGGTCTGCCAGTTGATGCAGAGTGCCTGATGGCAAAATCAGTTATCTTTATCAGTCACTGATGAATCAGTGGTTTCGTCCCAATTTGATGACGAAGTTGGACAAAGGTTTGAAGTAGTAATTCACCAGCCAGTTGTCGTGCAACTGTCGTTTCAGTCTCCGGAGAGTTTTACCAATCAGAGTACCGTTTACTTGGGCGGTTGGCAAATTTCCGGGTTCTTTGGTATTCAATCGTCTTTTACATTAATTGTTTGAGAGTCATTTGCTTCTCACCCAAGCAGGTCTAAGCCGTTTTAATAGGGGCAGTTGTTGCACCCCAAAATTTGCCTAACCTTTTTCTTCACCTAGCTTGTGTTTCATGGCATTCATTTTAGCATTATCATTTGCATTGCATTGACATGTGGGCAGGGATCAAGAGGTATGACTACCAACAAGAGGAAACCAAGGTCACGAAGCTATCTAAGAGTCTTTACTCAAGTATTCAAGGGTTGATATCCTCATCAAAGAAGTCAAAGATCCCCAGAGAAGTGGCTGAAGCCAAATGTGCAGGTCTCCTAACTTGAAGGTTATGGGAAGTCATCTGATGATTTTAAATCCATAGATATGAACCTAGAGCATTTAGAGAGTCCATATGGTGTCTTGATAGTCATCATGGAGCTTGGACAAGTCATTATGCCAGGTATAAGAAGTTATAACCAAGATTGGTGCAATTAGGGTTTCCACTTGGTCAACCCTAAGTCAACAGGTGAATTGAAAGAGGTTGAGACCTAATTTCAAGGCCATGTGATCATGGAATGATGTGTTGAGACACTCAAAGGATGATTCCAAGACCAACTCATCAAGGATCAAGAGTGTGAGAAGTTCCTAGGCTAGGGTTTCTAAGCTTGACAGTGTAAAATCCCCTGGTTTAGTGCCTAACTTCAAGACCACATAACTCAAGATGCAAGTTTTACCTCATCTTGACATCCACATGGAACTTATAGAGCATTTTCTTACCTTTAATTTGGGTACTAGAAGTATTTGATAGGGTTTATATAACTCAAGTTATGCAGCAGACAAGTTACAAGTCATCAGATGGATGTGATTTTGGTACTTGAAAGTCAACCAACTTCCATGCCACTTTTCCCCTAGAAGGAAGCTTCTCCTTAACTTCAGGTGAACATGAATGTTCTTTCTTATCTTCTTAGCTTTCCAAAGAGTACTAGAATTCCATGATTGGATTTGTAGAACTCAAGATATGGAGCTTGCAAGGCAAGGGCATTTTGGGAAAGTAAGATTATAAGTCACTTTTGGTTATAGGTCCATTTCACCATCATACATACCTCAAATGCAAATTTGTCCAACTTGAAAGTTGCTCAAAATTAGGTTATTTTTACAAACAAGCACCAAGGATTCATTGATATGGATTATAGTGAAGATTGATTGAAGGAAATTTCACAAAAAGAACTTTAAAGGCATTAAAATAGCAAAAATTCAAATAAATACAAAATGGATGATTCCAAAGCATGTTTATGCATATTTTGATTGCAAAAGATATTCTAAGAGCATCGGCATTAATGGTTTTAAGAATTGAGGGCATTTACATGAACTTTGCTCTTGTTTCTTAAGATTGAAGTAACACATTCCATATCCATCATTGATTAAAAGTAAGGGGCTAATCTTAGCCATTCATACTCCACACATTACCAGCAAGGGATTTGAGCTATTTTGGAGAGGAATTGAAGCCATTTTTGTGCAGTTTGCAAAGCTTCAAAAGTGAAGAAAGTTGAAATTTGGATTGGGCTGTTTGGACCTCCATTGGGCCTGAAATGGATCCAAATCATTTCTATATAAGTTGTAGATCATTTTCAGATGAAGTTTGGATGGTTTTGGTGCAAGAACAGGTAAGAAGCAATTAAGAAAAGTGAGCTTGTGAGTGAAAATCGATTTCTAAGATTCAGGCCGTTTCAAGCAAATTCAAGCATCAAGAAAGCTTCATCATCAATCATAGAGCGTTTATGGTTTGATTTGAGCAAGTTTCATCATCAAATCGTGCTTCCATTGAAGCTTTTTTGCAGGTTTCTTCCTTTCCATTTTACTCTTAGATTAGGATGAAATAGAACCTATTATGCATGCTGTTAGGATCTTTGAGACTCCTAGTTGGATTTAGGTTAGAATTGGAGGCTGTTATTGAGAGTTTTGGCCATGACACAAGAATAAGATGGATTCAGTTTGAGCTATTCTTAGGTTAAAAATGAGTTTTAATCATGAATTAAGAACGTACATAACGTGAGGATTTGATTAGTGTAAAGAAATCTGGATTTGGTGATGGTTGTGAGCATGGCACAAGAACTAGATGGCTTCGGTTTGGATGATTCCTTGGTTGAAAATGAGTTTTGATGTTGGAATCTTGATCAGCATAGTGAGACCAGTCGTTTGGTACTAATTTTGTAGAGTTACGTGATGTTTGATGATAGAGGTATTGTTCCCCTCGCCGGAGAAGACGACCGGAGTCTTCTCCGGCCACCACTGCATATTCCCTCCATTTATCAGTTTGAAAGGAAGAAGATGATCCAGTGACCGTTAGATCTTGAGAGATCTTGGACTAAGTCCTTCAATCCAACGTGTGAGAATGATTTCAGCTAGGGTTTGACCATTTTAAATGACGTGGCGCAGTGATGTGCGTGAGATTAGCATACTAATTGAACCAACGCGCGTGATTAAGACCTACATTGGTCTTGTGTTGACTACGCGCATGTGATCATGTGAAAGTTTTGATGGACTTGGGCCAGTATTGCTACGCGCACCCCCGTTTGTGGCCCATAGGTTATTTTCACTTGTTTGGATTGCTATTTGCCACGCTGCTTTGGTTATTTTTCATTCTTTTTCCTATTTCTTTTATTTTGTAGCTTGTTTGTTTTTAATTGTTAAAAATAGTAAAAATGCTCATGAATTCATGCTTTTTTGACACATTGTACATTGACATGTTAGCTGATTTTTAGAACTGGTAGAATAATTTTAGGATTATTTTCCATTTTATTTTGATTTTTCTATTTTTATTGAGAATTTTATTGAGGTATCAAAACAACTTAGAAATGTCTAATTTTTCTTGATAATATTGTGCACTTATTGAATGACTTGTAGGAATTTCCCCCTGATTTTTAGATGCTTTAGACATAGGTTTGAATTAGATCTTTATAACCTTCCCAATTTGAGCTTTCCCTAGCATACCTTTAGGTTTAGCATTAGGTTAGTGCCCTTAAACTTAGAGTTTTGATCTGGAATTTTTACCATGACTTCCTAACACCTTAGGGACCTCTGGATTTTTTAGGATAGATTTCCTATTTTTTCTTGGATTTTACATGATGGTTGTTTTTAGATTGTTCCTAGTTTAGCCTTCCATTTAGCTTTGCCACTTAATGAGCTTTATTGCAAACTTTAGGTACCTAATCTCCACTTTATACCTTAGTTCGTAGGTTGATGCATCTTTAGGGTGATTCTCAAACACTTAACATGCCATTAAGCTCCCTTAGGCTGGATTTCCTTAGAGCTAAACATTGGAGGTTTTCTTTAGAAATTTTAGTTGAATGATTTCTCCTCTGTAGGTGTTTTTCTTTGCTTTTCTTGCATTCATCCCTCCACTTCTTATCCTATGATTCAAGGTTCCTTGTGGGAGCCTAGTCCTTCCTTTGGAAGGACTAAAGGCATACCATGAAGGTAAAACCTTTGAGGATACAATCTTTGATTTTGGTTGAGTGCCATGAAGGATACCTTTGGTATACTTCATGCTTCCCATCATCATTCCAATCATCTAGATTTTGGTTGAGTGCCATGGTGGATACCTTTGGTATACACCCTGCTTCCCATCATCCTTTCAAGTCTCTCTGTCCATTGATCTGAGGATCTCTCTTGTGAGAGCCTGGACTTCCCTTTGGGAAGTCTGATGTGCATTCCATAAAGAGATTGAGTCTCAGAGGACTCTTGTGTTGATACACAATGAACCTAAAACCCAAGTTGTTTACTAGGTTCCACCTTTCAATCTCTGTTCATTGATCTGAGGATCTCTCTTGTGAGAGCCTGGACTTCCCTTTGGGAAGTCTAATGTGCATTCCACAAAGAGATTGAGCCTCAGAGGACTCCTGTGTTGATACACAATGACCCAGATACCTTAGATTGACATCTAGGTTCTACCATTCTTATCTCAATCTGATGTAGCCTTGGGATGATTTCCTTGTTGCTCTTCTTGGTTGCTTCTCTCCTGATGGAGTGTTTTCTTCTTGCTTGCCTGATGGACTGCTTGATTGATTTCCTGATTGCTGTAATGCATTAGGATAGAGTTGCATGAGTAGAGACTCTTGTTTAAATGCATGATTCCATTAAAGGTCGAGACGCGCTTGTGGCGGCCGATGCCCCACACTATTTCCTCCCTTTGCTTGGTTGCTTATTTGCTTTCATACTTGCCCTTGCTTGTTTGCATTGAAAGGGTGAGGTGATCCTCCCTTGCTTGTGTGTTTATTTTTCTTCTATGTTTGTCATGTTTGCATTAGAAGTTGAGGCTTCCTCCTTCTACTTGTGCTGATGCATTGCATATCCATACATGTTCTTACTTCTTTAGCTCGATAGCTTTATTCTTTACTCATCTTCTTAATGATTTTTTCTGTTGCTGTTGCTTCCCTTTAATTGTTCCCTTAGGGCTCTCACTTCCTTTGATAAGGACAATGATGATAGACATTAGGATGAATCCATGCATGATAACAGTAGGGTAGATTCCCCTTTCAAACTTAACATAGGGCCATATTGCATGATAACAGTAGGATGCTTGATAGTTTCCCCTGTAGAGTCCTCTTCTCTTCTTATCTTTAAACAAAAATAAAACACCTAATAAAGGCAAATTTGTACCGTATGTTACGGGCCTTAAGCTACTTAGGAAGTGGTGATTGGGGGCCTCTCCTCAATTACCTAGAGTGTTTAGTATACGTCCTTAGGACGATATGCGACGCATTCGCTCCTAAGTCCTAGTCTCTAGTGCGATATGAATTAAAAACATTCATAAAAAACACTTCTTCTCGTAAAAGACAAAAAAACAAACATTCAAACCTTTTTGCGCTTTGCTGTTAAGCTTCAGTTCTACCGCAAACAGGCATTGTCCCTAACTGCTGGAATCATATTTTAACTTTACTCGGGTAAAAACAGATGAATCAACCTGAGTTTCATTTTAGCCCGAACTACGTTCGCTCTGATTTCTCTGATGAGAATACGTAGGCACAAGACGCGACGTCTTGGCGAGCAACCTTCCCCCTTTTTTCTCCGTAGTTAGCCGAACTACGTTGACTCTGATTTCTCGTTCCAGACGGAAATACGTAGGCACGGAGCGCGATGCTTTGCCGAGTCATTTTCCTTTTTCTTTTCTTTTGAGCCAGCCTTGATAGGTAGATAGATAAAAAAACGCGTCAGATAAACAAACAAGCATGGATCCCGTCGAGTACGATGAACGTGAGGGGTGCTAATACCTTCCCCTTGCGTAACCGACTTCCGAACCCAGAGACTTGGTTGCGATGACCTCGTCTTTTCCTTTTCGCTAGGTTTTTCCTAATCGTTTCCTTTCCCTCCTTTGAGATAAATAACGATAGGTGACGAAACTTCTGTCTTTGCCAGCACCTTTTTTGGCAGTAGCGACACCTACGTAGGGCATCAGGTGGGTTTCTTCTAGCTGAATGATGGAGAATAACTAGAAATACATGATGGCAACCGAGCTTCCTTGGTCGACCAGAATGCACTGCACATCAAAGTTGGCCATTTGCACCCTCACGAGTAGAAGAATGCTGGAGTTGGGAGCTCCACTGAGGATTTCTTCAAGGTAGAAGGGGATGAGGACCGACTCTCCCCAGACCTTATCAATTGTAGAACTCCGGCCCAAGCTTGTGTTGATGAGATGCTCGAACTTCCTCTTGATGGATCCCACGGTCACCTTGTTGAATCCCCTTCCCGAGATGAACATGGTGGAGGGGAAGGTTTCCCATGGGCTTTGCGCAGCGAAGTAAGAAGGGATGTTGAGCCCATCGGGGAAGTAGAAGTCTTCCGGCCACAAGATGCTCATGGCGACTTGAAGACTGGTGTCTTCCGAGGAAGACGCCTCCTATTCGACCTTCTTTAACTCCTAGGCGTCCTTCCGAGGAGATTCCTTATTCTTGGAGAATTGTTTTAGGTTCCCATCTCTGGTTAAGATCTCAATTGCATCCTTTAGGTGGATGTAGTCATCGGTCATGTGGTTGTGGCTCTTGTGGAATCAACAGTACTTCATCTTATCTGTGTTTGGCTTGACAAATATCTACTTCGGGAAACAGACCCCTACTCAGAGAGAATCCTTTCGCGAGAGACAGTTAGTTGAGTGTAATCGTGGAACCGGCCAGATGGCCCTTTATGATCCTGGGATTCCGAGGGCGGTCATCCCATCTTCTCTCGGTTCCTCGACGAGATGTTGAGGCTTCGTCGTGCTTTGAGGACCTGGCATTATCCTTGTTCCTAGAGTCCCGAGCGGTGTTGGATGTTTCCCTCTCTTCATACTAGATGTATGCATGCGCCTTGAGGAGGAGGGCATCCAGGGTTGTGGGGATTTTGATGCCAACAACCATGGAAAATTCGGTGCGGGGACGAAGCTCGCGTTCGAGAAAACACTTCTTCATATCGCCGGTCGTGGCGACCTGGACGACTTCTTTGTTGAACATTTTGATATAAGCTCGAAGAGGTTCGTATTTCCCTTTAATGATAGCCTCAAGGGAGCTTCTCTTTTTGGGTGGCGATGAAAGGCTGTGAAATGTCTGGAGAACATCCTCCCTAACTGTCTCTAAGACATGATGGACTCGAAGGGGAGGCTCTTGTAGCACGACATAGCTCCCTTCCTCAGTGCGGTTGAGAACAATCTGCATTTGATGGCGCCTCTGACGTTGTGATAATCGAGTTGGGCATCGATATTCTCAATGTGCTCGCCAGGATCTGTAGTGCCATCGTACGTGCCCAAGGGTGAGGGGTTTCTCCAGCTCTTTAGGTAGGCGCATGGCTATGATTTCTTGGGAAATGATTCATGAGGCTCGTCATCATCACTGCTGCTTCTAGACTGTGAGCGAGAGTGGGTACTTCGTTCGAGGAGAGGAACGTGATCTCTACGGGGAGATGGAGTTTAGGCTCGACCCTTGGATCTGACCGGAGGCGAACGCTGATGCTCTATCCGTAGATCCCTTCTAGTTCGTTTGGCCCCTGGGAAGTGTTGGCTTCGGGGAGAGGCATGGTCGCGCTTTCTCATGGTCAGATAGGCTGGCTCTGCTAGTGCTCGGTGGTCTCTTCCTAGTCTGGGAGAAGGACTCTGAGTTCTTTGGCTCTCTCTCCTTGGCAGAGAAGATCTTGGTCGGCGAGACTCTTCTAAGGCTCCAATTCTTGCGTTCTGTTGGAGGATCAGAAGGTTTGTCTTGTTGAGGGCCTCAAGTAGGGCCTCCATGGTCGGGTCGACATTGGGCAGAATAGGACGGTGTGATGGTCTTCGGAGGGCTGGACTCTAACATTGTCAGCGCGATCGAGGGAAGGAGACATGATGGCTCCATCTCTCTGTTGATGGACGTCTCTCCCAAGAAAAAGGGTTGCTCCATCGGCGTCTGTCTTGCTGACTGGGAGGATGAGATTGCGAGCATATTGGATATTGTCATGGCTGGACATGAGCGGAATCTTGAAAGAACTGCTTTGGTCTTGAATTTACGAGGAAAGAAAGACGGGGAGAACATAGTTTCCTACAGACGGTGCCACTGATTTTGATGGCTGATCAGAACCTGAGATGAGCCAAAGATTTCGTCTATGATGCTGGGTTTCAAAGATGAGGAGGGGTGTACCTGCAAGACACTCCAATGCTAAAGTAAGAATCTAGAGAAGAAAAGGAAAGTACAAAGAGAGTATTGTAACGGGGAAATTTGTGAGTGTAAGCTATTGATTAACTTAACTCAAAAATGCAAGAGTCACCACATCTTTTTTATTTTATCCTAAAGGAAAGGAAAAATAGCGAACAAAACCTAAACAAGTTCTAAAAACAAGAACAAATAGATATTGGTAAGGGGGTTGGTTATGCAATGGGAAGGTGTTAGCACCCAAAATGTCTATAGTACTCTATATGAGCCCTTTGAAATAGCTACGCTTTTTGGTTTGAAAAGGTTTGTTCGAAAGGAGATTGGGAAGATGAGAAGAGAATTATTTTTTAAGATTTTTGTTTTGAGAGACTTATCGCCTCATGCCTACGTATCCACAAAGTGAAATATAGGATCAAAACCCCGTAGTTCGTGGTACAAATATAAAAAATTTGGTTTGTTTTGATTGAATTTTAAATGTAAAGACAAGTCGTCATTTTAAGAAGAAAACTACGACTAGTCGCCCATAAGTATAACACAGCATTTGCATCACCTAAAGATGGAGGATTTTGCTTGGATTAAAATCAATAAGTCTATCACACAACATCTAAATGGAAAATGTTAACATCTTAAATACTATGGGGGATTAGGATAATTGCATCTCAACTATGAAAATGACTCATGTTTAAACTTTATGAAAAGTTTTAAATGAAAAAGTGCATAAAGACACAAAACGTTTGAATGAGTTTTTGTTTTTTTTTATATCTTTTTGAAATTGGTCAAAGTATGATTAACATTGGTTGACATTTATTAAAGAAAACAAAGTTTGAAAATCACTTGACAAAAGTCAAAGTTTTATTATGAAAGTGGTTTTAAGTTTGAAAGCAAGAAGGTTTTTGAAAACGGGAGAAGATTTTGAAAATTTAAGAAGTGGAGGAGATGAAGTGACACCCTAGAAAGCAAATAAAAGCTAGAGATAATAATGATCTAACCAAAAGATAGCAAACTCCATATAAAGCCAAATAAGAATTCCTTCCACCTTGAGGATAAGCGAATGAGCAAGCCAAATAAAGGCAAAGATCCATAATACTCCAAGCATAGGGAAATAGACCTAATTATAAGTCCAAGGGTCCAATAATAATCCAAGAAGTCCAAGGTCTAAGTCCATCCATGAGCACAAAATTAAGAGAACCATGTTTTTCTTAGAGGTTTAATCCTTTATTAGTGTTTTGAACAAGATATGGTCCAAATGGACAAAAGAAAAAAAAGGCGGAAACATAAAGAATAATATGATATGAAATGATAAAAATGGAGCATAAAAGTATAATAGAGATATGGAGCAAGAAGGAAACATAAAAAAATTAGTACAATAGTATTTTTAGTGAGTTAGTGATTAATTGTTAGAACCAAATGATCAACGATGGTTAACTCATGTACTTAGGCCAAAGTTAATGAAAACTCATTAGAGGATTGATAAAATCAAAGCCTCCTAACAAGAAGTTTCATAGGTGATGGACCCAAGACAAATAATCAACCATACTTGGACTTTCAAACATAAGTTTGAGCCACGAATGATCATTTTCCGATTACGGGACAATTTAACGCTATGTTAAGCAATCGTAATCAGGTTTACGTAGAAACCACGACTATCTGATGCTGGTCAATAAAAATGTTAGTGCTAATTCATGCTAGAGAATTGATATATATATATATATATATATATATATATATATATATATATATATATATATATATATATATATATATATATATATATATATATATATATATATATATATATATATATATATATATATATATATATATATATATATATATATATATATATATATATATATATATATATATATATATATATATATATATATATATATATATATATATATATATATATATATATATATATATATATATATATATATATATATATATATATATATATATATATATATATATATATATATATATATATATATATATATATATATATATATATATATATATATCACTCTCCGAAAGCAATATCGAACGAAAAGAAAAGTGGTAACGATCTCATCTTCATCAAGAACTTAAAATAAGTTCCAATGATATTGAAGATTTTCATTGATCAAAAGGAAAAGAGAAGAGGAGAGGGAATGCCAAATTGAATTACAATTTTAAGATTATTCCATCTTTAAGTTGATTCACTCATCTTGGTGGATTAAGGCACTAAACATATCATTAACTCAAAGCACCTAAAATGAATTGAACAATCCACTTTAAAGATATATTTGAATTAGTTAATGTTTATCCAACTTCATCTACACCATAAGTCCAATGAATTTAAAGAGGAAAAGGACCTTAAAAAGTGTATTCCAAAGCAAAAACCAAAGAGAAATGGAAGAAGAAGAAGAAGAAAGAACCAAAATAATCCCAAAACAAAGAAAAAACACAAAATGCTCACTCTGTAATCGATTACCCTCAAGGAGGTAATCGGTTACCACTACTAAAATAGTAGCAAATCCACTTTTAAAATTTACAAAACTTGATCAACCATTTCTTCAAACACCTTGTCGCGCCCCAAATTTTACCCTTAGATTAGTGATCATTTTCGAATTTTTATTTTAGTACATTTTTTGTTTTGACTAACCGTTTAACCAGTTTATCCATTTTGTTTTATGAGGGCAGGTTTGCTATAGGAGATTAAGTGGTTTCTACTCGTGGATCTTAAACTACGATCATTAGAAGATTACTGGGAATTTTGCGGTGGCTGGTATTACGGACGAACCCCATTTTCAAAGAGATTATCTAAACGAGTTTAAGTCCTTATTCATTGGTTTCTATTCCGATTACGAGTTAATTTTCAAAGGCACAGTTTGGGCCACAACTCACGGTTTGCGTCGATTTCACAATGGATTTTGTTTGGTTCCAAGTAATCGCAAGTTTTCAGATGCCTCAGGTCCGAATTGCAAAATTTAAGATTGTTTGTAATAGGACGTGGGTTGCAATAAAATTCGGGAGAAATTGAGTTCATATTTTATTAAAGATTTGAATTCATATACATTTTTCAAGTCCAAATTCTATTTTGAGATTCAAGTCATTACAAAAATTACAAGGTTACATTTTTCTTGGAATTCAAGTTACAAAAAAAAATCCTAAGTCCTATGCTATCTTCAAGCTCCATACTTTCCATCTTCAACAAAACTCTACAAACAATTAAAAAAATCAGTGAATAACAAGAAAAATAATAAAGAGAAAAGGATTTTAATTTATTTACGACCCTCAGAGTAAAATTCATTATCGGGTTCGGAAGGGCAGCAAGGAATTGCTACCAAACTTCCATGTTTCCAACGGCAACCAGGAAAGTCAAGGTAATAATCAATTCTGTCCATGAAAGAAGAATAAAGATTTTTTTTCTTCCAAACACGGTCCAAATACTTCCAAACACAGTTGTCAAAAGCAGAAAATCTGAAAGTAAATTTCATCATCAATAAATTAAAAAGTCCAAAAGTAACAGCAAGGCAACATCAGCTATTCCGAAAATGGAAGAAGGAAATCTTCACCATTAAGAAGTTAAAAAATCCGATAATGGGAAGAAAGCGTCATCAACAGTCTAAATCTCGAAACAGACAGCAAAAATCACCATCAAAACTCCAAATTCGAATAAGGAAAAGAGTAAACATGTCGAAACATGTTCAAATAAAAAAGGAAACAACTATAAATCCTCCAAAATCATTAAGAAAATATAATGCTATAAGAAGATGAAGTCCAGAGAAACAGGGGGGATCGGATCCGAAAATCATCAGCGAAAATGCAAACATATCCGAAACACCAAAAGAGGTTCAAAAAAATATCATCATAACCTCAAACAAACAAAAAATCAACCGTCAAACCCTCCACACAAATCAAAACCATTCGCGGAAAACCAACAACCTTAACATAAACCTAGAAACATCATCAAACACCAACAAATCCGTGAAAGCCACCAACAAGCAACAATCCGTCAACAAAACCCACGGATCCAAAACCATGAAATCAGAAGGACTTAGAGCAACAAGCCTCATCATCGTCCAAATTCAGCACCAACAACCACAAGTGTCAAAGAACCTGTAAGAAGCACAAACGAGCTTAACCCATTTTTGTGTCTCTTTCATTTTTTTCAAGAAATCATAACAAGGAGACAACATCATTTCGAAACAAAGAAGAAGAAGAGGCATCAAGAAGAAGAAGAGGTATCAAGAAGACAAAGAAAATCAGGCATGCAGAGAGAGAGAGAGAGAGAGAGAGAGAGAGAGAGAGAGAGAGAGAGAGAGAAAATCGTGATATCAGAGGAGCTCTGGGGGGAGGGGCGTCGTTCGGCCTCTTGATTTTAGGGTTTCAAACCCTTATCTCCCCCCTCTCCTTATGTTAACCGGGTTCGGGTCCTGGGGAGTTATGACCCAGGCCCAACCCACCTTATTTTACTTTTTTTAGTTTTTAGTCTGTTTTTTGTAATTATTAAATAATAATAATATACTAACACCAACTAACCTAACAAAAATCTGAAAAATAAAAATAATAAAATGTTTTTTTTTTAATTTAAAATAATATTAGAATTTTAAGTTTAGATTTTAATTTAGGTTTTTTCTTAATAAAAATAAATAACTTTTACTAATTTAAGATCAACCATATTTTTTCATTTGATTTAAATTCTAACACCTTTTTAACTTAATTCTAATCCAAAATTCTAACATTTTCTTTAATTACATAAAATTCTCAAAAATCTCTAAAACAATTTAACTTCTAATTTCTTAACTAAAAACAAGTTCACCCATCATGTCCTCGAATCAATTCCTAACACTATTTCTCAGTTTATCCACTCAAATCTAATTCAATCTCTAATCATGTTTACAATATGTCCTTTACGGTTTCATTATATCTTTGCTCATTGTACATTATTCCATATTTTCATATTTTCAATTATTATCATCTTTACCGTTTACCCTTCGAAGGAAAGGTTACCTCGTTTGACCGTTGTGTCAATACCCTTTGCCCTCGCCCATCCTAGCCTTAGGATCTGAGTCGCCGTACTCGTGCTTAGGCGTCCCGCCATAGACACACCTCAACATTTTCCTAGCCTTAGGATTTTAGTCGCCGTACTCACTTTTAGGCGTCCCACCATGGACATTTCATCCCTTTATTCTAGCCTTAGGATCAGGAGTCGCCGCATTCCGTGTAAGTTCCCGCCGAGGAATACTTACTACACCATTTTTAATTTAAACCTTATAACATAGATTCGGAGTCACCGCACTCCACGTAAGCGCTTCCATATGAACGTTTACTTCCCCCTGGAACCTTGATCACAATCAAGAAGTTCCTCTTCCTCCCTCTGTAAGGGGAACTACAATTACTCTGATTCCATCCCCTACCTCGGATACGTAGACACAAGATACGAGTCTTCGCGAGTAAACTTAGGACTAACCCCTTAGGTCCTTCTCTTTACCCTTAACCTTTAGCATTACCTTTAAGCAGATAACCATTAGCAATAACACATTTAAACAAGAGGTTCCTGTAGAGTACTACAGAATTTTAAGATGCTAATACCTTCCCTAAGCTTAACCAACCCCTGAACCCTAGATCTCTCCCCGCATTGTGTTTACGATGCAAACTAGGTTTTTCCTTTCTTTAACCTTTCCTTTAGATAAATCAAAGACCGGTTGTGAATCAAGATTGTGATTCAAATTAATCAATAATTTGATATCATATTCTCACCGCAACAGTAAAATGGCGACTTCATTGGGGAGAATATTCTCTTTTGAGGGTTATCCCTATTTTGTTTATTTTTGCTATTTGTTATATTATTTGTTCATTTATATTTATGTTGTACCTTGCTTGGGGTATCATTATTGTGAGATAAGTCCTACACCCGGACTTGAGTGCAATTCTTTTATAGGAAGGTGGTATATTCGACGAGGCTTATAGGGAGTGGAATCCCGACCAAGCTGACTTGAGAATCACCGCTCAATTGAGGCCCTCTCGAAAATAGTACTGTTGAACGAGTAATCGTGAAAACATTCACTATTTTCGATTAGAGCCTGTTATACAAGGGACCATAGTTACCTAAACACAACTTTGGCCTTATTAGGACATGGTGCGATGACTATGAGGAAATATTCCCAAAATAGTTGCAACGCGATACTACACTCAAAAGAGGTTCTTGTTAGAACACATATTGATGTTTAATATATCTCATAGTTTTGATGATAACATTAATGAAATTTTGTATAGAGAATTTATATACTCTAATTTTGTTCAAGTTTATTTGTTTCAGATATCAAAATTTATATTCATCTGGAAGCATAAAATACTCTGAACGTTACTTTATACAAAGCTCTGAGCGTAGAAGCGCTGCTGCAGAAGACTCTGAAGCTAAGCTACAGAAGACTCTGAAGCTAAGCTACAAAAGACTCTGAAGCGCCTACAGAAGACTCTGAGCACATAGTAAAGATTCAGTTATTCAGAAGACTTTGACAGAACTAACGCTGCAACCTACAGAGGCTCTGATGAATCAAGTCTGATCTGATAAAGATATTCACGCTAAAGCACTTTGCTGCAAAACTCTGATAGAGTAACTCTGATATGAAGAACTAGGAACATCATCAGAAGATCTGATGCAAGAAGTTCCAAAGTTGTTGAAGAAGATGCTATTCAAATAAAGATCTGTTGGCATATTCCTTGTCCTTATCCAAATGACTCTTTCTTTATTCGTTCATGACGCAGGAATTCAGACAAAAAGGATTTGTCTAAACATTTCCCTTCTGAGAAAGGAAAAGTCAATAGAAGACAAAAGCAATAGAATACACAGTGTTGTGCAGTATTTGAGAAATGAACTTTAAGTACTATAAAAGCAAGTCTCAGCATCACTTCAAAGTCCATGAATCACTTGACAAATTATTCAACAAGCAACTCATACAAACATTCTTCAAAGCTGAATAGTTTTTATTTCGTTCTTAAACTTGTGTAAAAATCACAGTTGTGATATAGATTTTTAGAAGCAACTCTTAAACGCATTGTTAGTTTATCTTTTGTAAAAGATTCCTTAAGAGACCAAGTGTGGTTAGATTTCTTGAGAAGACTATGACTATTTGTCTTAGTGGTTAACACTGTAATCAGTTTGATTTAGTGGATTAAGTCCTTATTGAGAAAGACAAATCACCTTGATAGGGTGGACTGGAGTAGTTTGAGTTCAAACGAACCAGGAGGAAAATACCTTGTTATTTTTATATCATCTTAATTGTTTTTTGAAACCCTTATTCAACCCCCCCCCCCTTCTAAGTGTTTTTCCTACCTTCAGTTGACATCAGAGCTCCGGTTCTGTAAGTGTTATCACTTAACCGTGACAGAGAAAGATCCTGTTGGGAAAAACTCTTGATCTATTATTCTTGATTTATCATGGCTGAAACTTCAACTTCAAATAACAACAAATATGATGATAGAGACAAAATCAACACCAAACCTCCCATGTTTGATGGTGAGAAGTTTGATTATTGGAAAGATAGAATAGAAAGTTTCTTTCTAGGCTATGACGCTGACTTATGGGATTTGGTCATTGATGGTTATATTCATCCTACAA
The DNA here is from genome assembly GCA_963859935.3 of Lathyrus sativus. Lineage (NCBI taxonomy): Eukaryota > Viridiplantae > Streptophyta > Magnoliopsida > Fabales > Fabaceae > Lathyrus > Lathyrus sativus. The sequence continues at coordinate 143,068,672 of OZ012739.1, read as the reverse complement.
ATGATGAAGGCAAAAAGGTTGACAGAAATTCAATGACTGATCAACAGAAAAAGGATTTTAGAAATCATCACAAGGCGAGAGCCATTCTGTTAAATGCTCTATCTCATACTGAGTATGAGAAAATAACAAATAGAGAAACATCATTTGATATGTTTGAATCTTTAAAAATGATGCATGAAGGAAACTCCCAAGTGAAGGAGACAAAGGCCTTAGCGCTCATTCAGAAATATGAAGCCTTCAAGATGGAGGAATCTGAATATGTGGAAGCTATGTTCTCAAGATTTTAGATTCTAACTGCTGGTCTGAAGGTTCTGGAAAAAGGTTACTCTACTTCTGATCACGTCAAAAAGATAATCAAAAGCTTACCAACAAGGTGGAGACCAATGGTGACAGTGCTGAAGCTTGCAAAGGATCTGAATAAGATCACTCTAGTTCCTTAAGGAGTCATGAGATTGAGGTGGAAGAAGACGAACCTCAGAAGAAAGGTAAGTCTGTTGCGCTAAAATCTAACAAATATGCTAAAGCTTTGCAGGTAATTGAAGAAAGCTCTGAAGATTCTTCCTCTGAAGAAGATGAACTGTCTTTGCTGTCCAGAAGGATAAACCAACTCTGGAAGCATAAACAAAAGAAGTTCGGAAACTTCAAGAGATCTAATCAATATGGCGAATCTTTTGGACACAAGAAATCTGGAAAGAAAGATGTAGTGTGCTACGAGTGCAAGGATCCAGGCCACTATAAAAATGAATGTCCCAAACTTCTGAAGGAGAAACCCATAAAGAAGTTTGAAAAGAAGAAGAAAGTTATAATGGCCACGTGGGATGATTTAGATGCTTCTGAATCTTCATCAGAGTCAGAAGATGAATGTGCTAATGTGGCACTGATGGTTGACGTGGAGGACCACGAAGAAACAACTGAATCTGGATCAGAATCAGATTCAGAAGAGGTATTTTCTGAACTTACCAGAGCTGAACTTACTGAAAGTTTATCTGAAATTCTTGAAAGCTACAGTAAGATCAAACTCAAATACAAGAAGCTTAAGAGCTATCTTGCATCTGAGACTGATCAGCTGAGATCAGAAGTTGCTGAGCTTAAAGCAAATAATCTTAAAATGAAAAATGATTTAGAAAAAGCTCAAAAGTATGACTCAGATCCTATGTCATGCTCTAAAAACATTTTAGAAGAGTATGATTATAGTTTTCAGAGGTTTCTGTCCAGAGGCCTAGATAGAAGCAAAATGGCTTCCATGATCTATGGCGTAAGCAGAAACAATAGAAAAGGAATTGGATATGAATCACCCTCTGGGAAGGATTTAAATCCAAAACCTGTTGATAAACTGATCATTAAGTATTCTCCTCTCTACACCTATTTTAAATATGGTCATCTGAATGATATCAATCACACACGTACAGATCAGAACACTAAAGCTTTCGTTAAACCAAAATTTCGTCAGAACAAAGATGCTTTTAAGGGAAAGAAATTCAGACAGAATTTCAGACCTACTAACCCCAGAGGACCCAAGAAAATATGGGTACCTAAGGACAAAATAATCTTTGTTGCAGATGTCCTTAGCAGCAAAGTTGAGACACCAATCACGGTACCTGAACTCTGGGTGCTCACGACACATGACGGGAAGAAGGTCTATGTTCCAAAGCCTGGAACTTAGTTCTGGAGGTGACGTGAAGTTTGGAGGGAACCAGAAGGGCAAAATCATTGGCTCTGGAACTATTGGTAATGGTAACCTCCCTTCCATATCTAATGTTTTACTTGTTGAAGGATTAACACATAATCTATTGTCCATAAATTAGTTAAGTGACAATGGTTATGATATAATCTTCAATAAAAAAATGTTGTAAAGCTGTGAGTCAAAAAGATGGTTCAATCCTCTTTAATGGGAAAAGGAAGAACAACATTTACAAAATTAATCTTTTAGAACTAAAAGTTCATAATGTAAATTACCTTCTGTCTGTTAACGATGAGCAATGGGTCTGGCATAGAAGATTGGGTCATATTAGTATGAGACGTATATCTCAGATTAATAAGCTCAATCTAGTCAGAGGACTTCCTCGGTTGAAGTTCAACTCAGATGCTCTTTGTGAAGCATGTCAGAAAGGAAAATTTTCAAAATCTTCTTTCAAAGCTAAAAATGTTGTTTCTACCTGTAGACCATTAGAGCTGCTTCACATTGATCTGTTTGGACCAGTGAAAACTGCATCCATCAGAGGCAAGAAGTATGGATTAGTCATAGTTGATGACTACAACATATGGACAAGGGTAAAATTCCTGAAATACAAGGATGAGTCACATTCTGTATTCTTTGACTTCTGCAAACAAGTCCAAAACAAAAAAGAATTTAAAATTGTTAAAGTCAGAAGTGATCATGGTGGAGAATTTGAAAATAAATACTTTGAAAAATATTTTAAAGAAAATGGCATTGCACATGATTTTTCTTGTCCTAGAACTCCTCAACATAATGGAGTTGTAGAAAGGAAAAATAGAACATTGCAAGAAATGGCCAGAACTGTGATCAACGAGACTAACATGGCAAAACATTTTTGGGCAAAAGCAATTAATACAACATGTTATATTTAGAACAGAGTGTCTGTAAGACCTCTTCTGGAGAAGACTCCTTATGAATTTTGGAGGAATAGAGAGCCCAACATTTCTTATTTCCATCCTTTTGGATGTGTTTGTTTTATTTTGAATACTAAGGAAAATCTGAACAAGTTTGATTCTAAAGCACATAAGTGTTTCATGCTTGGATATTTTGAATGCTCCAAAGGCTACAGAGTATACAATACTGAGTCACAGATTGTAGAGGAATCAATTCATGTTAGATTTGATGATAAGCTTGGCAATCAAAAGCCAAAGCAACTTGAAATTTCTGCAGATAGAGAAGTCCTTCTCACAGACTCTGAAGAATAAGAGGTAGACAAAGTTCAAGCAAAAGCACCAGAAGCAACGTCAGATGCTACTCCTTTGACTGCTTAGATGGACAGCTTGACAATTTCTGAAGAACCAACTGTTAAAGGATCATCCAGAATCAAAGCCTCTCATCCATAGGAAATGATAATTGGAAAGAAGGATGACCCTATCAGAACAAGATCTTTTCTCAGATCATCTGAAACATCATTGTTTGGTTTGATATCTATCATTGAACCTACCTCTGTGGATGAGGCTCTACAAGATAATGATTGGATACTTGCTATGCAAGATGAGCTTAACCAATTCACAAAGAATGATGTTTGGTATCTGGTTCCAAGACCAAATGGATTCAATATCATTGGAACAAAATGGGTTTTCAGAAACAAGCTGAATGAGCAAGGAGAAGTTATCAGAAACAAGGCTAGGCTGGTTTCCCAAGGATATAGTCAGCAAGAAGGTATAGATTACACAGAGACATATGCTCCTGTGGCAAGGTTAGAATCTATTCGCTTGCTTATTTCTTTTGCTGCACAGAATAACATCACTCTGTATCAGATGGATGTTAAAAGTGCTTTCTTAAATGGCTTCATAGATGAGGAAGTTTATGTTCATCAACCCCCTAGTTTTGAAAATAAAAAATTTCCAGAACACGTTTTTAAACTGAAAAAATCACTCTGTGGCTTAAAACAAGCTCCCATAGCTTGGTATGAGAGGCTGAGTAATTTTCTACTGGAAAATAATTTTATCAGAGGAAAAGTTGATACTACTCTCTTCCATAAATCAATTAAGAAAGACATTTTAATCTGTCAAATTTATGTAGATGATATTATTTTTGGAACTACTAATATTACGCTTGGAAAGGAGTTTGCTAAATCTATGCAGGCAGAATTTGAAATGAGCATGATGGGAGAACTCAGATTCTTTCTGGGAATTCAAGTGAATCAAACTCCAGAAGGCACCTACATACATCCCACAAAGTATGTAAAGGAGCTTCTGAAGAAATTCAACATGACAGAAAGTAAGCTAGCAAAGACTCCAATGCATCCAACAAGCACTCTAGGTAAAGAAGAGGTAAGTAAAAAGGTAGATCAGAAGCTCTACAGAGGTATGATTGGTTCTCTTCTGTACTTGACTGCTTATAGACCTGATATCCTCTTTAGTGTTTGTCTATGTGCTAGATTCCAATCAGATCCTAGAGAATCTCACTTAACAGCCGTTAAGAGGATTCTGAGGTATCTGAAAGGTACTACTAACATAGGTTTGTGTTATAGAAGATCTGATGAATACAAATTAGTTAGATTCTATGATGCTGATTATGCTGGAGACATAATAGAACGTAAAAGTACTTCTGGAAGCTGTCAGTTTCTGGGAAGTCATCTGATCTCATGGTTCAGCAAGAAGCAACCCACAATAGCACTTTCAACAACAGAAGTAGAATATATTACTGTTGCTGGTTGTAGCACACAGATGCTATGGATGAAAAGTCAACTAGAAGATTATCAGATACATGAGAGGAATATTTCTATCTTCTGTGATAATACTTCTGCTATTTGCCTGTCTAAAAACCCTATTTTACATTCTAAGGCAAAGCATATAGAAATTAAACATCATTTCATCAGAGACTATGTTCAGAAGGGAATTATAAGTTTGAATTTTGTTGATACAGACCATCAATGGGCTGATATCTTCACAATACCCCTTGCTGAAGATAGGTTTAAATTTATTCTGAAGAATATTAGTATGGATTTTTGTCCAGAATAAAAATATTATTCAGAAGCAAATTTATTCAGATGAAATATGATTAATGTCTATACTCTGAAGTAATTCATCTGATTATTTCTTTTGGTACGTTATTTATTTTTTTGTGAAACTCTGATCTAACAAGTCTCAGAAGATCTGAGCGTTGATTAACGTTTCTAATTTTAAAGAGATTCAGAGGCACATCAACATCAAACACGTGTCACATGAAATCTGAAAAGGTGGAGTGTAAACAATGAGACGCCGTTTAAAGGTACTGTTTGAATTCTCAATTCCTCGTTTTCCTCCCCACGCTTGTCAGAATCATTTAATGCTCTTAAATCATTATTCTTTTTTATGTGACTTTTTATTTTAAATTAATTGAATTGAATGCTGAACGTGTGAATGTGTGCCCTAATTTTTTCCCCTTTATATTCCACAACACAACACTTCTCACATTTTTCACTCTCTCTCTCACACCTATATGCGTTTCTATTTGCTTCATTGCTTCATCTTCTCTTCCAAACCCAAATCTCAAAAAAGAACTCGTTATCTCTCAAGATCAGAAATGGCAACTTCATCTTCAACCTCTCAATAGTTTGAATCTACAATGGCTGCGATTTCATCTTCTAATATGGGTCCTGCTCCGTTCAAAGAACCTGTAAGAACTCTTCTCACACCTGTTGATCAACTGGAAGTTTTATGCGAGTTCTTGGTAGATTTTGAATGTATTGCTGTGAATGGTTTTGATTTGCGTCAAACTGTGTCATCACAAGGATGGACAAAGTATTTTGATAGACTGATAGGTCTAGTTTATCCTTGCTTGGTTAAAGAATTTTGGATCCATGCAACCGTTTACCCCAAATTCATCGTTTCTTCAATTCTAGGTAAAGAGATTATCATCACTGAAGATCTGATTCGCAAGTTTATAGGATATCAAGAAACAAATGGTGTTACTCATCTGCCAGTAGATCGTATTGAAATGGATGAGGTGTACAGTGAAGTTTTCACTTCTGGGGAAGTTTCAAACAAAATAAAGGATTTAAAGGTTCATAACAAGATCTGGGCAAAGATCTTCTTAGGCTGCATACATCACAGGAAATCTTCTAATTCTCCTGACTACATCAACACAGATCAGATGTATTTCATGTACTGTCTGGGTAAAGGCATCAAGGTGGATCTGCCTCACTTACTTTTAACTCATCTGTGAGGACATGTAAAAATGTCCAGAGAATCTGTCAAAACAAAGCATCAGAAGGTCGGAAACTGGACCCCTATGGGAAGACTGATCTCAGATATTCTGACTGAAAATGGATTAGTGGCTCTTATGATAGAGGTTGGTTTGACTGAAGAGTTAGCTTCAATTATTGGAAAGCCTCTGAATGGAAAGAGACTACAGAGGATGAGGATAGTGGAAGCACTTACTTCTGCACCAGTTCAGATCAACATTGAAGAAGTAAGCCAGAGGAGAATTCCTTTAGATGATTTTCCTCTCTTCACTGTTGAAGAACCAAGGGAAATTCTTCTGAGCTACATTATTGAATGCTTAGCAGATGGAACCCCTTGCCACCAGACTTGATCAAAAGAGCAAATGAACCTGGACCAAATTTCTATGGGGAGAAACAGAGAAAGAGAAGAAAGGTTTCAGAGGAAGGATCTACAAAGCCTAAGAGGAAAGCTTCTGGCGAAGCATCTTCTGCAAAGCCAAAACGCTTCAAGAAGTAGAAAGGTAACCCTTCTGCAAATTTATCTTCTATTTCAGAACAAGTAACAGAAACACCAACATCTGAACCTCCTCCTCCTTATGACCCTATTCCCACTCCTTCTCCTCCTCACACTTTCGAACACTTTTCTTCTGAAAATGTTCATGCATCTGTTCCCTTTTCTCAATCTCAACCATAAAAATCTGAACCCATATCATCTAAACCACAAAAATCTCAACCACTACACTCTGAACCTCAACAACATCAAACTTCTGAACCACAACAACCACTATCATCTGAACCAAACCATTCTGTAAACCAACCATCTGAACATCCACCATCTGAAAATCAAACATCTAAACCACAACAATCAGAAACCATACCATCTGGTCCTGAACCTGTCATTCTTGATCTCCAACCTCTCACGACTGTCTTTCCAGTTTCATCTGGATCATCTGAATCTTCTGATTCATCTGATTCCACTGATTCTGATAGATCAGATGTCATCTTTTCTTTTCTCAAACCCTTTGTTTCTATCCCATCGGACCCTGAGGATGATACTTTTTCATCTGAACCAACCCCATCTGAACCTAAGGTTATTAATACCTCATTTGTCCGTATTCCATCTTATCCTCCTGTCTTCATTATTCCTTCTTTTTATATACCTTCAACCTCTGCTACCACTAAAACATCACCCTTAGAAGCCTACCTAAAACCCAAACCTAGGCTAGATGTTGGTACACTATTTGCTGGTTTTGAAAAAGAAATAAATATGTGGTTATCTTCTGTTAAGATGGGGTGCCTCTCAAGCGTTGACCTTGCTGATTCTGAAGCCATCTGGACTAGATTCAGAACCATATTCAACTCTGTGGCTTCAAATCTTCAAGAGATTTGCTCTGATGATGCAAAGGTCAGATTTGCTGAAGCTGTCAGACTCACTCTTCTGAGTATTTGCAGAAATCCAACTTTTCTTCTAGAAAGCACACCTGCAAAGGATGTATGTCTTCCTTCTGAAGACTTTGCTGCATCTGAGACTGCTGAAGTGTCTAGACCTGAAGAAGTCATTCCAGAAGGTTCTGCTCCTGGTCCTGAAGAAACTCTTGACTCTGTTCAACCTTCTGACATGATTGTACAAAATGCATCTGCTTCTATGGTTATTCACAATGCATCTGCTTCTGTGTCTGCTCCTGAGTCATTTGAAGTGAAGAAAGAAGATGGAGATCTGAATGCTAAGTTTGCTCAGCTAGAGGCTAGCAACACTGAGATAAGATCTTGGATGGTAAAGCAAGAAAAGACCACTGAAGAAATCAAGACTTGGATGGCGAAGCAAGAAGAGTCAACCTCTGAGATAACGAATCTTCTGAGGATTTTGGCTTCCCGTTCTTCTTCTTAGTTTCTTTGTTGTTTGTGCACTTATGTGTTAACTGTTTGTCTGTTTCTGTTTTGGATTATTTTTATCAATGCATCTGTGAATGTTGTGTTTTTTCCAACTGAATCTATCATATGATTTATTGTTTTCCTCTGTTATTTTTTTTGTCTTAAAGTTTTTCTTAATCAGATTCTTTTTTATATGACAAAAAGGGGGGAAATGGTAATTTTGATAATTCACATAAACAGATACCAAAAGGCAACTCATACATGATAAATTACATCTAATCATATTTTTGAGTGTTTCAGAGCTAATAATTCTCATCTGACAAATTTCTAAGAATTAACTCTGAACAAGAATCTGAGAATCTACAAGTTTGCTCTGACGCTGAAAAGAATACAAGAGTTGAAAGGGAAGTATTTAATTTTTTCAAAAGTATTCATTTCAGGGGGAGATTAATATTCTCAGGGGGAGTGATTTTTTTTTCTATTTAAACAAAATTTCCCATAGTTTTTGTCATCATCAAAAAGGGGGAGATTGTTAGAGCACAGATTGATGTTTAATATATCTCATTGTTTTGATAATAACATTAATGAAATTTTGTATAGAGAATTTATATACTATAATTTTGTTCAAGTTTATTTGTTTCAAATATCAAAATTTATATTCATCTGGAAGCATAAAATACTCTGAACGTTACTTTATACAAAGCTATGAGCGTAAAAGCGCTGTTGCAAAAGACTCTGAAGCTAAGCTACAGAAGACTCTGAAGCGCCTACAGAAGCGCCTACAGAAGACTCTGAGCACAGAGTAAAGATTCAGTTATTCAGAAGACTCTGAGAGAACTGACGCTGCAACCTACAGAGGCTTTGATGAATCAAGTTTGCTCTGATGAAGATATTCACGCTAAAGCACTTTGCTGCAAAACTCTGTTAGAGTAACTCTGATCTGAAGAACTAGGAACATCATCAGAGGATCTGATGCAAGACGTTCCAAAGTTGTTGAAGAAGATTTTGTTCAAATAAAGATCCATTGGCATATTCCTTGTCCTTATCCAAACGGCTCTTTCCTCATTCGTGCATGATGCAGGAATTCAGACAAAAAGGATTTGTCTGAACATTCCCCTTCTGAGAAAGGAAAAGTCAATAGAAGACAAAAGCAACAGAATGCACAGTGTTGCACAGTCTTTGAGAAATGGACTTTAAGTACTATAAAATCAAGTCTCAACATCACTTCAAAGTCAATAAATCACTTGACAAATTATTCAATAAGCAACTCATACAAACATTCTTCAAAGCTGAATAGTTTTTATTTCGTTCTTAAACTTGTGTAAAAATCATAGTTGTGATATAGCTTTTTAGAAGCAACTCTTAAACACATTGTTAGTTTATCTTTTGTAAAAGATTCCTTAAGAGACCAAGTGTGGTCAGATTTCTTGAGAAGACTAAGATTGTTTGTCTTAGTGGTTAACACTGTAATCAGTTTGATTTAGTGGATTAAGTTCTTGTTGAGAAAGGAAAATCACCTTGGTAGGATGGGCTGGAGTAGTTTGAGTTCAAACGAACCAGGATAAAATACCTTGTTATTTTTCTATCATCTTAATTGTTTTTTGAAACCCTTATTCAACCCCCCCTTCTAAGTGTTTTTCCTACCTTCAGTTCTCTTGAGAATATTATTAACCATCGAGTTAGTTGGGAAATTGATAATATCCGAAAGATAAACTAATGACTTCGGGCACCTCTTTAGAACCCTTGTTCTACAGGTACAATTTACCCCTAGTACATACCTTTCGGGATGGGTAGACCTTGGCTCCACACCCATGTTCCTCTAACCTAGGACCTTTGTTTGCTTTTGTGTGTTTGTGCGTTGAACCCAACATCATATCATTCCTGGTTTCAAGGAATTCAACAGTCCTTTGCAAATTCAAAAATCTGACAGTTCAAAATTCAAAACCTTTTCAGCTTTCCTAGATAAACATTTGCAACTAACCGTTGAAATTCTTGACCATTGCATCGCATTTCATCCTTGTTTTTGTATTTTCATTTTCCTTCCGGTTTCTTATCGTCGGTCCTTTCGCCTTCCAGTTCTGTCACCCTGAGTCCTCTGCACCAGTACAACACTAGAGCTCGAGCTCGAAAAAAGATGGCGGAACAAAATTAAGAGCTTGACCGTGTCAGTAATGAAATAGAAGATCTTCGGGGAAGTGTGGGGTAGATTATAGAGATGCTACAGGTTATTCGTGCGAGGATGGATACTCAACCCATTGTTGTTTATGAGATTACCAATGTTGCTGTGGATCCTCAACCATCTATTACTACTGCTAATGTAACTCCTTATGGTCTTCCACCTGGTTTTGTGCCTATTCCTGCTGCAGATCCTATTGCTCAACCAGTTCAACCAGTTGTTCCTTTGGTTTCTGAAGCTCCTCAAGTGATCTTAACTTTTGCACCAGTTGCAGTTCATACTCATGTGCAACCGTATTTCAACGAACCGGTATATGACATTCCTGATGTGAAGGAAGATGAGGATGAACGTCATGAAAAACTCTGAGAAAATATGGAAATTATTGACAAAAGACTGAGAATAATGGAAGGTGGTCAAATCTTTGGCGCTGCTGCCAGAGAAGTGTGTCTTGTATCCGGTCTGGTTATTCCTCAGAAGTTTAAAACTCATAGCTTTGATCGTTATGAAAGAGTGTTGCACCCCAAAATTTGACCAACCGTTTCTCGTTTTTGGCTTATGTTTTGTTTCATTAGCATTTGCATCTGCATACCGCATACTGTGAATTTTTGCGACCAGATTGATTTAATCGGGATTACAGCCCTTTCTGTCGTGTTCCAGACATTTCAAAATGTTATGGAATTTGCGCTCGGCCCGGTGATTCAGTCTACGCTGTTGGTTTCGGTGGTATTTCGGTATCAGGCCCATTCAATGCAGTCTGTGACAAGTGTCAGCAGTATAAAAGGCCTCATTAATGAGGTGACACGGGTCCCAACACCTGACCGGATGCCATGCAAACCGCCGGAGAACACCACCGGAGAAATTGTTTGGATCAAACCTCACCACCCTCACACCGGAACATCACCGGAATCTGCATACTCCCACCGGAAGCTTCATACATTCATAGTTTTTTCCCCAGATTGTTCTTCACATTTTCATCACAACTCAAGAACATTCATCCCTAATCATCCAAATTCCCCAAAAAATCATCAACTTCATCGTGTTCATCCACAAATCCTTAGATTCTTCAACTTTATCCCCAGAAACACATGAGTATTCATCACCTTCATCAATTTCCAGAAAACGTTCTTCAAACATTCATACATAAATTTCCAGAAACACTACAATGTTCAAATCTTCATCATGATCATGCGAAATCCACCAGATCCAAACACCAGATCACCAAATCCAAATGCAAAACCTAGATCTAACCAACTTCGTCTGAACCGCTACCAGATCCATCCTCAATCATCTTCATATCACCATTAGATTTTTAACCGAAAACAATAGATCTTCATAGAGCAATCCAGATCTGAGGATTTTCCACCAAATCGCCATGAACGGGCATTTCCACAAACACAACAAAGCTCCAGATCTTAAACATTCAACCGCCTTCGTGTTTTTTTCTGGATTTCTTCATCGAACCATCTTCAAAACTGTAAATCTCCAGAAAACTCCACAGACTTCCATGAAAAAACCTCCAGATCGTTTCCAGATTTCAACCAATCTTCAGATCTCGAACCAAATTGCTTCAAAAGCTCATGATCTACAACATGCAAATTGCGATCCTTCATCTACTCAACGAACATCATCCGTAATCACAATCTCAGAACCAATCTCTGAAACAAACTTCACCCCTCACCATGAACGAACTTCATACCTTCGTGAATACAACCACCGTCACAACGAATCTCAAATTAACACCATCCTCACATGCAATCATGATTCATCGCCATTAATAAATGCAAACGAAGCTTTGCAAGCTTCTAGATCTGGATTCGCCAGTTTTGTTTTCATCATCAACTGTCAAGAAAGGAGAGAGAGGTTTGTGATGGAGATTAAACGGGACTGAGAGTGAGACGGAGAGGGGGAGGTTGACGGCGGCCATGAGAAATGTAACACCCCACTTCCCAAAATCAATTAAATTAATAAACATTATAAATAAACAAAATCAGAGTTCCAATTCTCCCAAGTGGGATATCACATAAAATCAACATTTCCTTTATAAAAGGTTTTCCTCCAAAATACAGCGGAATATTAAAAATATTAAAATCCAATAAAAGTTTGATACGTTCACAGGAAAATAAAATATAAGTTCTTCAGAAAACAAATAAAAATGCCCAAGTCCCGTGCTACGTATCAGAGCATCCTAGACTCGACAATCACACCAATATCCAAGCTAGCTAAGCACCTGGATTATCTGTACTTCCGAAGAAGCACAGACTACAGCAACAACAAAGGGGTGAGAAAACATGATCAAAAATATAACGGTAATGTAATACATGTAAATAAGGTAGTACAACACACCAACACACCAAGATTCACCCCTAACAACACCATATGACGAACCTACTGTTCAAATTACAATATAACATATTATAATGCAAAATGCAACTTAACACCATGCATGCGGTACCGACTCATTGATTCATTCAATCGAACCCACCATTCTCCACAAAGGAGTACGGGTGAATCACTTACGCTCCATCCGAGACATGATTCAACCCCACCATTCTCCACAAAGGAGTACGGGTGAATCACTTACGCTCCATCCGAGACATGATCCATCCCACCAAGACACCATGATATGCACACACCACTGCATAACTATTATGTTCAGGCACACTAAGTGCACACGATCCACCTAATCGTATCATTATACATCACATATATATATATACATAGATATAACATGCACCAACACCATATAAATCAATCAGTTAGTAAACAAGTTCATATTCTATCACCAAGATACAAACACATCCCACTACTCGGGGATACACGATCCTACTGATCACTACATACTGTAATACCCCAAATTTTGCCCTAAGATTTGTCGTCGCATTTCATTGCATTTTTATTGCATTTAATCAATTACTAACAAATTTGTGTAGTTGTTTGACTTTTTGCAGGTAAATATCATATGGCATGCATTTTTTTTCTAAAAAGTAAAAATGGCACAATTGGCAGGAGGACATGTGTAAGGAGTTATGAGTGTGAGAGGTTGAGAGTTCGAATCTCACCTTTGTCACGTTTTTTGTTTTTTATTATTTTTACTCTTAATTTTTCTATCTTTCATTAAAAAAAATAACAAAAATAGTTTTTTATTATTATTTAATTATTATTTTCGTATTTTAATTAAATCATTTTTTAAAATATTATTTTTTTCACTTTTTTCTAAATTATTCATAAAAATATCCAAAAAATCATAAAATAAAAAATATTGAAAAAATTTTGTTCTTTTTATAATATTTTTGATTTTAGGAATCAATAGGATTATTAGTTTTTATTTTAAGTTTAATTTAATTATTTTAAATTATTTAAATTTTATTTTTTCTTAACTAATTATTTAGTTTGGGCTTTAAAATGGGCTTTAGGGACATTATTGACAATTTAGTGTTAACCCTAATTTGTTCCCTATATATACATGTGTTGCCTTGTTGAAAAAGAGGGGGAGAATGAAAAAAACCTAAGAGGAGTGAGTGCCGTTTGCCGTTATTTAGTTTTCTTCTTCATCCATTACTATTGTTTCTTTTTCTTCATCGTTTACCGTTATTTCTTTTCCTTCATCTATTACTGTTGTTTCTTTTTTTTCATCTTTTACCGTTATTTCTTTTTCTTCATCTTTTACCGTTATTTCTTTTTCTTCATCTATTACCGTTATTTCTTTTTCTTTATCTATTACTGTTACGTTTATATATATATAATTTTTAAATTGTTAGAGTTTATATATATAAGATTAATTTTTGATCGAATTATGTCGATACGATGTTTGCACATTTGTGTGCATGACGCGTGACATTTGTGTTAGTTCGATCTGGTTGCGATGATCGCATTTTTGTGTGAGCAATAATACTATTTTTTGCTTAATTTCTTTTTCTTTGCGATAAATTTTGTTTCGTCCGATTTAGATCTGGTTGCGATGAGCGCATTTCTGCGTTAGCAACATTGTTGGGTTATTTGGCACATTTAAAATTCATTATTGCTTTATTATTATTATTATTATTATTATTATTATTATTATTATTAGTATTAGTATTAGTATTATCATTATTTATTATTATTATCATTATTATCATTATTATTACCATTATTATTATTATTATTGTTATCATTAATTTATTAAAACTTGTTATAATATAAAAATCTGTTTTTTAAAATAAATAACATTAACATCTTTTCCAAATTAATATGAAAACCTATTATTTTTAAGAAAAACTTTTTTTTAGATAAATTTAAAATAATAACTAAAATCTTTTTTTTTTAAAATAATAACTAGAACCGTTATTTATTTTATTTTATTATTGTTCAATTCAAATTTCATTATCATATTGTATCTGCTCCTCTCATGTAACCTCGCGAACTTAACAATCGCTCTTTAAATTCTGCCTTTAAATTTTTGCTTGAATGGTTTAAATTATGACATTATCTCTCTGTTTGCAATTCAATTATCTCACGCGTTTACCATTATTTCTGTCACATTGCACACATCCGAAGGTTAGGTCTAACTGTTTGGCCGCCGCGCCAATAGTCCGTAAAACTTCACACATTCAATTTCAAATCCTCAAAACTACAAACTACAAACCCTAATTTTCACAAATGCCTCGCCGCAGGCAAAATTACAATTTTACCCCTAGCATTAGGTCAAAGAGCCGCCGCGCTCATTTTAGGGTTTCCCGCCGTGGAATCCCTAATTTAACCCTAATTACAACTTAACATTTCAACGTAGAGATTTGGAGTTTCTACACTCCACGTAAGCGTGTCCTTAAGATGCGTTTATTCCCCTTGAGACCTTGACCACAGTCAAGAAGTTTCTAACCTCCCTTTTGAGGGGAACTACGATTACTCTGATTCCACTCCCGTAAGGATACGTAGGCACAAGATGCGATGTCTTGCCGAGTAAATTTAGAATTAACCCCTTAGGTCTCCTTTCTCACTTTTAATCCTTTGTACATATACCTTAAGCAAATGAATAAAGCAAATAGTAAACATCTGAACAAAAGGTTCCTGTAGAGTACTACAGAAGTTTAGGGTGCTAATACCTTCCCTAAATTTAACCAACCCCCGAACCCTAGATCTTTCCCCGCATTGTGTTTACGATGCAAAATAGGTTTTCCCTCTTTTGACCTTTTCCTTCGGATAAATCAAAGAGCGGTTGTGAATTGAATTGTGATTCAAACTCATTAATAGTTTGTGATCCTATTTCCACCGCAACAGAAAATGGCGACTTCACTGGGGACTTTCTAAGCTTTTGAGGGTTATCCCTAATTTGTTCATATTTATTACTATTTGTTTTACTATTCATTTGCATGTATATATTGTACTTTGATTTTGGGACTATTCCTCGTGTTGTGAGATAAGTCCTACGCCCGGACTAGTGACATTATTATAGGATGGGGATATATTCGATGAGGCTTATAGGGAGTGAATCCCGACCAAGCTGATTCGAGAATCACCGCTCAGTTGAGACCTTTTCGAAAATGGTTCGGTTGAACGAGTAATCGTGAAAACTTTTTCCATGTTCGATTGGAGTCTGTGATATTGGGAACCGTAGTACCTTTACACCACCTCGGCCTTATTTAGGACGTAGTGCGGGAACTATGTGGGAGTAGTCCTACAATGGTTGCTACGCGATACTACACTCAAAAGAGGTTCTCTTGAGAATATTATTAACCCCCGAGTCAGTCGGAAGGTTGATAATATCCGAAAGATGGACTGATGACTTTGGGCACTTTTTTAGAACCTTGTTCGGCAGGTACAACTAACCCATAGTACGCTCCTTTTGGGGATGGGTAGACCTTAACTCCGCTCACATACTCTTAACCTAGGACTTTGTGTGTTTTCATGCATTGCATTCATAAAACATCATATCGCATTAAGATTTCATGGAATTCAAACTCTATTTATGAACATTGTAGGATACCATGGATCACTCTAGAAGGCATACTTTGAAATTTACTTTTAAGGGTTTTAATTTGGAAGTCCTAGAGAAGCTAAGAGATTTGGTTCAAGATCAAGAAAAGTTCCAAAACAGATATGGAAGGCTATTGTCTTTGTTGAAGATTCAAGTAAACGAAGGACTTCTTGCGACTTTGCTACAGTTTTATGATCCAGATTATCACTGCTTCACCTTTCCAGATTATCAGCTTTTACCTACCTTAGAAGAGTACTCTCAGTTGGTGGGATTACCTATCTTGGATAAGTCTCCATTCCCTTTCTTGGAGGAAGACCCTAAAGAACGAGATATTGCTAAAGCCATTTGTCTAAGGATATCCGATGTCAAAAACAATATGATCACCAAAGGGGGGACCTCCGGTTTTCTCAGGGACTTCCTAATTAAGAAGGCCCAATTTTATGCCGATCATAAAGACATGTTTGCCTTTGAGACAATATTTGCTTTGCTTATTTATGGGTTGCTGCTTTTTCCTAGTTTTGAGGGGTTTGTGGACCTTAATGCAATCAAGACCTTCATGAGGAGAAATCCAACTCCAACGCTATTGGGTAATACTTATCATTCAATACATCTTCGAAACTTTCATGGTGGAGGAATGATTACATGTTGTGTGCCATTACTATACAAGTGGTTTATTTCTCACTTACCCAAGTCCGGTCCGTTCTGGAGACCTAATCAAGAACGTTGGTCGCAAAAAGTTATGGCTTTGACTCACTCTGATATTGATTGGTATAATCGCATGTATGATGGGATATCGATCATTGATAGTTGTGGAAAATTCAACAATGTGCCTTTGCTCAGTTTCAATGGAGGAATTAGCTACAATCCAGTCCTAGCTCGCCGACAGTTGGGATACCCCTTGAAGGAACCACCTAAAGGTATTCATGTGGAGAAAATATTTTTCGAAGACGACAAAAAGCTTCAAGATCAGATTCTATCTTCTTGGAATCATCTGCATAGGAAAGACAAAGAAAGTTTGGGCAGACCTAATTGTGTGTCCATGGAACCATACCTTCAATGGGTCCGAGGAAGAGCTATTGAGTTGAAGATGCCCTACTCTCGCCAAGATCCTTTACCTCAAAGAGAAGAACCTGTCCAGTATTTCATGACTGAAGTTGAGACTTTGAAGATCGCTTTGAAGAGATCACAACGCGAAACAGAATCATGGAAGAACAAATACCATGTGATGGTCAGCAAGTACGAAGAACTTCAAAAGCAGATTCAGTCGAAGAATGATGAAATACAATCCTACAAGAAGAGAAGGCTCTATGAATATTTATTTTCCTCCGACTCTCTGTCTGCTCACTGAAGTTGTGGGAGATGCTTTCTCTAGGACTTTCCAGGCTTTTATTTAGCTATTTTGGTTGCAAGAATATTATTTGTAATTTGTCTTCGATGAATTAAAAGTTTCCTTGGTATTCCGCAATATTCGTAAATATTTGAATTCCATGAAATCTTCATTTGCATTCACATTTTAGCATCATACATTTGCATTGCATGTGTCTCCCGGTTTCTCATACGCGGTTTTCTCACCCTCCAGTTTTGTCACCCTGAGTTCTCTGCATCAATACGACCCTTCATAAGGATGGAAGATCAAAACCAAGAGATCAACCGTGTCAGTCATGAACTCGAAGATCTTCGAGGAAGTGTAGGACAGATTTTGGAGATGCTACGAGTTCTTAGCGTGAAGGTGGATGCTCAGTCTACTGTTGTTTCTGAGACTACTAATACCGTTATGGAACCTCAACGAGCTGTTATTGTCGAGAATGTACCTCCTCACGGGCTTCAATCCGGTTTGGTGCCTCCTAGTGCTCAACCAGTTCGACGAGTTACCCCTCCAAAGTGCAAAACTCCTAACTCCGACCATGGTAAAGGACCTGCACGTTCGAGGAACTGCAAAATGGCTACTCCTCAACCTTGGCAACATCAGCCTGATTATGTTCAAGGTTATCCGTTTCCATATGCTCAGCAACCCTATGTAGCTACTGTTGCACCTCCTTTCGATCAGTAGTTTCCTACATACCAGCCTGTGCAGTCAGCTCTGGTATATCAAGCACCGGTTTATCAACAACCTTCCGGTTATCCGCCCATGCAAGTTCCTGTCAACAGTCAATGAGTGCCCAACGATCCTGTTCAACAATCACAGAATCAGGTTCCTTATCCCCGTAAGAGGCAGTATAAACCTTGTCCTCCAATTCCGATAACTTTCACTGAGTTATACGCCCATTTGGTACAACAAGGTCTGATTACCACCCGTGCTTTGGGTCCTCCGCCTAATCCGTTACCTGCAGGTTACAACGCGGCCGCTCATTGTTTATTTCATGAGGGTGCGCCCGGCCAGGATCTAGAGAATTGCTACGCTTTTAAGAACTGTGTCAGAAGTTTTCTAGAAACGAAGAAGTTGTATTTTAGCGATGCTCAGCCGAAGATCGAGACTCCTCTCGGGGTTCCCCGCTTGTCAAGCTTAAATTCTGCAAAGTATGTTGTCCCATCAGCAAGTCAGTCGAATCCAGTAATTATTCAAAGGCCTAGCTCGCTTCATTTCAGTAACCCTCAAGATGATATGACCGGGATCAACCAAGAATCTGGGAAAGTTATTTTGAAGCAACGACTGAAAACTGTAGAAGATGTGACCAGCATAACTGGGGCAAGCCATGACGACTCGCAGTGATCATAAACCAGACGTCCTTTCCATTGAGGCTCCGCCAAAGGAAACTGTTACTCTTGAATGCAAGATTTCATAAATATTTAGAAGGATTTTTCCGACAGTTCATTTGTTTATTTATATGTATTTCTCTTTGATTAAGCATATTTAGCATGTACGAACTTGTTTATCTTTGATTAATTAATGCGACGCATATGTTTGTCTTGAATAAGTCCATTCGTTTCACTCATTCAAAAAACGTTTTCATAAATCATAATGCCAACTTTACCCGATCTCTTGTTCAGATGGAGAATTGGGAGGAGGATGACGAACCCAAAACGGCAGATTTCTTGTCGTATGCTTTCGATTGAAACCCGCTGATGATGTAAGGCATTGTTTCAAATCCCAAACACTGGAGATATAAGGATGTTAATCCCTAGTCAACCTCTTTGAGCCTTGAAGTAGGAGTTTTCTTTCTTTTAAGAACCTTCATCCTAACCTGGGGCAGGGTAGGTTTCAGTTAAACCGATCGAGCGCTTAGATCCTCAAAAAGGAAGAGCAAACCTTCGAGAATTTATCCTTAGCATCTTAAGAAGTCCAATACAATGACTATCCCTCGGTTACCTAAGGAGTGGGGCAGTCACGAGCCTTTCAAAAGATTTACACGACTTGTGCATAAAAGAATATTCAAAAAAATAAGAGCCCGCTAAGTCAAAACCTATGAAGGAGACTTAGGCAAAACTGGGGCATCCCGCTGGACTCCAAAGTCAAATCAATAGACGTTGTCCAGGCAAAAGTTAGGGAATAAGAGCAACCAAACCAGTAGTTTTTTATAATCCCTATTAAAGAACAAGGTCGTGTGATAGAAACGCCAAAAGAAATAGGTGAGTGACTGCCATGTCCAAAGCCTTGATAAGTTCTCGACCATAGCAAATCCGCTTGAGATATGAGCGTTCGTATCCGATTAACTGAATTAGGATTGGAGAACATCACGAAGAATGGGTGGGTACAAATATAACTTTGAGCCTTTATCTTTTGTTTCTCAAACCGTGAACCGAGCCACGATACAACCTTTAAAAGACCTAATTGAAGTAGGACTTCGGTTGAAAGCATACTCGACAAGATCACGTTTCCTGACTCCTACGAGCTATGCTCAGAAAAATTCATGTTGGCATTATAATTAAAACTTATATCCGGACTAGTGATTTCGGTCACAAGTTGTTGCGATATCTTTTTTTCAAAGCAAAAATTCAAGACAAATATATGTGTACATTGATAAGCTCAGGATAGGCATTTTAGGCATGACAACTTTGCTTGATATCTTAGAGATTTACATATGAACATAACCCGTGGAACTTGAAGATCCTGCTGAACAGGGGCAGGCAGTTTCCCAATTCGCTTACCAACGCGAGTCTGACATTCTTAAGAGCTATTTCCCAAAGATTTCGTCGTAACACGATTAATTTGTGCCAGTTACGTCGAGACCTGACAAATCTCTCAAAGAGTTTGAGAACAATGGGGCAACCGGACTCGGTGTTCTCTATAAAATCCTCTTGAGATGACCCTACCTCGCAACGCAAGTATCCTGGGGCACCATGTTTTTAAAGGAAACAAATGGCGACTACTACAAGATCCTTCAAGATCAAAACTATGTGGTTTCATAACTTTTCCTCATACACCCAATGGATTTTACTCGCAGCGGCCTTCATTCCCCAATGAATCTCAGTGTTGCAACAGGCTCCTAAACTATTGCCTCTTCACAGTCCCCAGAGAGACTATAAGCTGACAACTTTTTCTTGGGTAACTCAAAAGTGTCCCTCAGGTTTTCTTCTCCCCATGTGAAGACGTGATACTGTACACCCAAGCAGATTACTTTCTCCCCAGAGAATTCAGAACTTTAAAACCAGATTTGGTTCTACCATTGATCTTTCTTACCCATGATTGACGTATTGGTTGCAGAGAACGCAGGGTATCTCCGTCGAGATGTTTATTTCATCTCTCGTCCCGTCTCTAGTCTGTTTCGTCAGCATACGCAAGGGCATAAGCATCACATGCCTATTTCATTACATATTCATTACATATTCATTACATATTCATTACATACTCATTACATACTCATTTCATAACATCCTGCATATTTACATACATAGACATCAACATACATTCATATTAACATATTCATTAACATACGCGTTAGCATGCACAGGTTCATTGTGTCTCTATCATTGGTCGTTACCGCCGAGTAACTGGGTTCGCCCATTCTCTTCAAATAGATTGTCAGCCCTAAGCATAAAATACATATGTGTTTCCAAGTTTCCCTACGGAGCTCGATCCTCGTGGATGACGGTTACTTCAGCTATCTTTCCTCGCCAGGATAAGATATCTACCCTTCGAGTTCATTCCCTCGATGGAGTCTTGATTACCAGTTTTCTTTCTAGCTCGATCCTAGATTGAATCTCAGTCTTGTCGGTCGTCGAGCCCAACCGGACGTGCATTTATTTTGCACCATCTAAAGATTTTCACCATACCATGGCAGATACGCGACTGTTTTCGCCCGAGAAGTTTATCACTGTACCCGGACGTGCATTTATTTTGCACTATCTTTCAACTAATCCTTTACAGATGCACGCCAGTTCACGCCTGGAAAATCTATCAGTACAACACTTTACATCTTACAGCATCGGTATGATACATTTCTCGCCTGAGAAACCTATCGATATGACAACCTTACACAACACAATACATGCCTGTTCTCACCAGAGAAGCTTATCATCATCTGTTATCACCTCTACAAGCAGTTCTTACATGAGAGGCTTATTATTGCTACTCTTGCAAAATAAGCGACATCTCTCGCATGAGAAGCCAATCCTATCTTCGTTATGACTCGCAGCAAATGGCCATCTCCATTGAGCAGTTGGGCTTCCATTTTACCTGTCGTCTTGAAGTATGGGAAGGTTTGAACCAAATCGTATTCAGGAGAGCACGATCTTGAAGTACGGGGAGGTTTGAGCGGAATCATATTCAGGAGAGCACGATCTTGAAGTATGAAGAAGTTCATTTACCCTTTAGTAAAAGAAGGAGCGGAATCATATTCAGGAGAGCACGATCTTGAAGTATGAGGAAGTTCATTTACCCTTTAGTAAAAGAAGGAGCGGAATCATATTCAGGAGAGCACGATCTTGAAGTATGAGGAAGTTCATTTACCCTTTAGAAAAAGAAGGAGCAGAATCATATTCAGGAGAGCACGATCTTGAAGTAGGAGGAAGTTCATTTACCCTTTAGTAAAAGAAGGAGCGGAATCATATTCAGGAGAGCACGATCTTGAAGTATGAAGAAGTTCATTTACCCTTTAGTAAAAGAAGGAGCGGAATTATATTCAGGAGAGCACGATCGTGAAGTATGAGGAAGTTCATTTACCCTTTAGTAAAAGAAGGAGCAGAATCATATTCAGGAGAGCACGATCTTGAAGTATGAGGAAGTTCAGTTTACCCTTTAAGAAAAATCAGAATCGTATTCCAGGCACCGACCTTAAATATGAGAAAATTTATATATAAGCAGCAGCCTCTTTATTTGAGTGCTTATCCATTTCGGCATATAAGTCCCTTCCAACGATAAGTGACAGTTCTCCCTCGAGAAGCTTATCGGGGCATTTCCCATTAAAGTCCATTTACTTGGGCATACAGCCGGTCTTTACCCTGTATATTTGATACGGATTCCCGAAAAGTCCGTTTGATCCTGTCACGAGAGATAGTTTACAGAAGCTTGGATGTTATTCTTTGCTCAATGCTCCAGCATTCTGTGATCGATCTTGCAATCGTGTAGGTCCAATTATTATTAGACATTCCCAAGTGGAGGTCATCTCATAGGTGCCATCTCCATATAAGGATCTTATTCTAAAAGTCCATTTATTTTGGCATACAGCCGGTTCTTTTTTACCCTGTATATTTGCTACGGATTCCCGAAAAGTCCGTTTGATCCTGTCACGAGAGATAGTTTACAGAAGCTTGGATGTTATTATTTGCTCAATGCTCCAGCATTCTGTAATCGATCTTGCAGTCGTACATGATCCAGTTTTACTTTTAGATTCCCCAGTGGAGGCCGTCTCATAGGTGCCATCTCCATTTGAGAATCTCGTTCCCGGTCTAAAAATGATAATTGGTCGTGTTCGCACCAGCTGACCATCATTTTAGAATTCCCCAGTGTTGTAATGTGTCCCAGCGCGTCGTTTTCCCCAATGTGTTGTTCTCGTAGCGTCTGTCCCTGTGTCGTCGTATTCGTCAGCATTTTCGCACTCATCATTCCAGCATACACATCATATCATATTCATGGCATTGTCTGCATTAGTCTTGTTTGGTCCATAACATTGCATATCGCCACATATAAGGGCAAAATTTTCGGTTATCTATATTTAAATCCCTCCACCATGATTCCTCGAGTCTCCGCCACTCGAATCACCCGGTGAAGTTATTTAAATAGGGGCAACTGTAATACCCCAAATTTTGCCCTAAGATTTGTCGTCGCATTTCATTGCATTTTTATTGCATTTAATCAATTACTAACAAATTTGTGTAGTTGTTTGACTTTTTGCAGGTAAATATCATATGGCATGCATTTTTTTTCTAAAAAGTAAAAATGGCACAATTGGCAGGAGGACATGTGTAAGGAGTTATGAGTGTGAGAGGTTGAGAGTTTGAATCTCACCTTTGTCACGTTTTTTGTTTTTTATTATTTTTACTCTTAATTTTTCTATCTTTCATTAAAAAAAATAACAAAAATAGTTTTTGATTATTATTTAATTATTATTTTCGTATTTTAATTAAATCATTTTTTAAAATATTATTTTTTTCACTTTTTTCTAAATTATTCATAAAAATATCCAAAAAATCATAAAATAAAAAATATTGAAAAAATTTTGTTCTTTTTATAATATTTTTGATTTTAGGAATCGATTATTCGTTTTTATTTTAAGTTTATTTTAATCATTTTAAATTATTTAAATTTCATTTTTTCTTAACTAATTATTTAGTTTGGGCTTTAAAATGGGCTTTAGGGACATTATTGACAATTTGGTGTTAACCCTAATTTGTTCCCTATATATACATGTGTTGCCTTGTTGAAAAAGAGGGGGAGAATGAAAAAAACCTAAGAGGAGTGAGTGTCGTTTGCCGTTATTTAGTTTTCTTCTTCATCCATTACTATTGTTTCTTTTTCTTCATCGTTTACCGTTATTTCTTTTCCTTCATCTATTACTGTTGTTTCTTTTTCTTCATCTTTTACCGTTATTTCTTTTTCTTCATCTTTTACCGTTATTTCTTTTTCTTCATCTATTACCGTTATTTCTTTTTCTTTATCTATTACTGTTACGTTTATATATATATAATTTTTAAATTGTTAGAGTTTATATATATAAGATTAATTTTTGATCGAATTATGTCGATACGATGTTTGCACATTTGTGTGCATGACGCGTGACATTTGTGTTAGTTCGATCTGGTTGCGATGATCGCATTTTTGTGTGAGCAATAATACTATTTTTTGCTTAATTTCTTTTTCTTTGCGATAAATTTTGTTTCGTCCGATTTAGATCTGGTTGCGATGAGCGCATTTCTGCGTTAGCAACATTGTTGGGTTATTTGGCACATTTAAAATTCATTATTGCTTTATTATTATTATTATTATTATTATTATTATTATTATTATTATTATTATTATTAATATTAGTATTATCATTATTTATTATTATTATCATTATTATCATTATTATTACCATTATTATTATTATTGTTATCATTAATTTATTAAAACTTGTTATAATATAAAAATCTGTTTTTTAAAATAAATAACATTAACATCTTTTCCAAATTAATATGAAAACCTATTATTTTTAAGAAAAACTTTTTTTTAGATAAATTTAAAATAATAACTAAAATCTTTTTTTTTTAAAATAATAACTAGAACCGTTATTTATTTTATTTTATTATTGTTCAATTCAAATTTCATTATCATATTGTATCTGCTCCTCTCATGTAACCTCGCGAACTTAACAATCGCTCTTTAAATTCTGCCTTTAAATTTCTGCTTGCATGGTTTAAATTATGACATTATCTCTCTGTTTGCAATTCAATTATCTCACGCGTTTACCATTATTTCTGTCACATTGCACACATCCGAAGGTTAGGTCTAACTGTTTGGCCGCCGCGCCAATAGTCCGTAAAACTTCACACATTCAATTTCAAATCCTCAAAACTACAAACTACAAACCCTAATTTTCACAAATGCCTCGCCGCAGGCAAAATTACAATTTTACCCCTAGCATTAGGTCAAAGAGCCGCCGCGCTCATTTTAGGGTTTCCCGCCGTGGAATCCCTAATTTAACCCTAATTACAACTTAACATTTCAACGTAGAGATTTGGAGTTTCTACACTCCACGTAAGCGTGTCCTTAAGATGCGTTTATTCCCCTTGAGACCTTGACCACAATCAAGAAGTTTCTAACCTCCCTTTTGAGGGGAACTACGATTACTCTGATTCCACTCCCGTAAGGATACGTAGGCACAAGATGCGATATCTTGCCGAGTAAATTTAGAATTAACCCCTTAGGTCTCCTTTCTCACTTTTAATCCTTTGTACATATACCTTAAGCAAATGAATAAAGCAAATAGTAAACATCTGAACAAAAGATTCCTGTAGAGTACTACAGAAGTTTAGGGTGCTAATACCTTCCCTAAATTTAACCAACCCCCGAACCCTAGATCTTTCCCCGCATTGTGTTTACGATGCAAAATAGGTTTTCCCTCTTTTGACCTTTTCCTTCGGATAAATCAAAGAGCGGTTGTGAATTGAATTGCGATTCAAACTCATTAATAGTTTGTGATCCTATTTCCACCGCAACACATACATATACATCAACTAATTGTCCACCAGTCATTATTACGGGAAACATGCACTATCACCAAGTACACAAGTTTAGTTCCCACACTCATCATTCTTACAGTGCATCAAGGCCAAAGGGATCACACAAGCCCAAGCTCAAGGCCAAAACATCACAAAATCACATTCTGGTTCTGCTACGTTCGTTGGCATTCGCCAGGCGAAGCCCCGTAGCGAACCTTCGCTAGCATTCGCCAGGCGAACCTGCTGGCGAAGCCCTCATTTCACTATCGTGCATTCGCCAGGCGAACCTTCATTCGCCAGGCGAACCTTCGCTGGCCACACTCGCCAGGCGAAGTTCCTACCCTTTAGGTCTGGGACTTAATTCTGAATTATTCGCTACCACTCGCCTCAGCTCGCCAGGCGAACTCTCGCCTCCTTTCGCTAGGCGAAGCTTCGCCAACACTCGCCAGGCGAAGCCCAGTGAATGCTGCGATTCCTCATGTTTTCTCACAGTTCTGCAGTGCTATTCTAGGCCAAATTATGCTTATCATCTCAACTCAGATCCTCAGTCTATTCTAGTACCAATCTTGCACATTACCGTAACCAATAGGTTTCTAATTTCTATTCCCAAAATCATCACCTACACACTTTATCGATACCTCGAAAGCCATACAGAACTTTCCCTAAAAACTGTAAAACACCTTATATGCCCTATATGCCAAATCAACCCAAAACACCAATTCATCAACGATTACTATATAATTAACAACAATCATCATCAATCATAACATAACAATATATATATTATCATATATCGATCAATTTCCTACGGGGTTAAGGAATCCCCAACTACCCTATACATGTATAAACCATTTCCCAATCAAGTTTCTCCCCCCTTACCTTGTCAATTGGTTGATCGATGAAAGAATCTTCCAAGGTTTGGCCAATTCTGATTTTCCCCTGTTCCTTCGTTCTTCGCTCCCTTTTCCGTTCCCTTTTTCGTTCTTCTCACTTCTCTCCTTTCTATCGTTCTTTTTCCACTTTCTCTAACTTCTCACAATGTATCGTGAAACTACTAACCCCTCACCTTCTCTATTTTAATTCTCTAATCCCAATAATAATAATAATAATAATAACTTAATAAAATAATAATAATAATAATAATATTATTATCTCACCAAAATAATAATAATATTAATAATATTAACAAATATAATAAATATAATAATAACAATAATAACACCCCCACCAATGTTACTATTATTTTTATATTATTATATTTCACACCAAAATACCACCAATAGTCCTCCCACATTAGGGACACCCACCAAACATCACCAAATACACCCCCACCAAAGGGCACACCAACACATAATATTTAAAATAATAATAAAATGACTAAATAATTAAAATGGGTGTTACAACTCTCCCCCACTTTAATTATTTTCGTCCTCGAAAATTACCTGATGGAAATAGCTCCGGATACGCTTCTCGCATCCTGCTTTCCAACTCTCAGGTCACACTGCCTCTTGCAGCACCTCCCCAAGCTACCCTCACTAAAGGTATCTCTTTCCCTCGGAGTTGTTTCATCTTACGGTCCTCGATCCTCAACGGCATCGTCTCAACCGTAAGATTCTCCCGAATCTGAACATCATCTCTCTGAATCACATGAGATGGATCAGAAACATACTTTCGCAATTGCGACACATGAAACACATCATGTAAGTTTGACAACTCAGGCGGCAACGCCACCCTATAAGCCACATCCCCAATTCTCTGCAAAATCTCATAAGGTCCAATGAACTTAGGATCCAGCTTCTTGGACTTCAACGCACGACCCACACCAGTCATCGGATTAACTCTTAGGAATACGTGATCACCTACACAGAATTCCAACTCTTTCCTCCGATTATCATGATAGCTTTTCTGCCTACTCTAAGACACTTTCAATTTCTCACGAATCATCTGAATTGTCTCAGTAGTCTGCTGTACAATTTCTGGCCCAAGCACCATATTCTCACCAGTTTCATACCAACACAGAGGAGTCCTACACCTCCTCCCATACAAAGCTTCAAACGGTGCCATTCCGATACTAGAATGGTAACTGTTATTGTACGTGAACTCAATCAATGGTAAATCCCACGCACCACCCTTTTCTAACACACAAGCTCTCAACAAATCTTCAAGCGACTGAATAGTCCTCTCCGACTGACCATCAGTTTGCGGATGATAAGTTGAACTCAATTTCAACTTAGTTCCCAAGGCTTTCTGCAAGCTCTTCCAAAATTCCGAAGTAAATCGTGGATCTCTATCCGACACAATACTGGACGGAACACCATGCAACTTCACAATTACCCGAATGTAAATCTCCGCCAGCTTCGTCAATGGAAAACTAATATTGATCGGCACAAAGTGTGCAGACTTCGTCAATCGATCCACAACCACCCATATAGCATCAAAACCTCTCGCCGTATTCGGCAAACCCGTAACAAAATCCATAGTAATGCAATCCCATTTCCAAACCGGAATCTCTAATGGTTGCATAAATCCAGAAGGTCTCTGGTGTTCCACCTTCGACTTCTGACATGTCAAACAGGCATACACAAATTGAGCTATGTCTCTTTTCATACCAGACCACCAAAATAATTTCTTCAAATCATGATACATTTTCGTAGCTCTCGGATGAATGCTCAGGCTACTACGATGTCCTTCGCTCAAAATTGACTTTTTCAATTCTTCATCATCTGGTACACAAATCCTGCCTCTAAATCTCAACACACCTGTACTATCCAATTTAAAGTCACTATCGGAGTCACTCCCTACTCCAGGCATCAAATCTACCAATTTCACATCCAACTTCTGATTTTCTCTAATCATATCCAAGAAGTCATTATTTACCTGCAACATACCCAACATTACACTATCTGCAGTAGTCTCACAAACCATGCTCAAATCTCTAAACTGTTCAATTAACTCAATTTCTTTCACCATCAGATCTGCCATATGAATTGCTTCCCTACTCAAAGCATCTGCCACTACATTGGCCTTTCCTGAATGATAACTCAAACTGAAGTCCTAATCCTTCAAAAATTCCAGCCATCTTTTCTGCCTCATCTATGGTCACCAAAACAATCTACTCAAATTCGGTTACTCCTTCATAGCACTGGGATGGATACTCCATCTACCCCAATGTATTTCTTCACGAGTACTTCTACTCCCCTCAACAACGTTTGGTACACATACCCTATCATAACATCTCGTGGTATTATTTCCACAAACCCGACAATCCACTCTTCGACTCTAATTTATCAATTTCGACTAATTCACTACTCAACCCAGATTTCTGACTTTCTCGATTCTTCTCAAGGATATCACTAGTCAGGTCTTAATAATAAAAGCTTAACTCCGTAAGAAGTATCCTTACTCACAAAATGCATATTATGAAATTTCTCAATCAGTTCTACCTCTTTTCACCATCATCTTCGGTAAACACAAACATTTCCAACTCACCGCATCATCTACCACATCCACTTTACCCCAGAGGGTAATTCAACTCAAAGCCATAATCTTTCAGAAGTCCCAATTATTTCCTCTGCCTTGTATCCCACTCTTTTGAATGCAACAAATACTTTAAGCTCTCGAGAATAACAAATATCTCAAATCTCAACTAAACAATTGTAGCCTCCAAGCTCCGACACAAACTCAACAACATTCGACTCTCCATCACTTGTCAGATGACTCCTCTTATGTACTTTAAGTTGCCTTAAAGCATAACTACAACTTTCCGATGTTGCACTCAACATACCTCATAATCTTATCAATAGAGCATCACAAAATACAATAATAGTCCGGTCAGATTCGGCAAAAGTCCACACACGAGCTGTTGACAGCTCTCCCAAAACTCTCCGAAACTTTCTTCACAGTGGCATATATTGCTTCTTCTCCAATACTGATAAATCAAGTTCCTAATGCTCAACATGATCCCCTATACTAATCCAATATATCCAAACATCCTTGATTAACGCATCCATTGACTTACTCAAATAAGTATGGAACATCCCATGACAGACCGACACTCAATTCATGAGTTACGGCGGGAACACGAACCACACGCTCCGCGTCTACTACAAAGTCCAAATATAGTTCATCAAAAATTAACTTATCTCCATGCCACTACTGCACCATCACATAGAGAATTGCAATAGCTTTCCAACGCTTCGAACCAGGCGTCATTCCGAGTTACGGTTCTCCCGTTACGACAAAAATACCCCAACAACATTTTTCTGCTCAGGGCACTTCGCCAGGCGAATCTCGGTGAACATGACAGTCCCGAAATTCTATTTGCGACCGTTACCTGACTTCCGAGTGTCCGATTTCGATTCCGTAAAAAGCTGCGATCTCGGAATTCAACGTATAACCACAATTTCATACTTAGGAGGCCGTCCAACACACTTTCTTTAAATATTTTAAAACCCGATTACTTCCAATCTCAACAGCAGATCGTGGAGCCTCCTATTACGATACCACTTCGACCTTCGACACCACAACACAATAACTCTACTCGCGATCTCACGAACACGGAAACTCACGCCCTTCAATCAATTGATCCATCAAATCATTAACTCTTGGAAGCGAACACTTATCCTTGACAGTCACCCTGTTCACTTATCCATAGTTCACCCAAAGCTTCACAAAACCTTCTGTCTGTCTAACCAACAAAAATTGGTGCACCTTACGGTAACACACTCAAACAAACGAACCTCTCCTCCAGCGGGTCTTCGAGTTGACTCTTCAACTTCTCCAATCCCAACGTAAACATACAATATGGAGTCGTCAATATCAGACTCGTCCCAAAAACAAAATAAATGTGTAAGCTTTACTTCACACTCCGATAGTAAATCGCTCACTTCCTCAGGGAACCTCCGGCAATTTCAACTAATTGACAAATTCCAATTTTCTCACTTTCCTTCTCATTCGAAGTTTCCGTCAAAATAAACATCTCAACACCGTATTACGCCAACTCCTCAAAATAATTCCTTAAGCACTTAGCTTAACTCAGGACAATTCACTGCTCACGCCGCACAAGCTTGCAAGACACGTCTATCCCATCCAACACAATCCCGTCTACTATTAACAAGAGATTAAGGGTGATCAGTTCCTCAATTTGTTAATAGACAGCCGAAATCATGATGGGGTACAAACCATCTTTACCAAACTATGATAGCATTCCTCAACACACCAAGCCACCACACCGTAGCATTCCGGAGAAATACAAACTTCTCCCCCACTGGAATCATTCCTCTTCTACCGACAAACTTAACCAACAACATGTACCGACAGTGTTTTTACAAACATGTCGCATACCAGGGAACAACAACACTAGACAACATTGGCCGGACGGACCGACCTGCTCTGATACCAATTGTAACACCCCACTTCCCAAAATCAATTAAATTAATAAACATTATAAATAAACAAAATCAGAGTTCCAATTCTCCCAAGTGGGATATCACATAAAATCAACATTTCCTTTATAAAAGGTTTTCCTCCAAAATACAGCGGAATATTAAAAATATTAAAATCCAATAAAAGTTTGATACGTTCACAGGAAAATAAAATATAAGTTCTTCAGAAAACAAATAAAAACGCCCAAGTCCCGTGCTACGTATCAGAGCATCCTAGACTCGACAATCACACCAATATCCAAGCTAGCTAAGCACCTGGATTATCTGTACTTCCGAAGAAGCACAGACCACAACAACAACAAAGGGGTGAGAAAACATGATCAAAAATATAACGGTAATGTAATACATGTAAATAAGGTAGTACAACACACCAACACACCAAGATTCACCCCTAACAACACCATATGACGAACCTACTGTTCAAATTACAATATAACATATTATAATGCAAAATGCAACTCAACACCATGCATGCGGTACCGACTCATTGGTTCATTCAATCGAACCCACCATTCTCCACAAAGGAGTACGGGTGAATCACTTACGCTCCATCCGAGACATGATTCAACCCCACCATTCTCCACAAAGGAGTACGGATGAATCACTTACGCTCCATCCGAGACATGATCCATCCCACCAAGACACCATGATATGCACACACCACTGCATAACTATTATGTTCAGGCACACTAAGTGCACACGATCCACCTGATCGTATCATTATACATCACATATATATATATATACATAGATGTAACATGCACCAACACCATATAAATCAATCAGTTAGTAAACAAGTTCATATTCTATCACCAAGATACAAACACATCCCACTACTCGGGGATACACGATCCTACTGATCACTACATACATATACATCAACTAATTGTCCACCAGTCATTATTACGGGAAACATGCATTATCACCAAGTACACAAGTTAGTTCCCACACTCATCATTCTTACAGTGCATCAAGGCCAAAGGGATCACACAAGCCCAAGCTCAAGGCCAAAACATCACAAAATCACATTCTGGTTCTGCTACGTTCGCTGGCATTTGCCAGGCGAAGCCCCGTAGCGAACCTTCGCTAGCATTCGCCAGGCGAACCTGCTGGCGAAGCCCTCATTTCACTATCGTGCATTCGCCAGGCGAACCTTCATTCGCCAGGCGAACCTTCGCTGGCCACACTCGCCAGGCGAAGTTCCTTCCCTTTAGGTCTGGGACTTAATTCTGAATTATTCGCTACCACTCGCCTCAGCTCGCCAGGCAAACTCTCGCCTCCCTTCGCCAGGCGAAGCTTCGCCAACACTCGCCAGGCGAAGCCCAGCGAATGCTGCGATTCCTCAAGTTTTCTCACAGTTCTGCAGTGTTATTCTAGGCCAAATTATGCCTATCATCTCAACTCAGATCCTCAGTCTATTCTAGTACCAATCTTGCACATTACCGTAACCAATAGGTTTCTAATTTCTATTCCCAAAATCATCACCTACACACTTTATCGATACCTCGAAAGCCATACAGAACTTTCCCTAAAAACTGTAAAACACCCTATATGCCCTATATGCCAAATCAACCCAAAACACCAATTCATCAACGATTACTATATAATTAACAACAATCATCATCAATCATAACATAACAATATATATATTATCATATATCGATCAATTTCCTATGGGGTTAAGGAATCCCCAACTACCCTATACATGTATAAACCATTTCCCAATCAAGTTTCTCCCCCCTTACCTTGTCAATTGGTTGATCGATGAAAGAATCTTCCAAGGTTTGGCCAATTCTGATTTTCCCCTGTTCCTTCGTTCTTTGCTCCCTTTTCCGTTCCCTTTTCCGTTCTTCTCACTTCTCTCCTTTCTATCGTTCTTTTTCCACTTTCTCTAACTTCTCACAATGTATCGTGAAACTACTAACCCCTCACCTTCTCTATTTTAATTCTCTAATCCCAATAATAATAATAATAATAATAATAATAATAATAATAACTTAATAAAATAATAATAATATTATTATCTCACTAAAATAATAATAATATTAATAATATTAACAAATATAATAAATATAATAATAACAATAATAACACCCCCACCAATGTTACTATTATTTTTATATTATTATATTTCACACCAAAATACCACCAATAGTCCTCCCACATTAGGGACACCCACCAAACATCACCAAATACACCCCCACCAAAGGGCACACCAACACATAATATTTAAAATAATAATAAAATGACTAAATAATTAAAATGGGTGTTACGAGAAACACTTAGGGTTTTCTCCCAAAGCAAAAAGAAGAAGAAAAGGTTCACGGGTTGGGTTAGTGGACCGTGAGACCCAACTACTTCTTTCAGACTACCATACCCCCGTTTTTCCTTATGACTCCCTATTGATTTGTTATTTTGTTTGTTTTGGAGTTGGGCTCAAAGCCCAATTGGTTTCTGAAGATACACTCCCTTTGTCTGTCGCGCCCCACCCCCTCTGTTTGTTTGGTGTTGTGTTGATTTGGGCTTCACAGCTTTTAAGCCCAACTGAGTTTGCTGGACCATGTACCCCTGTTCCTTTGCTGCACTCCCCTGTTTGTTTTAATTATTTCTTTTTGTAATACTTTAATTATATATATATATATATATATATATATATATATATATATATATATATATATATATATATATATATATATATATATATATATATATATATATATATATATATATATATATATATATATATATATATATATATATATATATATATATATATATATATATATATATATATATATATATATATATATATATATATATATATATATATATATATATATATATATATATATATATATATATATATATATATATATATATATATATATATATATATATTTTACTATTATTCTTTTAGAAAATTTATAGTATTTTATTTTAAGAATTTCATATATGTATATATTTAATATATAGAATTTTATATTCTATTTTCTTTTTTAAATTTCTTTTAATAATTTCTTTTAGAACTTTAATTGTTTTTCTATTAGAACTTTATTTCGATTTTAGAATTGGATTTCTTCTTCTCATTTTGTTATTGGTTTTTTCTCACCATTTCATTTTTGTAGGTCGATGACGAGACCTCCGTAATGCGTTATTAATTAGAATATTGATGGATAATGTAGGATCAGAGACCGTTTTTTTCCTCTCCTCATCATTTCTTCTTCTTCTGATTTTATTTTGCCTTTTCTGTTGCGCTGGCCGTGTGACATGATTTAATCGGAGAATGATTTTCAATATCATTTCTCTATCTTGTCTTTGACATGGATATCAATACGCTACCTCTTGGGGTTTGACTTCTTTTATAAGTTGAATTATGACGGTTCAGCGTCGCATTGATTCTTGTTCAACATGTCATCATCAAGGATAAAATAATAGAGCTTGGAAATGGAGCTTGCACGCACAAGTCAAGGGTCAACGGAACCACTCCGTTCGGTAACATTGTTTTTATTTCACTTCTTTCATCTCTTTCTTTCCACCCTTCGAGCGTTGTGAGCCGTAAGCTTTAGATATGTGGGAAATGATGAGTGGGTGGCTGCCTCTCACTCGTCTAAGGTGTTTAGCGTATGTCCTTTGGATAATATGTGACGCATTCACTCCTACGTCTAAGAATTCGTGTGTGCGTCCCGTTCCGAACCTTTTCTCTCGTGTCCTGGCGATTAAGACTTCCCCTTTTCTCTCGCGTCTTGGCGATTGAGCTCCATTCTCTTGCCCCCGTGCAATCGAGACTGTTTTCCTGTAGTTGGCTGAACTACAGCTGCTCTGATTTCTCGTACCAGACGAGAATATGTAGGCATAGGATGCGATATCCTAGCGAGCACACTAATCACTAACTTTTTTGTTCTCTCGTGGCTGTGTGATCGAGACTTTCCCGCTAACGACTAATTTCCCCTTTCTCTTGCCCTAGCGCAATTGAGACCAGACCATAGTTCTAGATCCCGTAGGTTCCCGTACCTCTAAACCCGACATACTACGTCCGTTCTACCGCAAACAGGTAACGCCTAAGTCTCCAATGGTCGAGCAACATACACCTAACTGCTAGAATGTGCACGCTAGTATCGTCAATTTTTTCTCTCACCCTCGTGTGATCGAGAACACCCTTGTTTACCCGTAGTTAGCATGAACTATGTTTTGCTCTGATTTCTCATGCCAGATGAAAATACGTAGGCATAAGATGCGACGTCTTGGCGAGCAATCCCTCCCGTAGTTTCCCAAACTATGTTGACTCTGACTTTCCCATTGTACGAGGGAATACGTAGGCATAGAGCGCGATGCTCTATCGAGTCAGTTCTTTCTATTTAGCTTTAGCAGCCGTAGATAGCTTGTTCACACCCATAGACTAGATAACCCAAGCGTGGATCCCGTCAAGTACGACGAACGTGAGGGGTGCTCATACCTTCCCCTTGCGTAACCGACTCCCGAACCCAGACATGGTTGCGATGGCCTTGTCTTTCCCTAGTTCTTTAGGTTTTTGCGATCGTTTCCTTTCCCTCTCTTTGGGATAAATAACGAAAGTGGCGACTCTTCTATTTTTTCCGCCGGTTGTTTTTCGCAGTAGCGACAGCTGGCGACTCTGCTGGGGACATGAACATCCCATATGCGAGTCAGTCCTAACGCTTGTCTGTTTGGTTTGTGGGTGTGTATATTTTTGTGCTTTATTTTGTATATTGTTGTATTTACATTTTCCGCACTGTATTTATCTGTTGCTGTTGGGCTGTTGGGTGGTTGTTCCTTTGAGAGATAAGCCAAAACCCAGGCTTGAGTACGAACATAGCATTAGAAGCAGAAAGTAGTGGTGAACCTGTATGTTAGGCATGCACTAGTTCCCACGAAATTTGCACTCAGACGAGATTCTCTTTGATGACTTTCTTTCCAGCCCAGTGGGCCGTTGAGAGAATTTCAGATCAGAGGGTTGTCGACTCTAAGAACCGATCACTTATGAGTCATCTAAGTGAGGCCTCTTCAGGAGATGATGATGCCAAACCATAAATGGTGAACATATCATCATTTCTTGAAAGTCTGTGAGGCTGACGAACGCATAGGATGACGTGCCTGGTCAGTTTAGGTCCATACCCGTGAGTGGGAGGGTTTTTGCAGGAAACTTGACTTCCAGCCAACCCGGCATTTTGGTTTTCTCTCCAGAGCAAACTTACTCAGTCAGCAGCGCAGCAGTATTCAGAGCTTTGTGGGGGCTGTGATCCCGTGTTTGCTACATCTTGCATTGCATTTACATAAGCATCTTTGCATCATTTTGCATATCATTTCTCCAGCTAGCCAGAGCTCTTATCCAACCTTTGTTTTGCTTTAGAAGGTGATTCTCCGGTGACCGTTATGAACAAGTGTTGATTGTGGGAAGACGACCAAGGGGTTCAAACAGAATCAAGCAGAATCAAGCAGTGTCAAGCAGTGAAGTTTGTTGAAAGTTGTGGGTAGCTATGTCAGGGAACGACTCCGAAATTGTTGATACCTTGTCAGGTTTTACTGTGATGTCCAATCCTCTGTATGGTTCTTTGCTCGATGAGGATTTTCCGCAAGTGAACAACCTTACTGTAGCTCAGTTTGTGCAGCCTTCTGTTGAGAACCAAGATCAGCATGAACAGTCTGTTGTCCGAAGTGAACGTTCTTCTTCTCTTGATACCGCAGATTATCATGATGCTTTTTCCTTTGTGTTGATTGCCAGAAGAGAAGTTCCGGTAGTGAAGACTGAAGACCCGAGAGCTTTTGAGTATGCTAAGAGGTTGCATGCATTGGATGAAAAACTCAAAGCCTTGGAAATTAAAGATGTTTTTGGTTTCAGTGCTTCAGATATGTATCTGGTTTCTAGCCTAGTGTTACCTCCGAATTTCAAAGCGCCGAGGTTTGAAAAGTACAAAGGGGATAGCTGCCCGAGGTAACATTTGGCGATGTTCTGCAGAAGAATGACTTCGTTTGTGCACGACGACAAATTGATGATTTACTGTTTTCAAGACAGTCTGATTGGGGTATCTCTGAGTTGGTATATGCAGTTGGAGAGTAATCAGATCAGATCATGGGTGGATTTAGCCAAGGATTTCATGAAGCAATACGAGTATAATCTTGATATGGCTCCCTGTCGCATGCAGTTGCAAGAATTGTCGCAAGAGAACAATGAACCTTTCAGGAAGTATGGTCAGAGATGGAGATAATTTTCTTCCAGAGTGCAACCACCGCTTCTAGATCGAGAGTTAATAGACATGTTCGTAAATTCCTTGCAGAGCCCGTACTTCGAAAGAAAGCTTGGGATTACACCATATTTCTCTGAATTGGTAAGAGCAGGAGAACGTATTGAGTATGGCGTAAAAACTGGAAGAATTTAGAATGTTTCAAGCGGTCAGGCTGGTGAAACTGAATCTCTCTGTAGCTTTCAAGCTGAAGAAGAAACTGTGGTCAATGCGGTCATGACAAATGTTGGGTATTCTCAAGATGAATCGGTGAAATCTTTTGGTTCTTCATCTTCTCAGCGGTCAGTATCTTCTGTGTCTCGTTATTCTGGACAAACAATTGTGCCTAGGGCACCACATCAGAAACTTCGGGTCGCTCCTCATGCCAATCAACGAGCCTGTGGCCAAGGTTATCAGAATCAGCGTCAGAATCAGAACAGGCCTCGTAACAATTTGGAACGAAGGAATGCTCTTTTTCATCCAGTTCTTGTGCCGTATAGCCAGCTGTTGCCACATTTGAATCAGAATTCTTTGGTGGAACCTAAAGCTCTTAAGCTAGTGCCAGAACCTTACCCTCCAGGGTACGATCCCATGCTCAGTGTGGATATCATGGCGGATCTATAGGGCATTCAACCAAAGATTGCAAAGCTTTTCAGGCAAAAGTGCAGCAGTTGATCGACGAAGGATGCATTTCCTTTCCAGAAGGAGTTTTGGTTGTTCATGTCAACCTCTCAGCTGTCTGAGCTTGCAGATTCAAAGTTTTGTTGCCAAAAGCCAGTGGTCCAAACAGGCAGACGTCCTCAGCATTGGCAGTCCTCAGACTTTTTATCATTTGCATTTGTAGTTTCTTTTATGTTAGTTGCTACTTGCTGTTAAACATTGTGTTTTGAATGGTAATATTAATGAAGTGATTTGCATTTTTCTGAAGTAATCATGTCGCTTTCGCTCATTTATTGCACAACACAGACACATGCACATTCTATCCACTCCACTTAATCACTATGTTTATCAAGGAGGGAGGATGACGAAAAATGAATACTCATAACTGATGATCGTATGCTTTCGGATAAAACCCTATTGATGATGTACATGCATTGTTTCAAATCCCCTAAACACTGGAGATATAAGGAGTTAGTCCCTAGTTAACCACTTCGAGCCGAGAAGTAGGAGTTTCTTTTGGACTTTTCAAACCTCAAATCTTAACCTGGGGCAGGGTAGTTTTCAGTTAGCTTGACCGAGCATTCAAATTTCATAGAGGAGTGTCCCATTCGAGGATCAATCACACCTCAAGAGGTCGTACCTCATCAGCCGCAATGGTTAAACTTCACTAGTCAGGAGTGAAACAGTTATAATTCTTTCGGATAAATCAAGACAGTCAGTGTCACACGACTTGTTTCAAGAAAAAAGAAATAAAAAGAAAGCCCGCTAAGTAAAAAGAAAAGAAAAGCTGGAAAGCAATTACTTAGGCAAAAATCAGGGCACCCCGCTGGACTTCAAAATCAAAAGAACTCAAAAGAGTCAGTCCAGGAAAAAGTTAGGAAATTAAAAGAACTCAAAAGAGTCAGTCCAGGCAAAAGTTAGGGAATCAAAAGAATGAAAAAGAAAGGATCTCAAGAGAAAAATCCTCAAACAAGGGCAAAGTCGTGTGATACAGACACCGAAGACAAAGAGGAGTAACTGTCACTCCGGAAACCTTGTGAGTTCCGTAACCATCATTCCTACCATTCAATAAACCTTTTGAGAGGTGAGCGCTTCTGCCGAGTTAACTGAACATTAGGATTGGAGATCATCACGTAGAAGGGGTGGGTACAAATCATACTTTGAGCCTAATATCCTTTGTTTCACGAACTGTGAACCTGACCACGATACAACCCTTAAAAGACCTAATTGAGGCAGGGTTTATTCTGAAAGCGCATTATGTTAAGGTTGAGTAACCTGAATCCTACATGATTTGCTAATCATATCCTTGCTGTATCTTGCACTAATCAAATCAGCACTACGTTTGAACTTTTGGTTCATTCGTCACTCACTATCACGACACTTGATAAGTGACATTTTTCAAAATCTACATGAACACCGCATTAAAATTACCATTCGTGAACAATTTTAATTGCAGGTCAGTAGTTGATATGAAGGAAATTCCAACAGGAAATAGTCGAGCAGGACGTTCAGCAGGCTGAGTCAGAATTGTGTATACTTTGAAACCCTGTGAATCTGGGACATGGACATCTAGTGAGTTTGGATTTAGTTAGTCTGAGGACAAGTCCCGAGGCGTCTGTTGATTATGGGACAGTTTATTCAAGAAGCAGTTGATCAGCAGTGAATCATCTCGAGACCTAATCAGGGGCAACCGCCCAGAGTTTCTTTGAGTTAAGGGCGGATCCCTCCGGTATTCAATCAGATCAGGTCAAGTCGCTTCAACGCTCATTCAGGGGAAAGCCATTTCAAGAGTATATTGAAACCAACCATGCTGAGAGTTGGTTAACCGAGGATGAATCTTTTCATTGTACAGGTTCTGGGGCAAGCCGTCTCGAGGTCGTCTCATGGCAAGTTACTTTCTGATCGAAGCGAACTTTCCCAAAGAGTCGGACTGGGGCAAGTTGAACTGCACTGGGACAAGTTGTTCAAGCTAGTTTGCTCTCCCCAGCAAGAGTTGAGTGTCAGGGAATCGTGTCATTACCTTCATCAAATAACCTTAACCTTCCGAAAAAGCCTCGCTGTCATGGGATCGTTATCCTATAGCCTAAACCTGTCACTTACCATGTAACCAAAGTCATTTCCAAAGCCCACTTCTTGTCTGGCAAGCCTCCAAAGCCCAGTTCTCGTCTGGAAAATCGGTAACCAGTTCTCGTCTGGTCACCCTTTCCGTAATCACTAGTTCTCGTCTAGTGCGTGTCAGCTTTTAAACTAGTTCCCGTCTGGTCACCTTTTCTTTAACCTACTGTTTAACCAGTTCTCGTCTGGCTAACACAGTTTTAAAGTCCAGTTCTCGTCTGGCAAACCAGAAATCAGTTCCCGTCTGATTCTCAACCCAGAAGTCAGTTCTCGTCTAACAACCTTAACCTTGTACCACCAGTTCTCGTCTGGTAGTCTACCCTCGAATGCTAGTTCTCGTCTAGTATTTCCCTTTCAAATCCATTTTGTTGATAACTAGAAATAAATCCCTATCACCATAAACCTATTCCCATCCCTAAAACCAGAAAAAGCTTAAATATCTTGGCACGATAATTCCCAGTAGTTCATATGTGCTATCATGTTCCCCGACACGAGGCTCGAATGATCTCAGTTCTCCATGATTGGTCTTCTGTATTCCCTTAGGGGTGATGTTGTTAAATCAGGAAGATTTCTTCAGCAGAGATGTGCAGTTAAGATTGGTTCTCCTCAACAGTTTGAGATTGCAGCAAGTTGAGATGGCACTTATCCTTATCAGATTCAATTTCAGTGGTTGATGGTTATCCCCTGTAGAGTTGTTAATTCCCCAGTAGAGTGGGCATGTTTCCTCCAGCTGAGACGTTTGTTTCCCAGAAGAGCCGTATTCTGGTGTGCCATCCAGGGCGTTTTCCTCAGCAGGGTTTTGATTGGATTCCCAGTGGAGTTGGCTTTCTTCACTTCAGCATTTATTTTGCTAGACCGGTTCCCTTGCATTTTACATCGTGCATAGCATCTACCTAAATGCGTAGCATTTCCATCTTGTATGGAGCATTACGCCATACTCAAACATATGCATTTAAAACATAAGCCAGGTGGTTACCGCTCTGTTCTCAGATGTGTTTTCAGCAGATGGTTGAATTATGTTGCCCGCATGGTATTCAGATCTGGCAGATTTTGGTTGATATTTGTGCCTATATGGTATCTAGACCATAGCAAGTGGAGGAATGGTATCCAGACCATAGTACTTTTTGTTAGCCCGCGTGGTATCCAGACCCCGGCTTACGTTTCTCCCCAGCAGCGTCGTCGAACTTTGGTTGGTGATTTTGTTTTTAGCCCTATATGGTATCCAGACCATGGCAAATAGATATGTTCCTGTTAGCCTGCATGGTATCCAGACCCGGCTTTTTGTTTTCTCCGGCAGTTAGTCATCTTTGCCTATGTGGTATCCAGACCATGGCAGTTACCTATATGTTTGGTCCATTGAGTATCTAGACTCCGGTCGAATTCCCTTGCGATGCCCAGATTACGACATGTGTATTTTGTGTTATTTTGCCTTATGGTATCCAGACCATGGCTTATGCTCGTATTATTGTGCTTTCTCCGTTGAGTCTCCAGACTCCGGTAAAGCCAGTTGGGTATCCAGACCCTGATAAATCTATTTTGTACCTGCTCCGTTGAGTATCCAGACTCCGGTAAAGGTAGTTATGGTATCCAGACCATATTAGATTATTTGATGCTCCGTGATATCCAGATCACAGTAATTATTGTTATCTCCTATCGACGTATGGTATCCAGACCTTGGCACCTAATTTTCTCTCAGCTCGCGTGGTATCCAGACCACAGTTCATATTGTTTCCCAGCAACGTCATTTGACTTGAACTGGTAGGATATCCATATTCTGATGAATATATTTCTTCTGCATCGAGCATTCAGGCTCAGGTTGCATTGAGCGTCCAGGCTCAAGTTATTGAGTATCCAGACTCAGATTTGTTAATCGAGTATCCAGACTCAGGTTATTTGCATAGAGCATCCAGGCTCAGATTGCATTGAGCATCCAGGCTCAGGTTATCGAGTATCCAGACTCAAATTTATTAACCGAGTGTCCAGACTCAGGTTTATTTCAATAGAGCATCCAGGCTCAGATTTGCATTGAGCATCCAGGCTCCAGTTTTTGAGTATCCAGACTCAGATTATCACCGAGTATCCAGACTTCGGTATATTGCATAGAGCATCCAGGCTCAGAAGTGCATTGAGCATCCAGGCTCCGATTACTGAGTATCCAGACTCAAGTATATCTGCTTTGAGCATCCAGGCTCCGATCACCTTGACCATCTAGGCTCCGATTTCCCTCAAGTATCCAGACTCTGACAATGTGAATGTTACCTTTCAGCCAATATGGTATCCAGACCATGGCGCAACTTTTGGTGAATGTGTTCATCTTATTATGTGTTACCCAATGGAGTTACTTGGTTAAGTTTCTTCCTTTTTCTCCCTGCCAGAGTTGTTTGATCAAACCTCTCTTTCCCAGCAGAGTACTTTTGTGATCAGTTCAACTTACTTCCGAAGATCTTTGTTCCAATATATCAGATTTTTCAGCTCTGTTTTTTTTTTGCGGTTGGCAAATTTCCGGGTTCTTTGGTATTCAACCGTCTTTTACCTTTGAATGTTTGAAAGTCGTTTTCTTTTCAACCCTTCAGGTCCAAGCCGTTTGAATAGGGGCAGCTGTTGCACCCCAAAATTTGACCAACCGTTTCTCGTTTTTGGCTTATGT
Organism: Lathyrus sativus; assembly: GCA_963859935.3. Lineage (NCBI taxonomy): Eukaryota > Viridiplantae > Streptophyta > Magnoliopsida > Fabales > Fabaceae > Lathyrus > Lathyrus sativus. The sequence goes on along the minus strand of OZ012739.1, from coordinate 143,026,129 downwards.
TTTGTTTCATTAGCATTTGCATCTGCAGACCACATACTGTGCATTTTTGCGGCCAGATTGATTTAATCGGGATTACAGCCCTTTCTGTCGTGTTCCAGACATTTCAAACTGTTATGGAATTTGCACTCGGCCCGGTGATTCAGTCTACGCTGTTGGTTTCGGTGGTATTTCGGTATCAGACCCATTCAATGCAGTCTGTGACAAGTGTCAGCAGTATAAAAGGCCTCATTAATGAGGTGACACGGGTCCCAACACCTGACCGGATGCCATGCAAATCGCCGGAGAACACCACCGGAGAAATTGTTTGGATCAAACCTCACCGCCCTCACACCGGAACATCACCGAAATCTGCATACTCCCACCAGAAGCTTCATACATTCATAGTTTTTTCCCAGATTGTTCTTCACATTTTCATCACAACTCAAGAACATTCATCCCTAATCATCCAAATTCCCCAGAAAATCATCAACTTCATTGTGTTCATCCACAAATCCCCAGATTCTTCAACTTTATCCCCATAAACACATGAGTATTCATCACCTTCATCAATTTCCAGAAAACGTTCTTCAAACATTCATACATAAATTTCCAGAAACACTACAATGTTCAAATCTTCATCGTGATCATGCGAAATCCACCAGATCCAAACACCAGATCACTAGATCCAAATGCAAAACCTAGATCTAACTAACTTCGTCTGAACCGCTACTAGATCCATCCTCGATCATCTTCATATCTCCATTAGATTTTTAACCGAAAATTGTAGATCTTCATAGAGTAATCCAGATATGAGGATTTTCCACCAAATCGCCATGAACGAACATTTCCACGAACACAACAAAGCTCCAGATCTTAAACATTCAACCGCCTTCGTTTTTTTCTGGATTTCTTCATGGAACCATCTTCAAAACTGCAAATCTCCAGAAAACTCCACAGACTTCCATGAACAAACCTCTAGATCGTTTCCAGATTTCAACTAATCTTCAGATCTCGAACCAAATTGCTTCAAAAGCTCATGATCTACAACATGAAAATCGCGATCCTTCATCTACTCAACGAACATCATCCGTAATCGCAATCTCAGAACCAATCTCTGAAACAAACTTCACCCCTTACCATGAACGAACTTCAGACCTTCGTGAATACAACCACCGTCACAACGAATCTCAAATTAACACCATCTTGTCGTACCTCGAAAAATACGATCCTCGCGATGGACGCGGAAAATACTGTTCGAAACAGAGTCGCCACCGAACTTTATTCATTCCAAGGATGGAATAGGAAAATATCGATAAAACCTTTAAGGAGATAAGAACATGGTCATCGCAACCAATATTCTAGGTTCGGGAGTCGATTACATAGAGGGAAGGTATTAGCACCCTCTACGTCCGTTGTACTCAACGGGAACCTCTTGATTCGATTCGCGAGAGAAAGTTAACTATGTTTGTTTATCTTCTAAGGAATTGCTTGCTAATGGGAAAAGGGGTGATTATTAAGATAAGGTGCTCGCCAAGGATTGGGGCCCTTGTGCCTACGTATCTTCACTTGAAAGAAGTGGAAAATCAGAGCATTCGTAGTTCGTGGGACTACGGGTAAAGAGGGGATTGTGCTCGCTAGGATTATCGCAATCATATGCCTACGTACTCTCAACAGATATGAGAGATCAGAGCAGCCGTAGTTCGGCTAACTACGGTAAAAGGTTTGTGTTTGGAATGAACGAAAGTTTTAGGTCGCATTCTAACTGCTAAACGTTGGCTTGTCTGCTCGCTAGGGGAGGCTGAAGCACGAGTTTGTTATGCGCGGAAGAAGGGACTAAACAATGTTCTTGGAGAAGAATTGTTTGAGTTGTGAATCGCATGGGGCGAGGAATTAGTGTTTGATTAGTTAAGTATTTGGTTTAGAGAAGTTTTTGAATAGGTTTTAGGATTGTGGTCGCACGGGGCGAGGTATAAGATTGGTTAGATGTATCAAATGTTTAGCTAGAGGTGACGATTACCTGAAGCTTAAGAAAGGCTTCTCGGGCCCAAGTAATCGGGAGAGTGAACCAAAGACTTGGAGCTCTCTCTTTTTCAACCTCATATGTGAAGGAATTGGGTATGGTTCGAGTAAGTGGATCGAATGACGATTACTTGAAGCTTAAGAAAGACTTCTCGGACCCAAGTAATCGGGAGAGTGAACCAAAGACTTGGAACTCTCTCTTTTTCAACCTCAATTGTAAAAGGATAAGATGTGGTTCGAGTGGGTTAATCGGATGACGATTACTCGAAGCTCGAGAAAGACTCCTCGGTCCCTAAGTAAATGGGAGAGTGAACCAAAGACTTGGAGCTCTCTCTTTTTCATTTAAGTGTTAATGGAATTGGATACGAGTGAGTGAATCGGATGACGATTACTCGAAGCTCGAGAAAGACTCCTCGGTCCTTAAGTAATCGGGAAAGCGAGTCAAAGGCTTGACTCTCTCTCTTTTTCATCCTCAAACGGTGAAGGAATTTTAGGTATTTAATGATGGAAGATGGTTGAAATATTTTAAATGGATGAGGATTACTTGAAACTTAAGAAAGGCTTCTCGGGCCCAAGTAATCCGGAAAGCGAGTCAAAGGCTTGAATCTCTCTCCTTTTCATCTTATATTAAGAAATGATTTTGATATAATTAATGTGGCTTATGAATGATGATTACTCGAAGCTTAAGAAAGGCTTCTCGGACCCAAGTAATCGGGAGAGTGGGTCAAAGGCTTGGCCCTCTCTCTTTTTCATTGAGTGTTTAGGAAAATAAATTTCGAGTATGTTTCGCATTGTATATATTTTAAAGAAGACAATTGTTTGGACTTAAGAAAGGCTCCTCGGGCCCAAACAATCGGGAGAGTGAACCAAAGGCTTGGAGCTCTCTCTTTTTCATCTTTTATTGAAATTGTATTTAAATATGATTAAGTATATTAATTTAATTTGAGAAAACACTCGATGTAAATCGAGGTTTGAAATTTGCGTGAGAAAGAGTTAATTAGAGAATAGGAGATCCTAAGGTTCTAGGATAAGGTCGATGGCGAGGCCAAAGCATTCGACTTACAAGGGTGAAAGTAGCTTGACATTGAATCGAGAATTTAATTTAGAAAATGGTTTCAAATTTATTTATCTTGAAAGAATTGATTTTACAAAGTCAAATTGCTTTAATCAAATTAATTAAGTTAATCAAGAGACAAGACTTTCTAATTAGTAAAGTTAATCAATTAAAAAGGTTAAATTAATTAATTAGACTAATTAGAAATGATTATCAAGAATAATTGATTAAAAATTAATTTAATTGATTAACCAAGTTAATTAAATCTAATTAGAAAAATTTAATCAATTAATATTTACAAATAAAAATAAAAAATAAAATAAAGAAAATCAATTGAAATTGTTATTATTAAAAAAATAAATGGAGACAAATAGAGAAAGAGGGGGTTTGATTCTAACCTTTCACCGATTCCTGATTCTTCCTTCCTCTTACGACAACGTGTCACCACTCTTCATCATCCGTGGATCTTGCTTGCATACGTACCATCAACGTATTCGCATCTGATATTCATATCAACATTGGAGACGGTTGTCTTTCGAGAATGAGGAATGGCTCGCATGCCTAGAAACTCAGGCTGGACGAGTCCTATCGGAGGGCCGTTGATTTTGACGAGACCTCGATCCCTCTTGCAGTGGGTCATTGCGACAACCTCCTCCAACCGTCGTGAAATGGCATCGCGGAACTGATTGAGGGTGTTATCTTGCAGCTGAGCTAAATGTTGTTGCCGTAATTGTTTGCTGAAATGTGCACGCCAACCATTTGCGAAAATGCTTTAGGTATGGTTCGCGAAGTCGAATCCTTGCTGTTGGTACTGAGTTATGAGTTGTCGGTGATAGCGGGAACGTCGATGTTTTTGCTGCTTTGTGAGTCGATGGAGCTAGAAGGCGTCCGTGAATCTGCGGTAAAACCATCCGCTATTGTAGTATGATGACCATCCTGACTGATCTCAGTATTAGTCATAGGTGACTTGGTGCCAAGTGTTTTGACTATATGACCAATTCTTGCATATTATAGACTGAAACCTCTCATATCAGTGCATGAATTCAAATGGTTTTGGTTACTATGGAGCCCTGCAACATTCCTGACTAAAACAGGGGATTTATCCACAGCAGGTCAATTTACATCATGAATTGAATTTTCTTTGCTCTTCCAGTGAGCAAAATGTGAGTATCCAACGGCAGAGTCACGAAAGTTCTTTGTTAGCAAGTCAATCACGGCAACACACGTCTATATCATGTTGATCGAACCGATTGAAACAAGAGCAAAACCGAAATAAAACAGACGGTAGCCTGTACCAAACTTATTATTGTTTGGAAATGATGGTGAGCTGAACTTGATGGAATTGATAATTGTTGAACTCGTGTTGTTGATGCTAGGAAGGTGTTGAGTTCTTTGTCTGATTTATTTCGATCTTCATGTTCACCAGCTGTGTTGGGATTGTTCTGGGCCGCATATGCGTGGAATGTTCCCCACAGAGGCGTTCAACTTCTTGTAAATCACCGTCTACAGACATGCATTTGTCAAAATCAGCATTGGAAGCACAAGCCTCAAATGAACGCAATATTATGCTCAGCAAACCATTCCAAAAATGATTTTCTGATATCCCGGGACAGTTTTCTTTTTCACCCCTTAACAAACTATCTCCTTCATATTCAGATATTCCATACTTAATGAATTCATTTGCAGGAAATTCTTCGAGTTTCAACAACTTCCTTCTTGAAGTGCAGTTAGCGAAGATAAATCATTTATGTTAACGACCATCACCAAAGCAGTCACTTGATCAAACCCCGGAACACTCTCGACAGAAAACCCGTCAGTAATATTTAGTGTGAATAGTCCGCCCATGAACATTTGCTTCAGAAGCTGAATCAAACATCTTCAAAATCAACAGATAACAATCGAGAAATGGGGGTGCGTTTTTTTTGACAGGGGAGGATCCGATGATGAAGATTCCGAGTTGGTTTTCGAGAGAAATTGGATTTGTTTGTGATTCGGTAACATCCATTTGTTGCAGTTGAAACTTAGTATGAGCTCAACTATTGAAACAATCAGGGATTGTGACTTTGTCCTTCTGCTACTGGTTGTTGGAGTTATTAATTGCAACTTGTGGAGATAGCAAATCCATAGTTGTAAGCTTCTTGATTCTATGTTGTTTTCTATGAATATCTTCGATGGCAAGACCACATTGTTATTTGAAACTTGCCCATTGCTCTAAATCCATTTTCGCATCTCCTTCTCATTTCTGTTATTGGATGTCAGCAGCTTGAGACATTGAGACATGACTCAGTTGATGATAGATATATGGTAGCTCATGCATCGATGGCGGTGACGAGTTTTAGGCTTTGATTCTGTGAGAGCTAAGAATTCTTTATCACCATATTACTAATCTTGTGAGAGCTTTTAAGAAATTGAAAATCTTCGGGCATTAATGCTGCAAATATTGACTCAAGACTGCTATTTCAGATGTACTTGGAATCTCATTTTGTAACACTCGTCTGTCTCGGAAGATTCAGCCAGTTCTTGCCTCGCAGGGAAAATACTCCATTGGTACATCTCTTTACTCATAATTCATTTGATGCAAGTTCTCTACATTTAATCCACTATTACTAACAGGAGGAACTGAGCCAAGTATATTTTATCCATGAATGTCTTGTCTAGAAATTGAAGTGGCATCTGTTATTGCAGCATAATGATGAGCTGGAAATGTGTTAAGCTGGTTTAATAGGAGAAGGTTGTAGGATCAATCATGGTTTGTCCTCTGTTTTTAACGTGAAGAAGCAGAGGTTTGTGAAGGTGATGATGGTAGATCAATGACAGGATGTTATATGGTAATGGTGGATGGAGAAGATGGCAGTTAAAGGTGTGTTATCTGTCTTTTTTTTGTTGAAGTGAGGTAAGTTCTTTTGATTTTTGTATGAAGGAGGGATTGAAGGAGGGTTTTGATGAATATTGAGGGGAGAAAGAGTTTTGAAGGATGTAAGGCATGAAGAGCGTTGTTGTGCGGTGGTTGTGCGAGGGCTATGGTGAGTTCGGCGATGAAAGAGGATTCTCGTTTCCATGGTGGTGGCTTAGAGTTTTGTGCGGCTGGGTTTTTTGAGTGAAAAGGATAACTTGAAGAAGGTACGGTAACAAGTTTTATTTTGCAGTGAGTACTTTGTGTATTTATGTGAATGAGGTGATGATGATTTGAAGGAGGAGGAGGCTTGATGGAATTCCAGCTGAGGCTTTAAGTTTGAGGGTTGGATATGAAATGAAGACATGTTTTTTTGTTGAAGGTTTTGTATCTGAAACAAGCTTGAGAGGGAAAAGGAATTCTCTCCTGAGGTATTGTGTGTTCTCCTCTTTCTATTACACAGTTTTCTTTGTTTTTCTTTCTCTTTTGAAATCGTACAAGCTGTGCTGGCCTGTGAGCTTGATAGCAGGTTATGTTGCTTTGACAGGTTTTGTCTGGTGTGATATTGTACGCAGGGCAAGGTTTTTTGTATTGTTGTGGTTATTGCAGGCTTATGTTGTCTGGCGTGCGCTGCAGGATGCATTTTTGGTGGGTTTGTACGATGCAGTATGTATTCTGAGAATGTTCTGCTTTTTGTTGTGTAGGAGGTTGGATAAAACATTGGGTAGTTTCCTCTTGGTTGTATGATTTGTCGGTTGAAGGTGGGGTAGCCGGTAGCATGCTTGTAGTATTGCATTTTGTCCTTATTATGCAGAGGTTTTATTTTCACTGCAGGTTGCAGGTTTTGTCACGATGAAAGAGGTAGGGATAGCATGCTGGTATAACCATACAGTTTGTGGTTTAGAGCAGGGATTTGTACGGTTTGTCTGTAGCTAGTTTTGGTGGTGGCAAGATGTGGGGCCTCGCGTGGAAAAATTTGGCTGGGAAGACGGTGAGTTATCTGAGCTCGGCGGAAGCGGTGGAGGAGAGAAGTGCTTCGGCGGCGGCAGGGTTTTTTTAAGAAGGAGATGATTGTAGGTGAAGTGAGGGTTTAGGGCGATGGCCTTTGCGACTAGGGTTACCCTTAAGAGTTGGGGATCCCATGAACAGTAGGGTTCCTTATTTAAATACCCAGTTCTTCCGTGTCCTCAATTTTTCTTTATTTCTAAAATTTTTTAATTTTTCTGAATAACAAATCTATTTTCTATGTTAACTAATTTTAATTAAATAAAAAAAACTAAATTCTAGTTTAATTAATAATTAATTAAAAAAAATCCTATTCCTAATTAAAAAAATCTATTCTAATAAATAAATAAATAATTATAATTCTATCCTATTAAAACTAATTAATCAATTAATAATAAAATGTTAAAACATAACTAAATAATAAATAAAAAGATGCCATGTGGTGCAAATTTATTTTTGCCGAAAAAATACATTACGCCGTAAAAGCGATGCGAATTGAAAAATAAAGTCGGGTAAATGAAAATTTTCAAAAAGGTAGGACAAATTTGGGGTATGACACATCCTCACATGCAATCATGATTCATCGCCATTAATAACTGCAAACGAAGCTTTGCAAGCTTCTAGATCTGGATTCTCCAGTTTTGTTTTCATCATCAACTGTCAAGAAAGGAGAGAGAGGTTTGAGATGGAGATTAAACGGGACTGAGAGTGAGACGGAGAGGGGGAGGTTGACGGCGGCCATGAGAAACACTTAGGGTTTCCTGCCAAAGCAAAAAGAATAAGAAAAGGTTCACGGGTTGGGTTAGTGGGCCGTGAGGCCCAACTACTTCTTTCAGAATACCATACCCCCGTTTTTCCTTATGACTCCCTATTGATTTGTTATTTTGTTTGTTTTGGAGTTGGGCTCAAAGCCCAACTGGTTTCTGAAGATACACTCCCTTTGTCTGTCGCGCGCCCTCCCCTCTGTTTGTTTGGTGTTGTGTTGATTTGGGCTTCACAGCTTTTAAGCCCAACTGAGTTTGCTGGACCATGTACCCTTGTTCCTTTGCTGCACTCCCCTGTTTGTTTTAATTATTTCTTTTTGTAATACTTTAATATATATATATATATATATATATATATATATATATATATATATATATATATATATATATATATATATATATATATATATATATATATATATATATATATATATATATATATATATATATATATATATATATATATATATATATATATATATATATATATATATATATATATATATATATATATATATATATATATATATATATATATATATATATATATATATATATATATATATATATATATATATTACTATTATTCTTTTAGAAAATTTATAGTATCTTATTTTAAGAACTTCATATATGTATATTTAATATATAGAATTTTATATTCTATTTTCTTTTTTAAATTTCTTTTAATAATTTCTTTTATAACTTTAATTGTTTTTCTATTAGAACTTTATTTCGATTTTAGAATTGGATTTCTTCTTCTCATTTTGTTATTTGTTTTTTCTCACCATTTCATTTTTGTAGGTCGATGACGAGACCTCCGTAATGCGTTATTAATTAGAATATTGATGGATAATGTAGGATCCGAGACCGTTTTTTTCCTCTCCTCATCTTTTCTTCTTCTTCTGATTTTATTTTGTCTTTTCTGTTGCGCTGGCCGTGTGACATGATTTAATCGGAGAATGATTTTCAATATCATTTCTCTATCTTGTCTTTGACACGGATATCAATACGCTACCTCTTTTTATTTCACTTCTTTCATCTCTTTCTTTCCACCCTTCGAGCTTTGTGAGCCGTAAGCTTTAGATACGTGGGAAATGATGAGTGGGTGGCTGCCTCTCACTCGTCTAGGGTGTTTAGCGTATGTCCTTTGGATAATATGCGACGCATTCGCTCCTACGTCTAGGACTTTGCGTGTGCGTCCCATTCTGAACCTTTTCTCTCGCGTCCTGGCGACTGAGACTTCCCCTTTTCTCTCGCGTCCTGGTGATTGAGCTCCCTTCTCTTGCCCCCGTGCAATCGAGACTGTTTTCTTGTAGTTGGTTGAACTACAGTTGCTCTGATTTCTCGTACCAGACGAGAATATGTAGGCATAGGATGCGATATCCTAGCGAGCACACTAATCACTAACTTTTCTGTTCTCTCGCTGCCATGCGATCGAGACTTTCCCGCTAACGACTAATTTCCCCTTTCTCTTGCCCTAGCGCAATTGAGACCAGACTGTAGTTCTAGATCCCGTAGGTTCCCGTACCTCTAAACCCGACATACTACGTCTGTTCTACCGCAAACAGGTAACGCCTAAGTGTCCAATGGTCGAGCAGCATACACCTAACTGCTAATTTGCGCACGCTAGTATCGTCAATTTTTTCTCTCACCCCCGTATGATCGAGAACACCCTTGTTTACCCGTAGTTAGCCTGAACTATGTTTTGCTATGATTTCTCATGCCAGATGAGAATATGTAGGCACAAGATGTGACGTCTTGGCGAGCAATCCCCCCCCCCCCCCCCCCGTAGTTTCCCGAACTACGTTGACTCTGAATTTCCCATTGTACGAGGGAATACGTAGGCATAGAGCGCGATGCTCTATCGAGTCAGTTCTTTCTGTTTAGCTTTAGCAGCCGTAGATAGCTTGTTCACACCCATAGACTAGACAACCCAAGCGTGGATCCCGTCGAGTACGACGAACGTGAGGGGTGCTCATACCTTCCCCTTGCGTAACCGACTCCCGAACCCAGACATGGTTGCGATGGCCTTGTCTTTCCCTTTTTCTTTAGGTTTTTGCGATCGTTTCCTTTCCCTCTCTTTGGGATAAATAACGAAAGTGGTGACTCTTCTGTTTTTTCCACCGGTTGTTTTTCGCAGTAGCAACAAGGAGCTACATGCCTGAAGAGTCACTTGATCATGTATTACCGTAAAATGGCTGCTCATCAACCTTGGCAACATCAGTCGAACTATGTTCAACAATAAGGTTATCCTGTTCAGTTCGCTCAACAACCATATGTAGATGTTGTTACACCTGCCTTCAATCAACAAGTTCCTGCTTATCAACCTGTGCAACCGGCTCCTGTCTATCAGCCTTCGGTCTATTAACAACCTCCTAGTTATCATCCTGCACAAGCTCCTGCCAACTATCAATGAATGTCCAACGCCCCTACTTATCAATAGCCGAAGAATCAGGCACCTCGTCAGAATGTTCCAAACAGGAGACAGTACAAGCTGTGTCCTCCTATTCCGATGACTTTCACCGAGTTGTACCCTTCACTAATGCAACAAGGTCTGATTACTACAAGAGCTTTGGGTCCGCCTCCTAATCTGCTGCCAACTAATTACAACCCTGTCGCTCATTGTTTATTTCATGAGGGTGCACTTGGCCATGATCTAGAAAGCTGCCATGCTCTCAAACACCTTGTCAGAGAGTTAATGGAAAAGAAGATCCTGTCTTTTGATGATCCTCAGCCAAATGTCAAGAACAACCCTTTGCCTAACCACGAGGCTGTTAATGCTATTGATGATTCATCAGATGAAAGCCTTATTTTTGATGTTGCTCAGATCAAGACTCCTCTCCGGGTTTTCCATTCGAAATTATTTGAAGCCGGTTTAGTGTCTACTTCTCATGATGATTGTACAGATTATAATATCAGTACCAAGGACTGTTTGTTGGTTCAGAATGATATTCAGAGATTGATCAACGATGGTTTCCTATAGGTGGTTAACAAACTAAAGAAGGATGAAGTTGTTGTGATTGAAACAGTGGGCCAGAGTAATCCATCTTTTGCATCTTCCAAGAGCACTAGATCAACGATCAACAGGGGCATACCTGAAGGTTGGGGAGAAGTGATCGACATCAAGACCAAGACGAATCACCACGGTTTGGGTTACAAACCAACTCATGTTAAAGCTTCTACAAATGTCAAAGGGCGTCTGAAGACTATCCAAGAAGTGTTTGTCAGCGGAGGTTTCCAAGTCAATGCCATCAACAATGATGATGATGAAGACCTAAGCAATCTGGTATTCAAGTGCGATGCAGCTTTGAGCAACTGGGAAGCAATAGAGATCCCTGTGATTTTTCCCTCGTCAAAGTAATTTATTTGTCTTTTTGATCGTTGTTTTCAAAATTCCATAGCTATGCCCAAAGCTACTGGATTATTTTGTAGGGCCACCTTTTGACTTTTAAAAGGATATTAATAAATGCATTTTGTTAAATTCTATTTGTTTCTTTAGCATTTTTTTTTGTTTTTACCATTTAAAATGAAATTGGCAATCTTTTCAAAAACTACAAAAAAAAAAGCATTTTCGTTCTCTTGCATTTTCTTTGTGCATTTTAATAAAATAAGTCTTCCAACATGCAATGATATTCCAAACGATGTTGAATCCAATGACCCTGCTTTCACTCCTGACTGGGATTCACCCATTTATCAAGCTGAAGATGAGGGTGAGGAAGATTTCGAGGTACCCACTGAACTGGAAAAATTGGTTGAATATGAGTACATTGTGTTTCAACCGTATAAAGAGCAGGTAGATCTGGTTAATCTTGGCACTGATGAAGAGAAGAAAGAGGTCAAGATTGGTATAACACTTGGGGCTGAGGTCAAGCAGAGATTGGTCAAGCTTCTAGAGGAATATGCTGATGTGTTTGCATGGTCGTATCAGGATATGCCCAGTTTAGACACTGATATTGTTGTTCACAAGTTGCCACTTAAACCAGAATGTCCGCCGATCAAGCAGAAACTTCAAAGAACAAGACCTGACATGGCTTTGAAGATTCGAGATGAGGTTAAGAAACAACTTGATGCAGGTTTCCTTACAGTTGCGAAGTATCCTGATTGGGTAGCCAACATTGTTCCAGTACCCAAAAAGGACGGTAAAGTCAGAATGTGTGTAGACTACAAGGATTTGAACAAAGCAAGCCCAAAAGATGATTTCCCTCTTCCACATATTGATACACTTGTGGACAATACAACCAGTTTTGCAGTTTTCTCTTTTATGGATGGTTTTTCCGGTTACAATCAGATCAAGATGGATCCTGCTAACAGTGAAAAGACTACATTCATTACTCCTTTGGGAACCTTCTGTTACAAATTTATGCCTTTCGATTTGAAGAACGCAGGGGCAACATATCAAAGAGCTATGGTTTCTCTCTTTCATGACATGATGCATAAAGAGATCGAAGTTTATGTGGATGATATGATTGCCAAAACCCAAAATGAAGAGGACCATTTGGATCATTTGTCGAAATTGTTTGAACGACTCAGGAAATACTAGTTGGAATTGAATCCTACTAAGTGTACCTTTGGTGTTAGATCTAGAAAATTACTTAGTTTTATCATCAGCCCACGAGGAATCGAAGTAGATCTTGACAAAGTCTGAGCCATTCAGGACATGCCTGCTCTGCAAACTGAAACACAAGTCAGATATTTTCTTGGACAACTGAACTATATCTTTAGATTCATCTCCAACATGACCGCTACCTGTGAGCCTATTTTCAAGTTACTTTGCAAGGGTCAGACTGTTGATTGGAAAGATCAAGGGTTATCTACAAGAGCCTCCTATCTTGATTCCTCCTGTTTCGGGAAGACCACTCTTCATGTACCTTATTGTTCTTGAGAAGTCTTTGGGTTGCGTACTTGGTCAACACGATGAGACTGGACGAAAGGAACATGCCATTTACTATTTGAGCAAGAAGTTAACTGATTGTGAAAGCAGATATTCACTTTTGGAGAAGACTTGCTATGCGCTAGCATGGGCTGCTAGACGTCTCAAGCAATACATGATTTGTCACACTACTTTGTTGATCTCGAAGATGGATCCAATAAAGTACATTTTTGAAAATCCTGCTCAGACTGGAAGACTTGCCCGTTGGCACATGTTATTATCTGAATATGACATCCAGTATGTGACTCAGAAAGCTATCAAAGGAAGTATCTTGTCAGGTTATCTTGCAGACCAACCGGTTGAAGACTATGAGCCTCTCAAGTTTGACTTTCCTGATGAAGACATTATGTTGGTGAAGGATTATAAAGAGCCAGGTCCTGATGAAGGTCCCGAGCCAGGTCTTTGTTGGAAGATGATGTTTGATGGTTCCTCTAATTACAGTGGGCATGTCATAGGCGCTGTTCAAATGAATCCAGAAGGTGGTTATACCTCATTTACAGCAAGGTTAGACTTTGAATATACCAACAAAATCGCCGAATATGAAGCATGCATTCTTGGACTTGAAGCAGCTATTGACCTCATAATCAAAATTCTCGAAGTGAGTGGAGATTCAGATTTGGTTATTTATCAAGTTACAGGTGAATGGGAAACCAGACATGAGAAGTTGATCCCTTACAGATCCTACCTTGTTGAAATGATTGAATATTTTGATGAGATCACTTTCAAGCATGTTCCGAGATCTAAGAATCACATTGCCGATACTCTAGCCATGTTAGCATCAATGTGGAGAGTCTGATACTTTAATGATGCTACTCTCATTTGAATTGAACGCAAGACTGAGCCTGCCTACTGTCAGATGGTTGAAGAAGAAACTGATGAAAAACCTTGGTTTCATGACATTAAGAATTATCTGCTCAAGCAAGAGTATCCAGCCGATGCTACTAATCTTGACAAGAAAACTCTGCGAAGACTGGCATCCGAGTTCTTCATCAGCAATAATGTGCTATACAAGAGAAACTACAATCTGGTTTTTCTTAGATGTGTTGACAGACGTGAAGCAAACATGTTACTTCAAGAATTTCATGAAGGAACCTTTGGAACACATACCAACAGCTACGATATGTCCAAGAAGATTCTGAGAGCTGGATACTACTGGCTAACCATGGAATCAGATTACATCCAATATGCCAGGAAATGCCATAAGTGCCAAATTTATGCTGATAAGGTCCACGTGCCTCCAACATCATTGAATTTTTTATCTCCACCGTGGCCTTTCTCAATGTGGGGCATTGACATGAATGGGGCAATTGAGCCAAAAGCTTCCAGCAATCATCGATTCATTCTAGTCGCCATTGACTACTTCATAAAATGGGTAGAAGCTGCTTCTTACGCCAACGTGACCAAGCAAGTGGTTGCCCGCTTCATCAAGAAAGAGATTATCTGTCGTTATGGAATTCCGAGCCGAATCACAACAGACAACGGTACCGATCTGAACAATAAAACCATGAAGGAGTTTTGCGAAGGTTTCAAGATTGCACACCACAATTCTTCTCCTTACCGTCCTAAAATGAATGGAGATGTTGAAGTTACGAACAAAAACATTAAGAAAATCCTGCAAAAGATGGTCAAGACTTACAAGGATTGGCATGAAATGTTACCATTTGCTTTGCACGGATACAAAACTTCAGTGCGAACTTTAATATGGGCAATCCCTTTCTCATTGGTATATGGAATGGACGTCGTCCTCCCCATTGAAGTTGAGATACCTTCCTTAAGGGTACTGATGGAAACCAAGCTTGATGAAGCCTAATGGGTTCAAGACAGATTTGACCAGCTGAATCTCATCGACGAGAAGTGTATGACAACTATGTGCCATGGTCAGTTATATAAGAAACAGATGAAGAGAGCCTTTGACAAGAAAGTCCGAATCCATGAGTTCCGTCAAGGAGAACTTGTACTCAAGAAAATCTGGCCAGTTCATAAAGACATGCATGGGAAATGGATGCCCAACTATGAAGGCCCATTTGTTGTGAAGACAGTCTTCTCCGGAGGATCATTAATTCTCACAACAATGGATGGTGAAGAGCTTGCACATCCTGTGAACTCTGATGCAATCCAAAAATACTATGCCTTAGATAACCCGCTAAGTCGAAAACCTGGAAAGGCGACTTAGGCAACAATGGGTATCCTGGTGGATATAACCTATGAAGGAGATCCAGGCAAAAATAAGGGATAAAAATACAAAAAATACATAGCTCGCTAAGATGAAAACCTGGAAAGGCGGCTTAGGCAAAAATGAGCATTTCGGTGGATTAGAAACTCGAAAGGGCGATCCAGGAAAAAGTTAGGGACAAAGGCATTTCACTGCATCAGATGACGCTAATCATCAAAGAACATTTACAAAAGATCAACTCCAATCCAATCGCTCTTGTCAGAAGTAGGATTTTGGGTAGTCTTAGTTATTAGGGTCAGTAGAGGTCGTTGGATTCAATGTAACCTTTCCTTATTGCCAATTTCAATTGTAATTTTCCATGGAGCTTTGCCATTAGCAAGCTACCATTCTTCAATAAAATTAAACCTGTTGCTATTAAATTTTGCCATTTATGCTATCTCTATTTCATTTTTGTTATGCAAATTGCAATTTGTTAATAATAATTTTGAAAGTGAAAAGTTTTTAAACTTAAAACTGTTTTTGAAAACGCGTTTGAAAAATATATAAAGTTGCTTTGACTTGTGGAAATATCTGAAGGACATCTTCATTCCCCAGTAAGTATCATTGTTGTAGAAGCACTTTTAAACCATTTCCTCAGCACAAGTCCCCAGCGAAATAGAAGCTGACAACACTTTTGGACTGATCCGGTAATCTCCAGTGACTTTCAAGACTGCAGAGAATTTCCCCAGTATCTTCCAAGTGATACATGTCTGTTGAGGACCCGCTCCTAGTGGAATCATCTTTTCCTCACTGAAGTTGCTATATTTTCCTCGGGAAATGTTCCCCAAGAGGTTGCCATATTCTCCCCCAAGAAGTCAAGATACTCTCCCTAGGGAAGCTGATGTACTTTCCCCAGGAAGTTGATGTACTTTTCCAGGAAGTTGCTACACTTTCCCCATGAAGCTGCCTAGCTCTACTCTTCCCCAATGAAGCGGATATTTATTTTATCCCTGGAAGTCTCTAATCCTGAGATGACTCTCTCAGTGAACAGGTCTTCTTTGATTAGAATTCAGATTCATGATGGCAATCCTTCCAGTGAAGTCATGATATCATATCCCCATGTGGAATTTTGTTCTCCCCAGAGAATTTGGAACTTTGAAGCAAGATTTAGTTCCGCCATTAACTTTCCTATCCCTTGATAGATGTACTTTTGCAGAGGTCGTCGGGTATCCCCGTTAAGATGTTTATTTCATCTCCCGTTTACTCCTCCTCTTGTCTATTTTGTCAGCATATGCATGAGCATAAGCATAAACATCAACATACTCATTGCATTTCATTTAGACATATGCATTGACATACGCATTAGCATCTGCATGTTTGCTATCCTTGTTGTCTTTTGTCGTTACTTTGGCTGTGGTTACTGCCAAGTGATTGGGTTTGCTCATTCTATCCAAATAGAGTCGTCAACCTTAAGCATAAAATACCTACTATTTTCTAGTTTCCCCACAGAGTTCAACCCTCGTGGATGATGGTTATTTCAGTTATCTTTTCCGCGCCTAGATAAGATAAATCCCCATTTGAGTTCATTTCCTCAATGGAGTCTTGTTTGACAGTTTCTTTCTAGCTCGATTCTAGATTGAACTTCGGTCCCTGTCAGTCGCCGAACCTACCTGGACGTGCATTTATTTTGCACTATCTATCAAGAAGATCCTTTTACAACGCCTCATTGCTGATAAGTGGTAGTCTCTCCTGAGAAGCTTATCATGTTTTTGCCCCAAGATAAGTGGCAATCTCTCCGGAGAAGCTTATCATTTCATCAGATTGCCTACCAGATAAGTGGCAGTCTCGCCTGAGAAGCTTATCATTTCTAGCTTTGCAGATAAGTGGCAATCTCACCCAAGAAGCTTATCGTTGCATCATTTCTCCCCAGTAAGCGGCAGTCTCACCTGAGAAGCTTATCACCACCATTTTACAGCAGCGATAAGTAGCAGTCTTGCCTGAGAAGCTTATCATTTCTAGCTTTGCAGATAAGTGGCAATCTCACCCGAGAAGCTTATCGTTGCATCATTTCTCCCCAGTAAGCGGCAGTCTCACTTGAGAAGCTTATCACCACCATTTTACAGCAGCGATAAGTAGCAGTCTTGCCTGAGAAGCTTATCCTATTTTCACTACACCAGCAACAAGTGGCCATCTCCCTCGAGAAGCTTGTTTCCATTGCATTTTCCAAATAAGTGGCAATCTCACCCGAGAAGCTTATCAATTTTATCTGTATCCCCAGATAAGTGGTAGTCTCCCATGAGAAGCTTATCATTGTTATCTTTTCAGATAAGTGGCAGTCTCTTTATTTGAGAAGCTTATCAAGTTTGGTGGTGTAAGTCCCTTTCAGCGATAAGTGGCAGTCTCTCTCAAGAAGCTTATCAGGGTATTCCCCCATTGAAGTCCAATTATTTTGGCATACAGAAGAGTTTTTACCCTGTATATTTTCTGATGGTTCCAGAAGATCTCGTTTGATCTCTTTGTTTAAGGAATTTCTAGAAGCTTAAATGTTGTTTCATCCTGAAGACTCCAACATGTTATTTACACGATCCTACTGCCATGTGGATCTCGTGTTACCCTTTTATTCTAGAGTGTCAGTCGGTCATGCTTGAACCTGTTGAGCCGCTACTCTGAATATCTCCCCAGTGGAGGCCGTCTTGCTGGTGCCATCTCCATTGAGGACCTCTTCTTGTTTTTCTTCCTAGAGTGTCAGCCAGTCATGCCTGAACCTGTTGAGCAGCTAATCTGGATATTTTCCCCAGTGGAGGTCGTCTGGATGGTGCCATCTCCATTGAGGATTTCTTCTTGTCTTTATTTCTAAAGTGACAACTGGTCATGCTTGAACTTGTTGGTCCATCACTTTAGATATCCCCGATTTCATGTTGTTCCCCAGTGTGTTGTCCTCCCTAGTGAGCGTTTGCTCATTATGTCTTTCCCCTGTGTCGTTGTTTTGTCTGCATCTTTGCATTTATCATTTTCATCATATACATGATATTAGATTCATAACATTGTCAGCATTTTTAGTTTATGTTCGTTTGTCCATAGCATTGCATATCACTGCATCTAAGGGGAAAAATTTGGTTATCTATATTTAAATCCCTTTCACCATGATTTCTCGAGCTTTATCGCTCAAATCATCCGTTGAAGTTATTTAAATAGGGGCAACTGTCGCACCCCAAATTTTACCCTTAGATTAGTGATCATTTTCGCATTTTTATTTTAGTGCATTTTTCGTTTTAACTAACCGTTTAACCAGTTTATCCATTTTGTTTTATGAGGACAGGTTTGTTGTAGGACATTAAGTGGTTTCTACTCGTGGATCTTAAACTTCGATCATTAGAAGATTACTGGGAATTCGGAGGTGGCTAGTATTACGGATGAGCCCCATTTTCAAAGAGATTATCTAAACGAGTTTAAGTCCTTATTCACTGGTTTCTATTCCGGTTACGAGTTAATTTTCAAAGGCACAGTTTGAGCCACAACTCACGGTTTGCGTTGATTTCACAATGGATTTTGTTTGGTTCCAAGTAATCGCAAGTTTTCAGATGCCTCAGGTGCGAATTGCAAAATTTAAGGTTGTTCGTAATAGGACGTGGGTTGCAATAAAATTCGGGAGAAATTGAGTTCATATTTTATTAAAGATTTGAATTCATATACATTTTTCAAGTCCAAATTCTATTATGAGATTCAAGTCATTACAAAAATTACAAGGTTACATTTTTCTTGGAATTCAAGTTACAGGAAAAAAAACTTAGTCCTAAGTCCTATGTTATCTTCAAGCTCCATACTTGCCATCTTCAACAAAGCTCTGAAAGCAATAAAAAAATTAGTGAATAACAAGAAAAAAAAAAAAAAGGATTTTAATTTATTTTCGACCCTTAGAGTAAAATCCATCATCAGGTTCGGAAGGGCAGTAAGGAATTGCTATCAAACTTCCATGTTTCCAACGGCAACAAGGCAAGTCAAGGAAATAATTAATTCTGTCCATGAAAGAAGAACAAAGATTTTTTTTCTTCGAAACACGGTCCAAATACTTCCAGACACAGACGTCAAAAGCAGAAAATCTGAAAGTAGATTTCATCATCAATAAATCAAAAAGTCTGAAAGTAACATCAAGGCAACAACAACAATTCCTAAAATGGAAGAAGGAAATCTTCACCATTAAGAAGTTAAAAAATCCGAAAATGGGAAGAAAGCGTCATCAACAGTCTAAATCCGGAAACAGACAGTAAAAATCACCATCAAAACTCCAAATCCAAATAAGGAAAAGAGTAAACATGTCGAAACATGTTCAAATAAAAAAGGAAACAACTTTAAATCCTCCAAAATCATTAAGAAAATATAATGCTATAAGAAGATGAAGGAAGTCCAGAGATAAAGGGGGGGATCAGATCCGAAAATCATCAGCGAAAACGCAAACATATCCGAAACACCAAAAGAGGTTCAGAAAAATATCATCATAACCTCAAACAAAAAATCAACCGTCAAACCCTCCAAACAAATTAAAATCATTCGCGGAAAACCAAGAACCTCAACATAAACCCAGAAACATCATCAAACACCAACAAATCCGTGAAAGCCACCAACAAAGAACAACCCGTCAACAAAAACCACGGATTTGAAACCGTGAAATCAAAAGGACTCAGAGCAACAAGCCTCATCACCGTCCAGATTCAACACCACAAACGAGTTTAACCCATTTTTGTGTCTCTTTTTCATTTTTTCAGGAAATCATAACAAGGAGAAGAAGGAGACAACATCATTTCGAAACAAAGAAGAAGAAGAGGTATCAAGAAGACAAAGAAAATCGGACATGCAGAGAGAGAGGGAGAGAAAATCGTGATAATAAAGGAGCTCTGGGGGGGGGGGGCGCCGTGTGGCCTCTTGATTTTAGGGTTTCAAACTCTTATCTCCCCCCTTTCCTTATGTTAACCGGGTTCGGGTCCTGAGGAGTTATGACCCAGGCCCAACCCATCTTATTTTACCTTTTTTAGTTTTTATTCTGTTTTTTGTAATTATTAAATAATAATAATATACTAACACCAACTAACCTAACAAAAATCTGAAA
Source organism: Lathyrus sativus (assembly GCA_963859935.3). Lineage (NCBI taxonomy): Eukaryota > Viridiplantae > Streptophyta > Magnoliopsida > Fabales > Fabaceae > Lathyrus > Lathyrus sativus. The sequence goes on along the minus strand of OZ012739.1, from coordinate 143,006,229 downwards.
AATAAAAATAATAAAATGTTTTTTTTTTAATTTAAAATAATATTAGAATTTTAAGTTTAGATTTTAATTTAGGTTTTTTCTTAATAAAAATAAATAACTTTTACTAATTTAAGATCAACCATATTTTTTCATTTGATTTAAATTCTAACACCTTTTTAACTTAATTCTAATCCAAAATTCTAACATTTTCTTTAATTACATAAAACTCTCAAAAATCTCTAAAACAATTTAACTTCTAATTTCTTAACTAAAAACAAGTTCACCCATCATGTCCTCGAATCAATTCCTAACACTATTTCTTAGTTTATCCACTCAAATCTAATTCAATCTCTAATCATGTTTACAATATGTCCTTTACGGTTTCATTATATCTTTGCTCATTGTACATTATTCCATATTTTCATATTTTCAATTATTATCATCTTTACCGTTTACCCTCCGAAGGAAATGTTACCTCGTTTGACCGCCGTGTCAATACCCTTTACCCTCGCCCATCCTAGCCTTAGGATCCGAGTCGCCGTACTCGTGCTTAGGCGTCGCGCCGTAGGTACACCTCAACATTTTCCTAGCCTTAGGATTTAAGTCGCCGTACTCACTTTTAGGCGTCCCGCCGTGGACATTTCATCCCTTTATCCTAGCCTTAGGATCAGGAGTCGCCGCATTCCGTGTAGGTTCCCGCCGAGGAATACTTACTACACCCTTTTTAATTCAAACCTTATAACGTAGATTCGGAGTCGCCGCACTCCACGTAAGTGCTTCCATATGAACGTTTACTTCCCCCTGGAACCTTGATCACAGTCAAGAAGTTCCTCTTCCTCCCTCTATAAGGGGAACTACGATTACTCTGATTCCATCCCCTACCTCGGATACGTGGGCATAAGATGCGAGTCTTGGCGAGTAAACTTAGGACTAACCCATTAGGTACTTCTCTTTACCCTTAACCCTTAGCATTACCTTTAAGCAGATAACCGTTAGCAATAGCATACTTAAACAAGAGGTTCTTGTAGAGTACTACAGAAGTTTAGGATGCTAATACCTTCCCTAAGCTTAACCAACCCCCAAACCCTAGATCTCTCCCTGCATTGTGTTTACGATGCAAACTAGGTTTTTCCTTTCTTTAACCTTTCCTTCGGATAAATCAAAGACCGATTGTGAATCAAGATTGTGATTCAAATTAATCAATAATTTGATATCCTATTCTCACCGCAATACACCCCATGATCAAGTATACAATTAAGCATGAAAATTTAAGTGAAATAACAACAAACAACACCAATGGAACATAATTTGCAAGATCCATAGATCGAGCAACAAAAATCAATAATAGATCACATTGTGAAGGATGAATCAAGAGCAACAATGGCAGATCAAGAGGTTACCACTTCAAATCTGAAAATTCTTCAAATCAACTTCAAAAACCACACTCCAAAGCCTTAATCTACAAAAATTGATGATGAAAAAGTGAATGGATGAAGGTTTAGCTCAAAGACTAGAAAGTTCTAATGATAAACTTACTAACTTTCAAAGGAAGAAAGATCTTTGTTGAATTTGGTAGGTGGAGAAAAAAGAGAGTCAAGAAGAAATTTGACAAGGTGAATTTGGCTATCAAAAGCTTGTGAAATTAATGAAATGAGATCTCTATTTATAGGATTTAGACTTGGAAATTTTGGTGGATTGGAGTTTGGTTTGGAACCAAAATTAGGCTTGGAATTTGAATTTGGAGGCAAAATCAAGATCAAGTGGTGATTAGTGAAGGTGTATGGTGGGAATTAATTATGACGAGGTAGGGGAATGAAAAATAAAGTGATCTAGAATATTCTCATGATGAAATATTTGAATTTGGTGCCAAAAATGTTGCAGAATTTGAATTTGGCATATTTTCACAAATACGCATAGGGTAATCGATTACCACATGCAAAAATTGTGAAAATTTTCCTTTTAATGTTCTGTCTTGGCTCTGGCTCGATTCTTTTTGCTTGTCAAATAAGGCATGAAAATTAACACATGAACCTTGGAGTCTCTTGAATAAAAGTCAATCAAATCTTGGGAGTCTCTTGATCAGATGATTTTGAATTGTCTGCATATCAACTTTGACTTTGTTCAAATGAAATTCATTCGAGCTGAGGGATTGGTATTTGATATCCTCGATACAAATTCTTCCTGAAAAAGTTAGTAAAGGAAAAACAAACATTTTTTTGGATTTTAATTAATGGTTAGTAAACATAAACATAAACAAATATCAAACAAACAAGAAAACAACGGTGCCCAATGATCTCTCAAGAAAAAACACACAGAGAAAAACAAGAGAACCAAAGTTTGTGATCTTGTTTGTGGAATGAGATGCAAATGATATATGGGATCTTAGAGGTAAAAATTAGGGTATTACAGCTGCCCCTATTTAAGTTTCATCTATCCAGAGATATGAAGATTGATACTTTTGTCTCGACTAGATAGAAGAGACTTAAATATAACAAGTAAACCCAATTTTTGGCCCTAAGAGGCCACAAAATGATATAATTATGCTAATGATATGCAGACACATGACCTCTGTGGGGGAGAAAATGCCACAGGAGACAAACAAACGATGAGGAGCAAAAGAAGAAAAGAGACTCCGTAGGAAAAAGAAAAAAGATTAAGATTCCATTATGATAAGGGAAAGGAATCAACCCAACTGGGGAAGAGATACCAACTGCGGGTTACTAGGCGAAGATACTCAAATCGAAGAGATGAGGTAAAATATTTTCTACTGGTTACTAATTAGAAAATAAGGGCAATAAACACCAAAGAATTATCATCTAGCGATTACTGGGTAAAAAGTAATCAACTTGATGAGAGATAATCAACTACCTGTTACTGGGTAGGAAAAGCAACAATGCCAACTACTGGTTACTAAGTAGTTTAGCGAGAGTAATAGTCCTGAAGAAAAAGGTTACCAACTATCAGTTACTGGATAGGGTAAATAAAATATCAACTATCTGTTACTGGGTAAGAAGAGGAATATTACCAAAAGGAAAGATTATCGACTACCGGTTACTCGGCAGAAAATAATGGCAACTAGCCAAAGAAGAGACAAATGTTACCTGCTACCAATTACTAGGTAGAAAAATAAAGGCAACAAACTCGGGAGAAAGGATTACCTTTTACCGATTACTGGTTAAAAACAAGGATAACCAACCAACAAGAAATGACAAGTATCACCTGCTACCAGTTACTGGGTAGAAAATAGAGGTGATATACTCAAAAGGTGAAGAAACATTACTAGCTACCCGTTACTAGGTAGAAAATAAAGGCAATGAACTCACAAGGAAAGATTATCGACTACCTGTCACTGGATAAAAAATATGACGATAACTGACCAAAAAGGATGAGGGATATTACTTACTACCTATCGACTACCAAAGGCAATAAGCTCGAAAGGTGAAGAAACATTACCGGCTACCCGTCACTAGGTAGAAAATAAAGGTAATGAACTCACAAGGAATACCTGCTACCAGTCACTGGGTAGGGTATTACAAATGTCGACTACCTGTCACTGGGTAGGACTAGAGATGGCAACGGAGTGGGGCAGGGGCATATTTAACTATACCCGCACCTACCTCCATGTAACACACCCGCCCCCAAACCCAACCAGGGGTAAAAATTTACCGCCCAGACCCGCCCCCACCCTCAAAAAATTAATTTCTTTTTAATTGCAATAAAAATTAATAATTTAATTAAAAAAGTAATTATTTTAATAAATTAGTTAATTATTAAATTAAAAATTTAATTAGTAAATGAATATTAACTTGATTAATTTGATTATTTTAATTGCAATAAGGGCATTAGTAATTCAATTAAAAATATAATTAATAAATGAATATTAAAATAAGTAAAATAAAGGAATTAAAATAAAATGCATTATCCGGGGGCGGGGCGAGGGTGGGTGCTGAAGCTAGCGGGATTATACTTGAGTGAGTTATCTATTTAATGGCTTGGATGAGTTATCTATTTAAAGGCTTCTAACTAAAAGAAAGGAAAGGAGAGAAGAAAGGAAAAGGAAAGAGAAAGAACGTGCTCGCGGAGGATTGGGGACCTCGTGCCTATGTACCCTCATAGTGCAATGAGGAAGTCAGAGCTCTGTAGTTCAAGGAACCATGGTAAAGAAAAAGATCTGGATGGACCAACAGAAGAATGGAAGAAGACGGAGGAAGGTGGCTCGCCAAGATTTCGCAATCTTGTGCCTACGTACCCTCATGGTGTAATGAGGAAATTAGAGCCTACGGAGTTCAAGGAACCAACGCTGAAAAAGGAAAGGAAAAAAGACGACGTCAATGCCAAAAGCAAAAAGAGATAGAAAGCAAGACTCGATCGGGGAATGCAAAAGGAGTGGTGCCAAAACCAAGAAAGAAGATAAAAGAAAACTCTGCTGAGAAACACAAAAGCAAGGCAAGAACTCTGCCGGAGAATGTAGAAGAACATAAATGACTCCAACATGGAGAAAAACAAAAGAATGGCGACGGGGACGGGGAAAAGAGACAAAAATCAAAGTAAAAGGATAAGATCTGAAACAATTTCAGTGCATTAACTGTCAGACAGTGATTAGCCGAAGAAAACAAGAGAAATATTTTGCAGGGGAAAAGCCAAAAGGTTTGGTGTCAACAGACGGACTCCGAGGGGCCGGAAGAAAGAGAGTAAGGAACCAAAGAAAGGTGTTAACTCCGAAGAAATTAAGGTATATTAACTGATAAATAATAGTTAACCGAGAAAATAGAAAGGAAGTGGCTTTAACCGGTAGACGGTGATCAACCAAGAAACGGGTGTGGAACCAAGCAATGGTTCTGACCCCAAAGAAACAATACGTTGACTGAACAAACAGTACTCGACCAAAGAAAAGGGTATTCGAATCGATCAAAGGTTACTAACCCAAAGCTGACAGTATCTGAACCAAAGAAAGGTTACTAACTGCGGGAAATTTGGTGTCAAATAGGCGGACTATTATAGACCGAAAAGAATGAGTGATTAACCAAGAGAAGGTGATTAACTCAAAAGAAAACAGGTTTTAACAGACGCACCGTGATCAACCATGAACGGATGATTAACTTGGAGTGGTGATTAACCCAAAAAAAACTCAGTGTTAACAGGCAGACTGTGATTAACTTAGGAAAGGCAAATGGTGTTTAACTGGCAGGCAGTGATTAACCAAAGAGGAAGGAAAAAGAACCAAGAGAAGGTTACAAATTCTAGTGAGGATTAGGTTTCAACAAAGAGACTATGTAAAACCAAAGAAAGAAAAAGTCAACTTTGCTGGGGAAGAAGATGAATAGGTTTTAACCAAAGAATGGTAATCAACCAAGCAAAAGCATTGAGTAACAAATCTTATGGGAAACCAAGGAAGGAATGGCCACAAGATAAAACACAAGGAGAAGGCTACTTCCAAAGAGGAGGTAAGGGTGCAAGTGATCAAGGATCGAATCAACTAGAGGAACAGGGGAAACAACAGTAAGAAGATAGAGGTGACTATTCCATGCACAAGATCATTCGCCCTCTACCCAAAATAGTCAGAATGTGTGTAGGAATTCTCAACTCCCATTCCTTCTCTAACATCAAAGTGCGTTGCAAGAAACAAAATAAATATCATAACGACACAAAATTTGTACAGTGCCCCAACGCATTGCAAATCTTCAACTTCGTAGGGGAAAAGAGAGGATAAAGCTCAAGAAGATCCAAAGGAGGAGAAAAAGGGAAGATCGACTAATCGAAACGAAGTTTTGATTAATTAATCAAAGGGAAAAGATCTGATAATAATTTTTCAAGGGAAGTTATTGATTAAACAAAATTAAGTTCATTCCAAAGAGGAACAAATCTTAATGCAAGCAAGAATGGAAGTAAAACAATACCAAAGTCAACTAGCATGCATCACAAACCAAGTAATCATGTGATTAAAGATTAGGCAAAATTGAACATGTTCAAACAATGCCAAAATGCAAATAAATGTGGAATCGATAAAATCGGGCATTGGAAAATGGACAAGTATGCTTCAAACAGAAGTTGAAACATCCATAAAATCAAACATCTCAATCCATGGGAGTTGAAAGAGCAAGAAATGCCAAACATATATGAAAAATGCACAAAAATGGCCTTCTAGACCAGTGTTAATCGATTAACACTTTGCCTGTGCAAACGTGTTAATCAATTAACCCTTTAAAAACAGGCAGTTTTGCTGAAAAATGCATGGTTAATCGATTAAAATTTTTCCTATGCAAAAGTGTTAATCGATTAACACTGAGACAGAACCTGAAAAATGATTTTTCAAAAGCACTTTTGTCCATTTTTTATTTGTGCAATCCCTCACATGTTAGGGCAAACAATCATGCATGAAAATCAAGTCCAAAAATAGCAAATAAGCACTTATGTGATCAATTAATACATCAAGATTAAAGAACAAATCAAAGCATAATCAATTCACAAAAGAGAAAAAACGTCGAAACTACATCGCAAACGATACGGCAACTATCAAAATAGTGAAAAGAGTGATAATTAACCAACCTACAAGGCTAAGATTTTCCTTAGATGTTGTTTCAAAGAGAATGTGATGAAGTTACTCAAAGAAATCCAGAGAAAATAAAATTTGCAATCGAACCGTAGCGAAATCGAGCAAAATTCGACGAAAACTCCAAAATTGAAATTACACAGAATAAGCTTGAAAGAATCACTTGAGACGAATTCGAATACGATGTAACTCCAGAAAAGCAACACTAATTTTCAAAATGATGATGGCTAAGCTCAAGAGAAAGTACTTCCAATGAAGAAGTTGCTACTCTTTAATGGAGGTTTTGAGCTCTAGTGAGGTTTTGGATGAAAGTAAAGAAGATTATGAGTAGAAGTTGCAGAAAATCCAGAGAGAATGTGAGAGAGTTGAGAGTGATCAAATATGAAAATTTGGGAGAGTGATTGGATCCTTTGTGAAATGGTGATGATTTGCTTATATAGATTTTTGCTTCGGAGTTGCTAGGTTTGGAGTGAGCTTTAGATGTAGCCTTGGAACTAGCATTGGAGTTAGTTAGCCTCAACTCACTGAGTTGGAGGTTAACTCAGTTAGTTAGGTACTTGACACGGTAACCATCCCAAATCAAACTTGACTCTAAGGGCTCACATGCTTGGAAATGAAGCAACATGGTGGTGTCAATCCCAATTAATGTATTGGAGCAAATGCCTTAACGTGTGTAGAAATGTCTTCAAGTGTCTAAAGATGTCTAGAATGTTCCACGCAATGCTAGAACAATGTAGACCTCAAAAATGAGAAGTGGAAGTTGCTTTCCTGAAAATGCAGCAGATTCTGCAAATTTTACAAGGGTTAATTGATTAAACCATTTGCACTAGCAAATGGTTAATCGATTGACTAAGCTAAAATTTGCCCAGTTTTTCCTGAAAATGATGTTGTGGTCATGGCTCTGATTTTCGACCTCTTTCTCTGATGAATAAGTGTAGAAACTTTTATTTTGTGCTTGCTTTGATGATGTAATATCTTTGGAAGGATGTGATTAATCAGGCTCGAAGAACCTGAAAGTTCCTGCACCAAAGATCACAGAGAAAAAAATGAATATGTATGCCAGCGATGCGAATGCAAATGTTTACGCAAAAAGAAAAAGGGAGGTCATATTTCGGGTTACGAAAGCTGCCCCTATTTAATCTTCTTGGACCTGAATGTTCGAATTGCGCTAGCTTTTCAATTGTTTAAGGTGGAAAAAGATTAAATAAAAGAGTAGCTCGAAAGATTTGTCCGACAACGACCGAGGGGAAAAGCAACAAGAGGATCAAGGGAAAAGTTTAGTTGAGATCCGCTGGGGAGATAAATCAGTCAAAGAGAAGTATGCTATGATGCATATGCTATGATGCTCAATATGATGTTTTATATCATGCTATATAGTGGCAAAGGTTGAGATGTTGTGTTGCAGGTAGGCGGACAGAGCTTGTAGCAAGACGAACTCGACATCTTCTATTGGGGAACAGAAATCCACGGATGACGACGACGTCGCTGGGGAAAGAGATTAGAAATCTCAGGCTTCCAGGAAATCACCAACATTACTGCTGGAGAGATAGAAAATTCCAACCATAGATGATCCTGGTTGGGGAGTGAAGGAATCATGGTTGATCTTCAACTAACTGTTGCACCCTAAAATTTGCTCAACCTACCTCACTTGGTTTATGTTTCAATTGCATTAGCATTTGCATATAGAGTCGTGTACATAGTCTAATCATCTGCATAGCATAGCATAGCAAGTCATCCAACAAGGGACCAAGTACTATTCTCATCTCTATGATCCTATCAAGAGGTTATTATTCAAATTCAAGCATATCCAAGTCATCAGAAAGAAATTGAAATCTCAAGAAGTCAGTGGATCAAGCAGTGGATCTCTCTCCTATCTGAGGGTATATGAAGATCATCAAAGAAGTTGTGAGCTGTGAATTGAGCATGGAGGGTATATAGACATCATAGAGGACTTAGAGAGTCATTTTGAAAGTGAGACAAGTCATTGATATGATCACAAGAGTTGCAGTTGAAGACAGTCAACTAGGGTTTCATCTGGGTCAACCCTAGGTCAACCCTAGGTCAAATGATTGATTGAAAGGCATCAAGGTCTATTTGAGAGATGTGGGATTCATCATTTGACATGTAGATAAGGATGTGGTGTTGTGCCAAGAAGAAATCAAGAGAAATCAAGGAGAAGAGGAGTTTCTAAATTAGGGTTTCTGTGTAAAATCCCCTGATTTAGGTCAAACTTCCAAACAAGATAAGTCAAAATGCAAGCTTCAAATGGATCCTTGGCCAACATGAAACTTGTAGATGATCTCAATACCTTTAATTTTAGTGGTGGAAGACATAAAGGGGATTTATAGAACTCAAGTTATGGTCCTTGCAAGTTACAGGTCATCTGAGGTATCTGAAATTTTGTCTGTGAAAGTTACTTGTCTTCCAAGCAACTTTTACCCCTCAAGGAGATTTCAAATGAATTTCTGGTCAACATAAGAGTTTTTCCTCATTGTCTTAGACTTCTAGAAAGGTATGTTATGCCTTCATATGATTTGTGTAACTCTACTTATGGTCTTGGCAAGAAAAGGGTATTTTGGTCATTTGAGAATTACAGGTCATTTCAAGCCTATGCCCAAAACTCATACAAGGAAGCTTCAAATGAAAAACTTCACAACATCAAACTTGCTCCAAATGACATTTTGAGTCTAGAAAAGTGATCATGAAAGTTTGGAAAGGCTCATAGATCAAGGTTTCAAATTTGGTCATTTAAAAAGGGAATTTAATGAATAAAAGTGACTTAAAATTGAGATTTTTCATACCATGGCCAAATGGGATGAAATTATAGGTCATTTTGATTGGAAAAAATGTTTTAAGAACATTGGCAAAAGTGTATTTTTGAGTTTGGTTCAAAATTTGGAAGTTATGCTAGTTGGCTTACAAAGGAAGTAACATATCCAAAATCCAAGGAAAGTGTGCACAAGAAGTTTCTACCAAGTTCTAGAGCTTTCTAATTTCATCTATATATTGGTTAGAGTGGCTTCATTCAAGGGTTGGTGATTCATTTTGATCAAAATACCAAGTTTCATCTCATTCTTCCCTTTTGCAAATCCACTTCAAACTCCATCAAATCTTCATCATTTTCCACACTTCTTGATCCTATCATCATCTATATCATTCAAGGATCAAATTTCCATCAAAATCTGTTTGAATTGAGGAAGAAATCGTGTGCTACCAACTTCATCATCCAAAGTGCAAGAATATTGTGATTGCAAGATCCAAGAGGTGTGAGCAAGATCTACTGCATACAGAACCAAGAATCAAGTTTGTGGAGCAAGTCCAAAGCATTGCAAGCTTCAGATCCAAGGATTTCTACCTTTGTTTTCATCTTTAAACCAGGTTGGTAATCCTATCGAATTAGCATGAATTAGTTAGAATAGTGTATAATATTTAGGTTAGAATGGTTAGGATTGGTTAGATGATCATTTCTGATGAATTTGAGAACAATTCATAGAGGTTACCATTAGAGCACCAAAACTGTTAGGGCTTAGAACTCATAGATTAGGGCATGATAATACTGGTTAGATATATGAGAGTGATCAGCATAGCATGTGGAACGTGTTAGGGTAAGAATTAGAAGGAATTAGCATGGTTGATATCAGTGCATAATGGTGGAATCTAGGTCTGATACCTATCGGGTTTGGTTATTGACTGAGTTTTGGAGAAAACCAAGGCCATGGTTGTGTAGAGGTGAAGAAATGGAGCGTTTTTGCTTTTTACAGATGTGAGTTTCATGGAGAATTGAGGTTGCATGAGGATGTTGAACTCTGGTTGGTGCAAGCTTCGTGCATGGCTCATCAATGGAAACCCTAGGTTCAATGAAGAAGACGACTGCGTGGCCCTTAGATCAGTCCAAGAATGTTGACTGAAAAAGCAATCCAACGGCCCAGATTTGAATTGATTTTGAGAGGGAGATTGAACTGGCCAAAACGCCCCGTTTCATTAAACGGAGGCAAATGGGCCTGAATCATTTTGATACCCACACCCCTGCTTTCAAGGCCCAGCGTGTAATGAACTGATTTAATTACTTTTCGCATCGTTTTTTCTTTCTTTTTTTTTTTTGGTTGTGTTTTCTAATCAACTGGGCCCAGACGCACTTTGCTATGCGCGCCCCCCAGTCTGGGCCCATCATCTTGTTTTAACTAGAATAAATACTGACTGCACCCCATCCAAATTTAATTCATATTAATTTCTTCCATTTTTTTTTCATTTCTTTAAAAAAAATCATAACAAAATGAAAAATGCTTATTTTTTAGTGGTTGTTTTTTCATTAGATTCATATTTATGTTAAGAAAATTAAGAAATAATAAAATTCCAATTTTATTTTGTTTTAGCATTTTTAGAATATTTTTCTTTTAAATAGCTTTTTAAATGGTTTAGTTTGATACATGATGTTGTTGATTTTAGTTTAATTAGATGCTTTTACATTTTGGAACCATTCTTTTTAGGGTGATTAACTTAGGACTTTAGCTTGTATATAAAATTTAATTCATAATTTTAGGATTAATTTTTAGATGATTTGTTTAGGTGTGATTAGGAGAATCAAAACTAGGGTTTAAAGATGACATAGGTGTAAGAGATCATTTCTTTTAGGAGTTGTAGTTTGAATTTTGGGGTATGGGACTATAGGGGTATTATGGGTAGATCATAGATCCCTTAAAAAATACTAGGTTTCCCCTATTCTACTATTACTATTAGTATACTGCTTGTGCTTGCTTGATTGTGTGGTGTGCCCTTTCTAGGGTTATTTTTTGACTGTGTGGGGTATTGGGCTTGTTTGGGGCCTGGGGATTGAGCTGAAGACTGTGCTGATGAAGTCCATTGGAGATCAAGGAGAATGAAGACCAACTTCCAGAGTTGATGAGGAGTATCTCTTGCTGGAAGCTGTTGAAGGCTATAGGGTTTAGGAGCTAGGCAGAGTTCTAGAGTAGAAAACTTGATTCACAAACATGGAAGGTCTTGTTTGCCTCCATCCTTTCTCTATGATTCAAAGTCTCTTTTAAATATCCACCTCCTTCCTTTGGAAGGATTAGTGAATGTATTTAAAAGATAGAACTTTTGAGGGAAAACTGTCAGTATCATGTTAACAGTCAGTGAGCCACCCTTGGTAGGCAATTGACTGTTTAACATCCATTTCATCTTGTTGACTGATATTCATCTTGGAGATTGAGACTTGAAGAAAAGCCATTGCAGATTGAAGACAAAGACCTTGCTTGAAAGTTTGAAGATGAAGATTGATGCTTGCTTGAAGCTTGTAGATGTTTGGAGAGGACTTGAAGACAGATGTTGATGAAGACTGCTTTTGTTGTTTATCTTTGCTGTTTTTAATTCTTGATGTATTGTGTGAATTTCCCTATCTGTATTGTTTGCTGTTTAACCTGTTAGGTTGAAAGTGAATCCTGTTCACTTTTGCCTATTGTTTTCTAGGTTCGAGGTTGAGTGGGACTCCCTTGCCTCGCTTGTATTGCTGCATCCATGCATTTTACTGCTTTATTGTATATTTGCTATTGTTTCTGTTTCCGTCTACTCCCTTAGGATCTCTGTTTCTCTCTGCGCAAGAGAGGAGCATGATAGACATTAGGTCTTAACCCATGCATGATAACATTTGGTTAGTGATTCCCTTTTCAACCGTAGGTTAGAGTTTTGTCTCTTCTTTCTCAAAACAAACAGAAAAACACAATAAATATTTCAAACACAATAAAAGACACTTCTTCCGTAAAAGAATGTGAACTCATCAAAACGTCAATTTTGTCCGCTTGGACCGGTAATCAGAAAACCCTTTTTCAGAAGGAATAAAAAAGCAATCAAGACAGACTTGTGTCGTACGTGGCCCGAACTACGTTTGCTCTGATCTTTCATGCTGTATGAAAGTACGTAGGCATAGGATGCGATATCCTAGCGAGCAACCTTCCCCTCCTTTCCCGTAGGTAGGCAAACTACGTTGACTCTGATTTCTCGTTCCAGACGGGAATACGTAGGCATAAAGTGCGATACTTTGCCGAGTCATTTTATTTTCTTTTAACCCCAGACCTGTAGAATAGATAGAATAACAATCCGTACTAGAAAACAAGCGTGGATCCCGTCGAGTACGACGGACGTGAAGGGTGCTAATACCTTCCCCTTGCGTAACCGACTCCCGAATCCAGGATTTGGTTGCGATGACCATTCCTTTCCCGTCTTTGCGGTAGGTTTACTCTGAGCATTTCCTTTCCCTCCGTTGGGATAAATAACGCATGGTGGCGACTCTTCTGTTCAGCCGGCGCCGATTTTCGCAGTAGCGACACTAACCGACTCTTTATGGGGAAGAACGAAGTCAAGATGATCAAAACGAAACGAAGCACCATCACTGTTGGGGAACGACGTCCTCAATTTAATAGGATATTATGGTAGTTTCTACTCTTACTGGGGAAAATTAAACAAGTCTCTGCTTGGGGAACATGGCTCTACTGAGGAAATGAAAGATAAATCCTTCCAAAGAACCAATCTAATGCCCGTTGGTGAAATTATGGCTCTGCTGGGGAGATGAAAGGTTCACAATCCTTCCAAGGAACTATATTGGTACTTACTGGGGAAAACAAACATCCTCCTCAACCAACCATGATATTGTTCACCGGAGATCAAGCTTGTAAAGGAAAACTACCAATCGTCCCTTGACAATTTCCGGTAAAGCATGCAATGCATAATATTTTCCTGGTTGATTTTAGCCTTTTGCTATTCTCAACGTTTTATTACATTATGTGATCACAAATAATTGTTCGATTTGCAAACAAAATACTGAAAAGAGACAAATGAGAAATCAAAGGATGAAATTTATTGAATATGAAAATAATTTGTACATAAAATGTGTACAAGGAAGTAAAAATTCTTGATGAGGAAATTTACAAAAAATTGAGAAACAAAGTAAATGGCAATGGGAAATTTGACTTTGCATTGATTACAACATTGGCTACCATCCCCTGTAAATCTAGGCTCCAACATTGTGCGTTAGTTGATGATGATTTGACTGATCACTTACCGTCTGAAGTCTAGCCCTAACGAAGATAGGCTCAAGTGTTCACAGTCAAATGCCTTTATCCCTAACTTTTGCATGGGCATTTCTTATTTTTTGGTCCATCGGGACGCCCATTTTTTCCTAGATTGCCCTTGCGGATGCCAATCTAGTGGGCTTTTTATTCATCATTTGGCATAATGTTTTGTTACTGTATCGGAGTTCACAGAATATGGCAACTCCTCCCCATCCATGATGGTGAGGATCAGGGCTCCGCCTGAGAAGGCTTTCTTGAAAACAAAAGGTCCTTCGTAATTGGGAGTCCACTTGCTGTGTGGATCTGAATGAATAGGAGAATACCTCTTGAGCACGAGCTCGCCTGTGTGGAGTGCTCGAGGAAGAAGTTTTTTGTCAAGGGCTCGCTTGAGACGTCTCTGATACAATTGACCGTGGCACACAACTGTCAGGCGCTTCTCTTCAATGAGATTCAGTTGGTTGTATCTGGATTTGACCCATTCAACTTCGTCAAGTTCTGCCTCCATGATGACTCTGAGTGAAGGGATTTCGACTTCAATGGGTAGAACATCCTCCATACCATACACAAGAGAATACGGAGTTGCCCCAGTAGAAGTACAAACTGAACTTTTATAGTCATGCAATGTGAATGGAAGCATTTCATGCCAATCCTTGTAAGTATTGACCATCTTCTGGAAAATCCTCTTGATGTTTTTATTTACTACTTCGACGACACCATTCATCTTGGGCCGATATGATGAAGAGTTGTGGTGCTCGATCTTAAATTCTTGACGCAACTCCTTCATCATCTTATTGTTCAGATTTCTTGCATTATCAATGATAATGTTGCTAGGAATACCATAGCAACATATTATCTCTTTCTTGATAAATCTGGCAACCACTTGCCGTGTGACATTTACATAAGAAGTAGCTTCAACCCACTTGGTGAAATAATCGATGACAACTAGAATGAAGTGATGATCGTTGGAAGCCTTCGGCTCGATCATTCCAATCATATCAATACCCCATATAGAGAAGGGCCAAGGAGAATTCAGAACATTCAATGGAGTTGGTGGCACATGGGTCTTATCACCGTAGATTTGGAACTTATGACATCTTTTGGCAAAGTTGTAACAATCTACCTCCATTGTTGTCCAGTAATACCCAACTCAAAGGATCTTTTTAGCCATGGCAGGACCTTTGGCATGTACACCCTCACAACCTTCACGTATGGACCTTATGGTTGTGTTTGCTTCGTGTCTATCCACGCATTTGAGCAACACAGAATCATAATTCCTTTTGTACAATACACTATCACTCAAGAAGAACTTGGCATATAGCCGTCTGAAAGCATTCTTATTAGTGATAATAATACCCTTGGGATATTCCTATTTTTCCAGATATCTTCTGATGTCGTAGAACCAAGGCTTGTCATCAGACTCGTCCTTGATTGCTAAATAGTATGCTGGTTCGTTCAAATGATCAATGCGGATAGCATGAGCTTCGTTCTTCCACTTGACTTTGAACATAGATGCCAGAGTGGCAAGAGCATCATCTAGTTGATTTTCTTCCCTAGGAACATGATGAAAAAAGATCTCATCAAAGTAGGAAATCAATTTTGCAATGTGCTTTTGGTACGGAACCAACTTGGAATCCCAAGTCACAAAGTTTCCACTAACTTGGCCAATCACCAAAGCAGAATCTCCGTAGACCTCAAGAAACTTGATTCTCATGTCAATTGCCGCTTCAATATCGTAGATGCATGCTTCGTATTCAACCATATTGTTGGTGCATTCGAAGCATAATCTGGCGGTGAAGGGAAGATGAAAACCTATCAGAGAAATGAGAATAACACCAATTCCACGACCTTTAGCATTGGTAGCACCATCGAACACGAGCGTCCATCACGCCCCTGGTTCTTGTACTATGTCAGATTCTGGAGTCTCATAATCTCTAATGAACATAACATCCTCGTCGGGAAAGTCAAACTTCATCTGTTGATAACCTTCCGTAGGTTGACGAGCAAGGTAGTCAGACAAGACACTCTCTTTTATTGCTTTCTAGGTAACATGTTGGATATCATACTTAGTCAGCAACATTTTCCATTGAGTAATTCGTCTAGAGACAACAGGCGTTTTGAAAATGTACTTTATTGGATCCATCTTGGATATCAATAAAATAGTATGGAAAATCATGTATTGTCTTAGGCGTCGAGCAACTCAAGTCAGAGCACATCAAGTTTTCCCTAAAAGTGAGTATCTGGTCTCGCAATCATTGAACTTCTTGCTCAAATAATAAATTGCATGTTCTTTTCTGTCAGTGTCGTCATGATGGCCTAATACATATCCCATTGATTCATCAAGAACAGTGAAATACATGATTAAAGGCCTACCAGAAACCGGAGGTACTAATATCAGTGGTTCTTGCAAATATTTTTTTTATCTTGTTAAAAGCTTCTTGACAATCATTGTTCCACTCAACCAATTGATTTTTTCTTAGTAATTTGAATATTGGTTTGCAGGTAGCCGTCAGATGAGAAATGAATTTGGAAATGTAATTAAGTCGGCCCAGAAAGCCACAGACTTCTTTTTCTGTTTTGGGAGGCGACATGTTTTAAATTGCCCGAACCTTATCAGGATCAACTTCAATGCCCTTCTAACTTACAATAAAGCCCAAAAGTTTTCCCGATCGAACTCCAAAGGCACACTTTGTCAGATTTAACCGTAACCTGAATTTATGGAGTCTGTCAAACATCTTCTTCAGATGGTCCAGATGATCATCTTCAGTTCTAGATTTGGCAATCATATCGTCCACATAAACCTCAATCTCTTTATGGATCATATCATGAAAGAGGGTTGTCATGGCATGTTGGTATGTTGCCCCTGTGTTCTTTAGACCAAATGGCACGACTTTGTAGCAATATTTACCCTATGACGTGATGAAGGTGGTTTTCTCCATATCGGCTAGGGACATCTTAATTTGATTATATCTTGGGAAACCGTCCATAAAAGAAAAGAGAGAGAACTGTGCAGTGTTATCTACCAAAACATCAATATGAGGCAGAGGGAAATCATCTTTCAGGCTTGCCTTATTGAGATCTCAATAATCCACACACATTCAAACCTTCCCATCTTTCTTCAGAACTGGGACGATGTTGGCGATCCATTCAGGATACTCGGAAGTGGCTAGGAACCCAGCGTCAAACTGTTTCTTTACCTCTTCTCTGATTTTAAGTGCCATGTTGGGTCTGGTCCTTCTGAGCTTGTGCTTAACAGGAGGACAATTAGGCTTGAGTGGCAAGTGATGTTCAATGATGTTGGTATCCAAACCGGGCATATCTTGATAAGACCAGACGAAAATATCAACATACTATTTCAATAACTTGACCAACTCGGAGTGTACATGCTTAACGAGGGATGCCCCAATCTTGACTTCCTTCCTGACTTCATCAATACCAAGATTGATAACCTCCACTAGCTCTTTGTGCGGTTGAATCTCTTTCTGTTCATGGTCAAGGAGCCTTTCTAGTTCAGCCGACAATTCACAATCTTCCTCACCATCTTCTTCAACTTGGTTAATTGGAATCCTAGAATTAAACGGATGTTTGCCAAGTTGTTATCATTGTAATTACTTGTTTTGCATGTTTATAAATTATGTTTAGAATAAAGCTATATGAAAGGTGAAAAATAAAAGAAATTTTGCCATTTATTTATTTGTGAAAATAAAATAAGGAAAGAAAAGAGAGCATGATTTGAATGCAAAAAACTTTTATTTATTGATCACATAATGTCGCGAGGCCCTTAAAAGCTTTCCACTCATCTCAGGCGAGGACGAGGAAACAGGAAAACAAAATGCATTACACGTTTGTGGGAAAAAGCACAGGAATCACAATAGATGTCTAATTGTTAAGCTTGAAACCCGGCGGGAACTTGCGTTCAAAGCTTGCACTTTGATTGCTAGGACCTGCATCATCAATAGCTGACACAATATCCTCCTCCTGGAATCTAGCACTTGTAAACTTGATCAAACTTCTTTTCAGATGACTGTGTGAACTAGCTTGCTGATCAGGATGGTAGCCCAGTCCAAAGCGATCATGTTTTTCAACCATATCTAGGATTTGCCCCCCAACCAGGTAAGGCGCCCTCTCTCAATGGTCTCTTTAACACTCTTGACAGATGACAAGGCCATTTTTGGTAATCTACCAGAATTGACAGAAGCGGAACTGACATCTTCGAACTCGATACATTGCAACGACACTTCAACTATGCCTTCATCAGTCTTGACATATCGGAAGGATGATAACTCACTTACTAGCAAATCTTCTTCACCATAAATGATGACCATCTGATCTTTAAACATGAATTTCAGTTTCTAATGTAACATGGATGTAACTGCCCTTGTGGCATAAATCCAGGGTCTACCCAATAAACAAATGTATGCAGGATTGATATCCATCACTTGGAAAGTAATGGTAAACAAATACGGTCTGACTTTAATGGCTAAATCCACTTCGCCAATGACTTGCCTTCGAGAATCGTCAAAACCTCTGACAATTAAAGCACTTGGTCTCATCTCGCTCCCTTCTACCAATAGTTGACTCAATATGCCCTTAGGCATCATATTGAGAGAAGAATCGATATCCACAAGAACACGAGATAGCAATGAGTCCATACAAGTCACTGAGATATGCAAGGCTCTTATATAGGAATTACCTTTAGGAGGCAACTCTGCTTCGTTGAAACCCAAATACCTGCTTGCAGTTATATTTGCGGCGACGTCTTGTAGCACCCCAAAATTTGCCTTTTCGTTTTGGCAGCATCTGGCTTTTGCTTCTTTGCATTTTTGCATTTGCATAGCATGCGTTCTTGAGACAGGGGATCAAGGTTTTCCCGTGGCTCAGTTTTCATCTCAATGCATGAACCTAAACAACGAGCATCAGAGGCTCTGGCATTTATTTTGCTTAGCAATCGGGCGACCGATTTTATTTTATTTTGTAGGGTATTTTTAGCTCAGGAAGCAGCATTCAGGCTATCGCAAGCAGTTTCATGGTTATGATATTCAAAAGCAAGTTCCAGAAGTTGAACAGAGCTCAAAACAGTTGGAAGCAGACAAACGGGTAGATTTCCCTCCAAAAGGTGCCAAAGTTCAAATTTTGAAGGTGTTAATCGATTAACACATATGGTTAATCGATTAACCAAGTCAAAATCAGGTCAAATCTAAAGTTTTGAAGGTGTTAACCGATTAACCTATATGGTTAATCGATTAACCAGTGCAGGTTTTGCCTTTGCACGTGAATTTTCAATCCAAGCCATTTTGGGGTCCAATTTTGGTCATGTGCAAATTTGATTTTCACTTTGGGAAGGATCTAGAACCTATTTGAAATTTGGTTAATTTCATTTTTCCTCCAAATGCCCATTCCTCATTCCAATCCAAATTTTCCAAACCATATTCCAAACCTTTCATTTAGATCCAAGCCTAAGTAATATTTAAGTGACCCACTCCAAACTAAAGGGGCTAATCACTCATAATTCACTCTCATTTTCAGAATTGATCTCATTCTCTCTCAATTCTCTCTCAATTTTCCAATCTCCAAACCGTCACCAAAGCTCTTCTTATTGAGATCATTGATTCTTCATTGGAATCCTTGATTTCTAAGAGCTAAACCTTCATCCATTCTCTCCATTGAATCAATTTCTTCATCCAATTTTCATGCAAAATTGTATTGCACCTCAAAATTTGCCCAACCTTTTTCTTTAACTGGTTTATGTTTCATTGCATTAGCATAACATTATCCTATCATTTGCATATCATAACATCATTCATCCAACAAGGGATCAAGTGTGTTTTTGTCAAGAGAAGCCTAGCAAGAGGTCTTAGCCAAGCTTGAGAAGTCATCCAAGTCATCAGGAGGTGGTGGGAGATCTTGATCAGTTGAAGACCATCAATGGGATGTGAAGCATGAGGTGTGAATATGAGATATGTATAGAGCTCATAGAGTGCCTAGAGGGCCATGTTGGAGTTCAATCAAGTCATTGATTCAAATGCAAGAGCCACAGTTGAAGTGCAGACAATTAGGTTTCATCTGGATCAACCCTAGTTCAATTATGCACTTGAAAAGCATTCAAGCCTACTTTGAGGTCATGAGTTCATGGAAGGAGGTAATAAGACATTTGTGGTGTTGTTCCAAGATCAAATCAAGAAGAATTGAGAATGTGGGAAGTTGCTAAATTAGGGTTTCAGTGCAAATTACCCTATTTAGTGCCTAACTTCAAAGCCACATAAGTCAAGATACAAGTTTCAAATCGATCTTTGGCCAACATGAAACTTGTATAGAATCTCAATACCTTTAATTTTAGTATTAGAAGTCCTCCATTGGATTTTTAGAACTCAAGTTATGGCCCAGACAAGTTACAGGTCACCAGATGAATGTGAAATTTATCTATGAAAGTCACTTGACTTCCAAGCAACCTTTGACCTAGAAAGATTTTTCACATGAACTTTTGGCTAACATGAAAGTTGTTCCTCATGGTCTTAGCTTTCTAAATTGTACTAGAAGTCATCCATATGATTTGTTGAACTCGAGTTATGAGGTTTACAAGTCAGGGGTATTTTGGGAAAGTTATATTATAGGTCATTTTCAAGCATGGGCCAAAATCTCCAACTTGCAAGCTTCAAATGGAAAATTGCTCAACATGAAAGTTGCTTGGAATGATGTTTTGAGTTCAAAAAAGTGGTCATGAGAGGTTGTTTTGGCTCATATCAAAAAGACATTTGAAATGGCTTGAAAATGAAGAATTTTCAAATATGAAAAGGAGGGGAAAATGGGATTTTGTGTTACAAAACCAAAACCAAGAAAGTAAGTGCATTTTTTGATTGGAAATTGCATTCTAGGATCATTGGCAATACCAGAATTTGGAGTTTAGTTCAAGTTTTGAGAGATAACATATGGTTACTTCACTTGTAAGTTACATATGCAAAATCAATGTACAAGGCAATTCAGGCCAATTCCTTCATCCAAACTCATTCTAAATGACATGTGCAAGGTGTGAGAACATTCTAGAACCACTGCCAAGCTTGCAAGGCACGACTGTCATATTGAATTTTGAAGGAAAAATCAGAAAATTGGATACACAGATTTGGGCTTCAAACACATTGCAAAGGCCCATGGAACTCTTCTATATATTCATTAGAGTGAGTTCAGATCAATTTTGAGCTTCATTTCGCGCCAGAGCAAGAAAGAGCAAGAGAATTTTCTCAAATGCAACTTGAAATCGGATTCTGAGTTTGGAGCCAATTCAAGCCAAACTAAGGTGTGCAATCTCTTCCTTGTGGATCATTGAAGCTATCTGGAGCATTTGAAGGCAAGCCACGAGCTCTAGATACCTCTACTGCAAGATCTATACCAGGTTTGCATTTCTTAAAATTCAGCATGATTTAGCATGATTCAGTAAGATTGGAACTTGTGGTTAGGATCTAGACATGACATAGATCGTTTTAGGCTTGATTTGAACTCAATTGGTGATGATTGAAGATGACATAGCTGATCTGTTTGGACTTGAATCTCTTGATTCATAAGGTTTCAATGTTAGTTGATTAGATCAGGTTGATGTACACAACGAGATGAAGAGATTTATACCATTAATTTTGAGTTTAGTGAGAGTTGTTGATGATGCTATTTCTGAACTTTGCTTCGTGTTTGATTATGTGTTGAGAATTGGATGATTTTGATGATGGATTTGGAATGTACGTGAAAAACTGAGTGGATTTGGTATTTTGTTTGTCATTTTTGGTTGCCTGAACCTGGACTCTCGCCAGAGAAGACGACCGGAGTCTTCTCCGGCCACCACTAACCACCATCCCTGATCTCCACCTGGCCTGCCTGAGACTTGGAGAAGATGATGTTTGGACCATAGGATCTTGCCTTGACCTTTGACTTCAGATCAGATCCAACGCCTGTGTTTTAATCTGAGGAGAAGAGTTTTTAATTCAAAACGCTGCGTTTAAATTAATGTGCTGGCAAGCTGTGGCGCGTCCAGATCCTTGACCAGTCTCCAGATCCATTGGCTCTTGTTTATTTCTGTTTTTAATTCATTTTTATTTCATTTTGTTTTATTTTAATTGCATTGTTATTCCAAAAATCATATAAATTCCAATTTTGGTCACAAAATTATTTTAAAAATATCCTCATGATCCTTATGGAATTTGTGATTTTCTGAGATTAACAAAATACAATTTCATGCATCTTTCAATTTAATGTGATTTTTCTTATTTTTGTTATTTCTTTTAATTTGGCATAATTAACCTTCTGTTTTGTGAAATTTAGTTCTCTCATTTGGTTTAGAGTTTGGTTTTGATTTTTTAATATGTGTTAGGGTAGACATGTATGTTCCCTTAGAATGTTTCTTGGATTTTTAGAATAATATTAAGATCTGTTTTAGGGATTGAGATTAGGACCCTACCAAACTTGTTGATCACCTTGACCTATCTCAATGTAAGAATTGTTTAGATAACATAGAAATTGATTTAGGTTTCAATCTTTTTACACTAGGTTGTTCAAACATTCATGTTCCCCTAGAAATTTTATTAGATTTTTGCAACTTGATTTTCTATTTTAGTTGTATTTTGCAAATGGCTTGTGTTTATGGATTCCTCTCTTGAGTGCTTTGTTTTGTTTGGCTTGGTTGGCTGCCTTGGAGTTGGTTTGAGCTTGAGTTCTTTTTGTTGGAGCTTCTGGATTCATTGAAGATGCTTGGGATGAAGGATTGGAGCTTGGAGTTGAATGCTTTTCCTCTTGTGGAGCTTTTGTTTAGGAGTTCAGAGAATTAGGGTTTTAGGAAGTGCCTTAGACCTAGTTTTGATTATTTCTTCAAACATAGAGTGCATTGTTTTCCTCTATTCTATCCAATGACACAAAGTCCTTATTGGGAAGCTCCGTCTCTCCTTAGGAGGGATGAGTGGTATGCCCAAGTGAGTAGAACTTTGAGGATACCTTTCATTTGCAATGTTGAGTTCTTAGTGATTTCCTTTGGTTGTCATTAAGTTTCTTAACATTATAACTTGATCTTGATGTTTAATACTCCTCTTGGAGTGTGCTTGATGAAGCTTGAAGATAGAAGCTTGCTTGGAGATGAAGCCCTTGCTGTGAACTTTGCTGTCTTTTCAACTTTGCTGTTTAGAGCTTGCTGTTGCTGTTGCTGTAGGAGTCTGGTATTGCTGCCTGAGCTGCCTCCCCTGAGTCTTTTGTTTTTCTCTGTATTATCTGTTTAATTGTGTTGATTACCTCTAGGTTTGAGGTGGAGCTTGTCTCATCTTGCCTATTTTTTTCTCTCCTGCCTTATTGGTATTGCTGCATTGCATACATTCTGCTGTTTACTGTAATTACTTGTTGTCTTTTGCTGTTTATCCCCTAGGATCTCTGATTTCTTCTGTGCAAGAGGAAATTATGACATACATTAGGTTCGTAAACCATGCATGACAACATTAAGTTAGTTCCCCTTTCAACCATAGTGTTAGGGTCTTTCTCTTCTTACCTCAAAACACTTCAAAAAACACAGTAATAAAGATAACGCGTGCTGTACGCTACGAGCCTTAAGCTATTTGAGAAAAGGTTGCTGGAGGGTCACTTTTCAGTAGTCTGACTGCTCAATATGGTACCCTTAGGGTGACATGCGATGTAGTCACTCTCAGATCACAAGTCTTTAGTGCAATACAAGTTACAAACAGACTAAAAAAACATTTCTTTCGTAAAAAAACTCAAACAAACATTCAAACTCTGTTTTTGTCCGCTTGGACCTTTAATCAGGAAAACCCTTTCTTAAGGAGATAAAAACTGTCAGACTAGCTTGTGTCTTCCGTAGCCCGAACTACGTTTGCTCTGATCTTTCATGCTGTATGAAAGTACGTAGGCATAGGATGCGATATCCTAGCGAGCAACCTTTCCCTCTCTTTACCTGTAGTTAGGCGAACTACGTTGACTCTGATTTCTCGCTCCAGACGGGAATACGTAGGCATAAAGTGCAATACTTTGCCGAGTCATTTTATTTTCTTTTTAACCCAGCCCTGTAGAGTAGATAGAATAAGACACCCTTAGATAGAAAACAAGCGTGGATCCTGTCGAGTACGACGGACGTGAGGGGTGCTAATACCTACCCCTTGCGTAACCGACTCCCGAATCCAGGATTTGGTTGCGATGACCATTCCTTTCCCTCTTTGCGTTAGGTTTACTCTGAGCGTTTCCTTTTGCTCTTATGGGATAAATAACGCACGGTGGCGACTCTTCTGTCATAGCCGGCGCCGATTTTCGCAGTAGCGACAAATTGGATCTGAACTTGGAAGTGATTTTAGAAGTGATTATTTGGAGCAATTTGGTTTAATCTTGAAGGATCTTCATTGCTACTACAATAATTGGTATGGATCTTGAAGTATTCCGTACTTCTAGCATTGGATCTGTTCAATTACAGTTGAATCAACACTAACCGAAGCAATTCTCCGCTTCGAAGGTTGGAAATCCTTGATCCGAATCTGTTTTTTAGCTTATTTGCATAATCATGTGGATTTTCATCTTTGATTAGCTTTTGTTAATTTGATCCGTTTGATTCATGATTTGGTGGTGTTAATCTGTTTACATGTTGTTTGAATCATGACTTGCTGGTTTAATTTCGTGATTAAGTGATTATGTGATCATCCGGTTGATCGGATAAGTGCTTATTTGCTGAAAATGCTGCTCTATTGTTGTTTTTCTATTGTTGGCATAGTGTTAATCAGTTAACACATATGGTTAACCGATTAACCATTTCAAATATTTAAATTTTTTTAATGTTTTCAAGGTGTTAATCGGTTAAGGCCTGGTGTTAACCGATTAACATGTACAAATTTTCATATTTTCAGCCATTTTTAAGTGGTTAATCGGTTAACCTCTGGCGTTAACTAATTAACATTGTGCCAGTGGGTCTGTTTTGTTGATTTTCTTGCATGTTTGAGTACCGTTTCACATCGAATCATCGTAGTTCAATATGATGCATTAGAAGTGAAATGTTTTGGAATATACGTCGCTATTTTGGTTGTTTAATCGAGACTTCGTCGACTTGTGTTTGTTTTCCACTTGGATGCCTACTTTCGTAGTTTGTCGTTCAAAGTGATATTCATTTATCCTTGCTTGCCTTCTTGCATTTGCATTTCCTCTTGTGTTTTACATATTTATTTCTTGCATTAATAAAGGTCGAGATGTGCTTGTGATGGTGTTTACCCCACACTTTGTTCCTCCCTTTGCTTGTGTGTTGCATTCCATATTTGCATCCCTATTTTCACTCTCATTGGTGTTTGATCTTTCTTCTTCCTTTGTCTTCCTTTGCCATGCTCCCCATAGGATATCTAATCTCTTTTGAGGTTGGGATAGACATTAGGACTCAAACCATGCATGCTAACATTAGGGTAGATGTTTCCCCTTTTAATCCTAACTTTAGGACCACTTTGCATGACAACGTTAGGGCTGAGTTTCCCTTAGACCTTCCGTGCATCTTCTTCTTCTCACCTTCAAACAATTTCAAAACATTTAATAAAGGCTGATGGATGTTGTACGCTACGAGCCTTAAGCTACTTGGGAAATGGTGATTGGGGGGCTTCCTCTCAATGGCCTAGAGTGTTTAGTGTACACCCTTTGGGTGATATGCGACGCATTCACTCCTAGGTCATAGTCTTTACTACAACATAAATTGCAAATTAAGTTCAAAACACTTCTCTAAAATAAACAAAAACAAAGTTCAAACCTTTTTCATAAAAAAAAGTGTTGTTAAGCTTTGGTTCTATCGCAAACAGGCATCGTCCCTAACTGCTAGAACGAAGGCTTAACCCTACTCGAGTAAAATGTGTTGAACCAACCGGTGTTCTCGTTAGCCCGAACTACGTTTGCTCTGATTTCTCGTACCAGACGAGGATACGTAGGCACAAGACACGATGTCTTGGCGAGCAACCTTCCCCCATCTTTTCCGTCCATAGTTAGCCAAACTACGTTGGCTCTGACTTTCCCATTACACGAGAGAATACGTAGGCACAGAGCGACAATGCTCTACCAAGTCTCTTCTCTTTTCTTTTTGTCCTGTGAGCCTTTAGCTAGATAGTTTAAACACACCCTTAGATAGAAAACAAGCGTGGATCCCGTCGAGTACGACAGACGTGAGGGGTGCTAATACCTTCCCCTTGCGTAACCGACTCCTGAATCCAGAACTTGGTTGCGATGACCTCGTCTTTTCCCTTTTTCGTTAGGTTTTTCCGATCGTTTCCTTTCCCTCTCTTTGGGATAAATAACGAAAGGTGGAGACTCTTCTGTTTTCCGTCGGGTGTTTTTTGCAGTTGCGACAACTGGCGACTCTGCTGGGGACTGTGATGCTTCCCTATGCGAGTCAATCCTAGCGCATGTTTGTTTATCTTCGGGTGTTGTATATGTGATTTATTTACTTTTGCATTTTACTTTCCGCATTGTATCAATATTGTTGTGCTGTGGGGAGGGAATGTTCCATTAAGTGATAAGCTAGACCCAGACTTGAGTACAAACCTAACATTAGTAGTGGAGACTAGTGGGGGGCCTGTTTGCTTAGCAGACACAGTTCCCCATAAAATCCGCGCTCAGACGAGATTCTCTTTGATGATTTCCCTTCCGATCCTTAGGATCTGTCGGGATTTTGGATTTGAGAGTTGTCGAATCTGGGGACCGATCATTTGTGATTCAGCTAAGTGAGGCCTCTTCGGGAGATGATGATTCCAAACCAGAAATGGTGAACGCATCATCATTTCTTGAAAGTTTGTGACGTTGATCAACGCATAGGATGCCGAACCTTATCAGTGGATAGGTCCATACTTGTGAGAGGGATTGGGTTATGCAGGAAACCTTGGCTTTCAGATTACCCGGTTTTCTTTGCAGTGTGAATCTGTATTCTTGATATCAGAGGTTCTTATTATCAGAGATATGTTATGTTCGCGCTAAAGCGGAGCGCTGGTTCTTCTCGATCTACAGCACAACAATCTTGATCCTCTGTTTGCATTTGCATGTGCACTTTCATCTGCATTTTTATTAACATGTATTTATGTTGCAGGTGCATATTGCTTCCCCGATTCTAGTGATCTTGTTCCTCATTTCCGACATGGAACCCTTGAAGAGGGCAGTGGCCTACAGGTTTCCAGCCCTAGATATCAGTCCTTTGTTGAGTTTGATTGCTATGGCCGATAAGAAAGTGATGGAAGACTTCAAGCAATCTTATGGAAGACTGTTGAGATGTGTTTGTAAGCCTTCAGCATATGAGATCAGTGGTATCTACACTCTTCTACAGTTTTATGACGCCCAACTGAGGTGTTTTGTCTTCCTTGATTATGTTCTGGCTCCTACTCTGCAGGAGTATTCTGCATTGTTAGATGTGCTTATTCTGGATCAGATGTCGTTCTTCCATACTGACGCTGAGCCTAATCTGGCCAAGCTCGCTGCTATTCTGCATCTGGATGCTTCAGAGTTGGAAGGGAAGATGATCAAAAGGCTTGGGATGTTTGGTTTTCCTTTGCCCCTTCTGGTGGAGAAAGCTCAGCAGTGTGCCAAGGACGGGTGTTGGATCGTATTTAGCGCCATTCTAGCTCTCTGTATCTACGGTATTATATTAGTCCCTAATCTTTCAGATTTCGTAGATACGGATGCTTTCTACGTATTGTCCTCAGGGAACCCAATACCTACACTGCTCAGTGACGTTTATCACTCGGTTCACTACAAGAATGAGAACCGAAGGGGGAAAACGTGTCTTGTTGTGTTCCCTTGCTGTACAGGTGGTTTGCCAGTCATATGCCCAAGACAGGTCCTTTTGTTACTTCTGCAGGTACATCAGAGCGGTTTGAGCGTCTGATAGGTTTGTCAGCTGAGAAAATTACTTGGTTTGATAGGAATATACTTGGTACATAAATTATCTATTGCTGCAGCGGATTTCCTAACATCCGTTTAGTCGGAAGGAAGGGGTGCATCAGCTACAATCTGTCGTTGTTGGTTAGGAAGTTTGGATATGCATTGAGGGATCCTCCCGAGGAAGAAGAGGTACAGGAATCTTTGTACCTCACCGGGCTGTTGGATAGTGATACACTGGCCAAACTTGAGCACGCTTGGAACAATATTGACAGGAGAGGAAAAGCATTGTTGGGGAAAAGTAATAGTCGAGCCTATGATCCCTACTTGAGCTGGATTCAGGATAGAGCGAAGAGGTTGCTGATGCCATTTCCCTCAGTTGCGCCTTTATATCCCCTCATGATTGAGAAGCCAACCACTATGGACATACAGAAGTACAACCAGTTGTGGTTCGAGAAAGAAGAACTTTGGAAGGCTAATGAGAATTTGGAAGAAGAGATCACTCAGCTTCGGGGCGAGAAGAATGAAGCAACTTATTCTTTGAAGAGGTAGACTGAGCTGGTGAACAGATTATGCATGGATTTGACCAAGCAAACTAGTTCTCGAGAGCGTTTGGGTTTGGATCTCAAAGCTGTTGGTGATGTTTTCGCTTCCAAGAAGAAAGAACTAGACAATGCGTATTTGGAGATTTTGAAGTTCAATGAGCAGTGGAATGCAACTCTCACCAACAACAAAGCATGTGAAGATGGGTTGAAACAACAGGTTACCAAGCTGAAAGCTCAGATCAGAGCGAAAGATGAGAGGATTTCAGATGAAGCCTCGCTCAGACGACACCGTGATTGTAAGCTGCACGAAGCGCTTGCAACCTTGGAGGATTTTAGAGCTAGGACTGATTCGAAGAGGTGCAAGGTTGAAGAAGTCTTTGGTGAAGGTGCTTGGGAAGACTATGATGAGGACCTACAACGCACTATTAGCCAGCGAGAGCTACTCATTTAGGGGTTTCTCACTAGACCGAATCATCCTGAGACGCAGGGGTTGTTAGAGGAGTTTCAGGCCTGGCGTCGCACTTGATGTTTTTTACTTCTTTGTAGCTTGTTGTTGCTATTTTATGGACCATCACCAGGCTTGTTGGTTGAGGTCATTCTGTTTGTACTCAGTGTTATGCCTGTATGCTGCCTGTTTGGGTTGTTCATTTGTATATATGAGGTTTTTCTCTATGCTTGTTTACGGGTTCTCCATTGTCGACCTGTTATTCTCGGAACTAGAATCGGGGGGGGGGGGGGGGGGATTTCCTTGTTGCATATATACATGTTTGCATTTTGCATTTTCATTTGCATTGCAGGTGTTCTCAGTGGCTTATTGTTGCACCCTAAAATTTGCTCAACCTATTTCACCTGGTTTATGTTTCAATTGCATTATCATTTGCATAGTCACATCATGTACATAATCCCATCATTTGCATGTCATAACATAAGGGATCAAGTGCCATTCTTATCTAAAGAAGCACATCAAAGGGGCCTTATTCAAGCTGAAGAACATCCAAGTCATCAAGGAATGGGTTGAAGCTTTGAGGAGATTTGAGTGTCAACAAGTGGATTTCTCTCCTAACTTGAGGTAACTGAAGATCATCAACATGGGATTATGAATTTGAGGTGTGTATGGATCCCATGGGAGGCCTAGAGATCCCTAGTGAGGCTTAGACAAGTCATGGCATCAATTTCAAGAACCATAGTTGAGGTGTGTACAAGTAGGGTTTCATCTGGGTAACCCTAGGTCAAGGAGAGCAAAGAAAGGGCATCAAGACCTAGTTCCAAGTTATGGAAATCATGGATTGATATGTTGAAGCATGTGTATGGATGAGTCAAGATCAAATTCAAGAGAATCAAGAGTCGTTGGAGGGGTTTGAGACAGGGTTCCTAGGGTAAAATCCCCTATATAGCACTAGAATTCCAAGCCACACAAGTCCAAATACAAGTTTCAAATGGATTCTTGGACAACATGAAACTTGTAGATCTTCTCAATAGATTTAATTTTAGTACTAGAAGTCTTCAAGGAGGTTTGTAGAACTCAAGTTATGGTTCTTGCAAGTTATGGGTCATCAGAGGACACTGAAATTTATCTGTAAAAGTCACTTGACTTCCAAGCAACTTTTGCCCATCAAGGGGTTTTCAAATGGATTCTTGGCCAACATAATAGTTGTATATATTTATCTTAGCTTTCCATAGAGTACTAGAAGTCCTCAAGAGGATTTGTAGAACTCAAGTTATGATCTTGGCAATCCAGGGGTATTTTGGGAAAGTTGAATTATAGGTCATTTTTCAACATAGGTCAAAATCTTTATCTTCCACTCCTCAAATGAAACAATGTTCAACATGAGATGTGCTTAAAATGATGTTTTTAGGTCATATAAGAAGTCATGGGTGATTGAAATGGCTTGCTTCACAAAATGATCCAAAATGGCCTAAAATAAGGATGGATTTTAAATGAATCAAAGAGGGAAATTGTGATTTTTGAGCTATAGGTCCAAACCAGTCCATATGACATACCAAATTAATCAGGAAATGCATTTCAAACACAATGACATTTCCACATTTTTGAATTGAGGCTTAATTCCATGACTTCCTTTGTAAAAAGCTTACTTACCTTATAAGTCACAATGCCGAAACAAAAATTAGGGCAATTCAGGCCAAGCTAATTATCTAAACACACTCCATAACTAATTGGCAGTTGAATAGAACATTCTAGAGCAAGCTGGAAGCTCAGAATCATGACTGGTAAATTGCATTTTCAAGAGGAAAATTAGAATTTTGGATCAATGGATTTGGGCCTGAATTAGATTGAATAAGCCCACAAACACTTCATATTTAAGCTCTAGAGTGAATTCAGATTCAGTTTGGTGCAGAATTCATGGAGGAGAGGAAGATTGAAGTTGAGTTTCAAGAGCTTCAACTTAGAATCGGTTTTGGAGTTCAAGGCACATTCAAGCCAAATTGAGGGTTGGAAGAGCTTTATCTTACTTTATTGATCGTGTTTGCATAGTTGCACAACTTGAATCCATCATTTTCTACCTCTGTTGATCCCATTTTCATAGGTATGTAATTCTTGAATTCCTTCATAATCTAGGGAGAATTAGCCTAGAATGTGCATGTGGTTAGGACCTAGGATGATTAGGGAACGTTTCTGGATTGGTTTGGAGTTGATTGGTGACAATTAAGATGGATGATCAATTTCTGTTTGAGCTTGGTTCTTGTGATTCTTGGAGGATTAATGGTGTTTAGATGATGGTAATTGATCAGTGTAACATGTAGTTCATGTTAGTACCTTTAATTTTAAGAATGGTGACCATCGAGACTTGGTGATTTTTCTGCAACTTTGATCGGGTTTGGCTTTTGAGGGTGAATTAATGATTTTGTATGGTGGATTTGAGTTCAGGGTGAAATTTGGAGCAGATTAGGGTTTTTATTTGACTTGATTGGTGAGGTTTAGGGTTTGCTTTGCCAGAGAAGACGATGGTTGGACCACCGGACCACCACCTGAGAATGTGGCCTTCGCCTGACCTAGAGGTAGGAGATGAGGTCTTAGCCCTTGGATCAACTTCCTCCATTGACCTCGTATGTGCATCTCACGATCCAGATTCAAACTCAGGATTGCCTCCAAGCCATTGAAACGCACCGTTTCATTAAACGATGTGGCACGCCAGTCAGCACCCCACGTGGACACGCTCTGGAGCTTTGGATGCGTTTACCAGTCTCTCCATCTGATGGCTCCCATTTAATTCAGCTTTTTATTTTCTTTTTTCATTTTAAATTCATTTTAGTTTTATTTTAATTGCTTTTTGATTCTAAAATCCATAATAAATCCAATATTAATCCAAAAAATATTTTAAAAATACCTCCATGATCTTGGATTTATTTGTGATTTTATGAAATTAATAAATCTCATTTTCACCCATTTTTCAATTTAATTTGATTTTTTCCATTTTATTATTTTCTTTAAATTTGGTATATTTGCTACATGTTCTTGCTGATTTTCTTGTGACCAATTGGTGAATGTTTTTTAGTTGATTCTTGTTGGATTGATTAGATTAGGGAAGCATGTACCCTTAGAAATTTTATCACAATTTTGTGAATAAAATTTAGGTTAGTTTGAGAGGTGAATAGGAGAGGGGTTAGAATTAGGGTTTCAAGACAAATAGTTGTAGTGTTGTGCATAGTTTGAGGATTAAATGGTTGATTTAGGGTTTGGGATTCCTATGGGGTATTGGGTATAGGGTTAGGTTCCCTTATTAATTTACCTAGGATTTTTTCTGATAAGCTTTAGCATTTTATCTGATTTTTGCAACTTGTGTGATGATTTTGGGTTTCTCCTTTGGATGTTGGATTTGGTTATGCTTGTGTGGGGTTATTTTGGAGTGCTTTTGGCTTGGGCTTTGCTTGGATGACTTGAAGATCAAATGAAGTTTCCTTGGATGGTTTGAAGAAGCTTGGATTTGAAGATTTTTCTTTTGTTAGAGGGCTTGTCAGAGGCTTAGGAGTTAGGATATATAGGAAGAGCATTAGAGTAGTCTTGTTTCTTCTGTCAAACATAGAGAGCTTCTTGTGCCTCTATTCTATCCCATGACACAAGGTCCCCCAAAGAAGTTCCATCTCTCCTTAGGAGGGATGTAGAGCATGCTTTGGTTG
Organism: Lathyrus sativus; assembly: GCA_963859935.3. NCBI lineage: Eukaryota > Viridiplantae > Streptophyta > Magnoliopsida > Fabales > Fabaceae > Lathyrus > Lathyrus sativus. Next base: position 142,974,103 of record OZ012739.1, on the reverse strand, counting down.
GCTAGAACCTTGAGGATACATTTCATTTGCCATGTTAAGATCTTAGGTGATTTCCTCGGGTTGTCACTGAGCCTCTTAACATCTCAACTTCATCTATTATTGATTGATTCTCTTCTGGAGTGATTGCATAGAAGATGGAGACCTATTAAAGATAAGTTCATTGAAGATTGGTAAAGATGAAGCTTGTGCCTGTCAAAGATGGTTATCTGATGAAGCTAGGGTTTTGCTGCTTTTTGAATACTTTTGAAGATAGGAGCTGGTCTAAAGCTTGGGGGTCATTGAAGATTGAAGATGGGGTCTTGCTTGGAGAAGTTGTTATTGTCAACCCTTTGCTGATTAATCAACTGTAGATGTCAGAGTTGTTGCTGTTTGAGCTGCTTACTGTAGGAGCTGGTGTTGCTGTCAGAGCTGGTGTTGGATTTTATTTCTTTGTCTGTATGGTTTGTTGGCTTGTTCAGCTTTCCCCTTAGGCTTGAAGTGAAGTTGTTTCACTTTGCCTATTGTTTTCCCAGGTTCGAGGCTGAGTGGGACTCCCTTGCCTTGCTTGTATTGATGCATTGCATGCATGTTTACTGCTTACTGTATATCTGTTTCTTTTGCTGTTTATCCCCTAGGATCTCTGATTTCCTCTGTGCATGAGGGAATCATGACAGACATTAGGTTGTAACCCATGCATGACAACTTTAGGTTAGTTTTGATTCCCCTTTCAAACCCTAGGTTTTTAGAACTTCTTTCTCTTCCATCTCAAAACAATTCAAAACACAGTAATAAGGTTAATCGATGTCGTACGTTACGGGCCTTAAGTCATTTGAGAAAAGGTTGCTGGAGGGTCACTCTTCAGTAATCTGATTTCTTAGTGTGTTACCCTTAGGGTGACATACGACGTAGTCACTCTCAAATCATAGTCTCTAGTGCGTCAGAGATTGCAAACACACTGAAAAACACTTCTTGCGTAAAAGACTGAAAACAAACATCAAGGTGTCATTTTTGTCCGCTTGGACTCTTAGTTAGAAGAAACCTCTTTTCAGAAAGATAAAAATAGTCGAACAAGTCTGTGTCTTCCGTAGCCCGAACTACGTTTGCTCTAATCTTTCATGCTGTATGAAAGTACGTAGGCATAGGATGTTGTATCCTAGCGAGCAACCTTCCCCTCCTTTCCGTAGGTAGGCGAACTACGTTGACTCTGATTTCTCGTTCCAGACGGGAATACGTAGGCATAAAGTGCGATACTTTGCCGAGTCATTTTATTTTCTTTTAACCCTAGCCCTTTAGAGTAGATAGAATAACAATCCGTACTAGAAAACAAGCGTGGATCCCGTCGAGTACGGCGGACGTGAGGGGTGCTAATACCTTCCTCTTGCGTAATCGACTCCCGAATCCAGGATTTGGTTGCGACGACCATTCCTTTCCCGTTTTGCGATAGGTTTACTCTGAGTGTTTCCTTTCCCTCCTTTAGGATAAATAACGCACGGTGGCGACTCTTCTGTCATAGTCGGCGCCGATTTTCGCAGTAGCGACAGCTGGCGACTCTGCTGGGGACTACTTTGGTTCCCTACGCGAGTCAATCCTAGCGCTTGTTTTCCCGTCGTGGGTGTTGTATGGATTTACATTTCTGTCTTTGCTTTCCGCATCTTATTGTCATCTTTATATCGTTATTGCTATTGTGGGGAGGGGTGATCTGTTGAGAGAAAGTCGGACCTGGGCTTGAGGTTACACCTAGACTTAGAAGTAGAAAGTAGTGGTTAGCCTGCTTGCTTAGCTCGCACCATCTAGCCGCGAAATCTGCGCTCGGACGAGATTCTCTTTGATGCTTTTTGCCTGGCCCTTAGGGCTCGACAAGTTTTCTGACCCGAGGATTGTCGACTCTGGGGACCGATCAATTGGAAGTTGGCTGAGGAGGGCCTCTTCAGGACAGGATGATGCCACACCTTTTGGGTATCGTATCATCGGTCTTGAATGTCTGTGACGCCAACGACCGCATAGGATGCCGTACCTTGTGTCAGTTGATAGGACACCTACCTGTGAGGGGGATTGGGGCATGCAGGAAACTTGACCTCCAGATCACCCGATTTTCTTGATTTTGGATCAGTATGTGTGGTTACCAGGGTTTCTTCATCAGAGCTTTGTTGTGGGTTCGTCGAGACCAGGTTTGAGCAGTATCGTGGGTCTGTTGAGACAGATATTATGGATGGATCTCCTCAGCAATATGTCACTTGATCCCCGCTGCATTATTTTGCATATTGCATTGTTGCATACTCATCTTGCATATCATTAACGTGTATTTATGTTGCAGGTGTGATCATTCCCCTCTGATTCTAGTGTATTTTCTGGCCAGACATGGAGTCGCTGAAGAGGACAGTTGCTTATCGGTTGCATTCACCAGATATTAGTTCCTTGCTGGGATTAGTCGCTCTAGCCGATGAGAGAGTGAGGGCTGAGTTCAGAGTATCTTATGGGAGATTGCTTAGTTTGCTGTACGGACCTTCCGCATTTGAGACGACTGGGGTGTATACTTTGATGCAGTTTTATGAGCCGCAGCTGAGATGTTTCTTATTTCCCGACTATATTCTGGCACCCACTTTGGAGGAGTATTCTGCTATGTTGGGAGTTCCTGTGTTAGACCAGATGCCCTTTACACATGTTGATGTTGAGCCTGAGTTGGCTACACTTGCTGAGATTGTCAGTTTAGACGCTTCTGAGTTCCTGGAGGTCTGGTCAAGCTGAACGGAGCTTATGGTTTTCACTTGTCTGTCTTGGTTGAGAAGGCTACACAGTGCACGAAGAGTGGATGTTGGGTTGCTTTCAGTGCCATTCTAGCTGTCTGCATCTACGGGATTGTCTTGTTTCCTAATGTGCCAGATTTTGTCGACTCAGATGCCTTCTTGATTCTTGCCTCGAAGAATCCAGTTCTTACTCTCTTGGGCGATGTTTATCATTCTATTCACTATAAGAATGAGAAACGTCGTGGCAAAAATGTTCCCTGCTGCCTTCCTCTCTTGTACAGGTGGTTCCAGGGGCATCTTCCGAAGACAGGACCTTTTATTGATGCTGTTGATACTTTGGATTGGTCTTCCCGGTTGATGGGGCTGTCTACTGAGAACATCATTTGGTTTGATCGGAGCATGCTTGGCACTGATATTATATATAGTTGTAGTGGCTTTCCGAATGTCCCCTTGATTGGACGGAAAGGCTGTATTAACTATAACCCTTCACTGCTGGTAAGACAGTTCAATTATGCTTTGAGGGACGCTCCTATTGAGAAAGAGATACAGGAATCTCTGTATCTCACAGGCTTATTAGACACGGCTGTTTTGATTAGATTGAGACACGCATGGGCTAACATCCATAGGAGAGGGAAAGCTTTGCTTGGTAAGAGCAACAACAAAGCTTATGATCCTTATTTGGCTTGGATCCGCGAGAGAGCTAGTATTTCCTTGATGCCTTATCCTGCTGCGGAACCCCTGTATCCTCCAATGATTGAGGTACCTGCTTCGATAGAGCTTGGAAAGTATAACAAATTGTTGGCCGAAAACGAAGATTTGAAGAAAGCCAATGATGAGTTAGAGAAAGAGATCTTCCAGTTGCGTCATGAGAAGAATGAAGCTACCTTCACTGTGAGGGAACAAACTAAATTGATTAATAGGTTGGGTTCAGAGTTGACGGAAGAGACCAACAAGAAAGAAAAAGTGGGAATAGCCTTGAACGGTGTTAGCAAGGTGCTTACTTCCAAGAAGGAACTTTTAAGCAAAGCTTATTCCCGACTCGGCAAGTGGGAAACATTATGGAATACCACGCTTACCAAGCGAAAGGAGCATGAAGATGAACTGAAGTTGCAGATTGCCACGCTAGAGGCGCAGATTAGAGCCCAAGACGCAAGGATTGCTGAAGAGACATCGCTTAGGAGCGCTGTTGAGCTTAGAGTAAGTGATCTTGACAAGAAGCTGAGAGGTTATGAAGTGAAGGCCGGCTCCAAGAGATGCAGACTCGCCGAGGGTTCTGGCGAAGGAACCTGCCAGGACGATGCCAAAAAACTGAGATCCGCGGCTGAGCGCCATGCATTACTGATACAGGAGCTGATCTCCTGACTAGGGCATTCGGAGACGTTGAGGATATTGGAAGATGTCAGAGCATGCCATTTAGCCTGATTTATCTTCGCCTTGCTTTTGTTATTTGTACTTATATTTTGACCATCGCCAGGCTTGTTGGACGAGGTCTCTTCAGTTGTATTCAGTTGTACTCTTGCACTCAGTCTCTTGGCATTTGTTTATATATGAGGGTTTTCTGATTCCTTGCTTGCTTGATGGGGACTCCATTGTCGTGATGGCCTTCTCTCCGACTCTAGAATTGGGGGGGGGGGGAATATAACCTGTAGCATATTCACACATTTGCGTCTGCATTCATCTTGCATGACCGGTATTCTTGAATTTGTATCTCATTCCCTGCATCTCCCAGGTATTTCAGGATTGACGAACAAAGAGTCCACCGCTACTCAACCCGAAACAACTGCAAGAGAATCATGGATCAAGTCCAAGTGGAGATGCAGGAAATCCGTGAGAAGCTGAATCTGTTCATGCAAGCAATGGAGAATATTATTAAGGGCCAGGAGAGCCTCCAGACTTTGGTACAGCCGCTGCTGACACGGACTAATGGGAATGGCAACAATGACCACAATTCTGCGCACGTTGAGACTATTCCGGAGGATGGGCCCCCACGCCTGTGGTTCCACCTGTAGTGACCCCACCTGTTATGGTTGTAAACGATGGCGCTGGCGCTGGCAATGGTAACACAGGGAATGGAAATGAGACTGTTGTTAACAATGTTGGATTTGGGGAAGCCAACCAAGGTGGTGGTAACAACAATGGCGGTAATGGTTTCGGCAACAATGGTTTCGGCTACAACAATCAAGGATTTGATTACGTCAATCAGGATGGGAAATTTGGCTTCAACACTCAGGGTTTCGGCTACGACGGTTTTGGTAACGCTAACCAGGGGTATGGTGGATTTGGTAATATGAATGGTGTTGGGGTGATTCTTGTCAACACTGGGTTTGGACCTGTTAGGGTCAACCAGGGTTTCGGTAACGGGGACGAGGTCCCATGATCAATCAGAAAGGGTTTGGTCGCAACACTGGTTACGACGGATATGGAAATGAAAATGTGAATTGGGGTGAAGACCGCCAGGAGGACGCCTTTTCTGGAAGAGGTGTGGGGTTTGAAGGACTTGTTGATCCTGTGCAGAGGATCAGAATGCTTGAAGAACAAATGAAGGGGGTAGTGAATCAGAATTCCACCGGTTTGGATATGACTACAATGGGCTTGGTACCAGGGCTTAAGGTGCCGTATAAATTCAAGGCTCCAACATTTGACAAATACAAAGGGGATACCTGCCCTAAGGTCCATGTCCGCTCTTACTACAGAAGGATGTCCGCGTATTCAGATGATGAAAGGATGCTCATGCATTTCTTTCAGGATAGCTTATCAGGACCTTCACTTGAATGGTATATGGGGCTGGAGCCCACGCAGATCAAAACCTGGAAGCAATTGGCTGACGCTTTCGTAACACATTACAAATATAACAGTGATCTGGCGCCAAACCGGGTCCAATTGCAGGGTTTGTCACAGAAGAACGGTGAAAGTTTTAAAGAGTATGCGCAAAGGTGGCGCGATATGGCAGCGAGGGTGCATCCTCCTTTAATTGAAAGAGAGATGAATGATATGTTCATTGGGACATTTACAGGGGTGTTCTACGAAAAATTGTTTAGTGTGTCATTGAGCAGTTTCTCAGATTTAATTCTTATGGGGGAGATGATTGAGAACGGGATTAAAGTTGGAAGGTTCCGAGCAGGTGAGTCTACTTCAACAGGAGGTGCCAGAAAAGCATTTGGTGGTAGACGACAGGGCGATACTAGTGCCGTGTTTGGTGGCAGGGGCAGGGGCAGAGGAAGAAATCAGTATGTTCAGCCGCAATAGATAGCTAGCGTCACTATCCCGCTTCCTCAACAGAGGCATCCACAACAACAACAACCACAACAACAGCAAGGACAAAATCCTGGCCAGAGAAGGATACAAAATGTGAGACCGAAAAGAGTGTTCGATGCACCTCCTTCCACGTATGCAGAACTCCTCCAGACCCTGCTAGGGTTGAACTTGGTTGAAAAAAGGACTTTGGCACCACCTACAGGGGCGGTACTTCCTTACGGATATGATGCCAACAAGCATTGCGAATTCCATTCCGGGGCGCCCGGGCATGATGTAGAAGCCTGTCAAGCATTTAAGCATAAAGTTCAGGATTTATTGGATAGCAAAGCTATTAACTTTGGACAGGTGTGTCGCGGTGAAATTTGGATACCAAACTATTGATTAGTTTGAATCGTTAATTCATTTTGCAACCGAACTTTGATTTGTCCAAAGGAAGGGATAAAGATCGAAATTCCCACAATGCAATGCAAATGCAAGCTAGATTGTTTAGGTTCGGGGGTTGGTTAAACTTAGGGAAGGTACTAGCATCCTAAGTTTCTATAGTACTCTACAGGAACCTCTTGTTTTATGTTTGTTTAATGCTAAGTGTTTATCTGTTTGATGGTTGAAAGGCCCTAGTGGTTTATATCTAAGTATACTCGATAAGGTATCGCACCTTGTGCCTACATATCCTTACGGGAGTGGAATCAGAGTATTTTGTAGTTCACCCTAAAGGGTTAGAGGAGCTCTTTGACTGTGGTCAAAGTTCCTACGGGTTTAGGGTAGTTGTTTGATTGGGTTTAGGAGAAGAGATGAGTCTTCATTTTAAGGGAGAGATAACCACCACAAGTGTAAAAGAAAGGGGTTGTAGGAAATGGTCTTTGCATCGTCTTAAGAAAAGGTCTTACATACTCGGATGGTCGCCAAGTATGCCTTTGTCGCTCTTAAGGCAAAGTCCCTACATGTTTGATTGTATTGTTGTGGGGTGGAGATTATATCTCACTTAAGATGATTAACATCTATTCTCTATTGTGTTTGAAAAAGTTGTATAGTGTTGTTTGTTTGTCTAAGTTGTAGAGATTAAGGTCCTTCCTATGGGGTAGGATCTATCCTAAGTGATCAACTTGAAGAATCAAGGATCGAGGGGAATATGATGTTTATGACGTGCAACTACACACAACGTTGAATTATGTGTAGGTTTTTCCTTTGGACGGATGCGATGGATAAGTTGGTAATGTAAATTGCTTGTAAAAATAAATTGTGGAAATAAATTGCAGAAAAATAAATCCATACACATACGCATGAAAGCGCTCTGAAGTGTGTGAGAGTGAAAGGTGTCGTGAAGTGGATGTGCATGATTAAATTGTATGCGATGTTGATTCATTTTTAGTCGAATGAGTTGAATTGATTTTAGTTGATTGATTTGCAGAAAGATTTTATGAAAATATTGTTATCAGTTTTAATAGAAGTTGATTTTATTGATTGAAATTGATTTTTAAAATGTTAACTTAATTTTATTAGCAAAAAGATTTTAGATGAGCACTAATTTTAAATAAATTGGATTTATAAAAAGGTTTTGGTTATTATCGAATAAATTAAATTAAACAGGCCATATTACTATAAATTATGAGTTAGGTTTTCTTTTTTTAGACAAATAACTTTAATAAAAAGTCAAATTATTGGATAAATTGGTAAAGAGGATTAATCAATAAGTTAAAGGGTTATAAAAGGTTTGCTAATCATTTTTTATTATTATTAAGAAGAACTAATTATAATGAAGATTAATTTAATAAATAGTAAAGATAAAAAGGGTGAGTTAATTATATTAAATAAAAGGTTTACTAATTAAAAGGCTGAGTTGAGATTAATTAATTAATTTGAATAAAATGGGTTTTAGTGGGTTTTAAAAAGGATTATAATAGCTTGAGGTTAGTTGATTAATAAAATAAGGTTAGAAAGTTTAAACCAGATTAAAACGGGTTAATTAAGATTAAAGGTAATTAAGGGGGTTTAAACGGTGATTATCGGTGGGTGTGTTGTGTGTGTAAACAGGTATACGATTGATCATAATCAGAAGCAAAAAGAAAGAAAAGAAAACGAGGGAAAAAAAAAACCCTAGCCCCCCAAATCCCAAATTGACCCCTTTCCATTCATCGCTCTCCGATCGCGTCTTTCTCTCCTCGCAAATCTCCTCCTTCTGTTCTTTCGCGAATCACTCGAATTTCTGTACCTGGAACAACAATCAAAACATTACTCATTCAACTGACTTAATCCAAAATAAAGGGGTTACCGAAGGTTGGTAGATCGGTGAAGACACGTGCGGCGGAATGGACTCTTCGACGGTTATGTCTGTGGCGTCAGCGGGATTTCGCGGTAGCTGAAAGCGGCTCGTCAACTAGAGAGATGAGTCCTCCTCTTTTCTTTGCTCGATTTTTTTTTAGGTTACAAATTCGGTGCTTCACGGCAATACTAGGGTTTTTTCCTCCGTCCCTTGTTGCTTCTACTCTTCATCTTATATAGGTTTTTTGAGATTTATTGCTTTGAATGTCTGGTTTAAACGCTTTGAATGTTGATTGGGGAATTTCCATTTTGGTTATAGCTTGGTTCAAAAATTTCCCCTTCTGTTCCAATCTCTTAACCATTTGTTAAATGAAAAGAATCAAATCCTGATATTGCCATAATCTGTTCATGGTTTGGATTGGGATATTCGTGGTATCTTGGGGTATATTCTCCACTTGATTTACTGACTTGGAAATTTTGGTTTGTAGGTGCAGATAGCGGTTTGTCTTGGGCCTGGGAAGAGTTCGTGGTCCAGAGAAAAAGCAATCCTGATACGCTAGGGTGGTGTTGTACCTTCTTGGTTTGGGAGGAATCTGATACACGGTGTAGTCTTTCAAACTAGAATGCAGCAGCTCGCCCTGACTCATTACGGTTATCATCCATCTCCAAGTCCTAAGTATACGTTGCTTGCTTGTTAGCTAGCATAGCTGAGTTTTCTGGTGACATTTCCTTCACGTTTTCTGAGAGTGTAGATAGTTTATTTGAATAAGACGATGCGTTCTAAGAAATCGACGTGCTTGGGGGTTTCACCACTAAGAAAGTTATCAAAACTTAAGGGTCTAACAGAGACATCCATAATGGGTATGTACCAGTGTCGTATCTCTGCTATTTTTGCATTGCCTTGCAGGCTCTGATCTGTATTTGTTCATTTGATTTATCTGCAGGTATAACACGACTTGCAGGAGCGAGCACTTGGTGATGGCCCAGGTCAACAATAGTGTCATTAAACAACAGTTCAGTGACAAGGAGTTCATCCTGAAATTGCAGCTGGGAGTTTCGCACTTTTTCTTTCAGGCGTTGAATTCCACGGTTCGCTTAAGCTTTCCTCTCGAAGCTCTTAATTTGCTCTTTATCTTGAATTCTATCTGATGAAGCAGTAATCTGGTACAGGTTGGTAAGATCATCATTAACTGGAGCAGTAGCGGAATAAGCAGCAAGCTCAACCCAAAGGTGAAGAGGCAACTTTCCCTTGAAGTTCAAGGACGTATCGGGTGTTCTATCAGCAGGTCGTGAGTGTAGATTATCCTGTAGTTTTGCTTAGCGTGGCTTTAAGATGTGAACAGTAGTTTTGCTATGAGAGTTTTTTTTTTACCAATATTCTGATTCCTCGTTGTATGCAGGTTGCGCAGACATGTTCAAAACGCGCTGGTGGGAGGCTGGAGTTGATATGCAGGTTGAATTTTAATGCAACATCAAGGATGCTATTGTCTGGATTGCTTTAATTGTTGTTAGTTCAAAGTAGAGTCTAAATCAAACTATCTTGCAACATACTTTGGTCAAAAGTGTAATCCATATTCTCGGTTGTGTAGGAATTCTGAGACATAGTTGTCGTTGAAGCCTTAGTGGGTTCCCAATGACAGCTCCACAGAAGTGTGAAAACTTGGCATGACGGTACCGTTGCTTCCTGTTTGGTTTACGTTCAACCCAACCTGTGTCGCGCTATCAACTTAAGACATGCTGCCTTTTTTTTAGTCACATTATTCTAGTGTCGGAAGCAAAATAGTGATGTTAATGGAGGCTTTGAATTGGTGCCAAGAACACGTGAATCGGATTTTGATGCTTCAAATATGGAGGAATCACAATTTTCTTGCTGATGTTGTGGCCTTTGTGAATTTCTGTTGTGAATGTTTAGGTGAGAAAATCCTGAAATAACTGTCGTGTTATGACCTGTTATGATTTATCGTGTTTTCTACCTCTTTTCTTTCAATGCGTGTATTGCGTGTTGATATTGCCGTTTGTTTGAATGTAGGTAGTTATTGTGAAGTATATCGAGTACTATAACCACGCGCATTTCACTCGGTGGAGTTCCTTGGGCTACTTCGATGTGAGGAGCTTATTCTCACAAATAGCTGCTTGTATTCTTTTTTTGTATAATGATCCATTCTTACGTGCTATGATATTATCACCGTGCAGGGAAAATGGGTCAAGAGAAATTTCGTATGGTTAGGACGCGTTTGTTGCGGTATAACATCTCTAGGAAGCGTGCCTCCATGGTGTTTGTAACAAATGCTGAAGATTTCAACAACACTGTCGAATGTGGCGTTTTAGACTTCCTCCACATAAGAGATAAGATGGTTCTTACCACGTGCTAATAGGTATAGTGGCATAGAGTTTGGACTTGTATTACCTTGTAATAAATCATCAATTATATTGTGAAAGTTCTTGTAACAATGTGCAGTGAGACTGAATGATAGTGCTTTAGTATATATGTGGGTCCTTCAATTCGTACCAGACCGTGCATTCTTGGAAACTTCTTTTGGGATAATTAATAAAACGTGGATGAGCCTTCTTTGCACTTGCTCATTACTTACATTCTTGTACAATATTTATAATGAAGAACCAACAATTATTCATCACCCGTCTGTATGTGGCCATCAAACAATCCTAACTATTTATTGAAGAAAAACTTTACGCCAAATCTCCAATCTCCGTTTCTCTCAAGTTAGCATCAAAGCCCCCTTTGTAGTTATGAATCATTCTCGATATTTGGATACTCTAAAACAAGATAAGGTCTTCGATTCAAAGTCAACTTCATTCTTGTGTTTAAGGCTATTTTGTAACATATGAGCCCCTGGTACATAATCACATGAATTTGACTCGTGGATCTTGAACATCAAGGCATGAAATATTGGTGTTTAATCTTGAGACCACATCCTTAGGGGAAACATAAGTTTTGTAGTTATGTTTCGAATCTTAAAAAAAATCTAGTATTCACGGCGGGTTGAGTTCAAGAGAAAAGCAATAATCTTATCTCAGACCTTAATCATATGAATCCATAACTTTACCATTAACTTGCACAGCCTGAACTCTTGAAGTTAAATTTGTAAAACTTTGACCTCTTGCGCTTGAATTGTGACACCGAGTATGCGTGGATCCTATCGAATCTATGACTTGAGTAACAACCAGAATTCCTCTCATGACTTGAATTTAGATACTGGACCGAATTAAGGATGAATTGAATCATAGTAGACAACTCCTAACAACAAAATGGCATAAATCTCGATTCTTGAATAATAGGCCCTTATACGTACCACTTCGCGATTCCCTGAACTTCCAGCAATAACCTATCTTTTGCGAAACAAACAAACAAGTTGGTTAAAATGGTTAGCCATGCATAATAATTGCCTGCGGGAACGAATACTATCTCTGCTCAATATTACTGCATCTGCATAAATATTAAAATAAAGTCGAAATGCAACATGAGAACGCAAAAGGAGGTGGGATCTTACGGTCAAAAATTAGGGTGCAACAGATGCCCCTATTTAAGTTACTCCTATTCGGAGATATGGAGATTGAAATCTTCGTCTCGACGAGATAGGAGGGACTTAAATACAAATATTGCACGAATTTTTGGCCATAAGAAGCCACCGAATGCAAATGATATGCAATGATATGAGAATGCAAGACGAAAGGTCCTGTGGAGAAATGGCGCCACAGGGGAGAAACTAAACACGACACACGGGAAGAACAATACTCGACAAAAGGAGACTCCACGGGAACAGGAAACAACTGCCAAAGAGAAATCTCTGAGAGTACAACAGCAACTTGTACACCAAGGATATGGTGACTTAGACGATAGGTGAGAAGCTTATTACCATAGTGTAGTGGTTGGTAATAATCCAAATGAATTGAGTCAATGGTTCAGTTTTGTTTGTATTATTTCCTTCTCTTTTTTCTTGTTTTCGTATATATTTTCCTTTTGGAACTCAACTTGAAATAGTAAATGTATAACTTCCCCGAGCGTCATGATAAGGGTACCATGAGCTGGTCTCAGTCTCTGCCTGAAATGTCAAAATTTTGTAGATGGTAGAATCACTGTAGTTTGTAGATGTAAATGTAAATGTCGTTGTAGATGTTGTAGGTGTTGAACTTCCCCGAGCGTCATGATATGGGAATCATGAGTTGGTCTCAGTCTCTGTTGTAGAACTTCCCCGAGCGTCATAGTCTGGATGCTATGAGCTGGTCTCAGTCTCTGTTGTAGAACTTCCCCGAGCGTCATAGTCTGGATGCTATGAGCTGGTCTCAGTCTCTGTTATAGGACTTCCCCGAGCGTCATAGTCTGGATGCTATGAGCTGGTCTCAGTCTCTTCCCGAAATGATGAAAACTCGTGAGAGCATCTTCACAGGGGGTTGTAATTTTGTAGATTGTAGATGTAACTGTAATTGTAAATTGTAATGCTGATGTAGATTGTATATTGTGCATTGTAGCACTGTAGAGTTGTTGATGTAAATGTTGTCGATGTCATTTGTAATTGTAGATGCAATTTGTATTGAATTGGCAATTTGTAGAATGTGCACCGGGGATCTTCGAAAGAGTTGCAAAACGGTTGATACGTGGAGTGTCCTCTTGTAAGGAGATATGTCATTGATTGTACTCGTAATGAACCCTCTAGGGAAGATCATTTCTGAGGAGTATCTTTGTTGTAATTGTAAGATATGTAAGATTGTTGTAGCAGAAGTCTTCAAATGGGGAAGTATTTGTAATGTCCTCTGTTTTGACTTGATAATCTTGAGATAACCCTTTGGGGGAAGGACAGATTGTCTCGAGGGACTTATTGTTTGTCGTTTTGAGAATAGATCTGCCCAAAACGAGTTGCTTAGATACAGAAATCTTCTGTCATTCAGCTGTAAGTTGCTGAGTGGATCTTGTAATGTTGTTGAAGAAACGTTGTGTCTCCAAATGGTGATCCTCCTAAGGTCAAAGCGCAAAATAAATGCACTTTCGATCCATGCTCAAAAGCTGGAGATGTTCATAGTGTGATTGCCAAAGACCGAAGTTCAGTTCGGGAGATAACCGAAGAGAAACTGTCAAGCAAGACTCAACCATAGAGGCATAAACTCCAATGGGAATGTACTGAAACAACTGTCTTCCACGAGGATCGAACTTCGTGGGGAAATGGAAATATTGAGTTTTTTTTTATGCTTAGGGCTGACAACTTCTATTTGGAAGGAATAAGACACGCCCAGATACCCAAGGGTAAACCGCAATCGAAGAGATGGAATAAAACAAACAAAGGATGCGCAAAATGTCAATGTTATGCTATCTACTTATATGATATGCGTATGCTCATGTTTGCGCTGACAAGTCGAGAGGGACACAACGTAATGCATGGGGAAATGCTCGAGCCCTATCTCCGCAGGTCCTTCTAATGAGAGTGACCTCCATTCTCGGATGGCATAAGTGTTGATAATCTAGTCATCTTTCTGCGAGTAAGGGTGAGCATTGGCGGTCATCCTCTCGTTATTCGTATATCAAGTAAAGCAAATTTTGAAAAGGTTTTAAATCAGTTAGGATTTTGCTATCAAGATCATAGATTTAGTAAAGGAAAACTTTTTATTGAACGGCGGGCAGCGGAAAAGCGTGACCCGATATTACAGCGTTGGAAAATGATATTGATTACATAGAGGGAATAATGTCCTGCTTCTCCTAAACAAAGTATTTCTTGACAGCATCCGTATTTACGGGGCGAGTGATTTCCTCTCCATCCATTGTTGCTAACATCAAGGCGCCTCCGGTCAAGACCCTTTTGACTACATATGGTCCATCATAATTCGGGGTCCATTTTCCTCTGATGTCGGTGAGGAAAGATTGGATTTTCTTGAGCACAAGGTCACCTTCCCTGAATACCCGGGGTCAAACCTTTTTGTCAAACGCTTTTTTCATCTTCTGCTGATACAGCTGCCCGTGGCATAGTGCAGCCATCCTCTTTTCTTCGATTAAGTTCAACTGATCAAACCTGTTCTGACACCATTCTGCCTCTGATAATTTTGCCTCTACTAAAATTCTCATAGAAGGAATCTCAACTTCTACTGGGAGTACTGCTTCCATACCGTAGACGAGCGAAAATGGAGTTGCCCCAGTTGATGTACGTACCATCGTACGATATCCATGTAAGGCAAAGGGGAGCATTTCGTGCCAATCTTTGTAGGTAACCACCATTTTCTGAATGATCTTCTTAATGTTTTTGTTGGCGGCTTCAACAGCCCCATTCATCTTTGGTCTGTAAGGAGAAGAATTGTGATGCTCGATCCTGAACTCTTCACACAGCTCTTTCATCATTTTGTTATTTAGATTGGAACCATTGTCTGTAATAATTCTGCTTGGCACACCATATCGGCAAATAAGCTGATTCTTGATAAATTTGACGACCACATGTCGGGTTACGTTGGCATAGGAAACCGCTTCGACCCACTTGGTAAAATAATCAATGGCTACCAAGATGAATCGGTGTCCATTAGATGCTTTCGGCTCTATCATTCCAATCATATCGATTCCCCACATAGAGAACGGCCACGGGGAAGAGATAACATTCAAGGAAGTTGGAGGGACGTGTATTTTGTCCGCGTACACCTGGCACTTGTGACACTTTCTGGCAAATTTGTAGCAATCTGATTCCATTGTGATCCAATAATAACCAGCCCTTAAAAGCTTCTTAGCCATGGCATGTCCGTTGGCATGAGTGCCAAAAGATCCTTCGTGAATTTCCGACATTAACATATCCGCTTCTTGCTTGTCAACACATCTCAGCAAGACCATGTCAAAATTCCGTTTGTACAACACATTGTTACTTAGAAGAAAATTTCCGGCCAACCTTCTCAAAGTTTTCTTGTCCTTATTGGAAGCTCCCAGAGGATATTCTTGAGTTCTAAGAAACACTTCGATGTCATAGTACCAAGGTTTATCATCCTTAACTCCTTCGACAGCAAAGATGTAGGCAGGTCTGTCAAGGCGTTTCACTTCGATCCGAGGACACTCGTTCCAAAAGTTCACTACAATCATCGAGGCCAGAGTTGCCAATGCGTCTGCCATTCTGTTCTCATCGCGAGGGATATGATGAAACTCAACCCTATCAAAGAACGGTAATAATCTTCTAGCATAATCCCTGTATGGGACTAAATTATCATGTCGAGTTATCCATTCTCCGGTGATTTGGTTGATTACTACTGCAGAATCACCAAACACATCTAGATTCTTGATTCTCAAATCGATTGCTTCTTCAAGACCCATAATACATGCTTCGTACTCAGCCTCGTTATTAGTACACTGGAATGTTAATCTGGAGGTAAATGGGAAATGGGTCCCTTGAGGAGTCACAATAACAGCACCTATCCCTTTTCCATGAGCGTTGATAGCTCCATCAAAGATTAAACCCCATTGGGAACCTGGCTCTGGCCCTTCACCATGTACGGGTTCTTCACAGTCTTTCATCTTTAAGAACATGACATCTTCATCCGGAAAGTCATCATTTGAGGGTTGATGATCCAAAATAGGTTGGTGAGCCAGGTGATCAGCCAAAACACTTCCTCTAATAGCTTTCTGAGTATGGTACTCGATATCGTACTCGGACAATAACATCTGCCATCTGGCAATTCTCCCAGTCAAGGCGGGCTTCTCAAAAATATACTTGATGGGATCCATCTTTGAAACTAACCAGGTAGTGTGGTTCAACATATACTGGCGTAAACGCTTAGCGGCCCACGCTAGAGCGCAGCAAGTCTTCTCTAGCATAGTGTATCTGGTTTCACAATCAGTAAATTTCTTGCTCAGGTAATACGTGACATGATCTTGCTTTCCGGCTTCATCCCGCTGACCGAGTACGCAACCCATTGAATCCTCTAGAACAGTCAAATACATAATCAAAGGACGCCCTTCAACCGGTGGTATCAGGATAGGTGGTTTGAGCAAGTACTCTTTGATACTATCAAAAGCCCTTTGACAATCTTCAGTCCAAACGTACCCTTGTTCCTTACTCAGAAGCTTAAAAATAGGTTTACATGTAGCAGTCATGTTGGATATAAACCTGGATATGTAGTTCAAACGCCCTAAGAATCCTCTGACTTGTTTCTCAGTGGCGGGAGCAGGCATTTCTCGGATAGCTTTTACTTTGTCAGGGTCCACTTCGATCCCTTTTTGGCTGACGATAAAACCCAATAATTTTCCGGATCGCACTCCAAATGTACACTTGTTGGGGTTCAGACGAAGTTTGTATTCTCTCAGACGAACGAACAGCTTAGCCAGGTGCTTAACATGATCCTCTTCGGTTTTTGACTTAGCTATCATATCGTCTACATACACCTCAATCTCCTTGTGCATCAAATCATGGAACAGAGTAGTCATAGCTCTTTGATATGTTGCCCCTGCATTCTTCAACCCAAATGGCATAACCCTGTAACAAAAGGTGCCCCAAGGCGTGATAAATGACGTCTTCTCTCTGTCCTCGGGAGCCATTCTAATCTGGTTGTAGCCTGAGAAACCATCCATGAAGGAGAACACCTCGTATCTTGCAGTACTGTCTACCAAAATGTCAATGTGTGGTAACGGAAAATCATCTTTCGGACTGGCTTTATTCAAATCCCGGTAGTCTACACACATGCGAACCTTACCATCCTTCTTCGGGACAGGTACAATGTTAGCTAACCATAGCGGATACTCGGCAGTGACAAGGAAACCTGCATCAATCTGTTTCTGCACCTCTTCCTTAATCTTTAGGGCCATGTCAGGTCGAGTCCTTCTGAGCTTCTGTTTTACTGGCGGGCACTCCGGCTTTAAAGGTAAATGATGCTCAACTATAGCTGTGTCTAAACCGGGCATGTCCTGATATGACCAAGCGAACACATCGACAAACTCTCCAAGCAAATCAATCAGCTGCTTCTTCACATCTGGCTTGAGCAGAGCTCCAATTTTCACCTCTCTGCGGATTTCTTCAGATCCCAAGTTGATTATCTCCACCGGCTCTTGATGAGGTCGGATAGCTTCTTCTTCTTTCTCAAGCAATCTAATAATTTCTTCCGGAATACCATCTTCTTCATCCTCGGCTTCATACACAGGGAACTCAAAATTCGGAAGAGGTAGCGGATCATTATTCCCAGGTTGTAATTTGTGTAGCAATCTGCGCAAGTGACGTGATTTTTAATAAGTTTTTTTTTTGTAAAGTGGACATTGTGTACGCGAGATGCTACTTATCATTTTCCAATCATCGTGAATAAAATAAAAAAGATGTAAATGAAAATAGTTTATTGATGATAGCAAAACCGAAAAGACACGCCCAACAAAGTCACCTTTGCCTTGGGCAGAGCAAAGGGAATTATTGAAAGTATGCCCTACTAAATGCAGTTTCGCCTTGGGCAGAGCGAAAAATTTAAACAAATGCTTTACTTAGATATATGAATGGCGGTAGGAACTTCAACCACACTCCAATTCTTGACCACGACGCCTGGAGTCACAAAGTCCGGGATTTCTTCAGCCGGCTCTTCCTCAGTGATGGCATAAACTCCAAAGGTATAGTCGAAATCATCTGACACGTAACCTGGATCTTCCATATAGGGCTCGTAGTCTTCATAAGGAATGGAGGACCTTGTAGAACCGTCTGATATATAGCCCTCGAGTTCATCTTTTAACACAGCATTAACCTGAGGGTGGTGGGAAATTCCTCCACTACGGAACACTTCATTGATCAATGGGAATCCTTGGTTCTTGGTGCCTTGGTAGACGGAACTGCTGGTGAAACCGAGGCCCTCCTTGTTCTTGTTCTCTGGCAAAGACAACACCTTTCCCCACATTGACTGGTGACCACTGTTCACTACTCGCTGCGCGTCTTTGAATGATGACATGGATGTCTGAGCTCTCTGAACGCTCTCACCTGCAACAGACAGAGCTTGAAACTGCGTGCCAACTTCCTCTTCAGCTTCGACGTACGAGAATGATGACAAGTGACTTACTACCAAAGCTCTTTCTCCACAAACCGTGACTATTTTCCCTTCAAAAACATACTTTAACTTCTGATGCAGGGTAGAAGTGACTGCTCCGGCTTCATGTATCCATGGCCTCCCTAGCAGACAGCTATAGGCGGCACGAATGTCCATGACCTGAAACGGGATCGTGAAAGTTTGTAGTCCAATAGTCATAGGCAAATCAACCTCACCAATTACCGTTTTCCTTGACCCGTCGAAAGCTTTGACAATAACGTGACTCGGCCTCATTGGCGATCCCTGATATGACAGCTTAGACAGGGTGGTCCTAGGCATTACGTTTAGAGACGATCCAGTGTCAACCAGCACACTAGACAGGGAGTCATTTCCGCAGTTCACAGAAATGTGCAAAGCCATATTGTGTTTTCTCCCTTCCTCTGGGAGATCACCTTCATTGAAACCCAGATTATCACTCGAAGTAATACTGCCAATGATACTATCGAATTGTTCCATAGTCACATCCTGCTCAACATAGGCTTGTTCCAAAATCTTCTGAAGTGCTTCTCTATGAGCCTCGGAGCTCATCAACAATTGTAGCACAGAAATCTTGGACGGGGTATGCAAAAGCTGATCTGCAACCTTATACTCGCTTCGTTTGATTATCTTCAAGCATTCATCAGAGTTGGACAGGTTGGACCCACCAGATTGCCCCACATTTGGGTCTTTTGAGCCTGACGGTTCGGACAAAACCTCTTTTTCTTTCGGTGGCACGGTCGGGTAGATTCGCCCGCTTCTTGTCACTCTACTAACATCTGCAATATTGACGATTGAGGGCATGGTGGGCAAAGGCACTTCTTTCCCATCCTCCAACATAGTAGCATTATATCTATATGGGATGGCCTTACTAGAGGTATAAGGGACAGGTCCAGGCACATTGATCACCAGTGGAGTAACAGTTGGCTTCCTGCTATTGTAAACGATCTCTATATGTTCTACCTCTTTAAAGTGGGGTACTATGACATAGACTTCTTCAGCTTTCTCTCTTGAAACTTCTTGATCATCGCTTTCTAAACAAACTTCAACCATATTGACAGAGGGTGAACCATGCGGTGGTAATGGATTCTTCTGTACATTTGGGTCGGAATCCCTAAAAGACAAGATCCCATTTTTAATTAGCCTCTGGACATCCATCTTCAGGCCGAAACAATTCTCAATATCATGCCCTGGAGCACCCTGATGGTAAGGACAAAACTTGTCAGCTCTATAAGAAGGGGGAGGATTCATGGGAGCTGGAGGCGGAGCTTTCGTCTGAATGTGGCCCTTTTTGATCAAGGTGGGGAATAAATCGGTATATGTCATTGGGATTGGATCAAAATTTATTCTTCGGTACACGCGACCCTGATTGCTAGGTGGCCGATTCTGCTGAGGATTCTGTGGACTCTGCTGAAGCTGGGGTTGTTGAGCAATGGGAGTCTGAGGCTGTTGATAGGGTCGTGGAGACTGTAGCTGATAAGCCGGAGCATTAAACACTGGAGACACTGCCGCAACCTGATGTGGTGGCATGTATATCCTTCTGAATTGTCCTTTTTGAATAGCATTCACACTTTGTTCCTTCTTCTTTGCGAAACCGCTCCCATACCTCTTAGGAGCATTTTCTTCTTTGGTCAGCCTTCCCTCGCGAACACCTTCTTCTAAACGCATTCCCATGTTGACCATTTCAGTAAAGTCACTGGGGGCGCTGGCTACCATTTTCTTATAAAAGAAAGGACCTAGAGTTTTCAGAAAGATCTTGGTCATCTCTTTTTCTTCTAACGGTGGCGTGACTTGTGCGGCCAACTCGCGCCAACGTTGGGCATACTCTTTGAAGTTCTCCTTATCCCTCTGTGTCATTGCTCTCAACTGATCTCGGTCGGGTGCCATGTCCACATTGTACTTATACTGCTTGATAAAGGCCCCTCCCAGATCATTGAAAGTCCGAATCTTTGTACTGTCCAACCCCATATACCATTTAAGCGCGGCGCCTGTCAAACTGTCTTGGAAATAGTGAATGAGTAGTTGATCGTTATCAGTTTGGGCAGACATCTTCCTGGCGTACATAATGAGATGGCTTTGAGGGCAGGTGTTCCCCTTGTACTTTTCGAAATCAGGAACTTTGAACTTCGGTGGGACTTTAACATTCGGCACTAAACATAGCTCGGAAGCACTTTTACCAAATAAATCTTTTCCACGAAGGGCTCTTAATTCCTTTTGTATTTCAGAAAACTGGTCTTGGAATCCATCCATTTTCTCTTCTAAACCCACGGTTTCGGTCGGTGACCCATGTAGAATTGGTTCGTCCAGAATATACGGGACAGTATTCACCTGCGGAGGTGCAGTAGTCATCACAGCAGAGACGACAGGAGCAGTTTGAACAGTGGTCACAACAGGGGTCTCAGATACGGACGGCCGGTAGCTGGTCGAGAAGAAATTAGGAGGCATCCCCCACGGGAAACCTTGAGGCATGCTGTAAGATATCTCGGCAACGGAAGACACCACTGGGATCGGTGTTGGTGTCACTTCGGGTACAACAGTCCTTGGAACTTCCTGGTTGTTGATCGAGATTTGACTGGACAAAGCTTCTACCAGGCCATTCAACTTCTCCAAACTTTCCTTCATACTTGCAACCTCATCACGGAGCACTCTGTTCTCTTGTTCTAGTTGATCCATCTTCTGACGTTGATTGGCTCGAGTGTTGTATCGGCGATTCAGCTTGTTCTGCGGAGATGAAGCAAGAGTAAGACCCTGGAATGCAAATGAATGCTATGCTTATGTAAAAATGCAAATGAGTAAGACTTCATGGGATCCCCAACTATTTATAAGCATTATAACAAAAGAAAACGTTTTTTATTAATTTCAAAACGGAATACAAAATATTGCTTTTAAAAGTCCCAAGTAAAAGCTAAATAAAAGCTAGTAAAGACGCTAAAGAAGTTTCGAATTCTGTTGCTTGAGCTGCTCTTCGAGTTGCGTCTTCTCACGGATAAGGTTGTCTACAATTATCTTCCAAATAGTGCACTGCGGGTCGGAGAAAAATAAATCCTCCATGACCTTCCTCTTCTTATAGGGGAGTAGCTCTTCATCCTTTAATTGTAGCTGTTCCTGGAATTCGTCCCTCTCCTTTTGGAGTTCAACCTTCTGCTTCCGACACTCATCAATTTCTGCCACTGCTACATGGTACTTATTCTTCCATGATTCCAACTCATGTTGAGATTTCCTCAAGGACACCTCTAACTTCTCGGCTTCAGACATAAAGACATAAGTGGGCTCTCTCCTTGGAGCTATGGGATTTTGACGGGAATAGGGCATCTTTAGCTTGATTGCCCTTTCTCTGACCCACCGAATGTAGGGTTCTAAAGACACACAATTAAGCTTCCCAAGGCTTTCTTTCCCTTTCTTGTGTAAGTGGTTCCATGCAACTAAAACCTTGTCTAAGAGTTCCTGGTCTTCCCTAAAGAAAATATTCTCTACTTGGACACTCTTAGGCGACTCCTTCAATGGAAATCCCAATTGTCGACGGGCTAAGACCGGATTGTAACTGATTCCCCCATTAAAGCTGAGTAATGGCACATTAGCAAAGTCGCCACAACTATCAATGATCAAAGTTCCATCATATACCCGGTTGTACCAAATGATATCTGAATGGGTCAGTG
Organism: Lathyrus sativus; assembly: GCA_963859935.3. Classification (NCBI taxonomy): domain Eukaryota; kingdom Viridiplantae; phylum Streptophyta; class Magnoliopsida; order Fabales; family Fabaceae; genus Lathyrus; species Lathyrus sativus. The sequence continues at coordinate 142,952,208 of OZ012739.1, read as the reverse complement.
CCATAACTCGGGGAGACCAAAGCCCCCTATCGAGACTTAAAAAGGAAGTAGACCTCGGCAAGTGCGAAATAAACCACTTGTAGAGTAGGGGTACACAGCAGGTGATCATTCCTCCACCATATGAGTTTCGGAGGTGTACAGAATGGTAAGCATTACCCAGTAGGGTTGGTACTGGGTTGTTCTTCAAAAAGATCTTAATTGCGTTGAGATCAACGAACCCTTCAAAACTTGGGAACAAAAATACTCCATAAATAAGCAAGGCAAAGATCGCCTCGAACGGAGCCTTGTTCGTATAGTCGGCATAAAACATTGCTTTACTGATTAAAAACTTTGTAGTCAAACCAAAAAGATTGCCTTTACTAGTCAGATTTCCCTTGACATCCGATACCTTTAGGCAAAGGGCCTTAGCAATTTCTCTTTCATCAGGGTCCTTTTCCAGGAAAGGGAAAGGAGACTCTTCTAAGATGGGTAAACCAACCAAAAAGGAGTATTCTTCCAACGTAGGCAATAGTTGGAAGTCTGAAAACGTGAAGCAATGGTACAGTGGATCATAGAATTGCAACAAAGTGGACAGGAGTCCTTCATCCACTTGTCGACTCAATAAGGATATCAGCTTCCCATACTTGCTTTTGAATCTCTCTTGGTCTTCAATCAGGGTCACCAACTTCTTTAGGTCATCCAACTTGGGACTTTTAAAAGTGTATTTCAGAGTGTGCCTTCTATTGGGGTCCATAATACCCTACAATATTCATAAACAAAAGGTAAATCCCATGAAGTTCAATGCGGTATGATGCTTTATGAATGCAACAAACACAAGTATTCACATAAGGACAATAAAGATAAACAAACAAGGGATGCCCTAGGTTTGCAACGAGCATGGAGTAAAGGTGTACCCTTCCCAAAGGTTTAAGGACTAAATGTTGTTTGTACCTGTAGAACAAGGTTCTAATAAGGTTCCCAAAGTCATTAGCCCATCTTTCGGATATTATCAACTTCCCAAGTACTCGGGGGTTAATAATATTCTCAAGAGAACTTCTTTTGAGTGTAGCATCGCGTAGCACTATTTCGGGGGTACCCCCTCATAGTCCCGCACTACATCCTAATAAAGGCCAAAGTGGGGTTAAGGTAACTACGGTCCTCAATATCATAGGCTCCAACATCGAATATAGTGCATGTTTTCACGATTAAAGACTCGTTCAACAATACAATTTTCGAGAGGGCCTCAATTGAGCGTGATTTTCAAGTCAGCTTGGTCGGGATTCTACCCCCTATAAGCCTCTTTGAACATATCACTATCCTATCTTAAGTTCTCTCAAGTCCGGGTGTAGGACTTTGTCTCACCACTCAGGAGTATCAACCCAAGAATACAAACAAATAAGCAAGTAAACAAATAAGCAAATATAAGCAAATATAAAAACAATAAAGAAATAAAACAAGATAGGGAGACCCACTGAGATCTCCCCAGTGAAGTCGCCATTTCTGTCGCGGTGAAATTTGGATACCAAACTATTGATTAGTTTGAATCGTTAATTCATTTTGCAACCGAACTTTGATTTGTCCAAAGGAAGGGATAAAGATCGAAATTCCCACAATGCAATGCAAATGCAAGCTAGATTGTTTAGGTTCGGGGGTTGGTTAAACTTAGGGAAGGTACTAGCATCCTAAGTTTCTGTAGTACTCTACAGGAACCTCTTGTTTTATGTTTGTTTAATGCTAAGTGTTTATCTGTTTGATGGTTGAAAGGCCCTAGTGGTTTATATCTAAGTATACTCGATAAGGTATCGCACCTTGTGCCTACATATCCTTACGGGAGTGGAATCAGAGTATTTTGTAGTTCACCCTAAAGGGTTAGAGGAGCTCTTTGACTGTGGTCAAAGTTCCTACGGGTTTAGGGTAGTTGTTTGATTGGGTTTAGGAGAAGAGATGAGTCTTCATTTTAAGGGAGAGATAACCACCACAAGTGTAAAAGAAAGGGGTTGTAGGAAATGGTCTTTGCATCGTCTTAAGAAAAGGTCTTACATACTCGGATGGTCGCCAAGTATGCCTTTGTCGCTCTTAAGGCAAAGTCCCTACATGTTTGATTGTATTGTTGTGGGGTGGAGATTATATCTCACTTAAGATGATTAACATCTATTCTCTATTGTGTTTGAAAAAGTTGTATAGTGTTGTTTGTTTGTCTAAGTTGTAGAGATTAAGGTCCTTCCTATGGGGTAGGATCTATCCTAAGTGATCAACTTGAAGAATCAAGGATCGAGGGGAATATGATGTTTATGACGTGCAACTACACACAACGTTGAATTATGTGTAGGTTTTTCCTTTGGACGGATGCGATGGATAAGTTGGTAATGTAAATTGCTTGTAAAAATAAATTGTGGAAATAAATTGCAGAAAAATAAATCCATACACATACGCATGAAAGCGCTCTGAAGTGTGTGAGAGTGAAAGGTGTCGTGAAGTGGATGTGCATGATTAAATTGTATGCGATGTTGATTCATTTTTAGTCGAATGAGTTGAATTGATTTTAGTTGATTGATTTGCAGAAAGATTTTATGAAAATATTGTTATCAGTTTTAATAGAAGTTGATTTTATTGATTGAAATTGATTTTTAAAATGTTAACTTAATTTTATTAGCAAAAAGATTTTAGATGAGCACTAATTTTAAATAAATTGGATTTATAAAAAGGTTTTGGTTATTATCGAATAAATTAAATTAAACAGGCCATATTACTATAAATTATGAGTTAGGTTTTCTTTTTTTAGACAAATAACTTTAATAAAAAGTCAAATTATTGGATAAATTGGTAAAGAGGATTAATCAATAAGTTAAAGGGTTATAAAAGGTTTGCTAATCATTTTTTATTATTATTAAGAAGAACTAATTATAATGAAGATTAATTTAATAAATAGTAAAGATAAAAAGGGTGAGTTAATTATATTAAATAAAAGGTTTACTAATTAAAAGGCTGAGTTGAGATTAATTAATTAATTTGAATAAAATGGGTTTTAGTGGGTTTTAAAAAGGATTATAATAGCTTGAGGTTAGTTGATTAATAAAATAAGGTTAGAAAGTTTAAACCAAATTAAAACGGGTTAATTAAGATTAAAGGTAATTAAGGGGGTTTAAACGGTGATTATCGGTGGGTGTGTTGTGTGTGTAAACAGGTATACGATTGATCATAATCAGAAGCAAAAAGAAAGAAAAGAAAACGAGGGAAAAAAAAACCCTAGCCCCCCAAATCCCAAATTGACCCCTTTCCATTCATCGCTCTCCGATCGCGTCTTTCTCTCCTCGCAAATCTCCTCCTTCTGTTCTTTCGCGAATCACTCGAATTTCTGTACCTGGAACAACAATCAAAACATTACTCATTCAACTGACTTAATCCAAAATAAAGGGGTTACCGAAGGTTGGTAGATCGGTGAAGACACGTGCGGCGGAATGGAATCTTCGACGGTTATGTCTGTGGCGTCAGCGGGATTTCGCGGTAGCTGAAAGCGGCTCGTCAACTAGAGAGATGAGTCCTCCTCTTTTCTTTGCTCGATTTTTTTTTAGGTTACAAATTCGGTGCTTCACGGCAATACTAGGGTTTTTTCCTCCGTCCCTTGTTGCTTCTACTCTTCATCTTATATAGGTTTTTTGAGATTTATTGCTTTGAATGTCTGGTTTAAACGCTTTGAATGTTGATTGGGGAATTTCCATTTTGGTTATAGCTTGGTTCAAAAATTTCCCCTTCTGTTCCAATCTCTTAACCATTTGTTAAATGAAAAGAATCAAATCCTGATATTGCCATAATCTGTTCATGGTTTGGATTGGGATATTCGTGGTATCTTGGGGTATATTCTCCACTTGATTTACTGACTTGGAAATTTTGGTTTGTAGGTGCAGATAGCGGTTTGTCTTGGGCCTGGGAAGAGTTCGTGGTCCAGAGAAAAAGCAATCCTGATACGCTAGGGTGGTGTTGTACCTTCTTGGTTTGGGAGGAATCTGATACACGGTGTAGTCTTTCAAACTAGAATGCAGCAGCTCGCCCTGACTCATTACGGTTATCATCCATCTCTAAGTCCTAAGTATACGTTGCTTGCTTGTTAGCTAGCATAGCTGAGTTTTCTGGTGACATTTCCTTCACGTTTTCTGAGAGTGTAGATAGTTTATTTGAATAAGACGATGCGTTCTAAGAAATCGACGTGCTTGGGGGTTTCACCACTAAGAAAGTTATCAAAACTTAAGGGTCTAACAGAGACATCCATAATGGGTATGTACCAGTGTCGTATCTCTGCTATTTTTGCATTGCCTTGCAGGCTCTAATCTGTATTTGTTCATTTGATTTATCTGCAGGTATAACACGACTTGCAGGAGCGAGCACTTGGTGATGGCCCAGGTCAACAATAGTGTCATTAAACAACAGTTCAGTGACAAGGAGTTCATCCTGAAATTGCAGCTGGGAGTTTCGCACTTTTTCTTTCAGGCGTTGAATTCCACGGTTCGCTTAAGCTTTCCTCTCGAAGCTCTTAATTTGCTCTTTATCTTGAATTCTATCTGATGAAGCAGTAATCTGGTACAGGTTGGTAAGATCATCATTAACTGGAGCAGTAGCGGAATAAGCAGCAAGCTCAACCCAAAGGTGAAGAGGCAACTTTCCCTTGAAGTTCAAGGACGTATCGGGTGTTCTATCAGCAGGTCGTGAGTGTAGATTATCCTGTAGTTTTGCTTAGCGTGGCTTTAAGATGTGAACAGTAGTTTTGCTATGAGAGTTTTTTTTTTACCAATATTCTGATTCCTCGTTGTATGCAGGTTGCACAGACATGTTCAAAACGCGCTGGTGGGAGGCTGGAGTTGATATGCAGGTTGAATTTTAATGCAACATCAAGGATGCTATTGTCTGGCTTGCTTTAATTGTTGTTAGTTCAAAGTAGAGTCTAAATCAAACTATCTTGCAACATACTTTGGTCAAAAGTGTAATCCATATTCTCGGTTGTGTAGGAATTCTGAGACATAGTTGTCGTTGAAGCCTTAGTGGGTTCCCAATGACAGCTCCACAGAAGTGTGAAAACTTGGCATGACGGTACCGTTGCTTCCTGTTTGGTTTACGTTCAACCCAACCTGTGTCGCGCTATCAACTTAAGACATGCTGCCTTTTTTTTAGTCACATTATTCTAGTGTCGGAAGCAAAATAGTGATGTTAATGGAGGCTTTGAATTGGTGCCAAGAACACGTGAATCGGATTTTGATGCTTCAAATATGGAGGAATCACAATTTTCTTGCTGATGTTGTGGCCTTTGTGAATTTCTGTTGTGAATGTTTAGGTGAGAAAATCCTGAAATAACTGTCGTGTTATGACCTGTTATGATTTATCGTGTTTTCTACCCCTTTTCTTTCAATGCGTGTATTGCGTGTTGATATTGCCGTTTGTTTGAATGTAGGTAGTTATTGTGAAGTATATCGAGTACTATAACCACGCGCATTTCACTCGGTGGAGTTCCTTGGGCTACTTCGATGTGAGGAGCTTATTCTCACAAATAGCTGCTTGTATTCTTTTTTTGTATAATGATCCATTCTTACGTGCTATGATATTATCACCGTGCAGGGAAAATGGGTCAAGAGAAATGTCGTATGGTTAGGACGCGTTTGTTGCGGTATAACATCTCTAGGAAGCGTGCCTCCATGGTGTTTGTAACAAATGCTGAAGATTTCAACAACACTGTCGAATGTGGCGTTTTAGACTTCCTCCACATAAGAGATAAGATGGTTCTTACCACGTGCTAATAGGTATAGTGGCATAGAGTTTGGACTTGTATTACCTTGTAATAAATCATCAATTATATTGTGAAAGTTCTTGTAACAATGTGCAGTGAGACTGAATGATAGTGCTTTAGTATATATGTGGGTCCTTCAATTCGTACCAGACCGTGCATTCTTGGAAACTTCTTTTGGGATAATTAATAAAACATGGATGAGCCTTCTTTGCACTTGCTCATTACTTACATTCTTGTATAATATTTATAATGAAGAACCAACAATTATTCATCACCCGTCTGTATGTGGCCATCAAACAATCCTAACTATTTATTGAAGAAAAACTTTACGCCAAATCTCCAATCTCCGTTTCTCTCAAGTTAGCATCAAAGCCCCCTTTGTAGTTATGAATCATTCTCGATATTTGGATACTCTAAAACAAGATAAGGTCTTCGATTCAAAGTCAACTTCATTCTTGTGTTTAAGGCTATTTTGTAACATATGAGCCCCTGGTACATAATCACATGAATTTGACTCGTGGATCTTGAACATCAAGGCATGAAATATTGGTGTTTAATCTTGAGACCACATCCTTAGGGGAAACATAAGTTTTGTAGTTATGTTTCGAATCTTAAAAAAAATCTAGTATTCACGGCGGGTTGAGTTCAAGAGAAAAGCAATAATCTTATCTCAGACCTTAATCATATGAATCCATAACTTTACCATTAACTTGCACAGCCTGAACTCTTGAAGTTAAATTTGTAAAACTTTGACCTCTTGCGCTTGAATTGTGACACCGAGTATGCGTGGATCCTATCGAATCTATGACTTGAGTAACAACCAGAATTCCTCTCATGACTTGAATTTAGATACTGGACCGAATTAAGGATGAATTGAATCATAGTAGACAACTCCTAACAACAAAATGGCATAAATCTCGATTCTTGAATAATAGGCCCTTATACGTACCACTTCGCGATTCCCTGAACTTCCAGCAATAACCTATCTTTTGCGAAACAAACAAACAAGTTGGTTAAAATGGTTAGCCATGCATAATAATTGCCTGCGGGAACGAATACTATCTCTGCTCAATATTACTGCATCTGCATAAATATTAAAATAAAGTCGAAATGCAACATGAGAACGCAAAAGGAGGTGGGATCTTACGGTCAAAAATTAGGGTGCAACAAGGTGGGTCCAAATATCATACAACAGCCTATGCCCAATCACGGGGCAAACGCCATCGTGACGGAAGAAAATCTGAATCTAGTGATGGATGTCAATGAGTTGAAGACACCGTTGGGTGAGATTAAAAGCAGGCTGCTAAAAGGGGGTGTATTCCCGGGTTGTGATGAATTTTGCTTGGATTGTTGGACCCAGCCGGAGGGTTGTAATGAGTTGAAGCAGGGTATTCAGGCTATGATGGATGAAGGGACCTTGCAATTTGATAGAACCGCAGTTGAAAAGCCTGTAGAGGCGATGTGTGATGAGCAGAACGATGTTGCAACGGTGACGATTCCGAGGAAAACAATAACGATAACGACGCCCGCCAGGCGGCCGACGAACACAATTACTAAAGCAGGACCAGTCCCTTTTGAGAGTACTAAAGCAGTGCCGTGGACTTATGGATTGGAGGTATATTGCGACGGTAAGAAAATTGAAGTCAATGGACAACCAGCTGGGGTTGTAGATAATGTTGTCGGAACAGGGGGGTGACCAGAAGCGGAAGAATCTTCACGTCACCCGAGGTAGAGGCAGAAAGATTAGCCAAGGGTAAAACCAAGGTAGCTGAGGGTGGTCCTTCTCAGTCGAATGAAAAGGAAACGTCACTCAAGGATGTGGAGGAGTTTATGAGGCTCATTCGTAAAAGTGATTACAAAATCGTGGAGCACCTCCAGCAAACGCCATCAAAATTTTCCATCCTATCATTGCTGTTATGTTCCGAGGCCCATCGGAACGCTTTGCTGAAGATTCTAGACACGTCGTTCGTTCCTCAAGAAGTTTCTGTTAATCAGTTAGAAGGGGTGATGACGCATGTCAACGTGGGGCACAGTTTGGGCTTCACAGACTTTGATTTGACTCCGAGAGGGCGAGAGCATAATATGGCATTGCATGTGTCAGTAGAATGCCGGGGCACGGTCATGTCCCATGTTTTAGTAGACACTGGATCTTCCCTGAATGTGCTACCGAAGAAAGCCATGATGAAGTTGGATATCAGGGGGATTATCTGCACGCCCAGTGATTTAGTGGTGATGGCGTTCGATGGAACAAGGAGGTCAGTTTTCGGATCAATAACATTACCGTTGCAGGTGGGGCCTGAAATATTTGAAACTGAATTCTATATAATGGACATTCAGCCAGTGTATAGTTTTCTTCTTGGGCGCCCATGGATCCATGCTGCTGGGGCAGTCACATCCACGTTACACCAAAAGCTGAAGTATATGGTTGCGGATAGTGTCGTCACTGTTTGTAGAGAGGAAGATATTCTGGTTAGCCATTTGTCTTCATTCAAATATGTCGAGGTCGACGGCGAAATACACGAAACACCCTGTCAAGCCTTTGAGGGGTTGCAAATTAAAGACAAAGCTCAGGGTTCCAGCAAAATATCAGATGTGGCAGTGTCATCCTACAAGGAGGCTCAAGCTCTAGTGCAGGCAGGCAAAACCAAGGGCTGGGGGCAGGTATTGGAGATTCCCGTGAAGAATGACAAATTCGGGCTAGGGTATCGACCAACGTCGTCAGCGTCATCTTCAGGAGCACCCAGGTTCAAAGGGCCAGTCACGATTACGCCAAGCGGGGTGAGCTTCGAGACCATCAATGCTGTTTCCGATTCTGAAGAAGGAGATAGCGACTGTGATATGGACGCGTGGATCAAGTCAAGCGTTCCAGGACAAAATCTCTGCAATTGGTCTATCCGGGGAACTGTTCCTGTGACAACTAAACATTAATGATTTGTTTTCTTAATTGTTGAATAATCTTGTGTCCTACCCGGGGCATAGTGATTTTTCTTAGGGCCATTTGGTTATGTACATTACATTGTTTAATCATGAATGTCGCGGTGAAATTTGGATACCAAACTATTGATTAGTTTGAATCTTATTCATTTGCAACCGAACTTTGATTTGTCCAAAGGAAGGGATAAAGATCGAAATTCCCACAGTGCAATGCAAATGCAAGCTAGAGAGTTTTAGGTTCGGGGGTTGGTTAAACTTAGGGAAGGTGCTAGCATCCTAAGTTTCTGTAGTACTCTACAGGAACCTCTTGTTTTATGTTTGTTTATTGCTAAGTGTTATCTGCTTAATGGTTGAAAGACCTAGGGGTTTATTTCTAAGTATACTCGATAAGATGTCGCATCTTATGCCTACATATCCTTACGGGAGTGGAATCAGAGTATTTGTAGTTCCCCTAAAGGGTTAGAGGAGCTCTTTGACTGTGGTCAAAGTTCCTACGGGTTTAGGGTAGTTATTTTGATTGGGTTTAGGAGAAGAGATGAGTCTTCATGTTAAGGGAGATGTAACCACCACAAGTGTAAAGGGGGTTGTAGGAAAATAGTCTTTGCATCGTCTTAAGAAAAGGTCTTAAATACTCGGATTGTTTGGCGAGTATGCCTTTATCGCTCTTAAGGCAAAGTTCCTACATGTTTGATTGTGTTGTTGTGGGGGTGGAGATTATATCTCGCTTAAGATGATTAACATCTACTCTCTAAATGTGTTTTGAAATAGTTTGTATTGTTGTTTGATTGTTTTGTTTCTATGTTGTAAAGATAAAGACAAAGTCCTTCCTATGGGGTAGGATCTATCCTAAGCGATCAAATTGAATGGAATCAAGGATCGAGGGGATTATGATGCAAATGATGTGCGCTACACACAAGTGTTGACTCATGCGTAGGTTTTTCCTTTAGACGAAATGCAATGCGATAAGGATAAATGATTATGGATATAAATTGCGGAAAATAAAGACGAGTAAATAAAGGCATACACGAACGTATGAAAGCGCTAAGTGAGTGTGTGCATTGTGAACAAAATAAAAGTAGATAAAGATAAAATAACAAATACGCATGAAAGCGCTAAGGTGTAGGTGCAAGTGTTGTGAATGTGACTGTGCACGGTTAATTGAATTAGGAGAAGTTAAATTGATTTTAGCGGGGAGAGTTGTATTTATTTTAATTGAGATTAATTTGCTATTATTATTATGTGAAAAAATTTATTATTAAAATTTAAATTTAATTAGAAAAAGATTTTAAATGATTATCAAAGAAACAAGTTAATTATAAAATAGTTTGAGTTTTTTTATTTGTTTTATTGAATAGAGTTTATTTTAAAATAGAATGGTTTATTATTTATCTTATTAAATAAAATTCAAATTTAAATGTGAAAAGATTTATCCTTAAATAAAATTATTATAAAAGGTTAAATTAAGTTTTAAAAATGAGTTTTTTTTTACTAAATAGAAAATAAAAGTTAAATTAAAATGAAGTGGATTTTTTTTAATTAAAAACTGAGAAAATTAAATATTATATATAAAAAGGCTTATTATAAAAGTGAGTTATAAAAAGATTTAATTAAAAGGATTGATAGTTTTAATTAAAAAACGTTAATAGTGGTTAATTATAAGAAAAGGTGATTAAACGACTAATTAGCAGATGAGGGGTGGTTTAGTGGGTGATTAGTGTGTGTGATGTGTGTGATTATTATTATTACATCAATAAGCAAAATAAAATAAATAAAATAAAATAACGAAACCCTAAATTGCCCCCTTCGTTCCTCTTCTCCTTCACCGCGATCGTTCTCCGCCGTCTTTCTCTATACTTTCCATCGATCTCCTCCTTCTTTCGTTTTCATCTTAAGCCTGCAACATCAGCAAAACATCAATGGCATAAGAAAGTTTAGCATGAATGGGATCCTTACCGAGAATTGGGAGCGGTGGCTGGTGATGGCTCGTGCGCGAAATGAAGGTTAAGTCTGTCAACTCTGCGGCGCCGGTGATATTTCGCAGTGGCCGGAGGCGGTTGCGTCAATTGAGATAAGTTTCTCTTTTTTCGAACTCTGTTTTCACGCCTAGGTTTTTTTCGATTGGGATTTTGGGGAATTTCATATGTATCTGTTTGTGTGTAGATGTTGTCCTTTTATAATGCCTGTGAATTAACTCCCTCGATTTCTAAAATGAATGAGAAATTATTCTGTCGACTCCTTGTTTTGGAAAGAATCCTCTAGCGGTTATGTCGTTTCTGATTCTGGCAAGAGAATTTTGTTTGACTGTTTTGGGATGTATTGATGGTGATGATTCTATCCTGAGAATTTTGAATTAGTTTCCATTTTGAGTGTTTGATATTTTTGTTCGCTTGGCTATGCTTGAAGTTGTTTCTGTTTTCGTAAAAATCATGTCTACAACTCCTTGAATGCCTTTAATGAAAATTCTTTTCATGTGTCGACAGAATTCAAACGAAAGGGATATCCCAAAACTTCAGTTCTTCTCCTCATTAATTCGTGAAACAGACAGCATAGATGATGGTTTTGGAAAGAAGTAATTGTTACTGATAATTACTATTAGTTGTACTTTGATTCACGGCTGACAAATGCTGCAGATTTGAATTCTAATGCCAAGTTCTTCTTCTGTTACAGGGTGCGTGCATGGTTTGGTTTGGTTAAAGACATATTGTATTCTCAAAGTTTAGGATTGTGAATCATGAATTGTTTGCTATTGTTTGTGCGGTTATAGCCTTATCGCCCTTGGTGTCTAACAAGTGTCACAATTATCCAGCAGGTAATGCATTACGTTCTATCTCGACGGCTTCGGTGTATTTAGAGGCGTACGTTTGGCTTCTGTTATCACTATGTTCTCCTTCTGAAGTTAAGTGGTTGCTGCTGCTGACGTAGTTCAAATTCCGTCTCTCCAATGCGTGTGTTTATGGTATGTAGACTGTGTTTTAGACTTCATTTTCTTTCTTACCAACTCTTGTTATTTGATTCGACCTATGTTTGTGTATGTGCGTTTTTCCAGATGTTGAGTTAAATTGGGCGAGGCATGTTGCTGGAGTTTAGTGCACCACCTAGTAAAGTGAGATTCTTGCACTTGGCAATGTCACTGTTGTAATGGTGTGACTTTGTTTCTTTCACGATCTGTCTTGATGTGCTAGCTGCGGTTTGAACCCGCTTTGATTCTGCTGGAGGAAGAATTGTTCTGTCTTTACCGTATTTCGAAGTTTGTCGTGTACAGATAAGCAAATTCGGATACACTGATAGTGTTACAGGTATCCTTGCAACTCTAATTCCCTGTCATCTCATAGTGCACATTGACTCTCTAGCAATTTTCAATCGACTTGATTTCTTCCCACAATTATGTCCGCCGCGTCCTCATATCTTGTGTGTTTCTTTTCAGATGACTTCGCCAACTTATGAATGGGAGATCACCGAGGCAGTTGCATTGGTGCTTGAGTACTTGTGAAGTGTTTTGGTTGTGTTCTGACTGTGTTTTGATACAGGTTTTATTGGACCAAGCTTGTACTCCCCAGTCCACACAAGATTCAAGTTAAGACAATGATGAAGAATGCCTCTCTACTGTTGTGATGTGAGCACCCCCTCAGTATCAAAACAGAGCTATTCAGTGTGTTTCAAGATTACCGTTTCAACTATTATTGAATCTCAAAGAGGCCACTATTTATTTACTCGCCTGTCAGATGATCATACTGTGTATAAAGCGATTGGTATTGTTCCTGGAAATCCTTAATCAGTTCGGTAAGTCATCCTCTCTTCGAATTTTTTGCTGGGGTACCATCCTCTTCAATGTTGTCGTCATCTTTAATAAGTTCAATAGCTTTGATAAAAGAACACCCAATGGCGTCTCATATTTTCCTCTTTGTTCATGATAATTAGTTGTGTATGTTGTTGGCTTTTATGATGTAGGATCTGCAGTTAGGAAGCTTGAATCTGTCTCGAGTTTTAATGAATTTGAATACCTGTTTCCTTTATGCAGAACATTGATGACATTGTTCTTCTGACAGTATGTGAGAGTACATAACATGGGCCATTGCTGTGAGGTTTTGGTGTTATTTGGACAGCCTCCGTAACGGTTTCGCCGACCAAAGTAGTTGCTGAAACTCTGTTTCTCTTCTTTGGAACCTTTGTACCGATTCATTCTCATTTCCTGCTACGTGGCTACACAGGTGGAGTGCGAGGCTCGTATCTCTTTATGAAACTTAACTTGATCACACATGGACTCTGCTTGCACGTGTATTAAATTCCAAAGGTGTTTCTTTGTGTGAAGTTTGCATAGATTTAGGATCTGTTGTATAATTATTGAATTGCTCATATATCAATAAATTATGGAATGTTCTTGTAGTCTATTGCTTGCTGAAATTTGGGATTACTTTGGTGTCCAATAAACGGTTGTTCATTATGATTAAAAAAACAGGAATTTGTGCGAGGTATTTTTATGGTGAATAGCGTAAGTATTAATTCAACTTGAATTCATTCTTGTAGCTCTTTCACGAATTGAAATTCAACCGCTTATCTTATGATGAACTTGCTATGATGAGCTTGTACTATGAAACCAATTATAAAATTTGGATCTTGTAATATAATCTGCAATCTTGATCCCAAACTGCTTTTGAGATTAAAATCCCCCTTGCTCATTGGAATAAACTTGGTTTTCTCTCATTCGCATTTGTCGTATTGAATACTAACAAAACCAAGCTCCTTCTCATAAATGATGACTCAATCTTATGAAATTAGGTGATGGTGTAGCTTGGTATACATACTAGGTCTCGATGAAACCTTGACGATAAAGACACAACCTCCAGGAAAGACACTGAAACCCTTGAGACGCCTTGAGGGAACGAACAATAGAATAATCCTCGGATCTCTGTAATCCAACGGTCATACCTTGAAGTGTTTGACTCTAAGGATCCACACTTAATGTTATTGCACCTGCACAAATCGGTTAGCTGTAATAAACATGCACACAAAAGTATAAAGATAATACGCAAGAAAACACAAAAAGAGGTGGGATCTTATGGTCAAAAATTAGGGTGCAACAGATGCCCCTATTTAAGTTACTTCTATCCGAAGATATGGAGATTGGAACCTCCTTCTCGACGAGATAGAAGGGACTTAAATACAAACATAGCACGAATTTTTGGCCCTAAGAAGCCACCGAATGCACATGATATGAGATGATATGAAATGCAAGACAAAGGGTCTTGTGGAGAAAAGATGTCACAGGGGAGAAACTAGATACAACACTCTGGAAGAAACAGGCTCAACAAAACGAAACTCTACGAGAAAAGATTGACAATCACAAGGTGTTTGTAGATATGTTGCAAAGGCACTAGTGAGAAAAATCCCATTGAAGATCCTACTGCATGTGTCAAATGTAATGATCCCAAGATATCAGTTGGAGAGGTCTATGTCAAGTCTGGTAACTTCATGTAAGGATGCTTTTGTTAAAGTATCTACTGTCGAGAACTTCTGGGAATCTACTGTCAAGATTAACCAGGAAATGAAATGGTAGCACCTACTATCGAGGTCTTCTGGGAATCTACTGTCAAGATTAACCAGGAAATGAAATGGTAGCACCTACTGTCGAGGTCTTCTGGGAATCTACTGTCAAGATTAACCAGGAAATGAAATGGTAGCACCTACTGTCGAGGTCTTCTGGGAATCTACTGTCAAGATTAACCAGGAAATGAAATGGTACTACCTACTGTCAAGGTCTTCTGGGAATCTACTGTCAAGATTAACCAGGAACTGTAAGATGTTTGAATGATTGTTGTTGAAAAACTTCCCCGTGCGTCATGGTATGGGTGCCATAAGCTGGTCTAAGTTTCTGCCCAGAATGAAGAAAACTCGCGAGAGCGTCTTCACAAAGAGGTTGTAGATGTAGTAGATTGTAGATGTAGTCTGTAGCTGTAAATTGTAATGTTGATGTAGATTGTAGATTGATGTAAATTGTAGAACTCTGTAGATATAATTGTGGATCTTCGGCTGTAAGCCATAACGTCATTGTAAATTGTAGATGTCGTGGTAAATGTAGAACCTCCCCTTGCATCATGGTATGGGAACCATGAGCTGGTCTCACTCTCTGATGTAGAACTTCCCCTTGCGTCATGGTATGGGAACCATGAGCTGGTCTCAGTCCCTGCCCAAAATGATAGAAACTCGTGAGAGCATCTTCACAAAGAGGGGTTGTAGATTTTGTAGATGTAATTTGTAATTGTGAAGCTTTGGCTGTAAGCCATAATGTCACTGTAGATTGTATATGTTGTTGTAGAACTGTAGAATTGTAAATGTAAATATTGTCGATGTAATTTGTAATTGTAGAATTTGTAGATGTGATCTTGTAAAGCTTCACCGGGGATCTTCAAATGAGTTGTAGACCGGTTGAATTGTAGTGTATGTCTTCTCAAATAAAGAGAGACTATTGTGATAAACTTCTTCGACTTCTTCGGGGAGATGTCACTTGACGGAAGTAAACTTGTGTAATGAACTCACTGGGGAATGAATTCCTGAAGAGTATCTTGTTGTAGTTGTAAGTATGTGAACTTCTTGAGGTGAACGTTTCTCAAATAAAGAGAAAACATTTGTGAAGTCTTCGATAAAACAATCTGATGGGTTTCCGGAGAGATGCCATGAGTTGATGATCTTGATAAAACCGCTGGGGACGGATGAACTGTCTTGATGAGATTATCATTTGTCGTATTGAATAAAATGTTGATCAAAACGAGTTGCTCAAATAAAGAGGTTACTTGCAAACTAGATGTAGATTGTTGGAAAGATGTCTTGTAATATTGTTGGAGAGATATTCATCTTCGATAATTATCTTCATTAGGACCTTTTCTGGGGAGCAGAGCGCAAAATGAATGCATACTCCATCCATATTCAGCAGTTTGGAGATATCCACCAATGTGATTGTCAGGGACCGAAATTCAATTCAGGAAATAACTGAAAAGAGACTGTCACGTAAGACTCGACCATAGAGGTATGAACTCAAATGAGAATGTACTGAAGCAACCGTCTTCCACGAGAATCGAACTTCGTGGGGAAAATAGAAATACTGCGCTTTTTCTGCCTATGGGTGACAATTCTATTTGGAAGGAGAAGACACGCCCAACCACTTGTGGATAAACACGACCAAAGCGACAGAATAACACACACACAAAGATGCACAAATGCAAATGTTATGTTATCTATTTATATGATATGTGTATGCTTATGCTGACAAAACAGACGAAACAACGACTGAAGATGGGATAAACATCCGACCAATCTTCAAAGATAGAAGTATCACTGGGGATATGCGGAGAACCAGATATAGGATCTCAATCCTGCTTCAAGGCTTCAAAAATTTCGACAGGGGGAGTAGAGAACACTCCACTCGGGGATATAACAACTTGATAAGTCTGAAAGATTACCCTGTTGAAGACGAGGATAAAGATCCACTAGGGGTGGATCAAACTCATAACTGTGGGAACCTCATGGATAAAAATAAATATCCGCTTTACTGGAGAGGCTCATGCTGGAGAAGATCGATGTTGAAGAAGGTCCATTGAGGAGTACAACACGTCCATTTCACTGGGAAGGTGAAGTTGGAGAAGCAAATCACTAAGGATTAAAATATCATCCGCTTCATTGAGGAAGTGAAGTTGAGCAAATCACTGGGAATTCTGCATTGAAAACCTTCATCGGAGAACTGTCATGACCACCAGAATTAAAATTTACTGGGGACATGAAGAGTGTTGCAGAACAAGGTGACTCTGACTTAATGAATTGTGTAATAGTCGCCATTTGAACAAAAACTTGTTGAGTGGGAAAGATAATCTTTGCGTCTCAATTGCCCGAAGTCATGAGAAGAAGTCATTCCAAGAGGATTTTACAGAAAACAAGGCGTCCCACTGTTTTCAAACTCTTAGAGAGATTCGCTGAATCTCGACGTAACGGACCCTGATTGACGATATGGCGAGTCTTCAATCTTGCTCTAGAGGTGAAGTCAAATTTGCACCGAACAAACCACTTGGAAATAACTTGCCCCAGTTTAGCAGAGTCTTCGAATTCCAATAGGACAAACTTAATGCTGACGCTTATGTGTAATCTTCTATGATATCAGGCCAAATTAACACTCGTGAAATGTTATCCTGAAACTAGTAATGCAACATACATGTTTGTCTTGAAGTTTTGAAAAAAAAAGAGATATCATGACAACAATTTTATAAAGCCAATAAAATTTGAGCATAGCTCATAGGAGTCAGGAAACGTTATCTCATTGAGTATGCTTTCGAAATAATCCTTACTTCAATTAGGACTTTGGAGGGTCATATGCGGGCTTAGTTTATGATTTGTAAAAAGGGATAAAGGTCAAAGCTTATTTGTACCCATCCATTTTGAAAAATGTCCATTTTTTGAGAGGTTTTAAGTGCTTAATCAAGCTGATTAAAAAAAAAAATTGCCCCAAGTTTAAAAAATGAGGTTGGAAGGGGTTAAAAAGGATTTACTTCTTTATGTCTTTGGTGTTTAGGAGATTTGAAAAGAATGCCTTACATCATCAGTAGGTTTTTTTTCAAAAGCATACATCAAGAGATCTCGCGTTTTACTTCGTCATCCTCCCTCCAATTTCATGCCTAAGCAAGAGATCGGGTAGCATTGGCATTATAATTTATGAAAAATAATTTTGAGTGAAACAAAAGGGTTTCTTCAAGACAACCATTTATTGCATTACTTATTCAAAATAAACAAGTTCTCACATGCTAATTATGCTTTTAACCAAAGAAAATAACAAGAGCAAATAAGCACACAAAATGAACAGCTGATCAACACAACAGTGTTCCATTCACGATTGGGCTTCCTCCTTTGAAAGTCAGCTCTTCATTATCAATCATTTCTTGAACTTTCCCTTGGAAAACTTTACATTCTTCAATCGAATGCGCCAATGTTCCATCATGAAATTCACAGCTGGCATTTGAGTCGAACCACGATGGACGAGACTTCATGATTCTGGTCTTTCTGGGTGTCATCACTGAGTTTCGGACGAAATAAGACCATAACTGACCGTAAGTCATTGGGATAAGATCAAACCAACGGGTTTCTTCTTTCGGAACACTCAGAGGTGTCTTCTGATTCTGAAACCGTCTTCGAACCTGTCGATTCCGATGCTGATCTTGGGAATTCAACTTTCGCTTGGGAGGTAGTTGTTTCTTGCGCTGAGCAGGCGCCACATACTGATGTTGAGGATAAGGTGTTGGAACCGGATCTGACAGGATTCGAGAGGAATCCCAAACTGCGTTAACATCAATGCTTCTTTCCTCTAGGGAATCATCAACTGAAAGCTCTTCATTAGCTTGGTCGTTCAAGTCATCTTGAATTCTTCCACTTTTGAATGCATTCTCAATGTTTACTCCGACTTCTATAACTTTGGAGAAATCTGATGGTACAGCGCCTACCATCCTGACATAATAAGAGTCTGGCAGTGTTCTTAGAAACATCTTAGTTAAATCTTCCTCTGGAAGTGGTGGACGAACTTGAGATGCTAACTCTTTCCATCGTTGGGCATATTCCCTGAAAGATTCATCGTCATTCTTACTCATTCCTTCTAGCTGATCACTGTCTGGAGCCACGTCCAGATTATAATTGTACTGCTTTATAAAAGCATTAGCTAAATCTTTAAAAGACTGAATGTGATTCCTTTGTAGCTTCGTATACCATATCAAGGATGCCCCAGATAAACTCCCTTGAAAGCAGTGAATCATCAGCTCGTCGTTGTCAATATAAGCAGCCATCTTTCGACAGAACATCGTCAAATGATCTCTTGGACAACTAGTACCCTTGTACACTTCAAAGACAGGCATCTTAAACTTCGGAGGAATAATTACACCGGGCACTAAACATAAGTCACGCGCATTAAAATCATATGTATCAGCTCCTTTTGTCATCTTTAATTGCTCTTTGAAATCCCGAAGTTATTTCTCCATTGCTACGAATCTAGGATCGTCTATCTTCGTCTTAGCATGAACATTCTGAAGATCTGACATAAACTGTGGAAACCGAGAAACTCTTCTATCAACTTGACCAACCAAATTATCTTGCACGGGCTGAGCTCGCGTAGGAACATCCACTTGTTGAACAACGTCATCAGAAGGAAGATCGAATAGCGGGTTAGTCACAACTCTGAAACCAGTCGTGGAATCCATATCTTTATTCTCTTTACTATCCTTCAATAATACTTCGAGCTTGGTCGAATGGTCAAGATGTCAACTGGAAGACAAAGAGGGAAAACCGGATGAGGACACAGAAGAGAGGAGACACATGCAAATGCTAATGTTAAATGCATGATGCGAGAATGTATAATGCTAATGCAAGAATGTAAGGATGAGAGGTTTCATGGAACTCAAGTTCTTATAAACATTACGGAGTACCAAAGAAAATCATTTTAATATTTTTATGTATATATATTTTATCGGGTTACAAATAAATATCCTTATAAGAGTCCTAACCTAATAGCTAAATAAAAGCTAGTAAAGCCCTAAGGAAGTCCTTCATCGCGCTTGTTGCTTTGTTCCTCCACTTGGATCTCCTTGAAGGTAAGCTTGTCCATGATCAACGTCTAAAGAGTAGTTTGATAGAGGAAAATAAATCCTCCATCTCTTCTTTTGTTCTTGTTGGAAGTAAGAAATGAGTCCCTCGGATCTTCAATATTGATGAAAACCTTTTTATCTTCTATGGTTCTTCAATGATGAGGGAAGCCTCTTGTATTTTTGAGTTTCTTCAATCTGAGCTCCTACTTCCTTAGGCCACCCAAGTTAGGACTCTTAAAAGAATATTTCAAAAAATATTTTCTTTCGCAATCCTTATTGGTTCTATAACGTTTATAAATGAACTAGGAGTTCCATGAAACCGATGCAATATGATGCTTTATGGATGCAACAAGCACAGGTAAACACATAGATGCATAAAGATAAACAAACAAAAGGGAGATCCTAGGTTTGCAACGAGCATGGAGCAAGGGTATACCCATTCCCAAAAGGTTGTGGACTAAAGGTTAATTGTACCTGCAGAGCAAGGTTCTAAAGGGGTTCCCAAAATCATTAGCCCATCTTTCGGATATTATCAACTTCCCAACTAACTTGAGGATTAATAATATTCTCAAGAGAACTTCTTTTGAGTGTAGCTTCGCGTAGCACTATTTCGGGACTTACTCCCTCATAGCCTCGCACTACATCCTAATAAAGGCCAAATTGGGGTTAAAGGTAACTACGGTCCTCAATATCATAGGCTCCAAGGTCGAAAATAGTGAGTGTCTTCACGATTACCCGTTCAACAGTACTATTTCGAAAGGGCCTCAACTAAGCGGGATTCTCGATTCAACTTAGTAGGGATTCAACTCCCTATAAGCCTCCTCGACTATATCACCATCCTATCTTAATTCCTCTCAAGTTCGGGTGTAGAACTTTATCTCACCACTCAAGAACAATAATCCCAAAAGAAATACAAGAGAAAGCATATAAACAATTAATCAAGTAGGCAGATATATAAAGCAGTAAACAAATAAAATAAGATAGGGAAACCCACTAGAGAGTCCCCAGTGAAGTCGCCATTTCTGTCGCGGTGAAATTTGGATACCAAACTATTGATTAGTTTGAATCTTATTCATTTGCAACCGAACTTTGATTTGTCCAAAGGAAGGGATAAAGATCGAAATTCCCACAGTGCAATGCAAATGCAAGCTAGAGAGTTTTAGGTTCGGGGGTTGGTTAAACTTAGGGAAGGTGCTAGCATCCTAAGTTTCTGTAGTACTCTACAGGAACCTCTTGTTTTATGTTTGTTTATTGCTAAGTGTTATCTGCTTAATGGTTGAAAGACCTAGGGGTTTATTTCTAAGTATACTCGATAAGATGTCGCATCTTATGCCTACATATCCTTACGGGAGTGGAATCAGAGTATTTGTAGTTCCCCTAAAGGGTTAGAGGAGCTCTTTGACTGTGGTCAAAGTTCCTACGGGTTTAGGGTAGTTGTTTTGATTGGGTTTAGGAGAAGAGATGAGTCTTCATGTTAAGGGAGATGTAACCACCACAAGTGTAAAGGGGGTTGTAGGAAAATAGTCTTTGCATCGTCTTAAGAAAAGGTCTTAAATACTCGGATTGTTTGGCGAGTATGCCTTTATCGCTCTTAAGGCAAAGTTCCTACATGTTTGATTGTGTTATTGTGGGGGTGGAGATTATATCTCGCTTAAGATGATTAACATCTACTCTCTAAATGTGTTTTGAAATAGTTTGTATTGTTGTTTGATTGTTTTGTTTCTATGTTGTAAAGATAAAGACAAAGTCCTTCCTATGGGGTAGGATCTATCCTAAGCGATCAACTTGAATGGAATCAAGGATCGAGGGGATTATGATGCAAATGATGTGCGCTACACATAAGTGTTGACTCATGCGTAGGTTTTTCCTTTAGACGAAATGCAATGCGATAAGGATAAATGATTATGGATATAAATTACGGAAAATAAAGACGAGTAAATAAAGGCATACACGAACGCATGAAAGCGCTAAGTGAGTGTGTGCATTGTGAACAAAATAAAAGTAGATAAAGATAAAATAACAAATACGCATGAAAGCGCTAAGGTGTAGGTGCAAGTGTTGTGAATGTGACTGTGCACGGTTAATTGAATTAGGAGAAGTTAAGTTGATTTTAGCGGGGAGAGTTGTATTTATTTTAAGTGAGATTAATTTACTATTATTATTATGTGAAAAAATTTATTATTAAAATTTAAATTTAATTAGAAAAAGATTTTAAATGATTATCAAAGAAACAAGTTAATTATAAAATAGTTTGAGTTTTTTTATTTGTTTTATTGAATAGAGTTTATTTTAAAATAGAATGGTTTATTATTTATCTTATTAAATAAAATTCAAATTTAAATGTGAAAAGATTTATCCTTAAATAAAATTATTATAAAAGGTTAAATTAAGTTTGAAAAAGGAGTTTTTTTTTACTAAATAGAAAATAAAAGTTAAATTAAAATGAAGTGGATTTTTTTAAATTAAAAACTGAGCAAATTAAATATTATATATAAAAAGGCTTATTATAAAAGTGAGTTATAAAAAGATTTAATTAAAAGGATTGATAGTTTTAATTAAAAAACGTTAATAGTGGTTAATTATAAGAAAAGGTGATTAAACGACTAATTAGCAGATGAGGGGTGGTTTAGTGGGTGATTAGTGTGTGTGATGTGTGTGATTATTATTATTACATCAATAAGCAAAATAAAATAAATAAAATAAAATAACGAAACCCTAAATTGCCCCCTTCGTTCCTCTTCTCCTTCACCGCAATCGTTCTCCGCCGTCTTTCTCTATACTTTCCATCGATCTCCTCCTTCTTTCGTTTTCATCTTAAGCCTACAACATCAGCAAAACATCAATGGCATAAGAAAGTTTAGCATGAATGGGATCCTTACCGAGAATTGGGAGCGGTGGCTGGTGATGGCTCGTGCGTGAAATGAAGGTTAAGTCCGTCAACTCTGCGGCGCCGGTGATATTTCGCAGTGGCCGGAGGCGGTTGCGTCAATTGAGATAAGTTTCTCTTTTTTCGAACTCTGTTTTCACGCCTAGGTTTTTTTCGATTGGGATTTTGGGGAATTTCATATGTATCTGTTTGTGTGTAGATGTTGTCCTTTTATAATGCCTGTGAATTAACTCCCTCGATTTCTAAAATGAATGAGAAATTATTCTGTCGACTCCTTGTTTTGGAAAGAATCCTCTAGCGGTTATGTCGTTTCTGATTCTGGCAAGAGAATTTTGTTTGACTGTTTTGGGATGTATTGATGGTGATGATTCTATCCTGAGAATTTTGAATTAGTTTCCATTTTGAGTGTTTGATATTTTTGTTCGCTTGGCTATGCTTGAAGTTGTTTCTGTTTTCGTAAAAATCATGTCTACAACTCCTTGAATGCCTTTAATGAAAATTCTTTTCATGTGTCGACAGAATTCAAACGAAAGGGATATCCCAAAACTTCAGTTCTTCTCCTCATTAATTCGTGAAACAGACAGCATAGATGATGGTTTTGGAAAGAAGTAATTGTTACTGATAATTACTATTAGTTGTACTTTGATTCACGGCTGACAAATGCTGCAGATTTGAATTCTAATGCCAAGTTCTTCTTCTGTTACAGGGTGCGTGCATGGTTTGGTTTGGTTAAAGACATATTGTATTTTCAAAGTTTAGGATTGTGAATCATGAATTGTTTGCTATTGTTTGTGCGGTTATAGCCTTATCGCCCTTGGTGTCTAACAAGTGTCACAATTATCCAGCAGGTAATGCATTGCGTTCTATCTCGACGGCTTCGGTGTATTTAGAGGCATACGTTTGGCTTCTGTTATCACTATGTTCTCCTTCTGAAGTTAAGTGGTTGCTGCTGCTGACGTAGTTCAAATTCCGTCTCTCCAATGCGTGTGTTTATGGTATGTAGACTGTGTTTTAGACTTCATTTTCTTTCTTACCAACTCTTGTTGTTTGATTCGACCTATGTTTGTGTATGTGCGTTTTTCCAGATGTTGAGTTAAATTGGGGGAGGCATGTTGCTGGAGTTTAGTGCACCACCTAGTAAAGTGAGATTCTTGCACTTGGCAATGTCACTGTTGTAATGGTGTGACTTTGTTTCTTTCACGATCTGTCTTGATGTGCTAGCTGCGGTTTGAACCCGCTTTGATTCTGCTGGAGGAAGAATTGTTCTGTCTTTACCGTATTTCGAAGTTTGTCGTGTACAGATAAGCAAATTCGGATACACTGATAGTGTTACAGGTATCCTTGCAACTCTAATTCCCTGTCATCTCATAGTGCACATTGACTCTCTAGCAATTTTCAATCGACTTGATTTCTTCCCACAATTATGTCCGCCGCGTCCTCATATCTTGTGTGTTTCTTTTCAGATGACTTCGCCAACTTATGAATGGGAGATCACCGAGGCAGTTGCATTGGTGCTTGAGTACTTGTGAAGTGTTTTGGCTGTGTTCTGACTGTGTTTTGATACAGGTTTTATTGGACCAAGCTTGTACTCCTCAGTCCACACAAGATTCAAGTTAAGACAATGATGAAGAATGCCTCTCTACTGTTGCGATGTGAGCACCCTCTCAGTATCAAAACAGAGCTATTCAATGTGTTTCAAGATTACCGTTTCAACTATTATTGAATCTCAAAGAGGCCACTATTTATTTACTCGCCTGTCAGATGATCATACTGTGTATAAAGCGATTGGTATTGTTCGTGGAAATCCTTAATCAGTTCAGTAAGTCATCCTCTCTTCGAATTTTTTGCTGGGGTACCATCCTCTTCAATGTTGTCGTCATCTTTAATAAGTTCAATAGCTTTGATAAAAGAACACCCAATGGCGTCTCATATTTTCCTCTTTGTTCATGGTAATTAGTTGTGTATGTTGTTGGCTTTTATGATGTAGGATCTGCAGTTAGGAAGCTTGAATCTGTCTCGAGTTTTAATGAATTTTAATACCTGTTTCCTTTATGCAGAACATTGATGACAATGTTCTTCTGACAGTATGTGAGAGTACATAACATGGGCTATTACTGTGAGGTTTTGGTGTTATTTGGACAGCCTCCGTAACGGTTTCGCCGACCAAAGTAGTTGTTGAAACTCTGTTTCTCTTCTTTGGAACCTTTGTACCGATTCATTCTCATTTCCTGCTACGTGGCTACACAGGTGGAGTGCGAGGCTCGTATCTCTTTATGAAACTTAACTTGATCACACATGGACTCTGCTTGCACGTGTATTAAATACCAAGGGCGTTTCTTTGCGTGAAGTTTGCATAGATTTAGGATCTGTTGTATAATTATTGAATTGCTCATATATCAATAAATTATGGAATGTTCTTGTAGTCTATTGCTTGCTGAAATTTGGGATTACTTTGGTGTCCAATAAACGGTTGTTCATTATGATTAAAAAAACAGGAATTTGTGCGAGGTATTTTTATGGTGAATAGCGTAAGTATTAATTCAACTTGAATTCATTCTTGTAGCTCTTTCACGAATTGAAATTCAACCGCTTATCTTATGATGAACTTGCTATGATGAGCTTGTACTATGAAACCAATTATAAAATTTGGATCTTGTAATATAATCTGCAATCTTGACCCCCACTGCTTTTGAGATTAAAATCCCCCTTGCTCATTGGAATAAACTTGGTTTTCTCTCATTCGCATTTGTCGTATTGAATACTAACAAAACCAAGCTCCTTTTCATAAATGATGACTCAATCTTACGAAATTAGGTGATGGTGTAGCTTGGTATACATACTAGGTCTCGACGAAACCTTGACGATAAAGACACAACCTCCAGGAAAGACACTGAAACCCTTGAGACGCCTTAAGGGAACAAACAATAGAATAATCCTCGGATCTCTGTAATCCAACGGTCATACCTTGAAGTGTTTGACTCTAAGGATCCACACTTAATGTTATTGCACCTGCATAAATCGGTTAGCTGTAATAAACATGCACACAAAAGTATAAAGATAATACGCAAGAAAACACAAAAAGAGGTGGGATCTTATGGTAAAAAATTAGGGTGCAACAATGAAATAAAGGCGTTTTTCATATACAAATATTGTGATCCCTGTTTTTCTGTTTTTTATCTTTTACAGTAAAATGGCAATGTGGTTATTTGCTTTGTCTGTGTTTTGAAGCATTTAACCATTTCCTTTGCAGGATTACTATTTTAGATAACATCTATGAACCGCCTATGACTCACTTCGACTTTGAGCACCCGGTATTTCAGGCTGAGGAAGAGGCTGTTGAAGATGGCGACGTACCAGAAGAGTTGACCTGGTTATTAAAACAAGAAGAAAGAATCATTCTGCCTCATGAGGAAGTCATTGAGATTATCAATTTGGGGTCGGAAGAGGTTGTGAGAAACATCCGTATAGGGGCTACGCTGCAGAGCGACATCAAGCAAAGGTTGGTTGAGATGCTCAAAGAGTACAGTGATATATTTGCTTGGTCGTACGAGGATATGCCTGGGTTAGATACGGATATGGTTGTTCACCGTCTGCCACTGCGAGAGGAATGTCCGCCTATTAAGCAGAAACTCCGAAGAACTAGACCAGATATGGCTGTGAAGATCAAGGAGGAAGTTCAAAAATAGTGGGATGCCGGTTTCCTAGCTGTTACCAAATATCCCTCATGGGTCGCTAATATTGTGCCAGTGCCGAAGAAAGACGGTAAAGTGCGAATGTGTGTAGACTACCGTGATTTGAATAGGGCAAGCCCGAAAGATGACTTTCCACTTCCTCACATTGATGTGCTGGTTGATAACACTGCTCAGTTCTCCGTATTCTCTTTCATGGATGGCTTCTAAGGCTATAATCAGATCAAAATGGCGCTAGAAGACATGGAGAAGACTACCTTCATTACTCCCTGGGGAACATTTTGCTACAAAGTTATGCCCTTCGGATTGAAGAACGTTGGGGCAACATACCAACATGCTATGACGACTCTCTTTCATGACATGATGCATAGAGAGATCGAGGTTTATGTTGATGATATGATTGCCAAATCCCAGACAGAGGAGGAGCATTTGGTTAATTTACTGAAATTATTCAAAAGACTTAGGAAGTTCAGGTTGAGACTGAACCCTAACAAGTGCACCTTCGGGGTGAGATCGGGCAAACTACTGGGGTTTATCGTGAGCAAAAAAGGAATAGAGGTTGATCCTGCGAAAATAAAAGCAATACAACAAATGTCGACGCCAAAAACAGAAAAAGAAGTGCGCGGATTTTTAGGGAGGTTGAACTATATCGCCCGGTTCATATCTCACCTAACTGCGACATGCGAGCCATTATTCAAGTTGTTGAAAAAAGACCAGGTTGTGACCTGGAATGAAAATTGTCAAAAGGAATTCGACAAGATAAAAGAATACTTGCAGGAACCTCCTGTTTTGATACCCCCAGTGGCCGGGAGACCTTTGATTATGTATTTGACGGTTCTTGAGGAAAGTATGGGTTGTGTTCTCGGTCAACACGACGAGACCGGACGTAAAGAGCATGCGATCTACTATTTAAGTAAGAAGTTTACTGACTGTGAGTCCAGATACTCAATGCTTGAGAAGACGTGTTGCGCGCTAGCCTGGGCCGCCAAACGTTTGAGGCAATACATGCTAAATTATACAACCCTGCTAATTTCAAAGATGGATCCAATCAAATACGTGTTTGAGAAGCAAGCACTCTCCGGAAGAATTGCCCGATGGCAGATGGTGTTAACCGAATACGACATACAATATGTCTCGCAAAAGGCTATTAAAGGTAGCGTTTTGTCAGAGTACCTTGCGGAGCAGCCTGTTGAGGACTACCAATCGATGAGGTTTGATTTTCCTGACGAGGATATCATGTACCTGAAGATGAAAGATTGTGAAGAACCGTTGCCGGATGAAGGACCAGAGTTGGGTTCCAAGTGGCAGTTAATATTTGACGGAGCTGTAACTTCCTATGGTAGCGGAATAGGCGCGCGCGATTATCACTACTTCTCAGGGGTCGCACATCCCCTTTACTGCCCGATTGACCTTTCTCGTTACTAATAATGAGGTTGAATATGAGGCTTGCATCATGGGTCTGGAGGAAGCTATTGACTTGCGAATCAAACATCTGGATGTATACGGAGACTCGGCTTTGGTAGTGAATCAGATTAAAGGAGAATGGGAGACACGGCAGCCCAATTTGATACCATATATGAACTATGCACGGAGATTGTTGCCTTTCTTTGACAAGGTGGAATTGCATCATGTTCCGCGAGCGAAAAATCAAATGGCTGACGCCCTGGCGACATTGTCTTCGATGTATAAAGTTAACTTCTGGAACGAGGCTCCCCGGATTGTTATCTCTCAGCTTGATAGGCCTGCATTCATATTTGCCATTGATGAGGCTCCCGATGGTCAACTCTGGTACTTTGACATCCAGAATTTCCTAAAGAACAAGGAGTATCCGGCTGGGGCATCCAGTCGAGATCAGAAGACTCTCAGGAGATTGGCTGGCAATTTCTATTTGAATCCTGACGGTGTCCTATACAAAAGAAACCATGACTTGGTGTTGCTACGTTGTGTAGATGAGAAAGAAGCAAAGTTGCTCATGGAAGAGATACATGAGGGTACGTTTGGTACACATGCTGGTGGGCATGCTATGACGAGAAAACTGCTGCGGGCAGGTTATTACTGGCTAACTATGGAAACAGACTGTTTCAAGTTTGCAAAGAGGTGTCATAAATGCCAAATTTATGCGGACAAGGTCCATGTACCCCTAAGTCCTCTGAATGTGATGTCATCGCCGTGGCCGTTCTCGATGTGGGGAATTGATATGATCGGGAAGATTGAGCCTACGACATCCAACGGACGCCGGTTCATCTTGGTGGCAATTGATTACTTCACCAAATGGGTGGAAGCAGCGTCATATGCCAATGTCACCAAACAAGTGGTCGCCAGATTTATCAAACGAGATATTATCTGCAGATATGGAATCCCTGAGCGGATTATCACCGACAACGGTTCGAATTTGAATAACAAGATGATGAAAGAGCTGTGCCAGAATTTTAAGATTGAACATCACAACTCTTCTCCTTACCGACCCAAGATGAATGGCGCTGTCGAAGCGGCTAATAAGAACATAAAGAAGATTGTCCAGAAGATGGTTGTGACGTATAAGGACTGGCACGAGATGCTACCTTTCGCTTTGCACGGTTATCGTACGACGGTACGCACATCAACCGGGGCAACCCCTTTTTCATTGGTATACGGAATGAAGGCAGTTACCGTTGGAGGTTGAGATTCCTTCCTTGAGGGTTTTACGAGACGTCCAACTTGACGAGGTGGAATGGGTTAAAGATAGACTGAATCAGCTCAGCTTAATGGATGAGAAGAGGCTAGATTCTCTCGCATACGGTCGGTTGTATCAGAGCCGGATGAAGAAAGCATACGAAAAGAAGATACACCCTCGAAGCTTTCAGACGGGCGACCTTGTGCTGAAGAGGATTCTCCCACCACAAACAGACCACAGGGGCAAGTGGGCCCCTACATTGTCAGAAAAGTCTTCTCTCTCTGGAGCCTTGCTACTATCTACCATGGATGGTGAAGACTTTACGTCGCCTGTGAATTCGGACGCAGTTAAAAAATACTTTGCTTGAAAGTGACCCGCTGGACAGTAAAAAGAGAGTCCAGGCAAAAATGGGGCATCCTGGCGAACCGGAAAAAATGAACAAAAAAGGTTCGGGCAAAAGTTAGGGATAAAATTGAAAAGATGTACACCCGCGAAGTCGAAAACCTGGAAAGAGCGACTTCGGCAAAAAGGGTATCCCGGTGGATTGAAAACCCGCAAAGGGCGGTTCACGCAAAAGTTAGGGATTGAAAGAGCAAATGACTGTGGGCCGAATTTGATACTACATTACTTAGTGGTTTGGGAGTACCTGAGGGTTCGTTTATCCAACACAATCTCTTCCGAAAATTGAATACCGGGAAAGCGCCAGAGTCAGGCGAGTCATAGGAGGATCAACTCATGATGTTTGTCTGCACCACGTTGCCGACATGTATACAAATATTGTTTTGTACTTTTTATTTTTATGCTTTTTGTGCGTACATATATGTGTGTGTGCGTAACTCCCTCTTTTCAGGAGTTGCATCCGATGTACAAAGCTTCGCCTATTTACAGGCCCAATCAATAAAACATGTTATTCAACATTTGATGGTTGTGCTTTACTGTTTTGTATGTGAAAAACGCCGATGTTTTGATGAACTCGCATTTGCATAACTTTGTTGGCCCTTGCCAATAATGGCTAAAACTTTGAATTGACTGAAGAGATGTCGTGGACATTAACCCGAATAGATTTGGTTGTGTAGATTTGTTTTGTCTCGTTTATGTTTTGCAGGGTTCTCGCCCTTGAAGCGGACAATCAGAGAGGTGTGGCCCAGCCAGAGGCCTTGGAAGAAGGACTTGACCTTATTTCCCAGCAGGTCGTACCTCATCCCCAGAGGTTGAGACGATGATTATCCCTTACCGAAGGAAGGATTATTTCCCCAGAAGAGTATCCTCATGGAAGTTGTCCACATGACATCTCCAGCAAGTCGAAATCAGTATCCCCTACAGGGTTTATACTCCCCAGAGGGCCGAGTATGTGCACGTTCAATCCCCAGCTGGGAGGATTTCCGCGACGCATAACCAAGTCATAGTAGGTTCAGAAGGATTATTGATCCCATTTTCACAGGTATGTAATTCTTGAATTCCTTCATAATCTAGGGAGAATTAGCCTAGAATGTGCATGTGGTTAGGACCTAGGATGATTAGGGAACGTTTCTGGATTGGTTTGGAGTTGATTGGTGACAATTAAGATGGATGATCAATTTCTGTTTGAGCTTGGTTCTTGTGATTCTTGGAGGATTAATGGTGTTTAGATGATGGTAATTGATCAGTGTAACATGTAGTTCATGTTAGTACCTTTAATTTTAAGAATGGTGACCATCGAGACTTGGTGATTTCTCTGCAACTTTGATCGGGTTTGGCTTTTGAGGGTGAATCAATGATTTTGTATGGTGGATTTGAGTTCAGGGTGAAATTTGGAGCAGATTAGGGTTTTTATTTGACTTGATTGGTGAGGTTTAGGGTTTGCTTCGCCGGAGAAGACGATGGTTGGACCACCGGACCACCACCTGAGAATGTGGCCTTCGCCTGAGCTAGAGGTAGGAGATGAGGTCTTAGCCCTTGGATCAACTTCCTCCATTGACCTCGTATGTGCATCTCACGATCCAGATTCAAACTCAGGATTGCCTCCAAGCCATTGAAACGCATCGTTTCATTAAACGATGTGGCACGCCAGTCAGCACCTCACGTGGACACGCTCTGGAGCTTTGGATGCGTTTACCAGTCTCTCCATCTGATGGCTCCCATTTAATTCAGCTTTTTATTTTCTCTTTTCATTTTAAATTCATTTTAGTTTTATTTTAATTGCTTTTTGATTCTAAAATCCATAATAAATCCAATATTAATCCAAAAAATATTTTAAAAATACCTCCATGATCTTGGATTTATTTGTGATTTTATGAAATTAATAAATCTCATTTTCACCCATTTTTCAATTTAATTTGATTTTTTCCATTTTATTATTTTCTTTAAATTTGGTATATTTGCTACATGTTCTTGCTGATTTTCTTGTGACCAATTGGTGAATGTTTTTTAGTTGATTCTTGTTGGATTGATTAGATTAGGGAAGCATGTACCCTTAGAAATTTTATCACAATTTTGTGAATAAAATTTAGGTTAGTTTGAGAGGTGAATAGGAGAGGGGTTAGAATTAGGGTTTCAAGACAAATAGTTGTAGTGTTGTGCATAGTTTGAGGATTAAATGGTTGATTTAGGGTTTGGGATTCCTATGGGGTATTGGGTATAGGGTTAGGTTCCCTTATTAATTTACCTAGGATTTTTTCTGATAAGCTTTAGCATTTTATCTGATTTTTGCAACTTGTGTGATGATTTTGGGTTTCTCCTTTGGATGTTGGATTTGGTTATGCTTGTGTGGGGTTATTTTGGAGTGCTTTTGGCTTGGGCTTTGCTTGGATGACTTGAAGATCAAATGAAGTTTCCTTGGATGGTTTGAAGAAGCTTGGAGTTGAAGATTTCTCTTTTGTTAGAGGGCTTGTCAGAGGCTTAGGAGTTAGGATATATAGGAAGAGCATTAGAGTAGTCTTGTTTCTTCTGTCAAACATAGAGAGCTTCTTGTGCCTCTATTCTATCCCATGATACAAGGTCCCCCAAAGAAGTTCCATCTCTCCTTAGGAGGGATGTAGAGCATACTTTGGTTGGGTAGAACCTTGAGGATACATTTCATTTGCCATGTTAAGATCTTAGGTGATTTCCTTGGGTTGTCACTGAGCCTTTTAACATCTCAACTTCATCTATTATTGATTGATTCTCTTCTGGAGTGATTGCATTGAAGATGGAGACCTATTGAAGATAAGTTCATTGAAGATTGGTAAAGATGAAGCTTGTGCCTGTCAAAGATGGTTATCTGATGAAGCTAGGGTTTTGCTGCTTTTTGAATACTTTTGAAGATAGGAGCTGGTCTAAAGCTTGGGGGTCATTGAAGATTGAAGATGGGGTCTTGCTTGGAGAAGTTGTTATTGTCAACCCTTTGCTGATTAATCAATTGTAGATGTCAGAGCTGTTGCTGTTTGAGCTGCTTACTGTAGGAGCTGATGTTGCTGTCAGAGCTGGTGTTGGATTTTATTTCTTTGTCTGTATGGTTTGTTGGCTTGTTCAGCTTGCCCCTTAGGCTTGAAGTGAAGCTGTTTCACTTTGCCTATTGTTTTCCCAGGTTCGAGGTTGAGTGGGACTCCCTTGCCTCGCTTGTATTGATGCATTGAATGCATGTTTACTGCTTACTGTATATCTGTTTCTTTTGCTGTTTATCCCC
This sequence comes from Lathyrus sativus, assembly GCA_963859935.3. Lineage (NCBI taxonomy): Eukaryota > Viridiplantae > Streptophyta > Magnoliopsida > Fabales > Fabaceae > Lathyrus > Lathyrus sativus. The sequence goes on along the minus strand of OZ012739.1, from coordinate 142,920,043 downwards.
TAGGATCTCTGATTTCCTCTATGCATGAGGGAATTATGACAGACATTAGGTTGTAACCCATGCATGACAACTTTAGGTTAGTTTTGATTCCCCTTTCAAACCCTAGGTTTTTAGAACTTCTTTCTCTTCCATCTCAAAACAATTCAAAACACAGTAATAAGGTTAATCGATGTCGTACGTTACGGGCCTTAAGTCATTTGAGAAAAGGTTGTTGGAGGGTCACTCTTCAGTAATCTGATTGCTTAGTGTGTTACCCTTAGGGTGACATACGACGTAGTCACTCTCAAATCATAGTCTCTAGTGCGTCAGAGATTGCAAACACACTGAAAAACACTTCTTGCGTAAAAGACTGAAAACAAACATCAAGGTGTCATTTTTGTCCGCTTGGACTCTTAATCAGAAGAAACCTCTTTTCAGAAAGATAAAAACAGTCAGACAAGTCTGTGTCTTCCGTAGCCCGAACTACGTTTGCTCTGATCTTTCATGTTGTATGAAAGTACGTAGGCATAGGATGTTGTATCCTAGCGAGCAACCTTCCCCTCCTATCCGTAGGTAGGCGAACTACGTTGACTCTGATTTCTCGTTCCAAACGGGAATACGTAGGCATAAAGTGCGATACTTTGCCGAGTCATTTTATTTTCTTTTAACCCTAGCCCTTTAGAGTAGATAGAATAACAATCCGTACTAGAAAACAAGCGTGGATCCCGTCGAGTACGGCGGACGTGAGGGGTGCTAATACCTTCCCCTTGCGTAATCGACTCCCGAATCCAGGATTTTGTTGCGACGACCATTCCTTTCCCGTTTTGCGATAGGTTTACTCTGAGCGTTTCCTTTCCCTCCTTTGGGATAAATAACGCACGGTGGCGACTCTTCTGTCATAGCCGACGCCGATTTTCGCAGTAGCGACACTTATGTTCCTAACTCTGCTTGGTTTTCTTTAGTTCAGGATTGAGGAAGTTGAGGAGTTCAGTTACTACAGGTATCCGACTCAAGGGAATCAGCGAAAAGTAATGGATCAGGTTCAAGCCGAGTTGCAGGAAGTCAGGGCTCGCATGACTCAATTCATGGAGTTGATGCAGACTGTTGCTAGTGGGCAGGAACAGTTAAGAACTTTGGTCCAGCCGTTAATAGCACGGGTTGACGAAAGGGCGTTTTGCATGGAGGAGCTGGTGTTATTCCTCCACCAATTGGTGGATCTATCCTACAGGGTATCCCTACTGTTGTCGTACCTCCGGGTGGAGGAGCTTCGAATGAGAATGGTAACGTTGCTGGTAATGGAAGTGTGTGTGTTGTGGATGGGGCTGCTGGCTCTCATTGGGAAGATAACCAGGATGATGTGTTTTCCATGAGCGATATGGATGGCGGTTTACCGACTGAAGCTGACTGAAGGTTTAAACTGATCGAGGAGAAGATGAAATCTTTTGAGAATCAGAACTCTTTGGGCCTTGATATGTCTAATCTTGGTTTAGTTCCTGGAGTTAATTCCTCCCAAATTCAAAGTGCCCGATTTTGACAAATACAAAGGGACGACTTGTCCAAGAGTGCATATTCGGGCGTATTTCAGGAAGATGTCTGCTTATTCCAATGATGAAAAGCTGCTGATGCATTTTTTCCAGGACAGTCTGGCAGGGGCGTCTTTAGAGTGGTATATGGGACTTGAGAGAACTCATATCTGCAGTTGGAGAGAATTGGCCGAAGCTTTTATGCATCACTATCAGTATAATAGTGATCTAGCACCCAACAGGGTACAATTACAGAGCTTGTCGCAGAAAAGTACTGAAAGTTTCAAGGAATACGCCTAGAGGTGGCGGGATTTAGCTGCAAGGGTACAACCCCTATGGTTGAAAGGGAGTTTATCGACCTGTTCATGGCTTTGCTACCTGGTGTGTACTTTGAGAAGTTGATAGGCTGCATGGCTGTAGGGTTTTCTGATCTGGTAATTGCTGGTGAGAGAGTTGAAAGTGGGATTAAGTCTGGAAAGATTCCAAATGGCGGTGGGTCTTCTTCGAGAGGAATGAAGAAACCGTATTCAGCGAACCCTAAGAGAAGGGAAGGGGATGCGAATGCCATTTCTCACAAGGGTAAAGGTAGAGCTCAGTCCCGTTATCATCAACAAGTTGCTACAGTAAATGTCCCGGCCGCAGCTCCACAACAAGTTAATGCTCCGCGACCTTATGCTGCTAGGCACAGAATTCCTGATAGACAGTTCGCGAATCCTGCGATACCGTATTCTCAATTGTTACAACATCTATTGTAGTTACAGTTGGTCCAGAAGAGGACTCTGGCTCTTCTCACTAGTACACCACCTCCTGGCTACGATGCAAATGCTCATTGCGATTTTTGTAACGCCCGTTTTATTTTTACTAAATTCAATTATGACTTTGCTATGTCTCGTTGCGTCGTAGTCGTAGTTGAGTATGTGTTTGGATCGAAGGAAGGAATTGAATCGGTCGAATTGTCGGGAAAAAGTGTAAAATTTCGTAGCGGTTTTAGGAAACTTCGAAAAATCATATCTCTTGATCCGTAAGTCGGATTTGACCCCCGTTCGAAGCGTTGGAAAGCTAAAGAGATGTTATATCTAGAAAAAAATTGAATTTTTCTGATATGATGATCGTCATGGACTTGCCACGATCGTCACGACCGTGACGCTCGTCATGGACTTGCCACGACCGTCATAGTAACGAAATTCAGTTAAACCCAGAATTTGGACGTGGCTGAGAGTTGGTTGCAAAAATACATTCCCGCAGACTCTTTTACCCTCAATTACACCATTTGGGGAAAAGAAAGGCTGAAAAGAGAAGTTACGCATTGAGGGAAGTTGAGAGCAAAGAATCAACCACCGGCGAATTTGGAGGATTTCTGCAGAAAAGTCACCGTAGAGCGGAAGCGGAACCGGAGAGCGTGGAATTGACCTCAATTCTAAGGTAAGGGTGGGGTTCAATTCTATAACCGGGAGTATGATCGAATTCATGTAGGAATCGAGTCATAGGTATAGTTTCGTTAATCGATAAATGTTAGGGAAAAGGTTTCTATGTAGGAATGAATGTGTTATATCGTGAGTTTAATATAATGTTGTACGATTGCCCTAATGGGACAAGAGAATTGCTCTGTAGATAATTTAGTAAGTGAAGGTTATGATGTGCTCTTACGGCAATGTTCGAGTCCTTAATTGTTGAACTGATGTTGATGTTATACCTGTATAGGAATAGCCGTTTTGTATGAACACTTTGAGTTCCTATTTGTTGGTACGATGTTGTAATGTTCCTTTACATGAACAGTCGTAAATGTTGAAATTATGTTGTTATTGTTCCCGTATGTGAACGGGTAGAAAGTGATGGTTGTATGAGTGGTATGATGTTATGATGCTCTGTTATGGACATTCTGGTTGTAGGCGTAATGCCTTGTTATATGGTTGTTATGGTTGTGTTGTAGTCCATAATAGATGCATTTCATGGCATAGCATTTGGCCTGGATTGGCGACGGTTGTGCCTGTATTGGCGTTATTTGGAGTGTTGGCTCCTAGATGGGTTCGGGGTGTTGGCCCTGTCCCGAGTTTTGGAGTGTTGGCTCCTAGATGGGTTTGGGGTGTTGGCTCGTATCCCGAGTTTTGGAGTGTTGGCTCCTAAATGGTACCATATGCATATGCACAGTTGAGTCGCATTGTTGAGTCACATGAAGTCGCATAATTACGCTAGTTGTATGTTAATGTTGTTTATGTGAGCTATGGATTACTCGCAGTTGTTGTCAATGATGTTTATGATTTCGAAACCTATAATGATGTGATGAGTTTCCGGCATGTTTTCTATCATGCTTTATGTTATATTATTGATATCTCACCCTTTTCCGTTGTATGTTACCTCCTCTGGTTGTAATTTGCAGATAGTCGGGAATAGAGCGTAGTTCCCGTTAAGGTGTCGTTGGTCGCTCTGATACGTAGCACTCTTGGGGGGATGGACGATTGCTATTATTATTTTAGTCGATGTTATTGTTGATTGAACTTGTTACGATGTATTTATTAAATTGTTTTAAGAGAACATGTTGTATACTTTATCGAACTTCCACCGGAAGTAATGACGAGTTGTTTTATGATTAAATGGTTAAGTAATACATTGGTGATTGTTCATCCAATTTCGTGCTACGTATGATATTTGCAAGTTGTTGCATAATGATTTATGTCTGTCAGGTTGAAGTGTAACATCTCTGATATGAGGAATTTTGTTCGTGTGACGACCGTCACAGGCTCATGACGACCGTCATGCAGTCAATGTTTGCGCTGCTGCGCTTTGTTTTCTATATGAATTGTTGTTTTTCCTGTTATCCGCAAGTTTAGATTTGGGGTGTTACATTAGTGGTATCAGAGCAGGTCGGTCCGTCTGGCCAAGTTGTCTAGTGTCGTCGAGTCAGTCGTCGTTCCTAACACTAGAGTCTCGTTAATTATGAAATCTGACTGTTGGTTGTTGCAGCTTAAGTGAAATGGCTGGGAGGAATGATGTTGCAATTGCTGCTGCTCTGCAAGCTTTAGCTAATGCTATGGAACATCAGCCGAATCCTGCTGGAGATGCTAGGTCTCGCAGTTTGGCAACGTTTCAATGGGAGAATCCGCCTACCTTGAAGGGTAAGCATGATCTTGATGGTGCATTGGAGTGGTTAAAGGAAATGGAGCGAATGTTTCGTGTGCTGGATTGTACTCCAGCACAGAAGGTCCGTTATGGGACTCACATGCTAGCAGTCGAAGCTGATGACTGGTGGCTAGAGACCCGTCCAGTGTTGGAAGCTGCAGGTGAAGAAGTTACTTGGACTGTATTCCGTAGGGAATTTCTGAAGAAGTATTACCCGGAAGATGTCCGTGGTAAGAAAGAGATTGATTTTCTTGAACTGAAGCAAGGAGACAGATCTGTTACCGAGTATGCGGCGAAGTTCAAGGAGTTGGCTAAGTTTTACCCGTACTACAGCGCAGAGACTGCTGAATTCTCTAAATGTATCAAGTTTGAGAACAGATTGAAGTCTGAAATCAAGAAAGCAATCGGGTATCAGAAGATCCGTGTCTTTGATTCATTGGTTGAAAGCTGTAGGATTTATGAAGAGGATAGCAATGCTTATTACAAGTTGGTGAGTGAGAGGAGAGGCAAATCACAGCAGAGTTGTGGTAAGCCTTATGATCCTCCAGCTGGCAAAGGGAAACAGAAAGTAGCTGACGGCCGGAAAGCTAGTAGGGGAGAGCTTCTGCTGGTATTGTTTGCTATAAGTGCGGAAATCCAGGTCACAAGAGTAATGTATGTAATTCTGGATCATTGAAATGTTACCGTTGCGGAGAGTTGGGACACGTTGTTGGTGAGTGCAAACACAAAGGAATGGTTTGTTTCAACTGCGGTGAAGAGGGACACCTGCGAGACAAGTGTCAGAAGCCTAAGAATGAACAGAATGGCGGAAGAGTGTTCGCGCTATCTGGGACTCAGACATCCAGTGATGACAAATTGATTGAAGGTACTTGTTTCATTAATGGTAGTCCTTTACTTGCTATTATTGACACTGGTGTGTCTCATTGCTTTATTGTTGCGGATTGTGTTGAACGTTTGGGCCTTATGTTGTCACACATGAGTGGAGAGATGGTAGTTGAGACCTCAGCTAAGGGATCGGTAACTATGTCTCTTGTGTGTTTGAAATGTCCTTTGTCGATGTTTGATAGAGATTTCCTGGTTGACTTAGTCTGTTTGCCACTAAGTGGGATAGACATAATTTTGGGTATGAACTGGTTAGAGTATAACTGCGTTCATATTAATTGCTTTGATAAGTCGGTGAGATTTTCTACTCCTGAGGAGGAGGGAGCGCGTTGGGTAACTACCAAACAGATGAAGCAGATATTGCTAGAAGATGCTCAGGTGTTTGCGTTGGTGGCATCATTATCCATTGAGAATCAAGCGTTAATCGATGAATTGGAAGTTGTTTGTGATTTCCCTGAGGTGTTTCCAGATGAAATTCCTGAAGTTCCTCCGGAACGGGAAATTGAATTTTCTATTGATCTTGTACCTGGTACCAGACCTGTGTCTATGGCACCGTACAGGATGTCTGCATCTGAATTGGCAGAGTTGAAGAAACAGTTGGAAGACTTACTTGAGAAGAAGTTCGTTAGACCAAGTGTATCACCGTGGGGAGCTCCGGTATTGTTAGTGAAGAAGAAGGATGGCAGTATGAGGTTGTGTATTGACTACCGACAACTGAACAAAGTTACGATTAAGAATAAATACCCGCTTCCGAGAATTGATGACTTGATGGATCAATTGGTTGGAGCGCGAGTGTTTAGTAAAATTGATTTGAGGTCGGGGTATCACCAGATTAAGGTAAAAGATGACGATGTTCAGAAAACTGCGTTCAGAACCAGGTATGGACACTATGAGTTTACGGTAATGCCTTTTGGCGTTACTAATGCACCGAGAGTTTTCATGAAATACATGAACCGTATCTTCCATGAGTATTTGGATCGGTTCGTGGTAGTATTCATTGATGATATCCTAATTTATTTGAAGTCGAAGGAGGAGCATGTTGAGCACTTGAGATTAGTGCTGCAAGTGTTGAAAGAAAGGAAGTTATTTGCGAAACTGTCGAAATGTGACTTTTGGTTGGAGGAAGTTAGCTTTTTGGGTCATGTTATATCAGGTGATGGAATTGTCGTAGATCCATCTAAGGTTAATGCCGTGTTGAAATGGGAAACTCCGAAGTCGGCAACGGAGATTAGAAGCTTTTTGGGACTTGCTGGTTATTATAGAAGGTTTATTGAAGGTTTTTCTAAGTTGGCCCTTCCGTTAACTAAGTTGACTTGTAAAGGGAAGACTTTTGTATGGGATGCTCAATGCGAAGCAGGTTTTACGGAGTTAAAGAAAAGGTTGACGTCTGCTTCGGTGTTGATCTTGCCTAACGCAGAAGAACCGTTTGTTGTATACTGTGATGCTTCTAAGTTTGGTTTAGGAGGAGTACTCATGTAGAATAATAAAGTAGTTGCGTATGCCTCAAGACAGCTGAGAATCCATGAGAAGAATTATCCCACGCACGATTTAGAACTTGCTGCCGTTGTTTTTGTGCTGAAGATTTGGAGACATTATCTATATGGCTCGAGATTCGAAGTGTTCAGCGACCATAAGAGTTTGAAATACTTGTTTGACCAAAAAGAGCTGAACATGAGGCAACGAAGGTGGCTAGAGTTGTTAAAGGATTATGATTTTGGGTTACATTACCATCCGGGAAAAGCTAATGTTGTAGCCGATGCCTTAAGCTGCAAGACTTTGCATATGTCAGCAATGATGGCTAAAGAATTAGAGTTGATTGAGCAATTCAGAGATCTGAGTTTAGTTTGTGAAGTAACACCGAAGAGTGTAAAGTTGGGCATGTTAAAGATTAATAATGATTTTCTGGACAGCATTAGAGAAGCTCAGAAATTAGATGTGAAGTTGATGGATTTAATGCCTGGAGTAGATCATGCGGAAGATAATGATTATCAGTTGGATGTGCAATGAGTGTTGAGATTTTGTGGTCGTATTTGCATTCCTAATAATGCAGATATGAGGAATGCAATTCTGGAAGAGAGTCACAGAAGTAAGTTGAGTATTCATCCAGGAGCGACGAAAATGTATAATGATTTGAAGAATCTGTTTTGGTGGCCTGGTATGAAGCGTGATGTAGCACGTTTTGTGTATGCATGTTTGACTTGTCAGAAGTCGAAAGTTGAGCATCAGAAACCTGCTGGGTTGATGCAACCGTTAGAAATTCCAGAATGGAAATGGGACAACATTTCAATGGACTTTGTAACGGGTTTGCCGAACACTTTGAGAGGATGTGATTCTATTTGGGTGATTGTTGATAGGCTTACAAAGTTAGATCACTTTATTCCTATTAACATCACTTTTCCAGTATCAAAGTTGGCAGAGATTTATGTTAGAGTGGTTGTTAAGTTGCATGGTGTTCCGTTGTGTATTGTGTCGGATAGAGATCCGCGATTTACTTCTGAGTTTTGGAAGAGTCTGCAAGAGGCTTTGGGTTCTAAGTTGAGGTTGAGTTCAGCATACCATCCTCAAACAGATGGTCAGACTGAACGGACTATTCAGTCTTTAGAAGATTTGCTGAGAGCATGTGTACTTGAGGAAGGTGGTTCGTGGGATACATACCTTCCGTTGATAGACTTTACTTATAATAACAATTATCACTCTAGTATCGGAATGGCACCATTCGAAGCTTTGTATGGTCGGTGGTGTAGGACTCCGTTGTGTTGGTATTAATCGGGAGAGAGTGTGGTACTCGAACCAGAGATTGTTCGAGAGACTACCGAGAAGGTGAAGTTAATTCGAGAAAAGATGAAAGCTTCACAGAGTAGGCAAAAAAGTTATCATGATAAGCGCAGAAAGGATTTAGAATTTGAAGCTGGAGATCATATATTTTTGAGAGTCATGCCTGTGACCGGTGTTGGTAGAGCTTTGAAATCTAAGAAGCTTACTCCTCGTTTCATTGGTCCGTACCAGATATTGGACAGAGTTGGAAAGGTGGCATATCGAGTGGCGTTGCCGCCAAATTTGTCGAATCTACACGATGTATTTCATGTGTCACAGCTCCGCAAGTATAATTCAGATCCGTCGCATGTCATTCCCATGGACGATGTGCAAGTACGTGAGAATCTTATTGTGTGTCGCTTGTGCGAAAATAAGGTGCCGGCACAACAGAAGAGTCGCCACCTTTCATTATTTATCCCTCAGAGCGGGAAAGGAAACGATCGGAAAAACCTGACGAAAAAGGGTAAGACAAGGTCATCACAACCGTTGTCTGGGTTCGGGAGTCGGTTACGCAAGGGGAAGGTATTAGCACCCCTCACGTCCGTCGTACTCGACGGGATCCACGCTTGCTTGGGTTTACTTGGACGGGTGAAAAACAATCTATCTACGGCTGCTAAATCTAAACGGAAAGAAATTGACTCGATAGAGCGTCGCACTCTATGCCTACGTATTCTCATCAGAGAAAATCAGAGTCAACGTAGTTCGGGAAACTACGGGTTAGTTGCTCGGCAAGACGTCGCGTCTTGGGCCTACGTATTCTCTTCAGAGAAATCAGAGCATGACGTAGTACAGGCTAACTACGGCTAGACAAGGGTGTTCTCGGTCACACGGGGGTGAGAGAAATGATTGACGATACTAGCGTACCCATTCTAGCAGTTAGGTGGACGCTGCTCGACCATTGGAGACTTAGGCGTACCTGTTTGCGATAGAACGGACGTAGTATGTCGGGTTTCGAGGTATGGGAACCTACGGGAACTAGAACTACGGTCTGGTCTCAAATGCACTTGGGCAAGAGAGAAGGATAACATCAGTCGTCAGCGGGAAAGTCTCGATCGCACAGCAACGAGAGAACAAAAGGTTAGTTGTTAGTGTGCTCGCTAGGATATCGCATCCTATGCCTACATATTCTCATCAGAGAAAGTCAGAGCAGCTGTAGTTCAGCCTAACTACGGGTAGAACGGAGACCACAGCATCAATCTCATTTTATTAATATTCTGAAGAAAATTACAATGATTGAGTACAGGAAAATAAACTCCTAAAAACTTATCCATCTATTATGGAAAATCTAATGGAAAATAGTCCCCTAACAAGTGGACATTTAAATCTACTTCTAAGAATGTAAAAAGTCCCCTTACAAATGGACATTTAAAACTACTTCTAAAAAGTGCGTAAAATAAACTCTAAAAGAAATATATCCTAAGAAGAAAATACTAAAAATACTATTATTTTTATATCACTATATTTTCTATTGCATATTTTTCTATTACATATATATTTTCTTATATTCTTTTCTTTTAAAAAAACTAAACAAAGAAATACAAAAAAATAAAATAAAAGAAAGAAAGACACAAGAGGGGGTGCAAAACTACAGCTGGAGGGGTGATGCAGCAAAAAAACAAAACAGCAGAGTTATTAGGGCCCAGCCCAGTAAGTAATTCAGAAGAGAAAGAAAAACAAAAACGGGGAGGGGGTGCTGGGAGAAAACGGGGGTGTGCTCAGTAATGGGCCCAGCCCAATCAACCAAACAAAGACGGGGGGGGGGGGGGGGGGGGGGGGGGGGGGGGGGGGGGTATGTCCCAAAACGGGGGGGTGTACGGACGAAAGGCTAATGGGCCCAGAGCCCAATCCATTGCCCGCTCTCTCTCCTCGTTCTAACCCTAATCACTCTTTTCTCAGCGTACTGTTCATGCGCCGTCCATCCTCTCCCCTCCAACTCTCTCTTTCTTTCATCTTCAATCTCTCCACACCTCTTAGCCAAACCCTAACCAAGAGTTGAACCAAACACTCCACACGTTCCCTCAATCAACCCCGTGAACCGCTAAATCAACAGCCCAATGTGTCTGAATATCCCTTTGGAGGAAGATTCTGGAAGATGACCTGAGTGATCTTGAAATCTTCTGGAAAACTTGAAGAACAAATGAAGATCCGCTGAAGATCTCTGCGAGGAAGAGGAATATCTATGATGCATGTTCTTGAACGATGATGATCGCTTTTACGATTTCTGGAGATTTCACATGATGATAATGATGATGATGATTTATGAAACGACGAACTTCAACAATCTTGACGAAGATCTTGATGCTTGACGAAGGAATCTTAAGAACATTAGCGTTTCTGGAGAATGAATGACGAACAGATGATGATTGAGGGCGATGAAGATTCTTCGTTTCTGGGCGAATCTGGGAAGAAGATGAACATTGCTGCAAATGGATGAAGATGGTTGATGATCATCAGTTGAGGACGATGAAGATTGTTGGTGATTTCTAGAGATTCATGAGGATTGGATGAAGGTTGAATCAGTTCCGGAAAAACGCGTGAATCTTGATGAACCTTGATGTCGAATGGATGATTCTCAGTGATGAAGGTTGAAGAATCTGGACAATTAATGATGAACGGATGAATTTTCCGGTAGTGTTGGCAGTTTCCGGCGGGTTGTTACGGTGGCCGGAGGGAGTTAGGGTGGTCGGAGCTTGGTGGTTGCAGTGGTTGCATGGCCGGCGGCCATGCATCCGGCGGGGCTAGGGTGAAGACAGGTGGCGTGATGGTGCAGCGTGAGAGAGACGCGTGTTAGGCGAGGTGGAAGATGGGAGAAGAGAAAACGTGGCGTGGAACTGGTGTGAAACGTGGAAGCTCGTGGACGATTCTGAGGCACACGCGTGGCCTCTTTATAACGTGACAAGTGGCGAGTTCTAGGACTGGTAGACTGGGCCTCCAAAACTGCCACACGGCCCATTAGCTGGATTCAGACTACATGATTATGATTAATGAATAATTAAACCTGATTAACCTAACTAATCCTAATTAGACTCAATTAAAGACTGTAATTAAATCTTAAATGGAAAAATTAAGACTATTCTATCCTAATTAAGACTCTAATTAACACCTAAACAAATGATTAAGACCTAATTAATCTACTAAATCCTAATTAAATCTAAAAAGAGGATTAACCTAAAGAAAAACTCTATTAATTCTAATTAATCTCTAAACTAATAAAAGTATGGAAAAAAACTCTAATAACTCCTAATTAATCTAAAAACTACTTGAAATCTACATTATTTAACACAAGAATTAATATCTAAAAAATACTAAATCTATATTAAATCTAAAAAAGAATTAACTATTAAATTCTAATAACCCTATTTACTATTAATTTCTATACTAATGAAAATAGAAAAAACTCTAATAATTTCTATTAAAAATTATATTAAATTTCTATAGAAAAAAGACTATATTAATTTCTACTTAATATCTAAAAAATGATTTAAACCTAAAATCTATTTAAAAACAATTTAAAATCTATTAAAGCTATTTAAAAATCTATCTAATACCTAGAAAAATGAATTAAATCTATAAAAAAAAATCTAGAAAATAAGGAAAAATCTAAAACTACCGAGGAAGCCGATTAACTCGATTAGCGAACTATATCGAAATAAACGGTAAAAATTCCGGACACCGAGATGTCCTCAAAAACAACAGCGAGAGCTGAAAACACCGGGACGAGCACCGATTCTCCAAAATACGTCCTCGTATTGGTCTGAAATGCTATCAGAGGGTTGTGATCCCGATAAACCAATTTGACGGGAAAAAATGCAATGTACGTGGTATGCAAATGCAAGAATGAAATGAGTCGAAACATGAGCCAAATTGCGATGAGTAGTTGGTCAAATTTTGGGGTGCAACAGCTGCCCCTATTCAAACGGCTTGGACCTGAAGGGTTGAAGAGCGAATAGCCTTCAAACATTCAAAGGTGGAAGACGGTTGAATACCAAAGAACCCGGAAATTTGCCAACTACACAAGTACACGGTACTCTGGCGGGAACAAATCTTCGAACACTGAAATAATAGCTGCACGACAACTAGCTGGAGACATACTGATCTGAACCTTGTCGTCAGTCATCCACATTAAGTTCCTCTATCATTGTCATCAGACACCTGACCTCGCCGTCGGGCATTCATGAAAACAAAGCGTCTGACATCGCCGTCGCACAACCACAACACCCAACATCGCCGCTGGAAGACTAAATAATCTGACATCGTCGTCGACCAACCAAAACACCCAACATCGCCGCTGGAGCACTAAAGAATCTGACATCGCCGTCGGACGGCCAAAACACCCAACATCGCCGCTGGAGCACTAACTCACTTGACATCGCCGTCAGAAACAAACATCCAACATCGCCGCCGGAAAACTACAGAACCTGACATCACCATCGGAAACGAACATCCAACATCGCCGCTGGAGAACTACAGAACCTGACATCGCCATCGGAAACGAACACCCAACATCGCCGTCAAGTACTCAACATAATCTGACTTTGTCGTCAACTCTCAACATCGTCTGACCTCGCTGTCAGGGTGAAGAAACTCCATTGGGGAATTGGTCACACGGTAACCGGTAATACATAGTCGATCATGCCATCAGGCATTCAAAGAACACTGTCGGACATCAGCCGGACTTCAACCATCAGGTTGATCATGCCATTGGGCATTCAAGAAACTTTTCGGGCATCAGCCGGACTTCAACCGTCAGGTTGATCATGCCATCAGGCATTCAAAGAAATCTGTCGGGCATCAGCCGGACTTCATCAGCAAGTCAGGAATAGAATTCTTGGTCAATCATGAGCCAACTGGGAACATCTAAACCTCTGCCATCAGGCACTCTGCATCAGCTGAGAGAACTGCTTCATTAATACGGTCAGACTTCATTCATGGAGTCTTCAAAGGAGATTTCAACTTCGCCGTTCGAAAACTGCTGGGGAGGACGCTTCGCCGCTGGGGAATCTGGAGAACTATCAAGTAACTCCGCTCCGGGGTTCCAGAAATCATTCTGGATAAATCAACTCTGCTGAGGACGTCAAGAATCATCTTGGACAAATAACTCCGCCGGGGACCTTCAAGAATCATCTTGCACCGGTAACCATTCTGGAGATTTCAGGAATCATCCTGAGCGAACACTCTGTTGGGGATTTCAGGAATCATCCGACTTCGGGGGAGAGTACGACTCTGGTGGGGAATTTTAATTCCGCTGGGGGAAATACAGCATCAGCTGTTCAACATTCTATTGGGGAAAACCACTCATGGTCCCAACTGCCTCACTGGAGAGGGTACGTCTCTGCGGGGGAATCTCAATTCCACAGGGGAAGAAGGAATCATCCGACTTCGGGAGAGAGTACAACTCTGGTGGGAATTTCAATTCCGCTGGAGACCTCAGTCTGGCACCATCAGTTGCTGCATACTTCGGCGTACGGATAGTTTCCTACGAAACCTGCACTTGTGACCCGGTGCTGGGGGATGAACATACGCTTCAGCGCTTGACTCAGCTGAGGAGATGACGTTCCTTCAGGATACCTCTGGTTGGGGAGAGAATCATCTCTGCTTGGGGAGACATATCAATTCCCATTATCTCGCGTTCAGACTCTGCGGGGAGAGACTGCTGAACTCTATCGGGGATATCAATCCTGATCTGCTGAGAGTAATCTTGCATACACCTTACGGAGACTGACCCTTCTGGGTAACACCTGCTGGACTATCAAGTCTGATGAGGAATACATGTGTATCAACACTGCTGGGGATATCAATCCTTAGCTACTCATTGTACCACTCTGATGGAGACGTGCTGATCCTATCAAGGAAACACCTCTGGCGTCTGCGGAAGATAACGATCGATTACTGCAATTGAATCTCACTTCATTGAGGAAAACAACCCTGAACGGTCTTTTTTGAACATCATAAGTCCTTATGGGGTACGAAGCAATCTGCTGAGAAATAACTCTTCTCTGGCTGACATCAAAGTTTACTCGTCTGGAGGTTACTCAACGAGGGAATCACCGTCAACCTCTGCTTGAGGAATGAGTCAATGACCTGGACTCGGAGGGAAAAGGAGTCAAACTCGGACTCTGTGGGGATACAACATTGCATCAGTCCCACTGCTGGGGAAATAAACCCAACTCTGCTGGTCAGGGAAAGCTTCAGTCTCAACCCACTTAGGAAAGTAGCACATCAGGCTAATCAACATTCAATGCTTGGGATGGCCGTACTCTGCCGGGGATATCAATCTTGCCCTGCGGAGGATAATCTCGATCCTACTCTGATAAGGGATAAATGCCATCTCAATTTACCGCAGTCTCAAACTGCACGTCTCTGCTGAGAAAATAATCCTGATTCAACAACATCAACACAGGGAATACAGACTACCAATCATGGAGCTGGGATTGACCGAGCCTTGTGTCGGGGAATGTGACAACATGCGATTCACCAGGAATCATCGGGCCAGGTACAATTAGGCTTTTTTCTGGTTTAAGGATGGGTTTATGGTGATATGGACCCGTTTCTGGTTACCAACAAAAGTGGATTTGAAAGGGAGATACTAGACGAGAACTAGCATTCGAGGGAGACTACCAGACAAGAACTGATGGCAAAATATGTTAGGTTGTCAGACGAGAACTGACTTACGGGTTTTGGATATCAGACGGGAATTGATTTCTGGTTTGCCAGACGGGAACTGGGCTTTAAAACTGTGTTGGCCAGATGAGAACTGGTTGAGCAATAGGTTAAAGAAAAGGGTGACCAGACAAGGCTGGTTTCTGGTTTGGATTTCAGACGAGAACTGATCTCCGGCTTGCCAGATGAGAACTGAACTTTAAAACAATTCGGTTACAAGGCTCAGCCAAGTAACACGTTAGGCTGTAGGATAACGATCCAATGACATCAAGGCTTCTTCAGGAGGCTCAGGTTTTTGGGTAGGGTAATGACACGATTCCCCGACACTCAACTCTTGATAGGGTGAACAAACTCATTTGAACAACTTGCCCCAGTGCAATTCAACTTTCCCCAATCCGGCTCTTGGGAAAATTCATTCTGAACAGAAAGCGGCTGGTAACAAGACAATCTTCAGATGGCTTGCCCCAACATCTGCACAACGGAAGGATTCATCCTCAATTAACCAACTCTCATCATGGTTGGTTTCAGTATACTTCTGAAGTAGCTTGCCCCTGAACGAGCGGTGAGCGACTCAACATGCCCTGATTGAACACTGGAGGGATTTGCCCTCAAATCACAAGAGTTCTGAATGATTGCCCCTGATTGGGTCTCGAGAAGATCAACTTCTGATCAACTGCTTCTTGAACAAACTGTCCCATAATCAACCGATACTCCGGGACTTGTCCTCAGACAAATTGATTCTAAACTCACTGGAAGTCAATGCCCCAGATTCACAGGGCTTCGCAGTATACCATTCTAATCCAGACTGCTACGATTCAGTCCTGATTGACTATTCCCTGGTGGAATTCCTTCGTATCAACTACTGACCTGCAATTAAAATTGTTTATTCACGAATGGTAATTTTAATGCAGTGTTCATGCAGATTTTGAAAAATGTACTGTCACTCATTTACGTGTCATGCTAGTGAGTGACGAATGAACTAAAGAGCTCAAACGTAGTGCTGATGTGATCAGTGAAAAATACAATAAGGATATGATTAGCAAATCATGTAGGAGTCAGGTTACTCAACCTTATCGTAATGCGCTTTCAGAATAAACCCTGCCTCAATTAGGTCTTTTAAGGGTTGTATCGTGGTCGGGTTCACGGTTCGTGAAACAAAGGATATTTGGCTCAAATTATGATTTGTACCCACCCCTTCTACGTGATGATCTCCGATCCTAAAGTTCAGTTAACTTGGCTCGAGCGCTCGCCTCTTCGAGAGGTATGTTGAATATTGAGAACAGTGGTTAAAGAACTCACAAGGTTTTTAGAGTGACAGTTACTCCTTTTTCGTTTCGGTGCCTGTATCTACACGACTTTGTCCTTGTTCGAGGATTTTTCTTTTTATATCCTTTCTTTTTCATTCTTTTGATTCCCTAATTTTTGCCTGGACTGACTCTTCAGAGTTCTTTTCGATTTTCTTTTGAAGTCCAGCGGGATGCCCTGATTTTTGCCTAAGTAATTGCTTTCTAGCTTTTCTCTTTTCTTTTTACTTAGCGGGCTTTCTTATTCCTTTTTTTTTTCGAAACAAGTCGTGCGACACTGGCTGTCTGGATTCATCCGAGAGGTTTATAACTGTCTCACTCCTGATTGGTGAGGTTTAACCATTGTGGTTGACGAGGTACGACCTCTGGGGAGGAATACGATGTGATTGGTCCTCGAAAGGCAACACTCCTCTATAAGACTTGAACGCTCGATCAAGCTAACCGACAACTACCATGCCCCGGGTTAAGATGTAAGGGTTTAAAAGTCCGAAAGAAGCTCCTACTCCTCGGCTCGAAGTGGTTAACAAGGGATTCTCTTCCTTATCTCTCCGGTGTTTAGGGGATTTGAAACAATTCCTTGTACGTCATAGGCAAGGTTTTATCTGAAAGCATACAGTCATCGGTTATGAGTATTCAGTTTCGTCATCCTCCCTCCAATCTTTGCTAATCATAGTGATAAAGTAGAGTGAATAAAGTGCAAGTGTCAGTGCAATGCAGTAAATGAGTGACAACGACATGATTAATTCAGAAAAATGCATAGTCACTTTATTAACATTACCATTCGAAACAACAATGTTTAACAGCAAGTAGTAACTAACAGAAGAGAAACTACAAATGCAAATGATAAAAAGTTTGAGGACTACCAGTGCTAAGGACGTCTGCCCATCTAGACCACTGGTCTCTGGAAATAACCCTCTGAATCTACGAGCTCAGACAGCTGAGAGGTTGTCATGCACAACCAAAACTCCTTCAGGAAAGGAAATGCACCCTTTGTCGATCAACTGCTGCACTTTTGCCTGAAAAGCTTTACAATCTTCAGTTGAGTGTCCTGGAGATCCACCATGGTAACCACACTGAACGTGGGGATTGTACCCAGGAGGGTAAGGCTCTGGCACGGGCTTGAGAGCTTTCGGTTCCACCAAAGAATTCTGAATCAAATATGGAAGAATTTGGCTATACGGCACATGCACTGGATGAGAAGGAGCATTCCTTCGCTCCAAGTTGTTACGAGGTCAGTCCTGATTCTGACGCCGATTATGATAACCTCGGCCACGGGCTCGTGGATTTGCAAGAGGAGCGACAAAAAGTTCCCGATGGGGTGCCCCAGGCACAATTGTCTGTCCAAAATAACGAGACACAGAAGATACTGACCGCTGAGAAGACGAAGAACCAACAGATTTCACCGATTCATCTTGAGGATACCCAACATCCTTCATGATTGCATTGATCACAACTCCTTCAGTTTGAAAGCTATAGAAAGATTCAGTCTCACTAGCCTGACCGCATGAAACATTCTGGATTCTTCCAGTCTTTACACCATACTCGATGCGCTCTCCTGTCCTTACCAATTCAGAGAAATTTTGCGCGACTCCGAGCATTCTTTCGAAGTACGGGCTCTGCAAGGAGTTTACAAACATGCTTTTCAGCTCTTGGTCTAGAAGCGGTGGTTGCACTCTAGCAACAAATTCTCTCCATCTCTGAACATACTTTCTGAAAGGTTCATTGTTCCCTTGAGACAGTTCTTGCAGCTGCATGCGAATAGGAGCTTCATCAAGATTGTAGTCATACTGCTTCAGAAAAGCATTGGCTAAATCCACCCATGATCAGATCTGATCCCTCTCTAACTGCATATACCAACTCAGAGGTGCCCCAGTCAGACTATCTTGAAAGCAGTGAATCATCAACTGGTCGTTATGCACAAATGAAGTCATTCTTCGGCAGAACATCACCAAATGTTGCTTCGGGCAACTATCTCCTTTGTACCTTTCAAACCTCGGCATTCTGAACTTCGGAGGTAACACTAGGCCAGGAACCAAACACATATCTGCAGCACTAGGGTTAACAACATCTTTACCTTTCAAGGCTTTGAATCTTTCATCCAATGCACGAAACCTTTCAGCATACACAGGAGCTAATGGGTCTTCAGTCTTTGCTATCGGGACCTCTCTTCGGGACTTTGGCACAGGGAAGGCAAAACCCTAGTAGTCTGAGATATCAACAGAAGGAGAGCGTTCACCTCGGACGACAAACTGCTCACGTAGACCTCGGTCTTCAACAGAAGGCTGTACAAGCTGAGCTGCAGTAAGGTTGTTCACTTGCGGAAAGTCTTCGTCATGCATAGATCCATACAAAGGATTGGACGTCACAGTGAAACTTGACAAGGTATCAACAAACTGGAAGCTGCTTTCGGACATAGCTACCAACAACTGTCGACTGACTTCACTGCTTGACTCTGATCAAATCTGCTTCAACCCCTTGGTCGTCTTCAACACTCACCTTCAGAATCAAAACAACGGCCGGATAAGAACTCTGACTAGCTGGCGAATGACATGCAATATGATGCAGGAATATTCATGCAAATGCAATGCAAGATGCAGCAAACACAGGATCACAGCCCCCACAAAGCTTTGATTGCTGTTGCGCTGCTGACAGAATAAGTCTGCTCTGACGAGAAAACCAAGATATCGGGTAGGCTGGAAGTTAAGTTTCCTGCAAAAACCCTCCCACTCACGGGTATGGACCTAAACGGGCTCAAGGTACGACATCCTATGCGTTCATCAGCGTCGCAGACTTTCAAGAGGGGTGATACGATACCCAGAAGGTGTGGCATCACCAGCTCATGAAGCGGCCTCACTTAGCTGAATCACAAATGATCGGTCCCCAGAGTCGACAATCCACCAAACCAACAACCGTCTCAACCCAAAGGGTTGAAAGAGAAGCCAACCGGATGAACCTCGTCTGAGCGTGGATTTCATGAGACACTAGTGCCTACAAAGCAAGCACGCGCCCACTAATTTCCACTCTAATTCTATGGTACACTCAAGCCTGGGTCTGGCTTCTCACTCATCAGAACTCCCATCCCACAACAGCACAGATAATCATATCAAACTGGAAATAAAATGCGGGAAATAAAGTGCGAGAAGTAAAATGCGATAAATAAACGCAACCCAACAAGTAAACATACAAGCGTTAGGATTGACTCTCGTAAGGGACGTTGGATCCCAAATGCATAGGGAACTATCGCAGTTTTCCCCAGCAGAGTCTCCAGTTGTCGCTTGCGCGAAAATAAGGTGCCGGCACAACAGAAGAGTCGCCACCTTTCGTTATTTATCCCTCAGAGCGGGAAAGGAAACGATCGGAAAAACCTAACGAAAAAGGGTAAGACAAGGTCATCGCAACCGTTGTCTGGGTTCGGGAGTCGGTTACGCAAGGGGAAGGTATTAGCACCCCTCACGTCCGTCGTACTCGACGGGATCCACGCTTGCTTGGGTTTACTTGGACGGGTGAAAAACAATCTATCTACGGCTGCTAAATCTAAACGGAAAGAAATTGACTCGATAGAGCGTCGCACTCTATGCCTACGTATTCTCATCAGAGAAAATCAGAGTCAACGTAGTTCGGGAAACTACGGGTTAGTTGCTCGGCAAGACGTCGCGTCTTGGGCCTACGTATTCTCTTCAGAGAAATCAGAGCATGACGTAGTTCAGGCTAACTACGGCTAGACAAGGGTGTTCTCGGTCACACGGGGGTGAGAGAAATGATTGACGATACTAGCGTACCCATTCTAGCAGTTAGGTGGACGCTGCTCGACCATTGGAGACTTAGGTGTACCTGTTTGCGGTAGAACAGACGTAGTATGTCGGGTTTCGAGGTATGGGAACCCACGGGAACTAGAACTACGGTCTGGTCTCAAATGCACTTGGGCAAGAGAGAAGGATAACATCAGTCGTCAGCGGGAAAGTCTCGATCGCACAGCAACGAGAGAACAAAAGGTTAGTTGTTAGTGTGCTCGCTAGGATATCGCATCCTATGCCTACATATTCTCATCAGAGAAAGTCAGAGCAGCTGTAGTTCAGCCTAACTACGGGTAGAACGGAGACCACAACATCAATCTCATTTTATTAATATTCTGAAGAAAATTACAATGATTGAGTACAGGAAAATAAACTCCTAAAAACTTATCCATCTATTATGGAAAATCTAATGGAAAATAGTCCCCTAACAAGTGAACATTTAAATCTACTTCTAAGAATGTAAAAAGTCTCCTAACAAATGGACATTTAAAACTACTTCTAAAAGGTGCGTAAAATAAACTCTAAAAGAAATATATCCTAAGAAGAAAATACTAAAAATACTATTATTTTTATATCACTATATTTTCTATTGCATATTTTTCTATTACATATATATTTTCTTATATTCTTTTCTTTTAAAAAAACTAAACAAAGAAATACAAAAAAATAATAATAAAAGAAAGAAAGACACAAGAGGGGGTGCAAAACTGCAGCTGGAGGGGTGATGCAGCAAAAAAACAAAACAGCAGAGTTATTAGGGCCCAACCCAGTAAGTAATTCAGAAGAGAAAGAAAAACAAAAACGGGGAGGGGGTGCTGGGAGAAAACGGGGGTGTGCCCAGTAATGGGCCCAACCCAATCAACCAAACAAAGACGGAGGGGTATGTCCCAAAACGGGGGGGTGTACGGATGAAAGGCTAATGGGCCCACAACCCAATCCATTGCCCGCTCTCTCTCCTCGTTCTAACCCTAATCACTCTTTTCTCAGCGTACTGTTCATGCGCTGTCCATCCTCTCCCCTCCAACTCTCTCTTTCGTTCATCTTCAATCTCTCCACACCTCTTAGCCAAACCCTAACCAAGAGTTGAACCAAACACTCCACACGTTCCCTCAATCAACCCCGTGAACCGCTAAATCAACAGCCCAATGTGTCTGAATATCCCTTTGGAGGAAGATTCTGGAAGATGAGCTGAGTGATCTTGAAATCTTCTGGAAAACTTGAAGAACAAATGAAGATCCGCTGAAGATCTCTGCGAGGAAGAGGAAGATCTATGATGCATGTTCTTGAACGATGATGATCACTTTTACGATTTCTGGAGATTTCACATGATGATAATGATGATGATGATTTCTGAAACGACGAACTTCAACAATCTTGACGAAGATCTTGATGCTTGACGAAGGAATCTGAAGAACATTAGCGTTTCTGGAGAATGAATGACGAACGGATGATGATTGAGGGCGATGAAGATTCTTTGTTTCTGGGCGAATTTGGGAAGAAGATGAACATTGCTGCAAATGGATGAAGATGGTTGATGATCATCAGTTGAGGACGATGAAGATTGTTGGTGATTTCTGGAGATTCATGAGGATTGGATGAAGGTTGAATCAGTAAAAACGCGTGAATCTTGATGAACCTTGATGTCGAATGGATGATTCTCAGTAATGAAGGTTGAAGAATCTGGACAATTAATGATGAGCGGATGAATTTTCTGGTAGTTTTGGCAGTTTCCGGCGGGTTGTTACGGTGGCCGGAGGGAGTTAGGGTGGTCGGAGCTTAGTGGTTGCGGTGGTTGCATGGCCGGCGGCCATGCATCCGGCGGGGCTAGGGTGAAGACAGGTGGCGTGATGGTGCAGCGTGAGAGAGACGCGTGTTAGGCGAGGTGGAAGATGGGAGAAGAGAAAACGTGGCGTGGAACTGGTGTGAAACGTGGAAGCTCGTGGACGATTCTGAGGCACACGCGTGGCCTCTTTATAACGTGACAAGTGGCGAGTTCTAGGACTGGTAGACTGGGCCTCCAAAACTGCCACACGGCCCATTAGCTGGATTCAGACTGCATGATTATGATTAATGAATAATTAAACTCGATTAACCTAACTAATCCTAAGTAGACTCAATTAAAGACTGTAATTAAATCTTAAATGGAAAAATTAAGACTATTCTATCCTAATTAAGACTCTAATTAACACCTAAACAAATGATTAAGACCTAATTAATCTACTAAATCCTAATTAAATCTAAAAAGATGATTAACCTAAAGAAAAACTCTATTAATTCTAATTAATCTCTAAACTAATAAAAGTATGGAAAAAACTCTAATAACTCCTAATTAATCTAAAAACTACTTGAAATCTACATTATTTAACACAAGAATTAATATCTAAAAAATACTAAATCTATATTAAATCTAAAAAAGAATTAACTATTAAATTCTAATAACCCTATTTACTATTAATTTCTATACTAATGAAAATAGAAAAAACTCTAATAATTTCTATTAAAAATTCTATTAAATTTCTATAGAAAAAAGACTATATTAATTTCTACTTAATATCTAAAAAATGATTTAAACCTAAAATCTATTTAAAAACAATTTAAAATCTATTAAAGCTATTTAAAAATATATCTAATACCTAGAAAAATGAATTAAATCTATAAAAAAAATCTAGAAAATAAGGAAAAATCTAAAACTACCGAGGAAGCCGATTAACTCGATTAGCGAACTATATCGAAATAAACGGTAAAAATTCCGGACACCGAGATGTCCTCAAAAACAACAGCGAGAGCTGAAAACACCGGGACGAGCACCGATTCTCCAAAATACGTCCTCGTATTGGTCTGAAATGCTATCAGAGGGCTGTGATCCCGATAAACCAATTTGACGGGAAAAAATGCAATGTACGTGGTATGCAAATGCAAGAATGAAATGAGTCGAAACATGAGCCAAATTGCGATGAGTAGTTGGTCAAATTTTGGGGTGCAACACTGTGGAGATGAAGCCTGTGAGAATTGATGATCGGGAGGTGAAGACGTTACGAGGTAAAGAGATTGCTTTGGTGAATGTGGTCTGGTTGGGAGCTGCTGGCGAAAGCTTGACGTGGGAACTAGAGAGCAAGATGCGGGAGTCTTATCCCGAGCTGTTTGATTAAGGTAATTTCGAGGACGAAATTCTTGTAAGTAGGGGAGAGTTGTAACGCCCGTTTTATTTTGATTAAATTCAATTATGACTTTGCTATGTCTCGTTGCGTCGTAGTCGTAGTTGAGTATGTGTTTGGATCGAAGGAAGGAATTGAATCGGTCGAATTGTCGGGAAAAAGTGTAAAATTCCGTAGCGGTTTTAGGAAACTTCGAAAAATCATATCTCTTGATCCGTAAGTCGGATTTGACCCCCGTTCGAAGCGTTGGAAAGCTAAAGAGATGTTTTATCTAGAAAAAAATTGAATTTTTCTGATATGATGATCATCATGGACTTGCCACGATCGTGACGACCGTGACGCTCGTCATGGACTTGCCACGACCGTCATAGTAACGAAATTCAGTTAAACGCAGAATTTGGACGTGGCTGAGAGTTGGTAGCAAAAATACATTCCCGTAGACTCTTTTACCCTCAATTACACCATTTGGGGAAAAGAAAGAATAAAAAGAGAAGTTACGCATTGAGGGAAGTTGAGAGCAAAGAATCAACCGCCGGCGAATTTGGAGGATTTCTGCAGAAAAGTCACCGTAGAGTGGAAGCGGAACCGGAGAGCGTGGAATTGACCTCAATTCTAAGGTAAGGGTGGGGTTCAATTCTATAACCGGGAGTATGATCGAATTCATGTAGGAATCGAGTCATAGGTATAGTTTAGTTAATCGATAAATGTTAGGGAAAAAGTTTCTATGTAGGAATGAATGTGTTATATCGTGAGTTTAATATAATGTTGTACGATTGCCCTAATGGGACAAGAGAATTGCTCTGTAGATAATTTAGTAAGTGAAGGTTATGATGTGCTCTTACGGCAACGTTCGAGTCCTTAATTGTTGAACTGATGTTGATGTTATACCTGTATATGAATAGCCGTTTTGTATGAACACTTTGAGTTCCTATTTGTTGGTACGATGTTGTAATGTTCCTTTACATGAACAGTCGTAAATGTTGAAATTATGTTGTTATTGTTCCCGTATGTGAACGGGTAGAAAGTGATGGTTGTATGAGTGGTATGATGTTATGATGCTCTGTTATGGACATTCTGGTTGTAGGCGTAATGCCTTGTTATATGGTTGCTATGGTTGTGTTGTAGTCCATAATAGATGCATTTCATGGCATAGCATTTGGCCTGGATTGGCGACGGTTGTGCCTGTATTGGCGTTATTTGGAGTGTTGGCTCCTATATGGGTTCGGGGTGTTGGCCCTGTCCCGAGTTTTGGAGTGTTGGCTCCTAGATAGGTTTGGGGTGTTGGCTCCTATCCCGAGTTTTGGAGTGTTGGCTCCTAAATGGTACCACATGCATGTGCACAGTTGAGTCGCATTGTTGAGTCGCATGAAGTCGCATAATTACGCTAGTTGTATGTTAATGTTGTTTATGTGAGATATGGATTACTCGTAGTTGTTGTCGATGATGTTTATGATTTCGAAACCTATAATGTTGTGATGAGTTTCCGGCATGTTTTCTATCATGCTTTATGTTATATTATTGATATCTCACCCTTTTCCGTTGTATGTTACCTCCTCTGGTGGTAATTTGCAGGTAGTCAGGAATAGAGCGTAGTTTCCGTTAAGGTGTCGTTGGTCGCTCTGATACGTAGCACTCTTGGGGGGATGGACGATTGCTGTTATCATTTTAGTCGATGTTATTGTTGATTGAACTTGTTACGATGTTTTTATTAAATTGTTTTAAGAGAACATGTTGTATACTTTATCGAACTTCCACCGGAAGTATTGACGAGTTGTTTTATGATTAAATGGTTAAGTAATACATTGGTGATTGTTCATCCAATTTCGTGCTACGTATGATATTTGCAAGTTGTTGCATAATGATTGTTGTCTGTCAGGTTGAAGTGTAACATCTCTGATATGAGGAATTTTGTCCGTGTGACGACCGTCACAGGCTCATGACGACCGTCATGCAGTCAATGTTTGCGCTGCTGTGCTTTGTTTGCTATATGAATTATTTTTTTTCCTGTTATCTGCAAGTTTAGATTTGGGGTGTTACAATTTTCACTCTGGCGCCCCAGGCCATGATATTGACCATTGCAAAGCTTTCAAGCACAAAGTCCAGGATCTGCTTGATTCCAGAGTTATCAACTTCACCAATGATGGGCCCAATGTGACTCAAAACCCGATGCCGAATCATGGGGCGGCAGGAGCCAATGCCATTATTGAGGGGGAGAAGCTAAATATGGTAGCTGATGTTGGGGATTTGAAGACTCCGCTGGGGTTTGTGAAGGCTAGCTTCTTGAAGAAGGGGGTTTTTCCAGAATGTTCTCTTGACTGCTCAAAGTGTGAAATGCATCCATAGGGTTGCAATATTTTGAGAAAGGGTATTCAGAGAATGATGGATGAGGGTTGTTTGCAATTTGATAGAGTTGTGAAAGAAGATGACGAGAATAAAGTGAGTAATGATGGAAGCGAAGTTGCTACGATCTTCATTCCTTACCGGACGATCAATATTTCAGCGCCTGCTAGGCCAGCTCTAGTTATCATTATTGTACCTGGACATGTGCCATACGAGAGCACTAGAGCTATCCCATGGAATTATGGGGGAGAGGTGTTCTGTAATGGGCAAAAGTAGGAATGGACAGCGTCTATAGATGGAAGTTCGTCGGTTGAGAATATCGTTGGGGCCGGAGGTATCACTAGAAGTGGTAGGATCTTTTCACCACCAGAAGTTAATGCTGATAAGAATGACAAAGGTAAAAGAAAGGTCGTGATTGAAGAGAATGTCCAACCACAGGTCGGTGCACAGGTCGGTGCTGATGATCCTTTGAAGGATGCAGAGGAATTTATGAGACTCATTTGAAAAAGTGACTACAAGATTGTAGATCACTTAAATCAGACTCCTTTGAAGATTTCTATCTTGTCGTTATTGTTGTGTTCGAAGGCACACCGCATTGCATTATTGAAAATCTTGAATGCAGCTTACGTACCTCAGGAGATCTCTGTTAACCAGTTGGAGGGGGTAGTAGCTCATGTAAACGCCGATAATGGTCTCGACTTTATTGATTTGGATCTGACTCCTTCCCGGAGGAACCACAATCGTGCTTTGCACATATCCTTGGAATGTAGAGGTTCTTTGATGTTGCATGTCCTGGTTGATACAGGATCATCCCTCAATGTGCTTCCAAAGAAGGTGTTAATGAAGTTGGACATTCAAGGTTTGATATGCACACCAAGTGATTTGGTCGTGAGGGCTTTCGATGGATCTAAGAGATCAGTGTTTGGGGAAATCATGTTGCCTATTCAGATAGGACCAGAGACCTTTGATGCTACTTTCTACATTATGGATATCCAGCCAGCATACAGTTGTTTGCTTGGCCGACCCTGGATACACGCTGCAGGGGCAGTCACCTCAACGTTGCATCAAAAGTTAAAGTATATGGTGGAAGGGAAGATAGTCACGGTATGCGGTGAAGAGGATATTATGGTTAGCATTTGTCATCCTTAAAGTACGTGGAAGTGGATGCGGAGATCCATGAAACACTCTGTCAAGCGTTCGAAACAGTTCAGATTCAGGGGAAGTTTCATGTAAAAGCCAAGGGCCTAGAGGTTTCGATGTCATTGCTCAAGGAAGCTCGTGCTATCGTAGAATCCGTCTCGTCTCAAAAGTGGGGCCAAGTTCTTAATGTTCCCGTCAAGCAGGACATGTTCGGCCTGGAATACAAACCCTCCAGTTCTTTTTAGAGCATTTCGAAGTACATGGGACCTGTGTAATTCACCAGCAGTGGCGTGATATTTGACAGGATTAATGTCGTTGGAGATGATGAAGGTGACAGTGATTGCGATATGGATGCTTGGATTCGTCCATGTACTCCTGGCCAGAAGCTGTGCAACTGGACTACCGAAGAAGTCATTCATGTCACTACTGCAGAGTAATGTTCATTGTTTTGATTATGTTCAGTCCTACGTTTTGCCCAAGACGTAGTGACCCAATTTGTGGGGCCTTTTGTTATTCGCACTTTGTCATTAAATAAAGGACGTTTTCGCATTCAAATATTGTGATCCCTGTTTTTTCTTGTTTTTCGTTTGCATTTATATTAAACAGAAAAATGGCAATGTGTTTTGTTTGTTGCATCGCATAATAAACATAACATCATCATGCAGGTCTTTTCTATCAGATGCCATCGATTCAGGTTCGGCTATGACTTCGTATAACTTTGATAATCCCATTTATCAAGCTGAAGAAGAGACTGACGAAGACTGTGAACTACCCGAAGAGTTAGCCAGGCTTCTCAAGCAGGGGGAAAGGGTTATTGTACCTCATCAGGAGGATATTGAAGTTATCAATCTGGGCACCGAGGATGATAAGAAAGAGGTTAAAGTAGGGGCTGCATTGGAAGACAATATCAAGAGAAGATTGGTTGAAATGCTCTTTGAGTATAAAGATATCTCCGCTTGGTCTTACGAAGACATGTCTGGGTTGGATACAGATATTGTGGTACACCGGTTACCTCTCAGAGAAGAATGCCCGCCAGTCAAGCAGAAGTTGAGACGAACAAGGCCTGACATGGCAGTCAAGATCAAAGAAGAGGTTCAGAAGTAGTTGCATGATGGGTTTCTTGCTGTCACGAATTACCCTCCGTGGGTCGCTAATATCGTTCCTGTTCCTAAGAAAGATGGAAAGGTCCGAATGTGCGTCAATTATCGATATTTGAATAAAGCGAGCTCGAAAGATGATTTCCCGCTCCCCCATATCGATGTGTTGGTTGATAACACCGCTCAATATTCTGTGTTTTCATTCATGGATGGCTTCTCTGGGTATAACCAAATCAAGATGGCCCTAGAAGACATGGAGAAAACTACTTTCATCACACCATGGGGGACTTTTTGCTATAAGGTAATGCCCTTTGGATTGAAGAATGCAGGGGCAACTTACCAGCGGGCGATGGTCACTTTGTTTCATGATATGATTCATCATGAGGTTGAAGTCTATGTTGATGACATGATTGCAAAGTCACAAACAGAGGAAGGACATCTGGTTGATCTTCTGAAATTGTTCGAAAGGTTGAGGAAGTTCAAGATGAGGCTGAATCCTAACAAGTGCACCTTCGGGGTGAGATCTGGAAAGTTACTGGGTTCCATTGTCAGTGAAAAGGGTATTGAGATAGATCCTGCCAAAATAAAAGCTATACAAGATATGCCTGAGCCGAGGACGGAAAAAGAGATTTGTGGTTTTCTGGGGAGATTGAGTTATATTGCAAGGTTTATATCTCATCTTACAGCCACTTGTGAACCAATGTTCAAATTTCTAAGAAAAGATCAAACGGTCAAGTGGAATGAAAATTGCCAAAAAGCGTTCGAAAGAATAAAAGAATATTTGCAGGAACCGCCAATACTCATGCCTCTAGTTGCAGGGAGACCACTGGTCATGTACCTCATGGTTCTTGAGAACTCAATGGGATGTGTGCTCGGTCAACAAGACGAGTCAGGTAGAAAAGAGCATGTCATCTACTACCTGAGTAAGAAGTTCACTGATTGTGAATCAAGATACTCAATGCTGGAAAAAACATGTTGTGCACTCGCTTGGGCCGCTAAGCGCTTGAGACAGTACATGTTAAACCACACAACCCTATTGATTTCGAAGATGGATCTGATCAAGTACGTTTTCAAAAAGCAAGCACTCTCCGGAAGGATTGCCCAATGGCAAATGGTTTTAACGGAGTATGATATTCAGTATGTTTCCCAGAAAGCCATTAAGGGAAGCGTCCTGTCGGAATATCTCGCGGAACAGCCAATTGAGGATTATCAGCCGATGAAATTTGAGTTTCCAGATGAAGATGCCATGTTTTTGAAGATGAAAGACTGTGATGAGCTTTTACCTGACAAGGGTCCTGAGACTGGATCTCAGTGGAAACTGGTTTTCGACGGAGCGGTTAATTCATATGGCAATGGGGTTGGGGCTATTATTACTACTCCTCACGGTTCTCATATACCGTTCACTGCCCGATTGACTTTCGCCTGCACCAATAATGAAGTCGAGTACGAAGCGTGCATATTGGGTTTAGAAGAGGCTGTTAATATGAGGATCAAGAGTCTGGATGTGTACGGTGACTCAGCGTTAATCATTAACCAAATCAAAGAAGAGTGGGAAATTCGTCAGGCCAACCTGGTGCCTTACAGGGATTATGCTAGGAGATTGTTGCCATTCTTTGATAGAATCGAGTTCCATCATGTGCCAAGAGTTGAGAATTAGATGGCAGATGCCTTGGCCAAGCCATCTTCGATGTACAAAGTGAGTTTCTGAAATGGAACTCCAGCCATCACCATTATGCGTCTTGATAGACCTGCTTTTGTGTTTGCAATTGAGAAAGAATCAGGTGGAAAGCCTTGGTATTTTGATATCAAGCATTTTCTCAAGACTCATGAGTACCGGTATGGGGCATCCAGCAAAGATAAGAGGACCTTAAGGAGGTTAGCCGGTAACTTTTATCTGAACAAAGACGATGTGCTCTACAAGAGAAACTTCGACATGGTCTTGCTGCGTTGTGTTGATGAACTTGAAGCAAACCTGTTGATGGAAGAAGTCCACGAGGGTTCTTTCGGTACTCATGCCAATGGACATGCAATGGCTAGAAAATTGTTGAGAGCTGGGTATTATTGGATGACTATGGAATCCGATTGCTTCAAATACGCAAGAAAATGCCATAAATTCCAGATTTATGCGGATAAAGTGCATGTGCCACCGGCTCCTCTGAATGTGTTAATGTCTCCTTGGCCTTTTGCTATGTGGGGAATCGATGTGATCGGAAAGATTGAGCCGACTGCTTCTAATGGACATCACTTCATTCTGGTCGCGATTGATTACTTTACGAAGTGGGTAGAAGCAGCATCCTACGCTAATGTCACGAAATAGGTGGTCGCCTGATTCATAAAGGACATCATTTGTCGTTATGGAATTCCTGAGAGAATCATTACTGATAATGGTTCGAATTTGAATAACAAAATGATGAAGGAACTGTGTCAGGGTTTCAAGATTGAGCATCACAATTCTTCTCCATATCGTCCGAAGATGAATGGCGCTGTTGAGGCAGCTAACAAGAATATCAAGAAGACTGTGTAGAAGATCGTAGTAACCTATAAGGACTGGTACGAGATTTTGCCCTTTACTCTTCACGGTTATCGTACTTCGGTGCGTACATCAACCGTGGAAACTTCTTTCTCACTGGTGTATGGCACGGAAGCGGTCTTGCCATTAGAAGTTGAGATTCCTTCTTTAAGGGTATTGTCAGATGTAAAGCTTGACGAAGCTGAGTGGGTGTGAACCAGGTTAAATCAGCTGAGCTTGATTGACGAGAAGAGATTGGCGGCTATTGCTCATGGTCGGGTGTACCAGAGTAGGATGAAGAAAGCCTTTGATCAGAAAGTGCGTCCTCGGTGCTTCCAGACAGGTAATTTGGTGTTGAAAAGGATCCTTCCTCCTCAGACAGATCACATGGAAAAATGGACTCTTAGTTATGAAGGTTCGTATGTGGTAAGAAAAGTTTTCTCTAGAGGAGCCTCATTGCTATCTACCATGGATGGTGAATATTTTTCGTCCCCTGTGAACGCAGACGTGGTTAAAAAATACTTTGCTTAAAGAGACCCGCTGGACAGAAAAAGAAAAGTTCAGGCAAAAATGGGGTATCTCGGCGAACCATAAAAAGAGAAGGTTCGGGCAAAAATTAGGGACAGAAAAGGAAAGTTGTAAACCCGCAAAGTTGAAAACATGAAAAGGCGACTTTGGCAAAAATGGGTATCCCGGTGGATTGAAAACCCGAAAGGGCGATCCAGGAAAAAGTTAGGGATTTAAAAGCAAATGACTGCGGTCTGCGTTTGATCTGTGAGCTTAAGAGCAGTTATCCCGAAGGAAAGGAATCAATCCAGTCAGTCTTTTCAAAAGGCAAAACACGGGGCACATCAAAGACATAAAGGTCATAGCCAAATCGACACATGGTGGTTGTCTGTTTCCACATTACCGACATTTGTATATATTCTTTTGCTTTTACGCAATTGCCTCATTTCAGGAATTGCATCCAAATTGTAATTTGCCTATCTACAGGCCTTTTATCAATAAAAGTATTCACTTTAGTCAAAGAGCTTTCCTTTTCTTGCTTTAATTTTACTGTTTTGTTTGCAAAAACGTCCGATATTTTGATAAACATTGCAGGAAAAACAGGAGGCTTTACAGAGCATAACGAAAGCAAATGACTTTGCCCGTGTGATAAGTGTCATGAGTGGTAACTGAGGTAACCATTTTACATGTACGCATTTTTTGTTTCATTGCAGGATGGCAGATCTCTCCAGCATATGTGTTCCTCCACTACATTGAAATTATAATACAAATTTGTTTCTCCCCTAGCAGAGATTTTGTCTTACCCGCAGAGTCTCACTATCAGGTCAGGTATCGCCAGCGGAGGTGTGTGAGGAATCTCCAGCGGAGTAGGGTTTTGACTCCCTGCAAAGGCTAACCCCCGGCAGGGTGGGTTTGTTCTCAGCATATTATTCTCCAGCAGAGGCAGCGTCTTCGACGCCCTTTCCCCAGCGGAGTTGACTTTCTAGTGTTCACCAGTAGTATCGATATTCGGGGTTTCTTCCCCAAGCAGAGTTCAGTGTTGATTCCCTCGACGTGATAGATGTTTAGGCGAAGCATGATCCATTTCTCGGTAGAGTGGAGCTCTCAGTAGAAGTATCTGATATCCTCTAGCAGGGTTTAATTTCTTTCCAAGCAGAGTGGAGCTATTTCCCAACAGTTTACTTTCCTTCCCGGTAAGGTCGTATTTTGAACGGTTCTCCCCGATTGAATGTGTTTATTCCCCAGAGTGTTGGAAGGTTGTTCCGGGTGTTTCCCCATCCTATGCATTTGATCCTCATAAGAGTTGTTTCCTAGGAAGCCATCCAGGGCATTTTCTTCAGCAGAGTTTGATTCCCAGCGGAGTGTTGTTGTTCTCTTTAGAACGGTTGTATCCGAGAAGGTGCTTTACAAGGAGGTCCTCCAGGACTTGTTTGTTCCCCAGCATGAGTCCGAGCGTACTCGGCACATCCTATTTCTCCCCGGAAAAATTGTTCGTTTCTTTCCAGCATTTATGTTGCTGGGGTGGTTCCTTTGCATTTTCATTTTTGCACATCATCCTCCCAAATGCGTAGCATTTCCATTTCGTATGAAGCATTACGCCATTTTCAAACATATGCATCTGAAGCATAAGCCAGGATTGGTATCTTTAAGACCGGATATCTTCTCAGCAGAGACTGTTTGATTCAAGGGATTTTCGTGTTATCCGCGTCAGGATGGATCTTTGGGTTGGTTATTTTATCGGATTCTTCCCGGCTGAGTCGTTTGGTTAAACGTCTTTGCTTTCCCCATGTGAGTCACTTGCGAGTGTTGTCTTCCCTGGTCAAGCCTGTTGTTCTTTTCCCCAACGGAGTTGTTCGATTTCCTCTGCAGAGAGTCCTTATTCCAACTTTTGGTTGGTCATCTTTGCTTTATTTCAACTTTTGGTTGGTGACCCAGTGGCGTTTGTTATTCCAACTTTTGGTGGTTAATCCTTATTTTCCTCAGCAAAGTCGGGGATTCCAACTCTTGGTTGGTACTCCCTAGGGTAGTTCAAATTATTGTGTTTGGTGTTCTAGCTTTTGGTTGGCCTAGAAGGTGATCCCAACTGTTGCTTGGTAATCTCTTGTTTCCCCTCACAGAGTCTTTGTTCCAACTCTTGGTTGGTAATCTTGTTAGCTGTTATTCTAACTCTTGGTTAGTAGCTGTTATTCTAACTCTTGGTTAGTAGCTTTTATTCTAACTCTTGGTTAGTAGCAATCCTAACTCTTGGTTAGTAGCTTTGGTTCTGACTTTTGGTCGATGAGGATTTCCCCAGCAATTCTAAGTCTTGGTTAGTAGTTTTTGTTCCGAATTTTGATCGATGAGGATTTCCTAGCGATCCTAACTCTTGGTTAGTAGCTCTTGTTTCGACTTTTGGTCGATGACAATTTCCCCAGCAATCCTAATTCTTGGTTAGTAGCTCTTATTCTGATTTTTGGTCGATGGGGATCTTTTCATAGCAGTCCTAACTTTTGGTTAGTAGCTTTGTTTCCCAACTCTTGGTTGGATGTTATCCCCCACAGTTGTTATCCCAACTCTTGGTTGGTGGTCTGTTGCTGGATGGGTTGTTGTTCCAACTTTTGGTTGGTAGTCCGCCTCTATTTCTCAGCAGAGTCGTTATCCCAACTTTTGGTTGGTGAGGTTTGGTTGCCGTTTTCCAACTTTTTGTTGATAGTATTTGATTCCCCAGTAGCGTCGTGATATCCGGTTTGGTCGTCTTGTTGACATTATTCCAACTCTTGATTGGTCACCTTTGTTCTCTGGTTGTTGATTCCGACTTTTGGTCAGTATACATCCTCAGTGAAGTCGTCTCGCCATGTAAATGTCGTTAGTTTTATGGTAATTCCAACTCTTGGTTATTAGTGTGTGGTTTTATCCTCAGAGAGCAGCCATTATCCCATCTTTTGGATGGTATTGTCCGATTACTGTCTTGTGATGGATGTTTATCCTGTGCAGAGTCGTCTGGTTAGTCTAGGCTACTCTTTCCCCAGTGAATTTGCCATAAAGTTGTTTGGTTAATTTTCTCTTTTGTTCCCCAGCAGGGTTGTATCCCGACTTTTGGTTTGGTATTCCAACTCTTGGTTGGTATTCTTTGATCGTTGTCCCAACTTTTGGTTGGTATCCAGAGTTCGCTATCCCGACTTTTGGTTGGTATTTTGTGGGAGAGTTTGTTCCAACTCTTGGTTGGTATTTGTTGTTGGTTTCATCTCAACTCTTAGTTGGTATCTTTGGTTGTTTCCCAACTTTTGGTTGGTATCCAGGGTTTGTCATCTCGACTCTTGGTTGGTATTTGTTAATCTTTATCCCAACTCTGGTTGGTATCCCCTGGTGTTCGTTATCCCAACTCTTGGTTGGCATCTTTTGGATGAAGTTCAGATTGTATTGGATTGTTATTCCCCAGCGTGTTGTATTCCAACTCTTGGTTGGTATTCGCTGTTTTGCATCCCCGCAGGGTGCAAATTTCCGGGTTCTTTTATATTCAATCACCTTATAACTTGAATGTTTGAAAGCGGATGCTTTTCCTCCCTTCAGGTCTAAGTTGTTTGAATAGGGGCATCTGTAGCACCCCAAAATTTGCCTTTTCGTTTTGGCAGCATCTGGCTTTTGCTTCTTTGCATTTTCACATTTTTGCATTTGCATAGCATTCGTTCTTGAGACAAGGGATCAAGGTTTTCCCGTGGCTCAGTTTTCAACTCAGTGCATGAACCTGAACAACGAGCATCAGAGGCTCTGGCATTTATTTTACCCAGCATTCAGGAGACCAATTTTATTTTATTTTGCAGGGTATTTTTAACTCATGAAGCAGCATTCAGGCTATCGCAAGCAGTTTCATGGTTATGATATTCAAAAGCAAGTTCCAGAAGTTGAACAGAGCTCAAAACAGTTGGAAGCAGACAAACGAGTAGATTTCTCTCCAAAAGGCGCCAAAATTCAAATTTTGAAGGTGTTAATCGATTAACACATATGGTTAATCAATTAACCAAGTCAAAATCAGGTCAAATCTGAAGTTTTAAAGGTGTTAACCGATTAACCTATATGGTTAATCGATTAACCAGTGCAGATTTTGCCTCTGTACATGAATTTTCAATCCAAGCCATTTTGGGGTCCAATTTTGGTCATGTGCAAATCTAATTTTCACTTTGGGAAGGATCTAGAACTTATTTGAAATTTGGTTAATTTCATTTTCCCTCCAAATGCCTATTCCTCATTCCAATCCAAATTTTCCAAACCATATTCCAAACCTTTCATTTGGATCCAAGCCTAAGTGATATTTAAGTGATCCACTCCAAACCAAAGGGGCTAATCACTCATAATTCACTCTCATTTTTACAATTGATCTCATTCTCTCTCAATTCTCTCTCAATTTTCCAATCTCCAAAACCCTCACCAAAGCTCTTCTCGTTGAGATCATTGATTCTTCATTGGAATCCTTAATTTCTAAGAGCTAAACCTTCATCCATTTTCTCCATTGAATCAATTTCTTCATCCAATTTTCGTGCAAAATTGGATCTGAACTTGGAAGTGATTTTAGAAGTGATTATTTGGAGCAATTTGGTTTAATCTTGAAGGATCTTCATTGCTACTACAATAGTTGGTGTGGATCTTGAAGTATTCCGGACTTCTAGCATTGGATCTATTCAATTACAGTTGAATCAACACTAACCGAAGCAATTCTCCGCTTCGAAGGTTGGAAATTTGATTCGAATATGTTTTTTAGCTTATTTGCATAATCGTGTGGATTTTCATCTTTAATTAGCTTTTGGTTAATTTGATCCGTTTGGTTCATCATTTGGTGGTGTTAATCTATTTACATGTTGTTTGAATCATGACTTGCTGGTTTAATTTCGTGATTAAGTGATTATGCGATCATCTGGTTGATCGGATAAGTGCTTATTTGCTGAAAATGCTGCTCTGTTGTTGTTTTTCTGCTATTGGCATAGTGTTAATCGGTTAACACATATGGTTAACCGATTAACCATTTCAAATATTCAAAAAAATTTAACGTTTTCAAGGTATTAATCGGTTAAGGCCTGGTGTTAACCGATTAACATGTACAAATTTTCATATTTTCAGCCATTTTTAAGTGGTTAATCGGTTAACCTCTGGCATTAACCGATTAACACTGTGCCAGTGGGTCTGTTTTGTTGATTTTCTTGCATGTTTGAGTACCGTTTTGCATTGAATCATTGTAGTTTAATATGATGCATTAGAAGTGAAATGTTTTGTAATATACGTTGCTATTTTGGTTGTTTAATCGAGACTTCGTTGACTTGTGTTTGTTTTCCACTTGGATGCCTACTTTCATAGTTTTTCGTTCAAAGTGATATTCATTTATCTTTGCTTGATTTCTTGCATTTGCATTTCCTCTAGTGTTTTACATCTTTATTTCTTGCATTAATAAAGGTCGAGATGTGCTTGTGGTGGTGTTTACCCCACACTTTGTTCCTCCCTTTGCTTGTGTGTTGCATTCCATGTTTGCATCCCTATTTTCACTCTCATTGGTGTTTGATCTTTCTTCTTCCTTTGTCTTCCTTTGCCATTCTGTTGCACCCCAAATTTTGACCCCTTAGATCCTCATCTTCATTGTAGGATCATATTCATTTGATTAACTAACCTTAACCCATTTCCAGTTTAGCTTTGTCAAGATGCAAATGAATTAGGGTTCCGTACCGTCAAAATCGAGATTTCAGTGGTCTGATCAATCAATGTTTTGGATTGATTCAACGTCAAACAAGATCAAGAGTGTTCCTTATGTCATATTACACCTCCCCATAAAATTTCATGACCATTGGACCAAGGGTTAAGAAGTAATTGCAAAAATCGGGAATTAGGGTTTCGAAAGGGGCAAGACCATAACTCCTCAACCACACATCCAAATGAAGTGGTTCAAAGCTCATTGGAAAGCTCTTGAAAAATCCTACAAAAGCCTCAAAGTGGTCCATGATCAAAAAATGCATAGATTTGGAGTTATGACAAGATTCATTTTAAGAAGGGAAATAACTTAGAAAAATTCTAAGTTATTTATCCTTTTTAAGTGGTTTTTTCAGCAACATGGAAGGGTTTTTCAACCTAGTTCCATCTAGAATTTGGAAATCTCCAAAACATGAAAGTTATAGAGCTATTTAAGCGCTTTCCAAATTGTGGTAGAACTCCTTAATAGCATGTGTGAGCAGGAAGTTATGAACCATGGAAGTTAGGGCTGTCAACACTTGAAACCACCAATCCAACACTTCTCAAAATTCAGATTTTCACAACTTGGATTATCCTTGACCCTTGGATCATGATTCAACCTGATATTCAGATGTGTGGATAAAGGAAAATGCAGAAAAGGGAGAGGTTTAAAGAGAGAGGCAAGTTGCAAGCATTATGCATTAAAATATTCAAATGTGTAAGAGGAAAGAGAAACTTTCCACCCCAAAACTGTTGCAACTGCTCACCCTACACTCTAAGCTCACCTCAGTCACTTCATGTCCATCTCCACTTGATTTTTCTGATCTTCTTTGAACCATGGAACTGATAGGAGAAGATCTTGGCAAGATTTTTCAAAGAATCCTCATAAACTCCCTCCAAATGTGGTAAAATACCAAGCTGCCCTCACTCTTGTTTTCACTATATATAGAGGCCTCTTCATTGATGTTAGACACACCAGAGCAATCTCCAAAACCAAGAGAAACAATAGCTCTCAATCCTCTTTCATTTCCTCAAGAATCTCAATTTTCAAAACTTCCATTTTTCACCAAAAAGCTGTCTTGAGCAAAACTCTGCTCAAGCTCAGTTCTAACATTTCCAAGCCACTCAAAACCATTTATACAATCCCTAAACATTGTGTAGAAGGTGTCCATACACTTAAACCACTCAAAAATCCCATTTTCACGAAAGTTAACCTTCACATCTTAGTAGTTTGACTTTCTTGCACTTTGAAAGCCAAATCTTCACTTGAGGCACTTCCCTTAGTTCTAACACTCCCAACACCACATATATATCATATTTCAACTGTCTAAACTCCAAAAAACCAGCTGGAAATCACACAACTCCAACTATCTTGAAAAGTGGTTTATTGCTTCAAGAGGAAGCAAGCTTCAAATCTTCGCCAAGGAAGGAAGTCTCTGGGTTTCTCAGCTTCTTAGCTTGCTCAAGACTTGTCTACAAGAGGTATGTGACATTCAAACTCTTTATTAATCATACATTATCATGTTTTATCATTTTGAGGTGATTTTGTGAAAATGTAGTCTTGCTGCCCCATTTTAGTTCTTTGTCAAGAACTCTTGTTTCATGGTCATGATACTTGTTTTTGATAATGTACTTTCATTTGTAAATGATATGTTGATGATGTGTTACTAAGATTGTACTTTGATATCATGTATAACTTGCTTGTGAAGATTTTGGTTATGTGGTAGTTTTAGGAATTCAACTTTGAAATATTTATGAGCTTGCCCTAGGCCTGTTAGTCTTTGTTCATTAGTGAGACTTGGATAACTTGTAAGTTATTCATAGGATCCCCCTGCCCTAGATCATGTTTGAATCTATTGTGGCACTTGTTTCACACTTATGCTATTTTTGTGTCATTCTAGCTTTATCACTATTGAGTTGTGTATGGGACTGTTGTGCTTGCCATGATTGTATCTCAACTGTTCTAAATCATTGTTTAACGCTTTCATGATCTTGCTCATGATGTTTGATTGGTTGAAATATGAGAAGCATGAAGTTTGGCCATTAGGGCCAGCTGTGATTTCCTTGTGGTTTTGCTGTCAAAATTGAATTAACATACCATTTCTGGTTTGGAGCAGTTGTTGCTTGTTTTTAAGTGATAGACTCATTTGATAATGTGTTTTAAAGATGTATGTTGTACCTATATGCTCAAAATCTCCTTACTTGTTCAATTTGCCACATCAATTTGCCAAGGCAATTTTTCACACTTGTTACCACAACATACCAACTTTGTGCTCCAACTGTCATATGCCTATGTTTTGAGTTGAAACTCATCTATATGCTTGATTTTGATGTGTGTAGATGATTGGATTGATCAATGTTTACCTGCTTTTGCATTTCACCCTCAAACTACATTTTTGAGCTAAAACATACCATGACCATGCCAAATTCTTTCCTGCTTGCAATATGCTCATTTTTTGAGTTGTGAATCATTCTTTTATGCATTTATGATATGTGTGTGTTGTGTTTGTCAACATGAGATCACTTTCATAGCTAGATCAAGTTTGTGCCATTTTGCTATCACACTATTTTGAAAACCAACTGCACACACTTCACTTTTTTTGGCTTGATTTGTTTTAGGGTAACTCATTCATAGTTAGACCTCTAATAGTATTTAGGATTGGTGTGTGTATGAATCAACAGCTCTGTGTATGCTATGTTTTTCTGTTATGACAGTCTCATTCTCTATGTTTGGTACAAAATGCAACTTGGTATCTATTTTCTTGTTATGTGCATTCCATGATCACCTTAAGTGCTAGGCTCTTTTTCTATCATATTTGAGAGTTGTATGTGGTATCCTTTGAACCTCAAGTTGTTCCAATCTTATTTGGTTTCAAATTGTGCATTTTGTGTGCTAAGTGAGCAGTTGGTGGATGAATTTCATTTCTATGATGTTTGAAGCTAATTTTAGAGCATAAACACACTTTATTTTATGATTGAAGATTGTGTGTGGGGCTGATTCAAACAGATTATGCTCCTTCCTTGGTTTTGATTTTCAAATTGCACTTTTCTCCAATTTCTTCTTGGCATAACAGTTGTGTTTTGGTATGTTACTTGGCATTGTGATCTTCTTGTTTATCATTGCATCCTAGATGTTTTTAACTTCATGCTTATGTTGATTCAGTTCTGATAAAGAGTTGTTTCACTCATGTTTGATGTGCTGTTTGAATCTAGGCAGCAAGGCCCTTTGTTTGTGGCCTGCTGTTGGGCTGCTATTGCTGGCCAGCCTTTGATCCTCCCATCCCCACAGTTGGATTAGCCACACTTGTGTTTGATTATTTGTTTGTCTATGTTACTTGTCCACAATCTGGTTGTCATTTTTATCATTGTATTTTTGAAGGCAAATTCCCAATTGTACCAAGTTCATCTTTTTTTCACAAGATTCACTCAAGTTCATTGCCATGCTATCTTCTTGTTTCTGTTTGAGCATTTGAATTGATTGGTTTGATTTGAGTGCATCTTCATTAACATGATTAGTACTCATATGTCATAGGTATTGATTTGAAATCTTCTCATCTGCTAGGACAGTTGCTGCATTTTCATGTTTTTCATTTGCAATTCATGTACCATATTCCATTCTACTAGTTTTTGCTTGAGCCTTAAGTATGCAACACTTCTGTTATGACATATATGATTTGTATGCAGTGCCATTTACATGAATTTGAACTCATAGCTGTTGGTAGTTTTCAAAATGCAATCCAATCACCAAACTTGCATCTTTTATCTTGTTTCCATTTCAAGGCTTCATTTCAAAATTTCAGTGATACCATCTTAATCCTTGTTACAAATCAGTCAAGATTGACTAAGATTTCATCAAAAATGGTTAAGAATTGACAGAGTTTGATCCTTCACGTTTTGGCTTGGTTAGCTTGTTTTTGTTTGCCGAGGAAATCAATGGAAATATGCCATATACATTTATGGGGGTTTCTAAATACACAGATGTATAGCCACCCCAGTGGTAGAAACCTTACTCTCTCATGCGCCTTTCACTTGCCAAACCAGGGTTCGATCCTTGGGATCAACCTTTTTTGTTGTTTTATTTTCCAATATTGATTGAATTTATTTTGTTCCTTGCTTCCACTTTCCATCCAGCGCACGCGTGTGTGCCCCAGTGGTTGTTGTGTGTGTTTGTAAACACCAAGGGCCTGGGTTCAATTCCCAGCTTGGCCCTTTCTCCTTCTTTTTTATTCATTTATATGGATTTATTATCATAAATCATTAAAACTTCAAAAAATCATAACTTGTTCACTTTTTATCTATTTGAACTCATTCTTTTTGCAACATATTTATTTTAATGTCTAAATTCATGTGATGTAAAAATACTCCAAGTTGTTTTCAATTATTATGCCTTTTGTCTATGGGGACTTTAGGGCTTTGTTAAGATCGTTATCTTACATGTTATTGAATTCCTTTAAATCATGATTGAATTTTCTTATGAGATTTTTTGTTTCCCATATGTTAGTTAACATGTTAGGGCTTGTTCTCCCTTAGTTGTCACCATGATCTCATATTATTTTCCTCCTAAATTGTGATTTAAAACTGTTATGACATGTTTGCTTATATTTGATTGTCATCAATGCATTTTGTGGTTACCTTGGATACACCTTGAGTTTATGACATGTTTACTTTCAAATTGTGATTTGTTTATATGCTTGTTACCTTCATCATGTTTCAATCTTTGTTAAGATATGCCTTCAATCTTTGTTAAGATATGATTTCATCTTTGTTAAGATATGCTTTCAATCTTTGTTAAGATATGATTTCATCTTTGTTAAGATATGATTTCATCTTTGTTAAGATATGCTTTCAATCTTTGTTAAGATATGTCTTCATCTTTGTCAAGATATGCCTAGGTCTTTACCTTTTCTTTAAGTCTTGTAAGAAATCATCTTTGCTTTCCTATTATAATATGCTTGCATGCTTTGGTTGTAACCATCTATCTTGATTGAAATCATTGATATTGTGATACCATGCTTGGTTGTAACCATTCATCCTATTTGATCCTTGCTTATTGTAATATGCATGCTTACTTGATTGTAATCTTATTCATCTTGCTCAATTGTTCATTTTCTTTGTTAAGTATTTATTCCCCAAGTGATGGAACTTTTTAGTTCTCATCCAAGTTGTCTCTCTCTCTCTCTCTTTCCAAAGGAAAAGTCTTTCCATTGAGCCTTGTGTCATGGATAGTTCATTACCCTCTCCCTTGACTTTGTGAAGTCATCTTAAACCCTAGCTTAGTTAAGTTAGAACATATGAGCCATTAGACTTTGCTTTAAGTCTAGAGAACCACCTTCAATAGGAGTGCTCTTCAACTAGAACCCTAGGATAGAGTTTGTAAACTCTATGTAAGAATCATAATGATGATTACTTACTCCTCTCTTGAGTGTTATAACATAGATTTAGAGAGTTTTCTTAAACTCTACATAAACATCGTTATGTTTGTTCCCCCTTGAACCTTGATCATAATCAAGTGTTCTTCAACCCTAGTGAGGTGAACTATGATTGCTCTGATTCTATCCTAGTTAGGATACGTAGGCAGGGGATGCGATGTGTTTGCGAGCAAGCTTAGAAACTATATTTAGGGCTTAACCTATACCCTTTACCCAATCCCAATACTTAAGCAAACATTTACCAACTTAGCATGCAAACAAACCCTATAGAGTACTACAGATGTTTAGGATGTGAAATTTCCTGCTCTAGGCATAACCAATCCCCGATCCCCGAATCTCTTAGCGTTGTTGTTACATCGCACAAAAGGTTCTTTCTTTCTTTAGACCTTTCCTTTGGATAAATTAAAGTCCGGTTGTGAATTTAAGAATTAAGATTCAAGTTAATCAATAGCTTGGTATCACGATTCTCACCGCAACAGAAATGGCGACTTCACTGGGGAACCGATACCTGACTTGAGGGTTTAGCCTATTTTGTTTAAAATTGCATGCTATATTTGTAAATTTTTGCTTAACATGTATATTTGTCAATATATGTGTTTGATTGTTGGGTATTGGGTGCTTTGAGTGGTGAGACGGTCCTATACCCGGACTTGATTGCAATTGTGATAGGATGGTGGTATATTCAAGAAGGCTTATAGGGAGTTGATTCCCGACCAACCTAACTTGAGAAACCACCGCTCAGTGTAGGCCCTCTTGAAAGGTTAGTATTGTTGATCGAGTATTCGTGAAAACAATGCTACTTTCAACGAAGGAGCCCATGACACTGTGGGCTTTTAGAATACATTCTACCCCACTTTGGCCTTATTAGGACGTAGTGCAATGACTATAAGGAAGTATTTCCGAAGTAGTTGATACGCGATACTACACTCAGACGAGATTCTCTTGAGAATATTATCGATTACCA
Organism: Lathyrus sativus; assembly: GCA_963859935.3. Taxonomy (NCBI): domain Eukaryota; kingdom Viridiplantae; phylum Streptophyta; class Magnoliopsida; order Fabales; family Fabaceae; genus Lathyrus; species Lathyrus sativus. Next base: position 142,877,141 of record OZ012739.1, on the reverse strand, counting down.
AGTGATTTGGGGGATTGATAATATCCGAAAGATGGATTGATGACTCTGGGAAATCTGTAGAACCCGTTCGGCAGGTACAAATCAATATATAGTACAATCCTTGGGGATGGGTAGACCTTGGACCCACGCTCATCCTTAAACCTAAGCTTGTGTTGTGTGCATATGCATTTGCCTGTGTTTGTGCATTTTGCATTCATAACATCATATCATCATATGGTTTCATGGAACTCAGACTTTTTTGTTTGTAAACATCAGAGGTCATTATCAATAGCGGAAGAAAGAAAACTTTGAAGTACACTTACAAGGGTTTTAACCTAGATGACTTGAAAAGGTTGAGCACCTTAGTGACAGATCCAGATGGTTTTCAAAGCCGGTATGGGAAGCTGTTGTTACTCTTGAAGATAAAGATGGATAGTGGACTCGTTTCTACACTCCTCCAGTTTTATGATCCACTCTACCACTATTTCACATTCCCTGATTATCAGCTAGTGCCCACATTAGAGGAGTATTCTCAGTTAGTTGGATTGCCCATTCTTGAAGATTCTCCTTTTCCGATCATGGAGGAGGACCCCAAAGAACAAGATATTGCCAAGGCTACACGTTTGGGATTGGTTGATATTAAAAAGAATATGATTACAAAAGGAGGAGTTTTGGGGTTAAAAGCAGAGTTCTTGGTTGAGAAAGCTCAGTATTATGCGGATCATTTAAGCATGGATGCATTCGAGGCTATCCTTGCCTTACTCATCTATGGAATCTTCTTGTTCCCTAGCTTTGAGAATTTTGTGGACCTCAATGCCATTAAAATTTTCTTGAAGAAGAATCCTATGCCTACTTTGCTAGCAGATACATACCATTATGTTCATCTGAGGAACTTTCACAATGGAGGGATGATTACTTGTTGCGCTCATTTGTTATACAAATGGTTCACTTCACACTTACCCAAAGCCAACGCTTTTTGGGATACAAAGAAAGGATGGTTGTCACAAAAGATCATGGCTCTCACCCACTCCGATATTGATTGGTATAGTCGTGACTATGATGGGACAATGATCATCAACAATTATGGGGATTTTGGCAATGTACCTCTTCTCAGTGCTAATGGAGGAATCAGTTATAATCCAATACTCGCCCGCCGACAATTGGGATACCCTTTGAAGGACAAACCCAATAGTGTTCAAGTGGAAAGCATCTTCTTCAAAGAAGAAAAGGATAGTCAAGAGCTAAAAGGAAAGATTCTAGAGGCTTGGAAGCATCTACACAAGAAGGGGAAAAAAGATCTTGGAAGACTCAACTGTGTCTCTTTGGAACCTTACCTCCAATGGGTTCGAAAGAGAGCCATCACACTAAGGATGCCTTATCCTAAGCAAGAGCCTATGGCTTTGAAGGAAGAACGCCCTTTGGTCTTCATGTCCGAAGAAGAAAATTTGAAGATTGCTTTAGTCAAAGCACACCAAACCGAAGAAGCTTGGAAGCACAAGTATCAAGTAGTCGTCGAAGAAAATGCGGAGCTCCAGAGACAACTCTAGTTGAAAGACGAAGAAGTACTCTCTTGTAAGAAGAGGAAATCACAAGAAGAACCTTATGAGCCTCAGTCTACTCCATGGAAGATAATTGTGGACAAGCTCATTTTTGAGAAGGCTCAGATGGAAAGAAAGATCGAGAAGCTCAACTTAAGACTGCTAGGGGAACCTTGTTAGGATTCATTTAGTTGTTGTTTATGTTTAAAACTCTTGTAAGAGGAAACAATATTTTGTAATCCATTTTATTGATCAATGAAATGACGACTTCTGATGTTCGTAAATGTCTGAGTTCCATGACACCATTTGCATTTGCATTTCTTCTAACCATTCAAGGAAATTCAAAATTTTCTTTTTGCAGACAACAACATGGTGAGAAGAGACATGCTTCCTGTAACGCCCCGATTTCGATTTCCTTTATTCTGAGTCCTTTTAATTTAATTGATTGAATTATTATTTTAAATATAGGGTTTATGTGTTTAATATGTTATGTGTGCATATTGTTTTGGGCAAAATAGGTTGGAGGGTATTTTAGGCATTAGTGATTATGCTAAGTGGATATTTTTATGAGAATTGATTAATTAGTGTGTGGAAAGAATTTGAGAGGAAAGAAATAGAATTATGAGATAAGAGAGGAAAAGAGAAAAGATAGTAGCATAAAAAGAAAAACAAGAGAAAGAAAGAGGAGAAGAGAAAGTGGAGAGAAAAGGAGAGGAAAACCTAGAACTTCAAGAAATCATCACCAAAGCTTTCGATTGATCGGGTAAGGGTGTGAAACTTTATTATTCTATCAATGTGTATAATCATGTATGATTTTGTTGGATTGTTTTGGATTGTTGGTAGTTTTTCTACACTTTCCATTTTAGGTTGAATTTGGTTTAATCGAGAGGAATCGTTGTTTAACGGTTAGAATCGTGATTAGATGATGTAGGTTAGACGATATATGTTAGACTAAGGCTACTGGAACAAACTTTGGATTTAATCGGGTGATTTTGGTGAGTTTGGAGGTGCTAGAGCAGAACTGAATGTTGCTGTTTGCAGGCGACTCGCTAGCAGCTCGCTAGGCGAGCACGCAGCGAACTCTCGCTAGCAGCTCGCTAGGCGAGCGTGCAGCGAACGGTCCCATTCATGGGACAGTGAGATCCAGATGTCCCTCTCTGGCAGCGAAGGGAGTAGCGAGGAGCTCGTTGGAGGTTCGCTGTGGCGAACGGGATAGCGAACGAGGTTTGTAGCCTCTGTTCTTGCTCGCTAGCAGTTCGCTAGGCGAGGAGGTAGCGAACGCTCGCTAGCAGCTCGCTAGGCGAGCGTGTAGCGAACGTAGCAGGATGAATTTTCCCTATTGCGTGGTGCTGTCGTGGCTTGGGGTTTCGGTTGCGATCGACCCTTCTTTGATTTAATAGCTTATATGCTGGATTATGATGTACTGTGGGTAGCCGTATGGCGTGAATCCTAGATTATGATTTGTGGCCGTTTGGGCACTTATGTGCATTGTTTAGCTTGATTAAAAATCTATGATGCTTGTATGAATATATGCGATGAATGTGTAGAATGCATGAGTATGTTTGCAAACATGTGTGCATTTCAAGAGTGTCATGAGTCATGTTGCATGTGAAGCATCATGGTATGCATTTCTTGTGTCGATTGATTCCTTGGTGAATCTGCAGAACCTCGTGTGCCCTTGTGGGGTGTGAGCGATGGTTAATTATTGATCCCTCGGTGGATTTGCAGAACCTCGTATGTTGTGATGGTTATTTTGATTCCGCGTAGAATCTGCAGAACCTCGTATGCCCATGTGGGGTATGAGCGATGGTTATTTGGTTCTTCAATTGAACCTGCTGAAATGAGTCGGTACCGCATTTGCATCTGCATAGAGTCGTGTGTCGGTCTCTATGAGTTGCATGTTGACATCTTGCATGGTGTATGGTGAATAAACATAATTGTAAATGTTTATATGAATTATTGATGATTGGCATGATTGGTATGCTTGAAGACACATGTATGTGTGAATATATGTATATGTATGTTTTGTGTGTTTATGAACTGATATAAACATTGTTGACGCATATTGTATATGCATGGTGTTCTAATTGTAAATAGATAATGTGAATACATTGCGATGTACGGTATGACGAGGTGAGTGGCGGTGAGAATGCGAAAGACGTATATTGGATATTATGTATATATATGTTTATATGCATTGTTTTTATTATATCGTTTCTCACCCTTCTGTGGTTTCTTTTAATGCTCTATGAGGCGTTGCAGATTAGATTGCTGGAGGTATTTTTGTGAAGCGTGGCTTCTTCCCTTTTTAGTCGGTCGGCTCTGATATGTAGCACCGGGTAGATAGGAATTATTTTGATATTTTTTTGTGATACATCTATGTATGTATCTGCTGATGATATGTTTTGTAAACATGATGAATGAATATTTGTATATGTGAACATATGTCTTGGAGAATTATGGAATATTTGGATATTTCTGCCTTGTTCTAAATATTTCTTGTGGGTGCTACCCTGTTGTTGCATATCCGTTTGAGCAGGTGTTGTATGTGTTGGAATTTTTCTGATAATGTGATATTTCCCTTTTATGCCACGTTGCAAATGTACTCTGATGAAATTTTTGAGCTTGTGCCTAAATGATTTAATTGTTTATTTTGGGGGTATAGAAAGGGGGTGTTACATTAAGTGGTATCAGAGTCAGTGTTGAGTCAGTTGTATCTGTCTCGCTGTTTTGTTGGTTGAACGGTTGTTTGACCTTGTTGTTATTTTTGGGAATGATCAGAATATGGCTGGTCGTAATGACAACGCGATGGCTGCGGCATTGGAAGCTATGGCTCGAGCGGTGCAGGGTGCGCCGAATGTGAATGCTAACGATGAGTTTAGAAAGAATCAACCGCCGGTGTTCAAAGGAAGGTTTGATCCGGACGGTGCTCAGATTTGGATGAAGGAGGTCGAGAGGATCTTCAGAGTTATGAATTGCGCTGAGGGGAACAAGGTGAGACTTGGATCTCACATGCTGAGAGAAGAAGCCTATGACTGGTGGGTCGGCATAAGACAAATTCTTGAAGTTGATGATGAGGAAATAACTTGGGATTTTGTTCCGCACTGAATTTTTGAGGAAGTATTATCCGGAGAGTGTGAAGGGAAAGAAGGAAATGGAGTTTCTAGAATTGAAACAAGGGAACATGTCCGTGGTTGACTACACGGCTAAGTTTACGGAGTTGGTGAAATTCCATCCTCACTATGATGCAGTGACGGCGGAATTTTCCAAGTGTACTAAGTACGAGAACGGCTTGCGCCCGGAGATCAAGCAAGCTGTGAGATATCAGAGGATTCGAAGATTTTCGGACTTAACCGAATGCTGTAGAATTTTCGAAGAAGATAGTAGAGCTCGTTCTACTCACTATAAGAGTTTGAATGAGAAGCGAGGGAAGCAACCAGTAAGGAGTGGGCCTTATGTGACGCCTGCTGATAAAGGCAAGCATAGGGAACACTTTATCAAGAAATCCGGAGGAGGAAGTTCTGGTCCCGTTAAGTGCTATAGGTGCGGCGAAGTGGGGCACAAGTCTTTTGAGTGTAAGAAGGCTGGGGAAAAGTGTGCTAACTGTGGTGGTCTCGGTCATGCTACAACTGAATGTAGAAGGAATGTGATTAAGTGTTTTAACTGTGGAGAGGTTGGTCATATTAGTACAAAGTGTACTAAGGCAAAGCAATCTCCGTCAAGCGGAAAGGTATTTGCATTAGCGGGTGCAGACACTACTAATGCGGATCGGTTGATTAAAGGTACATGCTTTATTAATAATATGCCTTTAGTTTCTATTATTGATACCGGAGCGACTCATTCGTTTATTTCTTTCGAGTGCGCTAAGCGTTTGGATTTGTGTTTTTCTTCTTGTGGTGGTGATATGGTTATTGAGACGCCCGCTTCGGGGTTGGTAACTACGTCTTCGGTATGTTTGAGTTGTCCCTTGACCATGTATGGTAAGGAATTTATTATGGACTTGGTGTGTTTGCCATTAGAAGGACTAGATGTGATTTTGGGTATGAATTGGTTGCAGTATAATAGAGTTTGTATTGATTGTTATCACAAGTTGGTGAGGTTTCCATCTTTGGGAGATGAGGAGGAAGAGAGTTTCCTATCCGCTAGAGAGTTGAAGAAACTTTTGGCGGATGAAGCTCAAGTGTTCTGTTTGTTTGCGTCGCTGTCGGTAGAGAATAAGGTTGAATTGGATTTGGTTCCAGTGGTATGTGACTTTCCAAAAGTATTTCCGGAGGACATTACGGATGTACCGCCGGAAAGGGAAGTTGAGTTTTCGATTGATCTAGTTCCCGGTATTATACCGATTTTGATGGCACCGTATCGTATGTCGGCATCGGAGTTGGTAGAGTTGAAGAAACAATTGAATGATTTATTGGAAAAGAGATTTGTTAGGCCGAGTGTTTCTCCTTGGGGTGCGCCGGTATTGTTGGTAAAGAAGAAAGATGGGAGCATGCGGTTGTGTATTGATTATCGGCAGTTGAATAAGGTGACTATTAAGAATAAGTATCCGCTTCCCAGAATTGATTATTTGGTGGACCAATTGGTTGGTGCCCGTGTTTTTAGTAAGATTGATTTGAGGTCAGGTTATCACCAGATTCGTGTTAAAGAAGAAGATATTCAAAAGACGGCTTTTAGGACACGGTATGGTCATTATGAATTTTCTGTGATGCCATTCGGAGTTTCTAATGCGCCGGGTATGTTTATGGAATATATGAATCGTATCTTTCATGAGCAGTTGGATCGTTTCGTAGTTGTGTTTATTTACGACATTTTGATTTACTCTAAGTCCCAAGAAGAACATGAAGAGCATCTGCGAGTTGTGTTGCAAGTTTTGAAGGAGAAGCAATTGTATGCTAAGTTATCCAAGTGCGAGTTTTGGTTATCGGAAGTGAGTTTTCTTGGGCATGTTATTTCTGGTAATGGTATTTGTGTTGATCCGTCCAAGATTGATACGGTAATGCAATGGGAGGCTCCTAAGTCGGTTATGGAGATCCGAAGCTTTTTGGGCTTGGCCGGTTATTATCGGAGGTTTATTGAGGGATTTTCGAAGTTGGCACTTCCGTTGACTCAGTTGACTTGTAAGGGAAAGACTTTTGTTTGGGACATTAATTGTGAGAAGAGTTTTGTTAAACTTAAGAGACGGTTGACAACGGCGCCGGTTTTGATTTTGCCAAATCCGACGGAATCGTTTGTGGTTTATTGTGATGCTTCATTGTCCGGTTTGGGTGGTGTTTTGATGCAAGATGGTAAAGTTGTGGCTTATGCTTCAAGGCAATTGAGAGTGCATGAGAAGAATTATCCTACGCATGATTTGGAATTGGCGGTCGTGGTCTTTGTTTTGAAATTTGGAGGCATTATCTCTATGGTGCGAGATTTGAAGTTTTTAGCGGCCACAAGAGTTTGAAGTATTTATTTGAACAAAAGGAATTGAATATGAGGCAAAGGAGGTGGTTAGAGTTTTTGAAGGATTATGACTTTGGTTTGAATTACCATCCGGGTAAGGCAAATGTTGTGGCTGATGCTTTGAGCCGGAAGTTAGTGCATATGTCTACATTGATGGTGAGAGAATGGGAACTTTTAGAGAATTTTAGATATTTGAGTTTGGTTTGTGAAATGACGCCGAGAAGTGTGAAATTGGGTATGTTGCATGTTACGAATGATTTTCTTGCTACCGTTCGTGAAAAGCAAAAGTTGGATTTGAAATTTGTGGATTTGATGATGAATGAGAATGAGGACTTTAAAGTTGATAATTTTGGAGTCTTGAGATTCCGTGGTCGTATTTGTATTCCCGACGATATGGATTTGAGAAAGATGATATTGGAGGAAGGACACCGGAGTAATTTGAGTATTCATTCGGGTGCGAATAAGATGTATCAAGATTTGAAGAAAATCTTTTGGTGGTCCGGATTGAAGAGGGATGTAGCTCGGTTTGTGTATTTGTGTTTGACTTGCCAGAAGTCTAAGGTGGAACATCAGAAGCCTAGCGGTTTGATGCAACCGTTGGATATTCCGGAATGGAAATGGGATAGTATATCAATGGATTTTGTTACTGGTTTACCAAATACGCAAAGAGGTCACAATGCTATTTGGGTGATTGTTGATAGGCTTACTAAATCTGCTCATTTTATTCCGATTGATATTGGTTATCCTTTGGAAAAGTTAGCCGAGATTTATATTCGGGTGATTGTGAAGTTGCATGGAGTTCCCAAGAGTATCGTGTCGGATAGAGATCCTAGATTTACTTCGAGATTTTGGGAAGGTTTGCAAGAGGCTTTAGGTTCTAAGTTGAGATTGAGTTTGGCGTATCATCCACAGACGGATGGCCAAACTGAGAGGACGATTCAATCGTTGGAGGACTTGTTGCGTGCTTGTGTGCTCGAGCAAGGTGGTGTTTGGGATAGCTTTTTGGCATTGATTGAGTTCACTTACAACAACAGTTTTCATGCGAGTATTGGTATGGCACCATTTAAGGCTTTGTATGGTCGGAGATGTCGAACACCTTTGTGTTGGCATGAAACCGGAGAGAGATTGGTAGTTGGACCGGAAATGGTACAACAAACGACGGAGAAGGTGAAGTTTATTCGGGAGAAGATGAAAGCTTCTCAGAATAGGCAAAAGAGTTATCATGACAAGAGAAGGAAGGATCTTGAATTTCAAGAAGGTGACCATGTGTTTTTGAGAGTTACACCGGTTACGGGTGTGGGTCGTGCTTTGAAGTCGAAGAAGTTGACTTCTCGTTTTATCGGTCCGTATCAAATTATTGCACGAGTTGGTGCGGTGGCTTATCGTGTGGCGTTGCCTCCGAATCTTTCGAATTTGCATGATGTGTTCCATGTTTCGCAACTTCAGAAGTATGTTCCAGATCCGTCACATGTGATTCCTATGGATGAGGTGGAGGTAAGAGATAATCTTACGGTTGAGGTTTTACCGGTTATGATTTTGGACCGCGAAGTTAAGAACCTAAGAGGCAAGGATATTTCGCTTGTAAAAGTAGCATGGAGAGGTGTTGCGGAAGGCAATATGACTTGGGAATTGGAGAGTAAGATGCGTGAGTCGCATCCTGAGCTGTTCGAATCAGGTAATATTTTCGAGGACGAAAATTCCTAAGTGGGGGAGAGTTGTAACGCCCCGATTCCGATTTCCTTTATTCTGAGTCCTTTTAATTTAATTGATTGAATTATTATTTTAAATATAGGGTTTATGTGTTTAATATGTTATGTGTGCATATTGTTTTGGGCAAAATAGGTTGGAGGGTATTTTGGGCATTAGTGATTATGCTAAGTGGATATTTTTATGAGAATTGATTAATTAGTGTGTGGAAAGAATTTGAGAGGAAAGAAATAGAATTATGAGATAAGAGAGGAAAACAGAAAAGATAGTAGCATAAAAAGAAAAACAAGAGAAAGAAAGAGGAGAAGAGAAAGTGGAGAGAAAAGGAGAGGAAAACCTAGAACTTCAAGAAATCATCACCAAAGCTTTCGATTGATCGGGTAAGGGTGTGAAACTTTATTATTCTATCAATGTGTATAATCATGTATGATTTTGTTGGATTGTTTTGGATTGTTGGTAGTTTTTCTACACTTTCCATTTTAGGTTGAATTTGGTTTAATCGGGAGGAATCGTTGTTTAACGGTTAGAATCGTGATTAGATGTAGGTTAGACGATATATGTTAGACTAAGGCTACTGGAACAAACTTTGGATTTAATCGGGTGATTTTGGTGAGTTTGGAGGTGCTGGAGCAGAACTGAATGTTGCTGTTCGCAGGCGACTCGCTAGCAGCTCGCTAGGCGAGCACGCAGCGAACTCTGGCTAGCAGCTCGCTAGGCGAGCGTGCAGCGAACGGTCCCAGACTTGGGACAGTGAGATCCTGATGTCCCTCGCTGGCAGCGAAGGGAGTAGCGAGGATCTCGCTGGAGGTTCGCTGTGGCGAACGGGATAGCGAACGAGGTCTGTAGCCTCTGTTCTTGCTCGCTAGCAGTTCGCTAGGCGAGGAGGTAGTGAACGCTCGCTAGCAGCTCGCTAGGCGAGCGTGTAGCGAACGTAGCAGGATGAATTTTCCCTATTGCGTGGTGCTGTCGTGGCTTGGGGTTTCGGTTGCGATTGACCCTTCTTTGATTTAATAGCTTATATGCTAGATTGTGATGTACTGTGGGTAGCCGTATGGCGTGAATCCTAGATTATGATTTGTGGCCGTTTGGGCACTTATGTGCATTGTTTAGCTTGATTAAAAATCTATGATGCTTGTATGAATATATGTGATGAATGTGTAGAATGCATGAGTATGTTTGCAAACATGTGTGCATTTCAAGAGTGTCATGAGTCATGTTGCATGTGAAGCATCATGGTATGCTTTTCTTGTGTCGATTGATTCCTCGGTGAATCTGCAGAACCTCGTGTGCCCTTGTGGGGTGTGAGTGATGGTTAATTATTGATCCCTCGGTGGATTTGCAGAACCTCGTATGTTGCGATGGTTATTTTGATTCCGCGTAGAATCTGCAGAACCTCGTGTGCCCATGTGGGGTATGAGCGATGGTTATTTGGTTCTTCAATTGAACCTGCTGAAATGAGTCGGTACCGCATTTGCATCTGCATAGAGTCGTGTGTCGGTCTCTATGAGTTGCATGTTGACATCTTGCATGGTGTATGGTGAATAAACATAATTGTAAATGTTTATATGAATTATTGATGATTGGCATGATTGGTATGCTTGAAGACACATGTATGTGTGAATATATGTATATGTATGTTTTGTGTGTTTATGAATTGATATAAACACTGTTGACGCATATTGTATATGCATGGTGTTCTAATTGTAAATAGATAATGTGAATACATTGCGATGTACGGTATGACGAGGTGAGTGGCGGTGAGAATGCGAAAGATGTATATTGGATATTATGTATATATATGTTTATATGCATTGTTTTTATGATATCGTTTCTCACCCTTCTGTGGTTTCTTTTAATGCTCTATAAGGCATTGTAGATTAGATTGCTGGAGGTATTTTTGTGAAGCGTGGCTTCTTCCCTTTTTAGTCGGTCGACTCTGATATGTAGCACCGGGTAGATAGGAATTATTTTGATATTTTTTTGTGATACATTTGTGTATGTATCTGCTGATGATATGTTTTGTAAACATGATGAATGAATATTTGTATATGTGAACATATGTCTTGGAGAATTATGGAATATTTGGATATTTCCGCCTTGTTCTAAATATTTCTTGTGGGTGCTACCCTGTTGTTGCATATCCGTTTGAGCAGGTGTTGTATGTGTTGGAATTTTTCTGATAATGTGATATTTCCCTTTTATGCCACGTTGCAAATGTACTCTGATAAAATTTTTGAGCTTGTGCCTAAATGATTTAATTGTTTATTTTGGGGGTATAGAAATGGGGTGTTACACTTCCGTTCCCGGATTTAAGATTGGGCCGTCTCAGGATGTTGGCGAGACTTGTCAGAAACCCCGCTGCTTTCATTGCCAAATATGGAGACCTCCTACCACTAATAAGTGCTCAGGTCAACGAGCCCATGCTACACGCTTTGGTTGAGTTTTACTCTACAACCTACCACTGCTTCGTATTCCCAAACATTCAGCTACTTCCAACCATAGAGGAGTACACCGACTATTTCAAGATCCCATGGACTTTCACACTTCCTTATGGAAAACCGAAGAAAAGGGATTTGGCTAAAGCCCTTCATATCAAGCTAGAGGACTTACCACCAATGAGAGCGAAAGGAGGATGGTACAGAATGGAGGCAGGACTTCTAATGGAGATGGCCGAGTATCATTATGAAAATAGAAATCTGGGCATCTTTGAAGCAATACTGGCATTTCTAATATATGGGTTGTATCTCTTCCCAAACCGTTATGACTTCATCAGTGAGGAGGCGATCCGCCTCTTCATCATCAAAAATCCGGTAAACGAGATACTAGCTGATACTTATGTGGTCATCCACCGCTTCATCTTGTACGATCTCGGGCAATTCTCATGCTGCCTCGCACTACTTGACCGGTGGTTTACTTCTCATTTGCCCAGGACCCATATCCTTTGGAGGCTTCCCAACAAAAGCGCATGGATTTCTAAACTCGTCACTCTCAGGCACTATGACATCACATGGTATGACATCAACCTTGGTGATCTAGTCATGATTCCCAGCTATGGAGATTTCCCCATTGTGCCTCTCATTGGGACAAAGGGGGTTATCACCTACAATCCTGTTCTTGCCCGGCGTCAATATGGGTATCCTACCGGCCCAGAGCCCGAACCGGAACTGTTGAGACCTTGCTTCTGCGAAACTGGTCGCAACCCTAAACTAGAAGCCCGTGCTCAATACGCTCAAAGAGATCCTCACCTCTTGGGCCTAACTCCAATGGAGAATGCAAGTTGTTTAACTTCTAGAGGGTACTTTCTTTGGTCGAAAGAAATTGCCTTGACCATGTTTTATACTCATGATTATGAGATAACTATGGAACCGGAGGTCCCCACGACTAGGGAAGAGCTAAAATACGCTTTGATCAAAGCGCAACGAGAGAATGAAGACCTGTGGGAAATTATCCGCCAGGACCAAGCTCATGTTGAAGTCCAAGAAGGAGAAGGATCATCTTGTTAGAATGATCTTTGTTTCACCATTTCCCTGCTTTCCCTAAAAGTATTGAAATCTTAATGTTGCATTTACTTTCACTTCTTGTAAGAAAGATCTTGCTTTTTAGCAAGGGTCATCTATTGTAATAGACTTCCAGCTATCAATGAAAAAAACTCTTTTTAAGCATGTCGTTACATGTTGTTCCAACTTTTTTGTTTGTAAACAAAAATTTGTTTTTCCTTCAATGGTTTATGCATCTGTATTTGCATTTGCATTTGCATTTCATCCTGCATGGGTCTTGCATATGGGTTCCGCAGCTCATCCTTTGTTCTTGTTCAGAAAAGAGAGAAGGAGTCACGCTGAATACTCACAGATACAACACTCGATCCAGAGCTCAGAAAAAGATGGCAGATAATGAACAGAGGTTCGATCAGATGGACAATGACATTGAAGGAATCAAGGGTGACGTCAGCCAGATTATGGAAGTTCTCAATATAATCAAGGCAAAGATGGAAACACAGTCTACGGTAATCTCCGAAGTCGTCACAGCAGCGGCCAATGTCACGGTAGCTCCAGTTACCACTGCAGAATTTCCCTATGGCATGTCTCAGGATTTTGTGCCACCATTCAACAATATGCAATCTTCAAGTCTTAATCCACTATTTGATTCAACAATCAGGAATCCTATTTTCACTCAGGCGGGTGGACCCACTACAGTGCGACCTGTTTTCAATAATCAACAACCAATCTTTGACATACCTGACGGTTCTGAAGCCGAGGATGAAAAGCACGAAAAACTGAGGGTAGAGATGGACATTATGGCTAAGAGGATGAGGGCCATAGAAGGAAGCCATGTCTTTGGGTCTGATGCCAAAGACCTATGTCTGGTGTCTGGTTTGGTATTTCCTCAAAAATTCAAAATGCCAGTATTCGACAAATATGAGGGGACTACTTGTCCCAAAGTGCACCTAATCATGTACTGTAGGCGGATGGCTCCGCATATTGAAAATGACAAGCTGTTGGTACACTATTTTCAAGACAGTCTCAAAGGAGCTTCGGCCAAATGGTATCTCAGCTTGGATCAAGCAAAGATCCACGGTTTCCAAGACCTTTCAGATGCTTTTATTCAACAGTACAAGTACAACATGGACTTAGCTCCCAACCGTTAGCTTCTCAGCATGACACAGAAGAATACTGAAACCTTTAAAGAGTACGCGCAAAGATGGCGCAGAACCGCTGCTCAAGTAGAACCCCCCTTACTGAAAAGGAATTAGCAGACTGGTTTGTAGATACAGTCAGGCCGGAATTCTACGAACGACTAATCAGCAGCGTTACAACCAACTTCTCTGATATTGTGGTAGTAGGAGTCAAAGTTGAAGCTGGTTTAAAGAGTGGAAAAGTGGTTACCCCAAATATTAATTCAAGCGCCAGTACAACAAAGAAACCGGTCAGTAATTTTCACAAAAAGAAAGAGGGGGATGTGAGTGCGATAACATATGGGAAGAAGGCACAAAATTCCAGAAGCCATCGCCAGCAGTACCATCCATCATCATATATTGCAGCTGTGACTCCCATTTTCAACCGTCATCACAGCAGGGTCCCCAGCCTGGGGCATCCAGTAATCAGCACCAATATCATCCTGGCAATCAGCAACAATATCACTTCAACAATAAACAACAACACCATCAGCCGCAAGGTCAACATACTCAAAACAGGGCTCCAAGGGCGAATTACCAGGCAAATAGGCCAAAAATACAGCCTATTCCCATGAGTTACACCGATCTGTTCCCCATGTTGATAGAAAGAGGGTTGGTCAAAACAAGAAAATTAGGTGCTCCACCCAATCCACTCCCATTCTATTACAATGCCAACGCTCGCTGCTTATTTCATGAGAATGCTCCAGGCCATGATCTTGAAGGTTGCTTCGCACTTCAGCACCTCGTTCGAGAATTGATTGAAAAAAGAATTCTGTCCTTTGAAGATAATCATCCAAACATAAAGAACAACCCTCTGCCAAATCATGGTGGAGTCAATGCCATTACTGAAGAAGGTGAGGGGTCAGAAGACAAGAAGGTTACCACTATTTGTGAGATCAAAGTGCCATTGGCAGACCTACACAAACGTCTCGCTCAAGCATGGGCGCTTAAGACATGTCACAAAAACTGCGAACAATGCATGCTGAACCCAGAGGGTTGTGACATTGTGAAAAAATACATTCGAGCAATGATTGAACAAGGGATGATAGAAATCGCTCACAGGAAAAAGGGGGAAGATGTGGCAGTCATCGAACCTGTGTTTAACATGCCAGAAGAGCCCAACAAAAGAGCTGTGTTCAGAAATAATAACAACAACAACTACAAGAACGTCTGGCCGGTGTTCCGCGATGATGCACCCCCGAAATTCGGGAGAGGACAAGCCAGGTTTGAACCAAGGGGAGGATTCAAACCTCATCCAAGGGCGGTAACACCGAAGCAGGACCATTCATGGTGCGAGGGAATCTTCAAAGAAAGAAAGCTCGCAAATGTAGCTAACATTGCCGGTGGAAGCAAGATGACCCGGAGTGGTCACATTTACCAACCACGGACATACAATGTGGCTCCTCCACCAGCAATTTCTATTCCAAAAGCTGCTGTTCCCCAGAAGCCCATTCCAGAGGCAGTCGTCACTAAAGAACCTTTAGTCAAAGGAAACGAAAGCGTCAAAAATGATGAAGAAGAGTTCCTGAGAATCATCAGACGAAGTGATTATAGGGTGGTGGACCAACTAAATCAAACACCATCTAAGATCTCGGTCATGGCCTTACTCTTAAGCTCTCCGGCGCATCGCCAGGCTTTGCTCAAAATCTTGACACAAGCCCATGTTACCAAAGATATTACAGTGGGGCAATTTGACTCCATTGTAGCAAACATCACTGCCTGCAACATGCTGAGCTTTGACGACAATGATCTGAAAACCGAGAAACGTAAGCACAATCGTGCTCTATATGTGTCGATCAAATGTGAAGAAGATACACTATCCAGGGTTCTTGTTGACACAGGATCAGCGCTCAACGTAATGCCAAAAAGGACACTAGCCAAGCTGCCTTATCAAGGTGCTACCATGAGGCCAACTTCTCTCATAGTGAAGGCATTTGATGGATCCAGGAGAGCCGTGATAGGGGAGGTTGATCTTCCTATCATGATCGGACCACAAATCTTTGAAGTCACCTTTCAGGTGATGGACATTAATCCAGACTACAGTTGTTTACTGGGAAGGCCATGGATCCACGCAGCTGGCGCTGTTACTTCTACTCTCCACCAGAAAACGAAGTTTGTTGTGGATGACCAGTTGGTCATTGTTCATGGAGAAGAGGACTTAATGGTAAGCAACTTGTCCTCATTCTGGTATATCGAGTTTGACGAAGATTCCCTTGAGACAACCTTCCAAGCACTAGAAATAGCTCACACTGTTCTAGTTGACGAATCAGATATAACCCGCGGGCCATCATTCACCTCTGTTCAGAGTATCAAGGCGGAACTGAAAGCTGTAATCCCATTGGGATGGGGGGAGGTCATCAAAGTCAACACTCGAGCCAAAAATGATCGACAAGGGTTGGGTTACAAACCAACTCTAGAAGGCGAGCCAGAAGAAAGCACCATGAAGAAGAAGTCTTTGAAGGAGATATTCACCAGTGGCGGAATACAAATCAACGCCATTATTGCTGAAGATGAGGATGGTAATCCAGATCATCTAATAATTAGGGGAGGAGCAGCTTTGCGCAACTGGGAGGCTGTGGAAATTCCCGTCTTTTTACCTTTAGAGTAATTCACTCTGCTTGTTAGCTTTGTGTTTTCTTTAAAAATTCCTGGTCTTGCCCAAGGCCTGCGAATTATTTTGTATTGGGCCACTTTGCAATTTGAAAATCATTAATGAAAAAGTGTTTTTGTTAAAACTCTTGTTTATTTGCGCATCATTTTCACTCTTTTTGTTAAAAGGAAAAATGGCAATCTTTTTGAAAAAATAAAAACAACCCTTCATCTGCATGTCTCTGTGTGTGTGTGTCTAATTGTTCCCAAAAAACAAAACATGCAGAATACCTCCATCCACCACGGAATCCTATGATCCTTCGGCTTCTTCTACTAGTGGTTCATCTGTCTTTCAAGCTGAAGAAGAGAATGATGAAGAGTTAGAAGTCCCAGAAGAGTTGAAGAGAATGACTGAGTATGAAGATGTGTATCTCCAGCCGTACAAAGAGCAGACTGAGGTCATCAATTTGGGGTCAAAAGAAGATAAAAGAGAAGTCAAGATTGGGGCATCATTGGGGTCAGAGATAAAAAACAAGCTGATAACGCTCCTCAGAGATTATGTCGACATATTTGCTTGGTCTTATCAAGACATGCCAGGGTTGGATACTGACATTGTTATGCACAACCTCCCCCTGAAGCCAGAATGTCCTCCGGTCAAACAAAAGCTTCGCAGGTCAAGACCAGACATGGCTCTTAAAATCCGAGACGAAGTCAAGAAACAAATTGATGCAGGCTTTTTAGCGGTATCCAAATATCCAGAATGGGTGGAAAACATCGTGTCAGTCCCAAAGAAAGATGGCAAGGTCAGGATGTGTGTCGATTACAGGGATTTAAACAAAGCAAGTCCGAAGGACGATTTCCCTCTACCACATATTGACACTTTGGTGGATAATACAGCCAGCTTCGTAGTATTCTCATTCATGGACGGATTTTTTGGTTATAATCAGATAAAGATGGATCCAGCTGACATGGAGAAGACAACCTTCATCACACCCTGGGGCACCTATTGTTATGAGCCTTTCGATTTGAAGAACGCAGGGGCAACGTATCAGAGAGCCATAGTCACACTCTTTCACGACATGATGCAAAAAGAAATCGAAGTATACGTGGACGATATGATCGCAAAATCCCAAAGTGAAGAAGACCACTTGGATCATCTGTTGAAGCTATTTGAGAGACTCTGAAAGTATCAACTGAGGTTAAATCCAGCAAAATGCACTTTTGGAGTTCGCTCAGGCAAGTTACTTGGTTTCATCATTAGTCAACAAGGAATTAAAGTAGACCCCGACAAAGTTAAAGCAATCCAGGAGATGGCCGTTCCAAAAATAGAGAAACAAGTCAGAGGTTTCCTCGAACGTCTGAATTACATCTCCAGATTCATCTCCAATTTAACTCCTACTTGCACGCCGATCTTCAAGTTGTTACGAAAAGATCAAACAGTGGTATGGAACGAGAATTGTCAGGCCGCATTTGAGAAAATTAAGCAGTATTTACAAGAACCTCCGGTGTTGATTCCCCCTGTACCCGGAAGACCTTTGTTCATGTATATGACAGTACTAGAAGATTCAATGGGTTGTGTCTTAGGTCAGACTGACGAGTCAGGAAAGAAGGAACACGCAATCTACTATCTGAGAAAGAAGTTCACCGATTGCAAAAGTCATTACTCTCCCCTGGAAAAAGCCTGTTATGCCTTAACATGGGCCGCCAAGTGTCTGAGACAGTACATGATTTGTCACACCACAATGCTGATTTCTAAGATAGACCCCATCAAGTACATCTTTGAAAAGCCAGCTCAAACAGGAAGATTGGCCAGATGGCATATGCTCTTATCAGAGTACGATATTCAGTATGTTGCTCAAAAATCTATCAAAGGAAGTGTCTTGTCCGAACACCTCGCAGAGCATCCTATGGAGGATTATCAACCACTCAAGTTCGATTTTCCTGATGAAGATGTGATGTATATTCAACGCACAAAACCAGAGCCTGGTCCGGAAGAAGGTCCCGAGCCTGGATCCCGCTGGGAAATGATGTTTGATGGAGCATCAAACAAGAACGGACATGGTGTCGGAGCTGTTTTGAAAAATCCAACTGGAGGGTATACTGTCGTCACAACCCGACTTTGTTTCTCGTGTACGAACAACATAGCCGAGTATGAAGCCTGAATCTTAGGATTGGAAGCTGCCATCGATCTTCGCATCAAAATCTTGGAAGTGATCGGTGATTCTGCTTTGGTGATCTACCAGCTCAAAGGAGAATGGGAAACCAGGGATGAAAAATTGATCCCTTACAAAACTCATATCTTGGTGATGGCTGAATATTTTGATGAAATCACCTTCAAGCATGTACCGAGAGCGGAAAATCACATTGCTGATGCATTAGCCATGATGGAATCAATGTGGAAGGTCCAGTTTGTTAACGAGGTGCCTCTGATTCGCATTGAAAGAAGGACAGTACCTGCATATGTCATGACAATAGATGAAGAAATTGATGAGAAATCGTGGTTCCACGACATCAAGAACTTTCTTCAAAATCAAGAATATCCCGTTGACGCGTCCAGAATTGACAAAAGAGCAATACGAAGATTGTCATCTAAATTCTTCATCAGCAATGGTACCTTGTACAAAAGAAACCACAACATGGTTTTACTCCGATGTGTCGACGAAAGAGAGGCGAATCTCATAATGACTGAAGTGCACGAGGGAACATTCGGTACCCATGCCAACGGCCACGCTATGGCTAAGAAAATCTTAAGGGCAGGCTACTTTTGGTTAACTTTGGAGACGGACTGCATACTCTTCGCTCGAAAATGCCATAAATGCCAAGTCTATGCCGACAAAGTGCATGTCCCTCCGCATCCTCTCAACGTGATGACGTCACCTTGGCCTTTTGCAATGTGGGGCATAGATATGATTGGAGCAATATAGCCAAAAGCTTCCAACGGGCATCGCTTCATCCTGGTTGCAATTGATTACTTCACCAAATGGGTGGAAGCATCGTCGTATGCGAATGTGACAAGACAAGTGGTTGCTCGCTTCATCAAAAAGGAAATAATTTGTCGATACGGTATTCCTAACCAGATCATTACTGACAATGGGTCGAATCTAAACAACAAAACAATGAAAGAACTCTGTGACGATTTCAAGATCAAACATCACAATTCGTCTCCTTACAGACCTAAGATGAATGGCGCAGTTGAGGCTGCCAACAAAAATATCAAGAAAATAGTACAAAAGATGGTCATAACCTACAAGGATTGGCACAGGATGTTACCATTTGCTCTACATGGATACCGAACATCAGTGCGAACTTCAACAGGGGAAACCCCCTTTTCCTTAGTATATGGAATGGATGTTGTGCTACCCATTGAAGTCAAAATACCTTCTCTCAAGATCTTGACGGAAGCAAAGCTTGATGAAGACGAATGGATAAAAGAAAGATTCGACTCATTGAACCTCATTGATGAGAAAAGAATGACGGCCATGTGTCACAGTCAAATCTATCAACAAAGAATGATAAGAGCGTTCAACAAAAAGATTCGTCCCAAAGAGTATAGGGAAGGAGAGCTTGTGCTTAGAAAAATCCTACCAACTCAAAAGGATATGCGCGGAAAGTGGATGCCCAACTACGATGGCCCCTTCATTGTAAAAAATGTCTTCTCCGGAGGATCTCTAATTCTTGAGACCATGGATGGCGAACAACTCAAGTATCCCATCAACTCAGATGCAGTGAGAAAGTACTATGCCTAAAGCAGAAGACCTAGAAAGGGGATTCCAGTGCTCCAACAAGATGGAAACCCAATGGTTGAAAGCTGACAAACGTCGGGGCAGAGTCTTGTGCAAGGTGTCAGAAGAAAGATCAACGTCTGTCATTCTCGTCAGAAGCAGCGAAGCAAGTGAACTAATAGTTAAAAGGACCGGATTATTATGGGATTCTATAACCTTTTTGTGTGCCATTTTTTCAAATATATAAAGTTCCCGAGGCTTTGCCCTTTGTAAAGTTCTTGTCTATCAATAAAATTAGATTTTGGCCAATCATTGTTATGATCTTCTGTTTTTGTTATGCAATTTCACTTATTTGTTAATAAAGATTTTTCGAAGAGCACAGTGTTTGAAAATTTAAATTTTTGTTTTAAAAATAAAATGCAATTTGAACAAAACGATTGAAGAGTTCTAGAGGTAATCTGATAACATTACACAGTTCTCAAAGTTGTGAAAGTTTGTCGTCACCCTTGACCAAACTAGATACGTCCGACAGCAATTCCGGCTCTTAAGCCAAGACTTCTCCACTGCAAGGTTACAAGGATATTATCTGGAAAGATTGTTATCTACGCAAAAAAGAAGAAAGGGTCGCCTGACTTGAAGCATTGAGACTCAGCGTGACGAGTCCTTTCTGTGTTTTCCTTGTTTTGCTTTCCTTTGTTCCTGCGGGTCGGTCTGCATTTTACATACAACATCATACCAGCATACGCATTTGTTTGCATTTTGGTTTTGGTCTCTGTTGTCTAGCTGTTGCCTTTGAGATCTTTTGGTCGTTACCTTTATCTTTGATCTGTTGCTGCAAGTTTTGCTTCGAAGTTGACATCCTGGGGTTTCCTATATTCTATAGGAAGCTAGTGGTGACTAGCAGTATCCGATTTACACAAGTGGGCGGTTGTTACCAGTATTCATCTTTGATTTGGTCGTCACCAGTAATCTTCGAAGACTAGTAGTCACTAGCCCCTGTTCAGAACCATTTATGTTCGGTATCTTGATTTGGTCATCACCAACAATTTTCCAGATCCAGTCGTCACTGATTCTGTTATAAAGCCAACCAATCGTTATTGGAGTCCTTTTGATTCGGTTTTCACCAATCTTTGCTAAAAATCTAGTGGTTACTAGTATTGCCTTCTAAAACCAATTGTCATTGGTACTTGAGTTGGTCGTCACCAAAATTCCCTAAAAGTCCAATAATTATTGGCATCGCCTGGAATCCAATTGTTATTGGTACCTGTTTGATTTGGTTATTACTAGTCTTTCTGAATCTAGTAGTTATTAGTATTACCTTCAAATCCAATTGTTATTGGTACCTTTTGTTTCGGTTATTACCAATCTTTCTAAGTCTAGTGGTCACTAGCATCGTTTGGAAAGTCTAGTGTTTACTAGCAGTATCCGGAACCAGTTGTTATTGGTATACCTGGATTTGGCCGTCACCAAGTGGCCTAAGTTCAATGATTATTGGCATCGCTTAAATCAGATTGTTATCACCACTTTGGTCTGGTCGTTACCAAACTCTTTGAAAATCCACTGGTCATTGGTCTCCTTGGACTCGGTCGTTACCAATTTCTCCAATTAAGTCTAGTGGTTACTAGTATCATCCAGAACCAATTGTTATTGGTATATCTTGATTTGGTCGTCACCAGTCCCCCCTAAGTCCAGTAGTTACTGGCATTGCTTGAAGACTAATCGTTATTAGTACCGAAAGTTGATTGTTACCAACTTCCCCACCCGAAGTCCTGTTTTATTAATATTGTTTGGAAATTCGCAATTGAAAATTGGAACTTCGACTTGGTTGTCACCATATCCCCAGGAAGTCTAGTGGTATTTAGCACTTCTGGGAAACCGATGTTGATTTGGTTGTCACCATATCCCCAAGAAGTCTAAAGGTATTTAGCACTTTTTGGAAACCGAACTTTGGATTGGTCGTCACCATCCTCCCTAGTAAGTCTAGTGGAAACTAGCACTGTTTGAAGCTATTTGTTATTCTGGTCGTCACCAGTCTCCCCATTTGAAGCTTTTTGCTTTTCCAGTCGAGTCCCGGAGGACTAGTGGATACTAGTTTCCCCGGCACGCCCGGTCTTGTTTCTAACCTTTACCTGAAGATCCCGTTTGAACTCTTCGTTATAGGAAATTTTCTCATCTGGTTATCCCCAATGAGATTCGTGTCTTCGTTCCGTCTTTTCCCCGGTGAAGCTTTGCTTCCCCGGTGGATTTTGTTACCCAGCAAAGTTTTCCCCAGTGGGTTTCTTCCCCAATGTGGTTTGCTTTTTCTTTTCTTTCGTTTCCCCAGTGAAGAATTGTCATCTTCCCCGATGGGCTTCCTCATCTGGTTATCCCCAGTGAGGTTCGTATCTCCTTTCCCGCAATGAAGATGTGTCTTCCCTGGTGGAATTTGTGTCCCCTGTGTGAAATATTTACCTGAACAAGCATCTTTAGTCATGTCTGAACTATCTTGCTTACTTCGCTTGGAATCTTTCCCCAGTGTGTCGGGTCCCCGTGAGTGGTTACTCGTCGTTTTGCCGTTCTTTTATCTTTGCTCGTATGTCTGCATTTGTCTTACATTTAAGCATCATAAAACATCATTTAGATTCATGGCATATTTGCATTCGTCCTTTTGCATACCATTGGATCTAAGGGACAAAATTTCTGGTTTGCTATATTTAAATACCTTTCACTGCGATTCTATGAGGATTGTCATCTCTCATTACCATCTAGTGAAGATATTTAAATAGGGACATCTGTTGCACCCCAAATTTTGACCCCTTAGATTCTCATCTTCATTGTAGGATCATATTCATTTGACTAACTAACCTTAACCCATTTCCAGTTTAGCTTTGTCAAGATGCAGATGAATTAGGGTTCCGTACCGTCAAAATCGAGATTTCAGTGGTCTGATCAATCAATGTTTTGGATTGATTCAACTTCAAACAAGATCAAGAATACAACATTAAGTCAAGTATGAATTCAATTTGAGGTGGTCACCCAAGAATTGAGAACAGTACAGTTCAAGATGCCCGATTAGGGTTTTCGATAAGGAAAAGTCAACTGTAGTTTGACTTTTGATTTAAAGAGTGTTTCAATGGTGGTATTTTAGTCCATTAAGCTCCTATGGCTTAGTAAAGTCCATCCAAAGAGTTTCAAGTCCTCAGAATGCCCGGATCACCAACAGTCGACTCGGTAGTCACCGATTGATCGAACGGTTGACCGAAAAGTCAACTCTTCAACAATAAGGATATTGGCTTCAAGGTGTGAATAAAAAATGTTCCTTATGTCATATTACACCTCCCCATAAAATTTCATGACCATTGGACCAAGGGTTAATAAGTAATTGCAAAAATCTGGAATTAGGGTTTCGAAAGGGGCAAGACCATAACTCCTCAACCACACATCCAAATGAAGTGGTTCAAAGCTCATTGGAAAGCTCTTGGCAAATCCTAAAAAATCCTCAAAGTGGTACATGCTCAAAAAATGCATAGATTTGGAGTTATGACAAGATTCATTTTAAGAAGGGAAATAACTTAAAAAAATTCTAAGTTATTTATCCTTTTTAAGTGGTTTTTTCAGCAACTTGGAAGGGTTTTTCAACCTAGTTCCATCTAGAATTTGGAAATCTCCAAAACATGAAAGTTATAGATATACTTAAGGGCTTTCCAAATTGTGGTAGAACTCCTCAATATCATGTGTGAGCAGGAGGTTATGAACCATGGAAGTTAGGGTTGTCAACACTTAAAACCACCAATCCAACACTTCTCAAAATTCAGATTTTCACAACTTGGATTATCCTTGACCCTTGGATCATGATTCAACCTGATATTCAGATGTGTGGATAAAGGAAAATGCAGAAAAGGGAGAGGTTTGAAGAGAGAGGCAAGTTGCAAGCATTATACATTAAAATATTCAAATGTGTAATAGGAAAGAGAAACTTTCCACCCCAAAACTGTTGCAGCTGCTCACCTTACACTCTAAGCTCATCTCAGTCACTTCATGTCCATCTTCACTTGATTTTTCTGATCTTCTTTGAACCATGGAACTGATAGGAGAAGATCTTGGCAAGATTTTTCAAAGAATCCTCATAAACTCCCTCCAAAAGTGGTAAAATACCAAGCTTCCCTCACTCTTGTTTTCACTATAAATAGAGGCCTATTCATTGATGTTAGACACACCAGAGCAATCTCCAAAACCAAGAGAAACAATAGCTCTCAATCCTCTTTCATTTCCTCAAGAATCTCAATTTTCAAAACATCCATTTTTCACCAAAAAGCTGTCTTGAGCAAAACTCTGCTCAAGCTCAGTTCTAACATTTCCAAGCCACTCAAAGCCATTTACACAATACCTAAACATTGTGTAGAAGGTGTCCATACACTCAAACCACTCAAAAATCTCATTTTCACAAAAGTCAACCTTCACACCTTAGTAGTTTGACTTTCTTGCACTTTGAAAGCCAAATCTTCACTTGAGGCACTTTCCTCGGTTCTAACACTCCCAACACCACATATATATCATATCTCAACTGTCTAAACTCCGAAAAACCAGCTGGAAATCACACAACTCCAACTGTCTTGAAAAGTGGTTTATTGCTTCAAGAGGAAGCAAGCTTCAAATCTTTGCCAAGGAAGGAAGTCTTTGGGTTTCTCAGCTTCTTAGCTTTCTCAAGACTTATCTACAAGAGGTATGTGACATTCAAACTCTTTATTAATCATACATTATCATGTTTTATCATTTTGAGGTGATTTTCTGAAAATGTAGTCTTGCTGCCCCATTTTAGTTCTTTGTCAAGAACTCTTGTTTCATGGTCATGATACTTGTTTTTGATAATGTATTTTCATTTGTAAATGATATGTTGATGATGTGTTACTAAGATTGTACTTTGATATCATGTATAACTTGCTTGTGAAGATTTTGGTTATGTGGTAGTTTTAGGAATTCAACTTTGAAATATTGATGAGCTTGCCCTAGGCCTGTTAGTCTTAGTTCATTAGTGAGACTTGGATAACTTGTAAGTTATTCATAGGATCCCCCTGCCCTAGATCATGTTTGAATCTATTGTGGCACTTGTTTCACACTTATGCTATTTTTTTGTCATTCTAGCTTTATCACTATTGAGTTGTGTATGGGACTGTTGTGCTTGCCATGATTGTATCTCAACTGTTCTAAATCATTGTTTAATGCTTACATGATCTTTATCATGATGTTTGATTGGTTGAAATATGAGAAGCATGAAGTTTGGCCATTAGGGCTAGCTGTGATTTCCTTGTGGTTTTGCTGTCAAAATTGAATTAACATACCATTTCTGGTTTGGAGCAGTTGTTGCTTGTTTTTAAGTGATAGACTCATTTGATAATGTGTTTTAAAGATGTATGTTGTACCTATATGCTCAAAATCTCCTTACTTGTTCAAACTGTTTTGTCATGCTTCACTTGCATTTTTCAAGATTTCATAATGCCAAACACATACCATATTCTGTTTCAACTGCATTTTACTTGATCTATGTGCATAGAATCACTGCCTTACTTATTTGAAACTTGTATGTGCTATCAAATCTCCCCAACTGTTATGAAATTGCCTGCTGCATAATTGAGATTGGTTCTGTGCATATTCATAAGCTTCATATGTGACATTCTGTTTGGTACTGTTTTAAGCTATTTCTAGAACATATCCTCATCTGTTAGCATATTCATGGTATGTGCATATTGTTTGTTTCAACATAAAACTTCACAATTTGAAAAATGAACCTGCTGCCACATTAATTTGCCAAGGCAGTTTTTCACACTTCTTACCACAACATACCAATTTTGTGCTCCAACTGTCATATGCCTATGTTTTGAGTTGAAACTCATATATACGCTTGATTTTGATGTGTGTAGATGATTGGATTGATCAATGTTTACCTGCTTTTGCATTTCACCCTCAAACTACATTTTTGAGCTAAAACATACCATGACCATGCCAAATTCTTTCCTGCTTGCAATATGCTCATTTTCTGAGTTGTGACTCATTCTTTAATGCATTTATGATATGTGTGTGCTGTATTTGTCAACATGACATCACTTTCATAGCTAGATCAAGTTTGTGCCATTTTGCTATCACACTTTTTTGAAAACCAACTGCACACACTTCACCTTTTTTTGGCTTGATTTGTTTTAGGGTAACTCATTCATAGTTAGACCTCAAATAGTATTTAGGATTGGTGTGTGTATGAATCAACAGCTCTGTGTATGCTATGTTTTTCTGTCATGACAGTCTCATTCTCTATGTTTGGTACAAAATGCAACTTGGTATCCATTTTCTTGTTATGTGCATTACATGATCACCTTAAGTGCTAGGCTCTTTTTCTATCATATTTGAGAGTTGTATGTGGTATCCTTTGAACCTCAAGCTGTTCCAATCTTATTTGGTTTCAAATTGTGCATTTTGTGTGCTAAGTGAGCAGTTGGTGGATGAATTTCATTTCTATGATGTTTGAAGCTAATTTTAGAGCATAAACACACTTTATGTTATGATTGAAGATTGTGTGTGGGGCTGATTCAAACAGATTATGCTCCTTCCTTGGTTTTGATTTTCAAATTGCACTTTTCTCCAAATTCTACTTGGCATAACTGTTGTGTTTTGGTATGTTACTTGGCATTGTGATCTTCTTGTTTATCATTGCACCCTAGATGTTTTTAACTTCATGCTTATGTTGATTCAGTTCTGATAAAGAGTTGTTTCACTCATGTTTGATGTGTTGTTTGAATCTAGGCAGCAAGGCCCTTTGTTTGTGGCCTGCTGCTGGGCTGCTATTGCTGGCCAGCCTTTGATCCTCCCATCCCCACAGTTGGATTAGCCACACTTGTGTTTGATTATTTGTTTGTCTATGTTAATTGTCCACAATCTGGTTGTCATTTTTATCATTGTATTTTTGAAGGAAAATTCCCAATTGTACCAAGTTCATCTTTTTTTCACAAGATTCACTCAAGTTCATTGCCATGCTATCTTCTTGTTTCTGTTTGAGCATTTGAATTGATTGGTTTGATTTGAGTGCATCTTCATTAACATGATTAGTACTCATATGCCATAAGTATTAATTTGAAATCTTCTCATCTGCTAGGACAGTTGCTGCATTTTCATGTTATTCATTTGCAATTCATGTACCATATTCCATTCTACTTGTTTTTGCTTGAGCCTTAAGTATGCAACACTTCTGTTATGACATATATGATTTGTATGCAGTGCCATTTACATGAATTTGAACTCATAGCTGTTGGTAGTTTTCAAAATGCAATCCAATCACCAAACTTGCATCTTCTATCGTGTTCCCATTTCAAGGCTTCATTTCAAAATTTTAGTGATACCATCTTAGTCCTTGTTAAAAATCAGTCAAGATTGACTAAGATTTCATCAAAAATGGTTAAGAATTGACAGAGATTGATCCTTCACGTTTTGGCTTGGTTAGCTTGTTTTTGTTTGCCCAGGAAATCCACGGAAATATGCCATATATATTTATGGGGGTGGCTAAATACACGGATGTATAGCCACCCCAGTGGTAGAAACCTTACTCTCTCATGCGCCTTTCACTTTCCAAACCAGGGTTCGATCCTTGGGATCAAC
Source organism: Lathyrus sativus (assembly GCA_963859935.3). NCBI lineage: Eukaryota > Viridiplantae > Streptophyta > Magnoliopsida > Fabales > Fabaceae > Lathyrus > Lathyrus sativus. The sequence continues at coordinate 142,849,872 of OZ012739.1, read as the reverse complement.
CCTTTTTGTTGTTTTATTTTCCAATATTGATTGAATTTATTTTGTTCCTTGCTTCCACTTTCCATCCAGCGCATGCGTGTGTGCCCTAGTGGTTGTTGTGTGTGTTTGTAAACACCAAGGGCTTCGGTTCAATTCCCAGCTTGGCCCTTTCTCCTTCTTTTTTATTCATTTATATGGATTTATTATCATAAATCATTAAAACTTCAAAAAATCATAACTTGTTCATTTTTTATCTTTTTGAACTCTTTTTTTTTGCAACATGTTTATTTTAATGTCTAAATTCATGTGATGTAAAAATATTCCAAGTTGTTTTCAATTATGATGCCTTTTGTCTATGGGAACTTTAGGGCTTTGTTAAGATAGTTATCTTACATTTTATTGAATTCCTTTAAATCATGATTGAATTTTCTTATTAGATTTTTTGTTTCCCATATGTTAGTTAACATGTTAGGGCTTGTTCTCCCTTGGTTGTCACCATGATCTCATATTATTTTCCTCCTAAATTGTGATTTAAAACTGTTATGACATGTTTGCTTATATTTGATTGTCATCAATGCATTTTGTGGTTACCTTGGATACACCTTGAGTTGATGACATGTTTACTTTCAAATTGTGATTTGTTTATATGGTTGTTACCTTCATCATGTTTCAATCTTTGTTAAGATATTCCTTCAATCTTTGTTAAGATATGATTTCATCTTTGTTAAGATATGCTTTCAATCTTTGTTAAGATATGATTTCATCTTTGTTAAGATATGATTTCATCTTTGTTAAGGTATGCTTTCAATCTTTGTTAAGATATGTCTTCATCTTTGTCAAGATATGCCTAGGTCTTTACCTTTTCTTTAAGTCTTGTAAGAACTCATCTTTGCTTGCCTATTATAATATGCTTGCATGCTTTGGTTGTAACCATATATCTTGATTGAAATCATTGATATTGTGATACCATGCTTGGTTGTAACCATTCATCCTATTTGATCCTTGCTTATTGTAATATGCATGCTTACTTAATTGTAATCTTATTCATCTTGCTCAATTGTTCATTTGCTTTGTTAAGTATTTATTCCCCAAGTGATGGAACTTTTTAGTTGTCATCCAAGTTGTCTCTCTCTCTCTCTCTCTCTCTTTCCAAAGGAAAAGTCTTTCCATTGAGCCTTGTGTCATGGATAGTTCATTACCCTCTCCCTTGACTTTGTGAAGTCATCTTAAACCCTAGCTTAGTTAAGTTAGAACATATGAGCCATTAGACTTTGCTTTAAGTCTAGAGAACCACCTTCAATAGGAGTGTTCTTCAACTAGAACCCTAGGATAGAGTTTGTAAACTCTATGTAAGAATCATAATGATGATTACTTACTCCCCTCTTGAGTGTTATAACATAGATTTAGAGAGTTTTCTTAAACTCTACACAAACATCGTTATGTTTGTTCCCCCTCGAACCTTGATCATAATCAAGTGTTCTTCAACCCTAGTGAGGTGAACTACGATTGCTCTGATTCTATCCTAGTTAGGATACGTAGGCAGGGGATGCGATGTCTTTGCGAGCAAGCTTAGAAACTATCTTTAGGGCTTAACCTATACCCTTTACCCAATCCCAATACTTAAGCAAACATTTATCAACTTAGCATGCAAACAAACAAAAGGTTCTTGTAGAGTACTACAGATGTTTAGGATGTGAAATACCTACCCTAGGCATAACCAACCCCCGGTCCCCGAATCTCTTAGCGTTGTTGTTACATCGCACAAAAGGTTCTTTCTTTCTTTAGACCTTTCCTTTGGATAAATTAAAGTCTGGTTGTGAATTTAAGAATTAAGATTCAAGTTAATAAATAGCTTGGTATCACGATTCTCACTGCAACACATGCTACCCATAGGATCTCTAATCTCTTTTGAGGTTGGGATAGACATTAGGACTCAAACCATGCATGCTAACATTAGGGTAGATGTTTCCCCTTTTAATCTTATCTTTAGGACCACTTTGCATGACAACGTTAGGGTCGAGTTTCCCTTAGACCTTCTGTGCGTCTTCTTCTTCTCACCTTCAAACAATTTCAAAACATTTAATAAAGGCCGATGGATGTTGTACGCTACGAGCCTTAAGCTACTTGGGAAATGGTGATTGGGGGGATTCCTCTCAATGGCCTAGAGTGCTTAGTGTACACCCTTTGGGTGATATGCGACGCATTCGCTCCTAGGTCATAGTCTTTAGTGCAACATAAATTGCAAATTAAATTAAAAACACTTCTCTAAAAGACACAAAAACAAAGTTCAAACCTTTTTCATAAAAAAGAGTGTTGTTAAGCTTTGGTTCTACCGCAAACAGACATCGTCCCTAACTGCTAGAATGAAGGCTTAACCCTACTCGGGTTAAACGTGTTGAACCAACCGGTGTTCTCGTTAGCCCGAACTACGTTTGCTCTGATTTCTCGTACCAGACGAGGATACGTAGGCACAAGACGCGATGTCTTGGCGAGCAATCTTCCCCCCTTTATTTCTGTCTGTAGTTAGCTGAACTACGTTGACTCTGACTTTCCCGTTGCACGAGGGAATACGTAGGCACAGAGCGGCAATGCTCTGCCAAGTCTCTTTTCTTTTCTTTTTGTCCTATGAGGCTTTAGCTAGATAGTTTAAACACACCCTTAGATAGACAACAAGCGTGGATCCCGTCGAGTACGACGGACGTGAGGGGTGCTAATACCTTCCCCTTGCATAACCGACTCCCGAATCCAGGACTTGGTTGCGATGACCTCGTCTTTTCCCTTTTTTGTTAGGTTTTTCCGATCGTTTCCTTTCCCTTTCTTTGGGATAAATAACAAAAGGTGGCGACTCTTCTGTTTTCCGCCGGGTGTTTTTCGCAGTTGCGACAGTCGTCAAATGGCTCTAAGGGAATCTCATGCATCACATGAGCCGTGTTAAAAACTTTTAACAAAGTTGACCTGTGCGCTGGCGAGCTCATGAGCAAAGACAAGATAGAAATCCTCGACAGAGTTTGCCCTAGCTGATCCACAATCTTAAAGTCGCTCTTCTTGATCAGTTTGAGAAACTCTTGATCATCCATGACTTCTTTGCTTTTCGTTACATCCACAGACGGAGTTACTGGAACTGATGTAACAGTTGATTCCCCTTGTTGCATAACATGGGTTGTTGAAGTAGATTTCTCCTTAGGAGGAACAACAGTTGGAACCTGCACCGACTTAGATATAACATTCGGAGCAAACACTCGCCTGCTACGAGTCATCCCTTTAGTGGGAGTTGCATTTACAATTTCAGATTCTAACTACTGGATTTCTCGCCCCCCAGAAAACACGGTCGGACCATACTTCCAAGGAACCTCCTTTGAATTCTGATACGGGAATGTCTTAGGAACACAGACAATGATAGGATGTATCTTCGTTTTAGGAGCTTCCACAAGAACCTTCTTGTATATGATCGTGAACGGATCGATAGTAGCTACCTCTTCCACAGACTTGGATCTAGAAAAATGAACTACACCTCAGTTCATCAAAATCTGAACGCAGCCTTTCAACCTTCGGCACTGATTAGGATTATCTTCACAAATCTGGAACTTTCCATGAAGACCTTTCAATAATCCTTGTTCTTTCAGTTTCTTGATCACCACAGTCATCAGAGTTTTCACTTCATCGACATCTCTGACCAAATCAGCCCCTTGATTGTCCTCAATCATACTAACCACAGGTCCACCATGAGTAGGCAATGGATTATTTTGTATGTTAGGATGCTCTTCAGAAAATGTCAGTATTTTATAGTCGATAAGCTCTTGAACTTTGGCCTTGAAAACAATGCAATCTTCAGTAGCATGTCCTAAGTACCCAACATGGTAACCACATGAAGCATTCAGATTATGCTTAAGACCAAAGGGAGGAACTGTAGGTGCAATCTCTTTGGGAACAATTGCCTCTTGATGGATGAGATAAGGAAACAACTCTGTATAAGGCACATGAATTCTATCAAAATTCATCTGCTTACGGTTGTTCTGATTGTTGTTATTCTGTTTGTTCTGATGTTGATTTCTGTTGTTTTGCTAAGACTATTGACGTTGAGGTTGGTTCTGATTCTGAGAATTCTGAACTTGAGGATGATACTGATACGACGGTTGTTGGAATTGAGCAGCAACAACATAAGGATATGTATAATACGGCATGGGAGCCATAGGAACCTGATGCTTAGGATAGGCTTTTGCCATCACAACATTCACTTCACATTCCTTCTTCTTGGAATGACTGCTCTGAGGTTTCTTGGTTGGTTGTTAAACAGCAAAACCAGCAATCTTACCAATTTTCAGCCCATTCTCGATTCTTTCGCCAATAGTCACAATATCAGCGAAATTTGTAGACGAACTACCCACCATTTTATCATAATACAACCCTTGCAACGTGCCCATGAAAATGTTAACCAACTCATTGTGAGAAAGAGCGGGTCGCACACGAGAAGCCATCTCGCGCCACCTTTGTGCATATTCTTTGAATGTTTCAGTTGTACGCTGTGACTGATTCTGCAACTGTAATCTGGTAGGAGCCAAATCAAGATTATATTTGTATTGTTTCAAGAATGCCTCTGATAGGTTTCTCCATGAGCGAATCCTGCTACGTTCTAAACCCATATACCAATCTAGAGAAGCTCCAAAAAATCTATCTTGGAAATAATACACCAGTAGTTCATCATTGTCGATATAGGACGCCATCTTCCTACACTACATGGTTACATAACTGCGGGGACAACTCAGACGTTTATACTTAGGTAGCTCTGGAATCTTGAACTTCTGCGGCAACACGACATTGGGAACCAAACACAAATCTTTGCCTTCCATGCCAAAAGCATAATATCCTTCAATCGCTCAGATTCTCTCATCAAATGATCTATACTCAGCAGGTCTGTTATAACCAGTACGTCTGACAAGAGCCTGAGGATTTGGAAGTTGTGATGCGGCTGAAGACGGTATCTATGGGAAAGTAAACTGAGACGAATATACCAACCCAGAATTCACCAACTGACCAACATTCTGACCCATATGAAAACCATGCGGATAACCAGTAGGAAGTACCGCAGCAGCAAAAGATGCCCCATGATAGGGCATTCCAGCATGAACATTCTGAACTATAGTTTGAACAGGCTGAGACAAAACCAGAACATGTATAGGAGGACCCTTATACACATGCTCATTTTCGTCAGGAATTTCAACATCAGTAGACACAGGAGTCTGGCGAATCTGCATTTGAGGAATCTCGTGATCATCATGATTCACCACAGAAGGTGGAATCAGAGTAGGCATGCCCCATGGATAAGCAGCAAAATTACCTTTGGGCATGGTCACAACAAAAGGTTGATATGGAACAAAGGCACTTCCACCGGTAACCTGAGAGGTGAAATTCAGAGGCATTCCCCACGGGAAAGCAACAGGCGTTCTATTCAAACCAGGTTGAGCAGAGGGTAAGTTGACAGAAGGCTGAATAACATCTCAACTGGAGCTTTGACAATAGACAGAGAAGAAGCAACAACAGAAGTAGGAATCACCATAGGAGTGACTACAGTAGCATCGATAACAGTTGCAACAATAGAAGTAGCAGCAGCGACATCCTTCTAAGCATGAACAAACTCCATAATAACATCCATGTTAGTCTGGAACTGATCCACTTGACCTTGAAACTGATCCAAAGTCTCCTTGTAGGCAGCGCTCTCTTGTTCGATATCATTCATGATCATGGTCTTGTTTGAGCGAGTAAAATAGTGATGTCGAGTCGTCGTCTTGCTACAAGGCTGAGACGGACAGTGTAAGCACGTGGTTTTCGGATAAAGGACATGCATATGAGTATGATTGGATGCAATGTATGAAAAAATAGTTTTTAAATTCCAGGAATTTGTGAGCATTATCTTCGTTAGCAATAATCATAAGGCATATAAGTAAAGGCACAAAGATAAATGGACAAGAGAAATCTTCATTCAATAAATGAGATAAAGAAGTAAAAGCTCGAATACAAACTCAAATATGTTCCTTTTGGGCTACAACAAGAGCAACATGAGTCCTATCAAAGATAACCCTACAAATAGACAAGAAATGAAAGACAATCCAAGGAGTCTGGTGTGGCAGTGCCTCAGCATATGCATCCCTCAACAACCCTGGTAGATCCTCTAGTGCATGTTCAGCGAATCTAGCTAGACGACCGTGCCTCTTACTCCAATACTTCGCATCCTTCATGAGGTTACACAATAAAGAATGATTAGGCCCCTAAAGAAGATCCTGGAGAAAGACCTCTTTCTGATCCAAGAGGACTTGCAGATGACGGCTCTGATGCTCCCAATGAGTACTCTCCAAGTGAGACTAACTAATCTCCTCTTAGCTCTGACGTACCTGATCCTACAGCTTCTAAATATCACTAAAGACTTTGTCAAGCTCGGCTTAACACTGAGAAAGATCTTTCATCAACTGGTCAACGTGATCCTGCTCACTCTGCAACATTGTCTTGTATTCTGATAACTTTGCTCAAAGATCTGCAAGTTGCTTCTTGTAGCTCAACTCATCCTTATAGGCTTAATACTGAGTATCGACAAGTTGCCTCTTCTTCAAGGCAAGTCCATCATAAGTGCTCTTCAAAGCATCACCTTTCTTCTGGCGCTTCTTATGCTCAAACTCCACCTCTTTACACATAAGTTCCCTCTTCTGGAGAAGATCCATCTGTAAACTCTCCTTCTCGGATGTGACTCTATAAAGGTTGAGACAAAGATCAACATTATCCTTCTTCAACTTCTCAATAACATGCTTGAGCTGATCAACTTCTGAAAGAGGAACAATGGCAAGTTCAGGAAGCTTGACATGCATAGAAGACTCGAAAGGAAATGGTAGTAAAGTCACTTGAACTCATTCCTTAACCCATTGTGTGTAGGCTACTTTTGCAATACAATTCTTCGTACCCAACTCATCTCTACCCTCGCGGTAAATGTGTACCCATGCAGTACTAAATCTCTTCAGCAAACCCATGTCATCAACCCCTTCATGAAAGATGAACTCTTCCACTACCTCAGGATCTGGTTTGTCAAGCATCGGATATCCCAACTGACGAAAGGCAAGCCTCAGATTGTAGTTAATCCCACCCTTTATACCAGAGAGAGGTAGATTGGAGAATTTACCATAACAAAGAATGATCTTGGTACCATCGTAGGCTCGAGAATACCAAGAGATGTCATCAGCACTCAGAGACATGATCCTGTGAGACCACTTGAGATTCCCACTATTCTCTACAAAAGGACCCTTCTGCTAAAGATGAGACATGAACCATAGATATAGCATAGGAGCATAATATACAATAGTTCCTTTCTTCTTCTCATTTCGGGAATAAATAAAATAGTAGGTATCAGCAAGGAGTGTAGGAACTGGATTCCTAGACAAGAAGATACTGATGGCATCCTGATCAATGAAATCCTTCATGTTCAGAAACAAGACGATCCCATATATCATTAAATTAAGCACGACGTTGAAAGCCTTCCAATTTCCATCTTCGGCAAAAGAAACGACCTTATCTAATAGAAACTTTTAAGCAAACCCTCGAATACCCTTTCCTTTAGTCTTGAGATTATCTTCCACATCCTTCTTACTAAGGCCAGGAGCTTTAGAAATAAGAGGAAACTTTGGACAACTGCTGGTATAGATGAAAGGAACCTGACTCTTGATCTTAACCCCTAAGATATGAGAGTACTCCTCAAGTTTAGGTGCTAGCTGATAATCCTGAAATATGAAACACCTCAGTGGCGGATCATAAAACCGAGCAAGTGTATGAATAGCAGTAATGTTAACTTTGGTGTTGAGAATGACCAATAGATTCCCATAATCATATCTGAAAATACCCATGTTATCTTCAACCAAACAAGATGTTAAACCCCTAAAGGCCTTCAGCTTAGGCTCCATAAACTTGTAACTAAAGATACCCCTGCAACCAGTACTCATCGTCTATGACTATGCCAACAAAGAATAAGCTCTCAAATAACCTGGAAAATGCACATGCAAAAATGTTAATGGTTATGATGAAATGGGATGCAACACAAGAATCACAAAGACAGACACAACCTGAACAAACAAATCTGAATATCCAACTCTGCACAATCTGAATATCTGCATATAATTTTGTGTCGGTGAAAAGATCTGACGTGTGTGAGAGAACAAAAGGTATGAAGAGTCTTAGTTTCCTGAAAAAACCCATATCCCTCTCACAGCTGTGATCTAGACACAACAAGGTAGTCCCTAGAAAGGTCTCCCAAACCATATGACTCAAGTGAAAACCCCCCGCCGTAGCGAATTCTCGCAGGACGGAAGTATTCTCAAGTGAATCACGATCTCGGATATGGTTCTCGTGATAACCTAACGCGCAAAACACAGGCGTCACGACTATCCACGTTCTAGCCTATGTGTATGCTAAAGCCCGGTGTTAGGACTTATCTCTCCAATAATGTCTACCCATCCCAACAACATCAAAATATAGCAGATATCCAAAATATGCAGCATATGAATATTTAGAGCAATAAAGAAATTTTGTAAATAACATAAAGATAAAGCAAGTAAAGCATAAAGATAAACCCCCAAACAAGCAAGAAAAGCAAGCAAAACTAGGAGAGACCCCAACTTGCAAGCGCAAGGACTCCCCAACAGAGTCGCCAGTTGAAGCTAACGGGATTATACCTCAGTGAATCACACACTTAAAGATACAACAAAGTCACCACCGAATTTTATTTAGTCCTAAAGGACATGGAAAATATCGATAAAATCCAAGGGAAGAGAAACGAGAAAGGGGGTCAGTTATGCGAAAGGAAGGTACTAGCACCTTAAGCATCCGTCGTACCCGACGAGAACCATTTCACTCACTTATAGGCTTGGATGGGTTATCTATCTAAAGGCTTCTAATTAAAAGAAATGAACGGAGAGAAGAAAGGAAAAGGAAAGAGAAAGAACATGCTCGCGGAGGATTGGGGCCCTCGTGCATACGTACCTTTATAGCGTAATGAGGAAGTCAGAGCTCTGTAGTTCAAGGAACCAAGGAAAAGGAAGATATGGATGGATCAACCGAAGAATGGAAGAAGACGGAGGAAGGTGGCTCGCCAAGATTTCGCAATCTTGTGCCTACATACCCTCATAGTGCAATGAGGAAATTAGAGCCTACGTAGTTCGGGGAACCAATGCTGAAAAAGGAAAAGAAAAGAGACAACGTCAATGCCAAGAGAGAAAAGAGACAGAAAGCAAGACCCGACTGGGGAATGCAAAAGGAGTGGTGTCAAAACCAAGAAAGAAGATAAAAGAAAACTCTGCTGAGGAATGAAAAAGCAAGGCAAGAACTCTGCCGAAAAATGTAGAAGAACACAAATGACTCCACCGGGGAGAAATACAAAAGAATGGCGACGGGGATGAGGGAAAGAGACAAGAATCAAAGTAAAAGGATAAGATCTGCAACAATTTTGGCGCGTTAATAGTCTGACAGTGATTAACCAAAGAAAACAAGAGAAAGATTCTGCAGGGGAAAAGCCAAAAGGTTTGGTTTCAACAGACAGACTGCAAGGGGCCAGAAGAAAGAGAGTAAGGAACCAAAGAAAGGTGTTAACTCCGAAGGGATTAAGGTATATTAACTGATAAACAGTGGTTAACCGAGAAAAGAGAAAGGAAGTGGCTTTAACCGCTAGACGGTGATCAACCAAGAAACGGGTGTGGAACCAAGCAAAGGTTGTGACCCCAATGAAACGATACGTTGACTGAACAAATATTACTCGACCAAAGGAAAGGTTATTCGAACCGATCAAAAGTTACTAACCCAAAGCTGGCGGTATCCGAACCAAAGAAAGGTTACTAACTTCGGGGAATTTGGTGTCTAACAGGCGAACTGTTATAGACCGAAAAGAATGAACAACTATGTTGATCTCAACGCCATCCAAAAATTTTTGAGTGGTCACTCGATGCCTACTTTACTTGGAGACACTTGTCGTTCCATTCATTACAGAACTCTGAAGGGTAGTTAAACAATCATGTGTTGTGCACCTTTGTTGTACAGATGGTTCAAGTCACATTTACCGAGGACCAGACTCTTTGTTAAAAATCTTGATAAACTCAGATGGTCTTAGAGGCTAATGTCTCTTACTCATACTAATATTAATTTGTATGACCCAGCTTATGACAATGGAGTTATCATTTACATTTATAGAGAATTCCCCAATGTACCCCTTCTTGGTATACATGGAGGGATTAACTACAAACCCGCTCTTGCAAGACGTCAGTTTGGGTACCCCATGAAAGACAGACCTAGCAGTCTCTTGGTGTCAGGTTTCTTCTACCTTAATGAGGGTGGAAATCCATAATAAAAAAAGGAAATCATAAAGGCTTGGCACACCATTTATAAAAAGAGCATGGATCAGCTGAAAAATAAAAACGGTGTTGCTTTCAAGCCCTACACTCAATGGGTTAATACTAGAGCTTGTGAACTCAAGATGCCTTATCCTCTTTGTTGCACCCTAAAATTTGCCCACCCGTTTTCTAACTTTGACTGGCTTTTGCTTCGCATTTCATTTTGGTCGCATCTTGTTCATATTATCAGCCGGATTGGATTTATCAGGATTTCAGCCACTTCGTTCGTATTTTAGACCAATTCAAATAAGAAGTTCCATGTCGAAATTGACCGAAGTTGCACTCTTTCTGATGATTCAGTTGGTACTGATTATTTTGGCATGTTTCGGTGTTCGCCTGTTTTTCCGTTTCTTTTTCCACGACATTTTTGTGATTTACTCTTGCTTTAATTTCTTTTTTAATTAATTTTAATAGGATTAAGAATTAGAGTTTATTTAGAATTATTAGACTTAGAATTTAGTTTATTAATTAGTCTTAGAATTTAATATCTGAATTTTAGCTAGAGATTAGAATTTAATTGGTAAGGTAGATTTTTAATAGATTTTTTATTTGTTTCAGAAATAGATTTAATTGTTAGAAATTTAACTTTTAATAGGAATTAGAAATAGCTCATTTTTAGAAATAGCTTAGAATAGTTTTTTTTTAATAGAAATGGTTTTTGGTTAGAATTAAATTAGAACTTTAGAATAGTTTTTAATTTGTTATTAGAATTTTAGATTTTTAGATTTAGAAATTAGAATAGAATTTTATTATAATTGTTTTTAAAAGAAATAGAACTTTTTTAGTTTATATTAGATTAATACTAGAATTAATTAGAAGTTGGTTTAGATTATTATTAGTTATTAGAATAGATTATATTAGTTAGATTAGGACAGTTTAATCATTAACAGTGGTTTTAAACCAGCATTATTGAATTTTAATTAGGACTAACAGTCAAAACATTGCTGCCACGTGTCGCATATTTGTATATAAAGGCACTGTTTTTCTTCTTCCTTGGGATCAGAGAACCCTACCAGCTGCTCCTTACACTATTCATCTTCATCCTCAGCAAGAACCCTAACCTCCTAGCACTGTTCATCCCTCTCCTTCCTTCCCGTTTTCCGCCGTGAATCCATCGTCTTCTTCATTCACCAACATCTTTCCATTTTTTCCACTTCATCAACTTAAAATCTAAACCCAGCATATCTAAACTTCCACCGTGAGTCATCACCATTACAACACCTTCTAACCTCCATTTTCGAATCACCCTCACCTTCAAATCTTCATCTTCTCAATCCAACTTCATTAAACCCCAAACAAAAGCTCAACCCAGCTCAAAATCTTCTCCAAACCTCAAACTTCTTATTCACAACTCCATAACCAATTCACTAAACCCCTCATTTCACTTCACGATTCATCATCAACATCTGCCAATAACCCAGAAAAACCTTCAATCAAAGACAACCCAGAAAACCCAACCAGAAACCCATTTTCAACAAAAACCCCAAACAACCATCTTCGCCCTTCTCGAACACAAACCCATAACACTTTCAAAATCACTCGACCTTCTTCTATCCAAAACCCACTCGCCCATGAAAAACACTTCAATGCCCTTCATCTCCCCTCCAATCACCCTCTTCGCCATTAACAAACCAAAACCCAGACACGAACCAACATAAACCAACCGCGCCTCCTTCAGAAACCCTTTTCACCAAAACAATGTCTTCAACCCTCCACAACCATCCGCAAATACAAACCAGACGAGTTACAGATGAAAGAAAGAGATGGAACTAAACCCAAATCCAGAGGAATGACATAGAGAAGAAGAGTTATTTTGAACAGAGATTAGGGAGAGAGTTTTTTGGTGAAGTTGAAGGAATGGGTAAGGAACGAAAATGGACATGGAGAGGATCATTTTGTTTCTGTTATTCATTTGTGTTGGTTTGGCTGAGCCCAACCGTGTGAACTGAATCCCCCCGTTTATCTCATAAAACCCCTCTGCTTTGTTTTTAAGAATAGTTTATTAGTTTGTTAACTTTTTTTTATTAGTTAAATTAATGTAATATATTATGTAATATATTTTGTATAAACTGTTTTTTTAGGTTTGTAAATACTTTCTAAATTATTTTATTTTCATAATTTGTTTATATTAGATTTTCTATATATTTCTTTTAGAATTTTTTATTAATATATTTCTTAAAACTTAAATTTTAATATATTTTAGAGACTAGATTTTATTTTGTATTTATTATTGGACATTTTATTTCACTTTTCTCTTTTGGTAGATGACGAGACCTCTAAGTTGTTATACGTCAAATTATTGATGGAAACGACAAGTCCGAGACCGACTTTCTTTCCCCTTTCTATTTTTGACCGTTTATCAGTCTTTGTTCATTTTCACCGCTTTTTGCTCTATGACGAGACTTCCGTAAACCGTTACCAGTCAAATTATTGATGAATAATGTTGGATCCGAGACTACCTTCTTTCTCTCCTCATTTCTTCTTCTTTTCGATTTTATTTTGACTTTTTTCGATCGATGAAGTCTTGTATTCGTAAGCGTCAGATTATCGAAGTCGATAACCTTCCTGATTTCAAATCTATGTGTTGCGGTGGAAATAGGATCACAAACTATTAATGAGTTTGAATCGCAATTCAATTCACAACCGCTCTTTGATTTATCCGAAGGAAAAGGTCAAAAGAGGGAAAACCTATTTTGCATCGTAAACACAATGCGGGGAAAGATCTAGGGTTCGGGGGTTGGTTAAGATTAGGGAAGGTATTAGCATCCTAAACTTCTGTAGTACTCTACAGGAACCTTTTGTTCAAATGTTTACTATTTGCTTTATTTATTTGCTTAAGGTATATGTACAAAGGATTAAAAGTGAGAAAAGAGACCTAAGGGGTTAGTTCTAAGTTTACTCGGCAAGACATCGCATCTTATGCCTACGTATCCTTACGGGAGTGGAATCCGAGTAATCGTAGTTCCCCTCAAAAGGGAGGTTAGAGACTTCTTGACTGTGGTCAAGGTCTCAAGGGGAATAAACGCATCTTAAGGACACGCTTACGTGGAGTGTAGAAACTCCAAATCTCTACGTTGAATTGTTAAGTTGTAATTAGGGTTAAATTAGGTTAGGGATTTCGCGGCGGGAAACCCTAAAATGAGCGCGGCGGCTCTTTGACCTAATGCTAGGGGTAAAATTGTAATTTTGCCTGCGGCGAGGCATTTGTGAAAATTAGGGTTTGTGAGGTTGTAAGGGTTTGAAGTTGAGGACTATTGACACGGCGGTCAAACGGCTAGACCTAATTCCTTCGGAGGAGTGAAATTATTGGTAAAGACGCGATAAACATACAATGGCAGAACATAAAGTGCGGAAAGATAAATGCGACAATTGTCTCGCAAAATTACACCCCATAAGCAGTTACAAATACGATAATTGAATATTTAAACTGAAAATAAAATCAATTGAACTTAGTCAGCTGCAAAAAACCAAAACAAACCGAGACTGTTATTATACGGGGTTAGACAAAAAATTAGACGGGAATGTTAGGAATTTAAGTAGAAAATTATAATTTTAACGAAACAAGAAAAAAAGTTAGAAATTTGGATCTTAAAAATGAGGATGTTAGCGAAAAATTAATAAACAATGAAAATTGATACGCAATGAAGATAGTGATAATATACAAGTGATAATGGAATATGAAATAGCAACGATGATGTTAGATTATGTACAAATATAAAAATAAATACAAAAATAAATACATAAATATTAGTGAACAGGTTCATGGATAATCAATAATACTGTTAGGAATGAAGGATGAAAATTGGAATTGACGATAATTAAAATTTAAGTGATGAATGTTTTGAGACGGTGAGAATTTAGGTAATTCGAAAAGAGTTAGAATGGAATTAGGTTTTTTTTTGTGAGATTTGGAAAAGTTAGAGTTTTTAATGTGATTAAGAAAAAGAAAATAAATTAAAAGCTAGAATTACAAGTTAGCAAAAAAATTAGAACTTCGAAATTTGGTTTTAAAAAAAAGGTTAGAAAATAAAAATAAAAGTTTGAAAATAAAAGAGAAAAGGTTAGAATTTTAATAAAAAAAAAAAAAGAGTTAGTTACTTTTGATGAAGACTGTAAGAGTTTTTGATGCTTGTCCATCCCCCGTTTTGTTGCTCCTGAGGGTCCTTTTATACTTAATTTTTTTAAATCTTTTTCAATCTCAGATTTGATTTGAATATCTCAATCTTTTTCAATCTCTGATTTGATTTGAATGAATTTTTATGATGATTTCAGATTTGATTCAATGATGGTGATGTTGATATTTAGATCTGATTTTCTTATGATGATGATATGATCTGATTGATTTGATTTTGCTCCATCTGTGATTTATTGTGATTGGATTTGATAAAAAAAAGTGTTGGGATTTAAATTTAAAAATGTTAGCAAAGAAAGTTAGAGTTTCAAGTTAAATAAAAATTAGAGTCTTAAGTTTAAAAAAAATGAGTTAGAATTTTAAAATAAAAAACATTTGAATGTTGATTTAAAAAAAAAGTGTTAGAATTATTTTAAAAACTGTTAGAATTTAATTTTAAAAGGAATTTAGAATTTAAAAAAAAAAGAAAAGAAAAAGAAAAGGGCGTTAGAATTTAATTTTAAAAAGAATTTAGATCTTAATTTTAAAAAAAGAAAATAAAATGGCATTAGAATTTAATTTTAAAAGGAATTTAGAATTTTAATTTGAAAAAGGATGGTGTCAAAAAAGATTTAGATTTAATTTAAAAAAAAAAGGATAAATTTAATTTATAAAAAAAAGGTTAGATTTAATTTTTAAAATAGTTAGAAAAAAAGATTTAATTTTAAAAAGAAGTTAGAGAAAAAAAAGATTTAATTTTAAAAAGAAGTTAGAGAAAAAAAAGATTTAATTTTTTTAAAAAAGTTAGAAAAAAAGATTTAACTTTATAAAAGTTAGAAAAAAGATTTAACTTTAAAAAGGAGTTAGAAAAAAAAGATTTAACTTTAAAAAAGTAGTTAGAAAAAGGATTTAACTTCTAAAAAAGTTAGAAAAAAGATTTGATTTTTTAAAAAAAATTTAGAAAAAAAGATTTAATTTTAAAAAAGTTAGAAAAAGATTTAACTTTAAAAAAGAGTTAGAAAAAGGATTTATCTTTTAAAAAAGTTAGAAAAAAGATTTAATTTTAAAAAGTTAGAAAAAAGATTTAATTTTAAAAAGGTTAGAAAAAAAAGATTTAGCTTTAAAAAGGAGTTAGAAAAAAGATTTAAAAAAAGTTAGAAAAAAAGATTTAATTTTAAAAAGAAGTTAGATTTTTATTTTAAAAAAGGTATTAGAATTTGATTAAAAAAATGTGTTAGAAATTAATTTAAAAAAGGTTATAAAAAAATTTACTCTTAAAGAAAAGAAAAAAAAAATTTAAATTTTAATCTAAATCCTAAAAGTTAGTAAGAAGAGCTTAAAAATGATTTAAATAAATAAACTAAATAGAAAAAAAAAAGTTAATAAAAAACATTAGTAAAGTTATAAAAAAATTTAATTAAATTATTATTAGTTAAAAAAACAAGATTTAAAAAAAAGGTTAATTTATTAAGTTAATCAGAATTTAAAATAAAAATAAAAAAGAAAGGGTAAAATTTTGGGTATTACACTATGGAAGAAACAACACGGGGCTGGATCTTCATCAACAAGCTTTCCTCAGGATCTGCATGCTTAACTTTATCATATTTGTTTAGATCTATTGAAGTTGTACTTCCATGATTGTAATCCTTCAAATACATTAAATAAAATGAGATCTTTTCAAATTATTCAAAAGTGTTATGATGTTTACGACATAATTTTTTTAAGTTCCTTGTAAAGCAGAGTCATTTACATTTTGCACATCATGCATCATTCAAACAGTTTGCATTAAGGGAAACTTACACACATTCTCACTTTGAAGCCAAAATGTCTCATCCATATAATACTCAAGCCAATCGTCAAAAGAAGATGAACAGACTTGAGCAAGAAAACAAGAAGCTTAGAAAAGAATTCATTATTCTAAAGGACGATATAGAAAGGCTCAGCAGTATGGTAGAAGCATTGACAACTACTCAGAATCAACCTTCAACTCCAAATCAAAGGACTGCTATCTCAAAAATTGTCTCTACAGCTATTTATGTCACATTAGTTATCGTCCTGCAATATACCATGCCTCTAGGATTTCATTGGGGCATGCCTTTCAACTTTACATCGGAGGGTTACAAACTTCTGGTTCCTGAAGCTTCAAAAGTCACAGTGGTGATGTCAATACCACCCCATGTGATACATACTACCCTATATGTTGAGGAATAAATTTTCCATGCTCCTCCAAGTGAAACCATGCGAATAGATGAAAGGTGGGATGAATTCTAAGATAGGTTCTCAAATATGAAGAAAGAGATCAAAGCTCTTAAATGACATGAATTATTTTGAAAAAATGCGGCTGACCTATGCCTGGTTCCAAATGTCAAAATACCACCCAAATTCAAAGTACCCGACTTTGAAAAGTACAAGGGAAATTCTTGCTCTCAGAGTCATTTGGTTATGTATGAGCAGAAAATGTCTACACAGACAGATAATCAGCAGTTGTTGATTCATTACTTTCAAGACAGTCTGGCTTGTGTCGCACTCAAGTGGTATATGGGTTTGGACAATGCAAAGATTCATACTTTTGGTGATCTTGGTGAAGCCTTCATGAAACAATATAAATATAACCTGGATATGGCTCCTGGCCGAGATTAGCTCAGAGCCATGTCTCAGAAGGAAAAAGAAACTTTTAAAGAATATGCTCAAAGATGGGGAGAAGTAGCCGCTCAAATCTGTCCTCTTATTGAAGAAAAAGAAATATACTTGAACACTCTGAATCCCTTTTACTACGACCGTATGATTACCAGTACGCCTAATGATTTTACTGAAATGGTAAACATGGGAGTACAATTAGAGGAAGCAGTTTGAGAGGGACAGTTGACCGAAGAGGCAGAATCATCTAAAAGACATGGAAGTGGGTTACAGAAGAAAAAAGAACAAGATGTTAGCACTGTGTTACAAAGTCAGTCAAGACAGAGATATCAACCATGACAGGTAGCAAATGTGTCTCCTGTTTTCAATACAGCACCAGCTCCGACCTGCCCATCATAGAATTCTCAGAATCAAGATAATCAACATCAGCAACAACAACCACAATATCAGCAAAGGCAACAACAACCTCTACAACAGGCTCACCCACAATATAACAACAACAATCGTGTTCAAAAGTTTCATGGGTTCGATCCTATACCAATGACATACGCAAAGTTATTTCCAGCACTATTCGCCAAGGGCCATATTTAAACAAAATCTCCTTATATTATCCCAAAAGACCTTCCTTATTGGTTTAAAGTTGACCAGTTTTACCCCTATCATCAGGGGGCACCCGGTCATGGGATCGAGAATTGTTTTAGTTTCAAGGCTGATGTCCAAAGGCTTATAAAAAATGGAATTTTGTCTTTCAAGGACAGTAATCCAAATGTTCAAATAAACCCACTGCCTCAACACGGAGGGGCTTCTATCAACATGGTCTATGGATGCCCGGGCTCCTATAGGGTTTATCGCATCCGCGATTTGAGGATGAATTTGGTGAAAATACATGAAGGGCATATTAGATGGGGTCTTGTAGATCCACATGATTATGCAGTGTACGGAGTTTGTTCTGTAAACAGTCAAGGATGCTACTTTGTACAAGTAGATCTGCAAGAACAAATGAACCAAGGTTAGATCCAGGAATACCGAATGAGGCCATAACAACCAATCAATATGGTGCAAGGTTTTCCAGGAAAAGGTTCAAGAAATGATCAACGATGAAGTGGTGTCCTTCAAGGGATGAAGCTCATTTATGAATGAAACGCCTTTACGCTGATAAACATAAAGAATCAAGATAGTCTTTTTGGATTAGGTTCCTCTGTGCACATGTTTGTTTGACGCTTTAGAATTAAAAATGTTCTTTAAGCATATGTATTTTCATGATGTTTAGTTCATTTACTACTTTTCGTTGGTAACTTTATTTGTTTGTCGATGCATTTGCTTTTGCATGTAGAAACTTGTTTGTTTTAAATGATTAATGCAATGAATATCTTTGTCTTGAAGTAATCCATTTGTATTCACTCATAAAGTGATTTTTTAACTTTATAATGTCAATGATGTCCAAACCCGTGCCTAGGTAGAGAACCTGAAGGAGAATGACGAAATTAAAATGCAAGATCTTTGGTTGTATGCTTTTGAATAACACTCTGCTGATGATGTAAGGCATTGTTTTAAATTCTCAAACACCAGAGATATAAAGAAGATAATATCTTGTTAACCCCTTTTGAGCCTTGAAGTAGGAGTTTATTTTTTCAAATAACCCTAAATTTTAACTTGGGGCAAGGTAGTTTTCAGTTAAGGTGATCGAGCGCTCAGACTTTCAAAAAAGATTGAACATCTGAGGATTCACCATACATATCCCTCACACATAAGGAGGCTAGGAGTCAAATTCATAATGATTATCCCTCAACCAGCTAAGGAATGAAGCAGTCACAATCCTTTCAACAAATTAAAAGTACTTCGAGTCATGCGATTTGTTCATAAATAAAAAATGAAAAAAGGGAAAATCCCGCTAAGTCAAAAACTTGAAAACAAGTGACTTAGGAAAAAATTAGGGCATCTCGTTAGACTCCAAGGTTAAATCCAAAAGACTCACTCCAAGAAAAAGTTAGGAAAAAAATAAAAGTCCTGAGAACAAAGTCCTCGACAAAGGATTACAAAGAAAAATCCTCATCAAAAAAACAAATTTTTGTGACTACAAACACAAAAGAAAAAAAGGGTGACTGTTATTCCCTAGAAAACCTCATTGGTTATTAAACCATAAGTTTCATTGGTTCCTCAAACATCGCAAACTCATTTTGAAAGATGAGTGCTCGTATCAAATTAGCTGAACATAGAATTGGAGAACTTCACGAAGAATGAGTGGGTACAAATAAACTTTGAGCCTTATATCCTTTGTCTCATAATGTTAGCTCCTAAATTCGACGCCTCATGTAAAAGGAAGGAATTCAAGATAAAAGGGTCAAAGGTAGGTTGAGAACGAGAGAGTGGTCGAAAGAGGCAAAGCAGCCAAAACAAGAAGTCGAAGAACTCACCCAGAAGCCAGGAGTTCGACCGCTTGCTGTTAGGGATGGTTCGTCGAAGGATTTGAAATTCAAAAATTGGAGGGAACGGTTTTTCTTGTTGAATATTGAAGGAGATACGTGTCACCTTATGAGTGGTATATCCATGCATTTGTGACAAATGGCGAAAGGAGGTTATTAGAGGTTATTTTTTTACTACTATAAATAGGGTGTCTTAGACATATCCAAAGTGTGTTGTAATTTACTATTATACAAATTAATCTTAAAATTACTCCAAGTATCCGAGTGTAGAGAAAGCGAGTATTATAGAGAATGTACGTGATGTAAACACACCATCTTTTAACTTAATGCAATTTACTTTATTTTGCTTTAAACTTTACAAAGTCTTTTATTGCCTTTGCACCTTTCTTCCTTACTTTATTCCTTTCCTCTTTTCTTCCTATGCAATTCTTTTCTCTTCGTCCTCAATCCAACTTCACCTCTCTAAACAAGCTCTCTCCTTTCTTTTATTGAAAGCTTTATTTTATCTTTTAAGTTATTCCATAGTCGAGTAGATGTTTCTTTAAGATTCTTTCACCCCAATATTGTTCGAGTGTGAAACTTGGATAGGTTTTCAAAACAAAAACCCTTTTAGCACATGTCCTAGGATCAATCTGATCGATCCTATGAGTCACCAAAGTTAGATTTGGAAGATCAGCAGTTTTTTTTTGATTTTCAAAGGAAACAAAATGGCACACCTGGTGGGACAATGCTAGAAAATCTGTTTCATAAAACTAAACTTATAAAAAAATTGCAGTCGTACTGGTCCTTTTCCGTGAGAGGTACATTTTTATGTTACTAAGAAGTGGTAAAATTGCCACTGTAAACGAAGAGACACGACCAAGATGAAACATTAGGAACATGGCTACGGATACGAACCAGCCAAATAACCCTAACCATCAAGGAGACAGTTCCATTGAGGGAATAAGAGACGAGGGAGTTCCCCCTCCGATACCGTCGACTGGAGAACAAACGGTGCTTCCGGTGAGGCCAGTACTGACACCTTCCGTACTTGGGGCTGGACCGACAATGATAAAACCTTATACTCAACCAGTGATGGAATATATTGGTCATCAAACGTCGAATCCTCAGATTTTTTTAGGAGGAAGTTCGACGTCCAGGCAGTTTGGTCCCCCTGGTTTTTCACAGTCACCAAGAAATCCCCCATATGGGATGCCCACCGCTATGATGCAAGGGCTCCAAAGTGCACCCCCCCCCCCCATATTCTCAGATCAGGCGATGGCTTCGCCGCTACAAGGGTCAGGGTCAGGCGTGAACATGGGTCGAAACCCCCAAAGCTAGAGTTTAGGGTATTCGACGCAAGACCCCAATTTGACCAACACCTTAGTTGCTTGTTTAAGACAACAGATGGACGAAAGTAACCTACAAATGGTTCAGACTTTGTTACAAACCATGGGTGAAATATTTCAACCATTAATCCAAAATACAACTCAGACCAATCAACAATTGGCGGTACAATTAACGAGATTGGCTGAATTCATGGGGGTACCTCCCTTAACCAGAAACCAAGCCGCAATAGCGGATACCCCATGAGACAACTTGGCGAATATGGCAGAAGACGACGTAGGAAACCAAGGAAGGATGGCCCCTCCGTTAGTTGAAGGGCTTAGGGAAGAGCCTTTGCAAAACCAGCCCCGTGGCTTGGGAGAAAGAAACCCAAGAGTAGTGGTTGTGAATCGGAACCAAGACGCAGACAATGTAGTCCAGCAGGTTCGTCGAAACAACATAGTCGTCGACAACAATCTAGCGGCCATGGTCGAGAGAATTATAGCCAGAAACGGGTTAAACACTGGTTTCACCAGGCCAAATTACACTTCACCTATAGTAGACTATATCCTTCAGGAGAAGTTACCTCCTAGGACGAAAGTACCCAAATTCACTAAGTTTTCAGGAGATACGACGGAATCTACCGTCGAACATGTGGCTCGTTACCTAATCGAGGCTGGAGAGATAGCGAATGATGAAAGCCTTAGAATAAAATACTTCCCAAGTTTTCTTACTAAGAACGCCTTTACCTGGTTCACAACGCTTCCCCCTAACACGGTGTGTAATTGGATCCAGTTAGAGCATTTGTTCCATGAACAGTTCTATATGGGTCAGACTAAAATTAGCTTAAAGGAACTCGCTAGTGTGAAGCGTAAGTTTTCTGAGCCAATAGAGGAATACCTTAATAGGTTCTGGTTGCTTAAAGCCAAATGCTTCACGCAGGTCCCTGAACATGAGTTGGTCGAAATGGCCGTTGGGGGTCTCCACTACTCTATTAGGAAAAAGTTGGATACGCAGTATCTAAGGGACATGGCCCAACTAGCCGATCGAGTTCGACAACTAGAAAGACTCAAAGACGAGAAGGCTAAGTTTAATAAAAATAAAAAGGTAGCTTTTGTCGAATATAATGAGAATTTCGAAGGTCTGTGTGATGAGCCTGTGAGTTTCGACGATGGCGAAGTGGACCTTGCTGAACTTAAACAAGGGCCGCCTTACTTGTGCAAAGTACTAGCTCCCCCACAAGGGAAGAGTTATGTCGAATCTGAAAAGAATGATAGATTCCCAAAGAAAACATATACTTTCGACATTACAAAATGTGATGAAATATTCAATTTGTTAGTTAAGGACAGACAAATGATAGTGCCCCCTGGCGCCAAAATGTCGTTCATAGAACAAAGGAAGAAAAGAGGGTTTTGTAAATATCATAATTTCTTGGGTCATAAAACGTCTCAATGTTTTCTTTTCAGGGACCTTGTTCAGAATGCGATCCAGGAAGGACGTCTAAAGTTCGGAGAGAAAGTTGGTGGCCAGATGAAGGTCGACACAGATCCTCTACAAATGGTAGACGAAAATTACACAAAGCCAGTCGAGGCTAATATGGTCGAAGTTGCTGATGGCTACGACTTTTCAATCGAAGTAACAGAGGCTGCTGGAAATCCCATAGACGAAGTTGTGATGGCGAAAGTTACCATGAGCTTCGGACAAAGGAGCTGTGTCGAAATGGAAGTTGATAACTGTGACCAAAGGGATGAAACCAAAAGCCCAAACAACAGGAACAATCTGGGGTGAGAGATAGTGACCAAAGAAACGGCTGATGACTTCTTCAAAATTGATCAAGCCACCAAAGGCGTGGAGTTAAGCTTGAAGAAGCTTAATCTGGCCGAAGAAGTTGAAATTAACATGGTAGAAATCACCCAACATGAGGAGGTAGCGAACAGTGAGTCGAACTACCAGGAAACACACACTAGGGAAGCATACCCAGAGCAGGAGGAATCTATCGTTTCTTTCCTTCACCGCTGCCAGGAGAAAGGTTCTAGTGTGATGCTCTGTCCCCGATGCAGCGCCATATTCGACAAGAAGGCCGCACAAAAGCTAGAAGGAACACGAAGGCTGAGGTAAGATAACGAAAGGCCAAGATTCGACCCTCGAAGAGGCCTTCAACAAAGATCTGACCCCCGCATGAGGCCTCCTACGAACAAACCCACTAGCTTTAAGCCCAATGTTGAGGCCACTGATGGGAAGTGGACGAAGCCCAATGAGAACAGCAGCAAGGGCAGAAGAGGTGGAAGAACTTCGAAGTGCAACGAGGATCTTCGTTAAGCTACCGAAGAGAATTTCAATCTTCGAGGGCTGCTCATGTGTCAGAAAATTATAAAGGGAAGAATCCCATGTCTCGATCCCAATGGAGACGCGAGCAGAGAAAAAGAAAAGCACACAGAGAAGGTGCACATAGGGACCAACCACAATCCAGTACCAACATCCCCATCGAACATGAGGGTCGAACAAAGATGTTCGGGAAGGCACCTGTAGGAAGAAAGTTGTTTCCAACGCAGGTCGAAGAACAAAGGAAATTGGTCAACGATGAAATGACCGATAATTTTGATGAAGACTCTGATGATACGTTGGATATTTTGGTCAACGTAGTATCAGTAATGCCCAGGGAATTTGACAGGATTTCCGTGGTTGAAAACTCGGACACATATACGGACTGGGAAATAACGGCTCATAAGCCGGTATGCTATTAAGTGATGAACAATGGCTGCGTCGAGGAGCAAAACGCATTCTTTGAACGGCCAACAGAGGCGATGAAAAATCATCTGAAGACTCTTTATATTACGGCACAAGTAGAGAAGGTCCCAGTTAACAAAATCTTGGTGGATTGCGGCACTACGGTAAACCTAATGCCGCATTTTCTGTTGAAAAAAATTGGGAAAAGTGAGATAGACACCAAGCCACACAACATGGTGTTATCAAACTATGAAGGAAAAGTGGGTTCGACCATGGGGGTCATTCAGGTGAATGTCATGGTCGGAACCATTACCCGCCCGACTGTCTTCATGGTGGTGGAAAACACTGCCAACTATAATCTATTACTTGGAAGAGAATGGATCCATGGAATGGGGGCAGTGCCATCTTCGATGCATCAGAGGATCGCCATCTGGAGGCCAGATGGCATTGTCGAAAACATCGAAGCAGATCAGGGATACTTCAAAGCACCTATAAACCATATTGATAGAGGACAGTTTGACAAACATTTGGCCAGTATAGGGCCAGGTGAACCTGCAGATTTCGAATTTACACCTAATGACGAAGTGTATTGCTCACTATATCTGCATCCTGTCGAAGGTTTCCGATGGGACAAGGAAGTGCCAGGTGAAAGGTTACCATACCTTGGCGAACTTCCCATAGACCCCACTGGTTGGGGAAGTGAGTTCGATGATGATGACTGAAGCCATAGCACTTCAAAGGATTTCGGCCTACGTGGCCGAAACTAAGCTACAAACGGCCTTGGAGGCCGCTAATAACAAAATGGCTGAGGGAGCCAACGAAAAATCCAAACAAATAGGTCCAGTTGGGCATTTCGACCCCAAGGTTCAATACGAAGGGCAAAGACTCGACACCATATATGACGATGAGCCTTTGGGTTTTGAAAAAGATCCCTTGGCCAGCGATGTCAAAATGTTGGCACAAGATCCACTGGAGGAAGTTGACCTGGGAGATGGAGTAATCAAAAGGCCAACTTATATCAGCGCCAACCTCGACCCCCAACTTAGGTTCGAAACTATTCAGTTGCTACGAGAGTACAGGGATTGTTTTGCTTGGGAATACGACGAAATGCCAGGTCTAAAGAGAGATCTAGTCGAGCATAGGCTACCAATCAAGCCTGGCAAAAAACCAGTCAAGCAGAATCCAAGACGTTTCGCCCCTGAAATCCTCTCAAAGATAAAGGAGGAAATCGAAAGACTCCTCCGATGCAAGTTCATCCGTACGACCAGGTATGTCGAATGGCTAGCAAACATTGTACCAGTCATTAAGAAAAACGGATCTTTAAGAGTATGCATAGACTTTAGGGATTTAAATTCAGCAACTCTTAAAGATGAGTATTCGATGCCAGTGGCAGAAATGCTAGTCGATTCAGCCGCTGGCCACGAATACCTTAGCATGCTGGATGGATATTCTGGTTACAACCAGATTTTCATTGCTGAGGATGACGTTCCTAAAACGATGTTCCGTTGCCCAGGGGCCTTAGGCACTTACGAATGGGTAGTGATGCCTTTTGGCCTAAAAAATGCTGAGGCAACGTACCAGTGGGCGATGAATTCGATTTTCCATGATTACATTGAGTCCTTTATGCAAATATACATTGATGACATTGTGATAAAATCTGTGTCAGGAAAGGCTCATGTGGAACATCTGCGCAAATCCTTCATGAGAATGAGGAAGTTTGGCCTCAAGATGAATCCCCTCAAGTGTGCATTTTGCGTACAAGCAGGAGATTTTCTGGGTTTTGTGGTCCACAAGAAGGGGATCAAAATCAACCAAAACAAAACAAAGGCCATCATGGAAGCGAAAGTGCCATCCAAAAAAAAGGAACTTCAATCCTTGTTGGGAAAAATAAATTTCTTAAGAAGGTTCATATCGAATCTCAGTGGAAAGACACAGGCCTTCTCGCTATTGCTTCGAGCCACCAAGGAGAAGTTCGAATGGACGAAAGATCAGTAAGAGGCTTTCGACAAGATCAAAGACTACTTGACTCATCCTCTGGTTCTTTCACCTCCATGTCGAAATAAAAGCATGAGACTGTACATAGCAGCGTCAAACAAAACTCTAGGGAGCATGCTTGCTCAAGAGGATGGAAGTGGCGTCGAAAGAGCCATTTACTACCTTAGCAAAGTTTTAAATGATGCAAAAACTAGATATAGTGAGATAGAGAAATTATGCTTATGTTTGTATTTCTCATGTATGAAGTTGAAGCAATAAATAAAACCAGTTGATGTTTATGTTTCGTCACATTTTGATATTATTAAGCACATGTTGTCCAAACCTATTTTGCATAGTCGAATTGGTAAATGGGCATTAGCATTAACTAAGTATTCATTAACGTATAGACCGTTGAAAGCGGTCAAAGGGCAAATAGTGGCAGACTTTATTGTCGACCACTCCATAAATGAAAGTGCCCTGAACATTGTTGAACTAGAGCCTTGGAAGCTATACTTTGACGGGTCTAGTCACAAGAATGGGACAGGCATAGGTCTGCTGATCATTTCGCCTGACAAAATTCCAACAAAATTCAAGTATAGAGTCGAGGGCCTATGTTCCAATAACAAAGATGAATATGAAGCTTTGATCGCTGGACTTGAAATTTTGTTAGAATTGGGGGCAACCCAGGTCGAAATAATGGGAGATTCAGAGTTGGTTGTAAAACAGCTAACAAAGGAGTACAAGTGCGTTAAAGAAAACCTCATTATGTATTTCGTGATAGCCAACAGGCTACTCAAAAAATTCGAAGTCTGCACTTTTCGACACATACCACGACTACACAATCAGATAGCCAACGATCTGGCGCAAGTTGCCTCAGGATACAGGGTCTCGAAGGAAAACTTTCAAGAAGTAATTAAGGCCAGAGGTAAGGTTGTGTCCGTGGGTTTGAGACCGTCAGACTTGGAAGTCACGAAATTTGGCTACACTGACGAGGAAACCTTTGAGATTTTTACAGTCGAAGGCCTGACAGACAAAGATTGGAGGAAACCTCTGGTCGAATCCTTCGGAACCCTTCAGCGACTACAGAACGAAAGATAAAATAACAAGCACTAAGCTATGTCCTGTTGGGGAATGAGTTATTTAAGAAAACCTCTGAGGGAGTTTTACTTAAATGCCTTAGTGAATCTGAAGCATACTTGGCATTATCTTCAGTCCATGGTGGGACATGCGAAGCACACCGAGTAGGTCATAAGATGAAATGACTGCTATTTCGCCAGGGGATGTACTAGCCCACGATGCTGAAAGATTGTATTGAGTTCGCCAAAGGTTGTCAGGAATGCCAAGTCCACGTTGGCATACAACATGTCCCAGCAAGCGAGTTACACTCCATAGTCAAGCCATGGCCATTCAGAGGTTGGGCTTTAGACCTGATAGGAGAGATTCGACTTACGTCTTCCAAAAACCAGAAGTACATTTTGGTAGGGATAGACTATTTTACCAAGTGGATCGAAGTTATACCTCTACCGAAGGTAGACCAAGAAGATGTTATCGAATTCATTCAGAAGTATATCATTTACAGATTTGGGCTACCAGAAACAATAACGACAGACCAAGGGTCAGTATTTACAAGTAGGAAGATGCAGGAGTTTGCCAAAGAAATGGGATTTAAACTCCTTACCTCGACACCTTACTACGCCCATGCCAATGGACAAGTCGAAGCGGCAAACAAAGTGATAATTGGCATGATAAAGAAACAGATTGGAAGCAAGCCTAGGAATTGGCATAAGACGTTGGATCAAGTCCTATGGGCATGTCGAACATCCCCGAAGGAAGCAACCAACACTTCCCCCTATCAACTCACCTTCGGCCATGACGCAGTATTTCCAGTTGAGATACACATACAGTCAGTAAGAATTCAAAGACATCATGAAATCCCTCGAGAGATTTATTGGGACATGATGCTTGATGAGTTAGTCGATTTAGACGAAGAAAGATTAAAAGCCCTAGAACTCTTGAGAAGACAAAACAAAAGAGTGGAGAAATCATATAACAAGAAGGTCAAAGCAAAGGCTTTCTTGGTCGGAGATTTAGTATGGAGGGTAATCCTGCCTATGGATCGAAAGGTGAGGTCCCTAGGCAAGTGGTCCCCAAAGTGGAAAGGACCATTCCAGGTATCGAAAGTATTCTTTAACGGGGCATATGAAGTGACAGAGCTGAGTAAGGACGAGAGAATATTAAAAGTAATTGGCAAATATTTAAAGAAGTATAAGCCTGCACTTTAAGAGGTAAAAATATCAACAGAGTAATTGTCGAAGATAAAGCAAAGCCATAAATGGTGATTTAAAATATGCCAAAATGGCCCAATGTCTTACAAACAAAATATGGCTTACAAAGGCCAGTATAATATGCTCTATTACAAAACCTAAATAAATCAAAAAGGAAGATTCGCCTTCATCTTAAGATAAGTCGATTTTTGGAGTTCGAGACGGCTCTGGCATTGAGCCTTATCTGTCCTCAGCTAGGCAACTTCAGATTCCAAACGGCGGGCTTCCTCATCGTAGGTAACGGCGTGTTCAAGTTCAGCTGTTAGGGAGGAGTCATCGAAAGAAGATAATTCAGTGTTCTTCTTCTTAGCCTTCGCTATCTTACTGCGAAGTCTTTTAATCTTCCGCTCCCAACAGGCAATGTTCGCCTTGTTAGTCAGGACCTCTTGCTTATTTTTCTCCCTCGTTTCTTCCAATTCAGCAATCCTCTTCTCAGAGTCGACAACAGCGCTCCAAGCGCACTGCCAGCCTTCGTCTCAATGTCACCCTCAATCTGGGGCAACAATCGATAGTCTTTATAAACCTGGTCGATCAGGGTACCAACTTCTTGAATAACATTCCCGGCCTCAGGAGTAAGGGATTTGATGTCCACTCGTTGAAGAAGAGCTTTGAGGGGAAGATGGTTGGCTGGGCCCATCTGCAGGAGGGTGAAAATATCCCCTTTGAAAATCTTTTGCTTAACCTTGTCGAGGGCACTGTCAGCTGGCTGCTTTGAGGTTTGCCCTTCGGAGGTCAAAGTACTGGGAGTGCGGCTAGAAGAATGACTTCGCCTACTCAATAAAAGCCTGATGTATTGTCGAGGGTTAGAAACCTTCAACGCATCCAGTTCGGCGGAGGTGAGTTGAGTTTCGCCTGGGAAGGGGTTTGTTGGAATATCCTTTGGGATAGAAGAAACAGGAGTCTTTGTCACTTCAGCAGTTGTGGGTTCTTTGACAGAGATGTCCACAGTTTTCAATTCTTTATCTTGGCTTTCTTTTGCCTTTGCGCCATCCTCCTCCATTTCATCCCCAGTACCTTTATCACTGGACTCATGCAATTCAGGGTGAGGCATAGCCTGATCCTCAATAGCCTGATCACCCTCGACAACCTTTTCATCCACAGCTATTGTCTGACCCAAGGGAGACCTGGTCGTAGCAACCAAGGTTGTTTTCCCCTCCAAAGCGTTAACTTCATCATCCGCTGGAATGGGATTGACCTGAGCATTATTGT
The DNA here is from genome assembly GCA_963859935.3 of Lathyrus sativus. NCBI lineage: Eukaryota > Viridiplantae > Streptophyta > Magnoliopsida > Fabales > Fabaceae > Lathyrus > Lathyrus sativus. Next base: position 142,820,771 of record OZ012739.1, on the reverse strand, counting down.
CTTCATGATTAGAACCATCAGTTTGAGACTGTTGGGTAGTGGTCTTTGCGGGAGAAGGAGGGGCTGTAAGAGAATCAGGTTTATTTATTTCACCAAGTGAACTTACACCAGAACCCAAATCAGAAGTGGCATGATAGGTAGGCTCACCTTGGCTATTCAAGGGATAGAGCGACAAAGGAAGCTTGGTGGGATTAGATTGTGAAGCCCCAGCATCATCCTAGAAAAGGTAGACATTAGAAAGAATAAAGACTAAAAAATCAGTGCAAAGGACCAAAGAAAGGTAGATGCGCAATATACCTTAACAGTTTCATCAGCAGGACTAGACTTGTCACTCTCCATGGGGACAGCAGCTTGGATCGAAGCATCCCCTATGGGAGTCGGAGTGGGGTCTTGAGGAGGAGTAGTGGTCTGAGGTGTGTTGGTTGCAAGAGGAGCGGATGGAGCATCAGGAGTATCCACATCATGGACGATCTTTCGTTTCCTTTTTACTTGAAGACTCTCACGAGGAGACCCATCTTCGTCATCCGAATCAATGATAATATGGGGAGAAGCCCTTTTTAATCTTCTTTGAGGGGTGGGTGGTTTTCGACTAGCCTGAAAGCAACATAAAGTGTTGAGAGTGATTAAGGAGGTCGAGATAGTAGAAAGCTGTGAAAGATTACCTTTTGGTCTTCGTCCTTGACTTCAGTTTTGGTTGTTGGGGCAGCATGTTTTAGAGCAACTGAAAAGTAAATGATACTAAAGCCAGTTAGCAACAATAAAGCTCAGAGAGGAAAGTCCAAATCGAAGGGGGATGAACCTTCAAGAATGTCGGATTCAATGCGAACATCTTCGATACTGACATGAAGGTTCCCTTTAAACGTATCGAGTGTATGTTTAGTCGGAACCACCCGCTGTGCTTTGGGCTTAGACTGCTGTCGAAGAATTTTTATAGCATCTCCACAAATGAACCAATCTGGGAATGGAGGGGCAAGAGCCACGCCAAAACCAGCGGTTGGTAGTCGAGGGACTTTTGGGGGAAAAAGTTTGAAGGCAACCTCATACTGTTTCTCACGAGGAACAGAAGAGGGAGTCTTTAAACTATCCAGTTTTTTGGAAAACTTTTCTTTCAAAGTGACAGCAGCCTCACGGATGGTTCGACTAACATCATTTGGTCGATAGGCAGTTTCGAAATACTTCTGGAAGGCTTGAATCTCTTTGATATGGGTGGACGTACCTTTCTTGATCTTCTCCTACACATCAATGAAAGCTTGGTCAATCAAGCGAGCAAAACTGGAGGCGTCAAGAAATTCTGAGGCGTAATGTTTCGACCACCAGTCATAGAAGTCTTGGGAGCAAAAATAAGAAGGTTCAATGTGGACAGGTGAGAGGAAGGACTTGTGGGCGTGGCACGCCAGTTGGGTCGAACAGTGCAGAGGAGATAGCACCGTTAAAGGAAGAATGATATGTGATTTCTTGTCATATAGGCATTTGGACAAGGTTTGTATCAACCCGAACTGCCTGGACACCAAGTTCGGTTGGTAGGCTAGTAAGCTGGAGTGACCTTTAACAAGGTTTAATTTATGAACCAGTAGTCGAGGAATGAGGAATCGCTCCCAAATCAGCTTGGACTCCTCTTCTTGTTTCTTTAAGGGAGCAGGGAAGGGTCTGGTAAACCACTCTAGGCGACATCTTTGTTCTGCAAAGGGAGCCATCTTCACGGTAAACTCATACCATTTTGCGAACATATGAACAAAGCTGGATAAATTGGATCGAAGAGTATGGCCTTCCTCGCTAGGAGTAAGTTGAGCCAAGCGAGGCCATTCGACTCTTCTCTCAGCGACTGAAGGCGAACTTTCATCAACTTCGCCTCTGTTGGGAAAATTGTGTTCAAAAGTGGCATTAAGCCACAGCTGAAGAAGCCAAAAGGGGCCTGACAACAGCAAGTTGCCATGGCTTTCAGGATCTTTCAATTTACTCGCACCTTCTCCTAGGGCCTCATAAAGACTGGCCATAATCATTTCACTTAGGCAAATGCCTCTCTTCAAATGTAGTTGGTTGGCCAGAACTAGATACTTTCACGCCACCTGCAAGGATTTTGTGCAAAATACACAATGAGATAACCACATGGCTAAAAAGGCTATATGTTCCTCGTCGTCAACTGAGGTGCTAGTTTTATTATGATAATGTTGGACAAAAGCTGTGTAAGTATGTTTGGTATTGGCGAAACCAATGGTGTCGTGGCTATCAATCTCAGAATCATAAACAAGGTCGTAGGGTTTTAGGCCTATAATGGCAGCTACATCAAGTAATGTGGGTGTCATCATCCCACAAGGGAGGTGGAAAGTATTGTGAGTTCTATCCCATAAGAATAAGGAAGAAGCCAACATAAGGGGGCAGTACGAAGGGCCTACCTTCAACATCATGATCAGATCATAAATCCCAGTGTCCTTCCATTCCTGGGCTTTCACTTTCTCTATTTTTGTCAGCCAGTTGAGATAAAGTTCAGAATCTTTAAAGTAGGGAGTAGCCCTAAATAATCTGGCCCCATCATGAAGATACCTAAGGTCTACGTCGAAGAGGCTCAGGCTATCAGGGCCATCAGTGGAGATTTTGCTAGAGTCTTTTTGCCATAAGGGTTTAGTGGTTCTATAAGAGGGGAAGAAGTTTTTAATGCCAGAATAGTCAAGACCTACAGGGGGTAAAGGCTCAGACATGGCTAAAGGTCTCCCTGCAACAGTAACATGAATGATTACCTGAGATTCGTAAATGTGGCGTTTCTCCTCTGTCAAGGGTTCACGGATGAACTGTTGGTTCTTTACCACCTGGGAACCGCTCAAGCTGGCAAAGGGAGGAAGCATTGATGCAGAAGTTTGTCCTTTGAGTTGCATTTTCTTCTTTTGATGATCAGCCATTTTTGAAGGAAGTAAGAGTTTGTTGGTCGGGAAGCAGAAAAATTAGAGGAAAAAAGCAAGGATGGTGTGAAGAGTTAGAGAAGTTGGAAAAATGAAAATATCAAAGGGAAATTACTTATATAGTGTATGGAAGACTGAAAGTTTTCATCCTTAAGGGGCTAGAGTTAGTGGGCCACGTGTGCGCTTGGATATGGGATGGCAGAGGCAGCAGTTGCAATTCACGTCCCCGAGGTTGGAAGGGTGATGATGGCCCACGATTTTGTTGATTCCTGAGAAAATAGCCATGATGAAAGTGACGTCAGAAACGTGCATCAAGGTGGCGGAACAGTAGCTTGCGTGTTCCTAGTTATATTTCTTGCTTCCCTTTCATTCCCTTTCACCTTCCCAGACTTACATTGGTTGAAAGAATATCAGACGACACGCATGAGGACAAGCGGCGTCGAAGGTCAGACGCCGTCAAAAAATGTTTTTTTCCACATTCGAAGTCGAAAATACATTTTTTGGGGGGCAATTTGTTAGCTCCTAAATTTGACGCCTCATGTACAAGGAAGGAATTCAAGATAAAAGGGTCAAAGGTAGGTTGAGAACGAGAGAATGGTCAAAAGAGGCAAAGCAGCCAAAAGAAGAAGTCGAAGAACTCACCCAGAAGCCAGGAGTTCGACCGCTTGCTGTTAGGGATGGTTCGTCGAACGATTTGAAATTCAAAAATTGGAGGGAACGGTTTTGCTTGTTGAATATTGAAGGAGATATGTGTCACCTTATGAGCGGTAGATCCATGCATTTGTGACAAATGGCGAAAGGAGGTGATGAAGGAGGTTATTAGAGGTTATTTTTTTAATACTATAAATAGGGTGTCTTAGACATATCCATAGTGTGTTGTAATTTACTATTGTACAAATTACTCTTAAAATTACTCCAAGTATCCGAGTGTAGAGAAAGCTAGTATTATAGAGAATGTACGTGATGTAAACACACCATCTTTTAACTTAATGCAATTTACTTTATTTTGCTTTAAACTTTACAAAGTCTTTTATTGTCTTTGCACCTTTCTTCCTTACTTTATTCTTTTCCCCTTTTCTTCCTATGCAATTCTTTTCTCTTCGTCCTCAATCCAACTTCACCTCTCTAAACAAACTCTCTCCTTTCTTTTATTGAAAGCTTTATTTTATCTTTTAAGTTATTCTGTAGTCGAATAAATGTTTCTTTAAGATTCTTTCACCCCAATACTGTTCGAGTGTGAAACTTGGATAGGTTTTCAAAACAAAAACCCTTTTAGCACATGTCCTAGGATCAATCTGATCGATCCTGTGAGTCACCAAAGTTAGATTTGGAAGATCAGCGGTTGTTTTCCGATTTTCAAGGGAAACAGATAAACTGTGAACCAGGCCGTGTTACAACCCTCAAGAGTCCTAATTGAAGCAGCGTTTATTTTGAAAGCATACTCAATGAGATGATGTTTCCTGACTCCTACGAGCTATGCTTAAAATTTGTGTTGGCTTTGTAAAAGAAAATCAAATGTCATATCCTAACTAGTAATTCAGTCACAGGTTATTGCAATATATTTTTTTCCAATAAAGAACTTCAAGACTAACATATGTGTTGCATTAAGAGTCTCAGAATTAACATTTTTTGCTTGCTAACATTGCTTGATATCATGGAAGCTTACATATGAGCATCAATAATGAGTTTAACCTTTTGAGGCCTGAAACTCTGATGAGTAATTAGAAAATCATTTCAAAAAGAAAAAGACCATATCTAGGGGCATGTTGCTTGAAGACTTTGCTAAACAGGGGCAAGTTGTTTCCCGATTGTTGCCTGCATAGTCTGGTCATCCCTAAGGGGTAAGTTTGAAGACTCAGTTGTGCCAAATTCAGTCAACCTAGGGCAGTTACATCTAGATTTGATAAATCTCTCAAAGAGTTTGAAGATGCCGGGGATTTTTGGATGCCAAGTTTTTCTATAAAATCCTCTTGAGATGATTTCTTCTCATAAACCATGTAATGTGGGACATTTGAGAATTGAAGCTTACTTTTATCCATTCACAAGAACTCTTGTGATGATCATCATGTAGTTCATCAATGCAAAAGCTATATGTTCTTCTAAGAAGATTCTTTTTGTGATTTGCCTTGTAAGTATATTCAAATGATAATGGCTTTACTCCAAGTTGCTATGATGTGTTGGAAGTATGATCTGGTGTGCCCCAGTTGAATTTTGAACTTAAATGTTCTCTAGTGAAGAACTAAAAAGAGTATCCCCATCTAAGCTTTGATTCAAGCTGAATGTAGTTCTTTCTCCCAGCAGATTACATAATTACTTTACCCCTTGTCAGACAGAGTTTGTATGGATGTCTCTCCAACAGATTAATGTTTCTAGAAGACTGTTTGGATTTTACTCCCCAAGTGAAGTATCCTCCTCTTCCCAGAAGACTTGAGCCTTGCAGAAGAACCTTGCTCCATTAATGGCTCTCTTTGTCCTATCTCCAGTGATATCTCTGAAGGTGAGAAAATACTTAGAAGGGGGGTTGAATAAGTATGAAGATAAAAACTTAGAAGTAAAAACTCAGTTATTTTTATCCTGGTTCGTTGAACTCAACTACTCCAGTCCACCCTTACTAGAGTGATTTGCCTTTCTCAATCAAGGACTTAATCCACTATTTAATCAACTGATTACAATAGTAAGCACTAAGAACAACTGTTCAAAGTCTTCTCAAGAACTACTGATCCTAACTGGATCTTCTTAAGGTTTTCTTACAATCAAATGTAATAACCAATACAAGTGTTAAAATGCTTCTAATAAAGCTTTATCACAACTGTGATTTTTCACTTAAGATTAAGAACAAAGAAATTAATTCTAGAAAGAATATATGAGTTGTATGAGAGCTTTGATAATGAATTCTTTTCAAGTGATTCGTCAAGTGAAGAAGATGAGTGGAGACTTGCTTTTATAGGCACAGTGATCCAAGAGTATTTCACGTTGAGAAGTGTGTACCAAAAGGTCTGAGCCTTTTTGTCTTCACATCAAGTGACCTTTCCTAGAAGAAGAAAGCACAGAGAAATCCTTTTTGTCTGTGTTCTTGTGTCTAGCATAAATAAGGAAAGAGTCGTTTGGATATTCCAACGGACATAATCTTTGAATTCTTCTTCAACAATTTTCAGCAAGAATCATCAGAGTCTAATTTGATCAGAGCCTTCTGATGTTGGTCAGAGTTTTGCTGAATCAGAGTCTTTGCAGCAAGTGTGCTTTTAGCGTGTATAAGTTCATAGCAGAGTTTTGGGTCAGATCCTCAGTATTGGCAGCGTTAGTACTTTCAGAGTCTTCTGAATTAACTATGCTTGAAAACTCTTCATACAGAATTCTTCATTGGTTCAGATGCTTCTGACTTGCTTCAGATTCTTCTGGAGCTTTTGCTTCAGATCCTTCTGGAGCTTCTGCTTCAGATCCTTCTGGAGCTTCTACTTCAGATCCTTCTGGAAGCAACGCTCAGGATCTTCTGATGGCAACATTCAGAATCTTCTAATGGGTGTTGTTGCACCCTAAAATTTGCTCAACCTATTTCACATGATTTATGTTTTAATTGCATTATCATTTGCATATTGAATCATGTACATAACCTAATCACTTGTATAGCATAGCATAGCAAGTCATCTAACAAGGGATCAAGTGCCATTCTTATCTAAAGAAGCATCAAGGGTCTTTATTCAAGCTGAGGAGCATTCAAGTCATCAAGGAAAGGGTTGAAGCTTTGAGAAGTTTGAGGGTCAACCAGTGAATTTATCTCCTAGTTTGAGGTGTATTGAGGGTCATCAATGAGCTATGAATTGAGGGTAGGGAATGTGTACAAAGCTTATGAGATGTCTAGAGGGTCATATTGAAGATAAGACAAGTCATTGATTCAAGCACAAGAGCCACAGTTGAAGTGCAGTCAACTCGGGTTTTATCTGGGTTACCCTAGGTCAACCCTAGGTCAACTGAGTGATTGAAGAGCATCAAGGCTTAATTGGAGGTTGTGGGATTCATGAATTGATATGTTGATACATGTGTGGTGTTGTGCCAAGGATAAATAAAAGAGAATCAAGAGGGGGAGGAGTTACCAAATTAGGGTTTCAGTGTAAAATCCCCTAATTTAGGCCTAACTTCCAAGCCAGATAAGTCAAAATGCAAGTTTCAAATGGATTCTTGGTCTACATGAAACTTGTAGAGCTTCTCAATAGATTTAATTTGAGTACTAGAAGTCTTCAAGAAGATGTGTGGAACTCAAGTTATGGTTCTTGCAAGTTATGGGTCATCAGAGGACACTGAAATTTATCTGTGAAAGTCACTTGACTTCCAAGCAACGTTTTCCCATGGAGGAGTTTTCAAATGGATTCTTGACCAACATAAGAGTTGTAGATATTGATCTTAGCTTTAATTTGAGTACTAGAAGTCCTCAAGAGGGTTTGTAGAACTCAAGTTATGGTCTTGGCAATCCAGGGGTATTTTGGGAAAGTTGAATTATAGGTCATTTTTCAACATAGGTCAAAATCTCCATCTTCTACTCCTCAAATGAAAAAATGTTCAACATGAGATGTGTTCAAAATGATTTTTTTAGGCTAGGTAAGAGGTCATGGGTGATTGGAAGGGATTGCTTCACAAAATCACAAAAATGGCCTAAAATAAGGGTGAATTTTAAATAAGCCAAGGATGAAAATTGGGATTTTTGATCTACAAATCCAAACCAAGTCATATGACATACCAATTTGATTGGAAAACACATTTTAATAACATTTACATTTCCACATTTTTGAGTTAAGGGTTAATTCAATGACTTCCTTTGTAAAATGGTTACTTACATCATAAGTCACATATGCAAAACCATTCTTCAAGGCATAACCAAGGCTCTAATGAATCCTAACACATTCAATATGTCATGTGGTGAGATTTTGGATCAGAACCAAGGCCTTGAAGCAAGCAAAAACTCAGCTGCCATATGTGAATTTCTCATGACATTTTCAAGAGCAAGAGATGTGAAACTTCTCATTGGATCAATCCAGAAGTTTCTAGAGCTTTCATTCATGTTCTATATAAGATTTAGAAGTGATTTAAAGCATTGGTTGGTGCAGATTGAGAGAGATTGGAGAGATTGAACATTGAGTTCATAGCTTGCAAATCCAAATCGGTTACACCAATTGGAGAGGTTTCAATCCAAATTCTTGCACTCAGAAGCTTGATCATGTGTTGGTGATTGATTCCAGATAGATTTCTAGCCAAGATCGTGGAAGAATCGTGAGATTGCATTTTGAATTCATCCCTTGCAAGTCAGAATCGAGTTTGGTGGTTCAAGAAGATTCAGTCCAATTTGATGCATACAGAAGCTTGATCATACATCATAGAACGTGTCTGGAAGATCTTGGAGCTTGATTTGAAGGTTTTACCACTCTGTTCATCCAAGATTTGCAGGTATGTAAATTTCATTCCATGGCTTGATTCATGTAGAATTGCTAGGTTTTAAATGGTTAGATGCATTATAGATGATGGTTAGGACGTTTCTGGATTGGTTTGGAGTGGATTGGTGACAATTAGGATAGATGACCAATTTCTGTTTGAGCTTGGTTCTTGTGATTCTTGGGGAATTAAAGGTGTTTAGATTATGGTAATTGATCAGTGTAACATGTAGTTCATGTTGATATCTTTAATTTTGAGAATGGTGACCATCAAGACTTGGTGAGTTTTCTGCAACTTTGATCGGGTTTGGCTTTGGAGGGCGAATCAATGATTTTGGAGGTCGTATTCATGATCAGGGTGAAAAATTAGGTAAGATAGGGTATTTGGTTGCAAAGTTTGGGGAGGTTTTGAAGTTGTCTCGCCGGAGAAGACGGTGTTTTCCACCGTGGACCATTGCCTGGGAATAGTTTCAGGCCACCTGAGATTATTGGAGAAGATGAATGAGAAACCGTTGGATTGGTCTGAGAGGAGACTTTGTATGATGATCCAAGGGCCACGATTCAAACTGAGAATTGCCTCCAAGACTTTGAAACGATGCGTTTCATTTATCCAGTCAGTTGGTGACTGGACTCATACGTGGACGCGCCCCAGCTCTCAGATGCGCTTACCAGTCCATGGATCCAAGGGCTCCCATTTTATTTCAGCTTTTTATTTTCTTTTTTCATTTTAAATTCATTTTAGTTTTATTTTTAATCCATTTGATTTCTAAAAATCATAAGAAATCCAATATTGATCAGAAAAATATTTTAAAAATACCTCCATGATCCTGGATTTACTTGTGATTTTATGAAATTAATAAATCTCATTTTCACCCATTTTTCAATTTAATTTGATTTTCTCCATTTTATTAATTTCTTTAATTTTGTACATTTGATACATGTTTTTGTGGATTTTCTTGTGATCAATTGGTGAATGATTTTTGATTGATTCTTGTTGGATTGATTAGATTAGAGGTACATGCTCCCTTAGAGATTTTTCTCATATTTATATGATGAAAGTTAGGCTAGTTTTGAATGATGAACTTTAGGGTGTTAGGATTAGGGTTTTACAACACTTAGGTGTAATTTAGGGCATAGTTTTGGGGTTTTGAGAGTGATTTAAGTCTTGGGGTTTATATGGGGTATAGGGTACATAGTTAGGGTTCCTTAGAAATTAATCTAGGATTTTATGATGAGTATTTCCATTTTATTTGGTTTTTGCAAATTGTGTGATATTGGTGTGTTTCCCTCTTGGGATGTTGTTTTGTTTGTTGGGTTTTGGGCATTTCAATTGGGTGTTGAGCTTGGGCTTTGCTTGTTGGAGTTAATGGAGACTTTGAGGATGATTGAATACAAGGGATGGAGCTTGGAGCATGAGGATTCTTCTCCTTGAAGATGGTTTTTGAAGACTTAGGAGATAGGAGATATAGGGAGAGCTTTAGAGTAGACTGATTTCTTCTGTCAAACATAGAGAGCTTCTTGTGCCTCTATTCCATCCTATGACACAAGGTCCCTCAAAGAAGTTCCATCTCTCCTTAGGAGGGATGTAGAGCATGCTTTGATTGGGTAGAACCTTGAGGATACCTTCATTTGCTGTGTTAAGATCTTAGTGATTTCCTTGGGTTATCATTAAGCCTCTTAACATTTCAACTTCATCTATTAGTTGATTCTCTCCTGTGAGTGTTTGAATTGGAAAAGGGGAACCTATTGGAGAATGAAGTTCACTGAAGACTGGGGAAGATGAAGCTTATGCCTGTCAAAGCTGGGTAACTGTGAAAATTAGGGTTTTGCTGCTATTTGAAGCTGTTTATTTGTTGGGGGGTTCATTGCTTGCCAGAGCTGGGGTACTTTTGAAGGTAGGAGTTTATCTAAAGCTTGAATATCATTGGAGAGTGAAGATGGGGTTTTACTTGAAGGGGTTACTGTCAACCTTGTTGCTGTTGATCAACTGTAGCTGTCAGAGCTGGTGTTGTTTGAACTGCTTATTGTAGGAGCTGGTGTTGCTGTCAGAGCTAGTGTTGAGTTTTAGTTCTTTTTCTGTATTGATTGTTGGCTTGTTCAGCTTGCCCCTTAGGTTTGAAGTGAAGCTGTTTCACTTTTCCTATTGTTTTCCCAGGTTCGAGGTTGAGTGGGACTCCCTTGCCTCGCTTGTACCGCTGCATCTCATGCATTTTACTGTTTACTGTATATCTGTTTCTTTTGCTGTTTATCCCCTAGGATCTCTGATTTCCTCTGTGCAGGAGGGAATTATGATAGACATTAGGTTTTAATCCATGCATGATAACATTAGGGTAGTTTTGATTCCCCTTTCAAACCCCAGGTTTTAGAGCTTCTTTCTCTTCTATCTCAAAACAATTCAAAACACACTAATAAGGACGATCAATGTCGTACGCTACGAGCCATAAGCTATTTGAGAGAGGATTACTGGAGGGTCACTCTTCAGTAATCTGATTACTTAGTGTGTTACCCCTAGGGTGACATACGACGTAGTCACTCTCAAATCATAGTCTCTAGTGCGTCAGAGATTGCAAACACCATAAAAAATAGTTCTTGCGTAAAAGACTGAAAACAAGCATTAAAATGTCATTTTTGTCCGTTTGGACCCATAATCAGGAAAACCTTTTCAGAAAGATAAAAAACAGTTAGACAAATTTGTGTCTTCCGTGGCCCGAACTACGTTTGCTCTGATCTTTCATGATGTATGAAAGTACGTAGGCATAGGATGTTGTATCCTAGCGAGCAACCTTCCCCTCCTTTCCCGTAGGTAGGCGAACTACGTTGACTCTGATTTCTCGTTCCAGACGGGAATACGTAGGCATAAAGTGCGATACTTTGCCGAGTCATTTTCTTTTCTTTTTAACCCCAGACCCTTTAGAGTAGATAGAATAACAATCCGTACTAGAAAATAAGAGTGGATCCCGTCGAGTACGACGGACGTGAGGGGTGCTGATACCTTCCCCTTGCGTAACCGACTCCCGAATCCAAGATTTGGTTGCGATGACCATTCCTTTCCCGTCTTTGCGTTAGGTTTACTTCGAGCGTTTCCTTTCCCTCTCTTGGGATAAATAACGCACGGTGGCGACTCTTCTGTCGTAGCCGGCGCCGATTTTCGCAGTAGCGACAGCTGGCGACTCTGCTGGGGAAACTGGTTCCCTATGCGAGTCAATCCTAGCGCTTGTTTTCCCGTCATGGGTGTTGTATAGATTTACTTTTCTGTCTTTACTTTCCGCATTTTATTATCAGCTTTATACTGTTATTGCTGCTGTGGGAAGGGGATAATCTGTTGAGAGATAAGCCGGACCTGGGCTTGAGGTTACACATAGACTTAGAAGTAGAGATTAGTGGTTAGCCTGCTTGCTTAGCTCGCACCAGCTAGCCGCGAAATTTACGCTCGGACGAGATTCTCTTTGATGCTTCTTGCCTGGCCCTTAGGGCTCGACAAGTTGTCTGACCCGAGGATTGTCGACTCTGGGAACCTATCAATTGGGATTCAACTAAGTGAGGCCGCTTCAAGGGATGATGATGTCACACCTTCTGGGTATCGTATCATCGCTCTTGAAAGTCTGTGACGTTGAACCCGCATAGGATGTTGTACCTCGTCTGCGAGTTAAGTACACACCTGTGAGGGGTAGGCAGGTCTGTTTGCAGGAAACCTTTGACCTCAGAATACCTGGTTTATCTCTGTTAGTGAGATGTGGTTGCAGGGTTCTTTTGAGTGGTTGGTTTGAGTTGAAGATTTGATGGTTCTCATGATTCAACACAAAGCAGCACAGTTCATCAGCATTGCACTTGGTCCTTTGTTTGCATATGCATGTGCATTTTCCTGATTGCATTTCATTAACATGTATTTATGTTGCAGGTGATCATTCCCCTCTGATTCTAGTATATCTTCTAGCCAGACATGGAGTCCCTGAAGAGGACAGTTGCTTACCGGTTGCATTCGCCAGATGTCAGTTCTTTGCTGGGATTGGTTGCCCTAGCAGATGAGAGGGTGAGGGTTGAGTTCAGAGTATCTTATGGGAGATTACTTAGTTTGTTGTACAGACCTTCAGCATTTGAGACGACTGGGGTATATACTTTGATGCAGTTTTATGAGCCGCAGCTGAGATGTTTCTTATTTCCCGACTACATTCTGGCACCCACTTTGGAGGAGTATTCTGCGATGGTGGGAGTTCCTGTGTTAGACCAGATGCCCTTCATACATGTTGATGCTGAGCCTGAGTTAGCTACACTCGCTGAGATTGTCATTTTAGACGCTTCCAAGTTCCCGGGAGGCTTATGGTTTTCACCTGTCTGTTCTGGTTGAGAAGGCTACGCAGTGCGCGAAGAGTGGATGTTGGGTTGCTTTCAGTGCCATTCTAGCTGTCTGCATCTACGGGATTGTCTTATTTCCTAATGTGCCAGATTTTGTCGACTAAGATGCCTTCCTGATTCTTGCCTCAAAGAATCCAGTTCCTACTCTCTTGGGCGATGTTTATCATTCCATTCACTACAAGAATGAGAAACGTCGTGCCAAGCATGTTTCCTGCTGTCTTCCTCTCTTGTACAGATGGTTCTAGGGGCATCTTCCGAAGATAGGGCATTTCGTTGATACTGTTGATACTTTGGATTGGTCTTCCCGGTTGATGGGGTTGTCGGCTGAGAATATCATTTGGTTTGATCGGAGCATGCTTGGCCTAGATATTATATATAGTTGCAGTGGCTTTCCGAATGTCCCCTTGATTGGACGGAAAGGCTGTATTAACTATAACCCTTCATTGCTGGTACGACAGTTCGGTTATGCTTTGAGGGATGCTCCTATTGAGAAAGAGATACAGGAATCTCTGTATCTCACGGGCTTATTAGATACGGCTGTGCTGATCAGATTGAGACATGCATGGGCTAATATCCATAAGAGAGGGAAAGATGTGCTCGGTAAGAGCAACAACAGAGCTTATGACCCTTATTTGGCTTGGATCCGCGAGAGAGCTAGTACTTCCTTGATGCCTTATCCTGCTGCAGAACCCCTGTATCTTCCAATAATTGAGGTACCTACTTCAGAAGAGAGTGAGAAGTATAACAAATTGTTGGCTGAAAACGAAGAATTGAAGAAAGCCAATGATGAGTTAGAGAAGGAGATCTTCCAGTTACGTTGTGAGAAGAATGAAGCCACCTTCACTGTGAAGGAACAGACTGATTTGATTAATAGGTTGGGTTCGGAGCTGACGGAGGAGACCAACAAGAAAGAAAAAGTGGGAGTAGCCTTGAACGGTGTTAGCAAGGTGCTTACTTCCAAGAAGGAACTTCTAAGCAAAGCTTATGCCCGTCTCAGCAAGTGGGAAGCTTTGTGGAATGCCACGCTTACCAAGCGGAAGGAGCGTGAAGACGAACTGAAGATGCAGATTGCCACGCTAGAGGCACAGATTAGAGCCCAAGACGCAAAGATCGGCAAAGAGACATCACTTAGGAGCGCTGCTGAGCTTAGAGTTAGCGACCTTGATGAGAAACCGAGAGGTTATAAAGTGAAGGCCGGTTCCAAGAGGTATAGAATTGACGAAAGTTCGAGCGAAGGAACCTACCAGGACGACGCCAAAAAGCTGAGATCCACTACCGAGCGGCATGCCTTACTGATACAGGAGCTAATCTCCCGACTAGGGCATTCGGAGACGCTGAGGATATTGGAAGATGTCGGAGCATGCCATTTGGCTTGATTTACCTTTGCCTTGCTTTTGCTTCTGCACTTGTATTTCAACCATCGCCAGGCTTGTTGGCTGAGGTCTCTTCAGTTGTATTCAGTTATACTCTTGTACCCAGCCTCTTGGCATGTGTTTATATATGAGGGTTTTCTGATTTCTTGCTTGCTTGATGGGGACTCCATTGTCGTGATGGCCTTTTCTCCAAAACTAGAATCGGGGGAATATAACCTGTAGCATATTTACATAATTGCATCTGCATTTATATTGCATGACTGGTATTCTTGCATCTGTATCTTATTTCCTGCATCTTCAGGTTTTTTCAGGATTGACGAACAAAGAGTTCACCGCTACTCAACCCGAAACAACTGCAAGAGAATCATGGATCAAGTCCAAGTGGAGATGCAGGAAATCCGCGAGAAGTTGAATCTGTTCATGCAGGAAATGGAGAACATTGCTAAAGGCCAGGAGAGTCTCCAGACTTTGGTATAGCCGCTGCTGACGCGGGCTAATGGGAATGGCAACAATGACCACAACTCTGCGCACGTTGAGACTATTCCGGAAGATGGGCCCCCTACGCCCGTGGTCCTACCTGTAGTGACCCCACCTGTGGTGGTTGTAAACAATGACGCTGGTGCTGGCAACGGCAACGCAGGGAATGGAAATGAGACTGTGGTTAACAATGTTGGATTTGGGGACGCCAACCAAGGCGGTGGTAACAACAATGGCGGTAATGGTTTTGGCAACAATGGTTTCGGCTACAATGATCAGGGGTTTGATTACGTCAATCAGGATAGAAAATTTGGCTTCAACGCTCAGGGTTTCGGTTATGACGGTTTTGGTAACGCTAACCAGGGGTATGGTGGATTTGGTAATATGAATGGTGCTGGGGTGATTCCTGTCAACACTGGGTTTGGACCTGTTAGGGTCAACCAGGGTTTCGGTAATGGGGGACGAGGTCCCATGACCAATCAGCCAGGGTTTGGTCGCAACACTGGTTATGACGGATATGGAAATGGAAATATGAATTGGGGCGAAGACTGCCAGGAGGACACCTTTTCTGGAAGAGGCATGGGATTCGAAGGATCTGTTGATCCTGTGCAGAGGATCAAGATGCTTGAAGAACAGATGAAGGGGGTAGTGAATCAGAACTCCACCGGTTTGGATATGACTACAATGGGATTGGTACCAGGGTTGAGGGTGTCGTTGAAATTCAAGGCTCCCACTTTTGACAAATACAAAGGGGACACCTGTCCTAAGGTCCGTGTCTGCTCTTACTACAGAAGGATGTTTGCGTATTCAAACGATGAAAGGATGCTCATGCATTTCTTTCAGGACAGCTTATCAGGACCTTCGCTTGAATGGTATATGGGGCTGGAGCCCACGCAGATCAAAACCTGGAAGCAATTGGCTGATGCTTTTGTGACACACTACAAATACAACAGCGATCTGGCGCCAAACCGGGTCCAATTGCAGGGTTTGTCCCAGAAGAGCGGGGAAAGCTTTAAAGAGTATGCGCAAAGGTGGCGCGATATGGCAGCGAGGGTGCATCCTACTTTAATTGAAAGGGAGATGAATGATATGTTCATTGGGACATTTACAGGGGTGTTCTACGAAAAATTGTTTAGTGTGTCATTGAGCAGTTTCTCAGATTTGATTCTTATGGGCGAAATGATCGAGAACGGGATTAAAGTTGGAAGGTTCCAAGCAAGTGAGTCTACTTCAACAGGAGGTGCCAGGAAAGCATTTGGTGGTAGACGACAGGGAGATTCCAGCGCAGTGTTTGGTGGCAGGGGCAGGGGCCGAGGAAGACATCAGTATGTTCAACCGCAACAGATAGCTAGTGTCACTATCCCGCTTCCTCAACAGAGGCAGCCACAACAACAACAACCGCAGCACCAGCAAGGACAAAATCCTGGCCAGAGAAGGGTACAGAATGCTAGAGTGAAAAGAGTGTTCGACGCACCTCCTTCCACGTATGCGGAACTCCTCCAGACCCTGCTAGGTTTAAACTTGGTTGAAAAGAGGACTTTGGCACCACCTACAGGGGCAGTACTCCTGTATGGGTACGATGCCAACAAGCATTGCGAATTCCATTCCGGGGCACCCAGGCATGATATAGAAGCTTGTCAAGCGTTTAAACACAAGGTTCAGGATTTATTGGATAGCAAAGCTATTAACTTTGGACAGGCGGGTCCAAATATCGTACAACAGCCTATGCCCAATCACGGGGCAAACGCCATCCTGACAGAGGAGAATCTGAATCTAGTGACGGATGTCAATGAGCTGAAGACACCGTTGAGTGAGATCAAAAGCAGGTTGTTAAAAGAGGGTGTATTCCCGGGTTGTGATGAGTTTTGCTTGGATTGTTGGATACAGCCAGAGGATTGTAATGAGTTGAAGCAGGGTATCCAGGCTATGATGGATAAGGGTACTTTGCAATTCGATAGAACCGAGGTTGAAAAGCCTGTAGAGGCATCATGTGATGAGCAGAACGATGTTGCAACGATGACAATTCCGAGGAAAACAATAACAATAACGGCGCCTGCCAGGCGGCCGACGATCAAAATTACCAAAGCAGGACCAATCCCTTTTGAGAGTACTAAAGCAGTGCCGTGGAATTACGGGTTGGAGGTATATTGCGATGGTAAGAAAATTGAAGTCAATAAACAGCCAGCTGGGGTTGTAGATAATGTTGTCGGGACAAGGGGTATGACCAGAAGCGGAAGAATCTTCACATCACCCGAGGTAGAGGCGGAAAGATTAGCCAAGGGTAAAGCTAAGGTAACTGAGAGTGGTCCTTCTCAGTCGAATGAAAAGGAAACGTCACTTAAGGATGTGGAGGAGTTTATGAGGCTCATTCGTAAAAGTGATTACAAAATCGTTGAGCACCTCCAGCAAACACCGTCAAAAATCTCCATCCTATCATTGCTGTTATGTTCCGAGGCCCATCGGAACGCTTTGCTGAAGATCCTAGACACGTCGTTCGTTCCTCGAGAGGTGTCTGTTAATCAGTTAGAAAGAGTGATGGCGCATGTCAATGCGGGGCACAGTTTGGGCTTCACAGACTTTGATTTGACTCCAAGAGGGCGAGAGCACAATATGGCATTGCATGTATCAGTTGAATGTCGGGGCACAGTCATGTCCCATGTTTTAGTAGACACTGGATCTTCCTTGAATGTGCTACCGAAGAAAGCCATGATGAAGTTGGATATCAGGGGGATTATCTGCACGCCCAGTGACTTAGTGGTGAGAGCGTTCGATGGAACGAGGAGGTCAGTTTTCGGATCAATAACATTACCGTTACAGGTGGGGCCTGAAATATTTGAAACGGAATTCTATATAATGGACATCCAGCCAACGTATAGTTGTCTTCTTGGGCGCCCATGGATTCATGCTGCCGGGGCAGTCACATCCACGTTACACCAAAAGCTAAAGTATATGGTTGGGGATAGTGTCGTCACGGTTTGTGGAGAGGAAGATATTCTGGTTAGCCATTTGTCTTCGTTCAAATATGTGGAGGTCGACGGCAAAATACATGAAACACCCTGTCAAGCCTTTAAGGGGTTGCGAATTAAGGACAAAGCTCTGGTGCCAAGTAAGATATCAGATGTGGCAGTATCATCGTACAGAGAGGCTCAGGCTCTAGTGCAGGCAGGCAAAACCAAGGGCTGGGGTCAGGTGTTGGAGATTCCCGTGAAGAATGATAGGTTCGGGCTTGGATATCATCCTTAGTCATCAACATCTTCTTCAGGAACGCCCAAGTTCAGGGGATCAATCACGATCACACCAAGCTGGGTGAGCTTCGAGACTATCAATGATGTTTCCGATTCTGAAGGAGAAGATAGCGACTGTGATATGGACGCGTGGATCAAGCCAAGCGTGCCAGGACAAAGTCTCTGCAATTGGTCTATCCAGGAAACTGTTCCTGTGACAACTAAACAGTAATGATTTGTTTTCTTAATTGTTGAATAATCCTGTGTCCTACCCGGGGCATAGTGATTTTGCTTAGGGCCATTTGGTTATGTACATTACATTGTTTAATCATGAAATAAAGGCATTTTTCATATACAAATGTTGTGATCCCTGTTCTTCCTGTTTTTATCATTTTACAATAAAATGGCAATGTGGTTATTTGCTTTGTCTATGTTTTGAAGCATTTAACCATTTCCTTTGCAGGATTACTATTTCAGATGGCATCTATGAACCGCCTATGACTCACTTCGACTTCGAGCACCCGGTACTTCAGGCTGAGGAAGAGATTGTTGAAGATGGTGACGTACCAGAGGAGTTGACCTGGTTATTGAAACAAGAAGAAAGAATCATTCTGCCTCATGAGGAAGTCATTGAGATTATCAATTTGGGGTCGGAAGAGGTTGTGAGAAACATCCGTATAGGGGTTGCGCTGCAGAGCGACATCAAGCAAAGATTGGTTGAGATGCTCAAAGAGTACAGTGATATATTTGCTTGGTCGTACGAGGATATGCCTGGGTTAGATACGGATATGGTTGTTCACCGTCTGCCACTGCGAGAGGAATGTCCGCCTATTAAGCAGAAACTCCGAAGAACCCGATCGGACATGGTTGTGAAGATCAAGGAGGAAGTTCAAAAACAGTGGGATGCTGGTTTCCTAGCTGTTACAAAATATCCCTCATGGGCCGCTAATATTGTGCCAGTGCCAAAGAAAGACGGTAAAGTGCGAATGTGTGTAGATTACCGTGATTTGAACAGGGCGAGCCCGAAAGATGACTTTCCACTTCCTCACATCGATGTGCTGGTTGATAACACTGCTCAGTTCTCTGTATTCTCCTTCATGGATGGCTTCTCGGGCTATAATCAGATCAAAATGGCTCCAGAAGACATGGAGAAGACCACCTTCATTACTCCTTGGGGAACATTTTGTTACAAAGTGATGCCCTTCGGATTGAAGAATGCTGGGGCAACATATCAACGGGCTATGACGACTCTCTTTCATGACATGATGCATAAAGAGATCGAGGTTTATGTTGATGATATGATTTCCAAATCCCAAACGGAGGAGGAGCATTTGGTTAATCTGCTGAAACTATTCAAGAGACTTAGGAAGTTCAGGTTGAGACTGAACCCTAACAAGTGCACCTTCGGGGTGAGATCGGGTAAACTGCTGGGGTTTATTGTGAGCGAAAAAGGAATGGAGGTTGATCCTGCGAAAATAAAAGCAATACAAGAAATGCCGACGCCTAAAACAGAAAAAGAGGTGCGTGGGTTTTTAGGGAGGTTGAACTACATCGCCCGGTTCATATCTCACCTAACTGCGACATGCGAACTGATATTCAAGTTGTTGAAAAAGGACCAGGTTGTGACCTGGAATGAAAATTGTCAAAAGGCGTTCGACAAGATAAAATAATACTTGCAGGAACCTCCTGTTTTGATACCCCCAGTGGCCGGGAAACCTTTGATTATGTATTTGACGGTTCTTGAGGAAAGTATGGGTTGTGTTCTCAGTCAACACGAAGAGACGGGACGTAAAGAGCATGCGATCTACTATTTGAGTAAGAAGTTTACCGACTGTGAGTCCAGATACTCAATGCTCGAGAAAACGTGTTGTGCGCTAGCCTGGGCCGCCAAACGTTTGAGGCAATACATGCTAAATCATACAACCCTGCTCATTTCAAAGATGGATCCAATCAAATACGTGTTTGAGAAGCAAGCACTCTCCGGAAGAATTGCCCGATGGCAGATGGTGTTAACCGAATACGACATACAATATGTCTCGCAAAAGGCTATTAAAGGTAGCGTTTTGTCAGAGTACCTTGCGGAGCAGCCTGTGGAGGACTACCAATCGATGAGGTTTGATTTTCCTGACGAGGATATCATGTACCTAAAGATGAAAGATTGTGAAGAACCGTTGCCGGACGAAGGACCAGAGTTGGGTTCCAAATGGCAGTTAATATTTGACGGAGCTGTAAATTCCTATGGTAGCGAAATAGGTGCGATTATTACTACTCCTCAGGGGTCGCACATCCCCTTTACTGCCCGATTGACGTTTCCCGTTACCAATAATGAAGCTGAGTATGAGGCTTGCATCATGGGTCTGAAAGAAGCTATTGATTTGCGAATCAAGCATCTGGATGTGTACGGAGACTCAGCTCTAGTGGTTAATCAAATTAAAGGAGAATGGGAGACACGTCAGCCCAATTTGATACCATATATGAATTATGCAAGGAGATTGTTGCCTTTCTTTGACAAGGTGGAATTACATCATGTGCCGTGAGCAGAAAATCAAATGGCTGACGCCTTGGCGACATTGTCTTCAATGTATAAAGTTAACTTATGGAACGAGGCTCCCCGGATTGTTATCTCCCGGCTTGATAGGCCTGCATTCATATTTGCCATTGACGAGGCTCCCGATGGTCAACCCTGGTACTTTGACATCCAGAACTTCCTGAAGAACAAGGAGTATCAGGCTGGGGCATCCAGTCGAGATCAGAAGACTCTCAGGAGATTGGCTGGAAATTTCTATTTGAATCCTGACGGTGTCCTATACAAAAGAAACCACGACTTGGTGTTGCTACGTTATGTAGATGAGAAAGAGGCGAAATTGCTCATGGAAGAGATACATGAGGGCACATTTGGTACACATGCTGGTGGGCATGCTATGACGAGAAAACTGCTGCGGGCAGGTTATTACTGGCTAACTATGGAAACAGACTGTTTCAAGTTTGCCAAGAGGTGTCATAAATGCCAAATTTATGCGGACAAGGTCCATGTACCCCCAAGTCCTCTGAATGTGATGTCATCACCGTGGCCTTTCTCGATGTGGGGAATTGATATGATCGGTAAGATTGAGCCTACGGCATCCAACGGACACCGGTTCATTTTGGTGGCAATTGATTACTTCACCAAGTGGGTGGAAGCAGCATCATATGCCAATGTCACCAAACAAGTGGTCGCCAGATTTATCAAACGAGATATTATCTGCAGATATGGAATCCCTGAGCGGATTATCACCGACAACGGTTCGAATTTGAATAACAAGATGATGAAAGAGTTGTGCCAGAATTTTAAGATTGAACATCACAACTCTTCTCCTTACCGACCCAAGATGAATGGCATTGTTGAAGCAGCCAATAAGAACATAAAGAACATTGTTCAGAAGATGGTTGTGACGTATAAGGACTGGCACGAGATGCTACCTTTCGCTTTACACGGTTATCGTACGACGGTACTCACATCAACCGGGGCAACCCCTTTTTCGTTGGTATACGGAATGGAGGCAGTGTTACCGTTGGAGGTTGAGATTCCTTCCCTGAGGGTTTTACGAGATGTCCAACTTGACGAGGCAGAATGGGTTAAAGATAGACTGAATCAGCTCAGCTTAATGGATGAAAAGAGGCTAGCTTCTTTCGCATACGGTCGGTTGTACCAGAGCCGGATGAAGAAAGCGTACGATAAAAAGATACACCCTCGAAGCTTTTAGACGGGCGACCTTGTGCTGAAGAGGATTCTCACACCACAAACAGATCACAGGGGAAAGTGGACCCCTAATTACGAAGGGCCATACGTTGTCAGGAAAGTCTTCTCTGGAGGAGCCTTGCTACTATCTACCATGGATGGTGAAGACTTTACGTCGCCTGTGAATTCGGACGCAGTTAAAAAATACTTTGCTTGAAAGTGACCCGCTGGACAGTAAAAAGAGAGTCCAGGCAAAATGGGGCATCCTGGCGAACTGGAAAAAATGAATAAAAGGTTCGGGCAAAAGTTAGGGATAAAATTGAAAATATGTACACCCGCAAAGTCGAAAACCTGCATTGGGTGACTTCGGCAAAAAAGGGTATCCCGGTGAACCGAAAACCCGCAAAGGGCGGTTCACGCAAAAGTTAGGGATTGAAAAAGCAAATGACTGCGGTCCGGATCTGATACAACATTGCTTAGTGGTTTGGGAGCACCTGAGGGTTTGTTTATCCAACACAATCTCTCCCGAAAAGTGAATACCGGGAAAGCGCCAGAGTCAGGCGAGTCATAGGAGGATCAGCTCACGATGTTTGTCTACACCATGTTGCCGACAGGTGTACAAAGTCGATTTGTATTTGTATTTTATACTTTTTGTGCGTATATGTATGTGTGTGTGCGCAACTTCCACTTTTCAGGAGTTGCATCCGGTGTACAAAATTCTGCCTATTCGGAGGCCTGTTATTAATAAAGCTTGTTATTCAGTATTTGATGTTTGTGCTTTACTGTGTTGTATGTGGAATACGCCAATGTTCCGATGAACTTGCATGTGCATAACTTTGCTGGCCCTTGCCAATAATTGATAAAACTTCGAATTGACTGAAGTAATGTCGCGGATACTAACCTGGATAGATTTGGTTGTATAGATTTGTGTTGTCTCGTTTGTGTTTTGCAGGGTTCTCACCTTTGAAGCGAACGATCAGAAAATTGTGGCCCCAGCCGGAGGTTCGTGGTGAAAGAATTGACTTTGTGTGACGCCAATCCCCATGCAGGTCGCGCCTCATCCCTAGAGGTTGAGGCAATGTTATCCCTCACCGAAGGAGGGATTATTTTCCCCAGAAGAGTAGCCCCATGGAAGTTTCCACAGGGTATCCCCAGCAAGACAGAATCAGTGTCTCATGCAGAGGTTATACTCCCTAGAGAGTCGAAGATGTGTGTGTTCAATCCCCAGCAGGGAGGATTTCCGAGGCACATAACCAAGATAGTAAGCTCAGAAGGATTATCCCTACCGAGGATGGTTTTATTCTCCCCGCAGGTCGTCATGCCTTCGTCAGGATGACTATCCCCAGCGGAGTGGTAGTCCCGAGTTTGTAAACTGTACCCAGACAGTTGTCACCCAGAAGGTTGCTTCTCCCCTAGTTGAGTTAGTCTTCCCAGCAGGTGTTATTCTTTCCTCCAGTGGAAATTGATGTGTAATCTCTCCCCGGCAGAGTTGGATGTATTTCCGACATTTATTTTGTCGGAATACTTCGTGATGCCCGTTCATCCCCAGCAGGGTGGTATTTGTCCTCAACAGCCATGTTGAAGCAAGCTTGTCAGAGCTTCCCCAGCAGCCTGAACCTGCATTTGCATTTGCATACATTATCATGTTTGCATCTACCAAAAAACGCGTAGCATTTCCATGCCGTATGGAGCCTTACGCCATTGCCAAACATACGCATTTTTGAAACATAAATCAGGTTGGTTAACCTTTTTCTTTCAGGTGTGTTTCTCAGCTGGAGTATGGGGTTATATCTCAGATCTATTTCCAGACAATCGGGGTCTCGCCGTGAGACATATGATGACACAGTTCTTGTTATTATCCCCCACAGAGTTACTGGTTGAAGTTTCTCTTATCTGACCAGCGGAGTGTTTTTCTTCATGTTCGCTGTCGCGACAGCATTTTAGGGTTTCATGAATCAGAATTTCAGAAGAGGTCACTTGTTGTCGAAACGAGTGTCAGGCAGTTATTTTCAGAATATCCCCAGTGGAGTTAGCTACTACCACGAACAAGCTAGGAAGCTATATCCAAGGTTATCTTTTCCCGTAAGAATCAGGCGGAAGAACTTTCATGTATGTATCAGGCAGATGTGTTATCTTTTCCCGTATGAATCAAGCGGAAGAACTTTCCTGTATGTATCAGGCAGATGTGTTATCTTTTCCCGTATGAAGCAGGCGGAAGAACTTTCCTGTATGTATCAGGCAGATGTATTATCCTTTCCCGTAAGAATCAGGCGGAAGAACTTTCCTGTATGTATCAGGCAGATGTGTTATCCCTTCCCGTAAGAATCAGGCGGACGAACTTTCCTGTATGTATCAGGCAGATGTGTTTTCCCATATGAAGCAGGCAGGATGAACCTTTCCGATATCCAGATGGATAATTCTCCCGTGATAGACAAAGTATGTGAGTTATGTTCCGATATTTGGCCAAAAGAATTTTCCCCAAGGAGGTCGCCGTGATTTCCTCGAATTACTGTCCCCAGTAGAATCTTCTTCAGAATCGTTTGTGGGTTGGGACCAATGAAGGTAGCCACTGCAGAGGTAGGCAGAGAAACAATATTCAGATGGTTTTTCCCGGATGAAGCAGGCGAATGAATGTTCAGACAGAATTGTTTCCCCAGCGAAGTCGTCGGGATGTGGCTGTGTTGACAAAATATAGCGTCCTAACGTGGACAAAGTTCTGTCCCCGCGATGATAGAATATTTTTCATGCTGATGAAAATAATCCCCAGCACGGTCGCTAATTGATCAGTTGTTGCCGTAACAACCGGATCCAGTCAGCAGATAGTGTTTTCCAAACAATTTGTGCAGTTTATTTCTGCGGTTGGCAAATTTTCGGGTTCTTAGTATTCAACCGTCTCGTACCTCGATTGTTTGAAGGCCGTTCGCTCTTCACCCAGTCGGGTCCAAGCCGTTTGAATAGGGGCAGTTGTTGCACCCTAAAATTTGCTCAACCTATTTCACCTGATTTATGTTTTAATTGCATTATCATTTGCATATTGAATCATGTACATAACCTAATCATTTGTATAGCATAGCATAGCAAGTCATCTAACAAGGGATCAAGTGCCATTCTTATCTAAAGAAGCATCAAGGGTCTTTATTCAAGCTGAGGAGCATTCAAGTCATCAAGGAAGGGGTTGAAGCTTTGAGAAGTTTGAGGGTCAACCAGTGAATTTATATCCTAGTTTGAGGTGTATTAAGGGTCATCAATGAGCTATTAATTGAGGGTAGGGAATGTGTACAAATTTTATGAGATGTCTAGAGGGTCATATTGAAGATAAGACAAGTCATTGATTCAAGCACAAGAGCCACAGTTGAAGTGCAGTCAACTAGGGTTTTATCTAGGTTACCCTAGGTCAACCCTAGGTCAACTGAGTGATTGAAGAGCATCAAGGCTTAATTGGAGGTTGTGGGATTCATGAATTGATATGTTGATACATGTGTGGTGTTGTGCCAAGGATAAATCAAAGAGAATCAAGAGGGGGAGGAGTTACCAAATTAGGGTTTCAATGTAAAATCCCCTAATTTAGGCCAAACTTCCAAGCCAGATAAGTCAAAATGCAAGTTTCAAATGGATTCTTGGTCTACATGAAACTTGTATAGCTTCTCAATAGCTTTAATTTGAGTACTAGAAGTCTTCTAGAAGATGTGTGGAACTCAAGTTATGGTTCTTGCAAGTTATGGGTCATCAGAGGACACTGAAATTTATCTGTGAAAGTCACTTGACTTCCAAGCAACTTTAGCCCATGGAGGAGTTTTCAAATGGATTCTTGACCAACATAAGAGTTGTAGATATTGATCTTAGCTTTAATTTTAGTACTATAAGTCCTCAAGAGGATTTGTAGAACTCAAGTTATGGTCTTGGCAATCCAGGGGTATTTTGGGAAAGTTGAATTATAGGTCATTTTCCAACATAGGTCAAAATCTCCATCTTCTACTCCTCAAATGAAAAAATGTTCAACATGATATGTGTTCAAAATGATGTTTTTAGGCTAGGTAAGAGGTCATGGGTGATTGGAAGGGCTTGCTTCACAAAATCACAAAAATGGCCTAAAATAAGGGTGAATTTTAAATAAGCCAAGGATGAAAATTGTGATTTTTGATCTACAAATCCAAACCAAGCTATATGACATACCAATTTGATTGTAAAACACATTTTGAGAACATTGACATTGCCACATTTTTGAGTTAAGGGTTAATTCAATGACTTCCTTTGTAAAATGGTTACTTACATCATAAGTCACATATGCAAAACCATTCTTCAAGGCATAACCAAGGCTCTAATGAATCCTAACACATTCAATATGTCATGTGGTGAGATTTTGAATCAGAACCAAGGCCTTGAAGCAAGCAAAAACTCAGCTGCCATATGTGAATTTCTCATGACATTTTCAAGAGCAAGAGATGTGGAACTTCTCATTAGATCAATCCAGAAGTTTCTAGAGCTTTAATTCATGTTCTATATAAGATTTAGAAGTGATTTAAAGCATTGGTTGGTGCAGATTGAGAGAGATTGGAGAGATTGAACATTGAGTTCATAGCTTGCAAATCCAAATCGGTTACACCAATTGGAGAGGTTTCAATCCAAATTCTTGCACTCAGAAGCTTGATCATGTGTTGGTGATTGATTCTAGATAGATTTGTAGCCAAGATCGTGGAAGAATTGTGAGATTGCATTTTGAATTCATCCCTTGCAAGTCAGAATCGATTTTAGTGGTTCAAGAAGATTCAGTCCAATTTGATGCATACAGAAGCTTGATCATACATCATAGAACGTGTCTGGAAGATCTTGGAGCTTGATTTGAAGGTTTTACCACTCTGTTCATCCAAGATTTGCAGGTATGTAAATTTCATTCCATGGCTTGATTCATGTAGAATTTCTAGGTTTTAAATGGTTAGATTCATTATAGATGATGGTTAGGACGTTTCTGGATTGGTTTGGAGTGGTTTGGTGACAATTAGGATGATGACCAATTTCTGTTTGAGCTTGGTTCTTGTGATTCTTGGGGAATTAAAGGTGTTTAGATGATGGTAATTGATCAGTGTAACATGTAGTTCATGTTGACATATTTAATTTTGAGAATGGTGACCATCAAGACTTGGTGAGTTTTCTGCAACTTTGATCGGGTTTGGCTTTGGAGGGCGAATCAATGATTTTGGAGGTCGTATTCATGATCAGGGTGAAAAATTAGGTGAGATAGGGTATTTGGTTGCAAAGTTTGGGGAGGTTTTGAAGTTGTCTCGCCGGAGAAGACGGTGTTTTCCACCGTGGACCATCGCCTGGGAATAGTTTCAGGCCACCTGAGATTATTGGAGAAGATGAATGAGAAACCGTTGGATTGGTCTGAGAGGAGACTTTGTATGATGATCCAAGGGCCACGATTCAAACTGAGAATTGCCTCCAAGACTTTGAAATGCTGCGTTTCATTTATCCAGTCAGCTGGTGACTGGACTCATACGTGGGCGCGCCCCAGCTCTCAGATGCGCTTACCAGTCCATGGATCCAAGGGCTCCCATTTTATTTCAGCTTTTTATTTTCTTTTTTCATTTTAAATTCATTTTAGTTTTATTTTTAATCCATTTGATTTCTAAAAATCATAAGAAATCCAATATTGATCAGAAAAATATTTTAAAAATACCTCCATGATCCTGGATTTACTTGCGATTTTATGAAATTATTAAATCTCATTTTCACCCATTTTTCAATTTAATTTGATTTTCTCCATTTTATTAATTTCTTTAATTTTGTACATTTGATACATGTTTTTGTGGATTTTCTTGTGATCAATTGGTGAATGATTTTTGATTGATTCTTGTTGGATTGATTAGAATAGAGGTACATGCTCCTTTAGATATTTTTATCATATTTTTATGATGAAATTTAGGCTAGTTTTGAATGATGAACTTTAGGGTGTTAGGATTAGGGTTTTACAACACTTAGGTGTAATTTAGGGCATAGTTTTGGGGTTTTGAGATTGATTTAAGTCTTGGGGTTTATATGGGGTATAGGGTACATAGTTAGGGTCCCTTAGAAATTAATCTAGGATTTTATGATGAGTATTTCCATTTTATTTGGTTTTTGCAAATTATGTGATATTGGTGTGTTTCCCTCTTGGGATGTTGTTTTGTTTGTTGGGTTTTGGGCATTTCAATTGGGTGTTGAGCTTGGGCTTTGCTTGTTGGAGTTAATGGAGACTTTGAGGATGATTGAATACAAGGGATGGAGCTTGGAGCATGAGGATTCTTCTCCTTGAAGATGGTTTTTGAAGACTTAGGAAATAGGAGATATAGGGAGAGCTTTAGAGTAGACTGATTTCTTCTGTCAAACATAGAGAGCTTCTTGTGCCTCTATTCCATCCTATGACACAAGGTCCCTCAAAGAAGTTCCATCTCTCCTTAGGAGGGATGTAGAGCATGCTTTGATTGGGTAGAACCTTGAGGATACCTTCATTTGCTGTGTTAAGATCTTAGTGATTTCCTTGGGTTATCATTAAGCCTCTTAACATTTCAACTTCATCTATTAGTTGATTCTCTCCTGTGAGTGTTTGCATTGGAAAAGGGGAACCTATTGGAGAATGAAGTTCACTGAAGACTGGGGAAGATGAAGCTTATGCCTGTCAAAGCTGGGTAACTGTGAAAATTAGGGTTTTGCTGCTATTTGAAGCTGTTTATTTGTTAAGGGGTTCATTGTTTGCCAGAGCTGGGGTACTTTTGAAGGAAGGAGTTTATCTAAAGCTTGAATATCATTGAAGAGTGAATATGGGGTCTTACTTGAAGGGGTTACTGTCAACCTTATTGTTGTTGATCAACTGTAGTTGTCAGAGCTGGTGCTGTTTGAACTGCTTATTGTAGGAGCTGGTGTTGCTGTCAGAGCTAGTGTTGGGTTTTAGTTCTTTTTCTGTATTGATTGTTGGCTTGTTCAGCTTGCCCCTTAGGTTTGAAGTGAAGCTGTTTCACTTTTCCTATTGTTTTCCCAGGTTCGAGGTTGAGTGGGACTCCCTTGCCTCGCTTGTACTGCTGCATCTCATGCATTTTACTGTTTACTGTATATCTGTTTCTTTTGCTGTTTATCCCCTAGGATCTCTGATTTCCTCTGTGCGGGAGGGAATTATGACAGACATTAGGTTTTAATCCATGTATGATAACATTAGGGTAGTTTTGATTCCCCTTTCAAACCCTAGGTTTTAGAGCTTCTTTCTCTTCTATCTCAAAACAATTCAAAACACAGTGATAAGGACGATCGACGTCGTACGCTACGAGCCTTAAGCTATTTGAGAGAGAATTACTGGAGGGTCATTCTTCAGTAATCTGATTACTTAGTGTGTTACCCCTAGGGTGACATACGACGTAGTCACTCTCAAATCATAGTGTCTAGTGCGTCAGAGATTGCAAACACCATAAAAAACAGTTCTTGTGTAAAAGACTGAAAACAAACATCAAAATGTCATTTTTGTCCGTTTGGACCCGTAATCAGGAAAACCTTTTCAGAAAGATAAAAAACAGTTAGACAAATCTATGTCTTCCGTGGCCCGAACTACGTTTGCTCTGATCTTTCATGCTGTATGAAAGTACGTAGGCATAGGATGTCGTATCCTAGCGAGCAACCTTCCCCTCCTTTCCCGTAGATAGGCGAACTACGTTGACTCTGATTTCTCGTTCCAGACGGGAATACGTAGGCATAAAGTGCGATACTTTGCCGATTCATTTTCTTTTCTTTTTAACCCCAGACCCTTTAGAGTAGATAGAATAACAATCCGTACTAGAAAACAAGCGTGGATCCCGTCGAGTACGACGGACGTGAGGGGTGCTGATACCTTCCCCTTGCGTAACCGACTCCCGAATCCAGGATTTGGTTGCGATGACCATTCCTTTCCCGTCTTTGCGTTAGGTTTACTTCGAGCGTTTCATTTCCCTCTCTTGGGATAAATAATGCACGGTGGCGACTCTTCTGTCGTAGCCGGCGCCGATTTTCGCAGTAGCGACAGGTGCATCTGACGCTTCAGAGCCTTGCATATTTCTTATGTTCAGATCTGATTTGCTTCTGGAGTGATATTTACTTTAATATCTGCAGCAAACATTCTTAAGCAAATTTTAGAGTATATAATTCTTAATTACAAAATTTCATAATAGTTATCATCAAAACATAGAGATATTATTAAGAACCAATCTGTGTTCTAACAATCTCCCCCTTTTTGATGATGACAAAAACATCAGAAATTTTGTTTAATTATAAAGAGAATAATTATAACTCCCCCTGAGATGATGAATCTCCCCCTGAATTAAATATTAATAAGGAATAGAAACTTCCCTTTTTGTCTTGAGTATTTTTCAGAGTTAGAGCTTGATTGTTCTAAACATTTGAGAGTCAGAGTCTCTTGCATATTTCAGAGTCAGAGTCTGATAATTTATATATGATCTGGGAGTCTCAGAGTTTCTTTTACAGAGTATACTTATCAAATGTTCTGAAATACTCAGATATTATGTTAGATAAAATTGATATGTCTGAAGTTTCATTTTGGTAGAGTTTAATTAAACAGTTCAGATCTATTTTCTCCCCCTTTTTTGTCATAAGCAAAAAGTAAGAACTTTTAAAAGACAAATAAACGGAAAAACAAACGAGATAAATCATGTAGAGAAAACATTGAGACATTCAGTCATTCATTCAGAGCAAAAAGTACAAACAACTGAAAATATTCAAGTACATGTGCAAACATCAGATGCAAACATCAGAAAGAAAATAAGCTAAGATTGTTTTGACAAAATCATCTTCAACAGATCCATGATCTCAGAAGAGGACTGTTCTTGTTTTGACATCCACTTAGCCATGGTTTCATTCTTCTGATCTTGTTTGGACATCCACTGAGCCATGTCTTCAAACTTCTTATCTTGCTTAACCATCCATGACTTAATTTCTGATTGACCAGCTTCCAGAACTGCAATCTTATCTTCAAGATCTGGATACTCTTTCTTGATCTCAGATGAAGAAGATGGGACAGATTCTGAAGCATGAACAGAGTCAATTTCCATATGGGCTTTGGAGTTAGGAGCAGCAGATCCAGAGGGATGTTCTACCAGAGTCATAGCCAGAGGGTTGTCTTCAGATGCAGAGTCAGTATTCTCTTCTGATGATGAAGGAGCATCTTTAAGAAGCAATGGTGCAGATCTTTTAACAGTCCAAAACAGACTTCTAGCAGTTTCAGCAAATCTGAGCTTCGCATCATCAGAACATACGTTCTTCAGATTTAATGCTACAGTATTGAATCTGTTTTTGAAGCCATTCCAAATGGCATCAGATTCATTTGCATCCATTGTTGATGAACACTTCCTCTGTACAGAGCCTAAATACATCTCTATTTCTTTCAAAAAACATGTAAATAAATGATCAACATTCAGCCTAGGTTTTGGGTTTAGAAGAGTTTCCAATGTGATTGGCTTGGGTTGGGGAGAAGGTGAAAATAAGGATTTTAGAATGGTGATCAGAGGACGAGGGTAGAATGGTATGAATGGAAGATCAGATGATTTGTCAGGTTTTGATCTGGTTAAAGAATTCAACAAATATGGTTTTGCAGTTGATGCATGGGAAACAACATAAAATGGTTTATCAGAGTAAGGTTTGAATGCAGATTTAGCAGAGTATGGTTTTGCATCTGATGAAACTACTGTTGGCAGTGTTTTAATATACGTTTGAAGAACAGATGGTAGAATGATGGTAAGTTTGGGTTTAAGAGGAGTGATAGTGTCAGATGGTTCAATTCTGGTGTAGAAATTTTTTAAGTTGAAACCAGAGGGAAGTTTGTGAGATGAAAACAGTTTACACAAAGCAAAGGGTACACACTCAGATGTCCTTGGCTTGGGTGTTGGGGTAGGATTGGGAATGAGAATTTCAGAAGAAACAGGTGGTTCTGGTTGGTTAACTTCAGAATTTCTGTGAGAGGGAGATATCAGAAAATCTGGGTGTATATCAGATTCTGATGAATTTGAGGATATGGTTGGAGTGTAAGACGTGGAGGACACTTCAAAAACAGTTTTGAGAGGTGTAACGTTTAGAACCTCTGTCTCAGGGATATTGGTTTCAGATGGGTTAGTTGATTCTGATGGATTCTCAGAAAGTTTTGATGGAGTTGCAGATGTAGGTGGTTCTGATGTAGGTGGAGCAGATGTAGGTTGATCAGATATAGGTGGGTCAGATGCCACTTGATTAGATTATAAAGGTTCAGAAAGAACTTGTGCATATGCAATAGGTTCAGATCTGTTTGATTGAGTTGTTTTTGGTTGTGATTGTTTTTCTGGTTGTTGTTGTTGTTGTTCAGATTGTTCTGTTGATTTTTCTGGTTGTGGTTGTTTTTCTGGTTGTTGTTGTTGTTGTTCAGATTGTTTTGTTGGTTTTTCTGGTTGTGGTTGTTTTTCTGCTTGTTGTTGTTGTTGTTCAGATTGTTTTGTTGGTTTTGTTATAGGTGGTGGAGTTTGATTTGCTGGTGTTGTTGTTATTGGTGTTGGTGCAGATGATTGATTAGTAGAAGGTTTTACATGTGTGGTGGAAACAGGATCAGATGATTTTTGTGGGGAAGGAACAAAGATATGAGATGGAGCAGGAACAGATTGTTTCTGAGTAGGAGGTGGTTTTGGAATAGAATTGAATGTTGATACATTTAAAACAGTTTTATTGAAAGAGGATACAGAAGATTTGGTACCTTTAATCTTGATACGCTTTGTGGGAACAGAGGGAGCGTCTCCAGATGCTTTCTTCTTGATCAGCTTCTGACGCTTGTCAGCAACTTTGGGCTTCTTCTGAACAGTCACATCTTCTGCTTCTGATTGACCTCTTTTCCTTGTGTTCTCATTTCCTCCATCAGGCATTGGTTCCCTTGTTCTTTTCAGAATATCTGCAGGAACTGGGGTTCCATCTGCCTTGCAAGAATCAATATACCTTAAAATTATTTCCCTTGGTTCTTCAGCACAGAACAGTGGGTATTCTTCAACTGGGATTTGCTTCTGACTAAGTTCAGAGATATTCAGCTTCTTGGGTGCTGATGTGAGTTCCTCTACAATTTTTAGTCTCTGAAGACTCTTGGCATTCAGAGGTTTCCCAACAATAGATTCAAGTTCCTCCTTGACTCCAGCAGCATACAGAGCAGTCACCAGTCCATTTTTTGTCAGAATATCTTAAATTAACCTTCCAAAGGGAATCCATGTTCTGATCTTCTGACCCTTATCTTTTACAGATTCTCTTGAAGCATTAATGTGATTCCATAAGTGCATGAACAGAATGTAAGGAAGATCTACCTTAGTGCTCTGACTTAAATAGTACATGAAGTAGAGTTGTTCATTGTTCACATAGTCTGGAGAATTTGTAGATTTTCTGTGATGAATGCATCCCATGAAAATCTTTGCCCAGATTTTGTAGTCAGGCTTCAGATCTTTAAACTTGTTAGAGGCCTGTCCAGCAGTCATGACTTCCTCATAAACTTCTTCCATGTCTACACGCCCAGCTGGCAGATGAGATACTCCATCAGTCTCCTCATATCCTATGAGTTTCCTGATCAGATCTTCTGTAATGATAATCTCCTTACCCAGAACAGAAGACAAGACGAATTTGGGGTATACAGAAGCATGTATCCAGAATTCATATACAAATGTTGTGATCCCTGTTCTTCCTGTTTTTATCATTTTACAATAAAATGGCAATGTGGTTATTTGCTTTGTCTACGTTTTGAAGCATTTAACCATTTCCTTTGCAGGATTACTATTTCAGATGACATCTATGAACCGCCTATGACTCACTTCGACTTCGAGCACCCGGTACTTCAGGCTGAGGAAGAGATTGTTGAAGATGGCGACGTACCAGAGGAGTTGACCTGGTTATTGAAACAAGAAGAAAGAATCATTCTGCCTCATGAGGAAGTCATTGAGATTATCAATTTGGGGTCGGAAGAGGTTGTGAGAAACATCCGTATAGGGGCTGCGCTGCAGAGCGACATCAAGCAAATATTGGTTGAGATGCTCAAAGAGTACAGTGATATATTTGCTTGGTCGTACGAGGATATGCCTGGGTTAGATACGGATATGGTTGTTCACCGTCTGCCACTGCGAGAGGAATGTCCGCCTATTAAGCAGAAACTCCGAAGAACCCGATCGGACATGGTTGTGAAGATCAAGGAGGAAGTTCAAAAACAGTGGGATGCTGGTTTCCTAGCTGTTACAAAATATCCCTCATGGGCCGCTAATATTGTGCCAGTGCCAAAGAAAGACGGTAAAGTGCGAATGTGTGTAGATTACCGTGATTTGAACAGGGCGAGCCCGAAAGATGACTTTCCACTTCCTCACATCGATGTGCTGGTTGATAACACTGCTCAGTTCTCTGTATTCTCCTTCATGGATGGCTTCTCGGGCTATAATCAGATCAAAATGGCTCCAGAAGACATGGAGAAAACCACCTTCATTACTCCTTGGGGAACATTTTGTTACAAAGTGATGCCCTTCGGATTGAAGAATGCTGGGGCAACATATCAACGGGCTATGACGACTCTCTTTCATGACATGATGCATAAAGAGATCGAGGTTTATGTTGATGATATGATTTCCAAATCCCAGGCGGAGGAGGAGCATTTGGTTAATCTGCTGAAACTATTCAAGAGACTTAGGAAGTTCAGGTTGAGACTGAACCCTAACAAGTGCACCTTCGGGGTGAGATCGGGTAAACTGCTGGGGTTTATTGTGAGCGAAAAAGGAATAGAGGTTGATCCTGCGAAAATAAAAGCAATACAAGAAATGCTGACGCCTAAAACAGAAAAAGAGGTGCGTGGGTTTTTAGGGAGGTTGAACTACATCGCCCGGTTCATATCTCACCTAACTGCGACATGCGAACTGATATTCAAGTTGTTGAAAAAGGACCAGGTTGTGACCTGGAATGAAAATTGTCAAAAGGCGTTCGACAAGATAAAATAATACTTGCAGGAACCTCCTGTTTTGATACCCCCAGTGGCCGGGAAACCTTTGATTATGTATTTGACGGTTCTTGAGGAAAGTATGGGTTGTGTTCTCAGTCAACACGACGAGACGGGACGTAAAGAGCATGCGGTCTACTATTTGAGTAAGAAGTTTACCGACTGTGAGTCCAGATACTCAATGCTCGAGAAAACGTGTTGTGCGCTAGCTTGGGCCGCCAAACGTTTGAGGCAATACATGCTAAATCATACAACCCTGCTCATTTCAAAGATGGATCCAATCAAATACGTGTTTGAGAAGCAAGCACTCTCCGGAAGAATTGCCCGATGGCAGATGGTGTTAACCGAATACGACATACAATATGTCTCGCAAAAGGCTATTAAAGGTAGCGTTTTGTCAGAGTACCTTGCGGAGCAGCCTGTGGAGGACTACCAATCGATGAGGTTTGATTTTCCTGACGAGGATATCATGTACCTAAAGATGAAAGATTGTGAAGAACCGTTGCCGGACGAAGGACCAGAGTTGGGTTCCAAATGGCAGTTAATATTTGACGGAGCTGTAAATTCCTATGGTAGCGAAATAGGTGCGATTATTACTACTCCTCAGGGGTCGCACATCCCCTTTACTGCCCGATTGACGTTTCCCGTTACCAATAATGAAGCTGAGTATGAGGCTTGCATCATGGGTCTGAAAGAAGCTATTGATTTGCGAATCAAGCATCTGGATGTGTACGGAGACTCAGCTCTAGTGGTTAATCAAATTAAAGGAGAATGGGAGACACGTCAGCCCAATTTGATACCATATATGAATTATGCAAGGAGATTGTTGCCTTTCTTTGACAAGGTGGAATTACATCATGTGCCGTGAGCAGAAAATCAAATGGCTGACGCCTTGGCGACATTGTCTTTAATGTATAAAGTTAACTTATGGAACGAGGCTCCCCGGATTGTTATCTCCCGGCTTGATAGGCCTGCATTCATATTTGCCATTGACGAGGCTCCCGATGGTCAACCCTGGTACTTTGACATCCAGAACTTCCTGAAGAACAAGGAGTATCCGGCTGGGGCATCCAGTCGAGATCAGAAGACTCTCAGGAGATTGGCTGGCAATTTCTATTTGAATCCTGACGGTGTCCATTACAAAAGAAACCACGACTTGGTGTTGCTACGCTATGTAGATGAGAAAGAGGCGAAATTGCTCATGGAAGAGATACATGAGGGCACATTTGGTACACATGCTGGTGGGCATGCTATGACGAGAAAACTGCTGCGGGCAGATTATTACTGGCTAACTATGGAAACAGACTGTTTCAAGTTTGCCAAGAGGTGTCATAAATGCCAAATTTATGCGGACAAGGTCCATGTACCCCCAAGTCCTCTGAATGTGATGTCATCACTGTGGCCTTTCTCGATGTGGGGAATTGATATGATCGGTAAGATTGAGCCTACGGCATCCAACGGACACCGGTTCATTTTGGTGGCAATTGATTACTTCACCAAGTGGGTGGAAGCAGCATCATATGCCAATGTCACCAAACAAGTGGTCGCCAGATTTATCAAACGAGATATTATCTGCAGATATGGAATCCCTGAGCGGATTATCACCGACAACGGTTCGAATTTGAATAACAAGATGATGAAAGAGTTGTGCCATAATTTTAAGATTGAACATCACAACTCTTCTCCTTACCGACCCAAGATGAATGGCGTTGTTGAAGCAGCCAATAAGAACATAAAGAACATTGTTCAGAAGATGGTTGTGACGTATAAGGACTGGCACGAGATGCTACCTTTCGCTTTGCACGGTTATCGTACGACGGTACGCACATCAACCGGGGCAACCCCTTTTTCGTTGGTATACGAAATGGAGGCAGTGTTACCGTTGGAGGTTGAGATTCCTTCCCTGAGGGTTTTACGAGATGTCCAACTTGACGAGGCAGAATGGGTTAAAGATAGACTGAATCAGCTCAGCTTAATGGATGAAAAGAGGCTAGCTTCTTTCGCATACGGTCGGTTGTACCAGAGCCGGATGAAGAAAGCGTACGATAAAAAGATACACCCTCGAAGCTTTTAGACGGGCGACCTTGTGCTGAAGAGGATTCTCCCACCACAAACAGATCACAGGGGCAAGTGGACCCCTAATTACGAAGGGCCATACGTTGTCAGGAAAGTCTTCTCTGGAGGAGCCTTGCTACTATCTACCATGGATGGTGAAGACTTTACGTTGCCTGTGAATTCGGACGCAGTTAAAAAATACTTTGCTTGAAAGTGACCCGCTGGACAGTAAAAAGAGAGTCCAGGCAAAATGGGGCATCCTGGCGAACTGGAAAAAATAAATAAAAGGTTCGGGCAAAAGTTAGGGATAAAATTGAAAAGATGTACACCCGCAAAGTCGAAAACCTGCATTGGGTGACTTCGGCAAAAAAGGGTATCCCGGTGAACCGAAAACCCGCAAAGGGTGGTTCACGCAAAAGTTAGGGATTGAAAAAGCAAATGACTGCGGTCCGGATCTGATACAACATTGCTTAGTGGTTTGGGAGCACCTGAGGGTTCGTTTATCCAACACAATCTCTCCCGAAAAGTGAATACCGGGAAAGCGCCAGAGTCAGGCGAGTCATAGGAGGATCAGCTCACGATGTTTGTCTACACCACGTTGCCGACAGGTGTACAAAGTCGATTTGTATTTGTATTTTATACTTTTTGTGCGTATATGTATGTGTGTGTGCGCAACTTCCACTTTTCAGGAGTTGCATCCGGTGTACAAAATTCTGCCTATTCAGAGGCCTGTTATTAATAAAGCTTGTTATTCAGTATTTGATGTTTGTGCTTTACTGTGTTGTATGTGGAATACGCCAATGTTCCGATGAACTTGCATGTGCATAACTTTGCTGGCCCTTGCCAATAATTGATAAAACTTCGAATTGACTGAAGTAATGTCGCGGATACTAACCTGGATAGATTTGGTTGTATAGATTTGTGTTGTCTCGTTTGTGTTTTGCAGGGTTCTCACCTTTGAAGCGAACGATCAGAAAATTGTGGCCCCAGCCGAAGGTTCGTGGTGAAAGACTTGACTTTGTGTGACGCCAATCCCCATGCAGGTCGCGCCTCATCCCTAGAGGTTGAGGCAATGTTATCCCTCACCGAAGGAGGGATTATTTTCCCCAGAAGAGTAGCCCCATGGAAGTTTCCACAGGGTATCCCCAGCAAGACAGAATCAGTGTCTCATGCAGAGGTTATACTCCCTAGGGAGTCGAAGATGTGTGTGTTCAATCCCCAGCAGGGAGGATTTCCGAGGCACGTAACCAAGATAGTAAGCTCAGAAGGATTATCCCTACCGAGGATGGTTTTATTCTCCCCGCAGGTCGTCATGCCTTCGTCAGGATGATTATCCCCAGCGGAGTGGTAGTCCCGAGTTTGTAAACTGTACCCAGACAGTTGTCACCCAGAAGGTTGCTTCTCCCCCAGTTGAGTTAGTCTTCCCAGCAGGTGTTATTCTTTCCTCCAGTGGAAATTGATGTGTAATCTCTCCCCGGCAGAGTTGGATGTATTTCCGACATTTATTTTGCCGGAATACTTCGTGATGCCCGTTCATCCCCAGCAGGGTGGTGTTTGTCCTCAACAGCCATGTTGAAGCAAGCTTGTCAGAGCTTCCCCAGCAGCCTGAACCTGCATTTGCATTTGCATACATTATCATGTTTGCATCTACCAAAAAACGCGTAGCATTTCCATGCCGTATGGAGCCTTACGCCATTGCCAAACATACGCATTTTTGAAACATAAATCAGGTTGGTTAACCTTTTTCTTTCAGGTGTGTTTCTCAGCTGGAGTATGGGGTTATATCTCAGATCTATTTCCAGACAATCGGGGTCTCGCCGTGAGACATATGATGACACAGTTCTTGTTATTATCCCCCATAGAGTTACTGGTTGAAGTTTCTCTTATCTGACCAGCGGAGTGTTTTTCTTCATGTTCGCTGTCGCGACAGCATTTTAGGGTTTCATGAATCAGAATTTCAGAAGAGGTCACTTGTTGTCGAAACGAGTGTCGGGCAGTTATTTTCAGAATATCCCCAGTGGAGTTAGCTACTACCACGAACAGGCTAGGAAGCTATATCCAAGGTTATCTTTTCCCGTAAGAATCAGGCGTAAGAACTTTCATGTATGTATCAGGCAGATGTGTTATCTTTTCCCGTATGAATCAAGCGGAAGAACTTTCCTGTATGTATCAGGCAGATGTGTTATCTTTTCCCGTATGAAGCAGGCGGAAGAACTTTCCTATATGTATCAGGCAAATGTATTATCCTTTCCCGTAAGAATCAGGCGGAAGAACTTTCCTGTATGTATCAGGCAGATGTGTTATCCCTTCCAGTAAGAATCAGGCGGACGAACTTTCCTGTATGTATCAGGCAGATGTGTTTTCCCATATGAAGCAGGCAGGATGAACCTTTCCGATATCCAGATGGATAATTCTCCCGTGATAGACAAAGTATGTGAGTTATGTTCCGATATTTGGCCAAAAGAATTTTCCCCAAGGAGGTCGCCGTGATTTCCTCGAGTTACTGTCCCCAGTAGAATCTTCTTCAGAATCGTTTGTGGGTTGGGACCAATGAAGGTAGCCACTGCAGAGGTAGGCAGAGAAACAGTATTCAGATGGTTTTTCCCGGATGAAGCAGACGGATGAATGTTCAGACAGAATTGTTTCCCCAGCGAAGTCGTCGGGATGTGGCTGTGTTGACAAAATATAGCGTCCTAACGTGGACAAAGTTCTGTCCCCGCGATGATAGAATATTTTTCATGCTGATGAAAATAATCCCCAGCATGGTCGCTAATTGATCAGTTGTTGCCGTAACAACCGGATCCAGTCAGCAGATAGTGTTTTCCAAACAATTTGTGCAGTTTATTTCTGCGGTTGGCAAATTTCCGGGTTCTTAGTATTCAACCGTCTCGTACCTCGATTGTTTGAAGGCCGTTCACTCTTCACCCAGTCGGGTCCAAGCCGTTTGAATAGGGGCAGCTGTTGCACCCTAAAATTTGCTCAACCTATTTCACCTGATTTATGTTTTAATTGCATTATCATTTGCATATTGAATCATGTACATAACCTAATCATTTGTATAGCATAGCATAGCAAGTCATCTAACAAGGGATCAAGTGCCATTCTTATCTAAAGAAGCATCAAGGGTCTTTATTCAAGCTGAGGAGCATTCAAGTCATCAAGGAAGGGGTTGAAGCTTTGAGAAGTTTGAGGGTCAACCAGTGAATTTATATCCTAGTTTGAGGTGTATTGAGGGTCATCAATGAGCTATTAATTGAGGGTAGGGAATGTGTACAAATTTTATGAGATGTCTAGAGGGTCATATTAAAGATAAGACAAGTCATTGATTCAAGCACAAGAGCCACAGTTGAAGTGCAGTCAACTAGGGTTTTATCTGGGTTACCCTAGGTCAACCCTAGGTCAACTGAGTGATTGAAGAGCATCAAGTCTTAATTGGAGGTTGTGGGATTCATGAATTGATATGTTGATACATGTGTGGTGTTGTGCCAAGGATAAATCAAATATAATCAAGAGGGGGAGGAGTTACCAAATTAGGGTTTCAATGTAAAATCCCCTAATTTAGGCCAAACTTCCAAGCCAGATAAGTCAAAATGCAAGTTTCAAATGGATTCTTGGTCTACATGAAACTTGTATAGCTTCTCAATAGCTTTAATTTGAGTACTAGAAGTCTTCAAGAAGATGTGTGGAACTCAAGTTATGGTTCTTGCAAGTTATGGGTCATCAGAGGACACTGAAATTTATCTGTGAAAGTCACTTGACTTCCAAGCAACTTTAGCCCATGGAGGAGTTTTCAAATGGATTCTTGACCAACATAAGAGTTGTAGATATTGATCTTAGCTTTAATTTTAGTACTAGAAGTCCTCAAGAGTATTTGTAGAACTCAAGTTATGGTCTTGGCAATCCAGGGGTATTTTGGGAAAGTTGAATTATAGGTCATTTTCCAACATAGGTCAAAATCTCCATCTTCTACTCCTCAAATGAAAAAATGTTCAACATGATATGTGTTCAAAATGATGTTTTTAGGCTAGGTAAGAGGTCATGGGTGATTGGAAGGGCTTGCTTCACAAAATCACAAAAATGGCCTAAAATAAGGGTGAATTTTAAATAAGCCAAGGATGAAAATTGTGATTTTTGATCTACAAATCCAAACCAAGCCATATGACATACCAATTTGATTGTAAAACACATTTTGAGAACATTGACATTGCCACATTTTTGATTTAAGGGTTAATTCAATGACTTCCTTTGTAAAATGGTTACTTACATCATAAGTCACATATGCAAAACCATTCTTCAAGGCATAACCAAGGCTCTAATGAATCCTAACACATTCAATATGTCATGTGGTGAGATTTTGAATCAGAACCAAGGCCTTGAAGCAAGCAAAAACTCAGCTGCCATATGTGAATTTCTCATGACATTTTCAAGAGCAAGAGATGTGGAACTTCTCATTAGATCAATCCAGAAGTTTCTAGAGCTTTAATTCATGTTCTATATAAGATTTAGAAGTGATTTAAAGCATTGGTTGGTGCAGATTGAGAGAGATTGGAGAGACTGAACATTGAGTTCATAGCTTGCAAATCCAAATCGGTTACACCAATTGGAGAGGTTTCAATCCAAATTCTTGCACTCAGAAGCTTGATCATGTGTTGGTGATTGATTCTAGATAGATTTCTAGCCAAGATCGTGGAAGAATCGTGAGATTGCATTTTGAATTCATCCCTTGCAAGTCAGAATCGATTTTAGTGGTTCAAGAAGATTCAGTCCAATTTGATGCATACAGAAGCTTGATCATACATCATAGAACGTGTCTGGAAGATCTTGGAGCTTGATTTGAAGGTTTTACCACTCTGTTCATCCAAGATTTGCAGGTATGTAAATTTCATTCCATGGCTTGATTCATGTAGAATTTCTAGGTTTTAAATGGTTAAATTCATTATAGATGATGGTTAGGACGTTTCTGGATTGGTTTGGAGTGGATTGGTGACAATTAGGATGATGACCAATTTCTGTTTGAGCTTGGTTCTTGTGATTCTTGGGGAATTAAACGTGTTTAGATGATGGTAATTGATCAGTGTAACATGTAGTTCATGTTGACATATTTAATTTTGAGAATGGTGACCATCAAGACTTTGTGAGTTTTCTGCAACTTTGATCGGGTTTGGCTTTGGAGGGCGAATCAATGATTTTGGAGGTCGTATTCATGATCAGGGTGAAAAATTAGGTGAGATAGGGTATTTGGTTGCAAAGTTTGGGGAGGTTTTGAAGTTGTCTCGCCGGAGAAGACGGTGTTTTCCACCGTGGACCATCGCCTGGGAATAGTTTCAGGCCACCTGAGATTATTGGAGAAGATGAATGAGAAACCGTTGGATTGGTCTGAGAGGAGACTTTATATGATGATCCAAGGGCCACGATTCAAACTGAGAATTGCCTCCAAGACTTTGAAACGCTGCGTTTCATTTATCCAGTCAGCTGGTGACTGGACTCATACGTGGGCGCGCCCCAGCTCTCAGATGCGCTTACCAGTCCATGGATCCAAGGGCTCCCATTTTATTTCAGCTTTTTATTTTCTTTTTTCATTTTAAATTCATTTTAGTTTTATTTTTAATCCATTTGATTTCTAAAAATCATAAGAAATCCAATATTGATCAGAAAAATATTTTAAAAATACCTCCATGATCCTGGATTTACTTGCAATTTTATGAAATTAGTAAATCTCATTTTCACCCATTTTTCAATTTAATTTGATTTTCTCCATTTCATTAATTTCTTTAATTTTGTACATTTGATACATGTTTTTGTGGATTTTCTTGTGATCAATTGGTGAATGATTTTTGATTGATTCTTGTTGGATTGATTAGAATAGAGGTACATGCTCCTTTAGAGATTTTTCTCATATTTTTATGATGAAATTTAGGCTAGTTTTGAATGATGAACTTTAGGGTGTTAGGATTAGGGTTTTACAACACTTAGGTGTAATTTAGGGCATAGTTTTGGGGTTTTGAGATTGATTTAAGTCCTGGGGTTTATATGGGGTATAGGGTACATAGTTAGGGTTCCGTAGAAATTAATCTAGGATTTTATGATGAGTATTTCCATTTTATTTGGTTTTTGAAAATTATGTGATATTGGTGTGTTTCCCTCTTGGGATGTTGTTTTGCTTGTTGGGTTTTGGGCATTTCAATTGGGTGTTGAGCTTGGGCTTTGCTTGTTGGAGTTAATGGAGACTTTGAGGATGATTGAATACAAGGGATGGAGCTTGGAGCATGAGGATTCTTCTCCTTGAAGATGGTTTTTGAAGACTTAGGAGATAGGAGATATAGGGAGAGCTTTAGAGTAGACTGATTTCTTCTGTCAAACATAGAGAGCTTCTTGTGCCTCTATTCCATCCTATGACACAAGGTCCCTCAAAGAAGTTCCATCTCTCCTTAGGAGGGATGTAGAGCATGCTTTGATTGGGTAGAACCTTGAGGATACCTTCATTTGCTGTGTTAAGATCTTAGTGATTTCCTTGGGTTATCATTAAGCCTCTTAACATTTCAACTTCATCTATTAGTTGATTCTCTCCTGTGAGTGTTTGCATTGGAAAAGGGGAACCTATTGGAGAATGAAGTTCACTGAAGACTGGGGAAGATGAAGCTTATGCCTGTCAAAGCTGGGTAACTGTGAAAATTAGGGTTTTGCTGCTATTTGAAGCTGTTTATTTGTTAAGGGGTTCATTGTTTGCCAGAGCTGGGGTACTTTTGAAGGCAGGAGTTTATCTAAAGCTTGAATATCATTGAAGAGTGAAGATGGGGTCTTACTTGAAGGGGTTACTGTCAACCTTGTTGTTGTTGATCAACTGTAGTTGTCAGAGCTGGTGCTGTTTGAACTGCTTATTGTAGGAGCTGGTGTTGCTGTCAGAGCTAGTGTTGGATTTTAGTTCTTTTTCTGTATTGATTGTTGGCTTGTTCAGCTTGCCACTTAGGTTTGAAGTGAAGCTGTTTCACTTTTCCTATTGTTTTCCCAGGTTCGAGGTTGAGTGGGACTCCCTTGCCTCGCTTGTACTGCTGCATCTCATGCATTTTACTGTTTACTGTATATCTGTTTCTTTTGCTGTTTATCCCCTAGGATCTCTGATTTCCTCTGTGCAGGAGGGAATTATGACAGACATTAGGTTTTAATCCATGTATGATAACATTAGGGTAATTTTGATTCCACTTTCAAACCCTAGGTTTTAGAGCTTCTTTCTCTTCTATCTCAAAACAATTCAAAACACAGTAATAAGGACGATCGACGTCGTACGCTACGAGCCTTAAGCTATTTGAGAGAGGATTACTGGAGGGTCACTCTTCAGTAATCTAATTACTTAGTGTGTTACCCCTAGGGTGACATACGACGTAGTCACTCTCAAATCATAGTGTCTAGTGCGTCAGAGATTGCAAACACCATAAAAAACAGTTCTTGCGTAAAAGACTGAAAACAAACATCAAAATGTCATTTTTGTCCGTTTGGACCCGTAATCAGGAAAACCTTTTCAGAAAGATAAAAAACAGTTAGACAAATCTATGTCTTCCGTGGCCCGAACTACGTTTGCTCTAATCTT
Source organism: Lathyrus sativus (assembly GCA_963859935.3). Classification (NCBI taxonomy): domain Eukaryota; kingdom Viridiplantae; phylum Streptophyta; class Magnoliopsida; order Fabales; family Fabaceae; genus Lathyrus; species Lathyrus sativus. The sequence continues at coordinate 142,776,690 of OZ012739.1, read as the reverse complement.
TCATGCTGTATAAAAGTACGTAGGCATAGGATGTCGTATCCTAGCGAGTAACCTTCCCCTCCTTTCCCGTAGGTAGGCGAACTACGTTGACTCTGATTTCTCGTTCCAGACGGGAATACGTAGGCATAAAGTGCGATACTTTGCCGAGTCATTTTCTTTTCTTTTTAACCCCAGACCCTTTAGAGTAGATAGAATAACAATCCGTACTAGAAAACAAGCGTGGATCCCGTCGAGTACGACGGACGTGAGGGGTGCTGATACCTTCCCCTTGCGTAACCGACTCCCGAATCCAGGATTTGGTTGCGATGACCATTCCTTTCCCGTCTTTGCGTTAGGTTTACTTCGAGCGTTTCATTTCCCTCTCTTGGGATAAATAATGCACGGTGGCGACTCTTCTGTCGTAGCCGGCGCCGATTTTCGCAGTAGCGACAGGTGCATCTGACGCTTCAGAGCCTTGCATATTTCTTATGTTCAGATCTGATTTGCTTCTGGAGTGATATTTACTTTAATATCTGCAGCAAACATTCTTAAGCAAATTTTAGAGTATATAATTCTTAATTACAAAATTTCATAATAGTTATCATCAAAACATAGAGATATTATTAAGAACCAATCTGTGTTCTAACAATCTCCCCCTTTTTGATGATGACAAAAACATCAGAAATTTTGTTTAATTGTAAAGAGAATAATTATAACTCCCCCTGAGATGATGAATCTCCCCCTGAATTAAATATTAATAAGGAATAGAAACTTCCCTTTTTGTCTTGAGTATTTTTCAGAGTTAGAGCTTGATTGTTCTAAACATTTGAGAGTCAGAGTCTCTTGCATATTTCAGAGTCAGAGTCTGATAATTTATATATGATCTGGGAGTCTCAGAGTTTCTTTTACAGAGTATACTTATCAAATGTTCTGAAATACTCAGATATTATGTTAGATAAAATTGATATGTCTGAAGTTTCATTTTGGTAGAGTTTAATTAAACAGTTCAGATCTATTTTCTCCCCCTTTTTTGTCATAAGCAAAAAGTAAGAACTTTTAAAAGACAAATAAAAGGAAAAACAAACGAGATAAATCATGTAGAGAAAACATTGAGACATTCAGTCATTCATTCAGAGCAAAAAGTACAAACAACTGAAAATATTCAAGTACATGTGCAAACATCAGATGCAAACATCAGAAAGAAAATAAGCTAAGATTGTTTTGACAAAATCATCTTCAACAGATCCATGATCTCAGAAGAGGACTGTTCTTGTTTTGACATCCACTTAGCCATGGTTTCATTCTTCTGATCTTGTTTGGACATCCACTGAGCCATGTCTTCAAACTTCTTATCTTGCTTAACCATCCATGACTTAATTTCTGATTGACCAGCTTCCAGAACTGCAATCTTATCTTCAAGATCTGGATACTCTTTCTTGATCTCAGATGAAGAAGATGGGACAGATTCTGAAGCATGAACAGAGTCAATTTCCATATGGGCTTTGGAGTTAGGAGCAGCAGATCCAGAGGGATGTTCTACCAGAGTCATAGCCAGAGGGTTGTCTTCAGATGCAGAGTCAGTATTCTCTTCTGATGATGAAGGAGCATCTTTAAGAAGCAATGGTGCAGATCTTTTAACAGTCCAAAACAGACTTCTAGCAGTTTCAGCAAATCTGAGCTTCGCATCATCAGAACATACGTTCTTCAGATTTAATGCTACAGTATTGAATCTGTTTTTGAAGCCATTCCAAATGGCATCAGATTCATTTGCATCCATTGTTGATGAACACTTCCTCTGTACAGAGCCTAAATACATCTCTATTTCTTTCAAAAAACATGTAAATAAATGATCAACATTCAGCCTAGGTTTTGAGTTTAGAAGAGTTTCCAATGTGATTGGCTTGGGTTGGGGAGAAGGTGAAAATAAGGATTTTAGAATGGTGATCAGAGGACGAGGGTAGAATGGTATGAATGGAAGATCAGATGATTTGTTAGGTTTTGATCTGGTTAAAGCATTCAACAAATATGGTTTTGCAGTTGATGCATGGGAGACAACATAAAATGGTTTATCAGAGTAAGGTTTGAATGTAGATTTAGCAGAGTATGGTTTTGCATCTGATGAAAATACTGTTGGTAGTGTTTTGATATACGTTTGAAGAATAGATGGTAGAATGATGGTAAGTTTGGGTTTAAGAGGAGTGATAGTGTCAGATGGTTCAATTCTGGTGTAGAAATTTTTTAAGTTGAAACCAGAGGGAAGTTTGTGAGATGAAAACAGTTTACACAAAGCAAAGGGTACACACTCAGATGTCCTTGGCTTGGGTGTTGGGGTAGGATTGGGAATGAGAATTTTAGAAGAAACAGGTGGTTCTGGTTGGTTAACTTCAGAATTTCTGTGAGAGGGAGATATTAGAAAATCTGGGTGTATATCAGATTCTGATGAATTTGAGGATATGGTTGGAGTGTAAGACGTGGAGGATACTTCAAAAACAGTTTTGAGAGGTGTAACGTTTAGAACCTCTGTCTCAGGGATATTGGTGTCAGATGGGTTGGTTGATTCTGATGGATTCTCAGAAAGTTTTGATGGAGTTACAGATGTAGGTGGTTCTGATGTAGGTGGAGCAGATGTAGGTTGATCAGATATAGGTGGATCAGATGCCACTTGATTAGATTATAAAGGTTCAGAAAGAACTTGTGCATATGCAATAGGTTCATATCTGTTTGATTGAGTTGTTTTTGGTTGTGATTGTTTTTCTGGTTGTTGTTGTTGTTGTTGTTCAGATTGTTCTGTTGATTTTTCTGGTTGTGGTTGTTTTTCTGGTTGTTGTTGTTGTTGTTCAGATTTTTTTGTTGGTTTTTCTGGTTGTGGTTGTTTTTCTGGTTGTTGTTGTTGTTGTTCAAATTGTTTTATTGGTTTTGTTATAGGTGGTGGAGTTTGATTTGCTGGTGTTGTTGTTATTGGTGTTGGTGCAGATGATTGATTAGTAGAAGGTTTTACATGTGTGGTGGAAACAGGATCAGATGATTTTTGTGGGGAAGGAACAGAGATATGAGATGGAGCAGGAACAAATTGTTTCTGAGTAGGAGGTGGTTTTGGAATAGAATTGAATGTTGATACATTTAAAACAGTTTTATTGAAAGAGGATACAGAAGATTTGGTACCTTTAATCTTGATACGCTTTGTGGGAACAGGGGGAGCGTCTCCAGATGCTTTCCTCTTGATCAGCTTCTGACGCTTGTCAGCAACTTTGGGCTTCTTCTGAACAGTCACATCTTCTGCTTCTGATTGACCTCTTTTCCTTGTGTTCTCATTTCCTCCATCAGGCATTGGTTCCCTTGTTCTTTTCAGAATATCTGCAGGAACTGGGGTTCCATCTGCCTTGCAAGAATCAATATACCTTAAAATTATTTCCCTTGGTTCTTCAGCACAGAACAGTGGGTATTCTTCAACTGGGATTTGCTTCTGACTAAGTTCAGAGATATTCAGCTTCTTGGGTGCTGATGTGAGTTCCTCTACAATTTTTAGTCTCTGAAGACTCTTGGCATTCAGAGGTTTCCCAACAATAGATTCAAGTTCCTCCTTGACTCCAGCAGCATACAGAGCAGTCACCAGTCCATTTTCTGTCAGAATATCTTAAATTAACCTTCCAAAGGGAATCCATGTTCTGATCTTCTGACCCTTATCTTTTATAGATTCTCTTGAAGCATTAATGTGATTCCATAAGTGCATGAACAGAATGTAAGGAAGATCTACCTTAGTGCTCTGACTTAAATAGTACATGAAGTAGAGTTGTTCATTGTTCACATAGTCTGGAGAATTTGTAGATTTTCTGTGATGAATGCATCCCATGAAAATCTTTGCCCAGATTTTGTAGTCAGGCTTCAGATCTTTAAACTTGTTAGAGGCCTGTCCAGCAGTCATGACTTCCTCATAAACTTCTTCCATGTCTACACGCCCAGCTGGCAGATGAGATACTCCATCAGTCTCCTCATATCCTATGAGTTTCCTGATCAGATCTTCTGTAATGATAATCTCCTTACCCAGAACAGAAGACAAGACGAATTTGGGGTATACAGAAGCATGTATCCAGAATTCTTTCACCAGATGAGGGTAAACTGGTCCAAATAATCTGTCAAAGTATTTTACCCAGCCTTGAGCATCAACTATTGAACGAAATTCAAATCCATTTTCAGCTAATGAATCAAATTCCACCATTGATTCACAGAGAGCTTCAAGTTTGTCAACAGGTGTTAACAAAGTCCTTTTAGGTGTCGTATATGGAGCCACACCCATATTTGCAGAAGTAACTGCAGCCATGGTTGATTGAAACTGAGCTGCTGTAGAAGATGAGGTTGCCATTGAAGATGATTTTGACAAAGGTTTAGGGTTTTTGTGAAGAGAGAAAAGAAGATAGAAATGCATAAACTTTCTTAAGTTATGAAAAGTGTGAAAGTGGTGAGAGATGTGGTATTTATAGAAAACAATTAGGCATACAAATAGACAATCAAAGCACGTTCACTCACAACAATTAATGTCAATTAATGAAAGAGAATAAAAATCATTTCAAGCATTAATTGATTCTGACAAATTGGGGGGAAAATCAAGATTTTCACTATTCAAACTTCACCTCAAACGTCTCTTCAGTAGTGTGCACGCCATCTTTGCAGATTTAGAGTGACACGTGTTTGCTTGCATGTGCTTCTGAATTCTCTTGAGAAATGAAACGTTAACCAACGTTCAGATCCTCTGAGCATTGTTAGTTCAGATTTACACAAGTAAAATAGTTTAAGAAAATGAATAAATTAACAGATGAAATACTTCAGAGCATTAAACATTTTGCATCTGTAAAATTTGCTTCTGACAAATATTATTCTGGACACAAATCCATACCAATATTTTTCAGAATAAATTTGAATCTATCTTCAACAAGGGGTTTTGTGAAAATATCTTCCCATTGATGATCTGTATCAACAAAGGCTAAGTTTATAATTCCCTTCTGAACATAGTCTCTGATAAAATGATGCTTAATTTCTATATGTTTTGCCTTAGAGTGTAAAATGGGGTTTTTAGACAAACATATAGCAGAAGTATTATCATAGAATATAGAAATGTTACTTTCAAATATCTGATAGTCTTCTAGCTGACTTTTCATCTAGAGCATCTGCGTGCTACATCCAGCAGCAGCAATATATTCTACCTCTGTAGTTGATAGTGCAATTGTGGGTTGCTTCTTACTGTACCAAGAGATTAGATTTCTTCCTAGAAATTGACAACTTCTAGAAGTACTTTTTCTTTCCACTTTGTCTCCAGCGTAATCAGCATCACAGAATCCAACTAATTTGAAATCATCAGATTTTCTGTAACACAAACCCACATTAGAAGTACCTTTCAGATACCTTAGAATCCTCTTAACAGCTGTTAAGTGTGATTCTCTAGGATCTGATTGGAATCTAGCACACATGCATACACTGAACAAAATGTCAGGTCTAGAAGCAGTTAAGTAGATAAGAGATCCTATCATACCTCTGTAGAGTTTCTGATCTACTTTCTTACTTACCTCTTCCTTGCCTAGTGAACTAGTTGGATGCATGGGAGTCTTTGCCAGCTTACTATCAGTCATGTTAAATTTCTTCATAAGTTCTTTAACATATTTGGTCTGATGAATGTAAGTGCACTCTTGAGTATGGTTGACTTGAATTCCCAGAAAGAATCTCAATTCTCCCATCATGCTCATTTCAAATTCTGCCTGCATACATTGAGCAAACTCCTTTCCCAGCATAGTATTGGTAGATCCAAATATGATATCATCCACATATATTTGACAAATTAGAAAATCTTTCTTAAATGTTTTACAAAAGAGTGTTGTGTCCACTTTGCCTCTGATGAAATTTTTCTCCAGAAGAAAATTGCTCAATCTCTCATACCAAGCTCTGGGAGCTTGTTTTAAACCATACAGAGATTTCTTTAGTTTGAAAACATGTTCTGGAAATTTTTCACTCTCAAAACCAGGAGGCTGGTGAACATAAATTTCTTCTTCTATAATACCATTTAGAAAGGCACTTTTAACATCCATCTGATATAGAGTGATGTTATTTTGTGCAGCAAATGAAATAAGAAGGCGTATAGATTCTAACCTTGCCACTGGAGCATAAGTTTTAGTGTAATCAATACCTTCTTGTTGACTGTACCCTTGAGCAACAAGCCTTGCCTTATTTCTTTCAACTTCTCCTTTCTCATTAAGCTTATTTCTGAAGACCGATTTAGTTCCAATTATGTTGAATCCTTTTGGTCTTGGAACTAAATCCCACACATCATTTCTGGTGAACTGATTTAGCTCTTCTTGCATGGCAATAATCCAATCATTGTCTTGCATAGCTTCATCTACAGAAGTTGGTTCAATTTCTGACACCAATCCAAATAATGATGCTTCAGATGACTTGAGGAAGGATCTTGTTCTGATAGGGTCATCCTTCTTTCCAATGATAACATTCTCTGGATGAGAAGCTTTGATTCTGGAAGATGATCCTCTAACAGTTGATTCTTCAGAAATGTTTAAGTTGTTCATTTGAGAAGTCAAAGGAATTGCATCTGGAGTTGCTTCTGGTTCCTTCACTTGAGCTTTGTCTGCCTCTGAGCCTTCAGAGTCTGTGAAGACTACTTCTCTATCTGCAGAGTTTTCAAACTTCTTTGGCTTTTTAATGCCAAGCTTATCATCCAATCTAACATGAATAGATTCTTCCACAATCTGTGGCTCAGTATTGTATACTCTGTAGCCTTTAGAGCGTTCAGAATACCCAAGCATGAAACACTTCTGTGCTTTAGAATCAAACTTGTTCAGATTTTCTTTAGTATTCAACATATAGCAAATACATCCAAAAGGATGAAAATATGAAATGTTGGGCTTTCTGTTCTTCCACAGTTCATACGGAGTCTTCTCCAGAAGAGGTCTTACAGACACTCTGTTCTGAATGTAACAGGCTGTGTTAATTGCTTCTGCCCAAAAGTGCTTTGCCATATTAGTCTCATTGATCATGGTTCTGGCCATTTCTTGCAGAGTTCTATTTTTCCTCTCTACAACTCCATTTTGTTGTGGAGTTCTAGGGCAGGAAAAATCATGAGCAATGCCATTTTCATTAAAATATTTTTCAAAATATTTGTTTTCAAATTCACCACCATGATCACTTCTGACTTTTATAATTTTGAAATCTTTTTCATTCTGGACTTGTTTGCAGAAGTCAAAGAACACAAAATGTGACTCATCCTTGTGTTTTAAGAATTTTACCCATGTCCATCTACTATAGTCATCAACAATGACTAATCCATACTTCTTGCCTCTGATGGATGCAGTTTTTACTGGTCCAAACAGATCAATATGAAGTAATTCTAGTGGTCTAGAAGTAGAAACAACATTTTTTGATTTAAAAGAGGATTTTGAAAACTTCCCTTTTTGACACGCTTCACAAAGAGCATCTGAGGTGAACTTCAGATTAGGAAGTCCTCTAACAAGATTAAGTTTATTAATCTGAGATATACGTCTCATATTAATATGCCCCAATCTTCTGTGCCAGACCCATTGCTCCTCATTAACAGACAAGAGACATTTAACATTCTGAACCTTAAGTTCTGAAAGATTTATTTTATAAATGTTGTTCTTCCTCTTTCCACTAAATAGGATTGAGCCATCCTTTTGACTAATAGCTTTAGAACATTTTTGATTAAAGGTTATGTCATAACCATTGTCACTTAATTGACTTATGGACAATAAATTATGCTTTAATCCTTCTACAAGTAAAACATTAGTAATAGAGGGAAGTTTACCATTTCCAATAGTGCCAGATCCAATGATCTTGCCCTTCTGATTCCCTCTAAATTTCACATCACCTCCAGATCTAAGCTCCAAACTTTGGAACATAGACGTTTCTCCTGTCATGTGTCGCGAGCATCCAGAGTCCAGGTACCATGATTGGCGTCCTGACCTTGCTGCTAAGAACATCTGCAACAGGAATTATTTTACTTTTAGGTACCCAGATCTTCTTGGGTCCTTTTGGGTTAGTTGTTCTGAAGGTTTGTCTAAACTTCTGTTTTTCAACATAAGGTTTATTCTAACTAGCCTTAGATTTAAACACATGAATGTTCTTTTCAGAACGAGTGTGTTCAATATCATTCAAGTGACCAAATTTAAAGTGGGAATATAAAGGAGTCTTCTTGATGATAATTTTATCAACAGGTTTTGGATTTAAATCCTTTCCAGAGGAAGATTTATATCCAATTCCTTTTCTGTTGTTTCTGCTAAATCCATAGATCATAGAAGCCATTTTGCTTCTGTCTATGCTTTTAGCAAGAAACTTCTGAAAGCTGTAGTCATATTTTTCCAAAATATTTTTGCATTCAGATTCAGTTTCAGAATCAGAGTCTTGTTGAGCTAATTCAGAATCATTTTTCAATCTTAAGTTCTTTTCATTTAGCTTAGCTACTTCTGATTTGAGAATATTATTCTCATATACAAGATTGCTTTGACGCTTCTTGTATTTGAGCTTAATATTGTTATAGCTCTTCAGAACTTCTGATAACACTTTGATAAGTTCATCTTTAGTGAGTTTAGCCATTACCTCTTCAGCGTCAGAGTCAGATTCAGAGTCAGATTCAGATCCTGAAATTTCTTCCTCCTGATCTTCTATGTCTGCCATCAATGCTACGTTGGCACATTCCTCTTCTGACTCAGATTCAGATTCAGATGTATCTGAATCATCCCAGGTTGCCATTAAAACCTTCTTCTTCTTATCAGATTTTCTTTTAGGCTTTTCTTTCAACAATTTTGGACATTCATTTTTGTAATGCCCAGGTTCTTTACATTCGTAGCAGACAACCTCCTTTTTGCCAGATCTTCTGTGTCCAGAAGATTCTTTTCTTTGGTCAGGCTTCCTGAAGTTTCTGAACTTATTTCCTTTATCTTCCAGAGTTTGTTTATTCTTCTGGACATCATGGATAGTTCATCTTCATCTTCAGATGACGATTCTTCAGAGCTTTCCTCTATTACCTGCAATGCTTTAGCAGATTTATTAGATTTTAAGGCAATTGATTTACCTTTCTTTTGAGGTTCATCTTCCTCAATTTCAATTTCATGACTCCTTAGTGAACTGATTAGTTCCTCCAAGGAAATCTTGTTCAGATCTTTAGCCATTTTCAGTGCAGTCACCATAGGTCTCCATCTGGTAGGTAAGCTTCTGATGATCTTTTTCACATGATCAGTAGTAGAGTATCCTTTATCCAGAACCTTTAGTCCAGCTGTAAGTATTTGAAACCTGGAGAACATAGCTTCAACAGATTCAGCTTCTTCCATCATGAAGGCTTCATACTTCTGGATTAGAGCCAGAGCCTTTGTTTCCTTGACTTGAGAGTTTCCCTCATGAGTCATCTTTAAGGACTCAAACATGTCAAATGCAGTTTCTCTATTTGTGATCTTTTCATACTCAGTGTGAGATATTGCATTTAACAATATTGTTCTAGCCTTGTGGTGATTTCTAAATTCCTTCTTTTGGTCTTCTGTCATAGATTTTCTATCTACTTTCTTGCCATTCCCATCAATGGGATGAACATATCCATCTATGACCAAATCCCATAAATCAGCATCATAACCAAGGAAAAAACTTTCAATCCTATCTTTCAAATAATCAAATTTCTCCACATCAAACATAGGGGGTTTAGTGTTAATTTTGTCCCTTTCTTCATATTTGTTGTTAATGTTAGATATTGAATTATCAACCATAGTAACAACCAAATATATATCAAAGTTTTTCTCACTGGATCTTTTATGTCACTGTGAAGTGGTAGCACACACAGAACTGGAGCTCTGATGCCAACTGAAGGTGAGAAAATACTTAGAAGGGGGTTGAATAAGTATGAAGATAAAAACTTAGAAGTAAAAACTCAGTTATTTTTATCCTGGTTAGTTGAACTCAACTACTTCAGTCTACCCTTACTATAGTGATTTGCCTTTCTCAATCAAGGACTTAATCCACTATTTAATCAACTGATTACAATAGTAAGCACTAAGAACAACTGTTCAAAGTCTTCTCAAGAACTACTGATCCTAACTGGATCTTCTTAAGGTTTTCTTACAATCAAATGTAATAACAAATACAATTGTTAAATTGCTTCTAATAAAGCTTTATCACAACTGTGATTTTTCACATAAGATTAAGAACAAAGAAATTAATTCTAGAAAGAATATATGAGTTGTATGAGAGCTTTGATAATGAATTCTTTTCAAGTGATTCGTCAACTGAAGAAGATGAGTGGAGACTTGCTTTTATAGGCACAGTGATCCAAGAGTATTTCACGTTGAGAAGTGTGTACCAAAAGGTCTGAGCCTTTTTGTCTTCATATCAAGTGACCTTTCCTAGAAGAAGAAAGCACAGAGAAACCCTTTTTGTCTGTGTTCTTGTGTCTAGCATAAATAAGGAAAGAGTCGTTTGGATATTCCAACATACATAATCTTTGAATTCTTCTTCAACAATTTTCAGCAAGAATCATCAGAGTCTAATTTGATCAGAGCCTTCTGATGTTGGTCAAAGTTTTGCTGAATCAGAGTCTTTGCAACAAGTGTGCTTTTAGCGTGTATAAGTTCAGAGCAGAGTTTTGGGTCAGATCCTCAGTACTAGCAGCGTTAGTACTTTCAGAGTCTTCTGAATTAACTATGCTTGAAAACTCTTCATACAGAATTCTTCATTGGTTCAGATGCTTCTGACTTGCTTCAGATTCTTCTGGAGCTTTTGCTTCAGATCCTTCTGGAGCTTCTGCTTCAGATCCTTCTGGAGCTTCTGCTTCAGATCCTTCTGGAGGCAACGCTCAGGATCTTTTGATGGCAGCGTTCAGAATCTTCTAATGGGTGCATCTGACGCTTCAGAGCCTTGCATATTTCTTATGTTCAGATCTGATTTGCTTCTGGAGTGATATTTACTTTAATATCTGCAGCAAACATTCTTAAGCAAATTTTAGAGTATATAATTCTTAATTACAAAATTTCATAATAGTTATCATCAAAACATAGAGATATTATTAAGAATCAATCTGTGTTCTAACAATCTCCAGGAGACTGGTCGAGTACCCAACTACATTGTGATGTTTATTTCATCCCTAGTTTATGTCTTATGTTTGTTTGTTAGCATAAACATAATACACATTCATACATACATATGTCATGCATAGTCGAATTCGTAACTCATATTCATGCGCATTTCTCGATAATGTTTATTTCATTCACCTTAGGTGTGTTTATCCCCAAGTGATATGTTTCCTCTCTCCAGTAGAGTGGTCAGCTGTAGGAAGAAGGTGTATATCCTTTCTAACTCCCCCACTGATTTTAATCCTCATGGAAGTTTTGATTTAGTTCTCCTTTCCCCACTTGGATAGGATAAATCCCCAGTTCAAGCTCATCCCTCAGTGGTTAGTGTCCTGTTTTGACAGTGTCTCTCCAGATTATTCTTGGATTGAGTTGGTCTTTTGAATATTTTTGATAACTTGAACCTCTAAATTAAAAGGGCATTTATGTTTGCACCTATAGACATCTTACATCCCTAGAAAGAATTTTCCGAAGGTTCCCCAGCAAGATAAATTTATTCAGCTTTGAAATCTGCACCCGACAACAAGTGGCAATCTCTTTATTTGAGAAGCTTATTTTTCATAGTGAATCGGCAAATGGCAGTCTCTTTTCGAGCAGTTTGTCTATCCCCATTGAAGCTATTAGCACATCAAACTTTCTTTTATCTTATGGCATCTCTTTGAAGAAGTCTCAAAGGGAAGTATGATGAAGATATTTTCCCAGTAAATGGAATCTCTCTAGAGAAGTTTGTTATGACTCCTTATCCTCTATCAAATGGCATCTCTCCGGACAAGTCCCACAGAGAAGTTTAATTGATGAATCCTAATTTTACATCACATGACATCTCTCGGAAGAAGTCCTGAAGAGAAGTATGATGAAGAAATGGTTATCTCTCAAGAAAATTCTATCAGAGAAACTTATTAAAAATTATCATAAGCGTTTGTGAGAGATGAATTACTACAAGTAATTTTATCTGCTCAATACAAAGAAAAACTTCAACCAACGGTAATTCCCAAGTAAGTCTGCTACCAATTTTCTCTCGTCACATGGAATATCTCTGAAGAAGTCTCGAAGAGAAGTATGATGAAGTTTGTTTTCCATCAAATAGCATCTCTGCAATGAATCCCTATGAGAAGTTTGATGAAGATACTTACAAAAGTTTTTCTCTTTATTTGAGAAATCCCCAGCCCGCATCTCTTTGAAGATCTCCGGAACAAGGGGAAGTTTATTTCAGAAAATCCGAACCAGTTTCGTGGCTTACGACCCGAAGCGTGGGAAAGATAATTTACCCTTTCTAAGAGAAATTACTTAGTCAAAAAAGGTACTGAATCTTTTATCCAATATTGGAAATTCAATTGTCAAAACTACAATTCTATCCCCTATGGAGTTGTATCCTTTTCCCCAGTGGAGTTATTCCTCTCTCCCCAATGGAGTCGCAAAATTTTTCCCATTTTATTTCTTTCCTCAGTGGGTATTTCTTTTGTTATTTCCCCAGTAATTTAGTCTATTCTCAATATCCTGTGGCATCATTTCCCACATGTCTTATATCTTACATTCATAATTGCATTCATATCATATCACCTTTCGTGGCTTCTTAGGGGCCAAAATTGTTCATTGTTGTATTTAAGCCTCCCTTATCTGGTCGAGACTAAGATGTCAATCTTCATCTCTCCGAATAGGAGAAACTTAAATAGAGGCATATGTCATACCCTAATATTTGTTTCCCTAAGATGCCACTTCATCCACATCATTTACATAACATATATGTGTACCTTTTATACATCTCTAACCCACAAGAAGTAAAAAGACGTGTGTGAGCTTGTTTTCTTTACAGGTTAGGTGGTCCCTCAAGGGCTCATGCAGATAAATGGTCAAAGGATGCGCATCATATTCAACATCTCAAGTCTTCTAATCATTCATGAGAATCAAGAGCTTCCATTCATCCATAATCGAGTGCAAGATTGCATCATGACAAGCTCATCAAACCTCAAGATATGTTTCAAGGACCTAAAATGCCTCATATTATTATTCCGTTCATATGATTGGATTGATCCAAATAACTTGATTCATAAGCAATGCAAGAATTCAAATTCATATGAGCCACAAACTAGGGTTTCTAATGAAAAAGTCAAGTGCACATTTGACTTTTGATCAAGATATGATCTCAAACCTTGGGACATGACTCAAGACACTCAAAAACACCTTTGGAGCCCATCCATGATGTTTAATTAGCCCCAGGGTTTTATTTCATAAAAGATCACCAAATTCAAAGTTCATCTGATACAAAAGTCAACTATGGTTAAAATCAAGTTTGACTTTTGAAGATTTTGGTCAACCATGGTTTCTTCAAGTCAAGAGTGATATTAATATATGATTTGGATCATGATTGATCAAGAAAATACAAGAAAGGAGAGGTTACTTATAAAAAGGGCAGCCATGAAGAAAGGGAAATTTTTCTAAGTTATAAAAAACCTTAATTTGGTGCAAACTTTGAAAAGGAATAACTTCCAAACCAAGCAACCATTTTTTGACCCAAAGATCAAATTGAAGAGCTTGTTACATACTAAAACTTTGTCAATGAGGGTGGATTTCCAAAAAGTGCATAGATTTTAAGATATAAGGCCATGAAGTTAGGGTTTCAATACTTTTTGGACTTTGACGCCTAGAAATTTTTTAGACAGAATCTGTCTTGTGTTGGAGCCAACTTTGAGGTCATTTTTCTCCATGATCCACAATGATTCAAGACAAACCTTGAACATCAAACTTGAAGTACATTATACTAGCTTTCCAAAATGATCAAGAACATCAAAATCTTTTATTTGAGCAAGAAGTTATGAATGTTGCAATAAGGCTTGATAGAGCTGATTTTCATTACAGAATGACCAAACCTACTTGTGCCACACGACTTGGATATGTCTTACAAATCTAAAATATTCACAAAATCAACTCCCAAATGATCATATAAGCATGTGCTCTGTAAAGCATAACTGAATTTTCAAAGATTCATCACTTGGCATGTGAAAATGATCATTTCAAAAGTGAGATGTGAGGTTTTGTTCTCTAGCATTAAAGTGCTATAATTATTTTTGGAAAAATCCCTCCAATTTGCCCAAGGATGATCAGAACATCAAGGTATAGGATGAAACCATGAGGAACCAAGCTCAAAAGATCAGAACTCAAGCCATGTGAAGAATAGCCCATGTGTACCTTGGCTTTCAAGTCATAGGTACATGACATCACTTGTTGAATAATGGCTTGCATCCCAATTCTTTCAAATTCAAAATATCATACTCATGTCTCCTATAAATTGAGGTCATTGTGCTTCATTCTAGACACACTAAAACATTGCCAATGCTTGTTTTCTCACAACTCCTCCTCCTTGCTAAATTTAAAATTCTCAATGAGTGACAACTTGGAATTCTCAAACCAGTCCACTTCCACTCAATTCAAGCATCCAAACACTTCACATACATTATATGTAAGTGATCAAAAAAGTCAAATCTCAACTGTAACACCAGAAACATCAAGTCACATGTTGTTTTCTTCGCATACATCACAAGCTGTAGTTTGGATCGAGCCAAGTGATCCAGAAGGTTTCGACTTATTCTAAGCATTATAACACCATCCTTGAGGGTCAAGGAAGCTATCCAAATCATCAAACCACATATGTAACACCTCCAACATAGAATTTTATTCTCACAAGGTAAGTTTCCTTAAAAATTGAACTCTATGATTCATGCATCAAATTTAATCATTCAAGTCACAAACATGTTTATCATGATATTATGATCATTTTCCCTCATTTCATTTCCATTTATCATGATTATATGAGATTTCAAATTAAAAGTTCAGTTAGAGTTCATACGGTTTTCAAATCAATATATTTTAATACATTGAATTTAAATAAAAATGAAAAAAAACCATTCAATTCCTCTTGAAAAATCCAGTAACTTTCATTTTTATTTCATCCAATTTGGTTGTGTATTGAGGGAGATAGGAAATTTGTAAAATGTGGTGAAGATGATGAAGACGACAATGGCGGTGGTAGCGCCATTTCTGAAATTTATTTATTTTTAAAGTATAATTGATTGGGTTTGGTTTTATACACGAATGTATGACCACCCTAGTGGTTAAGGCGTGTATTTGGGAGGCTTGTGAGTGTGAGGTCTAGGGTTTGTATCCCTCTCGCGCCAGACCTTTTGATTTTATTTTTTAAAACCATTTTCAAAAGAATTTTTGATATATTGTTTTCACTTTCCATCCATAATCACCATGTGTATGTTGGCTCAGATGGTAGAATTTTGAACCCTATACATCCTTTGGTCACGAGTTCAAGTCTTGGTGGGAGCATTTCTTATTTTTATTTATCAATTTTCTCTTCAATTTTCTTCACAACTTCACACAATTATTTCATATAGCAAAATTCATTATTTTTAATTTATTTTTTGCACACTTCTTGCTCATATATAATATTTTATGAATGTATTAAAAAATGTCAAAAATATTTTGTATTTAACACATTTTTATTTGGTTAAAAAGTGGACCATTTTTAAAGTGTTTTCATACTTTTAATAACTTTCTTTTGAGTTTTCTCTTAACCTAATTGGTCACATGTGCTTACATGATCATGATACACTTTGTTTAAGTCTTATTTAAATGTACATGACATGCTTGTCTTGACTTAAACACCATTCACACCATGATTAGTTGATTTTCCTTTTGAAAATACTTTTTGATCAAATGTTTAATTAGGGTTTTCACTTTGATTAAACTTTCAAAGCACCTTTGCACATAGTTAGGGCTTCCACTTGAGTTTGGATTCTCCAAAGCCCTTTATTCAACCATGTATGAATGTCTTTTTCATGTACTTACCTTCATTAGGGATTTGTTTACCCTTACTATATTCATTTAATCCTCAATTCGTCTTGAACATACTGCTTGCTTGAATTCTCTTATGCTTGCTTCCATGGATTAAACCTTTACTCACATATTCAAGTATTTCCTTCATGAACTCTTACCATGTTGAATATATCTTTCAGATTGATGCACATTCACATGTTGTTACATCATACTTAGACATACCACACTCATGTCATCCTCGATGACCACACTTATTTAAAAGCTTAAATAAACCTACCTTGTTAAGTTTCTCTTGAAATTTTTTACACTTCGGGCTTAAGTCTGAACTACAATTGCTCTTACTTCCTTCTTAAGGATATGCAGGCATAGGATTGCAAGATCCTAGTGAGCAACCTCTTAGCTTTTCCCTTTATGTTTATAATACAAGAACACTAGGATACCCTTGCCGCTACGCAAAAAACAACCGACAAAGACATAGAGTCGCCATCGAACTTTATTTATCCCAACGGCGAAAAGAAAACATCGAGAAAACCTCAAGAAGGGAAAGAACATGGTCATCGCAAACCAAGTTCGGGGTTTTGGAGTCGATTACGCAAGAGGAAGGTGTTATTACCCCTCGCATCCGTTATACTCAACAGGATCCACTCTTGTTGTTCTAAATCTAAGGGTGTGTATATATAAAACTTAATCTGCTAAAGGAATGCATAAATAAAAAGACAAAAGAAAAGAAGACTCGATAGGATCTCGCAATCCTATGCCTATGTATTCCCTCGTGCAAAGGGAAAGTCAGATTCAATGTTGTTCGGAGGACTACGGATGAAAAATGGGAAGGTTGTTCACCAAGGATTTCATTTGGGTCAACCCTAGGTCAACTGAGTGATTGAAGAGCATCAAGGCTTAGTTGGAGGTTGTGGGATTTATGAATTGATATGTGTATACATGTGTGGTGTTGTGCCAAGGAGAAATCAAAAGGAATCAAGAAGAAGAGGAGTTACTAAATCAGGGTTTCAGTGTAAAAACCCTAATTTAGGCCTAACTTCCAAGCCAGATAAGTCAAAATTCAAGCTTCAAATGAATTCTTGGTCAACATGAAACTTGTAGAGCTTCTCAATAGATTTAATTTGAGTACTAGAAGTCTTCAATAATATTTGTATAACTCAAGTTATGGTTCTTGCAAGTTATGGATCCTCAGAGGACACTGAAATTTATCTGTGAAAGTCACTTGACTTCCAAGCAACTTTTGCCCATAAAGGAGTTTTCAAATGGATTCTTGGCCAACATAAGAGTTTTAGATCTTGATCTTAGATTTAATTTTAGTACTAGAAGTCCTCAAGAGGATTTGTAGAACTCAAGTTATGGTCTTGGCAACCCAGGGGTATTTTGGGAAAGTTGAATTACAGGTCATTTTTCAACATAGGTCCAAATCTCCATCTTCCACTCCTCAAATGGAAACATGTTCAACATGATATGTGTTCAAAATGATGTTTTTAGGCTTGATAAGAGGTCATGAGAGTTTGGAATAGCTTTCTTCACAAAGTCACCAAAATGGCCTAAAATGAAGGTATATTTTAAATGAACCAAGGTTGGAAATTAGGGTTTTTGATCTACAAACCCAAACCAAGCCATATGATATACCAATTTGATTGTAAAATGCATTTTGAGAACATTGACATTGCCACAATTTTGAATTGAGGGTTATTTCAATGACTTGCTTTGAAAATTGGTTACTTGAATCATAAGTAACAATTGCAAAACCACACTTCCAAGCAAATGCAAGGTTCCTTTCCATCCATACACCTCCAATATCTCATTTGGAGAGAATTTAAACTCATAACCAAGTGAATTTCAAGCCAAAACATAAGATGGTATGTGCATAGCATGAGATGAGATTTCCATGGCATGAGAAGTTGATTTTCTCATTGGATTGATCCAGAAGATTCTAGAGTCTTCATTCACACTCTATATATGCATATGAAGAGGTTCAGAGCAAGAGTTGGTGAGAATTGAAGGAGAGAAGAGAGATTGAGATTGAAATTTTTCTGTTGCAACTCAGATTCGGTTACTACATACTCTTCACTTTCCATCCAATTTCTTGATCCCATTTGCTTCCATTGGTGCTAGTGAGTGTTTACAGATCAAGATCATAGCAAATTTGTGGTTGAATCGTGTTCTTGCTCTTGGATTTTCTCATCTGCAACTCACTATCGGGTTCCAAGATTCAAGAGGATTCAACCAATTCTTTTGCATACAGAAGCAAGATTATGACTCATTGAAGGTGTCTGGAAGTTCCTAAAGCTTGATTTGAAGATTTCATACCTCTGTGCATCAAGATTTCGCAGGTATGTACTTTTCAATCTACAGCTTAATTTGAGTAGTTTCAATAGATTTTGTTAGGTTAGAATGATTGTAGGTGATTAGTAGAAGCTTTCTGGTAGCTTTAGGATCGATTTAGATACAATTAGTGTGATGACACAAAATCTGTTCATGCTGATAACTTGGTGAATCTTGAGGTAGAACCTTGGTGTGATAGTGGAAAATGATCAGTGAAACATGGTGAAGAGTTTAGGCCACTCAATTTTAAGTTTGGTGAGATTCCATCCTTGACCAATTTCTGAGTTTCCCATCGTGTTTTGAGGAGGAGTAGGTTTCAATGATTGTGGATGCCATGGTTAGATTCCTTGTGCAAAATCGAGTGAGTTAGGGTTTTTACTTTTTAGTTTTGATGAATATTTGAGGGAGCACGATTGGGAAGAAGATGAAGTTGCAAGCTCTGTTTCTATGGTGTTTCTCCCTCCACAATTCAAAAGGTTGAAGATGATCTGACCACCGTTGGATGTGAGGAAGACTTTTGACCCAATCAAGATCCATTGGCCATGATTTGATCTCAGCTTGCGAAGGATTTCAGAGTCATCCAAACGCACTGTTTCATTTAAGTTGCAGCTTGGGCCTAAATGAATTTGATGATATCCACACCCCTCTTCCAAAGCCCAATAGGAAATACACTGATCTCAGTTGCTATTCATACCGTGGATTTCTCATTTTTCTTTGTCTTTTTCATTTAATTTCTGAATAGAATTGGGCTTAGGCGCGCTGCTATCCCCACCTCCTCTCTGGGCCCAGTTGGTTTTTGCATTGATTTTTATTACTATTTGACACGCAGCTTTTCCATTTTTCCATATTTTCTTATATTTTCACATTTATTTTAATTTCTTTGAAAATTCATAACAAATTGGAAAATTCATATTTTTAGATGGGAGTTTTTTCCTCATTTTCCTCAAGAAATCAAGAAAATTATAAAAGAATAAAAATGTCATTTCATGCATTTTTCTATTTTTGGTGTATTTTTACTTTTAATAGCTTCTATTTCATTTTCATTTGATACATGTTACTTGCTGAATTTAGTATGATCATTTCCTTTAGTATTTTGATGCCATTCTTTTTTCTATAGTTATATTATAGTATTAGGTTCCCCCTGGATTTTTGTCAAATTTTTTTGACTTAAATTTAATTGTTTTTGAGAGGTGTGAAGAAAGTGTGCTAGAATTAGGGTTTCAACTTGACATAGGTGCATTTCAACACATAGTTTTGGGTTTTTTAGTTTGATCTAGGCCTTGGGGGTTAGGTGGGGTGTAGGGTACATAGCTAGGGTCCCTTAGAAATTAATCTAGGATTTTATGATGAATATTTCTATTTTATTGGATTTTTGCAAGTTGATTGATATTGGTGTGTTTCCCTCTTGGGAAGTTGCTTTGTTTGTTGAGTTTTGGGCCTTTTCTTTGGGTGTTGGGGCTTGTGCTTGGCTTGTGGAGCTAGTGAAGACTTTGAGGATGATTGAAGACAAATAATGATGCTTGGATCTTAAGTTGCTTGTGCTTGAAGATTGCTTGATGAAGACTTAGGAGATAGGAGATATAGGGAGAGCTCTACAGTAGACTGATTTCTTCTGTCAAACATAGAGAGCTTCTGGTGCCTCTATTCCATCTTATGACATAAGGTCCCCTAAAAGAGTTCCATCTCTCCTTAGGAGGGATGTAGAGCATGCTTTGATTGGGTAGAACCTTGAGGATACCTTTCACTTGCTGTGTTAAGATCTTAATGATTTCCCTGGGTTATCATTAAGCATCTTAACATTCCAACCTCATCTGTTAGTTGATTCTCTCCTGTGAGTGTCTGCATTGAAGTTGAAGACCTATTGAAGATAAGAAGTTCATTGAGGACTGGATAAGAGGTAGCTTGTACCTGTCAAAGAGAGTTATCTGTTGAAGCTAGGGTTTTGTTGCCAACTGAAAATGTCCACTGGTTGGAATTCAGTGTTTGCTAAAGCTGAAGATCATTGGAGATAAGAGCTTATATGAGACTTGAACATCATTGAAGAGTGAAGATGGGATCTTGCTTGAAGTTTCTATTGTCAACCTTTTGCTGTTCATCAACTGTAGCTGCCAGAGCTAGTGCTGTTTGAGATGCTTGCTGCAAGAGCTGGTGTTGCTGTCTGAGCTGGTGTTGGGTGTGATTTTCTTTGCTGTATTGTCTGTTGATTTTACCTTAGGTTTGAAGTGAAGTTGTTTCACTTTGCCTATTGTTTTCCCAGGTTCGAGGTTGAGTAGGACTCCCTTGCCTCGCTTGTATTGATGCATCTCATGCACTTTACTATTTACTGTATATATGCTGTTTCTTTTCCGTTTATCCCCTAGGATCTCTAATTTCCTCTGTGCAGGAGGGAATTATGATAGAAATTAGGTGTTAATCCATGCATGATAACATTAGGGTAGTTTTGATTCCCATTTATAACCCTAGGTTTTTAGATTTCTCTTCTATCTCAGAACAATTCAAAACCCAGTAATAAGGATAAATCGATGTCGTACGCTACGAGCCTTAAGCTATTTGAGAAAGGTTGCTGAAGGGTCACTCTTCAGTAACCTGATTGCCTAGTGTGTTACCCTTAGGGTGACATACGACGTGGTCACCCTCAAATCATAGTCTCTAGTGCGTCAGAGATTGCAAACATCATAAAAGACCGTTCTTGCGTAAAAGACTGAAAACAAACATCAAAGTGTCATTTTTGTCTGCTTGGACTCTTAATCAGGAAAAACCCTTTCATAAGGAGATAAAAACACTCAGACAAGCTTGTGTCTTCCGTAGCCCGAACTACGTTTGCTCTGATCTTTCATGCTGTATGAAAGTACGTAGGCATAGGATGCGATATCCTAGCGAGCAACCTTCCCCTCCTTTCCCGTAGGTAGGCGAACTACGTTGACTCTGATTTCTCGTTCCTGACGGGAATACGTAGGCATAAAGTGCGATACTTTGCCGAGTCATTTTCTTTTCTTTTAACCCCAGACCTTTAGAGTAGATAGAATAACAATCCGTACTAGAAAACAAGCGTGGATCCCGTCGAGTACGACGGACGTGAGGGGTGCTAATACCTTCCCCTTGCGTAACCGACTCCCGAATCCAGGAATTTGGTTGCGATGACCATTCCTTTCCCGTCTTTGCGTTAGGTTTACTCTGAGCGTTTCCTTTCCCTCCTTTGGGATAAATAACACACGGTGGCGACTCTTCTGTTCAGCCGGCGCCGATTTTCGCAGTAGCGACAGCTGGCGACTCTGCTGGGGACAGGAATATCCCCTATGCGAGTCAATCCTAGCGCTTGTTTTCCCGTCATGGGTGTTGTATAGATTTACTTTTCTGTCCTTACTTTCCGCATTTTATTATCAGCCTTATATTATTGCCGCTGTGGGAAGGGGGTAATCTGTTGAGAGATAAGTCGTACCTGGGCTTGAGGTTACACATAGACTTAGAAGTAGAGAGTAGTGGTTAGCCTGCTTGCTTAGCTCGCACCAGCTAGCCACGAAATTTACGCTCGGACGAGATTCTCTTTGATGCTTCTTGCCTGGCCCTTAGGGCTCGACAAGTTGTCTGACCCGAGGATTTTCGACTCTGGGAACCTATCAATTGGGATTCAACTAAGTGAGGCCGCTTCAAGGGATGATGATGCCACACCTTCTGGGTATCGTATCATCACTCTTGAAAGTATGTGACGTTGAACCCGCATAGGATGTCGTACCTCGTCTACGAGTTAAGTACATACCTGTGAGGGGTAGGTGGGTCTGTTTGCAGGAAACCTTTGACCTCAAAACACTCGGTTTATCTCTGTCAGTGAGAAATGGTTACAAGGTTCATTTGAGTGGTTGGTTTGGTTTGAGATGAAGATTGGATGGTTCTCAAGGCTTCAGTACAAAGCAGCCCAGTCTACCAGCATTGCACTTGGTCCCTTGTTTGCATATGCATGTGCATTTTCATAATTGCATTTCATTAACATGTATTTATGTTGCAGGTGATCATTCCCCTCTTATTCTAGTATATCTTCCAGCCAGGCATGGAGTCCCTGAAGAAGACAGTGGCTTACCGGTTGCATTCGCCAGATATCAGTTCCTTGCTGGGTTTAGTTGCTCTGGCAGATGAGAAAGTGAGGGCTGAGTTCAGAGTATCTTATGGGAGATTACTCAGTTTGTTATACAAACCATCAGCATTCGAGACAACTGGGGTGTATACTTTGTTACAGTTTTATGAGCCGCAGCTGAGATGTTTCTTGTTTCCATACTATATTCTAGCACCCACTTTGGAGGAGTATTCTGAAAGGTTGGGGGTTCCTGTGTTAGACCAGATGCCCTTTGTACATGCTGATGTTGAGCCCGAGTTAGCTACACTCGCTGAGATTGTCAGTTTAGACGCTTCTGAGTTTCCAGGATGCTTGGTCAAGCTGAATGGAGCTTATGGTTTTCACCTGTCTGTCCTGGTTGAGAAGGCTACACAGTGCGCGAAGAGTGGATGTTGGGTTGCCTTCAGTGCTATTCTAGCTGTTTGCATCTACGGGATTGTCTTGTTTCCTAATGTGCCAGATTTTGTCGACTCAGACGCCTTCCCTATTCTTGCCTCGAAAAATCCAGTTCCTACTCTCTTGGGCGATGTTTATCATTCCATTCATTACAAGAATGAGAAACGTCGTGGCAAGAACATTTCCTGCTGTCTTCCTCTCCTGTACAGGTGGTTCCAGGGGCACCTCCCGAAGACAGTACCTTTTGTTGATGCTATTAATACTTCGGATTGGCCTTCCCGGTTGATGGGCCTGTCTGCTGAGAACATCATTTGGTTCGATCGGAGTATGCTTAGTACCGATATTATATATAGTTGCAACAGCTTTCCGAACGTCCCCGTGATTGGACGGAAAGGTTGTATCAACTATAACCCTTCATTGCGGGTACGACAGTTCGGGTATGCTTTGAGGGACGCTCCTGTTGAGAGGGAGATACAGGAATCTCTGTATCTCACGGGCTTATTGGACACAGCTATTTTGATCAGATTGAGGCATGCATGGGCTAACATCCATAGGAGGGGGAAAGCTTTGCTCGGTAAGAGCAACAACAGAGCTTATGATCCTTATCTGGTTTGGATCCGCGAGAGAGTTGGTACTTCTCTGATGCCTTATCCTGCTATGGAACCCCTGTATCTTCCATTAATTGAGGTACCTCCTTCGGAAGAGAGTGAGAAGTATAACAAATTGTTGGTTGAAAACGAAGAACTGAAGAAAGCCAATGAGGAGTTAGAGAAGGAGATCTTCCAGTTACGTCGCGAGAAGAAGGAAGCCACCTTTACTGTGAAGGAACAGACTGAATTGATTAACAGGTTGGGATCGGAGCTGACAGAAGAGACCAACAAGAAAGAAAAAGTGGGGATAGCCCTGAGCGGTGTTAGCAAGGTGCTTACTTCCAAGAAGGAACTTCTAAGCAAAGCTTATGCCCGTCTCAGCAAGTGGGAAGCTTTGTGGAATGCCACGCTTACCAAGCGGAAGGAGCGCGAAGACGAACTGAAGATGCAGATTGCCACGCTAGAGGCACAGGTTAGAGCCCAAGACGCAAAGATTGCTGAAGAGACATCACTTAGGAGCGTTGCTGAGCTTAGAGTAAGTGACATTAATGAGAAGCCGAGAGGTTATGAAGAAAAGGCCGGTTCCAAGAGGTACAGATTTGACGAGAGTTCTAGCAAAGGAGCCTACCAGGACGATGCCGAAAAGCTGAGATCCACTACCAAGCGGCATGCTTTACTAATACAGGAGCTGATCTCCCGACTAGGGCACTCGGAGACGATGAGTATATTGGAGGACATTAGAGCACGCCATGTAGCCTGATTTATCTTTGCCTTGCCTTTGTTATTTGTATTTGTAGTTTGACCATCGCCAGGATTGTTGGCCGAGGTCTCTTCGTTGTATTCAGTTGTACTCTTGTACTCATCCTCTTGGCATGTGTTTATAATGAGGGTTTTCTGATTCCTTGCTTGCTGGATAGGGAATCCATTGTCATGATGGCCTTCTCTCCGAAACTAGAATCGGGGGGAATATAACATGTAGCATATTTACACATTTGCATATGCATTCATATTGCATAACCGGTATTCTTGAAGAACAAAGAGTTCACCGCTACCCAACCCGAAATAACTGTAAAAGAATCATGGATCAAGTCCAAGTGGAGATGCAGGAGATTCGCGAGAATTTGAACCTGTTCATGCAGGCCATGGAGAGTATTGCTAAAGACCAAGAGAATCTCCAGACTTTGGTGCAGCCGCTGCTGACGCGGGCTAATGGGAACGGCAACAATGACCACAACTCTGTGCATGTAGAAATGCTTCATGAGGATGGGCCCCCTACGCCTGTGGTTCCTCCTGTGGTGACCCCACCTGTTGTGGTTGTAAACAATGACGCTGGCACTGGCAATGGTAACACAGGGAATGGAAATGAGACTGTTGTTAATAATGTTGGATTTGGAGATGCCAATCTGTGCGGTGGTAACTTCAATGGTGGTAATGGTTTTGGTAACAATGGATTCGGCTATAATGACCAGGGGTTTGAGTACGGTAATCAGGGCGGAAAGTTCGGCTTCAACACCCAGGGTTTCGGCTATGACGGTTTCGGTAATGCTCACCAGGGTTATGGTGGAAATGGTGCTGGATTGAATCCTGTCAACACTGGTTTCGGGCATGTTGGGGCCAACCAAGGTTTTGGTAATGGGGGACGAGGTCCTATGACTAATCAGCAAGGGTTTGGTCGCAACACTGGTTATAACGGGTACGGAAATGAGAATGTGAACTGGGGCGAAGACTGTCAAGAGGACGCCTTTTCTGGAAGAGGTATGGGATTTAAAGGACCCGTTGACAATACTCAGAGGATTAAAATGCTTGAAGAACAGGTGAAGGGTATGGCTAATCAGAATTCTACCGGACTAGACATGACTACTATGGGCTTGGTGCCTGGGCTGAGGGTACCGCTGAAATTCAAAGCTCCCACCTTCGACAAGTACAAGGGGGACACTTGCCCTAAGGTGCATGTCCGTGCTTATTACAGAAGGATGTCGGCGTATTCAGACGACGAAAGGATGCTTATGCATTTCTTTCAAGACAGCCTATCAGGACCGTCACTCGAGTGGTACATGGGGTTGGAGCCCGCTCAAATCAAAACCTGGAAGCAGTTGGCGGATGCTTTCGTCATGCATTATAAGTATAACAGTGGTCTGGCACCGAACCGAGTTCAATTGCAAGGTTTGCCGCAGAAGAAAGAGGAAAGCTTTAAAGAGTATGCGCAGAGATGGCGTGATATGGCAGCAAGAGTACATCCTCCGTTAGCTGAAAGAGAAATGAATAGCATGTTCATTGGAACATTTACAGGGATATATTACGAAAAATTGTTTAATGTTTCGTTGAGTAGTTTTTCAGATCTGATTCTCATGGGTGAGATGGTCGAAGACAATATTAAGGTTGGAAGATTCCAAGCAGGTGAGTCTGCCCCCACAGGAGGTACCAAGAAAGCATTTGGTGGTAGACATCAAGGTGATTCTAGTGCCATGTTCGGAGGCAGAGGCCGGGGCAGAGGACGAAGTCAGTATGCTCAGCATCAACAGGTCGCTAGTGTTACTATCCCTTTTCCACAACAGCAGCCGCAGCAGCCGCAACAAAAAAGGCAACACCCCGCCCAACGAAGAATCCTAGAGGGCAAGCCCAGACGAGTATTTGAAACGCCTCCTTCAACATATGCCGAACTGCTTCAAACATTTCTAGGATTAAAGTTGGTCGAGAAAAGGACCATGGCACCGTTAACGGGCAATCCTCCGTTTGGCTATGATGCTGGTAAACACTGTGAGTTTCACTCCGAGGCGCCCGGACATGATATTGAAGGCTGTCATGCGTTTAAACATAAAGTCCAAGACTTGTTGGACAACAAAGCTATTAACTTTGGACAGGCGGGTCCAAATATAGTACAACAGCCTATGCCCAATCATGGGGCGAACGCTGTCCTGACCGAGGAAAATGTGAATCTAGTGACGGATGTCAATGAGCTGAAGACACCGTTGGGTGAGATCAAAAGCAGGTTGTTAAAAGGGGGTGTATTCCCGGGGTGTGACGAATTTTGCTTGGATTGTTGGATACAGCCAGAAGGTTGTAATGAGTTAAAACGGGGTATTCAGCCTTTGATGAACGAAGGAACATTGCAGTTTGATAGAACCGCAGTTGAAGAGCCGGTAGAGGCATTGTGTGATGAGCGGAACGATGTTGCAACGGTAACAATTCCAAGGAAAACGATAACAATAACGGCGCCCGCCAGGCGGCCGACAATCACAATTACTAAAGCAAGGCCAGTCCCTTTTGAAAGTACCAAAGCAGTACCATGGACTTACGGGTTGGAGGTTTATTGCGACGGTGAAAAAATTGAAGTAAATAAACAACCAGCTGGGGTTGTAGATAATGTGGTCGGAACAGGAGGTATGACCAGAAGTGGGAGAATCTTCACATCGCTTGAGGTAGAGGCAGAAAGATTGGCAAAGGGGAAAGCCAAGGTAGACGAGAGTGGGCCCTCGCATATAAAGGAAAAGGAAACATCGCTTAAGGATGTGGAAGAGTTTATGAGGCTCATCCGTAAAAGTGATTACAAAATCGTGGACCACCTCCAGCAAACACCATCAAAAATCTCGATCTTGTCACTGCTATTATGTTCCGAGGCCCATCGGAACGCGTTGCTGAAGATCCTAGACACATCATTTGTTCCTCAAGATGTTTCAGTTAATCAATTAGAAGGGGTGATGGCGCATGTTAATGCAGGGCACAGTTTGGGCTTTACGGATTTTGATTTGACCCCGAGGGGGAGAGAGCATAATATGGCGTTGCACGTCTCAGTTGAATGCAGGGGCACGGTCATGTCCCGTGTGTTGGTGGATACAGGGTCTTCCTTGAATGTGCTTCCGAAGAAAGCCATGATGAAGTTGGATATCAGGGGGATTCTCTGCACGCCCAGTGACTTAGTGGTGAGGGCGTTCGATGGTACGCGGAGGTCAGTTTTCGGATCCATAACGTTGCCGTTACAAGTGGGGCCGGAAATCTTTGAAACGGAATTCTATATAATGGACATCTAGCCCGCGTATAGTTGTTTGCTCGGACGCCCATGGATCCATGTTGTCGGGGCGGTCACATCCATGTTACACCAAAAGTTGAAGTATATGGTTGGGGATAGTGTCGTCACTGTTTGCGGAGAAGAAGATATTCTGGTTAGCTATCTGTCTTCATTCAGATATGTGGAGGTCGACGGCGAAATCCACGAGACACCCTGTCAAGCATTTGAAGGGCTAAAGATTAAAGACAAAGCTCCAGTACCCAAGATATCAGATGTGGCAGTGTCATCTTATAAAGAGGCTCAGGCTCTAGTGCGGGCAGGCGAAACAAAGGGTTGGGGTCAGGTATTGGAGATTCCCGTGAAGAATGACCGGTTCGGGCTTGGATATCATCCGTCGTCATCAGCATCCTCTTCAGGAATGCCCAAGTTCAGAGGGCCAATAACCATAACGCAGAATGGAGTATGCTTCGAGACTATCAATGTTGTTTCCGATTCTGAGGAAGGAGATAGCGACTGTGATATGGACGCATGGATCAAGCCAAGCGTGCCAGGACAAAGTCTCTGCAATTGGTCTATCCAGGAAACTGTTCCTGTGACAATTAAACAGTAATGATTTGTTTTTTTAATTGTTGAATAATCTTGTGCCCTACTTGGGGCACAATGATTTTGCTTAGGGCCATTTTGGTTATGTACAGTACATTGTTTAATCATGAATAAAGGCGTTTTTCGTATACAAATGTTGTGATCCCTGTTTTTCCTGTTTTTATTTTTACAATAAAATGGCAACGGGGTTATTTGCTTTATATGCGTTTTGAAGCATTTAACCATTTCCTTTGCAGGATTACTATCTTAGATGACATTTATGAACCGCCTATGACTCACTTCGACTTCGAGCACCCGGTATTTCAGGCTGAGGAAGAGATTGTCGAAGATAGCGAAGTGCCAGAAGAGTTGACCTGGTTATTGAAACAAGAAGAAAGAATCATTCGGCCTCATGAGGAAGTCATTGAGATTATCAACTTGAGGTCGGAAGGGGTCGAAAGGAACATCCGTATAGGGGCTGCGCTACAGAGCAACATCAAGCAAAGGTTCGTTGAGATGCTCAAAGAGTACAGTGATATTTTTGCTTGGTCGTACGAGGACATGCCGGGGTTGGATACGGATATGGTTGTTCACCGTCTGCCGCTAAAAGAAGAATGCCCGCCGGTTAAGCAGAAACTCCGAAGAACTAGGCCGGGCATGGCTGTGAAGATTAAGGAGGAAGTTCAAAAACAGTGGGATGCTGGTTTCCTAGCTGTTACAAAATATCCCTCATGGGTCACCAATATTGTGCCAGTGCCAAAGAAAGACGGTAAGGTGCGAATGTGCGTAGACTACCGTGACTTGAACAAAGCGAGCCCAAAAGATGACTTTCCACTTCCTCACATCAATGTGCTGGTTGATAACACGACTCAATTCTCCGTATTCTCCTTCATGGATGGCTTCTCGGGCTACAATCAGATCAAAATGGCGCCAGAAGACATGGAGAAGACTACTTTCATTACTCCTTGGGGAACAATTTGTTACAAAGTGATGCCCTTCGGATTGAAGAATGCTAGGGCAACATATCAACGTGCTATGACGACTCTCTTCCATGACATGATGCATAAAGAGATCGAGGTTTATGTTGATGATATGATTGCCAAATCCCAGACGGAGGAGGAGCATTTGGTTAATCTGCTGAAATTGTTTAAGAGGCTTAGGAAGTTCAGGCTGAGACTGAACCCTAACAAGTGCACCTTCGGGGTGAGATCGAGTAAACTGCTGGGGTTTATCGTGAGCGAAAAAGGAATAGAGGTCGATCCTGCAAAAATAAAAGCAATACAAGAAATGCCGACGCCTAAAACAGAAAAAGAAGTACGCGGGTTTTTAGGGAGGTTGAACTATATCGCCCGGTTCATATCTCACTTAACCGCAACATGCGAGCCATTATTCAAGCTGTTAAAGAAGGACCAGGTTGTGGCCTGGAATGAAAATTGTCAAAAGGCGTTCGACAAGATAAAAGAATACTTTCAGGAACCTCCTGTTCTGATACCCCCAGTTGCCGGGAGACCTTTGATTATGTATTTGACAGTTCTTGAGGAAAGTATGGGTTGTGTTCTCGGTCAACACGACGAGACTGGGCGCAAAGAGCATGCAATCTACTATTTGAGTAAGAAGTTCACAGATTATGAGTCCAGATACTCAATGCTAGAGAAAACATGTTGTGCGCTAGCCTGGGCCGCCAAACGTTTGAGGCAATACATGCTAAATCATACAAACCTGCTCATTTCAAAGATGGATCCAATCAAATACGTGTTTGAGAAGCAAGCACTCTCCGGAAAAATCGCCCGATGGCAGATGGTGTTAACCGAATATGAAATTCAATATGTTTCTCAGAAGGCTATCAAAGGTAGTGTGTTGTCGGAGTACCTTGCGGAGCAGCCTGTTGAGGACTACCAATCTATGAGGTTTGATTTTCCTGACGAGGATATCATGTACCTAAGGATGAAAGATTAGGAAGAACCGTTGCCGGACGAAGGACCAGAATTGGGTTCCAAATGGCAGTTAATATTTGATGGAGCTGTGAATTCCTATGGTAGCGGAATAGGTACAATTATTACTACTCCTCAGGGGTCGCACATCCCCTTTACTGCCCGATTGACCTTTCTGGTTACCAATAATGAAGCTGAATATGAGGCTTGCATCATGGGTCTTGAAGAAGCTATTGATTTGCGAATCAAACATCTGGATATATACGGAGACTCAACTCTAGTGGTGAACCAGATAAAAGGAGAATGGGAGACACGTCAGCCCAATTTGATACCCTATATGAATTATGCAAGGAGATTGTTGCCTTTCTTCGACAAGGTGGAATTGCATCATGTGCCGCGAGCAGAAAATCAAATGGCTGACGCCCTGGGGACATTGTCTTCCATGTATAAAGTTAACTTCTGGAACGAGGCTCCCCGGATTGTTATCTCTCGGCTTGACAGGCCTGCCTTCATATTTGCTATTGACGAAGCATCGGATGATAAACCCTGGTACTTTGACATCCAGAATTTCCTGAAGAACAAGAGTATCCGGCTGGGGCATCCAGTCAAGATCAGAAGACTCTCAAGAGATTGGCTGGCAATTTCTATTTGAACTCGGACGGTGTCCTATACAAAAGAAACCACGACTTGGTGTTGCTACGCTGTGTAGACGAGAAAGAGGCGAAGTTGCTCATGGAAGAGATACATGAGGGTACATTTGGTACACATGCTGGTGGGCATGCTATGACGAGAAAACTGCTGCGGGCAGGTTATTACTGGCTAACTATGGAAACAGACTGTTTCAAGTTTGCAAAGAGATGTCATAAATGCCAAATCTATGCGGACAAGTTTCATGTACCCCCAACTCCTCTGAATGTGATGTCATCACCATGGCCATTCTCGATGTGGGGAATTAATATGATTGGAAAAATTGAGCCTACAGCATCAAACGGACACCGGTTTATCTTGGTGGTAATCGATTACTTCACCAAATGGGTGGAAGCCGCATCATATGCCAATGTCACCAAACAAGTGGTAGCCAGATTTATCAAACGAGATATTATCTGCAGATATGGAATCCCTGAGCGGATTATCACCGACAATGGTTTGAATTTGAATAACAAGATGATGAAAGAGCTGTGCCAAAATTTTAAGATCGAACATCACAACTCTTCTCCTTACCGACCCAAGATGAATGACGTTGTCGAAGCGGCCAATAAGAACATAAAGAAGATTGTTCAGAAGATGGTTGTAACCTACAAGGACTGGCACGAGATGCTACCTTTCACTTTGCACGGTTATCGTACAACGGTACGCACATCAACCGGGGCAACCCCTTTTTCATTGGTATACGGAATGGAGGCAGTATTACCGTTGGAGGTTGAGATTCCTTCCCTGAGGGTATTACGAGATGTCCAACTTGACGAGGCAGAATGGGTTAAAGATAGACTGAATCAACTGAGTTTAATGGATGAGAAGAGGCTAGCTTCTCTAGCATACGGTCGGTTGTATCAGAGTCGGATGAAGAAAGCGTACGATAAGAAGATACATCCTCGAAGCTTTCAGACGGGCGACCTTGTACTGAAGAGGATTCTCCCGCCACAAACAGATCACAGGGGCAAATGGACCCCTAATTACGAAGGGCCATACGTTGTCAGAAAAGTCTTCTCAGGAGGAGCATTGTTGTTGTCCACCATGGACGGTGAAGACTTTACGTCTCCTGTGAATTCGGACGCAGTTAAAAAATACTTTGCTTAAAATAGACTCGTTGGACAGAAAAAAGAGAGTCCAGGCAAAAATGGGGCATCCTGGCGAACCAAAAACAAAATAAAAGGTTCGGGAAAAAGTTAGGGATAAAATTGAAAAGATGTACACCCGCGAAGTCGAAAACCTACATTGGGCGAATTCGGAAAAAAAAGGGTATCGCGGTGAATTGAAAACCCGCAAAGGGCGATTCACACAAAAGTTAGGGATTGAAAAAGCAAATGACTGCGGTCCGAATCTGATACTACATTGCTTAGTGGTTTGGGAGTACCTGAGGGTTCGTTTATCCAACACAATCGCTTCCGAAATTCGAATACCGGGAAAGCGCCAGAGTCAGGCGAGTCATAGGAGGATCAGCTCACGATGTTTATCTGCACCACGTTGCTGACATGTGTACAAATTCGAGTTGTATTTATATTTTTATGCTTTTTGTGCATATATGTATGTGTGTCTACGTAATTTCCTCTTTTCAGGAGTTGCATCCGATGTACAAAACTTTGCCTATTCAGAGGCCTGTTATTAATAAAACATGTTATTCAGTATTTGATGATTGTGCTTTACTGTTTTGTATGTGGAAAACGCCAATGTTCCGATGAACTTACATGTGTATAACTTTGCTGGCCCTTGCCAATAATTGATAAAACTTCGAATTGACTGAAGTAACGTCACAGACACTAACCCGAATAGAGTTGGTTGTATAGATTTGTTTTGTCTCGTTTGCGTTTTGCAGGGTTCTCGCCCTTGAAGAGGACAATCAGAAATTGTGGCCCCCGGCCGGAGGTTCGTGGTGAAAGAATTAACTTTGTGCGACGCCAATCCCCATGCAGGTCGCACTTCATCTTCAAAAGTTGGGATGATTTTTGTCCTTTATCGAAGAGATCAATTCCCCTAGCTAATCGCAGTTTATCCACAGAGGATATCCCCAGCCAGTCAAGATCAGTATCCCTTGCAGAGGTTGCACTCCCCAGAGAGTCGAGTATGTGAACGATCAATCCCCAGCTTGGAGGATTCCTGCAGAGTTTAGCCAAGTCATAGTTGGTTCAGAAGGGTTATTCCCATAGAAGATGGTTTTCTCCCCGCAGGTCGTCATGCCTTCGTCAGGATGATTATCCCCAGCGGAGTGGTGGCTCCAAGCTTGTAAGCTGTGCCCGGACAACATCGTTTCCTCCAGAAGGATTTCCTTATTCCCCAGCTGAGTTGTTTCTTGCTCAGTCAGTTTACTTTCCCCAAGAGAGTCGATTCTTCCCCAGCAGAGTTACTCTCCCCAGCGGGTGTTGTCCTTTCCTCCCAGTGGAAATCGAAGTTTAATCTCTCCCCAGCAGGTGTTATTCTTTCCTTCCAGTGGAAATCGAAGTTTAATCTCTCCCCGGCAGAATTGTTTATATGTCCGACATTTATTTTTCCGAAGGACTTTATGATACTCGTTCATCCCCAGCATGGTGGTATTTGCTCTCAACAGCTGTGTTGAAGCAAGCTTGTCAGAGTTTCCCCAGCAGCTCGAGCCTGCATTTGCATTTGCATATAGTGTCATATTTGCATCTACCCACAAAAAAACGCGTAGCATATCCGTGTTGTACGGAACATTACGCCATTCTCAAACATGCGCATTTTGAAACATAAACCAGGTTGGTTAATCTTTGGTTTTCAAGTGTTGTTTCCCTTGCAGGTGGAGAGAGCTTTTGCTCAGATCAATTCCCAAATATTAAAAGTCTCAGCAGGAGACATGTGGCGATAATGTTTGTCTTGTCATTATTCCCCACAGAGTTGCTTGGTTAAGTTTCTCTTACCCCTCTCGCGGAGCATTTCTTCAAGATTTTGTTATGTCAGTATCAAAAGACTTCGTGAATCGATTTTTGAAAGTTGCCGCTTATGTCGCAGTAAGTGTCTGGCAGTGTGATTTCAGAAAATCCCCAGTAGAGTCCTTCTCAGATTTATTGCCGTGTCAGCATTAAAGATCGAAAGATTGGACCATTATTGTGTTACCCATGTGATTGATGGAGTTAGCTACTGCAAAGATAGGCAGAGAAGTTGTATGAGAAGTTATTACCCGTAGCGATGGCAGTGTTATTTTCCCGTAGTGGTGGCGGAGTTATTACCCGTAGCGATGGCGGTGTTATTTTCCCGTAGCAATGGCAGTGTTGTTATTACCCGTAACGATGGCGGTGTTATTTCCCTGTAGTGGTGACAGAGAGTTAGTACCCGTAGCGATGGCGGTGTTATTTTCCTGTATTGGTGGCAGAGAGTTATTACCCGTAGCGATGGCGGTGCTATTTACCCATAGCGATGGCGGTGCTATTTACCCGTAGCGATGGCGGTGTTATTTACCCGTAGCGATGGCGGTGTTATTTTCCCGTAGTGGTGGCAGAGTTATTACCCGTAGCGATGGCGGTGTTATTTTCCCGTAAGCGATGGCGATGTTATTTACCTGTAGCGATGGCGGTCTTATTTTCCCGTAGTGGTGGCGGAGTTATTACCCGTAGCGATGGCGGTGTTATTTTCCCGTAGCAATAGCGGTGTTGTTTACCCGTAGTGATGGCGATGTTATTTTCCCTGTAGTGATGGCAGAGTATTATCCGTAGCGATGGCGATGTTATTTCCCCGTAGTGATGGCAGAGTATTTCCCGTAGCGATGGCGGTGTTATTTTCCCAGAGTATTTCCCGTAGCGATGGCGGTGTTATTTCCCGTAGTGATGGCGGAGCTCTTTTCCTGTATCGTTGGTAGAGTTATGTTTGTCGACAGAAGTACTTCCCCAGTGAAGTTGTCCAGGTTATTCCTATATTGACAAGTTGGTGATGCGCCAGGCAGTTAATCAGATCTGTATCAGGTAGTTGATCAGTGGTTACTGTAATAATCAGGTTCAATCGACAAATGTTGTTCCCCAAGCAGTGGTGCAGTTTATCTCTACGGTTAGCAAATTTCCGGGTTCTTGGTATTCAACCGTCTCGTACCTCGAATGTTTGAAGGCCATTCGCTCTTCACCCAATCGGGTCCAAGCTGTTGCACCCTAAAATTTGCTCAACCTTATTCACTTGGTTTATGTTTCAATATCATTAGCATTTGCATATAGAGTCATGTATTCATCTGCATTGCATAGCATGGGCAAGTCATCCAACAGGGGACCAATCATTATTCTCATCTCTAGAGGCCTATCAAGAGGTTATTATTCAAATTCAATCTCATTCAAGTCATCAGAAAGAATTGGGAAGCTATCGAGTCAATGGATCAAGCAGTTCATCTATCTCCTATTTGAGGGTACCTGGGGATCATCAAGGAAAGCATGAGCTGTGAATTGAAGGCATGGGGAGTATCTAGACATCTTGGAGGACTTAGAAAGTCATTTGGAGAAGGAGGCAGGTCCTTGGTGTGATCATAAGTATTGCAGTCAACTAGGGTTTCATCTGGGTCAACCCTGGATCAACTCTAGGTCAATTGACTGATTGAGAGGCATTAAAGGCTATTGGAGAGATGTGGGGTTCATAATTTGACATGAAGAAGAAGGATATGTTGTTATGCTAAGAAGAAATCAAGAGAAATCAAGGAGAAGAGGGGTTTCTAAATTAGGGTTTCTGTGTAAAATCCCCTAGTTTAGGTCAAATTTCCAAGCAAGGTAAATCAAAATACAAGTTTCAAATGGATCCTTGGCCAACATGAAACTTGTAGAGGATCTCAAGACCTTTAATTTGAGTGGTGGAAGACATCAAGGAGATTTATAGAACTCAAGTTATGGTCCTTGCAAGTTACAGGTCATCTGAGGTATCTGAAATTTTGTCTGTGAAAGTGACTTAACTTCCAAGCTATTTTTACCCCTCAAGGATATTTCAAATGAATTTCTGGTCAACATAAGAATTGTTCCTCATTGTCTTAGCTTTCTAGAATGGTATAGTATGCCTTCATATGATTTGTGTAACTCTACTTATGGTCTTGGCAAGCAAAGGGTATTTTGGTCATCTAAGGATTACAGGTCATTCTTAGCCTATGCCTAAAACTCATACAAAGGAGATTTCAAATGAATTTCTGGTCAACATAAGAATTGTTCCTCATTGTCTTAGATTTCTAGAATGGTATAGTATGCCTTCATATGATTTGTGGAACTCTACTTATGGTCTTAGCAAGCAAAGGGTATTTTGGTCATCTGAGGATTACAGGTCATTCTTAGCCTATGCCTAAAACTCATACAAGGGAGCTTCAAATGAAAAACTTCCCAACATCAAAGTTGCTCAAAATGCCATTTTAAGTCTATAAAAGAAGTCATGAAAGATTGGAAATGCATAGAATGAGACTTGACCAAAGTTGGTGAAAAATGACCTAAAAAGGCATATAAGTTGAAAAAGTTGAAATAAAAAATTGGTTTGAGAGATCTACAAATCCAATATGGGTCATCCAATATACCAAATTGATTCCCAACATCATTTTAAAGACATTGGTTCAGCCACATTTTTGAGTTTAGGCTTAAAAATTGGACTTCCTTTGTAAATTTGTTTCTTGCATCATAAGGCAACATGGTAAAACTTAACATAAGGCAAGGAAAAGCTTGGTTTTTCATACATACACTCCTAATATCTCATGAAAGGAGATTTTCACTCAATTTTACCCAAGGTGCAAGCATGATATGAGATGATTCAAAATGCCATCAAATGATAAGTTCATGAAATTTCCACAAGTTTCTAGATCCCTCTAGGACCAATCTAGAAGCTTCTCATTCTGTTAATCATCATCTATATAAGGAAATGAAGCCATTTGTGCATTGGTTGGTGATTCTTTGAGCTTTCAAACCCTACTTTGATTCCTTCACTCCCATTTGCATTTTCTCTTCAAACTCCATTGAAACTTCATCAATCATCTCAATTTCTGTTATCATCATCATCCACCATTATCATAGGGTAATTGGCAAAGGAAATTGAGAGGAATTCGTGGCTGGTTTGGGTGATCCAAGTTTACACTCCAACTTGCATGAAGAAGGGGATAAGGTGATTCAAGAAGTCTGAGCCACAACCATTGCAAACAGAAGAATCAACATCCATTGGAGATCAATATTGGAGGTTAACAAGTCTTGAAGTGTACAATTCCACCACCTGCCATCATCAATTTGCAGGTATGCAAAACCCTTCGAATCTCATTATTTATCCAGTTGTAGATCATGTGGTTAGGATAAAAATGCTTAGAGACCATAGGGGATTGAATTCTGAGAATTAGAGAGACTTCTATGAAGTTTCATGGCAGGTCACCATTTCTTTAATCTCCAAGAGCAAGTTGTGCATTAGGTTTTAATTGATGTGGGATAGCATAGAATGATGAGGGTAGCATGTAGAGCAACTTTAGATCATTAGGATTGAGTTCTAGCAAGGTTGATGTTGGAAGAGCATGGTGAAACCCTAGCTTTCGTGCCCTCTGTTTGGGATCTACAAGGAGTGTTAGCAAAAAGTAAGACTGAGAATGGATTCCTTATGATTAGTAGATCATTTTAGGGTTTTGATTTTTTTCATTTTCATCAAGTGATCATGGAGAACGATCTGGTTGAATTTTCGTGCATGGATTATGTTCTGCTGAAACCCTAATGGTATTTGGAGAAGACAACGCGAGCACCGTTAGATCATTTCCAAGTTTTGACTTAATCATCTCATCGTGCGGCCATGATTTAATGCTGAAAACGGAGGGAAAATTTAAATCCTCAAAACACAGCGTTTGATTTAGTAGCCAGTCTGGGCTCAAATGCTTTTCGCGCCCCCCAACTTGCTGGGCCCAACGTGTATCAACTGTTTTTCTTACTTTTCATACCCCCTGCCTTTTATTTCATTTTAATTTCTTTTCATTTCATGCATTTTTAAAAAATCATAATAAATCATAAATTTCATATTTTTTAATGGTTCTTTTTGCATTAATTTCTTCAAGATGTCTAGAAAATTATAAAAAATAAAAATTGCATTTTATTTTTTATTTGATATTTTCTCCATATTTTCCAAATAAATGCCTATTTTAGGTGTTTCATTTCATACATGATTTTGATAAATTTTGTTCTAATAGTTGCTTTAATATTTTTTGTCCACTCTTTTTAGGTTGATTAATAGACATTGTTAGCTTGTGCATACAATTTAGTTCTCATTTTTAGGACTTAATTTTAGGTGTTTAGTTTAGGTGTGAATAACATGAATAAAATTAGGGTTTTAAATCAACTTAGGTGAGATAGTTTAATTCTTTTAGGAAATTTTCATTTGATTTTTGGGGTATGGACTATAGGGGTTATGGGTATAGGATAGATCCCCTTAGAAATCACTAGGATTCCCCTACTGCTATTAGTATATTACTGTTTGTATTTGATTGATTGGCTTGGTGTGCCCTCTGGGGATTTCTGTTTGTCTATGTGGGTATTGGGATTGTCTGGGGATTGGGAGAGCTGAAGACTGATGATGATGAAGCCATTGGAGATCCAGAGGCTGAAGATCAACTTCCAGAGTTGATGAGGAGATTCCTGCTAGAAGCTGTTGAGGAGATTAGGGTTTAGGAGCTAGGCAGAGCTCTAGATTAGAAAGCTTGATTCTCAAACATGGAAGGTTTTGACTGCCTCCATTCCTCTCTGTGATACAGAGTCTCTCTAAGACACCCACCCCCTTCCCTTGGAAGGCTTGGTGCTAGTGTCTAAGGGATAGAACTCTTGAGAGAAAATATCTTATGTGTTAGTAGCAGTTGGTTTGCCACCCTTGGTAGTCAGCTAATTGCTTAACACCCAATTCACTCTTGTGATTGATCCCTCAGCTTATAGGATGAGACTTGAAGAAAAGCCATTGCAGATGGAAGATTGATGATCAGGACCTTGCTGGAAGGTTGTGGAGATGGGGATTGATGCTTGCTGAAGCTTGTAGCTGATTGGAGACAACTTGAAGACTGATGTGGTGCAGAGCTGCTGTGGCTGTTTATTTTTCTGCTGTTATTCATTCTTGATGTATTGATTGGTTTTTTGGACTGTATTGTTTGCTGTTTACCCTGTTGGGTTGAAAGTGAAGTCTGTTCACTTTTGCCTATTGTTTTCCAGGTTCGAGGTTGAGTGGGACTCCCTTGCCTCGCTTGTATTGCTGCATTCATGCATTTTACCGTATTACTATATATATCTGATATTGTTTCTGTTTCCGTCTATTCCCTTAGGATCTCTGTTTCTCTCTATGCAAGAGAGGAGCATGATAGACACTAGGTCTTAACCCATGCATGATAACATTAGGTTAGTGTGATTCCCTTCGCAACCGTAGGTTAGAGTTCTATCTCTTCTTTCTCAAAACAAACAGAAAATACAATAAAGATTTCAAACACAATAAAAGACACTTCTTCCGTAAAGGAATGTGAACTCATCGAGACGTCATTTTTGTCCGCTTGGACCGCTAATCAGAAAAACCTTTTTTTCAGAAGGAATAAAATCAACCAAGACAGACTGGTGTCGTACGTGACCCGAACTACGTTTGCTCTGATCTTCCATGCAGTGTGGAAGTACGTAGGCATAGGATGCGATATCCTAGCGAGCAACCTTCCCCTCCTTTCCCGTAGGTAGGCGAACTACGTGGACTCTGATTTCTCGTTCCAGACGGGAATACGTAGGCATAAAGTGCGATACTTTGTCGAGTCATTTTATTTTCCTTTAACCCCAGACCTGTAGAGTAGATAGAATAACAATCCATACCCGAAAACAAGCGTGGATCCCGTCGAGTACGACGGACGTGAGGGGTGCTAATACCTTCCCCTTGCGTAACCGACTCCCGAACCCAGGTTTTGGTTGCGACGACCATACCTTTCCCGTGTTGTGCGAGGTTTACTCTGAGCGTTTCCTTTCCCTCCCGTGGGATAAATAACGCACGGTGGCGACTCTTCTGTTCAGTCGGCGCCGATTTTCGCAGTAGCGACAACTGGCGACTCTGCTGGGGATCCAACGTCCCCTGGCTGCTAAGGACTGCGATGGTTCTTATGCATTTGGGATCCAACGTCCCTTAAGAGAGTCAAACCTAACGCTTGCTTTCCCGTCGAGGATTTTGTATGGATTTATATTTCTGACCTTTATTTTCAGCTTTATATATATTGATTATTCTTGCTGTATTTTGGGGTGTGACGGGTGTTCTGATATTGAGTGAGAGGCTGGACCTGGGCTTGAGTGCACCTAGAATTAGAGTAGAGATTAGTTGGCGCCCGCTTGCTTTGCTTGCCTTGGTGTCCCGCGAAATCTACACTCAGACGAGGTTCCTCTAGTTGGCCTCCTGCCCCTTCCTTTGGTTGGCGTGGGTTGCTGGTTAGTTGAATTGTCGACTCTGGGGACCGATCATTTGGAAGTTGGCTAAGTGAGGCCTCTTCAGGATTTGATGATGCCACTCCTTCTGGGAATCGTATCATCAACCCTGAAAGTCTGTGACGCCGACGACCGCATAGGATGCCATACCTTTGTCAGTTACTAGGACATCCACCTGTGAGAGGGTTTGGGGTTATGCAGGTAACTAGACTTTCAGATACCGGTTATTTCTTGATCAGAGATCCTGGGTATTTATGGAAGGTTATGAGGTCTGTCAGAGACCATTTGGAGATGTGTTATGAGGTCTGTCAGAGACCAGTTGGATAGTTCTGAGGTCTGTCAGAGACCAGTTGGAGATGTGATTTGAGGTCTACCAGAGACCAGTTGGAGTTATGGTTTGAGGTCTGTCAGAGACCACTGTTGGAGCTTTGTTTTAGGTCTATTCGAGACCAGGGCTGAGGCCTTCTAGAGAATCTATCTGAGACTTCTTGATATGGTTCAAGCTATTCAGCTACGGTAGTTGGTCCCCGTTGCATGTTACTTGCATAGCATTTGTTTGCATACTCATCATCATTGCATCCCACTAACGTGTGTCTGTGCTGCAGGTGCATTTGCATTTCCCTAGTTCTAGTGTCCGGATTTCTGAGTGATTGGTCATGGCCAGCTTAAGAAGGACAGTTGCTTACAAATTGCCTACTCCCGATGTTGTTCCCCTGCTTGGGTTGATCTCGCTGGCTGATGAGGATGTTCGTAGGAGCTTCATAATGAACTATGGAAGACTATTGAGATTGGTGCGCAAACCCACGGAGACAGAGCTAGATGGGTTGTACGCTTTGATGCAATTCTATGATCCCGCATTGAGATGTTTTACATTTGCTGATTTCATTATGGGGCCTACCATTGAGGAGTATGTGGAGTTTACTGAGTTACCCGTGCAGAACCAGGTTCCATTCATTCATTCTGGCGTTAAGCCCAAGCCAGAGGACTTGGCAAAAGCTTTGCATGTGGATGCTTCTGAACTGTTGACTACTATTTCCCGCGGAGTGCCAGGCTTCTCGCTCCAGTTCTTGATTGGTAAAGCCCAGGAGTACGCTAAGAACGGGTGCTGGATTGCCTTCAATGCTGTGCTGGCTCTGTGCATTTACAGCATAATATTGTTTCCCAATGTACCGGATTTTGTGGACTTCGATGCCTTCTACTTGTTTGCCGCTGGTAATCCTGTACCGACCTTGCTCGGAGATTTCTACCACTCACTGCATTACAAGAATGAGAAGGGAAGAGGAAAGAATGTTCATTTCTGTGTACCATTGTTGGATATGTGGTTTAAAAGCCACCTTCCCATGAAGGGATCTTTTGTGAAGAGTGCAACCACAGCTAGCTGGTCAGAGCGCCTGATGAGGCTATCTTCCGAAGACGTTGAATGGTTTGATAGAGATCTGCTGGGATCCGAGCTTATGTTCAGTTGTTCTGGGTACCCTAATGTTCCGTTGATAGGGAGGAAAGGGTGTATCAATTACAACCCTTCTTTGTTCATTCGCCAATTCGGATATGCGCTGAAGAACCCGCCAAAGGAGGAAGAAGTACAGGAATCTCTGTACTTCACCGGAGATTTGAAGGGGGAGTTATTGGCCAAGCTGCAGCATGCCTGGACGCGTATTAACCGAAGAGGGAAGCCGTTGTTGGGGAAAAATGACTGTCAGGCCTATGCACCTTACAGAGTCTGGATCCAGGAAAGAGCAAGACA
The DNA here is from genome assembly GCA_963859935.3 of Lathyrus sativus. NCBI lineage: Eukaryota > Viridiplantae > Streptophyta > Magnoliopsida > Fabales > Fabaceae > Lathyrus > Lathyrus sativus. The sequence goes on along the minus strand of OZ012739.1, from coordinate 142,734,997 downwards.
GTTGCGGATGCCATTTCCAGATGCACCAGCCCTTGTTCCTATTCCGGTAGCTGAGCCTACTACTGTTTCTAAGGAGGCCTACGAGCAAGTTGTGAAAGAAAAAGAAGCCTTGATGAAAATCAACGAAGGGTTAGAGCAGGAGCTAGCCCAGATACGCAGTGAGAAAAACAAGGTCGTGTATGCTTTCCAACAGCAGATTGAGCTAATGAACAGGTTAGGGGCTGAGTTGACTGAGGAAAAGAAGAAGCGCGAACGTCTGGGGCAAGAGTTCAGAAGCTCCCATGACATGCTTGAATCCAAGAAGAAAGCGCTTGACATCGCTCACCGAGAGATCTCTTCTTGCAATAAGACTTGGAATGCTACGCTCACCAACAATAAGAAGAGGGAAGATAAGTTGAGGCAGCAAATTTCCGACCTCGAAGAGCAGTTGAAGTCCAGCATCAAGAAGTGTGACGAAGAAGTGATGACCCGGTACAGTCTCCAGAATGCACTAAACAAGGCCATCAAAGGCAGAGATGAAGCTGTGTCTCAGAAGCGTAAACTAGAGGACCGCTTCGGAGAGGGGGCATGGGAAGAAACTGCTGAAGACGTGCGGCGTGTTCTTAAGAAAAGAAACCAACTTGTTGAAGGGCTGCTTGCTCGACCAAGTCATCCGGAGACCAAGAAGTTGCTAGAAGAATACCAGACTTATGGGGGTGTTTGATCATTTCATGTAGTAACTTGTATGCTTTATTTGCATAGTGCTGACCATCACCAGGATTGTTGGTTGAGGTCGTGCCTTCTCTTTGTACTCTCAGTGATATTGTATTCCGGGCTTATTGATTTCTCAGCAATATATGAGGCTTTCTGTGATTCAACTCCGATCTTTGTAATGTTTGCACCGGCACCTTCACACTAGAATCGGGGAATGAATTTCCCTAATGCACAGACACACACGTTGCATTGCATTCATATTCATATTGCATTACAGGTAATCTTTGGATGGTGTCTTATTTCCTGCTCTGTACCAGGTACTTTCAGGATTGCAGATCAGCACCCGCACCGCTATTCCACTCGCACCAACTGTCGAAGAATCATGGATCAAATGCAGAACGAGATGCAAGATGTGCGCGAGAAGCTAGCTCTCTTTATGCAGACCATGGAAGCTATTGCAAAAGGTCAGGAGAATTTGCAAGCCATGGTCCAACCTCTGTTGGCCCGAAATGCTGGTCACGGTAACGAGGATCATCAGTCTGTACGAGTCGATACTGTTCATGGAGATGGCACTCCCACGCCAGTGGCTCCACCTGTAGTCAATATACCTGCTGCTAATGTCAACAACGCTGCCGCTGCTGGGAACGGTAACGTCGGAGTTGGGAACGAGACTGCAGTCCATAACGTTGGGCTTGGTGATGTCAACTTGGGCGATAATATGGGAGGCAACGGCTTTGGCAATGCTGGATTCGGGTTCAACGATCAGGGATTCAATAACGCTGGGAAATATGGTTTCAATGCTCAAGGCTTTGGGCAAGATGGTTATGGTGTGGCCAATCAGGGTTACGGAGGTTTCGGAAATGGAAACGGCGCTGGGTTAATGGCTTTTGGGCCCGCTGGAGGTGTTCAGGGATACGGCAACAGAGGCCGAGGCCCGGTGGTGAATCAAATTAGAGCTGGTTGCAATAATGGATATGATGGGTATGGAGCTGGGAATGGTATGTGGCAAGAAGATCAGCAGGAGGACGCTTTCTTCGGCGGAGGCTTTGAAGGGCCGATGGATAACTCCCAGAAGATCAGAATGCTAGAAGAGCAGATGAGGGGGGTCCTGAACCAAAGTGTTGTGGGCTTAGACATGGCAACAATGGGCCTGGTACCTGGCTTGAGGGTGCCAATCAAATTCAAAGCTCCTACGTTTGATAAGTATAAAGGGGACACCTGTCCGAAAGTGCATGTGCGGGCTTATTACAGAAAGATGTCTGCATACTCAACTGATGAGAGAATGCTAATGCATTTCTTTCAAGATAGTCTGTCGGGCTCTTCCTTAGAGTGGTACATGGGGTTGGAGCCGACCAATATCAAGACATGGAAGCAATTGGCAGAGGCATTTGTAGCTCACTACAAGTATAACAGCGACTTGGCACCCAACCGGGTCCAATTGGCAGGGCTGTCGCAGAAGAAGGGGGAGAGCTTTAAAGAGTACGCGCAAAGGTGGCGCGATATGGCTGCCAGGGTCCGTCCTTCTTTAGAAGACAAGGAAATGAATGACATGTTCATCGGCACGTTCACAGGCTTGTTTCATGACATGTTGTTTCATACATCTCTGGCCAGTTTTTCAGACTTAATTCTGATGGGAGAAAAGATTGAACGTAACATTAAGCAAGGAAAGTTCCAAGTCGAGGAATCAACTGCATCTGGCAGTAATAGGAAGGCTTTTGGTGGGCGCCGGCAGGGCGAGGCAAGCGCAGTATTTGGAGGCCGAGGCCGAGGCCGAGGCAGGGGACGAAACCAATATCATCAGCCGCAGCAGGTGGCAAGTGTTACTATTCCATATCAACAACAACCGTCTCAGCAGCAGCAGCAACAGCCTCAGCAGGGGGCACAGCAGGCTCAGCGAAGATTCCAGGGTGGCAAGCCAAGAAGAGCGTTTGAGAAGCCTCCCTCAACATATGCAGATTTGTTGCAGACATTGTTGGGTTTGAACCTGGTAGAGAAGAGAACTCTGGCACCGATAACGGGAGCTCCTCCGTATGGTTATGATGCAAACAGGCACTGCGAGTTTCATTCTGGGGCTCCGGGCCACAATATAGAGGGTTGCCATGCTTTTAAGCATGTTGTGCAGGACCTTTTGGACAATAAGACTATCAATTTCGGAACGGCAGGTCCGAATATAGTGCAGAAACCCATGCCTAATCATGGGGCAAATGCCATTCTGACTGAGAAAGGGTTGAATCTGGTTATGGATGTCGACGATTTAAAGACGCCGCTAAGCGAGATAAAAAGCAGATTGTTGCGAGGGGGTGTTTTTCCAGGATGTGACGAGTATTGCTTAGAATGCTGGACCCTAGCCAGGGGGTGTGATGATTTGAATAAAGGCATCCAGGCCTTAATTGATGGAGGCACATTGCAGTTTGACCGAGCAGCAACTGAAGAGCCTGCAGGGGCAGTAGCAGAGGATCAGAGTGATGTGGCCACCGTAACGATTCCTCGGAAGACAATCACTATTGCAGCACCGGTCCAGCGACCACCGATCACCATAACTAAGGCCGGACCGATCCCGTACGAGAACACGAAAGAAGTCCCATGGTCATATGGGCTGGAGGTGTATTGTGACGGGATAAAGATTGATGTTAATAACCAGCCAGCCGAGACTGTAGATAACGTTGTTGGTTCAGGAGGTATGACAAGGAGTGGTAGGATCTTTATATCACCTGAAGTCGAGGCCGAAAGATTAGCAAAAGGAAAAGGGAAGATGGTTGAGAATGTCCCAGTGCAAGCAAGCGAAAAAGAAGCGGCATCGAAAGACGTAGAAGAGTTCATGCGCTTAATTCGAAAAAGTGATTATAAGATTGTAGAGCATCTGCAACAGACGCCGTCCAAAATATCCATCTTGTCATTGCTCTTATGTTCTGAAGCTCACAGAAATGCTTTGTTGAAAGTCTTGGATACTTCCTTTGTACCCCAAGACGTCTCCGTGAATCAGCTGGAAGGAGTGTTGGCACATGTAAATGCAGGCCACAGCTTGGGCTTTACCGACTTCGATTTGACCCCAAAAGGGAGAGATCATAATATGGCGCTGCACATATCTGTTGAGTGTAGAGGATCAGTAATGTCGCATGTATTGGTCGACACCGGATCGTCTCTGAATGTGATGCCCAAGAAAGCGATGATGAAGCTGGATGTTAGAGGAATCTTGTGCACGCCTAGTGACTTGGTAGTCAGAGCGTTTGATGGCACGCGAAGAGCAGTCTTTGGATCGATAACATTGCCTCTACAGGTAGGGCTGGAGGTGTTTGCAACGGAATTTTATATCATGGATATACAGCCCGCATATAGCTGCCTGCTCGGAAGACCCTGGATTCACGGGGCTGGGGCAGTCACGTCTACCCTGCACCAGAAGTTGAAATATATGGTCGGAGACAGCGTAGTCACCGTATGCGGAGAAGAAGACATCCTGGTCAGCCATCTGTCGTCATTTAAATATGTGGAGGTCGACGGAGAGATCCACGAAACACCTTGCCAGGCATTTGAAGGTTTGCGTATCAAGGACAAAGGTTCCGGGCCGGGCAAAGTGTCGGAGATAGTCGTCTCGTTGTATAAAGAAGCTCAAGCTCTAGTGGAGACAGGAGAAGCAAAGGGCTGGGGCAAAGTGTTGGATATTCCTGTAAAGATGGACCGATTCGGGCTGGGATACCAACCGTCGTCGTCAACACCCGCTGTGGGAGCACCCCGTTTCAGAGGGCCAATAACCATCTCTGCCAGTGGAGTATGTCATGAAACCATCAATGCTGCTTCGGAGTCTGATGAAGGAGACAGCGACTGTGATATGGATGCCTGGATTCAGCCAAGCACGCCAGGACAGGGACTATGCAACTGGTCTATTCAGGAGCTTGTTCCTGTGACTCTTAAACAGTAATGCTTTGCTTTATTAATTGTTGAATAATCTGATGTCTTGCCCGGGGCATCAGGATTTGCTTAGGGTTGTGTTGTTATGAACATTGCGTGATTATCATTAAATAAATGGCGTTTTTTCATGTGCGAATACTGTAATCTCTGTCTTTCTTGTTTTGTATTTTTCAATAAAATGGCAACGTGGTTATTCGCTTTATACGCATTTTGAAGCACTTAACCATTCCTTTTGCAGGATAACATTTTCAGATGACATCCTTGAACCACCTATGACTCGTCCCGACTTTGAGCACCGGTATTTCAGGCCGAAAAAGAGGTTGTCGAAGATAGTGACGTTCCTGAAGAACTGTCTTGGTTGGTGAAACAAGAAGAAAGAGTCATTCTGCCTCACGAAGAGGTCATCGAAATTATCAACTTGGGGTCGGAAGGGGTTGAGAAGAATATTCGTATCGGAGCCGCGCTGTAGAGCGATATCAAGCGAAGACTGGTTGAAATGCTCAGGGAGTATAGTGATGTATTCGCTTGGTCGTATGAAGATATGCCAGGGCTCGATACAGATATGGTTGTGCACCGTCTGCCACTGAAAGAAGATTGCCCGCCAGTCAAACAAAAACTTCGCAAAACTCGACCAGACATGGCAGTAAAGATCAAAGAGGAAGTTCAAAAACAGTGGGACGCTGGTTTCCTGGCTGTGACAAAATATCCCTCATGGGTTGCTAACATCGTACCAGTGCCAAAGAAAGATGGCAAGGTTCGAATGTGTGTTGATTACAGGGATTTGAATAAAGCAAGCCCAAAAGACGATTTTCCGCTTCCTCATATTGACGTGCTAGTTGATAATACTGCTCAATACTCCGTATTCTCCTTCATGGATCGCTTTTCAGGCTATAATCAGATTAAAATGGCGCCAGAGGATATGGAGAAGACTACTTTCATAACGCCTTGGGGAACATTTTGCTACAAAGTGATGCCCTTTGGTTTGAAAAATGCTGGCAACATATCAGCGTGCGATGACGACTCTTTTCCACGATATGATGCATAAAGAGATCGAAGTTTATGTTGACAATATGATTGCCAAATCCCATACGGAGGAAGAGCATCTGGTGAATCTGCTGAAGTTATTTAAAAGGCTTAGGAAGTTCAGGCTGAGGCTGAACCCTAACAAATGCACCTTCGGGGTGAGATCGGGTAAACTGCTGGGGTTTATCGTAAGCGAAAGAGGAATAGAGGTCGATCCTGCTAAAATAAAAGCGATTCAAGAAATGCCGACGCCTAAAACAGAGAAAGAGGTGCGCGGGTTTTTAGGGAGGTTGAACTATATCGCCCGGTTCATATCTCACCTAACTGCCACGTGTGAACCATTGTTCAAGCTGTTGAAAAAAGATCAAGCTGTAACGTGGAACGAAAATTGTCAAAAGGCGTTCGACAAAATAAAGCAGTATTTGTAGGAGCCTCCTATTTTGATACCCTCGGTGGCAGGGAGACCCTTGATCATGTATTTGACGGTTCTTGAGGGAAGCATGGGTTGTGTTCTCGGTCAACATGACGAGACAGGAAGAAAAGAGCATGCGATCTACTACTTGAGTAAGAAATTTACAGATTGTGAATCTCGATACTCAATGCTTGAGAAAACTTGTTGCGCGCTAGCCTGAGCCGCCAAGCGTTTGAGGCAATACATGCTGAATCATACAACCATGCTCATCTCGAAGATGGATCCTATCAAATATGTATTCGAAAAGCAGGCGTTGTCAGGGAGAATTGCCCGTTGGCAGATGGTCTTGACTGAATATGACATTCAATACGTCTCGCAAAAGGCTATAAAGGGGAGTGTGCTGTCTGAGTATCTGGCGGAGCAGCCTATTGAAGATTACCAATCGATGAGGTTTGATTTTCTTGACGAGGATATCATGTACCTAAAGATGAAAGATTGTGAAGAGTCGTTGCCAGACGAGGGACCAGAGTTGGGTTCCAAATGGAAGATGATATTTGACGGAGCTGTGAATGCTTACGGTAGCGGAATAGGGGCAATCATCACTACGCCACACGGGCCGCACATCCCGTTTACTGCCCGATTGACCTTTGTCGTTACCAATAATGAGGCCGAATACGAAGCTTGTATAATGGGGCTTGAAGAAGCCATTGATTTGCGAATCAAGAATTTAGACGTATACGGAGACTCAGCTCTGGTGGTGAATCAAATCAAAGGGGAATGGGAGACGCGTCAGCCCAACTTGATACATTACATGAATTATGCAAGGAGATTGTTGCCTTTCTTCGACAAGGTTGAGTTGCATCATGTTCCGCGGGCCGAAAACCAAATGGCTGACGCCCTGGCCACTTTGTCTTCCATGTACAAAGTCAATTTCTGGAACGAGGCTCCCCGAATCATTATCTCTCGGTTGGATAGACCAGCATTCGTATTCGCTATTGACAAGGCATCCGAGGACAAACCGTGGTATTTTGATATCCTTAATTTCCTGAAGAACAAAGAGTATCCGGCTGGGGCATCCAGTCAAGATCAGAAGATTCTCAGGAGATTAGCGGGTAATTTCTATTTGAATCCGGATGGCGTCTTATACAGAAGAAACCACGACTTGGTGCTGTTGCGTTGCGTAGATGAAAGAGAGGCAAAGCTGCTCATGGAGGAAATACACGAAGGTACCTTTGGTACGCATGCTGGTGGGCATGCTATGACGAGAAAGCTGCTGCGGGCAGGTTATTTTTGGCTGACTATGGAAACTGATTGTTTCAAGTTTGCGAGGAAGTGCCACAAGTGCCAAATCTATGCTGATAAAATCCATGTGCCTCCAAGTCCTCTGAATGTGATGTCATCGCCATGGCCATTCTCGATGTGGGGAATCGATATGATTGGAAAGATCGAGCCGACGGCTTCTAACGGGCATCGGTTCATCCTAGTAGCAATCGATTATTTCACCAAGTGGGTAGAAGCGGCGTCATATGCAAATGTAACTAAGCAAGTGGTGGCCAGATTCATCAAGAGAGATATCATTTGCCGATATGGGATTCCTGAGCGGATAATCACGGACAACGGTTCAAACCTGAACAACAAAATGATGAAGGAGCTCTGTCAGAATTTCAAGATCGAACATCACAACTCCTCCCCTTACCGACCCAAGATGAATGGCGCTGTCGAGGCGGCCAATAAGAATATCAAGAAGATCGTTCAGAAAATGGTGGTGACCTATAAAGATTGGCATGAGATGCTACCTTTTGCTTTGCACGGTTATCGTACGACGGTACGCACATCAACCGGGGCAACCCCGTTCTCATTGGTATACGGAATGGAAGCGGTATTGCCATTGGAAGTTGAGATCCCTTCTCTGAGGGTATTGCGAGATGTTCAGCTAGACGAGGCAGAATGGGTGAAAGACAGGTTGAACCAATTGAGTTTGATGGATGAGAAGAGGCTCGCTTCTCTAGCATATGGTCGTTTGTACCAGAGCCGAATGAAGAAAGCGTATGATAAGAAGATACATCCGCGAAGCTTTCAGACGGGCGACCTGGTGCTGAAAAGGATTCTCCCGCCGCAAGCAGATCATAGGGGCAAGTGGACCCCCAACTACGAAGGGCCATACGTTGTCAGGAAAGTCTTTTCAGGAGGGGCTTTATTGTTGTCCACCATGGACGGTGAAGACTTTACGTCACCTGTGAATTCAGACGCAGTTAAAAAATACTTTGCTTAAAATTGACCCGCTGGACAGAAAAAAGAGAGTCCAGGCAAAAATGGGGCATCCTGGCGAACCAAAAATAGAATGAAAGGTTCGGGCAAAAGTTAGGGATAAAATTGAAAAATGTACACCCGCGAAGTTGAAAACCTACACTGGGCGGCTTCGGTAAAAAGGGGTATCCCGGTGAACTGAAAACCCGTAAAGGGCGGTTCACGCAAAAGTTAGGGATTTGAAAAGCAAATGATTGCGGTCCGAATTTGATATTGCAGTGAGCATCAATGCGGGAGAATACCTGAGGGGTCGATTATCAGATACAACCTCTTCGGAAGAGTGAATACCGGGAAAGCATTAGAGTCGGATGAGTCATAGGAGGATCAGTTCGTGGTGTTCGTCTGCATCCCATTGCCGACATGTGTACAAAATTTAATTTGTCAAGATATTTATATTTCTTGTGTATACTTGTATGTTTGCTTTGCGTAGCTTCCTCTTTTCAGGAGTTACATCCCGTGTACAAAACTCCGCCCATTCAGGGGCCCAATCAATAAAATATGTTATTCAGTATTCGATGCTGGTTCTTTACTGTTTTGTGCATGATAAAACGCCTAGGTTATTGAAACTAGCATGTGTATAACATCACTGGCCCTTGCCAACAATTGCTAAAGCTTTGAATTAACTGAAAATAATGTCACTAACCTGAATTGATTTGGTTGCATAGGCTTGTCCTGTCTTGTTTGTGTTGTTGCAGGTTTCATAGCCGTACGAAGAAGATGATCAAAAGATTGCAATAACAAAAAGCTCGACCCTCACGCAGATCGTGCATGTTCTTCCTGAAGAAGGATAGAAGTCCCCAGCTAGTCGTAGCCTATCCAGAAGGCATGCTCCAATAAAGCTGTTTATCCTCAACAGAATTGACGATCCCAAAATTGTAGGCTGTATGCAGACAGTGTGGTGTCCCCCAGAAGGATTCCTTATCTCAAGCAGAGTGGGATAGCCTCAGAAGATTAATATCGGTGAGCTGTATTCAGGCAGGTTACCTTTCCCCGCAGGGTCATTTACTCTCTCCCAGCGGAATCAGTTGATTTCCCCCGAGAGAATCATCCCATCCCCAGCGGGATTCTCTTTGCAAGTGTTTTCATTCCTCCCAGTGGAACTCGAAGATTAAGACTCTCCCAGGCAGAGTTGGTGTGGCGCATTAGCGTTCATCTTGTCAGAATACCGTGTGATATCCGTTCACTTTCCAGCAGAAGTCCAATCATACCGAGCGCATCTGCTATTCTCCAGCAGAGTTATATTCCCCAGCAGGGTGTTACTTCAACGAGGTGTTTGGTTTAAGTTCCCCATTTCCCAGCTGAGCCGACTTCACTCTTCCGGCATTTATTTTGCTAGCATCTGGCTATCCCCAGCGGAGTCAGCATTATCTTCAGCATTTATTTTGCTGGAGCAGTTCCTGTATCCCAGCAGTTCGAGTCTGCATTGGCATCGGCATATAGGGTCATACTTGCATTCACCAAATAAAAGCGTGGCGTTTCCATGTCGAATGGAGCATTGCATCGTTGTCAGACATACGCATTTTTGAAACATAAACCCGGATGGCTAACCTTTTGTTTCAAGTTCTGTTTCTCTTGCAGGTAGAGAGAGCTCTCGCTCAGGTGAATCAATAAACATTCGAAGTCTCGGCGTGAGACATTCAACGAAGTGTCAGCTGTGGCGCTATTCCCCACAGAGTCAGCAGGATAAGTTTCTCTTTGTCCCTAAGCAGAGTTACTTATTTCCCCGCCAGGGTTCTTGTTGAAGTTTCTCTAGTCCGACCAGCGGATTATTTCCTTCAAAGTTGTTGTTACGTCAGCATTAAAAGGTTTCATGAACCAGAATTTCAGAGGCTACCGCCGGTTATCAGAGCAGGCATCCAGTAGTTTGGTTCAGATATCCCCAGTAGAGTCAGCTCCAAAGTTGCTGTCACGTCAGTGCTAAGAAGTTTGTGGTTTGGGATCAATGGAGAAATGAGTCCTGACGTGGACAATTTTATTGATGGGATTTCTTCGTGCTAGAGAAGTGAGTGTCCTAACGTGGACAGATTTATTTCCCCGGATTGATAGGAGGTGCTAGTCCTAACGTGGACAGGTTCGGTTTTTCAGGATTGTTGGAATGTGGAGTCCTGACGTGGACATTTCCTCAAGTTGACGATATGTGTTAATTCTAACATGGACAGATTCGAGTTCTCGGTATTGATTGAGTATGGAGTCATAACGTTGACAAGGTTGATTACTCTTCGTGTTGGAGTCCTGACGTGGACCATTTTATTTCCAGCAGATGTCTCTATTCGTAATGGTGAAATGTGCGTCCTGACGTGGACAAGTTTGTAGTTCTTCGCGATGGCAAGATACGAGAGTCCTGACGTGGACAAATTTATCCTTCTTCGTGTTGGTGGCAAAGTGTGTGTCCTGACGTGGACGGGGTTTATTTCCCCAGCAAGTCGAAGACGCGCAAGTCCTGACGTGGACATGTCCTATTACTTCAGCAGGCTGAGATATGAGTCCTGACGTGGACAAAGTCTCACTTCCCTAGTGGGTCAAAGGTGCAGGAGTCCTGACGTGGACAAGTTTTTATCCTCAGCGAGTCGAGTGGTGAGTCCTAACGTGGACGATGTTATTCCTAACGTGGACAAGTGTATTCCTGACGTGGACGAGTTTATTCCTTACGTGGAAAAAGAGGTTTCAGTTCCTTACGTGGAAGAGCAAGTTTACTCCTTACGTGGAAAGATTGGAGTCCTTACGTGGACGAATCAAGAGGAGAGTTATTCCTAACGTGGAAAGGTGGGTCCTAACGTGGATGATGTAGTCCTAACATAGACAAGTTATTCCTTACGTGGAAAAATGGTGATTCCTAACGTGGAAAAATGAGATTCCTTACGTGGAAAGAATATGGTTTCCTAACGTGGAAAGACGGTGATTCCTTACGTGGAAAGGTGATGATTCCTTACGTGGAAAGATCGAGTCCTTACGCGGACATATCAAGATTGATTCCTGACGTGGAAAGAAAGAGATTATTCCTGACGTGGAAGAGCTTAGTCCTGACGCGGACAGATCCAAAAGAAGTATTCCTTACGTGGAAAGTTTAGTCCTGACGCGGACAAATCTGAAAGAGTTGGTTTCCTTACGTGGAAAGAAGATGGTTTCCTTACGTGGAAAGATTTATTCCTTACGTGGAAAGATGAGTCCTAACGTGGACGGTGTTATTCCTAACGTGGAACGGTTATTCCTTACGTGGAACGATGGAGATTCCTAACGTGGAAAGTTTGTATTCCTAACGTGGAAAGATATGATTCCTTACGTGGAACAATGGAGATTCCTAACGTGGAAAGTTTGTATTCCTTACGTGGAAGATGTTTCCTGACGGGGAAAAATGATTCCTTACGTGGAAAAACGATGTATTACTGGCATGAAAGAGTTTAGTCCTGACGTGGACAGATCCAGACGAAGTCTTACTCCTAACGTGGACGGTGTTATTCCTAACGTGGAACGGTTATTCCTTACGTGGAAGGACAAATAATCCCCAGCAAAGTTGTTGAGGTTTTCCGAATTGACGAAGCAGGCGTCCTGACGTGGACAATGTTCTATCTCTGCGATGATAAAATCTTTTTAGGATGATGAGAAGAATCCCCAGCACGGTCGCACGAGATCAGTGGGTTGCCATAATAGTCAGATTCAGTTGATGCAAATAATCCCCAAGCAGTGGCGCAGTTTATTTCAACGGTTGGCAAAATTTTTGGGTCTTAGTATTCAACCGTCTCGTACCGCGAATGTCTGAAGGCTCCAGGCTCTTCACCCAATCGGGTCCAAGTCGCTTGAATAGGGGCAGCTGTTGCACCCTAAAATTTGCTCAACCTTATTCACTTGGTTTATGTTTCAATATCATTAGCATTTGCATATAGAGTCATGTATTCATCTGCATTGCATAGCATGGGCAAGTCATCCAACAGGGGACCAATCATTATTCTCATCTCTAGAGGCCTATCAAGAGGTTATTATTCAAATTCAATCTCATTCAAGTCATCAGAAAGAATTGGGAAGCTATCGAGTCAATGGATCAAGCAGTTCATTTATCTCCTATCTGAGGGTACCTGGGGATCATCAAGGAAAGCATGAGCTGTGAATTGAAGGCATGGGGAGTATCTAGACATCTTGGAGGACTTAGAAAGTCATTTGGAGAAGGAGGCAGGTCCTTGGTGTGATCATAAGTATTGCAGTCAACTAGGGTTTCATCTGGGTCAACCCTGGGTCAACTCTAGGTCAATTGACTGATTGAGAGGCATTAAAGGCTATTGGAGAGATGTGGGGTTCATAATTTGACATGAAGAAGAAGGATATGTTGTTATGCTAAGAAGAAATCAAGAGAAATCAAGGAGAAGAGGGGTTTCTAAATTAGGGTTTCTGTGTGAAATCCCCTAGTTTAGGTCAAATTTCCAAGCAAGGTAAATCAAAATACAAGTTTCAAATGGATCCTTGGCCAACATGAAAATTGTAGAGGATATCAAGACCTTTAATTTGAGTGGTGTAAGACATCAAGGAGATTTATAGAACTCAAGTTATGGTCCTTGCAAGTTACAGGTCATCTGAGGTATCTGAAATTTTGTCTGTGAAAGTGACTTAACTTCCAAGCTATTTTTACCCCTCAAGGAGATTTCAAATGAATTTCTGGTAAACATAAGAATTGTTCCTCATTGTCTTAGCTTTCTATAATGGTATAGTATGCATTCATATGATTTGTGGAACTATACTTATGGTCTTGGCAAGCAAAGGGTATTTTGGTCATCTGAGGATTACAAGTCATTCTTAGCCTATGCCTAAAACTCATACAAAGGAGATTTCAAATGAATTTCTGGTCAACATAAGAATTGTTCCTCATTGTCTTAGCTTTCTATAATCGTATAGTATGCCTTAATATGATTTGTGGAACTCTACTTATGGTCTTGGCAAGCAAAGGGTATTTTGGTCATCTGAGGATTACAGGTCATTCTTAGCCTATGCCTAAAACTCATACAAGGGAGCTTCAAATGAAAAACTTCCCAACATCAAAGTTGCTCAAAATTCCATTTTAAGTCTAGAAAAGAAGTCATGAAAGATTGGAAATGCATATAATGAGACTTGACCAAAGTTGGTGAAAAATGACCTAAAAAGGCATATAAGTTGAAAAAGTTGAAATAAAAAATTGGTTTGAGAGATCTACAAATCCAATATGGGTCATCCAATATACCAAATTGATTCCCAACATCATTTTAAAGACATTGGTTCAGCCATATTTTTGAGTTTAGGCTTAAAAATTGGACTTCCTTTGTAAATTTGTTTCTTGCATCATAAGGCAACATGGTAAAACTTAACATAAGGCAAGGAAAAGCTTGGTTTTTCATACATACACTCCTAATATCTCATGAAAGGAGATTTTCACTCAATTTTACACAAGGTGCAAGCATGATATGAGATGATTCAAAATGCCATCAAATGATAAGTTCATGAAATTTCCACAAGTTTCTAGATCCCTCTAGGACCAATCTAGAAGCTTCTCATTCTGTTAATCATCATCTATATAAGGAAATGAAGCCATTTGTGCATTGGTTGGTGATTCTTTGAGATTGCAAACCCTACTTTGATTCCTTCACTCCCATTTGCATTTTCTCTTCAAACTCCATTGAAACTTCATCAATCATCTCAATTTCTGTTATCATCATCATCCACCATTATCATAGGGTAATTGGCAAAGGAAATTGAGAGGAATTCGTGGCTGGTTTGGGTGATCCAAGTTTACACTCCAACTTGCATGAAGAAGGGGATAAGGTGATTCAAGAAGTCTGAGCCACAACCATTGCAAACAGAAGAATCAGCATCCATTGGAGATCAATATTGGAGGTTAACAAGTCTTGAAGTGTACAATTCCACCACCTGCCATCATCAATTTGCAGGTATGCAAAACCCTTCGAATCTCATTATTTATCCAGTTGTAGATCATGTGGTTAGGATAAAAATGCTTAGAGACCATAGGGTATTGAATTCTGAGAATTAGAGAGACTTCTATGAAGTTTCATGGCAGGTCACCATTTCTTTAATCTCCAAGAGCAAGCTGTGCATTAGGTTTTAATTGATGTGGGATAGCATAGAATGATGAGGGTAGCATGTAGAGCAACTTTAGATCATTAGAATTGAGTTCTAGCAAGGTTGATGTTGGAAGAGCATGGTGAAACCCTAGCTTTCGTGCCCTCTGTTTGGGATCTACAAGGAGTGTTAGCAAAAACTAAGACTGAGAATGGATTCCTTATGATTAGTAGATCATTTTAGGGTTTTGATTTTTTTCATTTTCATCAAGTGATCATGGAGAACGATCTGGTTGAATTTTCGTGCATGGATTATGTTCTGCTGAAACCCTAATGGTATTTGGAGAAGACAACGCGAGCACCGTTAGATCATTTCCAAGTTTTGACTTAATCATCTCATTGTGCGGCCATGATTTAATGCTGAAAACGGAGGGAAAATTTAAATCCTCAAAACGCAGCGTTTGATTTAGTAGCCAGTCTGGGCTCAAATGCTTTTCGCGCCCCCCAACTTGCTGGGCCCAACGTGTATCAATTATTTTTCTTACTTTTCATACCCCCTGCCTTTTATTTCATTTTAATTTCTTTTCATTTCATGCATTTTCAAAAAATCATAATAAATCATAAATTTCATATTTTTTAATGGTTCTTTTTGCATTAATTTCTTCAAGATGTCTAGAAAATTATAAAAAATAAAAATTGCATTTTATTTTTTATTTGATATTTTTCCCATATTTTCCAAATAAATGCCTATTTTAGGTGTTTCATTTCATACATGATTTTGATAAATTTTGTTCTAATAGTTGCTTTAATATTTTTTGTCCACTCTTTTTAGGTTGATTAATAGACATTGTTAGATTGTGCATACAATTTAGTTCTCATTTTTAGGACTTAATTTTAGGTGTTTAGTTTAGGTGTGAATAACATGAATAAAATTAGGGTTTTAAATCAACTTAGGTGAGATAGTTTAATTCTTTTAGGAAATTTTCATTTGATTTTTGGGGTATGGACTATAGGGGTTATGGGTATAGGATAGATCCCCTTAGAAATCACTAGGATTCCCCTACTGCTATTAGTATATTACTGTCTGTATTTGATTGATTGGCTTGGTGTGCCCTCTGGGGATTTCTGTTTGTCTGTGTGGGTATTGGGATTGTCTGGGGATTGGGAGAGCTGAAGACTGATGATGATGAAGCCATTGGAGATCCAGAGGCTGAAGATCAACTTCCAGAGTTGATGAGGAGATTCCTGCTAGCAGCTGTTGAGGAGATTAGGGTTTAGGAGCTAGGCAGAACTCTAGATTAGAAAGCTTGATTCTCAAACATGGAAGGTTTTGACTGCCTCCATTCTTCTCTGTGATACAGAGTCTCTCTAAGACACCCACCCCCTTCCCTTGGAAGGCTTGGTGCTACTGTCTAAGGGATATAACTCTTGAGATAAAATATCTTATGTGTTAGTAGCAGTTGGTTTGCCACCCTTGGTAGTCAGCTAATTGCTTAACACCCAATTCACTCTTGTGATTGATCCCTCAGCTTGGAGGATGAGACTTGAAGAAAAGCCATTGCAGATGGAAGATTGATGATCAGGACCTTGCTGGAAGGTTGTGGAGATGGGGATTGATGCTTGCTGAAGCTTGTAGCTGATTGGAGACAACTTGAAGACTGATGTGGTGCAGAGCTGCTGTGGCTGTTTATTTTTCTGCTGTTATTCATTCTTGATGTATTGATTGGTTTTTTGGACTGTATTGTTTGCTGTTTACCCTGTTGGGTTGAAAGTGAAGTCTGTTCACTTTTGCCTATTGTTTTCCAGGTTCGAGGTTGAGTGGGACTCCCTTGCCTCGCTTGTATTGCTGCATTCATGCATTTTACCGTATTACTATATATATCTGATATTGTTTCTGTTTCCGTCTATTCCCTTAGGATCTCTGTTTCTCTCTGTGCAAGAGAGGAGCATGATAGACACTAGGTCTTAACCCATGCATGATAACATTAGGTTAGTGTGATTCCCTTCGCAACCGTAGGTTAGAGTTCTATCTCTTCTTTCTCAAAACAAACAGAAAATACAATAAAGATTTCAAACACAATAAAAGACACTTCTTCCGTAAAGGAATGTGAACTCATCGAGACGTCATTTTTGTCCGCTTGGACCGCTAATCAGAAAAACCTTTTTTTCAGAAGGAATAAAATCAACCAAGACAGACTGGTGTCGTACGTGACCCGAACTACGTTTGCTCTGATCTTCCATGCAGTGTGGAAGTACGTAGGCATAGGATGCGATATCCTAGCAAGCAACCTTCCCCTCCTTTCCCGTAGGTAGGCGAACTACGTGGACTCTAATTTCTCGTTCCAGACGGGAATACGTAGGCATAAAGTGCGATACTTTGCCGAGTCATTTTATTTTCCTTTAACCCCAGACCTGTAGAGTAGATAGAATAACAATCCATACCCGAAAACAAGCGTGGATCCCGTCGAGTACGACGGACGTGAGGCGTGCTAATACCTTCCCCTTGCGTAACCGACTCCCGAACCCAGGTTTTGGTTGCGACGACCATACCTTTCCCGTGTTGTGCGAGGTTTACTCTGAGCGTTTCCTTTCCCTCCCGTGGGATAAATAACGCACGGTGGCGACTCTTCTGTTCAGCCGGCGCCGATTTTCGCAGTAGCAACACAAGCCGTTTGAATAGGGGCAGCTGTTGCACCCTAAAATTTTCTCAACCTATTTCACCTGGGTTATGTTTCAATTGCATTGTCATTTGCATAATAAGTCATGTACATAGTCTAATCATTTGCATAGCATAGTATAACAAGTCATCTAACAGGGGATCAAGTGCCTTTCTTATCAGAAAGAGGCCCATCATGAGGTTTTATTCAAGTTCAAGACCATCCAAGTAATCAAGAAATGAGTTGAAGCTTTGAGAAGTTTGAAGGTCAACTAGTGGATTTCTCTCCTAATCTGGGGGTGTGGAAGATCATCAATAAGTGTGTGAGCCATGGCTGAGGGTATGGAATATGTACAAAGACCATGGAAGACATAGAGGGTCATTTTTGAAGATGAGACAAGTCATGGATACAAGTACAAGAGCCAGAGTTGAAGTACAGTCAACTAGGGTTTCATTTGGGTCAACCCTAGGTAAAACTGAGTGATTGAAGAGCATCAAGGCTTAGTTGGAGGTTGTGGGATTCATGAATTGATATGTGTATACATGTTTGGTGTTGTGCCAAGGAGAAATCAAAAGGAATCAAGAAGAAGAGGAGTTACTAAATCAGGGTTTCAGTGTAAAAACCCTAATTTAGGCCTAACTTCCAAGCCAGATAAGTCAAAATTCAAGCTTCAAATGAATTCTTGGTCAACATGAAAATTGTAGAGCTTCTCAATAGCTTTAATTTGAGTACTATAAGTCTTCAAGAAGATTTGTAGAACTCAAGTTATGGTTCTTGCAAGTTATGGATCCTCAGAGGACACTGAAATTTATCTGTGAAAGTCACTTGACTTCCAAGCAACTTTTGCCCATCAAGGAGTTTTCAAATGGATTCTTGGCCAACATAAGAGTTGTAGATCTTGATCTTAGATTTAATTTTAGTACTAGAAGTCCTCAAGAGGATTTGTAGAACTCAAGTTATGGTCTTGGCAACCCAGGGGTATTTTGGGAAAGTTGAATTACAGGTCATTTTTCAACATAGGTCCAAATCTCCATCTTCCACTCCTCAAATGGAAAAATGTTCAACATGAGATGTGTTCAAAATGATGTTTTTAGGCTAGATAAGAGGTCATGAGAGTTTGGAATGGCTTGCTTCACAAAGTCACCAAAATGGCCTAAAATGAAGGTATATTTTAAATGAACCAAGGTTGGAAATTAGGGTTTTTGATCTACAAACCCAAACCAAGCCATATGACATACCAATTTGATTGTAAAATGCATTTTGAGAACATTGACATTGCCACAATTTTGAATTGAGGGTTATTTCAATGACTTGCTTTGAAAATTGGTTACTTGAATCATAAGTAACAACTGCAAAACCACACTTCCAAGCAAATGCAAGGTTCCTTTCCATCCATACACCTCCAATATCTCATTTGGAGAGAATTTAAACTCAGAACCAAGTGAATTTCAAGCCAAAACATAAGATGGTATGTGCATAGCATGAGATGAGATTTCCATGGCATGAGAAGTTGATTTTCTCATTGGATTGATCCAGAAGATTCTAGAGTCTTCATTCACACTCTATATATGCATATGAAGAGGTTCAGAGCAAGAGTTGGTGAGAATTGAAGGAGAGAAGAGAGATTGAGATTGAAATTTTTCTGTTGCAACTCAGATTCGGTTACTACATACTCTTCACTTTCCATCCAATTTCTTGATCCCATTTGCTTCCATTGGTGCTAGTGAGTGTTTACAGATCAAGATCATAGCAAATTTGTGGCTAAATCGTGTTCTTGCTCTTGGATTTTCTCATCTGCAACTCACTATCGGGTTCCAAGATTCAAGAGGATTCAACCAATTCTTTTGCATACAGAAGCAAGATTATGACTCATTGAAGGTGTCTGGAAGTTCCCAAAGCTTGATTTGAAGATTTCATACCTCTGTGCATCAAGATTTCGTAGGTATGTACTTTTCAATCTACAGCTTAATTTGAGTAGTTTCAATAGATTTTGTTAGGTTAGAATGATTGTAGGTGATTAGTAGAAGCTTTCTGGTAGCTTTAGGATCGATTTAGATACAATTAGTGTGATGACACAAAATCTGTTCATGCTGATAACTTGGTGAATCTTGAGGTAGAACCTTGGTGTGATAGTGGAAAATGATCAGTGAAACATGGTGAAGAGTTTAGGCCACTCAATTTTAAGTTTGGTGAGATTCCATCCTTGACCAATTTCTGAGTTTCCCATCGTGTTTTGAGGAGGAGTAGGTTTCAATGATTGTGGATGCCATGGTTAGATTCCTTGTGGAAAATCGAGTGAGTTAGGGTTTTTACTTTTTAGTTTTGATGAATATTTGACGGAGCACGATTGGGAAGAAGATGAAGTTGCAAGCTCTGTTTCCATGGTGTTTCTCCCTCCACAATTCAAAAGGTTGAAGATGATCAGACCACCGTTGGATGTGAGGAAGACTTTTGACCCAATCAAGATCCATTGGCCACGATTTGCTCTCAGCTTGCGAAGGATTTCAGAGTCATCCGAACGCACCGTTTCATTTAAGTTGCAGCTTGGGCCTAAATGAATTTGATGATATCCACACCCCTCTTCCAAAGCCCAATAGGAAATACACTGATCTCAGTTGCTATTCATACCGTGGATTTCTCATTTTTCTTTGTCTTTTTCATTTAATTTCTGAATAGAATTGGGCTTAGGCGCGCTGCTATCCCCACCCCCTCTCTGGGCCCAGTTGGTTTTTGCATTGATTTTTATTACTATTTGACACGCAGCTTTTCCATTTTTCCATATTTTCTTATATTTTCACATTTATCTTAATTTCTTTGAAAATTCATAACAAATTGGAAATTTCATATTTTTAGATGGGAGTTTTTTCCTCATTTTTATCAAGACATCAAGAAAATTATAAAAGAATAAAAATGTCATTTCATGCATTTTTCTATTTTTGGTGTATTTTTACTTTTAATAGCTTCTATTTCATTTTCATTTGATACATGTTACTTGCTGAATTTAGTATGATCATTTCCTTTGGTATTTTGATGCCATTCTTTTTTCTATAGTTAGATTATAGTATTATGTTCCCCTTGGATTTTTTTCACATTTTTGTGACTTAAATTTAATTGTTTTTGAGAGGTGTGAAGCGAGTGTGCTAGAATTAGGGTTTCAACTTGACATAGGTGCATTTCAACACATAGTTTTGGGTTTTTTAGTTTGATCTAGGCCTTGGGGGTTATGTGGGGTATAGGGTACATAGCTAGGGTCCCTTATAAATTAATCTAGGATTTTATGATGAATATTTCCATTTTATTGGATTTTTGCAAGTTGATTGATATTGGTGTGTTTCCCTCTTGGGAAGTTGCTTTGTTTGTTGAGTTTTGGGCCTTTTCTTTGGGTGTTGGGGTGCTTGGCTTGTGGAGCTAGTGAAGACTTTGAGGATGATTGAAGACAAATAATGATGCTTGGATCTTAAGTTGCTTGTGCTTGAAGATTGCTTGATGAAGACTTAGGAGATAGGAGATATAGGGAGAGCTCTACAGTAGACTGATTTCTTCTGTCAAACATAGAGAGCTTATGGTGCCTCTATTCCATCCTATGACATAAGGTCCCCTAAAAGAGTTCCATATCTCCTTAGGAGGGATGTAGAGCATGCTTTGATTGGGTAGAACCTTGAGGATACCTTTCACTTGTTGTGTTAAGATCTTAATGATTTCCCTGGGTTATCATTAAGCATCTTAACATTCCAACCTCACCTGTTAGTTGATTCTATCCTGTGAGTGTCTGCATTGAAGTTGAAGACCTATTGAAGATAAGAAGTTCATTGAGGACTGGATAAGAGGTAGCTTGTACCTGTCAAAGAGAGTTATGTGTTGAAGCTAGGGTTTTGCTGCCAACTGAAAATGTCCACTGGTTGGAATTCAGTGTTTGCTAAAGCTGAAGATCATTGGAGATAAGAGCTTATCTGAGACTTGAACATCATTGAAGAGTGAAGATGGGATCTTGCTTGAAGTTGTTATTGTCAACCTTTTGCTGTTAATCAACTGTAGCTGCCAGAGCTAGTGCTGTTTGAGATGCTTGCTGCAAGAGCTGGTGTTGCTGTCTGAGCTGGTGTTGGGTGTGATTTTCTTTGCTGTATTGTCTGTTGATTTTCCCTTAGGTTTGAAGTGAAGTTGTTTCACTTTGCCTATTGTTTTCCCAGGTTCGAGGTTGAGTAGGACTCCCTTGCCTCGCTTGTATTGATGCATCTCATGCACTTTACTGTTTACTGTATATATGTTGTTTCTTTTCCGTTTATCCCCTAGGATCTCTGATTTCCTCTGTGCATGAGGGAATTATGACAGACAGTAGGTGTTAATCCATGCATGATAACATTAGGGTAGTTTTGATTCCCATTTCTAACCCTAGGTTTTTAGATTTCTCTTCTATCTCAGAACAATTCAAAACCCAGTAATAAGGATAAATCGATGTCGTACGCTACGAGCCTTAAGCTATTTGAGAAAGGTTGCTGGAGGGTCACTCTTCAGTAACCTGATTGCCTAGTGTGTTACCCTTAGGGTGACATACGACATGGTCACCCTCAAATCATAGTCTCTAGTGCGTTAGAGATTGCAAACATCATAAAAGACCGTTCTTGCGTAAAAGACTGAAAACAAACATCAAAGTGTCATTTTTGTCCGCTTGGACTCTTAATCAGGAAAAACCCTTTCATAAGGAGATAAAAACACTCAGACAAGCTTGTGTCTTCCGTAGCCCGAACTACGTTTGCTCTGATCTTTCATGTTGTATGAAAGTACGTAGGCATAGGATGTGATATCCTAGCGAGCAACTTTCCCCTCCTTTCCCGTAGGTAGGCGAACTACGTTGACTCTGATTTCTCATTCCCGACGGGAATACGTAGGCATAAAGTGCGATACTTTGCCGAGTCATTTTCTTTTCTTTTAACCCCAGACCTTTAGAGTAGATAGAATAACAATCCGTACTAGAAAACAAGCGTGGATCCCGTCGAGTACGACGGACGTGAGGGGGCTAATACCTTCCCCTTGCGTAACCGACTCCCGAATCCAGGAATTTGGTTGCGATGACCATTCCTTTCTCGTCTTTGCGTTAGGTTTACTCTGAGCGTTTCCTTTCCCTCCTTTGGGATAAATAACGCACGGTGGCGACTCTTCTGTTCAGCCGGCGCTGATTTTCGCAGTAGCGACACCTATGTATTCTCAACAGGTATGAGAAATTAGAGCTTTCGTGGTTTGGACTATGGTTTGTTGGTGTTTTTATGGATGATGCTAACATTCGCGTTCTAGCAGTTAGGTGTATTTTTGTTCACTCATAGAGTCTTATGCGTTACCTGTATTTAGGACATGATTCTGAGTTTGAGATAGACCTTGGTGTGTGGAAGGAGATAAGGGAGTGGCTCAAGGCAGATTGAGGGAAAGTGTTGCTTTATCAAAATGGCATTGATCACTTTATGCCATAAATGGAAGTTTCTCTTGGTTCTGACCTTTAATCTTTGTGTAATCCTTGGATTTTTCGTGCAACACCTTGTTTATAGTCTATATTGAAACTAATCAACCTAAACCAACCAGATTGACAGTAAAGAAATGGTTTTGTATCATGTCATTACAAGTTGAGATTTTGCATTTCAAGCTTTTGGACCCCAACTTCCCTCCTTCGAAACGCTTAGCTCATAAAGGATATGGAGGAGTTCTTATACTTTTTGGAAATTCATAGACATGCTCTACAACTTTCATGTTTTACATAAATTCAAATTCCAAGTGGAACTATGTCA
Source organism: Lathyrus sativus (assembly GCA_963859935.3). Taxonomy (NCBI): domain Eukaryota; kingdom Viridiplantae; phylum Streptophyta; class Magnoliopsida; order Fabales; family Fabaceae; genus Lathyrus; species Lathyrus sativus. The sequence goes on along the minus strand of OZ012739.1, from coordinate 142,712,190 downwards.
ACAATCCCCTTGAAGTTGGCAGAAAATTGACTTAAAAGTGCCAAAAACATGAAATTTTTCTAAGTGTTTTTCCCCTCTTGCCTTGTCTTTGATCATAACTCAAAATCCATTCATTTTTTGAACATAGGCCACTGTGGAACTTTTGTAGGACTTCTCAAGACCTTTCCAACAAGCTTCGAACCACTCCATTTGGATGTGTGGTTAGGAAGTTATGGCCTTGCCCCTTTCAAAACCCTTATTTCCCGACTTTTTGATTACTTCTCAATTCTTGATCCAATGGTCACCAAACTTCATTATTAGATATGACATGATATTGGGAACATAATTGGCTTTAATTTTTGGTCAAAACCATGTTGGTCAAAGGGTTGACTTTTCAGTCAAACGAACCGAACGATCGAAAACCTCTGAATCGACTATTGGGATTCTGGGTTCCCTAAGGCCTTGAAACTTCTTGAGGGGAATTCAATAAGCCATATAAGCTTTATGGGCCATGATTTCTGTAACAGCCCAATTTTCAATAACTGATTAATGGTACTAGTTAATTAGTTTGTATGATTTAAGTGAATTATTGGATTTAACTGATTTATTCTATTTGATAGAATAATGTGGACTTACTAAATATTCTCTAATTAAGGATGAGATAGGATATTTTATGAGAAAATGAATTGGTAAATATTTTGAGAGAAGAAATATATTTGAGAGAAATAGAAGGGAAGGATATATAAAAGGAAGTGGAACGAAAATATAAAATAGAAAACATGAAAGAAAAATGGAGGAAGAAGAGAAAGTAGAAGGAAAAAGAAGGAAAAGCTTGGAAAGCTCAAGAACGAATTCTAGCTTTCGATCAATCGAGGTAAGGGTGTGAAATATTGTTATCTTACCAATGTATATGATTATGTATGGATTGCTTGGATTTGTTTGGTTGTTTTTCCTCATTTTCCATTCTAGGGAATAATGAGTTTAATCGGTAGAAACCGAGTTTGAACGATTAGGAATAAGGATAAGTGGTAGAGTTTAGTCGAGGGATGTTGGGCTAAGGCTACTGAGACGAGTTGGAATTGAATCGGTTGGATTTGGAAGAGTTAAAGAGTTTTGGAAAGCGGGGATTTCTGAGTTTGCAGACCCTCGCTAGCTTGTTCGCTAGGCGAGCAGGTCGCGAGCATTCGCTGGGCATTCGCTGTGGCGAGTCGGTAGCGAATGGTCCAAGACTTGGGCAGAATGGTTTTGGGTGTTCTTCGCTGGTAGCGAAGGGGTAGCGAGCATTCGCTAGGCCTTCGCGTGAGCGAGTGTGGTAGCGAATCAAGTCAGTGGCTTCTGTTTGCCTTCGCGAGCTTGATCGCTAGGCGAACAGGTAACGAGCACTCGCTAGACGAGCAAGGTAGCGAGTGTGATAGCATGTTGTTTTCTTGTGTGTTCCCTCAAATGGTTAATCGTTTGGTTCAATGATGTTAATTATATATATTTGTGAATAGTTTGTGTATTATTAAGATGAGACGTGTTGTGGGTAGCCTTATGGCGTGAATCCTAGATTGTGTAATATGACCCTTTTGGTAATTATATACATTGTTTGAATTAAACATGAATGCATGATGAATGTGATAAGGTGTGAAGAATGCATGAGAATATATGTATGATATATGTAAACATGCGAGATTCTTACTCACTGGGGTAGAATGACAAGGTGTCGTTCCTAGTGCAGTGATCACTGGGGTAGAATAACTGTGGAGTTGTTCCTGGTGGGGTATAAGCGATGTACCCATAATTCAAAGGAGGATTTACGAGAGTTGTTGAGTTTTTATGAGTCATATGGTATGTGTATGTGATTGTTGTATGAAAGTGTGAGATGTGGCCGTTTTGCAATTATGTGTATGATTGTACGTACTTGTGTGAGGTGCAATGCGTAATCATATATATTTGTGAACATGTATGCATTTCAAGAGTGTGTGGAGTCGTTTTGCATGTGAAGCATCATGATTGCATTCTTGTGTCTTGATCCCGTGAAGGATCTGCAGAAACCTCGTGTGCCTTTGTGGGGTGTGAGCGATGGTTTATTTTTGATTCCGTGGAGGATCTGCGGAAACCTTGTGTGCCCTTGTGAGGTGTGAGTGATGGTTTATTTTTAATCCCGTGGAGGATCTGCAGAAACGATCGTGTGCCCTTGTGGGGTGTGAGCGATGGTTTATTTTTGATTCCATGGAGAATCTGCAGAACGATTGTGTGTTCTTGTGGGGTGTGAGCAATCCTGAAACATCGTGTCCCCATGTGGGGTGTGAGCGATGGGTGAACATCGTAGGCCCGACGAGGAGTTACTTCGGTAACGAGCGATGGTTCCTTTGGTTCTTCAATTGAACCTGCTGAATGAGTCGGTACCGCATTTGCATTACCATAGAGTCGTGAGTTAGTCTCTATGAGTTGAATTATCATCTTTATATGATGTATTGGTGAAATAAACATGTTGTGTGTGTTTATGTGAATTGATGAATGTGCTTAATTTGGTAAACGTATGTTGTGACATATATGACGTTTATAATGTATTGTGGTGAGAAAATGTGGAATATATGTATTCTATGCTTGTGCATTTATACATGATTATATGCATTGTTATTATGATAATATTTCTCACCCTTCTGCTGGAATGATGTCCTTCATGACATCGTGCAGGTATCAAGGTGTAGTAGTGCTCGTAGTTGCGAGGTCGCTATTGGTGTAGCTGTTTAGTGATTTAATTGTATTGGGCCGAGTCATGCTCTGGTCGTGTAACACTGGGATTGTTTGGGTTACGTTTCAGATGTATTTTGTGTTGTTGGCCTCAGTGCCTAAGTGATGTTGATTTATGTGATAAATGCAAATATTTCTTTTATGAAAAATATGTGATGTAAATGAATCCGCTGTTACATGCAAATGAAATTTTGTAAAGTATGATTATTTCTTTCAGTGTTATTGAGCATGATAGGTGGTTTTTAGTAATTTGGAAGTATATGTGTGACACCCTTTGTGAATGCCTGTTATTTTTACTCTGATTATGCTTATTTTTCTGTGGGGTTTAGAAGGGTGTTACATTAGTGGTATCAGAGCAGGTCGGTCCATCCGGCCAAGTTGTCTAATGTTGTTTGTTCCCTTGTATGCGACATGTGTGTAAAAACACTGTCGATACGCATTTGTTGTTCTAAACCTTGTCTGCAGGAGTGGGAATGATCCAAGTGAGGGAGAAAGTTGTGCTTCCCCAGGATGCTGCAAGTGTGGAGTTGTAGCCCAGTGTGTGGTTGAAAGCTCTTATAGTTTGGTAAAGATGGTTTATGCCTCATCATGATTTCGGCTGTCTATTGACAAATTGAGGAACTGATCACCCTTAATCTCTTGTTGATAGAAGTTGGAATTGTGTTGGATGGGATAGGCGTGTCTTGCAAGCTTGGATGGCGTGAGCAGCGAATTGTTTGGAGTAAGGCCAAGTACTTGGGATTTTTGTGTATTAATCAAAGTGGAAAGTTGGCGGTTTACCGATCAGTCGTGATTGTCTGGAAGTTGTCCTGACAAAGTAGTGATACACAGCCAGGACGTGAAGTGGAGTTGTGATCGACTTAGTTACGGAAACTAGTCCGATATTGAGAGCTCCATGATATATGCCTAATTGGTTAGCCAAGGAATTAAATTGATGGAGTAATTTTGAGACTTGTGTCGGTGTGTGTTACGGCAACGATTATGAGGTCGAGTATATAAAGGGTGGATGGTGATTTCTGGTGATTATTAAAGAAAGTAAGAGGTGGAATACAATCTTGGTATGATTTGGCCTCTAAGTATTTCAAGAGTTGAAGATGTGTAAATCGCCTTCTGAGTGTGGGAATGTTGTTTTTGTATTTTGTCGTAATGAGAGAACCGTAACTCGGAATGACGCAGGATTAGAAGCGCTGGAAGTTGCTACAATGCTCTATGTGATGGTGAAGTAGTCACATGGAATTAAGTTATTTCTTGATGGAGTATGTTGGGATGTTGTAATAAGTACGGGAAGTATGGTTTGTGTTTCCGCCATAACTCACAAATTGAGTGTCCATTTGGCATGGGATTTTCCATACTTAATTGAGTGAGTTGATAGTTGTGTAACCGAGGGTATTTGGATATTCGAAGATTATAGAAGATCATGTTGGACATCGGAGACTTGAGTTATCAGTGTTTGAGAAAGAGTAGTGATATGCCACTAGGAAGAAGTTTAAAGAGTTTTGGGAGAGCTGTCAACAACTCGTGTATTGGTTGGCCAAATCCGACAGAACTACTTGTTGTGTTTCGTGATGTTTGGTTGATATGATTGAGAGATATGTTAAGTACAACATCAACGAGTTTTGGTTGTGCTTTGAGGCAACTCAAAGTACATAAGGGGATTATCTGACAAGTAGTTCGGAATTGGTTGTTGTGTGTCTGTGCCGGAGTTTGGAGGCCTCAATTGTTTAGTTGAGATTTGAAATGATTGCCGACCTTAATAGCTTAAGTTGTGTGTTTGATTTGGAAAAGTTGAATATGAGACCCGAGGGAGTCGGAATTCGTTTGAGTTGAATAGAATGATTGAATTTAATGGATAAAATTCGAAGAACTGATCTTCGGATTGATGGAAATAGTACCATGAGTGTCGTAATAAAGTTTGTGTTTCCAATAGTGGGAGTTGGATAAAAGTACCCTGGGAGGAGGACGTTGAGATAAATGGAGTATCCATCCAGGTATTGTGAGGATATGACCGAATTTGAAGAATCGTCTTGGTAACCATGGATGGAGAGAGAAGTGGCTGAAGTTGTATATGTTGATTAGACTTGTTGAAGGTCAAAGTGTGAACATTAGGAACCGTTGGACCTGATACAACTGTTGAATATTTTGGAGTGGCGTGAGATAGTATCCCCATGAGTCTTGGGACGGGTTTTCTGAAGAATTTGATGGAATGTGATTCGATTTGGATAGTTAAGAATGGATTAACAAGAGTAACTCGTTACTTACCAATAAGGATGAATCGTTCTGTTAGATGGGAATCTGAGTTCTTCATTAAGATTTTGGAAAGGTTTGTAGGTACTTCTGGGTGCCACGTGGTTGTTGAACTCTGACTAGTGTCCGTGGGAGGAATAGGAAGACAAAGAAGATTACCCAGTATGTAGAGAATCTGTTGGAAAGCTTGTGTGATTGGACCAAGGTGGATCGTGGGATAGTTAATCGTTGTTGATGGAGTTTACCTACGACAATTGCTATCATTCTAATATCGGAATGACATCGTATGCGGCTTTGTTTAGTAAGAGGGTGTAAGGCTCCTTTGAGTTGATGTGTGTCCGGCGAGAGCGTTGTACTCGGACCTGAGATTGTGCGGGAGTCGTATCCAGAGTAATTCAAGTTGGATAACATTTTCGAGGACGAAAATTCCTAAAGTGGGGGAGAGTTGTAACAGCCAAATTTTCAATAACTGATTAATGGTTGTTGCACCCCAAAATTTGCCCAACATTTCTTTACCTAGCTTATGTTTCATTTCATTCACATTAGCATTATCATTAAGAAGATTGTACAAAAGATGGTTGTGACCTATAAGGATTGGCACGAGATGCTGCCATTTGCATTGCACGGTTATCGTACGACAGTACGTACATCAACCGGGGCAACTTTTTTCTCACTGGTGTACGGTATGGAAGTTGTCTTACCGTTAGAAGTTGAGATTTCTTCTTTACGAGTTTTGGTTGACGTGAAACTCGATGAGGCTGAATGGATTAAGAACCGGCTAAACCAACTCAGCCTGATGGACGAGAAGAGATTAGCATCGATTGCATATGGTCGTTTGTACCAGAGCCGAATGAAGAAAGCTTACGATAAGAAGGTGCGTCCTAGAAGCTTTCAGACGGGTGATCTCGTCCTGAAGAAGATTCTTCCTCCACACTCCGATCACAGGGGCAAGTGGGCTCCCAATTACGAAGGTTCGTATGTTGTCAGCAAGGTCTTCTCGGGAGGAGCCTTGTTGTTATCCACAATGGACGGCGAAAACTCTGCATCCCCGGTGAACGCGGACGCAGTTAAAAAATACTTTGCTTAAAAATGACCCGCTGGAAAGAAAAAGAATATCCAGGCAAAAATGGGGCATCCTGGCGAACCATAAAAAAGGAAAAGGTTTGGGCAAAAATTAGGGATATAAATGGAAAAATGTACACCCACAAAGTCGAAAACCTGGAAGGGCGACTTTGGCAAAAAAGGGTATCCCGGTGAATCGAAAACCCGAAAGGGCGATTCAGGCAAAAGTTAGGGATTCGAAAAAGTAAATGACTGCGTTCCGCGTATGGACTTTCATTGTTTAGTGGTTTGGAAGACCTGAGGGCCCTTTATCTGAATCAATCTCTTCTGAAGTTGAAGCGTCAGAGAAGTATCAAAGTCGAGTGGGTCATAGAGGGATCAACTCATGGTGTTCGTCTACGCCATATTGCCGACATTTGTGTATATACTGATGTATATTTATGTTTTTATGCTTGCGCAGCTTCCTCATTCCAGGAGCTTGCATCTGTTGTAAAACATTTTTACCCATTCAGGGGTTCGTTATCAATGAAATATATACTATTCAGCAATTCTGTTTGTTTGATTAGCATTTGTATGTTTTGTTTGTGAAGAAAGAACGCCGATGTTTTTGATAAAATGCGCATACATAAACTTACTGGCCTAGGCCACTAAATGTTGAAACATTGAATTACTTGAACATTGTCGCAAGATGATAACCTTGATAGGTCCCTTTGAGAAGAGCATCTTGTCTGTTTGTTTGTGTTGTTGCAGGTATGGCATACTCCAGGCGGTACGCTGTATGTTTCCCAAGCATGATGATTCCTTCTCCCCCCAGCAAGTTCGACAGTGTTTCCCCACGGAGTCTGAACATGGGACCATGAGCGTTGATATGTCTCCCCGAGCAGAGAAGATCCTCCCTAGTCAGGTGTATCCCAGGCAGGATCGTCATCTCCCCAGCTGATTCATATGCCGAAGTGTAGATTCGTTCCCCAGCACTGGGTCAGTGTGCAGTTTTCTCGTAGAAGACTATTCGCAAGTGCGCAGCTTTCGGTGGTTTAGAATGAGGTCTCCAGCGGAATTGAAATTCCCCACAGAGTTGTATTCTCCCTGACAAGCAGGATGATTCCTTGTACCCCAGCCGAGTTGGCAGTTCCCCAAGAGAACCGAGTCTTTGGAAAGCGTTCAGGCCACGATTGGTTCTCCCCAGTAGAGTGTTGAATAGCTGATGTTGTATTTCCCCACCGGAGTCGTTATCTCCAGGAAAGTTTTGCCGCGAAGGCCGTGCAGTTTATTTCCGCGATTGACATTGTTTCCCTCGACAGTTTGTGGGTCGTATACCTAGCCGAGCAAGTCCCAGTTCTCGTAGAGCTTTACTCCCCTACAGCAGTCGACCGAAGTTCAGTTCCCCAGGCGGAGTCCAATTGAGATTGGTGTGACTTCTTCTCCTCGGCAGGATGATTCCTCCTCTCCACCAGAATGGTTCTTTCTCCTTGACAGGAGGATTCTCCCCTCAGCATTTATTTTGCTGATGCGGTCATATCATTTTGCATGATCGCATAGCATTTACCCTAAAACGCGTAGCATTTCCACCGTGTGGAGCATTGCGCCATTGTCAAAGCATATGCATATGAAACATGAGCCAGGTCGTCACTGTTCTTGTTTTGCAGGTGGTCCTCCGCATAATGGTTTGCTCAAGATGATTCTTGAATTCTCCAGCGAAGTTGTTTACTTAAGATGATTCTTAAAATTCCCCAGGGAAGTCGCCAGAGTTGGTTGCTCAAGTTGATGCTTAGAGTCCCCGACAAAGTGTTTGCTCAGGATGATTCCTGAAATCTCCAGCAGAGTTATTGGTTCAGGGTGATTCTTGAAGTCCCTGGCGGAGGTTATTTATCCAAGATGATTCTTGAAGTCCTCAGCAGAGAGATGATTCATCCAGAATGATTTCTGGATCCCCGAAGCAGAGTTACTTGATAGTTCTCCAGAATCCCCAGCGGAGATGTGTCATCCCCAGCAGGCTTTAAACAGAGAAGTTGAAATTTCCTCGAAGACTTGCTGATGAAGTCTCACTGCGAGGTCAAAGCAGTTCTCCCAGCTGATGCGGAGTTCCTGACGACAAAAGAATGTATATCCTTATTGGTCCGTGATCGATTAAGGATTCCATTTGAATACTTGCTGATGAAGTCCGGCTGCGATGTCGAAGCAGTTTGCCTAGCTGACGCAGGGTGCTTGACGGTAAAAGATTGTATATCCTTAGTGGTTCATGATGGATTAAGGATCCCATTTTAAGACTCACTGACGAAGTCCAACTGTGATGTCGAGGCAGTTCTCTCAGCAGATGCGGAGTGCCTGATGGCAGAAGCTTGGATATCCCTATTTGGTTCATGATTGACCGAGGATTCTATTTCAGACTTGCTAACGAAGTCCGGCTGACGCCCGAGATGATCTTGGAATGCCCGACGGCATGATTAACTTGATTGTTAAAAAAAAGGTTCCTAATGACCTGATGAGTCCCGAGGAATCCTTCTACCGCAGTTTCGTAGAATGCCTGATGGCAATAACAGCTATGTATCGCCGGTTACTGAATGACCCGTGATCCCTTGATGACTTGAGGAAGAAGCTGTAGCGAAATCTGATAATCATCCCGACGGAGATTTGAGAGTAGCCCTTCACCAGTTACCGAGTAACCGGTGATCCCTTATTGACTTACTGACGAAGTCTGACAAAGATACTGTCAACGTTCCTAGCAACATGATGAGTTCATAGGCAACGATAAGGAATTATTCTGCTATGACGCAGAATGCCTGACGGCATGATCAACCATCCATTACCAGTTACCGTGTAACCAGTGATCCCTTGATGACTTGAGGGCGAAGATCTATAGCAAAATCAAATAATTATCCTGACGGAGATTAGACCCTTCACCGGTTATCGTGTGACCAATTCCCCAGCAGAGTTGCCGTGCAACTATCATGCTCAGTTTTTGAAGATGTTCCTACCAATCAAAGTACCGTTTACCTGTATGGTAGGCAAATCATCAGTTACCGTGTAACCGGTGATCCCTTGATGATTCAAGGACGCAATGATATCAGATAAATCAAAGAATCATCCTGGCGGAGGTTCAGATCATTATTTCTCCAGCTAGTTGCCGGGCAGCTATTATTTCAGTTTCCGAAGATTTGTCCCCATTAGAGTACCGTGTACTTGTGCAGTTGGAAAATTTCCGGGTTTGTTGGTATTCAACCGTCTTTTACCTTGATTGTTTGAGAGCCGTTTGCTTCTCACCCAGTCAGGTCCAAGCCGTTTGAATAGGGGCAGCTGTTGCACCCCAAAATTTGCTCAACATTTCTTTACCGAGCTTATGTTTCATTTTATTCACATTAGCATTATCATTTGCATTTCATTAACATGTATGCAGGAGATCAAGAGGTGTGATTACCAATCAAGAGCTATACAAGGCTAGCTAAGAAGGTTATTCAAGGGTTTAAGGGTTGATATCCTTGTCAAAGAAGTAAAAGATCCTCAGAGAGAGTGGTTGAAACCAAGTATGTGGGTCTCTTAACTTGAGAGTTATGGGGAAGACCATCAGATGATTCTAAGGCCAGGAAGATGGACTTGAGGTCTTGAGAGAGCTCATGAGAAATGTTGATGATCACTTTGAGGCCTAAATAGGTCATTGTGCAAGATTAAGAAGCCTCAACCACGAGTGGTGCAGTTAGAGTTTGATTGGGTCAACCCTAAGTCAACTGATGATTTGGAGAAGATTGAGACCTAATACAAGAGCCAGGTGATCATGGATTGATACATTGATATGTTCTAAGGATGATTCCAAGGTTAACTCATCATGATTGAAGAGTTTGAGAAGTTTTAGGCTAGGGTTTCTAAGACTTGATAGTGTAAAATCCCCTAGTTTGACCCCTGACTTCAAGGAAATTTAACTCAAGATAGGATCTTCATCTCATCTTGACCCCAACATGATTGTTGTATATCATGATCTTAGCTTTAATTTGAGTACTAGAAGTCCTTGATAGGGTTTATAGAACTCAAGTTATGAGCCAGACAAGTTACAAGTCATCTGAGGCATGTGAATTTGGAGCTTGAAAGTTACCGAACTTGCATGACACTTTTGCCTTATAAGGATGATTCCTATGAACTTTTGGTCAACATTAATGTTGTTCCTTATTCTCTTAGCTTTCCATATAGTACTAGAAGTCCATGGTTGGATTTGTGGAACTCAAGTTATGGCTTTGACAAGTCAAGGGTATTTTGGGAAGTTGTGATTATGGGTCATTTTTGGTTATGGGTCATTTTCACCAACTTAGACATCTCAAATGAAGTTTTGTTCAACTTGAAAGTTGCTCAAAATGGGGTTTTAACTTGGAATATGTATCAAGGAGTCATTGAAATGGCTCAAGGAGAGACTTGATTCAAGGAATTTTGAAAAAGGAAGAATTAAAAGGCATTAAAGATAAAAAAATTCAAAATAAATATTATGTGTGCAAATAAGGCAAAGTAATAGCATTTTTTGAATGGAAATTGAATTTTGGAAACAATGACATCATTAGAATTTAGGTTTGAGTTCATTTTCATGGCCTTTTGCTTTGTTACTTCAAAAGGAAGTTACATCTCAAATCCAAGCCATAGGATGAAAACAAGGGATGAATCCCAACCATTCAAGTTCAGTAACTCACAAGGAGTGCAATGAAAGCTTCCTGAAGGAGAAATAGAGGAGATATCGTGACTTCCGTGAAAGAGATTTTGAAGAGAAATTGAAATTTGAATTTCTCATTCTGAACCTTTGAGAAGGATCTAGATCATTCAGTTACATCCTATATAAGTCTATGAGTGCATTCAGTTTATTTTTTGGTGAAGTTTGAAGCCTGAAGCAGAGAGTGAAGTTGGAATTTCAGAGGTGCAAGTGAGAATCGAATTATGAGTTCAAAGGCAAATCAAAATCAATTGAAGATTTCATTGTCTTCAGCAAGTGATTTGGAGTGTATCTGCACTTTCTTGAAGGCTGAAGAGTGCAAGAACTGCTTCTGTTACAAGCTTGAACACAGGTTGGTGCATTTCACTTTTGTGCTTAATTTACATAGAGATAGATAGAAATTTATAGGTGGTTAGGATTCTGGTGATATGTAGTTGGATTTAGGATCAAAAATGGTGAATTAGAGACAAAATAGCTTGATGATCAATTTCTGTTGAGCCTTGGATTATGTGATTCTTGGAGTGTTAATGCTATTGAGATAGTGTAAGATGATCAGTGTGAGGTGATGAGTGCATCTGTGCATTTAATTGAGGTTTGGATGAGATTCAAGATTGATGCATATTTTATATTTGTCTTCGGGTTTGAAAATCCAGAGGGAATTAGAAAATTCTGAGACCAGATTCGTGATCAGCGTGAGATTTTGAGTGAAATGATGTATGGTTTGTTAATTTTTGATGACCTGTGTAAGTTGCCTCGCCGGAGAAGACGGTGGCGCCACCGTCTGGGCCACCTTCTGTAAGTTCCCCCAATCTGAAACTCAAACGAAGAAGAAAGTTGTGGACCATTAGATCTTGTCTGAAGCTTGACCTAGTAACCATCATGCACGGCCACGATTGAGCTTTGAATTATGACTTTGACCTAAAGCTAAATGGCGTCGTAGGCATTAATGTGCTGGCAACATGAGGACTCGTTGGATGTGTTGACTGGTAACTGCATCGTGTGTTCAGAAGCTTGCCACATACCCCCACCTCAAAACGCCCCGTTTTGGATTAGTGAGTAATTCAGAGAAAGGACGAGTTCGAACCCTGGCGCATGCACTTTTCCTTTCATTTTAATTTCTGAATTGAACCATGAGGAATTCAGAGCGCTGGGCTTAGCATTCACATTGCTATCCACACACCCCCTTTTGGCCCAACCCAGAGAATGAACTGAAGTTCATTGCTATTCAACACGTGCCTTTAATTAATTTCTATTCTTTTTCTTATTTTCTTTACTTTTGGTTTGTTTGATTTTAATCCATTAAAAATAGGAAATTAGTCAATAAATCCTGAGATTTTTATCCATGATTCATGAATGAGTTTAGGAATTTTAGGAACAAAAATATTAGGATTAGCATTTATTTTCATTTTATTTGAATTTTTCACATTTTATTTGACAATAAAATTGTATTGTTTGCCTCTTCTGTTTGGTGAATTTTGTTTGAGCATTTGGTATTGAGTTTTTGCTTGATTTTTGGCTTGTGATTAGGTTAGATATGTATGCTCCCCTCAGATTTTTCTCACATTTTTGTGATGAATTTAGATGCTGTTTTAAGACTATAACTTTAGGAGTTCCCTTTTAGGGTTTAGTTGTGATACCTTGAGGTTTAGGATTTTATTGGAGGACTTAGAGAATGAATTAGGTCCTGATTTTCTAACTGTAGGGTATTAGTAAATGCATGTTCCCATAGAAAAATAATCAGATTTTTAGAATGTGTTTTGGTATTTTTTATAGAATATTCTACTTGTGTGTTCATTTGGTGTTTCAATGTTGATGATTGATTTGGAATGGACTCAAAGTTGGGCTTCCTTGCATAGTGGGCTTCTGGATCTCATTGAAGGACATCATGGACATGATGAAGCTTGTGTGAAGTAGCTGGTGGAGCTTGGATTGGAGTTTTTCCTTTCTTTTTGTTAGCTTTGTGTAGCTTAAGAAATTAGGGCTTTAGGAGAGAGCTTTAGAAATAGATATTTCTTCAAATAATGGTTGGTTTCATTCACCTTCCATTCTCATCCTATGATCCAAAGTCCTCATGTTAAAGTCTCATCTCTCCTTTGGAGGGATGTGTGACATTTACAATGAGTAGAACTTTTGAGGATGCCTCTCTCTGATAACTGGTTGAGTGTCAGATGGGATTCTTTTGGTTTCCTGTCTGCTTCCCATTATCAAACAATCATCTTATTGATTCTCTTCATTATTGGTGGAGCCTTTTGAAGATGGAAGCTTGAAGATGGAGTAACTTTCATTCCCTGAAGATGAAGGACTTGAAGAACAGTTGCAGACTGTGGACTGGATTGCTGTCAGAAGACTGCTTTGTTGTGAAGCTGTGGAAGCTGTTGATGTGCTTTCTTGACTGTTTGTTTTCTTTCTGTGCAACTGTATTGATGTGACTTGATTGGTGTGATGCATTTATATTAGGTCATGTAGTTAAATAATCCTAAGAGCATCCTAAGGGTTGAGCTTCTCCCCTTGCTTGTATTGCATTAGAGGTTGAGTTTCTCCCTCTGCTTGTATTTTTATTGTATGGCTTTGCTTGCTGGTATTCGGTAGAGCTCTGCTCCCTTGCCTGTGTGGTTTGTGATTTGCTTGATAGCCTTCTATTTTCTTCTATTATTTTAGCAATTATTCATACTTGGCTTGAGGTTGAGATGAGCTTATGGAGGCTGATGCCCCACACACATTTCCTCCCTCACTTGCATTGCATGCATTTTACAGTTGTTTACTATTTACTGTTTAAGCTGATGCTTTATCTGTTTCTGTTTATCATTGGCATGATCCCCTAGGAATCTCACTTCCTTTGATAAGGAAGTGATGATTAGAACTTTAGGTTGAAACCTATGCATGATGACTTCTAGGAGATCCCCGTTTCAAACCTCAACCATAGGATGAATCCTTGGCATGACAACATTAGGACTTGATAGTCCCCCATTAGTTGAACATGTTCGTTCTCTTCTCATCTCAAAACAAATTAAAATACAGTAATAAAGGTTAACTAATGTCGTACGTTACGAGCCTTAAGCTATCTGAGAAATAATTGTTGGAGAGTTTCTTTTCAACAGTCTGGATGTTTAGTATGGTACCCTTTGGTCATAGTCTCTAGTGCGATATTAGTTGCAAACAACCATAAAAAACAGTTCTTCCGTAAAAGACAAAAAACAAACTTCAAACCTTTTTGCCCCGTGGGCCCATAATTCAAAGGAAGCTTTTCTGAAGAAAAGGGTGTCGTTAACTTCCAATTCTACCGCAAACGGTAACGCCTAAGTCTCCAAGGGTCGAGCTGCGTACACTAAACTGCTGGAGCTGTCTGTTAACCCTACTCGATAAAACAGATGAATCTGAACCCCCGTAATCTGTGTTATCCCGAACTACGTAAGCTCTGATCTCTCATACCTGTTGAGAATACATAGGCACAATACTGATGTATTGGCGAGCCACCTTCCCCCATCACCCGTAGTTAGTCGAACTACGTTGACTCTGATTTCTCATTCTCTGATGAGAATACGTAGGCATAAAGTGCGACGCTTTGCCGAGTCATTTTATTTTCTTTTCAGGCCAGCCTTGATAGGTAGATAGTAAATAAACCCATCAGATAAACACAACAAGCGTGGATCCCATCGAGTACGATGGACGTGAGGGGTGCTAATACCTTCCCCTTGCGTAACCGACTCCCGAACCCAGACAATGGTTGTGATGACCTTGTCTTATACCCTTTTCGTCAGGTTTTTCTGATCGTTTCCTTTCCCGTTCTGAGGGATAAATAACGAAAGGTGGTGACTCTTCTGTTTTTCCGACACCTTATTTTCGCGGTAGCAACAATGGTACTAGTTAATTAGTTTGTATGATTTAAGTGAATTATTGAATTTAACTGATTTATTCTATTTGATAGAATAATGTGGACTTACTAAATATTCTCTAATTAAGGATGAGATGGGATATTTTATGAGAAAATGAATTGGTAAATATTTTGAGAGAAGAAATATATTGGAGAGAAATAGAAGGGAAGGATATATAAAAGGAAGTGGAACGAAAATGTAAAATAGAAAACATGAAAGAAAAATGGAGGAATAAGAGAAAGTAGAAGGAAAAAGAAGGAAAAGATTGGAAAGCTCAAGAACGACTTCTAGCTTCCGACCAATCGAGGTAAGGGTGTGAAATATTGTTATCTTACCAATGTATGTGATTATGTATCGATTGCTTGGATTTGTTTGGTTGTTTTTCCTCATTTTCCATTCTAGGGAATAATGAGTTTAATCGGTAGAAATTGAGTTTGAACGGTTAGGAATGAGGATAAGTGGTAGAGTTTAGTCGAGGGATGTTGGGCTAAGGCTACTGAGACGAGTTGGAATTGAATCGGTTGGATTTGGATGAGTTAAAGAGTTTTGGACAGTGGGGATTTCTGAGTTCACATACCCTCGCTAGCTTGTTCGCTAGGCGAGCAGGTCGCGAGCATTCGCTGGGCATTCACTATGGCGAGTGAGTAGCGAATGGTCCCAGACTTGGGCAGAATAGTTTTGGGTGTTCGTCGCTGGTAGCGAGCATTCGCTAGGCCTTCGTGTGAGCGAGTGTGGTAGCGAATCAAGTCAGTGGCTTCTGTTTGCCTTCGCGAGCTTGTTCGCTAGGCGAACAGGTAGCGAGCACTCGCTAGGCGAGCAAGGTAGCGAGTGTGACAGCATGTTGTTTTCTAGTGTGTTCCCTCCAATGGTTAATCGTTTGGTTCAATGATGTTAATAATATATATTTGTGAATAGTTTGTGTATTATTAAGATGAGACGTGTTGTGGGTAGCCTTATGGCGTGAATCCTAGATTGTGCAATATGGCCCTTTTGGTAATTATATACATTGTTTGAATTAAACATGAATGCATGATGAATGTGATAAGGTGTGAAGAATGCATGAGAATATATGTATGATATATGTAAACATGCGAGATTCTTACTCACTGGGGTAGAATGACAAGGTGTCGTTCCTAGTGCAGTGATCACCGGGGTAGAATAACTATGGAGTTGTTCCTGGTGGGGTATAAGCAATGTACCCATAATCCAAAGGAGGATTTGCGAGAGTTGTTGAGTTTGTATGAGTCATATGGTATGTGTATGTGATTGTTGTATGAAAGTGTGAGATGTGGCCGTTTGGCAATTATATGTATGATTGTATGTACTTGTGTGAGGTGTAATGCGTAATCATATATATATTTGTGAACATGTATGCATTTCAAGAGTGTGCGGAGTCGTTTTGCATGTGAAGCATCATGATTGCATTCTTGTGTCTTGATCCCGTGGAGGATCTGCAGAAACCTCGTGTGCCCTTGTGGGGTGTGAGCGATGGTTTATTCTTGATCCCGTGGAAGATCTGCAGAAATGATCGTGTGCCCTTGTGGGGTGTGAGCGATGGTTTATTTTTAATTCCATGGAGAATCTGCAGAACGATTGTGTGCCCTTGTGGGGTGTGAGCAATCCTGAAACATCGTGTCCCCATGTGGGGTGTGAGCGATGGGTGAACATCGTAGGCCCGACGGGGAGTTACTTCGGTAACGAGCGATGGTTCCTTTGGTTCTTCAATTGAACCTGCTGAATGAGTCGGTACCGCATTTGCATCTGCATAGAGTCGTGAGTCGGTCTCTATGAGTTGTATTATCATCTTTATATGATGTATTGGTGAAATAAACATGTTGCGTGTGTTTATGTGAATTGATGAATGTGCTTAATTTGGTAAACGTATATTGTGATATATATATGACGTTTATAATGTATTATGGTGAGAAAATGTGGAATATATGTATTTTGTGCTTGTGCATTTATACATGATTATATGCATTGTTATTATGATAATATTTCTCACCCTTCTGCTGGAATGATGTCCTTCATGACATCGTGCAGGTATTAAGGTGTAGTACTGCTCGTAGTTGCGAGGTCGCTATTGGTGTAGCTGTTTAATGATTTAATTGTATTGGGTCGAGTCGTGCTCTGGTCGTGTAACACTGGGATCGTTTGGGTTACGTTTCAGATGTATTTTGTGTTGTTGGCCTCAGTGCCTAAGTGATGTTGATTTATGTGATAAATACAAATATTTCTTTTATGAAAAATATGTGATGTAAATGAATCCGCTGTTACATACAAATGAAATTTTGTAAAGTATGATTATTTCTTTCAGTGTTATTGAGCATGACAGGTGGTTTTTAGTAATTTGGAAGTATATGTGTGACACCCTTTATGAATGCATGTTATTTTTACTCTGATTATGCTTATTTTTCCGTGGGGTTTAGAAGGGTGTTACAATTTCACCATTGGAATTCCATATAAATCAAAATTCAAACTATAATTGACTTTTTCCAATTAGAAACCCTAATTGGGGGTTCTGGACTGTGTTGTTCTTCTTCTTTGGGGGACAACCTCAAATTAGGTCCATACTTGATCCAATATAGTACCCTTGATGATGTAGAGAGTTGCTACATGGAGAATCAACCCAAAATCATGATTGGTCAACCCACAAAAACCCTTATTCCTGACTGTGTAGAACCCTAATTCATTTGTATCTTAACAAAGATCAAACTTGAAAGAGGTTAAGGTTAGATAAACAATGCTGATGCTCCTAGAATGATGATGGAATCTAGGGGTCAAAATTTGGGTTATAACCCTTTTTGAAAAGGTTTTTGAGGGAATCCCGAAGGAGGAAAAGATTTGGATTTGTTGAAGTGTTTTTGTTAGAGGTTTTGATTAAGAAAAGATTTTGGATACAAAAAGAAGGAAAAATATAAGGGAATTGGATCCTAACGGTTGTCATCCAATGATGGTCCTAAAGTTGAGATTGAAGGGAAACTACACCTAAAGTTGTCATGCTTAGATTAAGAACCTATTGCCTATCCTACTCCAATCTTAATCAAAAATTAAGTTGGACTAGGAGATCCTAAGAGAACATATGAACATACAAGCTATCAAGTAATTAAGATATATACACAAGCATCAAGATGAATCAACAAGAAAATATATGTCATGAAAGTACCAGACACAAAATAGAATCAGACAAAGAGAAGTAATATGACAAAAAAATGCATAAGTTAGATGAATAATGATGAGCACAAAATAATGAGTAAGAGATAATTAATACAAGAATCGAGATCAACAGATCAACAAATAAAATTTAAGTTAAAAGTCACAAAAGTTAGGAATTAAAGATATTAATTAACAAAAATCTAAATAATCCTAATCAATTAAAGCTCTAAACATAAATAACAAATTAAAAGGATTAATTCGTAAAATCAATTAAGAAAATAATTTGAGGTTTTCTATTTAAATGAAAACAATTAAAATAATCAATTTAAATGAAAATTATTAATTCTAATCGAAACATTAAAGTTTAAATAAAATATAATTAGAAAATATCCAAATACAAACCACCAAATAAAAAAAAAATTTAAACTAATATAAAAAATCACATTTAAATAAAAATATATTTCTTAAAAGAAAAAAATCTAAAACCAAAATAAAAAGAAGAATAAATTAAAAGAAAGAAGGGAGGGGTGCTAGAGTGGTTGAAGGGTGCAGAGAAGAAAAATTATATGAGATAAAACACACAAGATTAACTATAAGAAAACAAATATATATGGAATCTATATTTAACAAAACCAAAGAAAAAGAAATAAGATAAAACTATACCACTTAATTAGAAATTATATTTTAATAACATGGAAGAATAAGGTTAAAAGAAAGCATAATAGAGGAAGAATAAAATGGTTATACAGTATTGATGATGCTACGACATGTTGGTATCGCTGTCAACATAATTTTTATCATTCATTAAATTATGTAGGCAAATTCTTTAAGTAGCTAAACAAACAGAAGAAAAATGCATCTATTTCATCTTTACTAGTATGCACTTGAAGAGAAGTTTAGCAAAAAAATCATTCCTGCAAAGTAACATTACATTTCCACAATTCTAAGATATTAACAAACTCAGTACTATACATGTCATGAAATTTCTTCCATTATAATTTATGAACATAATCAATTCAACATCACCAAAAAAAAAATATTGGATTGATATCAAATAACAATATCAAAATGTTTGTCCAAAACTTACTAGAAGTTCAAAACTCAAAGGAAAAAATAACTCAGTATGAATGGCTCAAAAGGGATCAATACAATCTGCATTGTTGAAACCAAAGAAACAGCCAGCTACCACACACAAACATGAGTAGGTGAGGCAGTCAAATTCCATACTCATGCTTGTGTTCAAAACAAGTGCAGCAATAACAATATAATCCATGAATCCAAAATTGTAAGTACACTCCAATCAACACCATGATTCATCTTCCTCTCATGAACAATCAAATTCAAATTGAGAACAACAACCTGTTGTGCATATTTTACTTAAAAAAACAATCCAAAATGAAAATAGAAGTTAGCAAAACAAACTTTCCAAAATGGATATTGAATCGCAAACAAACTCCCATCACAAAGTGCCAATTGACAAAACATAGAAATGAAAAAAATCATTACATCGTGACATACAAAACTGAGTCGCAGTAACGCGAAATAATCGCACAATCATTGTGACAACAACAACAATATATTAAATCTAAATTGAAAACCATAATCATAGCAACATATTGTAAATGGAGCGAGTCGAAGGGAAACCAATTGAACATTACCGACAATGGAGAAAACCCAAATGAATCTCGAAATGAAAGAGAATCCCAATAGAAACAAATGTAGAGCTTGAGCCCGAAATAGTGAACACACTGAAGCACAAGAACGACGATCTCAAAATATTTGTTTAACACCTATTACAGTGGAAAGAACTCAATGTGATGATGTCGCACCTCGAAAAATCAACGAGAACACGATCCTCACGCTAAAGGTGCGGAATGCGATTCGACAGAGTTACCACCAAACTTTATTTATCCCGAATAGATGGGAAAGGAAAATATCGAGAAAACCTTTTAAAACGAAAGGATAGGAACAACGATCGTCGCAACCAATGTTCCGGGTTCGGGAGTCGGTTATGCAAGGGAAAGATATTAGTACCCCTCACGTCCGTTGTACTCAACGGGAGCCTCTTAGTACGATTGCGAGGGGCGTTATCCAAGCTTGTTTATTTTCTTCTCAATGATAAAGGCAAATTGGTAGGATAAAAGGATAAATACGCTAAGGAGAATGAGTAGTTTATAGGATAGAGTTCTCGTCAAGGATTAGGGCCCTTATGCCTAGGTATGCTCATTCGGACGAGAATAAGAAATTAGAGCTCTCGTAGTTCGACCACGGGAAAGGTTAGGGTGAAACAGAAGATGGAGAGAATTGTGAATGGAATGACGGAAAAAGATGGAAGTGTGCTTGCCAAGATCATCGTAATCTTGTGCCTACGTATCTTACATTTAGACGAGAATGAAGAATCAAAGCGTCCGTAGTTCGTGGTGACGACCACGAAAAAAAGAGGGGTTGAATTGATATTGAAGTTTGGTTTGGAACCAAAAGATTGACTGACGAACATCTCAAGGGGCATGCCTCGAGAGTTGTCACTCAAGAATTCAAGGAATTCAAGATTCTAAGAACTCAGTTCTTTCGGAAGTTGATAGAATAGGGTTGAAGAGAAAGAGTTGAATGTTTTGAATTCGAAATAGTGAACGAATAACAACTCAAGCGGTGTTCCTCGAGAGTTGTTCATTTGAAGATTCAAGGAATGCTAGACTCCAAGAATCTCTTTCTTTCGTAAGTTTGGTTATGTAAATGTTTGAATAAGAATTAGGAGTTTTAAGACGAAAGGGTGAATGAACGACAACCCAAAGCGTACGCCTCAATTGCCATTCATTTGAAGATTCAGGGAATGCTAGACTATAAGAAGCTTTTTCTTTCGTTATTTGTTAAGAAAAACGTTTGTAAAAATATTGAATCGAATAGGTTGTGAAAAGAGGTGGACTGCAAGGCAAAAGGCACTCGACTTACAACTTGGCTAAAAATCACTTGACGTTGGATTAAGGGTTTGATTTTATTTGCGTGCAAAAACTTGTTGGGAAGGAGGTTGGTTTGAAAATGGCTCGACAACGAGTCGAGGGTTTGATTGAAAATGGAACCAGCTTGACGACTAATCAAGGGCTAGGTTGTGAGAAATGATACTAGTCCTTGATGGTGCTCCTAATAACGAAACCATGATGAAATTTGAAGGTGTGTGTGATAGGTTGATGAAAAATGCGGACGAGCACTCGACTTACGAGGGGTGTTTGAAAATGGCTCGATGACGAATCGAGAATTAGTTTAAAAACGGTTTAGTCTACGCTAGTTCCTATGGGTACTCCTAGAAGATAAACCACAATTAAAGAAATACGAATGCATACATCAAAATGGGAGAGGGATACATGTAAGTGACACAGGATTGCACAAAATAAAATGTCTCATTGTAAGGTATCCCAAGAGAAAGCCGTGTGTGTACGAGGTGTTCTAAACTATGTGTTGTACTCCAAAATTTTCCCTCACATTATCCTAACCATAATTGGCTATTGTTTCTCATACATACGCATTCGTCTACTAGGTCATACCCGTAATCATTCATTTGCATAAGATCCTAGGGTGGAATCATGTTCTCGTAGAGGATCAGATTTTAGTCATGGTATTTGAGCTTGATCGATTAAATATCGGGAATGCCAGGGTTCTCATGTTAAGGTCCTTTCAGGAATTACAAGTCAAGATTGCCTTTAGAGTACAAGGTATGAAGCAAATGACTAATGGTATTCAAGGTCGATCATTACTTATCATACAAGTTAGATTTCTCATTAAGAACGAAAGTCGACTTTCATTAAGAATTAAGAACCTTGGAGGAGGGTTCGCTTAGTAGGGGTGCCGAGTTTCTTTGATTTGTCACTGATGTGCTAATAGTGGACTTTTGGGTGAAGCTAAAACAACTTTTGATGAAAGAACTGGATTTAATAATGTTGTGGCTTCCAAGTTAATGATTATGGGGTGTTAATATGTTTACAAAAGGAATTTCGGTTAGTTGGAATTCTGTGATTAACGGGCATGTTACGGATAGGAAGTTGATTGAGGCGTGCGGATTTGAGGTTGAACCCAGAAAGTTTACAATGATTAACTCATTGAGGGCATGAAAGCTTGTGCGTGCCTGTGAGAACTTCAACATGGTTCGTTTTGAATAGGCTATTGACATGTACTGTAAGTGAGGGCATATTAATAACACTACTGGAGTGTTTAAAAATTCCTATCATTTTAGAACTCTATTACAATCAGGCGAGTTCCTAAAGTCTGAATCTTCAAATTTATTAAAACCCACATTTTGCAAGTTGCATTGATGCAGTTGATAAAAGGAATATTTTGAATAGCTACAAAAGTGAACCATCAATAAAACACTACAGAGGAACATGTAAATTGTATGACAGTATATGAGGTCTTTGCTCTCGTCTTGTAGGAAGCATGAAAAGGCCAAGACTGCAAAACGGGCTGCTCAGAGAGTTTATGAGCTAAATCCAGATGACGCGAGCGGTCTCGTACCCGTTGTTCATGCTGCTCTTTAAAACCATAGTCCGGCACAAACTCAACAGCAACAAACCTGTCCCAAAACAAAATCGAGCGAACAACTTAAGATGCTAACAATCTTCATATTATAAGTGACCTGGTTTACGTTTCATATATGACAGCTAGTAAAAAAATCATTGGTGGGGGTATTACTTGGCACGCAGCTATTAAATATTACCTTAAACTACCCGTCGAAGCAGCTCCTGAGGTTTTTTTTTCATCAGGCCATATTTGCTGTAAAGCGTCATGCACCACAGAGATGTGTGAGGGAGGGACACTAGATTTTTCATGCCTACAAAGTCAATAGAAGTCAGATACGTAAGACATTTGTTTCGCTTGTATTAGCTTGCGACAAAAGAAAAGGGTAAGGCTGCAACTAAAGCATTCTACAAGCAGATAATTGCATGACAGGTTCAAGTGGCTAACTATTTTCTTAGGATTTGTTACACATAACATAGCTTCAGATAGGTAATTACCTCCCTTATCGGCGCCGTGCTGGAGTATACAAAGCGGAAACAACAACAGTGAGGCCTATACATTGCTTGGCGCAACAAAATTACTATGGCTCCTCGAGCTAGCATTAAAACCTTTTGCCAAAGGGTGGTTACTTGGACATGCATTTACACATATGCCACTCGAACAGATGAGCAGGAGGCACACAACGCCATATTATCGTCCATTCTGAACGGACACCATTCATGTTATCAGTGGTGAAGATAAAAACAAATTAGGTCGATGGTTCTATAACAGAGATGCTTCGACAGGTTAACAGACATTACCACGATGGCGTATCACATCATAAGCATCCCACAAGCCACAGGGGCAGCACCTATCAATCGGCGATATGTGGTTTTCATTCTGTTAGCATTAGGCGGGCGTGTCTACATAATGATTCAAAGTTCTTAGTACGATTCCCCTGCGTAAATTAGGAGCTAAGATCAGACGTCAAATTGGATAGCAAACTCGTTCGAACGAATTGAAATAGAAACAATGTCATTCTTGGCAGCAACAAATTCATTTAAATCATCAAGGTTCATCAATGTTTCTCAAAAGCCATGGCAAGAAAATCATAACTCATTCTTTCCAAAACAATTCATACAAAGCATTCAAGGTATTTCTAAGCTAATAAGCAAGTATTGAAAACTGAACTTTTTTTTGAGATATTCACAAATGATCCTTATGCTCAACACCGCACCAATCTCGCCGCCGTCAATAACGGAACCTGCTAGCATCTGTACTGTAATCAGCACGACCAAGAAAAATTGGAGCAGAAACATCACATTCTTAACACTAAACTCCAATCATACCAAATCAACATTGAATTGCAAAATCATCAATCATATTCAACAAAGAGAATTAGCAAGAGATCAGAATGTGTGAGACCCATACGAAAACAGAAAGTTTTCTTCAATCAGAATCACAGAAAAAGAAAAAAATCTGTTGATTACCAATCAATTTCGATTTTGATACGAAAACGGAAGCAAATCATATCCGCAATTAACAGGGGAGCAGCAATAACATAATCACTCAAAAACAACAGGTTTGAGTCGATTTTCAATCACAGGAAAATCAGGAATCATAGAATCAAAACTTCCCAAAATTAGGTCTGAGAAAGAATCACAATCAACATCGAAAAAAAAAACAGAGATCGGTGGCATTGAAGTCGTAATCTAAACATTTAATTGTTCATGCTTATATAAAGCAACCAATGTGTTCTTTCTTCTCTGAAATTTGTGTGTTTCGTTGTGTGAAATTGGGGGAAATTGAAGTTGATTTTGGGGAGAAACAACGGAGTTGAGAAAGAGGGATAAGCTGGGGATGAAAAATCTACAAGCCATTGTTGATGTTAAACTTCACGCAAGAGGGAACAGGGGAGGAAGAAGATGAATTATACTGCGATTTGTCATGTGAATCTTTCAGGTTAATTCCCTTTTGTTTGGCTCGTGTGGTCTTTGGGAATTCTGCCCAATTGTATTAACACCCTCTAAAATCACCCTTTCACCCTTTTTGATACACATTTGGGTGAATGGGCCGAGTTTTAGGCCCCCATGCACCTTTTAATTTTTTCATACACCTCACTATTGTACTCGAGGATATTTCGTTGGCAGTCAGCATGCTCTGTGAACCTGTGTTCCCTTAAGGTTATTGGATCAATTATATCTTCGATAAGTTGAATCGAGATAGACTTTAGGATTTGGTCTATGCATAACGACATTGGGATAGAATTCATTTTCTCATCCTCAACTATACATCATTTGGCATGACAACATCTAGAATCAAATCCCCCCGTAGATCTTGCCTTGAGTCTCTTTCTTCTCTCCTCAAATCATTTCAAAATACTTAATGAAAACAATGTGTGTGATGCACGTCACAGAAAAAGTCAATCCACTTCTTTAAAACTCATCAAACAAATTCAAACCATTTTATCCCTCGGGATGTTTCGTCAAACATTCTCAAAAAGGGCATGTTACCTCCGTTCTACCGCAAACAGGTATCGACCATGTCGTAACCCGAAATTTGACCTTTTTTTCCCTTTTGCATAAGCATTTGCATTCGCATCGCTGACATATGCATTAGCATTTTTTCTCTGTTTTTTGTTGCAGGAATATTCATGTTTTGCAAGCCCAACTAATCACATCCTCTCAAAGATATCACATCACCAAAACAAGCACAAAATGAAGGTTTATATGCCTATTCATCATATCAAAAGGTCGAAAATCGGAATCGTGGCCACAACACCATTTTGCAAGCAAATTTGGCAAATTTTGCTTGAAGTAACCGATTACTCATTTTCTAGGCAAAACCAAGTAACCGGTTACCCTGTGCAAAAATGCAGATTTTGCTGCATTGTTTAGGGCAGCCACTTTTCTCTCTACATTTTGGGGTCCATTTGGTTCTAGCATTGTGTGGAACATTCTAGACATTTCTAGATAATTCAAGACCTTTCAAGATACTTCAAGGCATTTGCTCCAATACATCATTTCCAATCAAGACCACCATACACCTCTGTTTCCAAGCATGTGAACCATTGGATTTTCAACTTGCATTGGGATGGTTACTGAGTCAACTACCTAACTAACTGAGTTAACCTCCAACTCAATGAGTTGAGCCTAACTAACTCCGAGGCTAGTTCCGAGGCTACACCCAAAGTTCACTCCGAACCTAGCAACTCTGAAGCAAAACTCTATATAAGTAAATCATCACCATTTCCCTTGAGGGGGGCTTGAACAATTTTCAATCATTTTTTACAAATTCTCCATTGATCACTCTCAATTCTCTCACATTCTCTCTGAATTTTCTGCAACATTTGCACATTCATCTTCATCCTCTCTCACAAACCCTCACAAAAGCTCAATTTCCACCATTTGAGTGTAGCAATCTTCACATCGAAATTGTTATTCTCTTGAGCTAAATCTCATTCCATCATATTCATGCTTGGATTTTTGGATTTACGATTGATTCTTCTCCAATTCAAGTAATCATCTCAAGCTTCTTCGGTGCAAATCGATATTCGGAGCATTCATCGCGTTTTCATCGGTTTCGCTACGGTTAGATCTCAAAGCTTGGAATTCTCTGGGTTTCTTGGCTTAATCCTCATCATATATCAATAGAAACAACATCCAAAGCAAATCTCAGCCTTGTAGGTTGGTTATCTTTCACTTGATTTACCGTTTCGATCTATTTCGCGTGTTTACGATGTAGTTCGGCCGTTTTTTGGTTTTGCTTAATAATGTGATTTCTTGATCTTTGCTCTCCATGTTTAATGCTTTCCATTGATGATTAATTGATGTTTAAGTGCTTTTGAACTTTATTTTTCGTGCACAAATATCAAGCATAGCATGTGGATGATTGGGGAAATCTTTTGGTTACTGAAAGTGATTTTTCAAAAAGTTATTTCTGCCATTGTCACAGTGGTAACCGATTGTCGCTGTTGCGAAAATCGGCGCCGACTGACAGAAGAGTCGCCACCGTGTGTTATTTATCCCAATGGAGGGAAAGGAAACGCTCGAAGTAAACCTCGCAAAAAACGGGAAAAGGTATGGTCATCGCAACCAAAACCTGGATTCGGGAGTCGGTTACGCAAGGGGAAGGTATTAGCACCCCTCACGTCCATCGTACTCGATGGGATCCACGCTCGCTTGGTTTGTCTAAAGGATGCAAACAATCTATCTACGGCTGCTAAGTCTAAACG
The DNA here is from genome assembly GCA_963859935.3 of Lathyrus sativus. NCBI lineage: Eukaryota > Viridiplantae > Streptophyta > Magnoliopsida > Fabales > Fabaceae > Lathyrus > Lathyrus sativus. The sequence goes on along the minus strand of OZ012739.1, from coordinate 142,685,735 downwards.
GAAGGGAATTGACTCGATAGAGTGTCGCACTCTATGCCTACGTATTCTCAAGAGAGAAAGTCAGAGTCAACGTAGTTCGGGAAACTACAGGGAATTGGCTCGCCAAGACTTCGCGTCTTGTGCCTACGTACTTCCACACTGCATGGAAGATCAGAGCTTACGTAGTTCAGGCTAACTACGGCTAGACAGGGTGTTCTCACGCAGGAGTGAGAAATTAATCTGGTTTTAAAGGTTCGGGAACCTATGGGAAAAACTACGGTCTGGTCTCAAATGCACTCGGGCAAGAGAAAAGGATAACAATCAGTCGTCAGCGGGAAAGTCTCGATCGCACAGCAGCGAGAGAACAAAAGGTTAGTTGTTAGTGTGCTCGCTAGGATATCGCATCCTATGCCTACATATTCTCGTCTGGTACGAGAAATCAGAGCAGCTGTAGTTCGGCTACTTCGGGACCACAGCTCAAATCTCATTTTATTAACATTCTGAAAAATGGTTACAATGATTGAATTCGGGCAATAAACTCCTAAAAATACTATCCTATCCATCTATCATGGAAAATTAAGTGGAAAATAGTCCCCTAACAAGTGGACCTTTAAAAAAAACTATCTCTAAAAGTGTAAAAAGTCCCCTAACAAATGGACTTCTAAAACTACCTCTAAAAGGTAAAATAAACTCTATGAAAAAATGTCCTAAAAGAATTGAAGTGAAGCTGAATATTTTTATCTTCTTTTTCCCAATATTTTCTCTTAATATTCTTTTACTTTTTCCACATACTCTCTTCTTTTTCACACTTTCTTTTTCACTATTCTTTTTCATTTCTTTTCATATATCTTTTTTTTCAATATTCTTTCTCTATTTTTCATATTCTTTTTCAAACATATTTTTATCATATTCTTTTCTCTATTTTTTTCAATATTCTTTTCTTCAACTTTTTATATTTCTTTTTTTCACAATATTTTTCATATTCTTTTCTCTATATAAAGCAACAAAACTATATAAAAAATAGAAAAGAAAATATAAAGGGAGGGGGGTGTGTAGTTATTACAGGGGATGCAGTAGTTAGTAAAAATATAAAACAGAAACAACATGGGCCCAACCCAAGAACTCAGCCAAAAAAATGGGGGAGGGGTGCAGAAATTGAAACGGGAGTGGTATTGGCGCAAGGCCCAGCCCAATAAGGAGACTCCAAAAAACAAAAAAAACTGGGGGTGAATGGCATGCACGTTGGGCTTTGGGCCCAGACTCAATACGGAGCCCATTCCTTCTATCCTCAGCGAAACCCTAATCCATCAGGCTTCCTCCTTCCACTGTTCACACATCCAAACGGCGCCTCCCAATCTCCTCTGAACTCCCTCTCTCACCTTCAATCGCCTTCTGTTTCATCTTCCTCCTCAATGTTCATTGATTCACAAACTCCACCTTCGCAACCAAAAACTCATAACAATTTTACTGAATTTCTTGATGGATGATCACGATGAAGACGGAGATACATGTCTCGCTTGCGTCAAATGAAGAATGTAACACAAAACCTGGAGATCTGAGTGCATGTTCTTGATTAGCGATGGAGATCTGGAGAAGACTCATACAAACATCGATTGGAATCCATCGACGGAGGTCCTTGCTCAGAAGATTCGTTCTCGAGGATGAACAGAATTGCAATCCGTGGAAGTTTCTGGATATCTTTCGCAAGGCTATGAAGATTTGAACAATTCGAAGATGACGATGATGATCAAAGGAGATGGATTTAGGGAAGAATCTTGATGATGACGTTGTTAGATGAACCTTGAAGTAATTTTCTGGAGATTTGGGAGGTGATGAACTCACGAAGACGACGATGAAGGCTCTTGATCTGGAGAACTGAGAAGGTGGTTGGAAGATTTTCGAACGATCTTGATGAACATGATAGGGACTGTTCGTGATCTCTGAGGATCTTTGATGTTCATGAAATTCTGAAGCGGTTGTAGGAACACGAACGATTCCGGAGAATTACGAAGAACGTGATGATGAAGATTCGTAAGAATCTTGATGAACATTGGTGGTTGATGTTTGCTGAAGATCCAGATCTGGATGAAGATTGAAGATCCTGATGAATGAATGATCAGTTTCTGGAAAAAGTACTGGAGGATCTATGAAGATCGGGGATGATCGTTGATGACCGGAGGGTGTTGTTGGTGATGAACTGAGAAGATCAGAGAAGAGATGAATCTGGTGAAGATTTGCAGTTTCCGGTGGGTTGTAGGGTGGCTGGAAGAGGTTAGGGTTGGCCGGCGATTGGGGGTTGCGGTGGTTGCATGGCCGGCGGCCATGCAACCGGCGAGACTCAGGCGAAGACGCGTGGCATAGCGAGGTGGCAGGGGGAGCGTTGCATGATGGCCACGTGTGGGGTTGTGTGGCAGAGTGTGGAGTTAGTGGAGTGTGCTACGTGTGAGTTCTGGGATGAAGACGAAACGAAGTGGCCCCCTTTTGAGCTGAACGCGTGGCGCGCTTATATATTTGACACATGGCAATTTTTGGACAAAAAAATGGACTTGAAAGATTTTGGGCCTCCAAAAACCCCTTCTGGGCCCACGAAAAATGGCCAATTGGACTGGAAATTCTGAATTAAAAAAAGATTAAACCCAATTAAAAGCTAATCAAAGACTAAACCTAATTAACTAGTTAACTAATGGTTAAACCTAATTAACTCTAACTAAAATTAAAACTGCAATTAAATCTAAATGAAAATTAAACTAACCTAATTAATTCTATATTAAACTAAAACTATTATCTATTAATATCTATTAAAAAACTATTAACCTATATTAAACCTAATAAAAGAAATTAATATCTAACAAAAGATTAAATCTATATTAAAAATAAACTCTATTTATTCTATTATACAAAAACTATTATATTCTAAAAGAAAATCATTCTAAAATCTATTTAAAAACAAATTTATAAATTCTAAAAAAGGTTTAAAGCTATTAAAAATATTAAAAAAAAATCTATTTAAATTCTAGAAAATCTATAAAACCTATTTAAAATCTACAAGAGGCTATTAAATCCTAAAAAATGCAAACAAAGGCAAATAACCAACATAAAAGAGAGCGCGAGACCAGATCGAAGCAAACGGTAACCCGGACACCAAAAACTCAAAAATCACTGCATAAACTGAAAACACCAGGAAGCGCGCGACTTCTCAAAATAAACTCCGATTACCCAAACCGGTCTGAGATACCTGAAAAGCGACAGCAGGGCTGTAATCCCGATAAAATCACCATGATTGAGGAAATGCACTATATGCAGTATGCAAATGCGAATGCGAATGCGAATGCGAAAATGCGTCGAAGCATAAATCGAAAGTGGCACCGGTTGGTCAAATTTTAGGGTGCAACAGCTGCCCCTATTCAAGCGACTTGGACCTGAAGGGTTGAAGAGCGTGCAGCCTTCAAACATTCAGAGGTACGAGACGGTTGAATACCAATAAACCCGAAAATTTGCCAACCGTGAGAATATACTGCAAAACTGCTTGGGGAGACATAATCCAGAACCGAACCCAGTCGTCACGGCAACAAACTGATCAATCATCTGATAAAGAACTCCTGATCTTAACGCTAGTTACCTGTGATACCCCATATAACAAACCCGATGGTTGCAACAAAACACCTGATCCTCTCACATCGTCTACTGGTAGACGGAAGAGAAATATACTCACATCGTCTAAAGATAGACGGAAAGACAGCCTGATCCGTACTCACATCGTCTAAGGATAGACGGAAAGACACCCATAATCCGTACTCACATCGTCTAAGGATAGACGGAAAGACACCCAAATCGAAGGAAAAATTCAATACTCACATCGTCTAAGGATAGACGGAAAGACACCCATAATCCATACTCACATCGTCTAAGGATAGACGGAAAGACACCCAAAATCCAAGGAAAAATTCAATACTCACATCGTCTAAGGATAGACGGAAAGACACCCATAATCCATACTCACATCGTCTAAGGATAGACGGAAAGACACCCAAAATCCAAGGAAAAATCAATACTCACATCGTCTAAGGATAGACGGAAAGACACTCATAATCCATACTCACATAGTCTAAGGATAGACGGAAAGACACCCATCCCGAAGGAAAAAGAACAATACTCACATCGTCTAATGATAGACGGAAAGACACCCATCCCGAAGGAAAAAATCAATACTCACATCGTCTAAGGATAGACGGAAAGACACCCATCCCGAAGGAAAAATTCAATACTCACATCGTCTAAGGATAGACGGAAAGACACCCATAATCCAAGGAAAAATTCAATACTCACATCGTCTAAGGATAGATGGAAAGACACCCATAATCCATACTCACATCGTCTAAGGATAGACGGAAAGACACCCAAAATCCAAGGAAAAATCAATACTCACATCGTCTAAGGATAGACGGAAAGACACCCATAATCCATACTCACATCGTCTAAGGATAGACGGAAAGACACCCATCCCGAAGGAAAAAGAACAATACTCACATCGTCTAATGATAGACGGAAAGACACCCATCCCGAAGGAAAAAATCAATAATCACATCGTCTAAGGATAGACGGAAAGACACCCATCCCGAAGGAAAAATTCAATACTCACATCGTCTAAGGATAGACGGAAAGACACCCATAATCCATACTCACATCGTCTAAGGATAGACGGAAAGACACCCAAAAATCCATACTCACATCGTCTAATGATAGACGTAAAGACACCCATAATCCCTTCAACATCATCCCTCAAATTTCAGAATCCTTTCGTCTACGGGAACTGATGGAAAGAACAATATCCTTAAAGGGGCCACATCATCAGTAAGGACCGACGGGAAGAAAACCACCTTCAAAGAGCCATGTCGTCAATAAGGATTGACGGTCAGAAAATCCTTCTTGAAATGTCATCTCATCCAATAAACAGAAAGAAAACCACTATCCGAAAGGTCGATTTGAAACCCCTCAACATCTAAAGATAGCCGGAGAAGACCTGCTGGGGAAACACACCATCCGTATGATCTGACGATAAGACCCGCTGAAAAATCACCTGAAACTTCACATCGTCTAATGATAGACGGGAAGAAAGCCACTCAAACTTAAGACGTCTAATGATAGACGGAGAAATCCACTTATTGGAGGAACACATCGTCAATATGAATTGACGGGAAGAAAAGTCTGTCGATACCAGATGACTGACTGATCAAAGCATAACTGTTGTATGATCTGAAATACGAATAAACTGCTGAATTGTCTGAACACTGCTGCTGGATGAATGCCCCTGAACTGATCACAGAGTAATTCACGTGCCATATAAGGTTGATAGAAAACCTGGCTTATGCTTCGTATGCATATGCATATGTTTGAATTTTTCTATGGCGTAATGCTCCATTTAGGATGGAAATGCTACGCATTTTGAAAATGAAATGCAAGTATGATGCAAATATGACGATGTATGCAATATGCTAATGCAGGCTCGGGCTGCTGGAGAAAGTCGGGTACAGAAAACCACTTCAGCAAAATAAATGCTGAAGACGAAGCCAACTCCGCTGGGGATAGACCGGATATCACAGAATTATCCCAGCAAAATAAATGCTGGAAGAGTGAAATCAACTCCGCTGGGGAATGACATACGTGCCAAGTATGATTGGACTTCTCTAGGGATAGCTTACCCGTGCCAATGAAAAATTGGACTTTGCTGGAAAAATAGACGGAGTCTTCCTGCGTACTGATGAAGATTGGATTTGGAAACTGATGCGCCAACACGGATGGGCCTCACAGTGACCGCCAACATGGATTTGGGCTCTTAGGCTATCTGTGATGGGTCAGGTACAACTGACGTTGGAAAACATTCTGTCTGAATACACAGTTTTCTGGTTGAAGGGTCAAAGGATAGTAACACGACTTCCCGACATTCGTCTCGCACTCGAACATTGGATGACTCTGCTCGAATAGCTCTGAATAACTCTGCTGATACGGAGAAGAACAATCCATTCGCTTCTGATATGCCCCAGCCTGCGGGACCTCTGTGGTGATGCTCCTCAAAAGGAAATCTGAAAATCTGTACCCTGATGGTCTGATATGAAATGCCCCAGCATTCTGAACTTCGGAGAGATACTTCATATCAAATGCTTCTCGAATAAAGAATAACTTATGCGCTCTTAAGATGGCCTACCCTTGACTGCAATGACTTTGCCCCTGATTATCTGATTCAGAGTAGTGCCCCTGACTACGAGATATTTACCGAATCTCAACCTGATTGTCCCAGGATAACTGACTTCGAAAGGCTGACCTGACTGGGGATCACTGGATGATAGCTTGCCCTGGCTTGCGGAGCATTCGGGCGTTCTGTATTCTATCATGATCATACCTTCCATTGTAGAAAACTTTCCTGCTGTCAAGCGCTTACTCGCAAGTAAAATAAGTTGTTCTGCGTAAAAGACATATTAATGCAACGCATATGACAGGTTTGACATCCAATTTGTTCACTGGGAAAGGGAAAAACAGTTTATGGCATAAAATGCATAAATTATTTATCAAGAATATCAACATCAGTACCAACATGGTAAGAGGAACCCTTTTAGGAGTCAGTTTTGACGCAATCTTTACCGCAGTATGCTTTCGAAACGAACCTGCTTCAATTAGGACTTTTGAAGGTTATAACGTGGTCAGGTTCACGGTTTTGAAGGAAAGGATAAAGGCTCAAAGTTTATTTTAACCCACCCATTCTCCTTGATGTTCTCCCATCCTACGTTCAGCTAATTCGACCTTAGCGCTCACCTCTCAGAGGCTGAAAGATAGGAGTGATAGTTCGAGAAACCTTTGGAGTGACAGTTACTCACTCTTCGTCTTTGACACTTAGGGTCACACGACTCGTATTTCATTTGAGGATTTCTTCCTTTTGTCATCCTTTCATCTTTTTCTTTTCATATCCCTAACTTTTGCCTGGACTGACTCTTTGGAGTTTCCTTTGATTTTTTAAGTCCAGCGGGATGCCCTCATTTTTGCCTAAGTCATTTGTTTTGAAGTTTTGACTTAGCGGGCTTTTGATTCTTTTTGCTCTCTTTTTCCGAACAAGTCGTGTGACACTAGTTGTCTGACTCATTGGAGAATGATGTGACTGTCTCACTCTTGATTTAACCATTGTGGTTTTTTAGGCACGACCTCTAGAGGTGTGATTGATCCTCGAACGGACACTCCTTTTGCAACTTGAACGCTCGGCCAAATTAGCTAACACCTACCCTGCCCCAGGTTAAAGATGGAGGGTTTTTCGTTTTTCAGAAAGACCTCCTACTACTAGGCTCAAAGGGGCTGGCAAGGGATTATCTTCCTTATATCACCAGTGTTTAGGGATTTGAAACAATGCCTGTACATCATCAGCAGGTTTTATTTCAAAAGCATACAATATCGGAAGTTGCATGTCGTTCATTTCGTCATCCTCCTCAGATCCTTCTTAACCAAGCATTGGACATTTGTAAAAAACAATTAGTGAACACGAATGGATTTAATCAAAACATGCATATTTATTTCATTATCATCAATTGAATGAAAACAACAAGTTTTACGAACAAGGTTGCAATTCAGACAGGAAAGAAACTACAAACGTAAAGAAATGACAAGATAAAACAAAGAAAAATGCCAGCTTCCGAGAACCGGGCCTTCACATCTGTCCTGTTGCTGAACCAACTATCTTCACAATCAGTTATTAGAGGCAACTCGAAATTGTCCTGATCTGCTTTCAGCGACCCAACCAAGTTATAGAGCCCCTCCTCCTCATTCAAATGATTTTGGGCCCTTCCTGCCCGAAGTTGATAGCTGCACTATCAAGTAGGTCCTGCACCTTGTGCTTGAAGGCCAGACAATCTTCAATGTTGTGCCCCGGTGCTCCTGAATGGAAATCACAGTGCTCATTAATATCATACCCTGCTGGAGGCGTCTCTGTCAGCGGGGCTAACTTCCTCTTCTCAACCAACTGTAATTGTAGCAACACTTGAAGAAGTTCGGCATATGGCATCGGAGGCACATCAAATACCCTCACCGGCCTCTGATTTTGAGCTCTTCGCTGATTGGGATGTTGTTGCCTTTGCTGCTGTTGAGGTCGTTGCTGTCGTCGCTGGTATCGGGTTGACTGTTGAACAACCTTCGTAGCAAATACAACATCGGTTTCTTGATTTCCACCGTACTGATTAAGGCACTCCTTATGCTTAGCCATTTTCTTTCTCAGATCTGCCCCAGGAATAGGCAACAGTTGTGGGCATGGAGATTCTGACACCATGGAGTCCAGGATACGTTTCTGACCTACTGCAGCTTTAGAAGCATCCATCATCTTAGCATCAATTGGGATAGGACCAGTACGTACAGCTACACCGCTTGGCGTGAATTCAATATCTTTTGAGTCAATCAGGTCTTGAACATTGTGCTTAAAAGCTTGACAACTCTCGATGTCGTGTCCGAGTGCCCCAGAATGAAATTCACATTGCTTACTGGTATCGTACCCATAAGGCGGTATCGTTCCCTTAGGCGGTTCCATTGTTCTTTTTTCAACCATTTTGAACCTCAATAAAGTCTGCAAGAGCTCAGCATACGTGGAAGGTGGCGCCTCAAATACCCTCTTTGGCCTCCCCTCCTGAATCCTCTGTTGAGCTGGATGTACCCCTTGTTGTTGTTCAGGTTCCACAGGCACAGGTGGCACGAGCTTTTTCACTGCGGCTTCGGATAGTTGATCATCCTCTTTCCTAAGCACATTCTTGACAACTTCCATGATCAAGCTCATTTGGGTCTTCAGCTGACTATTTTCCTCTTTGAGGATCTTCTGCTCCAGACGCATCTCTTGCATGTCTCTCATCATCTGCCCCAGCTGGCTTCGGACTTCAATCAATTCAGCCTGACTCTGTTCCATATCTCTGAAGGAACTCCTGCAACAAACTGGACGATGAGGAAATAAGACCCACGGTTCTGATGTACCTGTTAAATGATAATGCAATGCAGAAAGCAAACACATATTCAAGACAAGACAAAGAGAAACTCAAACTATAAGCACCCAGACGAACACCTCCCACACATGTACAACCAACAAAAACAGCACGTAAGCACGAATGAGTACGAATACAATGACCCCAGCCAACAATCCTGGTGATGGTCAGCGAACACTAATGCACAAAAGCTAAACGGGTTAGGCAGAGAAAACAGATGCGACACCCGGCACAGAAACCTCTAGAAACTTCTCCCATAGTCAACTGAACTCTCCGCTTGACATTCTTCAGAACACACGCTTCCCGTGGAGTCTTCCATGATATTAACTGACGAACCCACACAACTGGATGACGGAGAATCATTAATCTGAACAAAACCCTGGGGCGCGATGAAAATCCGGTTAGAGTCTAACAGATCCTGAACCTGGCTTCTAAGCACCTTACAATCATTTGTTGAATGCCCCTGTGCCCCAACATGGTACTCACAACGGGCGCTGGCATCAAAACCTGGAGGATATGGTGGAATCATTGGATTAGTCTCTTTCGGCACTATCAATCCACTTCTGACCAGATCTGGCAACAACTGACTGTACGACACCGGTAGCTGAGTAAACTGCCTTTCAGGTTTCCTTGGTCTTCGTTGGGCGTGCTGACGCGATCGACGACAGGATGACCGTTGGCTTGAAGTGTCTGAAAACCGATCCTGAGATGCTAGAGATTCTGAGACGACGTCATTTCCTTCTTCCCACTCTTCTTGAGAACTGACAACTGACTCATTCTTATCAACCGGGATATAAGGAGCATCTCGAAGCTTTCCACTCTTGAGTCCTCTCTCAACAAGCTCCCCCATTCTCCTCAGGCCCACAAAGCTTGTACAACCGAACAATTTGTCATAATAATGGCCTTTCAGAGTACCCAAGAAGAGGTCAACCATTTCTCTTTCCTGAAGCGGTGGTTGAACACTAGCAGCCAATTCTTTCCATCTTTGCGCATACCCTCTGAATGATTCATTCTCCGCCCGAGATAATTCTTGCAGATGTACGAGACTAGGAGCCATATCCAGGTTGTAATCGTACTGCTTCAGGAAAGCTTTGGCTAAATCCACCCATGATCGAATCTGATTACTCTCTAACTGCATATACCACCTCAAAGATGCCCCAGTCAGACTATACTGAAAGCAATGGATCATCAGTTTGTCATCTCGCACAAACGAAGTCATTCTTCGACAGAACATCATCAAATGTTGCTTCGGACAGCTATCTCCTGTGTACTTTTCAAATTTCGGCACTTTGAACTTATAAGGCAACACCAGGTCAGGGACCAAACACATGTCTGCAGCATTCAGGTTAACAGCATCTTTCGCCTTCAAAGCTTTAACTCTTTCTTCCAATACTCGGAACCTTCTATCACCTTCAAGAGCTCTTGAGTTTACAGTCCTGGCTACCGGGATATCTCTGCGTGGATTCCTCTCAGGGAAAACAGCACCTTGATTGTTAACAGGAGGAGGACGTTCATTTCGGGCAACAAACTGCTCATGTCGATCTCGGTTCTCAACAGTAGGCTGTACAACTTGGTCTGCAGTAACATTGTTCGCTTGCGGGAAGTCTTCCATAGAATCATACCGAGGGTGGGACGTCATAGTAAACCCTGTTAAGGTGTTAGGAGACTGGAAATTGCCTTCAGACATAGCTATCAATTACCTGTAACTGACTACACTGCTCCAACCCCTTGGTCGTTTTCTGATAATCAATAGTTGCTCAATCCAAACTCCGGGTACTCACCTTCAGGAAACAAAGGCTGGATCAGAACTCTGGCTAACTGGAGAAATGCTACGCAATATGATGCAAAGATGCTTATGCAAATGCAATGCAATGCAGTAAACACGAGATCACAGCCCCCACAACACGCTCTAAATGCTGCTGCACAGCTGACGGAGTACGTTCTCTCTAAAAGAGAACGCCAAGATAGCGGGTAGTCTGGAAGTCAAGGTTCTCGCAAAAAAAACCCCACTCACGGGTATGGACCTAAGGTACGACATCCTATGCGGTCATCAGCGTCACAGACTTTCATGAGGAATGATACGATTCCCAGAAGGAGTGTGTTGCACCCCAAAATTTGCCCTCACAATACAAGACTTTGTGTTCTAAGAAGATTCACAAGGCCCACAGTGCTTTCAATACCTTTCATGAGGTTCATGAAGTCCATAGGTTGCTTCTTGAAGGTTCACAAGGTTCACAAGATCCATAATGATTACAAAGCTTCCCTGAGGGTCATGAGGTCTACAAAGTCACTTCATGAGGTTCATAAGGTTCACAAGCTTCACAATACTTCCCATGGGTGTCACAAGACATTTTATGAAGATTCACAAGGTTCACATAGTTCACAATTGGTCAAAGAAGTTGACAACTCCCTCAGACAATGCACCTCCTAAGCAGGGCATCCATAACTAGGGTTTTGACTTTAATCAGGCTAAATGGACTTCCAATACCTCAAGTGAGTTTCATAACATCTTATATGTGTATAAGAACCCCCATGTCAAGTTTCAAGACTTTTCTCAAAAGTTTGCTCAGTCAGATGATCAGATAAGTCAAAATCAGTCAATGCAGTTAAAAAGTCAAACTGAGGTCAACTGTGGTCAAACCAAAGTCAAACTTCATGATTTTTTGCCAACATCAAGTATATGAAGTAAAATTCATCATTTGATCAAGGGTTGATCATGATTCATCAAGGAGATTCCAGATCATCAATAATCAGGAGTTTCTAAATTAGGGTTTCCTCAGTAAAAGTCAACTGAACTTTGACCAGCCATAACTTTCACATGCTTCATCACCAAGTCTCCATCCAAAGCTAATTTTGAAGGAAATTGAATTCTCTACAACTTTGATGTTGAAGGTTAAGCCCAAAAATGCTTCATTTGAAAGATATGATCTAAGACATTATAGGTCATTTCAAAAGTCAACAAAAAGTCAACAACTTCAAAAGGGCATAACTTGATATTGGTAAATGATATGGACCTGAAACCAATGGGGTTGTTTAGAGGACTCTTCAAGCTTTCCAAAAAGTCCAAGAACACCCTCATACCTTTAAAATTGAGGGAGATGTGTCCTTGCAAAGTTGGACAATTTTGTGATGATTTATATTGAAAATGGAGGCTTAGAAGTATTTCTTTCCAAATGGGCTGCCTAATTTATGACCCAATCCATCTCATAACATGGTGCACGACCCAATTGACTAAAATTCATCATTTTTATTATTTTTTATTTATTTATTATTGATTTAATTCATAAAAATCATTTTAAATAAATAAAAAATATAAAAATCTATTTTTGGGTGAAGATTTTGTTTCTAGAAATTCATAATCATTGATTGAATTAGAATGAGAAGGAAATCATGTGATCTCTCCCAAAATAGCAAGCACTCATGATCAAATATTTGAAATTTATACAATGATCTTTTTGAATATTTTTTGGATCAAATATCCACACAACACATCAATGTTTCTGACCTAAATCCATCACACATATATACTAAGCACAAACATAACCCTAGACACGAATTTGCAGCAGCCTAAAGGTAAGATCAAAAGCACAAAAATCTTTCAAAAAAGTCATATTCGGGTTCTCAAATTCAGAGCATTGCAAGGTATTTGGAAGACATAGCAAGCTTCCTTGGACTCTTCTGATCATAAATCATCATCCATATGCATCATATACACACCCAATTGCTCAACCCGAGTTCATCTTGACCTTGAATATTTTGTTTTCGAATCCATTGATTTATCATGTTTAAACTGTTTTTGATTGTTGTAGGATGTTTAGAATGAACTCTAGAACGATTCTGGGTGGTTCAATTGGATTTTCATTGCAGGAACAAGAATTCACCATGATTAGGGTTTTCGGCCCTCTTTAGGGTTTCACGATTTTCAAATGATAAATGGATTTGAAAAACATAGGACGATTGAAAAACTTAGTAGCAATACAATGGTGCAATCAATTTTGTGAAATTTTGCCGTTTGGATGAAGTTTGTGTTTCGCAGGGTGGAAGAACTCGTAACAATATTCGTAGGAGAAAACGTTGCAAAATCCGCAGGTAATGGGAGGAAGAAGAAGGCCAGTTCGCGCTTGTTTTCAAATTCAAATTTTATTAAAAAAATAATATGAATTGTTCCTGGATATATTTCACAATTGTATGCTTAGCCTGATGGTTGTTGTGCTTCTTGGAAATCAAGCTGGCCTGGGTTCAAACCCCAGCCAGGTAAGTTTCCACTTTTTTTTTCTTTCCTTTTATTTGATTTAAATATTATAATATTAAAAATTAAATATATTATGTATATTTCTCAATAATAAATAAATAATAATAAAATATGTCTGTTTTCTTTAATTTTAAAAAATATGTTTTTTTTTCACAAATTTTGTTTCTATATTTTATGTCTAAATTGTAATATGTATAAATTAAAAAAATTTTTTGTATATAACTAAATCCTATTTTTTTTATATAAACCCTAAAAATTTATTTCTCATATAAACCTTAATTTCATAAAACTCTAAAAATATTTTTTAATACAAATCTAATCCTATTTTTTTTTTTAATGTTATTTTCTAATATAATTATTACATATGTATGTTTACTATAATTCTTACAAATTTTTGTAAATATACTTATAAACATTTTTTTTACATAACTTTAGTTTATAAATAATTGTGCTTATAATAATTAGATTTTTTGTAGTAACTTCATGATTAAAATATAATTTAATAATTTGTAAATTAAAACAATTGTTTATTCATATTTGTTTTTTTTAGTTGATTATATTAAAAAATTGTTAATTTCTTATTATTATAATATTTGGATTAATTTTGTTTATTCTTATTTACTAACCCATTTATATTCTAATCATGCTTATTATTTTGTTAAATATTGCTTACTAACCCCCTTTATTATTTATTATTGCTTATTTATATTTTATTTATCTTTGCTATTTAATTATTTTGCTTATTATTTTGTAATTGTTTCTTGGATGTAAAGTTGTTTAATTATTTAATTATTATTATGGTTAGTAATTAGGGAGTGTAACAACATGTATGTAATATTAAAATAAATCTAGATCACTTTTAAATAAAGATAATTAAAATAAACACGTCACACACGTAAGTCGATTTTAATCGCCGTCTCACTTCCTAAGGGTATCCCTCAAGTTGCCTACGAATAATGGTTAAGTGGGGTGTATAAAGCAAGTCCCTCAAATAGAAAAATCATCAAAGTCCCTTATGGTTGCCTTTACGAATCGAGTCCCTTTCGAAAAATGATGATGGTCCCTTATATGTGCTTATTACATCCCACAATGGCCTTCAAAGTCAAATTGCCCCTCACATGTCCCTTAGCATCCAAAGTAAGGACTACCTACTCCATTATAGTAGGGATAGTCTTACTAAAGGAAAGAATGAAGAATAAGAAAGACCTTTAAACATTAGGGTAGGTTACTCCTAGGTGCTTGCTCACTTCAAAACTGTTTCGCACTTAAACAAATTTTCAACAAGTTTTCAAACAAGTTCTTAACACATCCTTACATGGATTATTTATTAACTATTCTGAAAATTTTCTATTCACATACTACAATTTCAAAACAATTCAAAAGTGAGCTTAAGTACCTAAGAGCCCATGGATAACCATGGATGAAAAGGGTGCTAACACCTTCCCTTTTCATAACCTACCCCCCGGACCCAAAATATTCTCTAAGGTCTTTCCTGTTCTTTTATAACCTTTCCTTATGGATAAAATAAAAGTCGGTGGCGACTCTTGCTATCCGCAACATTGTTTAAAGTCAGTTCTCCCACCGTGTTACAGAACTGGCGACTCTGCTGGGGATTTATTTAAGAGGGGTACCCTTAGGAATTAAGATCACTTTAAATTGTTTGCCTTGTTTGCTTTATTATTATATTGTTGGGGTGCTCTTATGTGTGAAAGGTCCTAACCCGGATCTAGTGTACCTTAGGTAAATGGCAATAGACCAAGGAGACTGTACGACGTATATCGATACGGTTGATCTGGTGGCCATAATTAGTGCGACTTCTTGGTTGGTGCTTATATTCCTTAAGTCAAGTTGAGGATAATATTGAGGCTGCCATATGTTGTCAATGCACTAACTGACTTTTAGAACCCTAGTTAACTCATCTTGGCCTTTAGAAAGTAGTGAGGTAACCGGCTTTGGTGCAGACTGAAGTTGGTTGACACTCGATACTACGCTCATTGAGATCTTAAACTTGGAGGGTTTTGGTTGGCAAGTAAGTTGCCTTCTGAACAACCACCCTTGTGAAGGATCAATGATATTGAGATCCCTTAGAACCTGGTTACTTTTGTAGGACAGGATGAACCATTTAACTTCAGGGGAGGGTACTTGCCTTTGAACCTCATGCAAGCCTTTAAACCTAGGGCTATGGTGTGACTTGTTTGTGTGTGCCACATGTTTGTGATTGAGCATGACATCATGACATCATCATGCATCATAAGCATATCATTTTCCCTAACCATTTCAAGGACCAAGGGATTTATCTTTGTTCTTTGTTGCAGGTCATGGCTTCTGCTCGTAGAAACACCATCAGGATCAACTTTGTAGGGATACCTGCTAAGCTCAAGGAGTTGGTTTCCCTAGTGCCTGATCATTCCCAGTTCAACAAGAGACATGGTCACTTATTGGATCTAGTTACTTCAGGGTTCAGTGAAGACATGATGAGTGTGCTGTTTCAGTTCTTTGACCCTAAGCACCATTGCTTTACATTTCCTGATTATCAGCTGGTTCCAACCATGGAGGAGTTCTCTAAACTTCTGGGTATACCTGTTCTTGATCAGAAGCCATTCACAGGCTTAGAGAAGGAGCTTAAACCAGAAGTTATTGCTGCAGCTCTACATCTGAAGAAGTCTGACATTGTTCTAGAGACGAGAAGTGGAGTTAAAGGTATTCTTGCCAAGGTATTAGTGGATAAAGCTCAAACGTTCTTGAAGGCTATGAGCTACGATGCTGTTGAGGAGATCTTAGCCTTATTGATTTATGGCTTAGTGTTGTTCCCCAATCCTGATCAGTTCATAGACGTTCATGCCATCAACATATTCCTGAGTCACAATCCAGTGCCTACCTTACTTGGAGACATCCTACATTCTCTTCACACCCGTACTACAAGGGCAAGAGGAACTTTGATGTGCTGCATACCTTTACTTTCTAGGTGGTTTATTTCTCACCTTCCTCGCTCAGTAATGAAGAATGAGCAAGGGTTCAGATGGTCCAAGAGGATCATGTCACTTTCTCACTCAGACATCCATTGGTGCTCCAGATCTATGGAGAATGTCACCATCATTGACCGTTGTGGGGAGTTTCCTAATGTGCCACTTCTAGGCATAAGAGGAGGCATCACCTACAACCCATCTCTAGCTTTACGACAGTTTGGTTACGCCCGGAGCGATGGTCCACATGACATGTTGATTCAGGGCATTGTGTTTGATTACGACAACGATCTTCAGGGTTACCGTCAGAGATTCATCCGAGCTTGGGGAAAGGTAAACAGGATTGACAGCAAGACACTGGAGCCTAAGTACACTATTCCTATGGAGGCTTATCTCAGATGGGTACGATCTCGTGCTCAGACACTCATGATGCCATATCCTGCCATCCTACCAGTTACCATGGAACCTGTTGCTGAAGGAGACACAGCTTATACCATCCTTCACCCAGACATGCCTACTGATATGGAAGACTTGCAGAGATCATGGATCCAACTGAAAGAGCAAAGGGATACTTTCGAGGCTCATTACAAAGCAAGCCAAGCAAGGATCCTAGAGCTAACAAAGCTACTTCATGAGGAACGAAACCTCAACTCATACCTCAACACAAAGAGGAAACGTCCATGGGAGACTTAAAACCCCATCTTTTGTACTTATTTCGTTTTCATTTTTGTAAGCCTAAAAGGCAAAACAAGTTATTACTAATAAAAAGTTACTTTCTTGTTTGTTTAAGCAAATTTAAATCCTGCGGTCCTTGAAAACATTGCATATGCATTCCCATATCATTGCATCACAGGTTTATAATTGTGCACAGGTTTCTCATCTTCTCGCTGTTTATTTCAGCAATGGCTCTTGAACAATCAGTTAAGGATCTCCAGGCACAGAATGCACAGTTCCAAGAGCTGATCCTGAACCTATCCAAGGGGCAGGATGAATTGAAGACACTGCTGGCCAAGAAGACTAAGAAGGCTAGAAGGTCTGCTGGGTTGCTCAACATGGGAAGAAGGTTCAAAGGTCCTGTCAAGACCAAGGAACATGTTGAAGACTATGAATCTGAAGAATCTGAGCAGGAGAGAGGCAGTCTCCACAACACTATGGGGGACTCTGATTCTGAGGCTAACTACTACCATGAGCCTAACGAAGACAAATTCAAGATGTTGGTGGATAGAATGGATGCTATGGAATTACAGAAATCATCTGGGCTGGATTTTGAGGATTTGAGCTTGATATCTGGGGTGGTCATACCCATTGGGTTCAAAGTTCCTACATTTGTTGTCTATGATGGGGTCTCTTGTCCCAAATTGCATCTGAGGTCTTATGTCAGAAGAATGCAACCCCACACTGCTGATAAAAAGTTGTGGATCCATTTCTTTCAAGAGAGTTTATCTGGAGCTCAGCTAGAGTGGTATTATCAGTTGGAGAGTGTCAACATCAGAGATTGGAATGACCTTGCTGAAGCTTTCTACAAGCAGTATCAATACAATGCTGACTTAGCCCCCACTCGCATGCAGCTTCAAAGCATGTCTATGGGTGCCAAAGAAAGCTTTAAGGAGTATGCTCAGAAGTGGAGAGACTTAGCTGGAAGAGTTCAACCCCCTTTGACTGATAGGGAGTTGGTTGATATGTTCATGTGTACACTGAATGGTCCGTTTTACAGTCATCTCATTGGAAGCTCATCATCTGGCTTCACTGAGTTGATCATGACAGGAGAGCGAGTAGAGAATGGTATCAAGAGTGGTAAGATCCAAGTGGGCACTTCTTCATCAGGTGCTGCAAAGAAGCCTCCCACTGGGAAGAAAGAATCTAACGCTGTGTATGGTCAGCCTGATCGTAACAGAAGGCATCAGTCTGTTAGTGCAGTTCATATTTCAAATCCAACTCCTGCAACAACAGAGCAGCCTCAAGGCAACCAACAGAGGGCTAGAAGACAGTTCACGAAGATCAACATGTCAATGGCTCAGGCATTGCAACACTTGTTGAAAGCTGAACTTATTACCCTGAGGGAGGCCCCTCAGAATCCCAATGTTACCTCTCCCAAGTACAATCCCAATGCACGATGTGCATATCATTCAAACTGTCCAGGACATGATACTAATAACTGCTGGGTCTTGAAGAACAAAATTCAGGATATGATTGATGCTGGAGAAATTGAGTTTGATCCACCAGGTACTCCAAATGTGATTACAGCTCCAATGCCAAATCACGAGAAGACTGTCAACACCATTGATGAAGATATTGATGAAGATCTGCATGTCTATTCAGTTATGGAGTTGAGCACACCATTGTCTGTTATCAAAAAGAGGTTAGTACAAGCTGGGATCTTTCCAGGTTGTCATGAAGATTGTCTATATTGTACCTATAAGCCGGATAGTTGCTTCATTTTGAGAGATGGGATTCAACGTCTCATGGATAAATATACTATAGTGTTTGAAAGAAGACCAGCATCTGTAGAAAGTATGGTGGATCATCTGACTCAGGGTAAGAAGATTGAAGAGGTTGACATGGTTGACAAAGTACCACTAAGAATCACTTCAAAGGGTCCCATTAAAATCACTCATCAGGGCCCAATCAAGATTACTGCTGAAGGTCCTGTGAAAGTTGTTGCTGAAGCCAGAGTAGCTCCTCTGATCATTACCACTCCTGGTCCTATTCCTTATACATCTGACAAAGCTGTGCCTTGGCACTATGGGTCTGATGTTTACATCCATGGTGCCAAGCAGGAGCCTTTACCTGATATGCCTGTTGACATTGATAATATTGCTGGATCTAGCAAGATCACTCGTAGTGGAAGAGTCTTCTCTCCTCCAGTTGCTTCTAAGAGTGCAGTTACTCCTGCTGTTACTTCCACCACTGATGCTCGGGGCAAGGGTCCTGTTATTGAGCCTGTATCTACTGATGTGCCAGCTGCTGATGACCTCTCTAAGCAGATGGAAGAAGTATTGAAAATCATTCGCAAGAGTGATTATGATATTGTTGATCAGCTGGGGCATACTCCCTCAAAGATTTCTATGCTCTCCCTGTTATTATGTTCTGAGGCTCATGCCAAGTCATTGATCAAGTTTCTAAAGATGGCTCATGTACCCAGTGCAATTTCTGTGGACCAGTTTGAGAATTGTGTTGCTCACCTGACCTATGACAACGGGTTAGGATTTTCTGATGCTGACTTGACCCCTGCCAAGAGGGATCATAACAGGGCCTTGCATATTTCAATTGAATGCAGGGGCACTACCCTGTCTCATGTGCTGATAGACAATGGTTCCTCTCTGAATGTGTTGCCTAAGGAAGTCCTGAACAAGCTGAGTCCTGAAGATACGGTATTGAAGCCCAGTAATATTGTGGTAAAGGCTTTTGATGGTTCTAGAAGAGTAGTGCATGGGGAAATTGATCTTCCAATCAAGGTTGGCTCTCAGGTGTTCACTGCTACATTCTATGTGATGGATATTCGTCCTTCGTACTCATGTCTGCTTGGTCGTCCCTGGATCCATGGGGCAGGTGCTGTGACCTCCGCATTACATCAAAAGTTGAGATATCCGGTGAATGGAAAAGTTGTTACTGTCTTTGGAGAGGAAGAATACTTTGTCAGCCATGTAAACACTTTCAAGTATCTGGAAGTAGAAGGTGAATACATTGAAACTCCATGTCAGTCATTTGAAGTGGTTCCCTGGGCTGTTAAGGATTGTGTGACTCCTCCTGCTGTGAAGAAGGTTCCTGTGGTCATCAGAAACCCTCCAACAATGGCAATGGCCTCCCTCAATGATGCAAAAGCTGTGGTGGAAGAAGGTGGTTGTACTATTTGGGGTCAGCTTCCTGATATTCCATACAAGTCTGACAAGTTTGGTTTGGGTTTCACTGCAGAGTCCCAGAAGGCTGTCCGTCGTGCCCGTGCTGTTCGTATCACCAATCAAGGGGTTATCAATGCTGTGGGAGATCAAGATGAAGACTACAACTTGGAGGCATGGATTTTTCCTACTGTGGGTGCTGGACTCAATAATTGGACAGCTGAAGATGTTATCCCTATCTCCTTTAGTCAGGAGTAAATACTATTACTGTGTTATGTTTTTAAATTTATAATTTCCGGAACAATTAAAACTTTCAAGCCATGTGCCTTACCCGGGGCACAATGGTGTGCTTGTTACGGGTTGTCATTTCATTTGCATACTTCATTCAATAAAATCAGTGGACGTTTCGTTTTCGTAAATATTGTGTTCCTTGTCTTTCTTTTTCTTTTATTTTTGCTTTATCAGCTATGTGTTCTTACACACACCCACGTCACTAAAATGCAGATCCTCATCCACTCTGGATCCAGTTGATAACAGTTCTACTATTGCCAATTACAATTTCGAGAATCCGATCTATCAAACTGAAGACGGAAACGAGGACGATTGTGAAATACCTGTAGGGCTTGCTAGGTTGTTACAACAAGAAGAGAAAGCTATACAGCCACATGAAGAGCCAGTCGAAGTTGTGAATCTGGGAACTGAAGAAAACAGAAAAGAGGTCCAGATAGGGGCTGATTTAGAGGACAGTGTCAAGAGCAGGTTGATTCAGATGCTACGTGACTATGTGGAGATCTTTGCTTGGTCTTATGAAGATATGCCAGGGTTGGATACAGACATTGTGGTTCACCGTTTGCCAGTGAAAGAAGATTGTCGTCCAAAGAAGCAGAAGGTTCGTCGTATGCGTCCTGAAATGTCAGAAAAGATCAAAGCAGAGGTAATGAAACAGTTCAATGCAGGGTTCTTGGCCGTAACTTCTTATCCTCAGTGGGTTGCAAATGTGGTACCGGTTCCTAAGAAAGATGGTAAGGTACGTATGTGTGTAGACTACAGAGATCTGAACAAGGCTAGCCCTAAAGATGACTTTCCACTTCCTCATATTGATATTCTGGTAGACAACACTGCTCAGCATAAGGTATTCTCTTTTATGGATGGTTTCTATGGTTACAATCAAATCAAGATGGCACCTGAAGATATGGAGAAGACTACATTTGTGACACAGTGGGGCACCTTTTGCTATAAGGTAATGCCATTTGGTTTGAAGAATGCAGGGGCAACATATCAGCGTGCTATGGTGGCTTTGTTTCATGATATGATTCATCATGAGATAGAGGTATATGTGGATGATATGATAGCCAGGTCTCAGAATGAAGAACAACATCTTGATCATCTGCGCAAGTTGTTTGAGAGGTTGAAGAAATACAGGTTGAGATTAAATCCAAACAAGTGTACTTTTGGAGTTAGATCTGGAAAGCTCCTGGGTTTCATTGTCAGTGGAAAAGGTATTGAAGTGGATCCTGCAAAAGTGAAAGCTATACGAGAGATGCCAGCTCCCCGTACTGAGAAGGAGGTTAGAGGTTTCTTGGGACGATTGAACTACATTGCAAGATTTATTTCCCAATTAACTACCATCTGAGAGCCAATCTTCAAGTTGTTGAAGAAAGATCAGGTGATGGAATGGAATGATGAGTGCCAGACTGCCTTTGATGAAATCAAGAGATATTTGCTAGAACCTCCAATTTTAATGCCACCAGTTGATGGAAGACCCTTGATTATGTATTTAACAGTATTAGACAACTCAATGGGGTGTGTATTGGGGCAACATGACGAGTCTGGTCGAAAAGAGCAGGCAATATACTACCTTAGCAAAAAGTTTACCGACTGTGAAACAAGATACTCACTGCTCGAGAAAACTTGCTGCGCTTTGGCATGAGCTGCTCGCCGACTAAGACAGTATATGTTGACCCATACTACCTTGTTGATTTCGAAGATGGATCCAATCAAGTACATATTTGAGAAACCTGCTCTCTCCGGAAGAATTGCAAGATGGCAAATGATCTTGACGGAATATGATATACAGTATACTACTCAGAAGGCCATTAAGGGGAGTGTTGTTGCTGATCATTTGGCTCATCAAGCAGTAGATGATTACCAGTCAATGAATTTTGAGTTCCCTGATGAAGACATTATGTCTGTTACCAAAGAACCTGGACAATATGACGGACCTGAACAAGGATCCCGATGGACTATGGTTTTTGATGGTGCCTCCAATGCACATGGTAATGGTGTTGGTGTTGTGATTAGTTCCCCTGAAGGTTGTCATACCCCGATTACTGCCAGACTTTGTTTCTATTGTACCAATAACATGGCTGAGTATGAGGCATGTATCATGGGTATGCAAGTTGCTATTGATATGAAGATTCAGTTCCTTGAGGTGTATGGAGATTCAGCTCTGGTAGTAAGTCAGATTAAAGGAGATTGGGATACAAAGCATGATAATCTCATTCCTTACAGAGAACATGTGTTGTCTTTGATCCCACATTTCAAAGAGATTACTTTTGGACATATTCCACGAAGAGAGAATCAGTTGGCAGACGCATTGGCCACCATGGCATCCATGTTTGAGATCAGCTGGGATGATGAAGCTCCCAAGATTACCATTGATAGATTTGAGAAGCCTGCATACTGCAATGAGATTGACACTGAAGGAGCAGAGGAGAAGCCTTGGTTCTATGAAGTGAAAAACTATCTTGAAGCTCAGGAGTTCCCTGAAGGGGCATCTGTCAAAGATAGGAAGTTCCTGAGAAGGTTTTCTGCTAAGTTCTTTCTGAGTAATGGCATTCTGTATAAGCGTAATCATGATTCAACTATGCTTCGTTGTGTGGATAAGAAGGAAGCTACAGAAATTATGGAAGAGATGCATGATGGGACCTTTGGCACTCATTCTAGTGGTCATACCATGGCAAAGAAGATTTTGAGAGCAGGTTACTATTGGTCTACCATGGAAGCTGATTGCTATCAACACTCCAGAACATGTCACAAATGTCAAATCTATGCTGATAAAGTACATGTACCTCCATCTCCATTGAATGTGTTGACTGCTCCTTGGCCCTTTGCCATGTGGGGCATTGATATGATTGGTGAGATCAAGCCTACTGCTTCTAATGGGCATCGTTTCATCCTGGTTGCTATTGATTACTTCACAAAGTGGGTAGAGGCAGCTTCATTTGCATCTGTGACTAAGAATGTTGTGGCTCGGTTCATTAAGAATAATCTCATATGTAGGTATGGTATCCCTGAAAGGATTATCACTGACAATGGCTCTAATCTGAACAACACTATGATTACTGACCTCTGTACGCAGTTCAAGATTAAGCATCACAACTCTTCTCCGTATCGTCCAAAGATGAATGGGGCAGTTGAAGCTGCTAATAAGAACATTAAGAAGATTGTACAGAAGATGACTGTTACTTACAAGGATTGGCACGAGATGTTACCATTTGCTCTGCATGGTTATCGTACTACAATACGTACTTCAACAGGGGCAACCCCATTCTCCTTAGTCTATGGTATGGAAGCAGTTCTGCCTATTGAAGTTCAGATCCCCTCCTTGAGAATTATGAAGGATGCAGGCTTGGATGAAGATGAGTGGATTCAGACTCGACTTGACCAGATAAATTTGATTGATGAGAAAAGGTTAGCAACAGTTTGTCATGGCCAGATGTACCAGAAACGGATGATCAAAGCTTTTAACAAGAAGGTTAAGCCAAAGGTATGTCAGGCTGGTGACTTGGTAATCAAGCGTATCATATTACCACAGGGTGATCCTAGGGGCAAGTGGACTCCAACATATGAGGGACCATTTGTAGTCAAGACAGTGTTCTCAGGAGGTGCCATGATACTGACTACAATGGATGGTGAAGACTTCCCACAACCTGTAAACGCAGACATAGTTAAAAAATACTACACATAAAAAGAGACCCGCTAGGTTGACAGGCCTAGGCAAAAATAAGGGCATCCCGGCAAACCAAAAGGGTTTGGGCAAAAATTAGGGATATATATATAAAAAGATGTACACCCGGCAAGTCGAAAACCTGAAAAGGCGGCTTGGGCAAAAAAGGGTATCCCGGTGGATTGAAAACCTGAAAGGGCAATCCAGGCAAAAGTTAGGGATTAAAGCGTATGACTATGTCTCGTTTGGATCACTCATGAAACTGCAACCAGTTGTACCACTTACTCAAGCTCAAACAGATAAAGCTCAATCCAATCGTTTCCGTCTCAACAGCAAGAAGATGAGATACTTGAGTGGCAATAGTAGAATTGAAACTCAATAGGATTATTTCCCACATAGCTGATTCTTTTTGTAAAACTTCATGACAAAATTCTCTTACTAGGGTTTATGTCTCCTTGTACAAACTTACCCGTGTATGGGTCACTTTTGGTATAAATAAATTCCATCTTTTGAATCCAGATTTACTTTTACCCTATTTACATAAGCGAAACGTCCATTGGTTGTGTTTGAATGTATGTATGCCTTTGAATATGATTGATGTTTACCAGAAATGCATGTATGCTTTTAATATGATTGATGTTTACCAGAAATGCATGAAAATGCAGTAATAGTATTTACTAAGGACGAACGAGGGAAGGATTTCAACGAAGCTTCGCCGGTTCATCTTTACAAGGCAGTTACAAACCATCAGTAGGACTAATCCATTTTCACAAAGTCTAATCTCCCCTGGAATTTATATCCATCTCTTTTATCCTCATACGGATATACGGGAAATTACTTTCCAATAAGGGCACGATGAACGAAGACGGGATGTTATACTTACCCTACTATCAAACGAAAACGAAGGTTATCTATACCCTACTATCCCCAACAACGGGAGGTTATCTATACCTTGTTATCCCCAACAACGGGAGGTTATCTATACCTTGTTATCCCCAGCAGACGGAGGGTTATATATTCTTCAACAACGAATCGGGATTTATTTTCCTTGGCCAGCAGTTGTTATACAAGGATATCCAGACACTTCCAGCAGTGTCATATCATACATACATCATTTACATCATACCATAACATATATGTCTATAGTACATTACCTAAGTGCATCATGTCATACATGCATACATAAAGCATAAACTAATGTTGTTATACAGAATGCTACCTTGTTTTCAGGTTAATTATCCAACAAACAAGCTTATGATCTTTGGGACCGCTTTATTGTAACCTCAGGGTTACTTTATCCTCCTGATGAGCTTCTTATTACTTTGGGACTGCTTTATTGTAACTTCAGGGTTACTTTATCCTCCTGAGAACATCTCATGACTTCAAGACTGCTTTAGAGCTACTGATTGCTCTATCCTCCTGAAACCATCATTATTATTCCAAGACTGCTTTAGAGTATTCATTGCTCTATCCTCCTGAAATTACATTATTATTTCAAGACTGCTTTAGAGTATTCATTGCTCTATCCTCCTGAAATCATTACTTCAAGACTGCTTTAGAGCTATTGATTGCTCTATCCTCCTGAAGACATATCACGTTATTATTTCAAGACTGCTTTAGAGCTATTCATTGCTCTATCCTCCTGAAATCATTACTTCAAGACTGCTTTAGAGCTGTTGATTGCTCTATCCTCCTGAAGCCATTCTATTACTTCAAGACTGCTTTAGAGCTATTGATTGCTCTATCCTCCTGAAGCCATTATTACTTCAAGACTGCTTTAGAGCTATTGATTGCTCTATCCTCCTGAGGTCAGATCTATCACTTCAAGACTGCTTTAGGGTTATCATTATTGATTGCTCTATCCTCATGAAGACATGCTGTTACATCAGTATTACTCCAGACTCCTGACAGTTCTCATTATACTACTGAAGAACTTTCCCCTAGTGGCATCTTTAAGCCCACTCAATCATGTTCAACCAACCATCAATATCACTCCATGCACTGGTGATTGCAAATTTTTGGGCTTTTGTGTTCAATCCCCTTCAACCTTCCAGGTTACGACTGGCAAATATACCAATCTAACCCCTCAGGTTTCAGAAAATTGAACAGGGGCAGCTGTTGCACCCCAAAATTTGCCCTCACAATACAAGACTTTGTGTTCTAAGAAGATTCACAAGGCCCACAGTGCTTTCAATACCTTTCATGAGGTTCATGAAGTCCATAGGTTGCTTCTTGAAGGTTCACAAGGTTCACAAGATCCATAATGATTACAAAGCTTCCCTGAGGGTCATGAGGTCTACAAAGTCACTTCATGAGGTTCATAAGGTTCACAAGCTTCACAATACTTCCCATGGGTGTCACAAGACATTTTATGAAGATTCACAAGGTTCACATAGTTCACAATTGGTCAAAGAAGTTGACAACTCCCTCAGACAATGCACCTCCTAAGCAGGGCATCCATAACTAGGGTTTTGACTTTAATCAGGCTAAATGGACTTCCAATACCTCAAGTGAGTTTCATAACATCTTATATGTGTATAAGAACCCCCATGTCAAGTTTCAAGACTTTTCTCAAAAGTTTGCTCAGTCAGATGATCAGATAAGTCAAAATCAGTCAATGCAGTTAAAAAGTCAAACTGAGGTCAACTGTGGTCAAACCAAAGTCAAACTTCATGATTTTTTGCCAACATCAAGTATATGAAGTAAAATTCATCATTTGATCAAGGGTTGATCATGATTCATCAAGGAGATTCCAGATCATCAATAATCAAGAGTTTCTAAATTAGGGTTTCCTCAGTAAAAGTCAACTGAACTTTGACCAGCCATAACTTTCACATGCTTCATCACCAAGTCTCCATCCAAAGCTAATTTTGAAGGAAATTGAATTCTCTACAACTTTGATGTTGAAGGTTAAGCCCAAAAATGCTTCATTTGAAAGATATGATCTAAGACATTATAGGTCATTTCAAAAGTCAACAAAAAGTCAACAACTTCAAAATGGCATAACTTGAGATTGGTAAATGATATGGACCTGAAACCAATGGGGTTGTTTAGAGGACTCTTCAAGCTTTCCAAAAAGTCCAAGAACACCCTCATAACTTTAAAATTGAGGGAGATGTGTCCTTGCAAAGTTGGACAATTTTGTGATGATTTATATTGAAAATGGAGGCTTAGAAGTATTTCTTTCCAAATGGGCTGCCTAATTTATGACCCAATCCATCTCATAACATGGTGCACGACCCAATTGACTAAAATTCATCATTTTTATTATTTTTTATTTATTTATTATTGATTTAATTCATAAAAATCATTTTAAATAAATAAAAAATATAAAAATCTATTTTTGGGTGAAGATTTTGTTTCTAGAAATTCATAATCATTGATTGAATTAGAATGAGAAGGAAATCATGTGATCTCTCCCAAAATAGCAAGCACTCATGATCAAATATTTGAAATTTATACAATGATCTTTTTGAATATTTTTTGGATCAAATATCCACACAACACATCAATGTTTCTGACCTAAATCCATCACACATATATACTAAGCACAAACATAACCCTAGACACGAATTTGCAGCAGCCTAAAGGTAAGATCAAAAGCACAAAAATCTTTCAAAAAAGTCATATTCGGGTTCTCAAATTCAGAGCATTGCAAGGTATTTGGAAGACATAGCAAGCTTCCTTGGACTCTTCTGATCATAAATCATCATCCATATGCATCATATACACACCCAATTGCTCAACCCGAGTTCATCTTGACCTTGAATATTTTGTTTTCGAATCCATTGATTTATCATGTTTAAACTGTTTTTGATTGTTGTAGGATGTTTAGAATGAACTCTAGAACGATTCTGGGTGGTTCAATTGGATTTTCATTGCAGGAACAAGAATTCACCATGATTAGGGTTTTCGGCCCTCTTTAGGGTTTCACGATTTTCAAATGATAAATGGATTTGAAAAACATAGGACGATTGAAAAACTTAGTAGCAATACAATGGTGCAATCAATTTTGTGAAATTTTGCCGTTTGGATGAAGTTTGTGTTTCGCAGGGTGGAAGAACTCGTAACAATATTCGTAGGAGAAAACGTTGCAAAATCCGCAGGTAATGGGAGGAAGAAGAAGGCCAGTTCGCGCCTGTTTTCAAATTCAAATTTTATTAAAAAAATAATATGAATTGTTCCTGGATATATTTCACAATTGTATGCTTAGCCTGATGGTTGTTGTGCTTCTTGGAAATCAAGCTGGCCTGGGTTCAAACCCCAGCCAGGTAAGTTTCCACTTTTTTTTTTCTTTCCTTTTATTTGATTTAAATATTATAATATTAAAAATTAAATATATTATGTATATTTCTCAATAATAAATAAATAATAATAAAATATGTCTGTTTTCTTTAATTTTAAAAAATATGTTTTTTTTTCACAAATTTTGTTTCTATATTTTATGTCTAAATTGTAATATGTATAAATTAAAAAATTTTTTTGTATATAACTAAATCCTATTTTTTTTATATAAACCCTAAAAATTTATTTCTCATATAAACCCTAATTTCATAAAACTCTAAAAATATTTTTTAATACAAATCTAATCCTATTTTTTTTTTTAATGTTATTTTCTAATATAATTATTACATATGTATGTTTACTATAATTCTTACAAATTTTTGTAAATATACTTATAAACATTTTTTTTACATAACTTTAGTTTATAAATAATTGTGCTTATAATAATTAGATTTTTTGTAGTAACTTCATGATTAAAATATAATTTAATAATTTGTAAATTAAAACAATTGTTTATTCATATTTGTTTTTTTTAGTTGATTATATTAAAAAATTGTTAATTTCTTATTATTATAATATTTGGATTAATTTTGTTTATTCTTATTTACTAACCCATTTATATTCTAATCATGCTTATTATTTTGTTAAATATTGCTTACTAACCCCCTTTATTATTTATTATTGCTTATTTATATTTTATTTATCTTTGCTATTTAATTATTTTGCTTATTATTTTGTAATTGTTTCTTGGATGTAAAGTTGTTTAATTATTTAATTATTATTATGGTTAGTAATTAGGGAGTGTAACAACATGTATGTAATATTAAAATAAATCTAGATCACTTTTAAATAAAGATAATTAAAATAAACACGTCACACACGTAAGTCGATTTTAATCGCCGTCTCACTTCCTAAGGATATCCCTCAAGTTGCCTACGAATAATGGTTAAGTGGGGTGTATAAAGCAAGTCCCTCAAATAGAAAAATCATCAAAGTCCCTTATGGTTGCCTTTACGAATCGAGTCCCTTTCGAAAAATGATGATGGTCCCTTATATGTGCTTATTACATCCCACAATGGCCTTCAAAGTCAAATTGCCCCTCACATGTCCCTTAACATCCAAAGTAAGGACTATCTACTCCATTATAGTAGGGATAGTCTTACTAAAGGAAAGAATGAAGAATAAGAAAGACCTTTAAACATTAGGGTAGGTTACTCCTAGGTGCTTGCTCACTTCAAAACTGTTTCGCACTTAAACAAATTTTCAACAAGTTTTCAAACAAGTTCTTAACACATCCTTACATGGATTATTTATTAACTATTCTGAAAATTTTCTATTCACACACTACAATTTCAAAACAATTCAAAAGTGAGCTTAAGTACCTAAGAGCCCATGGATAACCATGGATGAAAAGGGTGCTAACACCTTCCCTTTTCATAACCTACCCCCCGGACCCAAAATATTCTCTAAGGTCTTTCCTGTTCTTTTATAACCTTTCCTTATGGATAAAATAAAAGTCGGTGGCGACTCTTGCTATCCGCAACATTGTTTAAAGTCAGTTCTCCCACCGTGTTACAAAGTGGCATCGTCATCTCATGAAGAGGCATCACTTGGCTGACTTCCAATTGATCGGTCCCCAGAGTCGACAATCCTCACGTCTGGACTCCTCTCAGATCCTCAGGATCGGAAAGAAGCACCTCGGAGAGAACCGCGTCTGAGCGTGAATTTCGTGGGGAACTCTTGCCTGCTCAGCAAACAGGTTCGCCCACTAATCTTCACAACTACGTCTAAATGCATACTCAAGCAGCCCAGGTCCGGCTATCACTCAAAGTATCACCCTCCCCAGCACAACAGCGACAGATAATAGCGATGAAAAAAATAAACACCCAAAAGACAAGCAAACAAGCGCTAGGATTGACTCTCTTAGGGGACGTTGGATCCCACATGCATGGGGAACTATCGCAGTCCCCAGCAGAGTCGCCAGCTGTCGCTACTGCGAAAATCGGCGTCGGCTGACAGAAGAGTCCCCACCGTGCGTTATTTATCCCAACGGAGGGAAAGGAAACGCTCGAAGTAAACCTCGCAAAAAACGGGAAAAGGTATGGTCATCGCAACCAAAACCTGGATTCGGGAGTCGGTTACGCAAGGGGAAGGTATTAGCACCCCTCACGTCCATCGTACTCGATGGGATCCACGCTCGCTTGGTTTGTCTAAAGGATGCAAACAATCTATTTACGGCTGCTAAATCTAAACGGAAGGGAATTGACTCGATAGAGAGTCGCACTCTATGCCTACGTATTCTCAAGAGAGAAAGTCAGAGTCAACGTAGTTCGGGAAACTACAGGGAATTGGCTCGCCAAGACTTCGCGTCTTGTGCCTACGTACTTCCACACTGCATGGAAGATCAAAGCTTACGTAGTTCAGGCTAACTACGGCTAGACAGGGTGTTCTCACGCAGGAGTGAGAAATTAATCTGGTTTTAAAGGTTCGGGAACCTATGGGAAAAACTACGGTCTGGTCTCAAATGCACTCGGGCAAGAGAAAAGGATAACAATCAGCCGTCAGCGGGAAAGTCTCGATCGCACAGCAGTTAGAGAACAAAAGGTTAGTTGTTAGTGTGCTCGCTAGGATATCGCATCCTATGCCTACATATTCTCGTCTGGTACGAGAAATCAGAGCAGCTGTAGTTCGGCTACTTCGGGACCACAGCTCAAATCTCATTTTATTAACTCACTGGGGTAGAATGACAAGGTGTCGTTCCTAGTGCAGTGATCACTGGGGTAGAATAACTGTGGAGTTGTTCCTGGTGGGGTATAAGCGATGTACCCATAATTCAAAGGAGGATTTACGAGAGTTGTTGAGTTTTTATGAGTCATATGGTATGTGTATGTGATTGTTGTATGAAAGTGTGAGATGTGGCCGTACTTGTGTGAGGTGCAATGCGTAATCATATATATTTGTGAACATGTATTCATTTCAAGAGTGTGGGGAGTCGTTTTGCATGTGAAGCATCATGATTGCATTCTTGTGTCTTGATCCCGTGGAGGATCTGCAAAAACCTCGCGTGCCTTTGTGGGGTGTGAGCGATGGTTTATTCTTGATTCCGTGGAGGATCTGCGGAAACCTTGTGTGCCCTTGTGAGGTGTGAGTGATGGTTTATTGTTGATCCCATGGAGGATCTGCAGAAACGATCGTGTGCCCTTGTGGGGTGTGAGCGATGGTTTATTTTTGATTCCGTGGAGAATCTGTAGAACGATTGTGTGTTCTTGTGGGGTGTGAGCAATCCTGAAACATCGTGTCCCCATGTGGGGTGTGAGCGATGGGTGAACATCGTAGGCCCGACGAGGAGTTACTTCGGTAACGAGCGATGGTTCCTTTGGTTCTTCAATTGAACCTGCTGAATGAGTCGGTACCGCATTTGCATTACCATAGAGTCGTGAGTCAATCTCTATGAGTTGAATTATCATCTTTATATGATGTATTGGTGAAATAAACATGTTGTGTGTGTTTATGTGAATTGATGAATGTGCTTAATTTGGTAAACGTATGTTGTGACATATATGACGTTTATAATGTATTGTGGTGAGAAAATGTGGAATATATGTATTCTATGCTTGTGCATTTATACATGATTATATGCATTGTTATTATGATAATATTTCTCACCCTTCTGCTGGAATGATGTCCTTCATGACATCGTGCAGGTATCAAGGTGTAGTAGTGCTCGTAGTTGCGAGGTCGCTATTGGTGTAGCTGTTTAGTGATTTAATTGTATTGGGTCGAGTCATGCTCTGGTCGTGTAACACTGGGATTGTTTGGGTTACGTTTCAGATGTATTTTGTGTTGTTGGCCTCAGTGCCTAAGTGATGTTGATTTATGTGATAAATGCAAATATTTCTTTTATGAAAAATATGTGATGTAAATGAATCCGGTGTTACATGCAAATGAAATTTTGTAAAGTATGATTATTTCTTTCAGTGTTATTGAGCATGATAGGTGGTTTTTAGTAATTTGGAAGTATATGTGTGACACCCTTTGTGAATGCTTGTTATTTTTACTCTGATTATGCTTATTTTTCTGTGGGGTTTAGAAGGGTGTTACATTAGTGGTATCAGAGCAGGTCGGTCCATCCGGCCAAGTTGTCTAATGTTGTTTGTTCCCTTGTATGCGACATTTGTGTAAAAACACTGTCGATACACATTTGTTGTTCTAAACCTTGTCTGCAGGAGTGGGAATGATCCAAGTGAGGGAGAAAGTTGTGCCTCCCTAGGATGCTGCAAGTGTGGAGTTGTAGCCCAGTGTGTGGTTGAAAGCTCTTATAGTTTGGTAAAGATGGTTTATGCCTCATCATGATTTCGGCTGTCTATTGACAAATTGAGGAACTGATCACCCTTAATCTCTTGTTGATAGAAGTTGGAATTGTGTTGGATGGGATAGACGTGTCTTGCAAGCTTGGATGGCGTGAGCAGCGAATTGTTTGGAGTAAGGCCAAGTACTTGGGATTTTTGTGTATTAATCAAAGTGGAAAGTTGGCGGTTTACCGATCAGTCGTGATTGTCTGGAAGTTGTCCTAACAAAGTAGTGATACACAGCCAGGACGTGAAGTGGAGTTGGGATCGACTTAGTTACGGAAACTAGTCCGATATTGAGAGCTCCATGATATATGCCTAATTGGTTAGCCAAGGAATTAAATTGATGGAGTAATTTTGAGACTTGTGTCGGTGTGTGTTACGGCAACGATTATGAGGTCGAGTATATAAAGGGTGGATGGTGATTTCTGGTGATTATTAAAGAAAGTAAGAGGTGGAATACAATCTTGGTATGATTTGGCCTCTAAGTATTTCAAGAGTTGAAGATGTGTAAATCGCCTTCTGAGTGTGGGAATGTTGTTTTTGTATTTTGTCGTAATGAGAGAACCGTAACTCGGAATGACGCAGGATTAGAAGCGCTGGAAGTTGCTACAATGCTCTATGTGATGGTGAAGTAGTCACATGGAATTAAGTTATTTCTTGATGGAGTATGTTGGGATGTTGTAATAAGTACGGGAAGTATGGTTTGTGTTTCCGCCATAACTCACAAATTGAGTGTCCATTTGGCATGGGATTTTCCATACTTAATTGAGTGAGTTGATAGTTGTGTAACCGAGGGTATTTGGATATTCGAAGATTATAGAAGATCATGTTGGACATCGGAGACTTGAGTTATCAGTGTTTGAGAAAGAGTAGTGATATGCCACTAGGAAGAAGTTTAAAGAGTTTTGGGAGAGCTGTCAACAACTCGTGTATTGGTTGGCCAAATCCGACAGAACTACTTGTTGTGTTTCGTGATGTTTGGTTGATATGATTGAGAGATATGTTAAGTACAACATCAACGAGTTTTGGTTGTGCTTTGAGGCAACTCAAAGTACATAAGGGGATTATCTGACAAGTAGTTCGGAATTGGTTGTTGTGTGTCTGTGCCGGAGTTTGGAGGCCTCAATTGTTTAGTTGAGATTTGAAATGATTGCCGACCTTAATAGCTTAAGTTGTGTGTTTGATTTGGAAAATTTGAATATGAGACCCGAGGGAGTCGGAATTCGTTTGAGTTGAATAGAATGATTGAATTTAATGGATAAAATTTGAAGAACTGATCTTCGGATTGATGGAAATAGTACCATGAGTGTCGTAATAAAGTTTGTGTTTCCAATAGTGGGAGTTGGATAAAAGTACCCTGGGAGGAGGACGTTGAGATAAATGGAGTATCCATCCAGGTATTGTGAGGATATGACCGAATTTGAAGAATCGTCTTGGTAACCATGGATGGAGAGAGAAGTGGCCGAAGTTGTATATGTTGATTAGACTTGTTGAAGGTCGAAGTGTGAACATTAGGAACCGTTGGACCTGATACAACTGTTGAATATTTTGGAGTGGCGTGAGATAGTATCCCCATGGGTCTTGGGATAGGTTTTCCGAAGAATTTGATGGAATGTGATTCGATTTGGATAGTTAAGAATGGATTAACAAGAGTAACTCGTTACTTACTGTTGCGGTGGAAATAGGATCACAAACTATTAATGAGTTTGAATCGCAATTCAATTCACAACCGCTCTTTGATTTATCCGAAGGAAAAGGTCAAAAAGGGAAAACCTATTTTGCATCGTAAACACAATGCGGGGAAAGATCTAGGGTTCGGGGGTTGGTTAAATTTAGGGAAGGTATTAGCACCCTAAACTTCTGTAGTACTCTACAGGAACCTTTTGTTCAAATGTTTACTATTTTGCTTTACTATTTCATGAGGTATATGTACTAAGGGATTAAATGTGAGAAAAGAGACCTAAGGGGTTAATTCTAAGTTTACTCGGCAAGACATCGCATCTTGTGCCTACGTATCCTTACGGGAGTGGAATCAGAGTAATCGTAGTTCCCCTCAAAAGGGAGGTTAGAGACTTCTTGACTGTGGTCAAGGTCTCAAGGGGAATAAACGCGTCTTAAGGACACGCTTACGCGGAGTGTCGAAACTCCAAATTTCTACGTTGAAATGTTAAGTTGTAATTAGGGTTAAATTAGGTTAGGGATTCCGCGGCGGGAAACCCTAAAATGAGCGCGGCGGCTCTTTGACCTAATGCTAAGGGTAAAATGGTAATTTTTCCTACGGCGAGGCATTTGTGAAAATTAGGGTTTGTGAGGTTGTAGGGGCTTGAAGTTGAGGACTATTGGCGCGGCGACCAAAAGCTAGACCTAATTCCTTCGGATGTGTGTGATATGACAGGAATATTGATGAATGTGTGAGATAATTGAAATCATACATCAGCAGAATTTTAAATGCAGAAACGTAAATGCGATTGTTAAGATTCGCAAGGTTACAGAGGAGGAACAGTTACAATAATATGATACAATTCCATTTTAAGAACGCAAACCCAAAGAAGCAACATGGTAAGCTGCACAATGAGCGAACTAGGTTAGTAAACAAAATTATGAAAACAGAAGCATGAAGCTATGGGACATTTTTTGTGGTTTTTTATTTTTATGAGAACTTTAATTCAAAACATGAATCTAAGCTTAATTTTTTTTAACTTGATAATAAATAAATAAAAAAAAGGAAGATTTTAATTTTAAAAAAATATTTTCTCTTGGTTTTAAAAAAAGGGTCTTAGTTTTAGTTTAAAAAAATTTGATTCTAATTAGTAAAAAATGTTTTAATTTTAATCTTTTAAAAATGTTTTCAAATTTAATCTTTTAAAAATGTTTTTAAATTATTATTTTATAAAAAAAACAACCTAAATATTAGTTTTTTTAAAAAGGTTTAATAATTTAATTAATTAATTATAAAAAAGAAAAAAAGTAAAAAAAATAAAAAATAAAAGGGTTGGGCCGGTCATCACCTCCGGACCCAACCCGGTTGGTGAGTAATAAGAAACAAAATGCAAGTTTAGGGTTTCAGAACCCTAATGTCCCCTTCGCGGCGCCGCTTGCGTTCTTCTTCTTCTCTCTCGATTTGCTACTCGTCTTTCTCTCTCGCGGCCATGTTTCACCCTTTTGTTTTCGTGTCACCTTCTCCTCTCATAATGTGCTGAAAAACGAAACACAGAAATTCAACAAAAATACATATCCATGTGACGGCTTACGTTTTGAGACAGATTGTTGGTGGAAACGGCCGATGATGAGCTCTCTGAGGCTGGGAGGTTTGATTGCCCGGCGTTCGTAATGAACGGCGAAGGCGATCTTCTCCGTTCGGTGATTCGCGGCCGTCTGTGATTCGCGGATGATATTAATGTTCGGTGATGATTGTTGTTCGCCGTCGATGATCTTCGTCTCTGTTTCTTACAAAGACGATGATGAGGACTTCGTTTCCTCTGAGTCTCGGCCGCGCCGCCTAGGGTTTCGCTTGCGATTTCTGATCGCCGTCCTTTTCTCCAGGGTTTGTACGAGGTGATACTTTTCCCCTTTTATAGTCTCTGATTTGACTCTCTTTTGGGCCTCGGATACCAGTGGATTCGCGCTTCTCTTTTACTGAGATATAACTTCGTATGATTTGATTTTATCTGATTTGATTTAGTGTGTTTTTCAGATATTGATTGGATTCCAATTGAATACGCTTTCTGATACGGATTGGAGTCATCTGATACTGATTGAATCTTGTTTCCTCTTTTAGGATTTGATTGGGGGTTTTTGATTTCCAGCTGATATGATTTTTCTGATTTGATTCGAAGCTTTCCATTTTTGGGGTCACTTGATTGGATTCATTCACTTTATCTGATCCGATTTTGTTTGATCATTTTTCTGATACACTGATTGGATTTTTGCAGATGTGGATTTGATTGCATTTGGGGAACTCATATATTTGGATATCTATTTCTGATACGATTTGGTTCCTTTCTGATAAGATTTTGTTTTGTCATGTATCTGGGTATCCAATTCGACTTGTGCTTCTGGATTAACTGTTTCGAACACGTTAACCTCTCTTCTTCTTCTTTCAGGACGGATACTATGGCTTTGGTCGCGTCAAACGCTGCCGAGGAGGGTATACGGCGATGATGATGATGTTCTGAGCCTATGATACTGCTGTTGCCTTTGATAATCTCTGCTGAGTTCTTTGCTTGTGTGAATTTGGCTTCTGAACAGGGTTTCTGGGCTTATGAACTGATATGGTTTTGTGAACTTGTTTCACTTTCTGATACGCGGGTTCTGCTTTGTGGTTTATCAGATGTGCATTTGTTACACTTCCATTTGAGTTGCCTTGTGATAATCTGATTTGTCTTTTTTCTGATATAGGTCCAACTACGGTTTGATCATCTACTTTAACATCAGGTCCGCTGCTTGTATCCAGCTGCGAATTTTGAACTCTACTTCTTGATTCTTAGGGCAATGATGCTCTAACTGAGCCCTTGTCCTTTTCATGCGCCTCGCTTGACTGGTATGATTTGTGCTGTGATTTGTGTTGTTGTCTGATGCGATTCGGTGTGGTTATTTACGCTTTTTGTGACTTGCAATTCGACCTGGTTTGAATTGCGAACGAGCTATCTTCTGAGGTATTTTGACTGTGATATCAAACTGAAACTCGCCTTTAACTGATGCTCCTGAACTTTGATACAGTGTTTGATGCAGTTTGATGCAATTTTGGTTTGCATTTCATATTTTCCGTTCTGTTTGAACTTGGTGTTCATGAACTCACTTATGTGGTTCAGACTGGATGCAGTTTTGGTTGTGCACTTTTAGTTTGAATTTCCAATTACCAGTGGCTGCAGCTTATGAACTGTTATCAATTTTGTACTGATGCTGTTGTGGAATTTCAGGTGTTGGAAACTTTCGAAAACAAAAGTGATTCAGACCTGACGGCATCCGGGTATGAGTCCAAATTTACCTTTGTATCAGTTTGGAAATCCAATTGCGGCAAGAGCGAATCAGTCCCGCTTCTTTTATCACTTCTATCTCTCGGATGTCCCGCATGATAAGAACAAATGTTATCTGATCTGACGCCAACGGCTCGGATCGGTAACGGGGGTAGGACGCGGCTTCGGTTGTGCCACTCCCGGCACTCGATGATGACGATGTTCTGAGAGTGTCAAACAATTTCTAGCATCTTTTCTTTTCTATTCTGTTTTTGTCTTTGTTTCCCTTTGTGCAGGTTAATCGGAGATTCGCGGAGAAATGTCCAATGGATGAACATCATGAAGACACCAATGGAGGTTTAGGACTTAGGATTTTTAGGATAGAAGTAACATTTGTAATTTAATTTTACAGCAGTTCAAAATGTAAAATGATTCAACTCCTTTTGTACCATGACATTCTTTATAAAATAAAAATTCCCAAAAGTTTTCATTTATCCATGATCATTCAACTTTAAATTTGTTTATATTTATTTCTAGTTAAAAAATTATAAACGTTTGTGAATAAATCCACAAATATTTAAATTCATTAACCTAGTCATAAACCATAAACATTCCCGAATGATGTTCTTGTTCGTGCTTGTCTCGCCCGTAGTCCTAATCTCATCACCTGATTAAATTCACTTGCATTCCAACTTAAATTCTAACCAGCAACTTTATAACCAAACACGGATGTGCGCCGTAATCACAACAGATTCAGTATCGATGATAACCTTGCCCGTAATTGAATTCCACTGATCAAATGCCAAGAGCAACAATCCAATAATATCCAATTAAACTGTGACTTATTAACAGAAACGGAAGTGTGCCGGAAATAAACCATGAGCGATAAAATAGGTCTTAAATCCAGTTGGGCCCGACAAATTTCAATACCGAACACATCGAATTGGCGCCTTGATATAGTCAAACCCGGTGATAAATAACTGCCTCAGAAATAGTGTCTCAAATGCCTCAAAACTTAGTAACAGCCCGTCCTCAAGGAATTAGCAGAATCCACGTAAAATGACCAAAATACCCCTGGAACCAATCCTGCAAAACAAACACCTCCATGACTTGATAGCGGTTAGCAAATGCACAGACGAGATGCTATGCGAAATGAATGACTAAATATAAGGGTAAAATTTGGGGTATTACACTTACCAATAAGGATGAATCGTTCTGTTAGATGGGAATCTGAGTTCTTCATTAAGATTTTGGAAAGGTTTGTAGGTACTTCTGGGTGCCACGTGGTTGTTGAACTCTGACTAGTGTCCGTGGGAGGAATAGGAAGACAAAGAAGATTACCCAGTATGTAGAGAATCTGTTGGAAAGCTTGTGTGATTGGACCAAGGTGGATCGTGGGATAGTTAATCGTTGTTGATGGAGTTTACCTACGACAATTGCTATCATTCTAATATCGGAATGACATCGTATGCGGCTTTGTTTAGTAAGAGGGTGTAAGGCTCCTTTGAGTTGATGTGTGTCCGGCGAGAGCGTTGTACTCGGACCTGAGATTGTGCGGGAGTCGTATCCAGAGTAATTCAAGTTGGATAACATTTTCGAGGACGAAAATTCCTAAAGTGGGGGAGAGTTGTAACAGCCAAATTTTCAATAACTGATTAATGGTTGTTGCACCCCAAAATTTGCCCAACATTTCTTTACCTAGCTTATGTTTCATTTCATTCACATTAGCATTATCATTAAGAAGATTGTACAAAAGATGGTTGTGACCTATAAGGATTGGCACGAGATGCTGCCATTTGCATTGCACGGTTATCGTACGACAGTACGTACATCAACCGGAGCAACTTTTTTCTCACTGGTGTACGGTATGGAAGTTGTCTTACCGTTAGAAGTTGAGATTTCTTCTTTACGAGTTTTGGTTGACGTGAAACTCGATGAGGCAGAATGGATTAAGAACCGGCTAAACCAACTCAGCCTGATGGACGAGAAGAGATTAGCATCGATTGCATATGGTCGTTTGTACCAGAGCCGAATGAAGAAAGCTTACGATAAGAAGGTGCGTCCTAGAAGCTTTCAGACGGGTGATCTCGTCCTGAAGAAGATTCTTCCTCCACACTCCGATCACAGGGGCAAGTGGGCTCCCAATTACGAAGGTTCGTATGTTGTCAGCAAGGTCTTCTCGGGAGGAGCCTTGTTGTTATCCACAATGGACGGCGAAAACTCTGCATCCCCGGTGAACGCGGACGCAGTTAAAAAATACTTTGCTTAAAAATGACCCGCTGGAAAGAAAAAGAATATCCAGGCAAAAATGGGGCATCCTGGCGAACCATAAAAAAGGAAAAGGTTTGGGCAAAAATTAGGGATATAAATGGAAAAATGTACACCCACAAAGTCGAAAACCTGGAAGGGCGACTTTGGCAAAAAAGGGTATCCCGGTGAATCGAAAACCCGAAAGGGCGATTCAGGCAAAAGTTAGGGATTCGAAAAAGTAAATGACTGCGTTCCGCGTATGGACTTTCATTGTTTAGTGGTTTGGAAGACCTGAGGGCCCTTTATCTGAATCAATCTCTTCTGAAGCTGAAGCGTCAGAGAAGTATCAAAGTCGAGTGGGTCATAGAGGGATCAACTCATGGTGTTCGTCTACGCCACATTGCCGACATTTGTGTATATACTGATGTATATTTATGTTTTTATGCTTGCGCAGCTTCCTCATTCCAGGAGCTTGCATCTGTTGTAAAACATTTTTACCCATTCAGGGGTTCGTTATCAATGAAATATATACTATTTAGCAATTCTGTTTGTTTGATTAGCATTTGTATGTTTTGTTTGTGAAGAAAGAACGCCGATGTTTTTGATAAAATGCGCATACATAAACTTACTGGCCTAGGCCACTAAATGTTGAAACATTGAATTACTTGAACATTGTCGCAAGATGATAACCTTGATAGGTCCCTTTGAGAAGAGCATCTTGTCTGTTTGTTTGTGTTGTTGCAGGTATGGCATACTCCAGGCGGTACGCTGTATGTTTCCCAAGCAGGATGATTCCTTCTCCCCCCAGCAAGTTCGGCAGTGTTTCCCCACGGAGTCTGAACATGGGACCATGAGCGTTGATATGTCTCCCCGAGCAGAGAAGATCCTCCCTAGTCAGGTGTATCCCAGGCAGGATCGTCATCTCCCCAGCTGATTCATACGCCGAAGTGTAGATTCGTTCCCCAGCACTGGGTCAGTGTGCAGTTTTCTCGTAGAAGACTATTCGCAAGTGCGCATCTTTCGGTGGTTTAGAATGAGGTCTCCAGCGGAATTGAAATTCCCCACAGAGTTGTATTCTCCCCGACAAGCAGGATGATTCCTTGTACCCCAGCCGAGTTGGCAGTTCCCCAAGAGAACCGAGTCTTTGGAAAGCGTTCAGGCCACGATTGGTTCTCCCCAGTAGAGTGTTGAATAGCTGATGTTGTATTTCCCCACCGGAGTCTTTATCTCCAGGAAAGTTTTGCCGCGAAGGCCGTGCAGTTTATTTCCGCGATTGACATTGTTTCCCTCGACAGTTTGTGGGTCGTATACCTAGCCGAGCAAGTCCCAGTTCTCGTAGAGCTTTACTCCCCTACAGCAGTCGACCGAAGTTCAGTTCCCCAGGCGGAGTCCAATTGAGATTGGTGTGACTTCTTCTCCTCGGTAGGATGATTCCTCCTCTCCACCAGAATGGTCCTTTCTCCTTGACAGGAGGATTCTCCCCTCAGTATTTATTTTGCTGATGGGGTCATATCATTTTGCATGATCGCATAGCATTTACCCTAAAACGCGTAGCATTTCCACCGTGTGGAGCATTGCGCCATTGTCAAAGCATATACATATGAAACATGAGCCAGGTCGTCACTGTTCTTGTTTTGCAGGTGGTCCTCCGCAGAATGGTTTGCTCAAGATGATTCTTGAATTCTCCAGCGAAGTTGTTTACTTAAGATGATTCTTAAAATTCCCCAGGGAAGTCGCCAGAGTTGGTTGCTCAATTTGATGCTTAGAGTCCCCGGCAAAGTGTTTGCTCAGGATGATTCCTGAAATCTCCAGCAGAGTTATTGGTTCAGGGTGATTCTTGAAGTCCCCGGCGGAGGTTATTTATCCAAGATGATTCTTGAAGTCCTCAGTAGAGAGATGATTCATCCAGAATGATTTCTGGATCCCCGAAGCAGAGTTACTTGATAGTTCTCCAGAATCCCCAGCGGAGATATGTCATCCCCAGCAGGCTTTAAACAGAGAAGTTGAAATTTCCTCGAAGACTTGCTGATGAAGTCTCACTGCGAGGTCAAAGCAGTTCTCCCAGCTGATGCGGAGTGCCTGACGACAAAAGAATGTATATCCTTATTGGTCCGTGATCGATTAAGGATTTCATTTGAATACTTGCTGATGAAGTCCGGCTGCGATGTCGAAGCAGTTTGCCTAGCTGACGCAGGGTGCTTGACGGCAAAAGATTGTATATCCTTAGTGGTTCATGATGGATTAAGGATCCCATTTTAAGACTCACTGACGAAGTCCAACTGTGATGTCGAGGCAGTTCTCTCAGCTGACGCGGAGTTCCTGATGGCAGAAGCTTGGATATCCCTATTTGGTTCATGATTGACCGAGGATTCTATTTCAGACTTGCTAACGAAGTCCGGCTGACGCCCGAGATGATCTTAGAATGCTCGACGGCATGATTAACTTGATTGTTAAAAAAAAGGTTCCTAATGACCTGATGAGTCCCGAGGAATCCTTCTGCCGTAGTGTCGCAGAATGCCTGATGGCAATAACAGCTATGTATCGCCGGTTACTGAATGACCCGTGATCCCTTGATGACTTGAGGAAGAAGCTGTAGCGAAATCTGATAATCATCCCGACGGAGATTTGAGAGTAGCCCTTCACCAGTTACCGAGTAACCGATGATCCCTTATTGACTTACTGACGAAGTCTGACAAAGATACTATCAACGTTCCTAGCGACATGATGAGTTCATAGGCAACGATAAGGAATTCTTCTGCTATGACGCAGAATGCCTGACGGCATGATCAACCATCCATTACCAGTTACCGTGTAACCAGTGATCCCTTGATGACTTGAGGGCGAAGATCTATAGCAAAATCAAATAATTATCCTGACGGAGATTA
The DNA here is from genome assembly GCA_963859935.3 of Lathyrus sativus. NCBI lineage: Eukaryota > Viridiplantae > Streptophyta > Magnoliopsida > Fabales > Fabaceae > Lathyrus > Lathyrus sativus. Next base: position 142,643,031 of record OZ012739.1, on the reverse strand, counting down.
GACCCTTCACCGGTTATCGTGTGACCAATTCCCCAGCAGAGTTTCCGTGCAACTATCATGCTCAGTTTTTGAAGATGTTCCTACCAATCAAAGTACCGTTTACCTGTATGGTAGGAAAATCATCAGTTACCGTGTAACCGGTGATCCCTTGATGATTCAAGGACGCAATGATATCAGATAAATCAAAGAATCATCCTGGAGGAGGTTCAGATCATTATTTCTCCAGCTAGTTGTCGGGCAGCTATTATTTCAGTTTCCGAAGATTTGTCCCCATTAGAGTACCGTGTACTTGTGCAGTTGGAAAATTTCCGGGTTTGTTGGTATTCAACCGTCTTTTACCTTGATTGTTTGAGAGCCGTTTGCTTCTCACCCAGTCAGGTCCAAGCCGTTTGAATAGGGGCAGCTGTTGCACCCCAAAATTTGCCCAACATTTCTTTACCGAGCTTATGTTTCATTTCATTCACATTAGCATTATCATTTGCATTTCATTAACATGTATGCAGGAGATCAAGAGGTGTGATTACTAATCAAGAGCTATACAAGGCTAGCTAAGAAGGTTATTCAAGGGTTTAAGGGTTGATATCCTTGTCAAAGAAGTAAAAGATCCTCAGAGAGAGTGGTTGAAACCAAGTATGTGGGTCTCTTAACTTGAGAGTTATGGGGAAGACCATCAGATGATTCTAAGGCCAAGAAGATGGACTTGAGGTCTTGAGAGAGCTCATGATAAATGTTGATGATCACTTTGAGGCCTAAATAGGTCATTGTGCAAGATTAAGAAGCCTCAACCACGAGTGGTGCAGTTAGAGTTTGACTGGGTCAACCCTAAGTCAACTGATGATTTGGAGAAGATTGAGACCTAATACAAGAGCCAGGTGATCATGGATTGATACATTGATATGTTCTAAGGATGATTCCAAGGTTAACTTATCATGATTGAAGAGTTTGAGAAGTTTTAGGCTAGGGTTTCTAAGACTTGATAGTGTAAAATCCCCTAGTTTGACCCCTGACTTCAAGGAAATTTAACTCAAGATAGGATCTTCATCTCATCTTGACCCCAACATGATTGTTGTATATCATGATCTTAGCTTTAATTTGAGTACTAGAAGTCCTTGATAGGGTTTATAGAACTCAAGTTATGAGCCAGACAAGTTACAAGTCATCTAAGGCATGTGAATTTGGAGCTTGAAAGTTACCCAACTTGCATGACACTTTTGCCTTATAAGGATGATTCCTATGAACTTTTGGTCAACATGAATGTTGTTCCTTATTATCTTATATTTCCATATAGTACTAGAAGTCCATGGTTGGATTTGTGGAACTCAAGTTATGGCTTTGACAAGTCAAGGGTATTTTGGGAAGTTGTGATTATGGGTCATTTTTGGTTATGGGTCATTTTCAGCAACTTAGACATCTCAAATGAAGTTTTGTTCAACTTGAAAGTTGCTCAAAATGGGGTTTTAACTTGGAATATGTATCAAGGAGGCATTGAAATGGCTCAAGGAGAGACTTGATTCAAGGAATTTTGAAAAAGGAAGAATTAAAAGGCATTAAAGATAAAAAAATTCAAAATAAATATTATGTGTGCAAATAAGGCAAAGTAATAGCATTTTTTGAATGGAAATTGCATTTTGGAAACAATGACATCATTAGAATTTAGGTTTGAGTTCATTTTCATGGCCTTTTGCTTTGTTACTTCAAAAGGAAGTTACATCTCAAATCCAAGCCATAGGATGAAAACAAGGGATGAATCCCCACCATTCAAGTTCAGTAACTCACAAGGAGTGCAATGAAAGCTTCCTGAAGGAGAAATAGAGGAGATATCGTGACTTCCGTGAAAGAGATTTTGAAGAGAAATTGAAATTTGAATTTCTCATTCTGAACCTTTGAGAAGGATCTAGATCATTCAGTTACATCCTATATAAGTCTATGAGTGCATTTAGTTTATTTTTTGGTGAAGTTTGAAGCCTGAAGCAGAGAGTGAAGTTGGAATTTCAGAGGTGCAAGTGAGAATCGGATTATGAGTTCAAAGGCAAATCAAGATCAATTGAAGATTTCATTGTCTTCAGCAAGTGATTTGGAGTGTATCTGCACTTTCTTGAAGGCTGAAGAGTGCAAGAACTGCTTCTGTTACAAGCTTGAACACAGGTTGGTGCATTTCACTTTTGTGCTTAATTTACGTAGAGATAGATAGAAATTCATAGGTGGTTAGGATTCTGGTGATATGTAGTTGGATTTAGGATCAAAAATGGTGAATTAGAGACAAAATAGCTTGATGATCAATTTCTGTTGAGCCTTGGATTATGTGATTCTTGGAGTGTTAATGCTATTGAGATAGTGTAAGATGATCAGTGTGAGGTGATGAGTGCATCTGTGCATTTAATTGAGGTTTGGATGAGATTCAAGATTGATGCATATTTTATATTTGTCTTCGGGTTTGAAAATCCAGAGGGAATTAGAAAATTCTGAGACCAGATTCGTGATCAGCGTGAGATTTTGAGTGAAATGATGTATGGTTTGTTAATTTTTGATGACCTGTGTAAGTTGCCTCGCCGGAGAAGACGGTGGAGCCACCGTCTGGGCCACCTTCTGTAAGTTCCCCCCAATCTGAAATTCAAACGAAGAAGAAAGTTGTGGACCATTAGATCTTGTCTGAAGCTTGACCTAGTAACCATCATGCACGGCCACGATTGAGCTTTGAATTCTGACTTTGACCTGAAGCTAAACGGCGTCGTAGGCATTAATGCGCTGGCAACATGAGGACTCGTTGGATGTGTTGACTGGTAACTGCATCGTGTGTTCAGAAGCTTGCCACATACCCCCACCTCAAAACGCCCCGTTTTGGATTAGTGAGTAATTCAGAGAAAGGACGAGTTCGAACCCTGGCGCATGCACTTTTCCTTTCATTTTAATTTCTGAATTGAACCATGAGGAATTCAAAGCGCTGGGCTTAGCATTCACATTGCTATCCACACACCCCCTTTTGGCCCAACCCAGAGAATGAACTGAAGTTCATTGCTATTCAACACGTGCCTTTAATTAATTTCTATTCTTTTTCTTATTTTCTTTACTTTTGGTTTGTTTGATTTTAATCCATTAAAAATAGGAAATTAGTCAATAAATCTTGAGATTTTTATCCATGATTCATGAATGAGTTTAGGAATTTTAGGAACAAAAATATTAGGATTAGCATTTATTTTCATTTTATTTGAATTTTTCACATTTTATTTGACAATAAAATTGTATTGTTTGCCTCTTCTGTTTGGTGAATTTTGTTTGAGCATTTGGTATTGAGTTTTTGCTTGATTTTTGGCTTGTGATTAGGTTAGATATATATGCTCCCCTCAGATTTTTCTCACATTTTTGTGATGAATTTAGATGCTGTTTTAAGACTATAACTTTAAGAGTTCCCTTTTAGGGTTTAGTTGTGATACCTTGAGGTTTAGGATTTTATTGGAGGACTTAGAGAATGAATTAGGTCCTAATTTTCTAACTGTAGGTTATTAGTAAATGCATGTTCCCATAGAAAAATAATCAGATTTTTAGAATGTGTTTTGGTATTTTTTATAGAATATTCTACTTGTGTGTTCATTTGGTGTTTCAATGTTGATGATTGATTTGGAATGGACTCAAAGTTGGGCTTCCTTGCATAGTGGGCTTCTGGATCTCATTGAAGGACATCATGGACATGATGAAGCTTGTGTGAAGTAGCTGGTGGAGCTTGGATTGGAGTTTTTCCTTTCTTTTTGTTAGCTTTGTGTAGCTTAAGAAATTAGGGCTTTAGGAGAGAGCTTTAGAAATAGATATTTCTTCAAATAATGGTTGGTTTCATTCACCTTCCATTCTCATCCTATGATCCAAAGTCCTCGTGTTAAAGTCTCATCTCTCCTTTGGAGGGATGTGTGACATTTACAATGAGTAGAACTTTTGAGGATGCCTCTCTCTGATAACTGGTTGAGTGTCAGATGGGATTCTTTTGGTTTCCTGTCTGCTTCCCATTATCAAACAATCATCTTATTGATTCTCTTCATTATTGGTGGAGCCTTTTGAAGATGGAAGCTTGAAGATGGAGTAACTTTCATTCCCTGAAGATGAAGGACTTGAAGAACAGTTGCAGACTGTGGACTGGATTGCTGTCAGAAGACTGCTTTGTTGTGAAGCTGTGGAAGCTGTTGATGTGCTTTCTTGACTGTTTGTTTTCTTTCTGTGCAACTGTATTGATGTGACTTGATTGGTGTGATGCATTTATATTAGGTCATGTAGTTAAATAATCCTAAGAGCATCCTAAGGGTTGAGCTTCTCCCCTTGCTTGTATTGCATTAGAGGTTGAGTTTCTCCCTCTGCTTGTATTTTTACTGTATGGCTTTGCTTGCTGGTATTCGGTAGAGCTCTGCTCCCTTGCCTGTGTGGTTTGTGATTTGCTTGATAGCCTTCTATTTTCTTCTATTATTTTAGCAATTATTCATACTTGGCTTGAGGTTGAGATGAGCTTGTGGAGGCTGATGCCCCACACACATTTCCTCCCTCACTTGCATTGCATGCATTTTACAGTTGTTTACTATTTACTGTTTAAGCTGATGCTTTATCTGTTTCTGTTTATCATTGGCATGATCCCCTAGGAATCTCACTTCCTTTGATAAGGAAGTGATGATTAGAACTTTAGGTTGAAACCTATGCATGATAACTTCTAGGAGATCCCCGTTTCAAACCTCAACCATAGGATGAATCCTTGGCATGACAACATTAGGACTTGATAGTCCCCCATTAGTTGAACATGTTCGTTCTCTTCTCATCTCAAAACAAATTAAAATACAGTAATAAAGGTTAGCTAATGTCGTACGTTACGAGCCTTAAGCTATCTGAGAAATAATTGTTGGAGAGTTTCTTTTCAACAGTCTGGATGTTTAGTATGGTACCCTTTGGTCATAGTCTCTAGTGCGATATTAGTTGCAAACAACCATAAAAAACAGTTCTTCCGTAAAAGACAAAAAACAAACTTCAAACCTTTTTGTCCCGTGGGCCCATAATTCAAAGGAAGCTTTTCTGAAGTAAAGGGTGTCGTTAACTTCCAATTCTACCGCAAACGGTAACGCCTAAGTCTCCAAGGGTCGAGCTGCGTACACTAAACTGCTGGAGCTGTCTGTTAACCCTACTCGATAAAATAGATGAATCTGAACCCCCATAATCTGTGTTATCCCGAACTACGTAAGCTCTGATCTCTCATACCTGTTGAGAATACGTAGGCACAATACTGATGTATTGGCGAGCCACCTTCCCCCATCACCCGTAGTTAGTCGAACTACGTTGACTCTTATTTCTCATTCTCTGATGAGAATACGTAGGCATAAAGTGCGACGCTTTGCCGAGTCATTTTATTTTCTTTTCAGGCCAGCCTTGATAGGTAGATAGTAAATAAACCCATCAGATAAACACAACAAGCGTGGATCCCATCGAGTACGATGGACGTGAGGGGTGCTAATACCTTCCCCTTGCGTAACCGACTCCCGAACCCAGACAATGGTTGTGATGACCTTGTCTTATACCCTTTTCGTCAGGTTTTTCCGATCGTTTCCTTTCCCGTTCTGACGGATAAATAACGAAAGGTGGCGACTCTTCTGTTTTGCCGGCACCTTATTTTTGCGGTAGCAACAATGGTACTAGTTAATTAGTTTGTATGATTTAAGTGAATTATTGAATTTAACTGATTTATTCTATTTGATAGAATAATGTGGACTTACTAAATATTCTCTAATTAAGGATGAGATGGGATATTTTATGAGAAAATGAATTGGTAAATATTTTGAGAGAAGAAATATATTGGAGAGAAATAGAAGGGAAGGATATATAAAAGGAAGTGGAACGAAAATGTAAAATAGAAAACATGAAAGAAAAATGGAGGAATAAGAGAAAGTAGAAGGAAAAAGAAGGAAAAGATTGGAAAGCTCAAGAACGACTTCTAGCTTCCGATCAATCGAGGTAAGGGTGTGAAATATTGTTATCTTACCAATGTATGTGATTATGTATCGATTGCTTGGATTTGTTTGGTTGTTTTTCCTCATTTTCCATTCTAGGGAATAATGAGTTTAATCGGTAGAAATTGAGTTTGAACGGTTAGGAATGAGGATAAGTGGTAGAGTTTAGTCGAGGGATGTTGGGCTAAGGCTACTGAGACGAGTTGGAATTGAATCGGTTGGATTTGGATGAGTTAAAGAGTTTTGGACAGTGGGGATTTCTGAGTTCACAGACCCTCGCTAGCTTGTTCGCTAGGCGAGCAGGTCGCGAGCATTCGCTGGGCATTCACTATGGCGAGTGAGTAGCGAATGGTCCCAGACTTGGGCAGAATAGTTTTGGGTGTTCTTCGCTGGTAGCGAGCATTCGCTAGGCCTTCGCGTGAGCGAGTGTGGTAGCGAATCAAGTCAGTGGCTTCTGTTTGCCTTCGCGAGCTTGTTCGCTAGGCGAACAGGTAGCGAGCACTCGCTAGGCGAGCAAGGTAGCGAGTGTGACAGCATGTTGTTTTCTTGTGTGTTCCCTCCAATGGTTAATCGTTTGGTTCAATGATGTTAATAATATATATTTGTGAATAGTTTGTGTATTATTAAGATGAGACGTGTTGTGGGTAGCCTTATGGCGTGAATCCTAGATTGTGCAATATGGCCCTTTTGGTAATTATATACATTGTTTGAATTAAACATGAATGCATGATGAATGTGATAAGGTGTGAAGAATGCATGAGAATATATGTATGATATATGTAAACATGCGAGATTCTTACTCACTGGGGTAGAATGACAAGGTGTCGTTCCTAGTGCAGTGATCACCGGGGTAGAATAACTATGGAGTTGTTCCTGGTGGGGTATAAGCGATGTACCCATAATCTAAAGGAGGATTTGCAAGAGTTGTTGAGTTTGTATGAGTCATATGGTATGTGTATGTGATTGTTGTATGGAAGTGTGAGATGTGGCCGTTTGGCAATTATATGTATGATTGTATGTACTTGTGTGAGGTGTAATGCGTAATCATATATATATTTGTGAACATGTATGCATTTCAAGAGTGTGCGGAGTCGTTTTGCATGTGAAGCATCATGATTGCATTCTTGTGTCTTGATCCCGTGGAGGATCTGCAGAAACCTCGTGTGCCCTTGTGGGGTGTGAGCGATGGTTTATTCTTGATCCCGTGGAAGATCTGCAGAAATGATCGTGTGCCCTTGTGGGGTGTGAGCGATGGTTTATTTTTAATTCCGTGGAGAATCTGCAGAACGATTGTGTGCCCTTGTGGGGTGTGAGCAATCCTGAAACATCGTGTCCCCATGTGGGGTGTGAGTGATGGGTGAACATCGTAGGCCCGACGGGGAGTTACTTCGGTAACGAGCGATGGTTCCTTTGGTTCTTCAATTGAACCTGCTGAATGAGTCGGTACCGCATTTGCATCTGCATAGAGTCGTGAGTCGGTCTCTATGAGTTGTATTATCATCTTTATATGATGTATTGGTGAAATAAACATGTTGCGTGTGTTTATGTGAATTGATGAATGTGCTTAATTTGGTAAACGTATATTGTGATATATATGACGTTTATAATGTATTATGGTGAGAAAATGTGGAATATATGTATTTTGTGCTTGTGCATTTATACATGATTATATGCATTGTTATTATGATAATATTTCTCACCCTTCTACTGGAATGATGTCCTTCATGACATCGTGCAGGTATTAAGGTGTAGTACTGCTCGTAGTTGCGAGGTCGCTATTGGTGTAGCTGTTTAGTGATTTAATTGTATTGGGTCGAGTCGTGCTCTGGTCGTGTAACACTGGGATCGTTTGGGTTACGTTTCAGATGTATTTTGTGTTGTTGGCCTCAGTGCCTAAGTGATGTTGATTTATGTGATAAATACAAATATTTCTTTTATGAAAAATATGTGATGTAAATGAATCCGCTGTTACATGTAAATGAAATTTTGTAAAGTATGATTATTTCTTTCAGTGTTATTGAGCATGACAGGTGGTTTTTAGTAATTTGGAAGTATATGTGTGACACCCTTTATGAATGCATGTTATTTTTACTCTGATTATGCTTATTTTTCCGTGGGATTTAGAAGGGTGTTACAATTTCACCATTGGAATTCCATATAAATCAAAATTCAAACTATAATTGACTTTTTCCAATTAGAAACCCTAATTGGGGGTTCTGGACTGTGTTGTTCTTCTTCTTTGGGGGACAACCTCAAATTAGGTCCATACTTGATCCAATATAGTACCCTTGATGATGTAGAGAGTTGCTACATGGAGAATCAACCCAAAATCATGATTGGTCAACCCATAAAAACCCTGATTCCTGACTGTGTAGAACCCTAATTCATTTGTATCTTAACAAAGATCAAACTTGAAAGAGGTTAAGGTTAGATAAACAATGCTGATGCTCCTAGAATGATGATGGAATCTTGGGGTCAAAATTTGGGTTATAACCCTTTTTGAAAAGGTTTTTGAGGGAATCCCGAAGGAGGAAAAGATTTGGATTTGTTGAAGTGTTTTTGTTAGAGGTTTTGATTAAGAAAAGATTTCGGATACAAAAAGAAGGAAAAATATAAGGGAATTGGATCCTAACGGTTGTCATCCAATGATGGTCCTAAAGTTGAGATTGAAGGGAAACTACACCTAAAGTTGTCATGCTTGGATTAAGAACCTATTGCTTATCCTACTCCAATCTTAATCAAAAATTAAGTTGGACTAGGAGATCCTAAGAGAACATATGAACATACAAGCTATCAAGTAATTAAGATATATACACAAGCATCAAGATGAATCAACAAGAAAATATATGTCATGAAAGTACCAGACACAAAATAGAATCAGACAAAGAGAAGTAATATGACAAAAAAATGCATAAGTTAGATGAATAATGATGAGCACAAAATAATGAGTAAGAGATAATTAATACAAGAATCGAGATCAACAGATCAACAAATAAAATTTAAGTTAAAAGTCACAAAAGTTAGGAATTAAAGAAATTAATTAACAAAAATCTAAATAATCCTAATCAATTAAAGCTCTAAACATAAATAACAAATTAAAAGGATTAATTCGTAAAATCAATTAAGAAAATAATTTGAGGTTTTCTATTTAAATGAAAACAATTAAAATAATCAATTTAAATGAAAATTATTAATTCTAATCGAAACATTAAAGTTTAAATAAAATATAATTAGAAAATATCCAAATACAAACCACCAAATAAAAAAAAAATTTAAACTAATATAAAAAATCACATTTAAATAAAAATATATTTCTTAAAAGAAAAAAATCTAAAACCAAAATAAAAAGAAGAATAAATTAAAAGAAAGAAGGGAGGGGTGCTAGAGTGGTTGAAGGGTGCAGAGAAGAAAAATTATATGAGATAAAACACACAAGATTAACTATAAGAAAACAAATATATATGGAATCTATATTTAACAAAACCAAAGAAAAAGAAATAAGATAAAACTATACCACTTAATTAGAAATTATATTTTAATAACATGGAAGAATAAGGTTAAAAGAAAGCATAATAGAGGAAGAATAAAATGGTTATACAGTATTGATGATGCTACGACATGTTGGTATCGCTGTCAACATAATTTTTATCATTCATTAAATTATGTAGGCAAATTCTTTAAGTAGCTAAACAAACAGAAGAAAAATGCATCTATTTCATCTTTACTAGTATGCACTTGAAGAGAAGTTTAGCAAAAAAATCATTCCTGCAAAGTAACATTACATTTCCACAATTCTAAGATATTAACAAACTCAGTACTATACATGTCATGAAATTTCTTCCATTATAATTTATGAACATAATCAATTCAACATCACCAAAAAAAAAATATTGGATTGATATCAAATAACAATATCAAAATGTTTGTCCAAAACTTACTAGAAGTTCAAAACTCAAAGGAAAAAATAACTCAGTATGAATGGCTCAAAAGGGATCAATACAATCTGCATTGTTGAAACCAAAGAAACAGCCAGCTACCACACACAAACATGAGTAGGTGAGGCAGTCAAATTCCATACTCATGCTTGTGTTCAAAACAAGTGCAGCAATAACAATATAATCCATGAATCCAAAATTGTAAGTACACTCCAATCAACACCATGATTCATCTTCCTCTCATGAACAATCAAATTCAAATTGAGAACAACAACCTGTTGTGCATATTTTACTTAAAAAAACAATCCAAAATGAAAATAGAAGTTAGCAAAACAAACTTTCCAAAATGGATATTGAATCGCAAACAAACTCCCATCACAAAGTGCCAATTGACAAAACATAGAAATGAAAAAAATCATTACATCGTGACATACAAAACTGAGTCGCAGTAACGCGAAATAATCGCACAATCATTGTGACAACAACAACAATATATTAAATCTAAATTGAAAACCATAATCATAGCAACATATTGTAAATGGAGCGAGTCGAAGGGAAACCAATTGAACATTACCGACAATGGAGAAAACCCAAATGAATCTCGAAATGAAAGAGAATCCCAATAGAAACAAATGTAGAGCTTGAGCCCGAAATAGTGAACACACTGAAGCACAAGAACGACGATCTCAAAATATTTGTTTAACACCTATTACAGTGGAAAGAACTCAATGTGATGATGTCGCACCTCGAAAAATCAACGAGAACACGATCCTCACGCTAAAGGTGCGGAATGCGATTCGACAGAGTTACCACCAAACTTTATTTATCCCGAATAGATGGGAAAGGAAAATATCGAGAAAACCTTTTAAAACGAAAGGATAGGAACAACGATCGTCGCAACCAATGTTCCGGGTTCGGGAGTCGGTTATGCAAGGGAAAGATATTAGTACCCCTCACGTCCGTTGTACTCAACGGGAGCCTCTTAGTACGATTGCGAGGGGCGTTATCCAAGCTTGTTTATTTTCTTCTCAATGATAAAGGCAAATTGGTAGGATAAAAGGATAAATACGCTAAGGAGAATGAGTAGTTTATAGGATAGAGTTCTCGTCAAGGATTAGGGCCCTTATGCCTAGGTATGCTCATTCGGACGAGAATAAGAAATTAGAGCTCTCGTAGTTCGACCACGGGAAAGGTTAGGGTGAAACAGAAGATGGAGAGAATTGTGAATGGAATGACGGAAAAAGATGGAAGTGTGCTCGCCAAGATCATCGTAATCTTGTGCCTACGTATCTTACATTTAGACGAGAATGAAGAATCAAAGCGTCCGTAGTTCGTGGTGACGACCACGAAAAAAAGAGGGGTTGAATTGATATTGAAGTTTGGTTTGGAACCAAAAGATTGACTGACGAACATCTCAAGGGGCATGCCTCGAGAGTTGTCACTCAAGAATTCAAGGAATTCAAGATTCTAAGAACTCAGTTCTTTCGGAAGTTGATAGAATAGGGTTGAAGAGAAAGAGTTGAATGTTTTGAATTCGAAATAGTGAACGAATAACAACTCAAGGGGTGTTCCTCGAGAGTTGTTCATTTGAAGATTCAAGGAATGCTAGACTCCAAGAATCTCTTTCTTTCGTAAGTTTGGTTATGTAAATGTTTGAATAAGAATTAGGTGTTTTAAGACGAAAGGGTGAATGAACGACAACCCAAAGCGTACGCCTCAATTGCCATTCATTTGAAGATTCAGGGAATGCTAGACTATAAGAAGCTTTTTCTTTCGTTATTTGTTAAGAAAAACGTTTGTAAAAATATTGAATCGAATAGGTTGTGAAAAGAGGTGGACTGCAAGGCAAAAGGCACTCGACTTACAACTTGGCTAAAAATCACTTGACGTTGGATTAAGGGTTTGATTTTATTTGCGTGCAAAAACTTGTTGGGAAGGAGGTTGGTTTGAAAATGGCTCGACAACGAGTCGAGGGTTTGATTGAAAATGGAACCAGCTTGACGACTAATCAAGGGCTAGGTTGTGAGAAATGATACTAGTCCTTGATGGTGCTCCTAATAACGAAACCATGATGAAATTTGAAGGTGTGTGTGATAGGTTGATGAAAAATGCGGACGAGCACTCGACTTACGAGGGGTGTTTGAAAATGGCTCGATGACAAATCGAGTATTAGTTTAAAAACGGTTTAGTCTACGCTAGTTCCTATGGGTACTCCTAGAAGATAAACCATAATTAAAGAAATACGAATGCATACATCAAAATGGGAGAGGGATACATGTAAGTGACACGGGATTGCACAAAATAAAATGTCTCATTGTAAGGTATCCCAAGAGAAAGCCGTGTGTGTACGAGGTGTTCTAAACTATGTGTTGTACTCCAAAATTTTCCCTCACATTATCCTAACCATAATTGGCTATTGTTTCTCATACATACGCATTCGTCTACTAGGTCATACCCGTAATCATTCATTTGCATAAGATCCTAGGGTGGAATCATGTTCTCGTAGAGGATCAGATTTTAGTCATGGTATTTGAGCTTGATCAATTAAATATCGGGAATGCCAGGGTTCTCATGTTAAGGTCCTTTCAGGAATTACAAGTCAAGATTGCCTTTAGAGTACAAGGTATGAAGCAAATGACTCATGGTATTCAAGGTCGATCATTACTTATCATACAAGTTAGATTCCTCATTAAGAACAAAAGTCGACTTTCATTAAGAATTAAGAACCTTGGAGGAGGGTTCGCTTAGTAGGGGTGCCGAGTTTCTTTGATTTGTCACTGATGTGCTAATAGTGGACTTTTGGGTGAAGCTAAAACAACTTTTGATGAAAGAACTGGATTTAATAATGTTGTGGCTTCCAAGTTAATGATTATGGGGTGTTAATATGTTTACAAAAGGAATTTCGGTTAGTTGGAATTCTGTGATTAACGGGCATGTTACGGATAGGAAGTTGATTGAGGCGTGCGGATTTGAGGTTGAACCCAGAAAGTTTACAATGATTAACTCATTGAGGGCATGAAAGCTTGTGCGTGCCTGTGAGAACTTCAACATGGTTCGTTTTGAATTAGGCTATTGACATGTACTGTAAGTGAGGGCATATTAATAACACTACTGGAGTGTTTAAAAATTCCTATCATTTTAGAACTCTATTACAATCAGGCGAGTTCCTAAAGTCTGAATCTTCAAATTTATTAAAACCCACATTTTGCAAGTTGCATTGATGCAGTTGATAAAAGGAATATTTTGAATAGCTACAAAAGCGAACCATCAATAAAACACTACAGAGGAACATGTAAATTGTACGACAGTATATGAGGTCTTTGCTCTCGTCTTGTAGGAAGCATGAAAAGGCCAAGACTGCAAAACGGGCTGCTCAGAGAGTTTATGAGCTAAATCCAGATGACGCGAGCGGTCTCGTACCCGTTGTTCATGCTGCTCTTTAAAACCATAGTCCGGCACAAACTCAACAGCAACAAACCTGTCCCAAAACAAAATCGAGCGAACAACTTAAGATGCTAACAATCTTCATATTATAAGTGACCTGGTTTACGTTTCATATATGACAGCTAGTAAAAAAATCATTGGTGGGGGTATTACTTGGCACGCAGCTATTAAATATTACCTTAAACTACCCGTCGAAGCAGCTCCTGAGGTTTTTTTTTCATCAGGCCATATTTGCTGTAAAGCGTCATGCACCACAGAGATGTGTGAGGGAGGGACACTAGATTTTTCATGCCTACAAAGTCAATAGAAGTCAGATACATAAGACATTTGTTTCGCTTGTATTAGCTTGCGACAAAAGAAAAGGGTAAGGCTGCAACTAAAGCATTCTACAAGCAGATAATTGCATGACAGGTTCAAGTGGCTAACTATTTTCTTAGGATTTGTTACACATAACATAGCTTCAGATAGGTAATTACCTCCCTTATCGGCGCCGTGCTGGAGTATACAAAGCGGAAACGACAACAGTGAGGCCTATACATTGCTTGGCGCAACAAAATTACTATGGCTCCTCGAGCTAGCATTAAAACCTTTCGCCAAAGGGTGGTTACTTGGACATGCATTTACACATATGCCACTCGAACAGATGAGCAGGAGGCACCACAACGCCATATTATCGTCCATTCTGAACGGACACCATTCATGTTATCAGTGGTGAAGATAAAAACAAATTAGGTCGATGGTTCTATAACAGAGATGCTTCGACAGGTTAACAGACATTACCACGACGGCGTATCACATCATAAGCATCCCACAAGCCACAGGGGCAGCACCTATCAATCGGCGATATGTGGTTTTCATTCTGTTAGCATTAGGCGGGCGTGTCTACATAATGATTCAAAGTTCTTAGTACGATTCCCCTGCGTAAATTAGGAGCTAAGATCAGACGTCAAATTGGATAGCAAACTCGTTCGAACGAATTGAAATAGAAACAATGTCATTCTTGGCAGCAACAAATTCATTTAAATCATCAAGGTTCATCAATGTTTCTCAAAAGCCATGGCAAGAAAATCATAACTCATTCTTTCCAAAACAATTCATACAAAGCATTCAAGGTATTTCTAAGCTAATAAGCAAGTATTGAAAACTGAACTTTTTTTTGAGATATTCACAAATGATCCTTATGCTCAACACCGCACCAATCTCGCCGCCGTCAATAACGGAACCTGCTAGCATCTGTACTGTAATCAGCACGACCAAGAAAAATTGGAGCAGAAACATCACATTCTTAACACTAAACTCCAATCATACCAAATCAACATTGAATTGCAAAATCATCAATCATATTCAACAAAGAGAATTAGCAAGAGATCAGAATGTGTGAGACCCATACGAAAACAGAAAGTTTTCTTCAATCAGAATCACAGAAAAAGAAAAAAATTTGTTGATTACCAATCAATTTCAATTTTGATACGAAAACGGAAGCAAATCATATCCGCAATTAACATGGGAGCAGCAATAACATAATCACTCAAAAACAACAGGTTTGAGTCGATTTTCAATCACAGGAAAATCAGGAATCAGAGAATCAAAACTTCCCAAAATTAGGTCTGAGAAAGAATCACAATCAACATCGAAAAAAAACAGAGATCGGTGGCATTGAAGTCGTAATCTAAACATTTAATTGTTCATGCTTATATAAAGCAACCAATGTGTTCTTTCTTCTCTGAAATTTGTGTGTTTCGTTGTGCGAAATTGGGGGAAATTGAAGTTGATTTTGGGGAGAAACAACGGAGTTGAGAAAGAGGGATAAGCTGGGGATGAAAAATCTACAAGCCATTGTTGATGTTAAACTTCACGCAAGAGGGAACAGGGGAGGAAGAAGATGAATTATACTGCGAGTTGTCATGTGAATCTTTCAGGTTAATTCCCTTTTGTTTGGCTCGTGTGGTCTTTGGGAATTCTGCCCAATTGTATTAACACCCTCTAAAATCACCCTTTCACCCTTTTTGATACACATTTGGGTGAATGGGCCGAGTTTTAGGCCCCCATGCACCTTTTAATTTTTTCATACACCTCACTATTGTACTCGAGGATATTTCGTTGGCAGTCAGCATGCTCTGTGAACCTGTGTTCCCTGAAGGTTATTGGATCAATTATATCTTCGATAAGTTGAATCGAGATAGACTTTAGGATTTGGTCTATGCATGACGACATTGGGATAGAATTCATTTTCTCATCCTCAACTATACATCATTTGGCATGACAACATCTAGAATCAAATCCCCCCGTAGATCTTGCCTTGAGTCTCTTTCTTCTCTCCTCAAATCATTTCAAAATACTTAATGAAAACAATGTGTGTGATGCACGTCACAGAAAAAGTCAATCCACTTCTTTAAAACTCATCAAACAAATTCAAACCATTTTATCCCTCGGGATGTTTCGTCAAACATTCTCAAAAAGGGCATGTTACCTCCGTTCTACCGCAAACAGGTATCGACCATGTCGTAACCCGAAATTTGACCTTTTTTTCCCTTTTGCATAAGCATTTGCATTCGCATCGCTGACATATGCATTAGCATTTTTTCTCTGTTTTTTGTTGCAGGAATATTCATGTTTTGCAAGCCCAATTAATCACATCCTCTCAAAGATATCACATCACCAAAACAAGCACAAAATGAAGGTTTATATGCCTATTCATCATATCAAAAGGTCGAAAATCAGAATCGTGGCCACAACACCATTTTGCAAGCAAATTTGGCAAATTTTGCTTGAAGTAACCGATTACTCATTTTCTAGGCAAAACCAAGTAACCGGTTACCCTGTGCAAAAATGCAGATTTTGCTGCATTGTTTAGGGCAACCACTTTTCTCTCTACATTTTGGGGTCCATTTGGTTCTAGCATTGTGTGGAACATTCTAGACATTTCTAGATAATTCAAGACCTTTCAAGATACTTCAAGGCATTTGCTCCAATACATCATTTCCAATCAAGACCACCATACACCTCTATTTCCAAGCATGTGAACCATTGGATTTTCAACTTGCATTGGGATGGTTACCGAGTCAACTACCTAACTAACTGAGTTAACCTCCAACTCAATGAGTTGAGCCTAACTAACTCTGAGGCTAGTTCCGAGGCTACACCCAAAGTTCACTCCGAACCTAGCAACTCTGAAGCAAAACTCTATATAAGTAAATCATCACCATTTCCCTTGAGGGGGGCTTGAACAATTTTCAATCATTTTTTCCAAATTCTCCATTGATCACTCTCAATTCTCTCACATTCTCTCTGAATTTTCTGCAACATTTGCACATTCATCTTCATCCTCTCTCACAAACCCTCACAAAAGCTCAATTTCCACCATTTGAGTGTAGCAATCTTCACATCGAAATTGTTATTCTCTTGAGCTAAATCTCATTCCATCATATTCTTGCTTGGATTTTTGGATTTACGATTGATTCTTCTCCAATTCGAGTAATCATCTCAAGCTTCTTCGGTGCAAATCGATATTCGGAGCATTCATCGCGTTTTCATCGGTTTCGCTACGGTTAGATCTCAAAGCTTGGAATTCTCTGGGTTTCTTGGCTTAATCCTCATCATATATCAATAGAAACAACATCCAAAGCAAATCTCAGCCTTGTAGGTTGGTTATCTTTCACTTGATTTACCGTTTCGATCTATTTCGCGTGTTTACGATGTAGTTTGGCCGTTTTTTGGTTTTGCTTAATCATGTGATTTCTTGATCTTTGCTCTCCATGTTTAATGATTTCCATTGATGATTAATTGATGTTTAAGTGCTTTTGAACTTTATTTTTCGTGCACAAATATCAAGCATAGCATGTGGATGATTGGGGAAATCTTTTGGCTACTGAAAGTGATTTTTCAAAAAGTTATTTCTGCCATTGTCACAGTGGTAACCGATTGTCGCTACTGCGAAAATCAGCGCCGGCTGACAGAAGAGTCGCCGCCGTGTGTTATTTATCCCAACGGAGGGAAAGGAAACGCTCGAACTAAACCTCGCAAAAAATGGGAAAAGGTATGGTCATCGCAACCAAAACCTGGATTCGGGAGTCGGTTACGCAAGGGGAAGGTATTAGCACCCCTCACGTCCATCATACTCGATGGGATCCACGCTCGCTTGGTTTGTCTAAAGGATGCAAACAATCTATCTACGGCTGCTAAATCTAAACGGAAGGTAATTGACTCGATAGAGCGCCGCACTCTATGCCTACGTATTCTCAAGAGAGAAAGTCAGAGTCAACGTAGTTCGGGAAACTACAGGGAATTGGCTCGCCAAGACTTCGCGTCTTGTGCCTACGTACTTCCACACTGCATGGAAGATCAGAGCTTACGTAGTTCAGGCTAACTACGGCTAGACAGGGTGTTCTCACGCAGGAGTGAGAAATTAATCTGGTTTTAAAGGTTCGGGAACCTATGGGAAAAACTACGGTCTGGTCTCAGATGCACTCGGGCAAGAGAAAAGGATAACAATCAGTCGTCAGCGGGAAAGTCTCGATCGCACAGCAGCGAGAGAACAAAAGGTTAGTTGTTAGTGTGCTCGCTAGGATATCGCATCCTATGCCTACATATTCTCGTCTGGTACGAGAAATCAGAGCAGCTGTAGTTCGGCTACTTCGGGACCACAGCTCAAATCTCATTTTATTAACATTCTGAAAAATGGTTACAATGATTGAATTCGGGCAATAAACTCCTAAAAATACTATCCTATCCATCTATCATGGAAAATTAAGTGGAAAATAGTCCCCTAACAAGTGGACCTTTAAAAAAAACTATCTCTAAAAGTGTAAAAAGTCCCCTAACAAATGGACTTCTAAAACTACCTCTAAAAGGTAAAATAAACTCTATGAAAAAATGTCCTAAAAGAATTGAAGTGAAGCTGAATATTTTTATCTTCTTTTTCCCAATATTTTCTCTTAATATTCTTTTATTTTTTCCACATACTCTCTTCTTTTTCACACTTTCTTTTTCACTATTCTTTTTCATTTCTTTTCATATATCTTTTTTTTCAATATTCTTTCTCTATTTTTCATATTCTTTTTCAAACATATTTTTATCATATTCTTTTCTCTATTTTTTTCAATATTCTTTTCTTCAACTTTTTATATTTCTTTTTTTCACAATATTTTTCATATTCTTTTCTCTATATAAAGCAACAAAACTATATAAAAAATAGAAAATAAAATATAAAGGGAGGGGGGGTGTAGTTATTACAGGGGATGCAGTAGTTAGTAAAAATATAAAACAGAAACAACATGGGCCCAGCCCAAGAACTCAGCCAAAAAAATGGGGGAGGGGTGCAGAAATTGAAACGGGAGTGGTATTGGCGCAAGGCCCAGCCCAATAAGGAGACTCCAAAAAACAAAAAAAACTGGGGGTGAATGGCAGACTCAATACGGAGCCCATTCCTTCTATCCTCAGCGAAACCCTAATCCCTCAGGCTTCCTCCTTCCACTGTTCACACATCCAAACGGCGCCTCCCAATCTCCTCCGAACTCCCTCTCTCACCTTCAATCGCCTTCTGTTTCATCTTCCTCCTCAATGTTCATTGATTCACAAACTCCACCTTCGCAACCAAAAACTCATAACAATTTTACTGAATTTCTTGATGGATGATCACGATGAAGACGGAGATACATGTCTCGCTTGCATCAAATGAAGAATGTAACACAAAACCTGGAGATCTGAGTGCATGTTCTTGATTAGCGATGGAGATCTGGAGAAGACTCATACAAACATCGATTGGAATCCATCGACGGAGGTCCTTGCTCAGAAGATTCGTTCTCGAGGATGAACAGAATTGCAATCCGTGGAAGTTTCTGGATATCTTTCGCGAGGCTATGAAGATTTGAACAATTCGAAGATGACGATGATGATCAAAGGAGATGGATTTAGGGAAGAATCTTGATGATGACGTTGTTAGATGAACCTTGAAGTAATTTTCTGGAGATTTGGGAGGTGATGAACTCACGAAGACAACGATGAAGGCTCTTGATCTGGAGAACTGAGAAGGTGGTTGGAAGATTTTCGAACGATCTTGATGAACATGATAGGGACTGTTCGTGATCTCTGAGGATCTTTGATGTTCATGAAATTCTGAAGCGGTTGTAGGAACACGAACGATTCCGGAGAATTACGAAGAACGTGATGATGAAGATTCGCAAGAATCTTGATGAATATTGGTGGTTGATGTTTGCTGAAGATCCAGATCTGGATGAAGATTGAAGATCCTGATGAATGAATGATCAGTTTCTGGAAAAAGTACTGGAGGATCTATGAAGATCGGGGATGATCGTTGATGACCGGAGGGTGTTGTTGGTGATGAACGGAGAAGATCAGAGAAGAGATGAATCTGGTGAAGATTTGCAGTTTCCGGTGGGTTGTAGGGTGGCCGGAAGAGGTTAGGGTTGGCCGGCGATTGGGGGTTGCGGTGGTTGCATGGCCGGCGTCCATGCAACCGGCGAGACTCAGGCGAAGACGCGTGGCGTAGCGAGGTGGCAGGGGGAGTGTTGCATGATGGCCACGTGTGGGGTTGTGTGGCAGAGTGTGGAGTTAGTGGAGTGTGCTACGTGTGAGTTCTGGGATGAAGACGAAACGAAGTGGCCCCCTTTTGAGCTGAACGCGTGGCGCGCTTATATATTTGACACATGGCAATTTTCGGACAAAAAAATGGACTTGAAAGATTTTGGGCCTCCAAAAACCCCTTCTGGGCCCACGAAAAATGGCCAATTGGACTGGAAATTCTGAATTAAAAAAAGATTAAACCCAATTAAAAGCTAATCAAAGACTAAACCTAATTAACTAGTTAACTAATGGTTAAACCTAATAAACTCTAACTAAAATTAAAACTGCAATTAAATCTAAATGAAAATTAAACTAACCTAATTAATTCTATATTAAACTAAAACTATTATCTATTAATATCTATTAAAAAACTATTAACCTATATTAAACCTAATAAAAGAAATTAATATCTAACAAAAGATTAAATCTATATTAAAAATAAACTCTATTTATTCTATTATACAAAAACTATTATATTCTAAAAGAAAATCATTCTAAAATCTATTTAAAAACAAATTTATAAATTCTAAAAAAGGTTTAAAGCTATTAAAAATATTAAAAAAAAAATCTATTTAAATTCTAGAAAATCTATAAAACCTATTTAAAATCTATAAGAGGCTATTAAATCCTAAAAAATGAAAACAAAGGCAAATAACCAACATAAAAGAGAGCGCGAGACCAGATCGAAGCAAACGGTAACCCGGACACCAAAAACTCAAAAATCACTGCATAAACTGAAAACACCCAGGAAGCGCGCGACTTCTCAAAATAAACTCTGATTACCCAAACCGGTCTGAGATACCTGAAAAGCGACAGCAGGGCTGTAATCCCGATAAAAACACCATGATTGAGGAAATGCACTATATGCAGTATGCAAATGCGAATGCGAATGCGAATGCGAAAATGCGTCGAAGCATAAATCGAAAGTGGCACCGGTTGGTCAAATTTTAGGGTGCAACAGCTGCCCCTATTCAAGCGACTTGGACCTGAAGGGTTGAAGAGCGTGCAGCCTTCAAACATTCAGAGGTACGAGACGGTTGAATACCAATAAACCCGAAAATTTGCCAACCGTGAGAATATACTGCAAAACTGCTTGGGGAGACATAATCCAGAACCGAACCCAGTCGTCACGGCAACAAACTGATCAATCATCTGATAAAGAACTCCTGATCTTAACGCCAGTTACCTGTGATACCCCATATAACAAACCCGATGGTTGCAACAAAACACCTGATCCTCTCACATCGTCTACTGGTAGACGGAAGAGAAATATACTCACATCGTCTAAAGATAGACGGAAAGACAGCCTGATCCGTACTCACATCGTCTAAGGATAGACGGAAAGACACCCATAATCCATACTCACATCGTCTAAGGATAGACGGAAAGACACCCAAATCGAAGGAAAAATTCAATACTCACATCGTCTAAGGATAGACGGAAAGACACCCATAATCCATACTCACATCGTCTAAGGATAGACGGAAAGACACCCAAAATCCAAGGAAAAATTCAATACTCACATCGTCTAAGGATAGACGGAAAGACACCCATAATCCATACTCACATCGTCTAAGGATAGACGGAAATACACCCAAAATCCAAGGAAAAATTCAATACTCACATCGTCTAAGGATAGACGGAAAGACACCCATAATCCATACTCACATCGTCTAAGGATAGACGGAAATACACCCAAAATCCAAGGAAAAATCAATACTCACATCGTCTAAGGATAGACGGAAAGACACCCATAATCCATACTCACATAGTCTAAGGATAGACGGAAAGACACCCATCCCGAAGGAAAAAGAACAATACTCACATCGTCTAATGATAGACGGAAAGACACCCATCCCGAAGGAAAAAATCAATACTCACATCGTCTAAGGATAGACGGAAAGACACCCATCCCGAAGGAAAAATTCAATACTCACATCGTCTAAGGATAGACGGAAAGACACCCATAATCCAAGGAAAAATTCAATACTCACATCGTCTAAGGATAGACGGAAAGACACCCATAATCCATACTCACATCGTCTAAGGATAGACGGAAAGACACCCAAAATCCAAGGAAAAATCAATACTCACATCGTCTAAGGATAGACGGAAAGACACCCATAATCCATACTCACATCGTCTAAGGTTAGACGGAAAGACACCCATCCCGAAGGAAAAATAACAATACTCACATCGTCTAATGATAGACGGAAAGACACCCATCCCGAAGGAAAAAATCAATACTCACATCGTCTAAGGATAGACGGAAAGACACCCATCCCGAAGGAAAAATTCAATACTCACATCGTCTAAGGATAGACGGAAAGACACCCATAATCCATACTCACATCGTCTAAGGATAGACGGAAAGACACCCAAAAATCCATACTCACATCGTCTAATGATAGACGGAAAGACACCCATAATCCCTTCAACATCATCCCTCAAATTTCAGAATCCTTTCGTCTACGGGAACTGATGGAAAGAACAATATCCTTAAAGGGGCCACATCATCAGTAAGGACCGACGGGAAGAAAACCACCTTCAAAGAGCCATGTCGTCAATAAGGATTGACGGTCAGAAAATCCTTCTTGAAATGTCATCTCATCCAATAAACAGAAAGAAAACCACTATCCGAAAGGTCGATTTGAAACCCCTCAACATCTAAAGATAGCCGGAGAAGACTTGCTGGGGAAACACACCATCCGTATGATCTGACGATAAGACCTGCTGAAAAATCACCTGAAACTTCACATCGTCTACTGATAGACGGGAAGGAACACCACTTGCTAGAGAAACCCCATCTTGAAACCCCACTGGAAAAAATCACCCGAAACTTCACATCGTCTAATGATAGACGGGAAGAAAGCCACTCAAACTCAAGACGTCAAATGATAGACGGAGAAATCCACTTATTGGAGGAACACATCGTCAATATGAATTGACGGGAAGAAAAGTCTGTCGATACCAGATGACTGACTGATCAAAGCATAACTGTTGTATGATCTGAAATACGAATAAACTGCTGAATTGTCTGAACACTGCTGCTGGATGAATGCCCCTGAACTGATCACAGAGTAATTCACGTGCCATATAAGGCTGATAGAAAACCTGGCTTATGCTTCGTATGCATATGCATATGTTTGAATTTTTCTATGGGGTAATGCTCCATTTAGGATGGAAATGCTACGCATTTTGAAAATGAAATGCAAGTATGATGCAAATATGATGATGTATGCAATATGCTAATACAGGCTCGGGCTGCTGGAGAAAGTCGGGTACAGAAAACCACTTCAGCAAAATAAATGCTGAAGACGAAGCCAACTCCGCTGGGGATAGACCGGATATCACAGAATTATCCCAGCAAAATAAATGTTGGAAGAGTGAAATCAACTCCGCTGGGGAATGACATACGTGCCAAGTATGATTGGACTTCTCTAGGGATAGCTTACCCGTGCCAATGAAAAATTGGACTTTGCTGGAAAAATAGACGGAGTCTTCCTACGTACTGATGAAGATTGGATTTGGAAACTGATGCGCCAACACGGATGGGCCTCACAGTGACCGCCAACATGGATTTGGGCTCTTAGGCTATCTGTGATGGGTCAGGTACAACTGACGCTGGAAAACATTCTGTCTGAATACACAGTTTTCTGGTTGAAGGGTCAAAGGATAGTAACACGACTTCCCGACATTCGTCTCGCACTCGAACATTGGCTGACTCTACTCGAATAGCTCTGAATAACTCTGCTGATACGGAGAAGAACAATCCCTTCGCTTCTGATATGCCCCAGCCTGCGGGACCTCTGTGGTGATGCTCCTCAAAAGGAAATCTGAAAATCTGTACCTTGATGGTCTGATATGAAATGCCCCAGCATTCTGAACTTCGGAGAGATACTTCATATCAAATGCTTCTCGAATAAAGAATAACTTCTGCGCTCTTAAGATGGCCTGCCCTTGACTGCAATGACTTTGCCCCTGATTATCTGATTCATAGTAGTGCCCCTGACTACGAGATATTTACCGAATCTCAACCTGATTGTCCCAGGATAACTGACTTCGAAAGGCTGACCTGACTGGGGATCACTGGATGATAGCTTGCCCTGGCTTGCGGAGCATTCGGGCGTTCTGTATTCTATCCTGATCATACCTTCCATTGTAGAAAACTTTCATGCTGTCAAGCGCTTACTCGCAAGTAAAACAAGTTGTTCTGCGTAAAAGACATATTAATGCAACGCATATGACAGGTTTGACATCCAATCTGTTCACTGGGAAAGGGAAAAACAGTTTATGGCATAAAATGCACAAATTATTTATCAAGAATATCAACATCAATACCAACATGGTAAGAGGAACCCTTTTAGGAGTCAGTTTCGATGCAATCTTTACCGCAGTATGCTTTCGAAACGAACCTGCTTCAATTAGGACTTTTGAAGGTTATAACGTGGTCAGGTTCACGGTTTTGAAGGAAAGGATAAAGGCTCAAAGTTTATTTTAACCCACCCATTCTCCTTGATGTTCTCCCATCCTACGTTCAGCTAATTCGACCTTAGCGCTCACCTCTCAGAGGCTGAAAGATAGGAGTGATAGTTCGAGAAACCTTTGGAGTGACAGTTACTCACTCTTCGTCTTTGACACTTAGGGTCACACGACTCGTATTTCATTTGAGGATTTCTTCCTTTTGTCATCCTTTCATCTTTTTCTTTTCATATCCCTAACTTTTGCCTGGACTGACTCTTTGGAGTTTCCTTTGATTTTTTAAGTCCAGCGGGATGCCCTCATTTTTGCCTAAGTCATTTGTTTTGAAGTTTTGACTTAGCGGGCTTTTGATTCTTTTTGCTCTCTTTTTCCGAACAAGTCGTGTGACACTGGTTGTCTGACTCATTGGAGAATGATGTGACTGTCTCACTCTTGATTTAACCATTGTGGTTTTTTAGGCACGACCTCTAGAGGTGTGATTGATCCTCGAACGGACACTCCTTTTGCAACTTGAACGCTCGGCCAAATTAGCTAACACCTACCCTGCCCCAGGTTAAAGATGGAGGGTTTTTCATTTTTCAGAAAGACCTCCTACTACTAGGCTCAAAGGGGCTGGCAAGGGATTATCTTCCTTATATCACCAGTGTTTAGGGATTTGAAAGAATGCCTGTACATCATCAGCAGGTTTTATTTCAAAAGCATACAATATCGGAAGTTGCATGTCGTTCATTTCGTCATCCTCCTCAGATCCTTCTTAACCAAGCATTGGACATTTGTAAAAAACAATTAGTGAACACGAATGGATTTAATCAAAACATGCATATTTATTTCATTATCATCAATTGAATGAAAACAACAAGTTTTACGAACAAGGTTGCAATTCAGACAGGAAAGAAACTACAAACGTAAAGAAATGACAAGATAAAACAAAGAAAAATGCCAGCTTCCGAGAACCGGGCCTTCACATTTGTCCTGCTGCTAAACCAGCTATCTTCACAATCAGTTATTAGAGGCAACTCGAAATTGTCCTGATCTGCTTTCAGCGACCCAACCAAGTTATAGAGCCCCTCCTCCTCATTCAGATGATTTTGGGCCCTTCCTGCCCGAAGTTGATAGCTGCACTATCAAGTAGGTCCTGCACCTTGTGCTTGAAGGCCAGACAATCTTCAATGTTGTGCCCCGGTGCTCCTGAATGGAAATCACAGTGCTCATTGATATCATACCCTGCTGGAGGCGTCCCTGTCAGCGGGGCTAACTTCCTCTTCTCAACCAACTGTAATCGTAGCAACACCTGAAGAAGTTCGGCATATGGCATCGGAGGCACATCAAATACCCTCACCGGCCTCTGATTTTGAGCTCTTCGCTGATTGGGATGCTGTTGCCTTTGCTGCTGTTGAGGTCGTTGCTGTCGTCGCTGGTATCGGGTTGACTGTTGAACAACCTTCGTAGCAAATACAACATCGGTTTCTTGATTTCCACCGTACTGATTAAGGCACTCCTTATGCTTAGCCATTTTCTTTCTCAGATCTGCCCCAGGAATAGGCAACAGTTGTGGGCATGGAGATTCTGACACCATGGAGTCCAGGATACGTTTCTGACCTACTGCAGCTTTAGAAGCATCCATCATCTTAGCATCAACTGGGATAGGACCAGTACGTACAGCTACACCGCTTGGCGTGAATTCAATATCTTTTGAGTCAATCAGGTCTTGAACATTGTGCTTAAAAGCTTGACAACTCTCGATGTCGTGTCCGAGTGCCCCAGAATGAAATTCACATTGCTTACTGGTATCGTACCCATAAGGCGGTATCGTTCCCTTAGGCGGTTCCATTGTTCTTTTTTCAACCATTTTGAACCTCAATAAAGTCTGCAAGAGCTCAGCATACGTGGAAGGTGGCGCCTCAAATACCCTCTTTGGCCTCCCCTCCTGAATCCTCTATTGAGCCGGATGTACCCCTTGTTGTTGTTCAGGTTCCACAGGCACAGGTGGCACGAGCTTTTTCACTGCGGCTTCGGATAGTTGATCATCCTCTTTCCTAAGCACATTCTTGACAACTTTCATGATCAAGCTCATTTGGGTCTTCAGCTGACTATTTTCCTCTTTGAGGATCTTCTGCTCCAAACGCATCTCTTGCATGTCTCTCATCATCTGCCCCAGCTGGCTTCGGACTTCAATCAATTCAGCCTGACTCTGTTCCATATCTCTGAAGGAACTCCTGCAACAAACTGGACGATGAGGAAATAAGACCCACGGTTCTAATGTACCTGTTAAATGATAATGCAATGCAGAAAGCAAACACATATTCAAGACAAGACAAAGAGAAACTCAAACTATAAGCACCCAGACGAACACCTCCCACACATGTACAACCAACAAAAGCAGCACGTAAGCACGAATGAGTACGAATACAATGACCCCAGCCAACAATCCTGGTGATGGTCAGCGAACACTAATGCACAAAAGCTAAACGGGTTAGGCAGAGAAAACAGATGCGACACCCGACACAGAAACCTCTAGAAACTTCTCCCATAGTCAACTGAACTCTCCGCTTGACATTCTTCAAAACACATGCTTCCCGTGGAGTCTTCCATGATATTAACTGACAAACCCACACAACTGGATGACGGAGAATCATTAATCTGAACAAAACCCTGGGGCGCGATGAAAATCTGGTTAGAGTCTAACAGATCCTGAACCTGGCTTCTAAGCACCTTACAATCATTTGTTGAATGCCCCTGTGCCCCAACATGGTACTCACAGCGGGCGCTGGCATCAAAACCTGGAGGATATGGTGGAATCATTGGATTAGTCTCTTTCGGCACTATCAATCCACTTCTGACCAGATCTGGCAACAACTGACTGTACGACACCGGTAGCTGAGTAAACTGCCTTTCAGGTTTCCTTGGTTTTCGTTGGGCGTGCTGACGCGATCGACGATAGGATGACCGTTGGCTTGAAGTGTCTGAAAACCGATCCTGAGATGCTAGAGATTCTGAGACGACGTCATTTCCTTCTTCCCACTCTTCTTGAGAACTGACAACTGACTCATTCTTATCAACCGGGATATAAGGAGCATCTCGAAGCTTTCCACTCTTGAGTCCTCTCTCAACAAGCTCCCCCATTCTCCTCAGGCCCACAAAGCTTGTACAACCGAACAATTTGTCATAATAATGGCCTTTCAGAGTACCCAAGAAGAGGTCAACCATTTCTCTTTCCTGAAGCGGTGGTTGAACACTAGCAGCCAATTCTTTCCATCTTTGCGCATACCCTCTGAATGATTCATTTTCCGCCCGAGATAATTCTTGCAGATGTACGAGACTAGGAGCCATATCCAGGTTGTAATCGTACTGCTTTAGGAAAGCTCTGGCTAAATCCACCCATGATCGAATCTGATTACTCTCTAACTGCATATA
Source organism: Lathyrus sativus (assembly GCA_963859935.3). Classification (NCBI taxonomy): domain Eukaryota; kingdom Viridiplantae; phylum Streptophyta; class Magnoliopsida; order Fabales; family Fabaceae; genus Lathyrus; species Lathyrus sativus. The sequence continues at coordinate 142,615,205 of OZ012739.1, read as the reverse complement.
CCACCTCAAAGATGCCCCAGTCAGACTATACTGAAAGCAATGGATCATCTGTTTGTCATCTCGCACAAACGAAGTCATTCTTCGACAGAACATCATCAAATGTTGCTTCGGACAGCTATCTCCTGTGTACTTTTCAAATTTCTGCACTTTGAACTTATAAGGCAACACCAGGTCAGGGACCAAACACATGTCTGCAGCATTCAGGTTAACAGCATCTTTCGCCTTCAAAGCTTTAACTCTTTCTTCCAATACTCGGAACCTTCTATCACCTTCAAGAGCTCTTGAGTTTACAGTCCTGGCTACCAGGATATCTCTGCGTGGATTCCTCTCAGGGAAAACAACACCTTGATTGTTAACAGGAGGAGGACGTTCATTTCGGGCAACAAACTGCTCATGTCGATCTCGGTTCTCAACAGTAGGCTGTACAACTTGGTCTACAGTAACATTGTTCGCTTGCGGGAAGTCTTCCATAGAATCATACCGAGGGTGGGACGTCATAGTAAACCCTGTTAAGGTGTTAGGAGACTGGAAATTGCCTTCAGACATAGCTATCAATTACCTGTAACTGACTACACTGCTCCAACCCCTTGGTCGTCTTCTGATAATCAACAGTTGCTCAATCCAAACTCCGGGTACTCACCTTCAGGAAACAAAGGCTGGATCAGAACTCTGGCTAACTGGAGAAATGCTACGCAATATGATGCAAAGATGCTTATGCAAATGCAATGCAATGCAGCAAACACGGGATCACAGCCCCCACAACACGCTCTAAATGCTGCTGCACAGCTGACGGAGTACGTTCTCTCTAAAAGAGAACGCCAAGATAGCGGGTAGTCTGGAAGTCAAGGTTCTCGCAAAAAACCCCCCACTCACGGGTATGGACCTAAGGTACGGCATCCTATGCGGTCATCAGCGTCACAGACTTTCATGAGAAATGATACGATTCCCAGAAGGAGTGGCATCGTCATCTCATGAAGAGGCATCACTTGGCTGACTTCCAATTGATCGGTCCCCAGAGTCGACAATCCTCACGTCTGGACTCCTCTCAGATCCTCAGGATCGGAAAGAAGCACCTCGGAGAGAACCTCGTCTGAGCGTGAATTTCGTGGGGAACTCTTGCCTGCTCAGCAAACAGGTTCGCCCACTAATCTCCACAACTACGTCTAAATGCATACTCAAGCAGCCCAGGTCCGGCTATCACTCAAAGTATCACCCTCCCTAGCACAACAGCGACAGATAATAGCGATGAAAAAAATAAACACCCAAAAGACAAGCAAACAAGTGCTAGGATTGACTCTCTTAGGGAACGTTGGATCCAAAATGCATGGGGAACTATCACAGTCCCCAGCAGAGTCGCCAGCTGTCGCTACTGCGAAAATCGGCGTCGGCTGACAGAAGAGTCGCCACCGTGCGTTATTTATCCCAACGGAGGGAAAGGAAACGCTTGAAGTAAACCTCGCAAAAAACGGGAAAAGGTATGGTCATCGCAACCAAAACCTGGATTCGGGAGTCGGTTACGCAAGGGGAAGGTATTAACACCCCTCACGTCCATCGTACTCGATGGGATCCACGCTCGCTTGGTTTGTCTAAAGGATGCAAAAAATCTATCTACGGCTGCTAAATCTAAACGGAAGGGAATTGACTCGATAGAGCGTCGCACTCTATGCCTACGTATTCTCAAGAGAGAAAGTCAGAGTCAACGTAGTTCGGGAAACTACAGGGAATTGGCTCGCCAAGACTTCGCGTCTTGTGCCTACGTACTTCCACACTGCATGGAAGATCAGAGCTTACGTAGTTCAGGCTAACTACGGCTAGACAGGGTGTTCTCACGCAGGAGTGAGAAATTAATCTGGTTTTAAAGGTTCGGGAACCTATGGGAAAAACTACGGTCTGGTCTCAAATGCACTCGGGCAAGAGAAAAGGATAACAATCAGTCGTCAGCGGGAAAGTCTCGATCGCACAGCAGCGAGAGAACAAAAGGTTAGTTGTTAGTGTGCTCGCTAGGATATCGCATCCTATGCCTACATATTCTCGTCTGGTACGAGAAATCAGAGCAGCTGTAGTTCGGCTACTTCGGGACCACAGCTCAAATCTCATTTTATTAACTCACTGGGGTAGAATGACAAGGTGTCGTTCCTAGTGCAGTGATCACTGGGGTAGAATAACTGTGGAGTTGTTCCTGGTGGGGTATAAGCGATGTACCCATAATTCCATATGGTATGTGCATGTGATTGTTGTATGAAAGTGTGAGATGTGGCCGTACTTGTGTGAGGTGTAATGCGTAATCATATATATTTGTGAACATGTATGCATTTCAAGAGTGTGTGGAGTCGTTTTGCATGTGAAGCATCATGATTGCATTCTTGTGTCTTGATCCCATGGAGGATCTGCAGAAACCTCGTGTGCCTTTGTGGGGTGTGAGCGATGGTTTATTCTTGATTCCGTGGAGGATCTGCGGAAACCTTGTGTGCCCTTGTGAGGTGTGAGTGATGGTTTATTGTTGATCCCGTGGAGGATCTGCAGAAACGATCGTGTGCCCTTGTGGGGTGTGAGCGATGGTTTATTTTTGATTCCGTGGAGAATCTGCAGAACAATTGTGTGTTCTTGTGGGGTGTGAGCAATCCTGAAACATCGTGTCCCCATGTGGGGTGTGAGCGATGGGTGAACATCGTAGGCCCGACGAGGAGTTACTTCGGTAACGAGCGATGGTTCCTTTGGTTCTTCAATTGAACCTGCTGAATGAGTCGGTACCGCATTTGCATTACCATAGAGTCGTGAGTCAGTCTCTATGAGTTGAATTATCATCTTTATATGATGTATTGGTGAAATAAACATGTTGTGTGTGTTTATGTGAATTGATGAATGTGCTTAATTTGGTAAACGTATGTTGTGACATATATGACGTTTATAATGTATTGTGGTGAGAAAATGTGGAATATATGTATTCTATGCTTGTGCATTTATACATGATTATATGCATTGTTATTATGATAATATTTCTCACCCTTCTGCTGGAATGATGTCCTTCATGACATCGTGCAGGTATCAAGGTGTAGTAGTGCTCGTAGTTGCGAGGTCGCTATTGGTGTAGCTGTTTAGTGATTTAATTGTATTGGGTCGAGTCATGCTCTGGTCGTGTAACACTGGGATTGTTTGGGTTACGTTTCAGATGTATTTTGTGTTGTTGGCCTCAGTGCCTAAGTGATGTTGATTTATGTGATAAATGCAAATATTTCTTTTATGAAAAATATGTGATGTAAATGAATCCGCTGTTACATGCAAATGAAATTTTGTAAAGTATGATTATTTCTTTCAGTGTTATTGAGCATGATAGGTGGTTTTTAGTAATTTGGAAGTATATGTGTGACACCCTTTGTGAATGCCTGTTATTTTTACTCTGATTATGCTTATTTTTCTGTGGGGTTTAGAAGGGTGTTACATTAGTGGTATCAGAGCAGGTCGGTCCATCCGGCCAAGTTGTCTAATGTTGTTTGTTCCCTTGTATGCGACATGTGTGTAAAAACACTGTCGATACGCATTTGTTGTTCTAAACCTTGTCTGCAGGAGTGGGAATGATCCAAGTGAGGGAGAAAGTTGTGCTTTCCCAGGATGCTGCAAGTGTGGAGTTGTAGCCCAGTGTGTGGTTGAAAGCTCTTATAGTTTGGTAAAGATGGTTTATGCCTCATCATGATTTCGGCCGTCTATTTACAAATTGAGGAACTGATCACCCTTAATCTCTTGTTGATAGAAGTTGCAATTGTGTTGGATGGGATAGACGTGTCTTGCAAGCTTGGATGGCGTGAGCAGCTAATTGTTTGGAGTAAGGCCAAGTACTTGGGATTTTTGTGTATTAATCAAAGTGGAAAGTTGGCGGTTTACCGATCAGTCGTGATTGTCTGGAAGTTGTCCTGACAAAGTAGTGATACACAGCCAGGACGTGAAGTGGAGTTGTGATCGACTTAGTTACGGAAACTAGTCTGATATTGAGAGCTCCATGATATATGCCTAATTGGTTAGCCAAGGAATTAAATTGATGGAGTAATTTTGAGACTTGTGTCGGTGTGTGTTACGGCAACGATTATGAGGTCGAGTATATAAAGGGTGGATGGTGATTTCTGGTGATTATTAAAGAAAGTAAGAGGTGGAATACAATCTTGGTATGATTTGGCCTCTAAGTATTTCAAGAGTTGAAGATGTGTAAATCGCCTTCTGAGTGTGGGAATGTTGTTTTTGTATTTTGTCGTAATGAGAGAACCGTAACTCGGAATGACGCAGGATTAGAAGCGCTGGAAGTTGCTACAATGCTCTATGTGATGGTGAAGTAGTCACATGGAATTAAGTTATTTCTTGATGGAGTATGTTGGGATGTTGTAATAAGTACGGGAAGTATGGTTTGTGTTTCCGCCATAACTCACAAATTGAGTGTCCATTTGGCATGGGATTTTCCATACTTAATTGAGTGAGTTGATAGTTGTGTAACCGAGGGTATTTGGATATTCAAAGATTATAGAAGATCATGTTGGACATCGGAGACTTGAGTTATCAGTGTTTGAGAAAGAGTAGTGATATGCCACTAGGAAGAAGTTTAAAGAGTTTTGGGAGAGCTGTCAATAACTCGTGTATTGGTTGGCCAAATCCGACAGAACTACTTGTTGTGTTTCGTGATGTTTGGTTGATATGATTGAGAGATATGTTAAGTACAACATCAACGAGTTTTGGTTGTGCTTTGAGGCAACTCAAAGTACATAAGGGGATTATCTGACAAGTAGTTCGGAATTGGTTGTTGTGTGTCTGTGCCGGAGTTTGGAGGCCTCAATTGTTTAGTTGAGATTTGAAATGATTGCCGACCTTAATAGCTTAAGTTGTGTGTTTAATTTGGAAAAGTTGAATATGAGACCCGAGGGAGTCGGAATTCGTTTGAGTTGAATAGAATGATTGAATTTAATGGATAAAATTCGAAGAACTGATCTTCGGATTGATGGAAATAGTACCATGAGTGTCGTAATAAAGTTTGTGTTTCCAATAGTGGGAGTTGGATAAAAGTACCCTGGGAGGAGGACGTTGAGATAAATGGAGTATCCATCCAGGTATTGTGAGGATATGACCGAATTTGAAGAATCGTCTTGGTAACCATGGATGGAGAGAGAAGTGGTCGAAGTTGTATATGTTGATTAGACTTGTTGAAGGTCGAAGTGTGAACATTAGGAACCGTTGGACCTGATACAACTGTTGAATATTTTGGAGTGGCGTGAGATAGTATCCTCATGGGTCTTGGGACCGGTTTTCCAAAGAATTTGATGGAATGTGATTCGATTTGGATAGTTAAGAATGGATTAACAAGAGTAACTCGTTACTTACCAATAAGGATGAATCGTTCTGTTAGATGGGAATCTGAGTTCTTCATTAAGATTTTGGAAAGGTTTGTAGGTACTTCTGGGTGCCACGTGGTTGTTGAACTCTGACTAGTGTCCGTGGGAGGAATAGGAAGACAAAGAAGATTACCCAGTATGTAGAGAATCTGTTGGAAAGCTTGTGTGATTGGACCAAGGTGGATCGTGGGATAGTTAATCGTTGTTGATGGAGTTTACCTACGACAATTGCTATCATTCTAATATCGGAATGACATCGTATGCGGCTTTGTTTAGTAAGAGGGTGTAAGGCTCCTTTGAGTTGATGTGTGTCCGGCGAGAGCGTTGTACTCGGACCTGAGATTGTGCAGGAGTCGTATCCAGAGTAATTCAAGTTGGATAACATTTTCGAGGACGAAAATTCCTAAAGTGGGGGAGAGTTGTAACAGCCAAATTTTCAATAACTGATTAATGGTTGTTGCACCCCAAAATTTGCCCAACATTTCTTTACCTAGCTTATGTTTCATTTCATTCACATTAGCATTATCATTAAGAAGATTGTACAAAAGATGGTTGTGACCTATAAGGATATGCACGAGATGCTGCCATTTGCATTGCACGGTTATCGTACGACAGTACGTACATCAACCGGAGCAACTTTTTCCTCACTGGTGTACGGTATGGAAGTTGTCTTACCGTTAGAAGTTGAGATTTCTTCTTTACGAGTTTTGGTTGACGTGAAACTCGATGAGGCAGAATGGATTAAGAACCGGCTAAACCAACTCAGCCTGATGGACGAGAAGAGATTAACATCGATTGCATATGGTCGTTTGTACCAGAGCCGAATGAAGAAAGCTTACGATAAGAAGGTGCGTCCTAGAAGCTTTCAGACGGGTGATCTCGTCCTGAAGAAGATTCTTCCTCCACACTCCGATCACAGGGGCAAGTGGGCTCCCAATTACGAAGGTTCGTATGTTGTCAGCAAGGTCTTCTCGGGAGGAGCCTTGTTGTTATCCACAATGGACAGCGAAAACTCTGCATCCCGGGTGAACGCGGACGCAGTTAAAAAATACTTTGCTTAAAAATGACCCGCTGGAAAGAAAAAGAATATCCAGGCAAAAATGGGGCATCCTGGCGAACCATAAAAAAGGAAAAGGTTCGGGCAAAAATTAGGGATATAAATGGAAAAATGTACACCCACAAAGTCGAAAACCTGGAAGGGCGACTTTGGCAAAAAAGGGTATCCCGGTGAATCGAAAACCCGAAAGGGCGATTCAGGCAAAAGTTAGGGATTCGAAAAAGTAAATGACTGCGTTCCGCGTATGGACTTTCATTGTTTAGTGGTTTGGAAGACCTGAGGGCCCTTTATCTGAATCAATCTCTTCTGAAGCTGAAGCGTCAGAGAAGTATCAAAGTCGAGTGGGTCATAGAGGGATCAACTCATGGTGTTCGTCTACGCCACATTGCCGACATTTGTGTATATACTGATGTATATTTATGTTTTTATGCTTGCGCAGCTTCCTCATTCCAGGAGCTTGCATCTGTTGTAAAACATTTTTACCCATTCAGGGGTTCGTTATCAATGAAATATATACTATTCAGCAATTCTGTTTGTTTGATTAGCATTTGTATGTTTTGTTTGTGAAGAAAGAACGCCGATGTTTTTGATAAAATGCGCATACATAAACTTACTGGCCTAGGCCACTAAATGTTGAAACATTGAATTACTTGAACATTGTCGCAAGATGATAACCTTGATAGGTCCCTTTGAGAAGAGCATCTTGTCTGTTTGTTTGTGTTGTTGCAAGTATGGCATACTCCAGGCGGTACGCTGTATGTTTCCCAAGCAGGATGATTCCTTCTCCCCCCAGCAAGTTCGGCAGTGTTTCCCCACGGAGTCTGAACATGGGACCATGAGCGTTGATATGTCTCCCCGAGTAGAGAAGATCCTCCCTAGTCAGGTGTATCCCAGGCAGGATCGTCATCTCCCCAGCTGATTCATACGCCGAAGTGTAGATTCGTTCCCCAGCACTGGGTCAGTGTGCAGTTTTCTCGTAGAAGACTATTCGCAAGTGCGCATCTTTCGGTGGTTTAGAATGAGGTCTCCAGCAGAATTGAAATTCCCCACAGAGTTGTATTCTCCCCGACAAGCAGGATGATTCCTTGTACCCCAGCCGAGTTGGCAGCTCCCCAAGAGAACCGAGTCTTTGGAAAGCGTTCAGGCCACGATTGGTTCTCCCCAGTAGAGTGTTGAATAGCTGATGTTGTATTTCCCCACTGGAGTCTTTATCTCCAGGAAAGTTTTGCCGCGAAGGTCGTGCAGTTTATTTCCGCGATTGACATTGTTTCCCTCGACAGTTTGTGGGTCGTATACCTAGCCGAGCAAGTCCCAGTTCTCGTAGAGCTTTACTCCCCTACAGCAGTCGACCGAAGTTCAGTTCCCCAGGCGGAGTCCAATTGAGATTGGTGTGACTTCTTCTCCTCGGCAGGATGATTCCTCCTCTCCACCAGAATGGTCCTTTCTCCTTGACAGGAGGATTCTCCCCTCAGTATTTATTTTGCTGATGGGGTCATATCATTTTGCATGATCGCATAGCATTTACCCTAAAACGCGTAGCATTTCCACCGTGTGGAGCATTGCGCCATTGTCAAAGCATATACATATGAAACATGAGCCAGGTCGTCACTGTTCTTGTTTTGCAGGTGGTCCTCCGCAGAATGGTTTGCTCAAGATGATTCTTGAATTCTCCAGCGAAGTTGTTTACTTAAGATGATTCTTAAAATTCCCCAGGGAAGTCGCCAGAGTTGGTTGCTCAAGTTGATGCTTAGAGTCCCCGACAAAGTGTTTGCTCAGGATGATTCCTGAAATCTCCAGCAGAGTTATTGGTTCAGGGTGATTCTTGAAGTCCCCGGCGGAGGTTATTTATCCAAGATGATTCTTGAAGTCCTCAGCAGAAAGATGATTCATCCAGAATGATTTCTGGATCCCCGAAGCAGAGTTACTTGATAGTTCTTCAGAATCCCCAGCGGAGATATGTCATCCCCAGCAGGCTTTAAACAGAGAAGTTGAAATTTCCTCGAAGACTTGCTGATGAAGTCTCACTGCGAGGTCAAAGCAGTTCTCCCAGCTGATGCGGAGTGCCTGACGACAAAAGAATGTATATCCTTATTGGTCCGTGATCGATTAAGGATTCCATTTGAATACTTGCTGATGAAGTTCGGCTGCGATGTCGAAGCAGTTTGCCTAGCTGACGCAGGGTGCTTGACGGCAAAAGATTGTATATCCTTAGTGGTTCATGATGGATTAAGGATCCCATTTTAAGACTCGCTGACGAAGTCCAACTGTGATGTCGAGGCAGTTCTCTCAGCTGACGCGGAGTGCCTGATGGCAGAAGCTTGGATATCCCTATTTGGTTCATGATTGACCGAGGATTCTATTTCAGACTTGCTAACGAAGTCCGGCTGACGCCCGAGATGATCTTGGAATGCCCGACAACATGATTAACTTGATTGTTAAAAAAAAAGGTTCCTAATGACCTGATGAGTCCCGAGGAATCCTTCTGCCGTAGTGTCGCAGAATGCCTGATGGCAATAACAGCTATGTATCGCCGGTTACTGAATGACCCGTGATCCCTTGATGACTTGAGGAAGAAGCTGTAGCGAAATCTGATAATCATCCCGACGGAGATTTGAGAGTAGCCCTTCACCAGTTACCGAGTAACCGGTGATCCCTTATTGACTTACTGACGAAGTCTGACAAAGATATTGTCAACGTTCCTAGCGACATGATGAGTTCATAGGCAACGATAAGGAATTTTTCTGCTATGACGCAGAATGCCTGACGACATGATCAACCATCCATTACCAGTTACCGTGTAACCAGTGATCCCTTGATGACTTGAGGGCGAAGATCTATAGCAAAATCAAATAATTATCCTGACGGAGATTAGACCCTTCACCGGTTATCGTGTGACCAATTCCCCAGCAGAGTTGCCGTGCAACTATCATGCTCAGTTTTTGAAGATGTTCCTACCAATCAAAGTACCGTTTACCTGTATGGTAGGCAAATCATCAGTTACCGTGTAACCGGTGATCCCTTGATGATTCAAGGACGCAATGATATCAGATAAATCAAAGAATCATCCTGGCGGAGGTTCAGATCATTATTTCTCCAGCTAGTTGCCGGGCAGCTATTATTTCAGTTTCCGAAGATTTGTCCCCATTAGAGTACCGTGTACTTGTGCAGTTGGAAAATTTCCGGGTTTGTTGGTATTCAACCGTCTTTTACCTTGATTGTTTTAGAGCCGTTTGCTTCTCACCCAGTCAGGTCCAAGCCGTTTGAATAGGGGCAGCTGTTGCACCCCAAAATTTGCCCAACATTTCTTTACCGAGCTTATGTTTCATTTCATTCACATTAGCATTATCATTTGCATTTCATTAACATGTATGCAGGAGATCAAGAGGTGTGATTACCAATCAAGAGCTATACAAGGCTAGCTAAGAAGGTTATTCAAGGGTTTAAGGGTTGATATCCTTGTCAAAGAAGTAAAAGATCCTCAGAGAGAGTGGTTGAAACCAAGTATGTGGGTCTCTTAACTTGAGAGTTATGGGGAAGACCATCAGATGATTCTAAGGCCAGGAAGATGGACTTGAGGTCTTGAGAGAGCTCATGAGAAATGTTGATGATCACTTTGAGGCCTAAATAGGTCATTGTGCAAGATTAAGAAGCCTCAACCACGAGTGGTGCAGTTAGAGTTTGATTGGGTCAACCCTAAGTCAACTGATGATTTGAAGAAGATTGAGACCTAATACAAGAGCCAGGTGATCATGGATTGATACATTGATATGTTATAAGGATGATTCCAAGGTTAACTCATCATGATTGAAGAGTTTGAGAAGTTTTAGGCTAGGGTTTCTAAGACTTGATAGTGTAAAATCCCCTAGTTTGACCCCTGACTTCAAGGAAATTTAACTCAAGATAGGATCTTCATCTCATCTTGACCCCAACATGATTGTTGTATATCATGATCTTAGATTTAATTTGAGTACTAGAAGTCCTTGATAGGGTTTATAGAACTCAAGTTATGAGCCAGACAAGTTACAAGTCATCTGAGGCATGTGAATTTGGAGCTTGAAAGTTACCCAACTTGCATGACACTTTTGCCTTATAAGGATGATTCCTATGAACTTTTGGTCAACATGAATGTTGTTCCTTATTCTCTTAGCTTTCCATATAGTACTAGAAGTCCATGGTTGGATTTGTGGAACTCATGTTATGGCTTTGACAAGTCAAGGGTATTTTGGGAAGTTGTGATTATAGGTCATTTTTGGTTATGGGTCATTTTCACCAACTTAGACATCTCAAATGAAGTTTTGTTCAACTTGAAAGTTGCTCAAAATGGGGTTTTAACTTGGAATATGTATCAAGGAGGCATTGAAATGGCTCAAGGAGAGACTTGATTCAAGGAATTTTGAAAAAGGAAGAATTAAAAGGCATTAAAGATAAAAAAATTCAAAATAAATATTATGTGTGCAAATAAGGCAAAGTAATAGCATTTTTTGAATGGAAATTGCATTTTGGAAACAATGACATCATTAGAATTTAGGTTTGAGTTCATTTTCATGGCCTTTTGCTTTGTTACTTCAAAAGGAAGTTACATCTCAAATCCAAGCCATAGGATGAAAACAAGGGATGAATCCCCACCATTCAAGTTCAGTAACTCACAAGGAGTGCAATGAAAGCTTCCTGAAGGAGAAATAGAGGAGATATCGTGACTTCCATGAAAGATATTTTGAAGAGAAATTGAAATTTGAATTTCTCATTCTGAACCTTTGAGAAGGATCTAGATCATTCAGTTACATCCTATATAAGTCTATGAGTGCATTCAGTTTATTTTTTGGTGAAGTTTGAAGCCTGAAGCAGAGAGTGAAGTTTGAATTTCAGAGGTTCAAGTGAGAATCGGATTATGAGTTCAAAGGCAAATCAAGATCAATTGAAGATTTCATTGTCTTCAGCAAGTGATTTGGAGTGTATCTGCACTTTCTTGAAGGCTGAAGAGTGCAAGAACTGCTTCTGTTACAAGCTTGAACACAGGTTGGTGCATTTCACTTTTGTGCTTAATTTACATAGAGATAGATAGAAATTCATAGGTGGTTAGGATTCTGGTGATATGTAGTTGGATTTAGGATCAAAAATGGTGAATTAGAGACAAAATAGCTTGATGATCAATTTCTGTTGAGCCTTGGATTATGTGATTCTTGGAGTGTTAATGCTATTGAGATAGTGTAAGATGATCAGTGTGAGGTGATGAGTGCATCTGTGCATTTAATTGAGGTTTGGATGAGATTCAAGACTGATGCATATTTTATATTTGTCTTCGGGTTTGAAAATCCAGAGGGAATTAGAAAATTCTGAGACCAGATTCGTGATCAGCGTGAGATTTTGAGTGAAATGATGTATGGTTTGTTAATTTTTGATGACCTGTGTAAGTTGCCTCGCCGGAGAAGACGGTGGCGCCACCGTCTGGGCCACCTTCTGTAAGTTCCCCCCAATCTGAAATTCAAACGAAGAAGAAAGTTGTGGACCATTAGATCTTGTCTGAAGCTTGACCTAGTAACCATCATGCACGGCCACGATTGAGCTTTGAATTCTGACTTTGACCTGAAGCTAAACGGCGTCGTAGGCATTAATGCGCTGGCAACATGAGGACTCGTTGGATGTGTTGACTGGTAACTGCATCGTGTGTTCAGAAGCTTGCCACATACCCCCACCTCAAAACGCCCCGTTTTGGATTAGTGAGTAATTCAGAGAAAGGACGAGTTCGAACCCTGGCGCATGCACTTTTCCTTTCATTTTAATTTCTGAATTGAACCATGAGGAATTCAGAGCGCTGGGCTTAGCATTCACATTGCTATCCACACACCCCCTTTTGGCCCAACCCAGAGAATGAACTGAAGTTCATTGCTATTCAACACGTGCCTTTAATTAATTTCTATTCTTTTTCTTATTTTCTTTACTTTTGGTTTGTTTGATTTTAATCCATTAAAAATAGGAAATTAGTCAATAAATCCTGAGATTTTTATCCATGATTCATGAATGAGTTTAGGAATTTTAGGAACAAAAATATTAGGATTAGCATTTATTTTCATTTTATTTGAATTTTTCACATTTTATTTGACAATAAAATTGTATTGTTTGCCTCTTCTGTTTGGTGAATTTTGTTTGAGCATTTGGTATTGAGTTTTTGCTTGATTTTTGGCTTGTGATTAGGTTAGATATGTATGCTCCCCTCAGATTTTTCTCACATTTTTGTGATGAATTTAGATGCTGTTTTAAGACTATAACTTTAGGAGTTCCCTTTTAGGGTTTAGTTGTGATACCTTGAGGTTTAGGATTTTATTGGAGGACTTAGAGAATGAATTAGGTCCTGATTTTCTAACTGTAGGTTATTAGTAAATGCATGTTCCCATAGAAAAATAATCAGATTTTTAGAATGTGTTTTGGTATTTTTTATAGAATATTCTACTTGTGTGTTCATTTGGTGTTTCAATGTTGATGATTGATTTGGAATGGACTCAAAGTTGGGCTTCCTTGCATAGTGGGCTTCTGGATCTCATTGAAGGACATCATGGACATGATGAAGCTTGTGTGAAGTAGCTGGTGGAGCTTGGATTGGAGTTTTTCCTTTCTTTTTGTTAGCTTTGTGTAGCTTAAGAAATTAGGGCTTTAGGAGAGAGCTTTAGAAATAGATATTTCTTCAAATAATGGTTGGTTTCATTCACCTTCCATTCTCATCCTATGATCCAAAGTCCTCATGTTAAAGTCTCATCTCTCCTTTGGAGGGATGTGTGACATTTACAATGAGTATAACTTTTGAGGATGCCTCTCTCTGATAACTGGTTGAGTGTCAGATGGGATTCTTTTGGTTTTGCTGTCTGCTTCCCATTATCAAACAATCATCTTATTGATTCTCTTCATTCTTGGTGGAGCCTTTTGAAGATGGAAGCTTGAAGATGGAGTAAATTTCATTCCCTGAAGATGAAGGACTTGAAGAACAGTTGCAGACTGTGGACTGGATTGCTGTCAGAAGACTGCTTTGTTGTGAAGCTGTGGAAGCTGTTGATGTGCTTTCTTGACTGTTTGTTTTCTTTCTGTGCAACTGTATTGATGTGACTTGATTGGTGTGATGCATTTATATTAGGTCATGTAGTTAAATAATCCTAAGAGCATCCTAAGGGTTGAGCTTCTCCCCTTTCTTGTATTGCATTAGAGGTTGAGTTTCTCCCTCTGCTTGTATTTTTACTGTATGGCTTTGCTTGCTGGTATTCGGTAGAGCTCTGCTCCCTTGCCTGTGTGGTTTGTGATTTGCTTGATAGCCTTCTATTTTCTTCTATTATTTTAGCAATTATTCATACTTGGCTTGAGGTTGAGATGAGCTTGTGGAGGCTGATGCCCCACACACATTTCCTCAATCACTTGCATTGCATGCATTTTACAGTTGTTTACTATTTACTGTTTAAGCTGATGCTTTATCTGTTTCTGTTTATCATTGGCATGATCCCCTAGGAATCTCACTTCCTTTGATAAGGAAGTGATGATTAGAACTTTAGGTTGAAACCTATGCATGATAACTTCTAGGAGATCCCCGTTTCAAACCTCAACCATAGGATGAATCCTTGGCATGACAACATTAGGACTTGATAGTCCCCCATTAGTTGAACATGTTCGTTCTCTTCTCATCTCAAAACAAATTAAAATACAGTAATAAAGGTTAACTAATGTCGTACGTTACGAGCCTTAAGCTATCTGAGAAATAATTGTTGGAGAGTTTCTTTTCAACAGTCTGGATGTTTAGTATGGTACCCTTTGGTCATAGTCTCTAGTGCGATATTAGTTGCAAACAACCATAAAAAACAGTTCTTCCATAAAAGACAAAAAACAAACTTCAAACCTTTTTGCCCCGTGGGCCCATAATTCAAAGGAAGCTTTTCTGAAGAAAAGGGTGTCGTTAACTTCCAATTCTACCGCAAATGGTAACGCCTAAGTCTCCAAGGGTCGAGCTGCGTACACTAAACTGCTGGAGCTGTCTGTTAACCCTACTCGATAAAACAGATGAATCTGAACCCCCGTAATCTGTGTTATCCCGAACTACGTAAGCTCTGATCTCTCATACCTGTTGAGAATACGTAGGCACAATACTGATGTATTGGCGAGCCACCTTCCCCCATCACCCGTAGTTAGTCGAACTACGTTGACTCTGATTTCTCATTCTCTGATGAGAATACGTAGGCATAAAGTGCGACGCTTTGCCGAGTCATTTTATTTTCTTTTCAGGCCAGCCTTGATAGGTAGATAGTAAATAAACCCATCAGATAAACACAACAAGCGTGGATCCCATCGAGTACGATGGGCGTGAGGGGTGCTAATACCTTCCCCTTGCGTAACCGACTCCCGAACCCAGACAATGGTTGTGATGACCTTGTCTTATACCCTTTTCGTCAGGTTTTTCTAATCGTTTCCTTTCCCGTTCTGAGGGATAAATAACGAAAGGTGGCGACTCTTCTGTTTTGCCGACACCTTATTTTCGCGGTAGCAACAATGGTACTAGTTAATTAGTTTGTATGATTTAAGTGAATTATTGAATTTAACTGATTTATTCTATTTGATAGAATAATGTGGACTTACTAAATATTCTCTAATTAAGGATGAGATGGGATATTTTATGAGAAAATGAATTGGTAAATATTTTGAGAGAAGAAATATATTGGAGAGAAATAGAAGGGAAGGATATATAAAAGGAAGTGGAACGAAAATGTAAAATAGAAAACATGAAAGAAAAATGGAGGAATAAGAGAAAGTAGAAGGAAAAAGAAGGAAAAGATTGGAAAGCTCAAGAACGACTTCTAGCTTCCGACCAATCGAGGTAAGGGTGTGAAATATTGTTATCTTACCAATGTATGTGATTATGTATCGATTGCTTGGATTTGTTTGGTTGTTTTTCCTCATTTTCCATTCTAGGAAATAATGAGTTTAATCGGTAGAAATTGAGTTTGAACGGTTAGGAATGAGGATAAGTGGTAGAGTTTAGTCGAGGGATGTTGGGCTAAGGCTACTGAGACGAGTTGGAATTGAATCGGTTGGATTTGGATGAGTTAAAGAGTTTCGGACAGTGGGGATTTCTGAGTTCACAGACCCTCGCTAGCTTGTTCGCTAGGCGAGCAGGTCGCGAGCATTCGCTGGGCATTCACTATGGCGAGTGAGTAGCGAATGGTCCCAGACTTGGGCAGAATAGTTTTGGGTGTTCTTCGCTGGTAGCGAGCATTCGCTAGGCCTTCGCGTGAGCGAGTGTGGTAGCGAATCAAGTCAGTGGCTTCTGTTTGCCTTCGCGAGCTTGTTCGCTAGGCGAACAGGTAGCGAGCACTCGCTAGGCGAGCAAGGTAGCGAGTGTGACAGCATGTTGTTTTCTAGTGTGTTCCCTCCAATGGTTAATCGTTTGGTTCAATGATGTTAATAATATATATTTATGAATAGTTTGTGTATTATTAAGATGAGACGTGTTGTGGGTAGCCTTATGGCGTGAATCCTAGATTGTGCAATATGGCCCTTTTGGTAATTATATACATTGTTTGAATTAAACATGAATGCATGATGAATGTGATAAGGTGTGAAGAATGCATGAGAATATATGTATGATATATGTAAACATGCGAGATTCTTACTCACTGGGGTAGAATGACAAGGTGTCGTTCCTAGTGCAGTGATCACCGGGATAGAATAACTATGGAGTTGTTCCTGGTGGGGTATAAGCGATGTACCCATAATCCAAAGGAGGATTTGCGAGAGTTGTTGAGTTTGTATGAGTCATATGGTATGTGTATGTGATTGTTGTATGAAAGTGTGAGATGTGGCCGTTTGGCAATTATATGTATGATTGTATGTACTTGTGTGAGGTGTAATGCGTAATCATATATATATTTGTGAACATGTATGCATTTCAAGAGTGTGCGGAGTCGTTTTGCATGTGAAGCATCATGATTGCATTCTTGTGTCTTGATCCCGTGGAGGATCTGCAGAAACCTCGTGTGCCCTTGTGGGGTGTGAGCGATGGTTTATTCTTGATCCCGTGGAAGATCTGCAGAAATGATCGTGTGCCCTTGTGGGGTGTGAGCGATGGTTTATTTTTAATTTCGTGGAGAATCTGCAGAACGATTGTGTGCCCTTGTGGGGTGTGAGCAATCCTGAAACATCGTGTCCCCATGTGGGGTGTGAGCGATGGGTGAACATCGTAGGCCCGACGGGGAGTTACTTCGGTAACGAGCGATGGTTCCTTTGGTTCTTCAATTGAACCTGCTGAATGAGTCGGTACCGCATTTGCATCTGCATAGAGTCGTGAGTCGGTCTCTATGAGTTGTATTATCATCTTTATATGATGTATTGGTGAAATAAACATGTTGCGTGTGTTTATGTGAATTGATGAATGTGCTTAATTTGGTAAACGTATATTGTGATATATATATGACGTTTATAATGTATTATGGTGAGAAAATGTGGAATATATGTATTTTGTGCTTGTGCATTTATACATGATTATATGCATTGTTATTATGATAATATTTCTCACCCTTCTGCTGGAATGATGTCCTTCATGACATCGTGCAGGTATTAAGGTGTAGTACTGCTCGTAGTTGCGAGGTCGCTATTGGTGTAGCTGTTTAGTGATTTAATTGTATTGGGTCGAGTCGTGCTCTGGTCGTGTAACATTGGGATCGTTTGGGTTACGTTTCAGATGTATTTTGTGTTGTTGGCCTCAGTGCCTAAGTGATGTTGATTTATGTGATAAATACAAATATTTCTTTTATGAAAAATATGTGATGTAAATGAATCCGCTGTTACATGCAAATGAAATTTTGTAAAGTATGATTATTTCTTTCAGTGTTATTGAGCATGACAGGTGGTTTTTAGTAATTTGGAAGTATATGTGTAACACCCTTTATGAATGCATGTTATTTTTACTCTAATTATGCTTATTTTTCCGTGGGGTTTAGAAGGGTGTTACAATTTCACCATTGGAATTCCATATAAATCAAAATTCAAACTATAATTGACTTTTTCCAATTAGAAACCCTAATTGGGGGTTCTGGACTGTGTTGTTCTTCTTCTTTGGGGGACAACCTCAAATTAGGTCCATACTTGATCCAATATAGTACCCTTGATGATGTAGAGAGTTGCTACATGGAGAATCAACCCAAAATCATGATTGGTCAACCCACAAAAACCCTGATTCCTGACTGTGTAGAACCCTAATTCATTTGTATCTTAACAAAGATCAAACTTGAAAGAGGTTAAGGTTAGATAAACAATGTTGATGCTCCTAGAATGATGATGGAATCTAGGGGTCAAAATTTGGGTTATAACCCTTTTTGAAAAGGTTTTTGAGGGAATCCCGAAGGAGGAAAAGATTTGGATTTGTTGAAGTGTTTTTGTTAGAGGTTTTGATTAAGAAAAGATTTCGGATACAAAAAGAAGGAAAAATATAAGGGAATTGGATCCTAACGGTTGTCATCCAATGATGGTCCTAAAGTTGAGATTGAAGGAAAACTACACCTAAAGTTGTCATGCTTGGATTAAGAACCTATTGCCTATCTTACTCCAATCTTAATCAAAAATTAAGTTGGACTAGGAGATCCTAAGAGAACATATGAACATACAAGCTATCAAGTAATTAAGATATATACACAAGCATCAAGATGAATCAACAAGAAAATATATGTCATGAAAGTACCAGACACAAAATAGAATCAGACAAAGAGAAGTAATATGACAAAAAAATGCATAAGTTAGATGAATAATGATGAGCACAAAATAATGAGTAAGAGATAATTAATACAAGAATCGAGATCAACAGATCAACAAATAAAATTTAAGTTAAAAGTCACAAAAGTTAGGAATTAAAGAAATTAATTAACAAAAATCTAAATAATCCTAATCAATTAAAGCTCTAAACATAAATAACAAATTAAAAGGATTAATTCGTAAAATCAATTAAGAAAATAATTTGAGGTTTTCTATTTAAATGAAAACAATTAAAATAATCAATTTAAATGAAAATTATTAATTCTAATCGAAACATTAAAGTTTAAATAAAATATAATTAGAAAATATCGAAATACAAACCACCAAATAAAAAAAATAAATCTAAACTAATATAAAAAATCACATTTAAATAAAAATATATTTCTTAAAAGAAAAAAATCTAAAACCAAAATAAAAAGAAGAATAAATTAGAAGAAAGAAGGGAGGGGTGCTAGAGTGGTTGAAGGGTGCAGAGAAGAAAATTTATATGAGATAAAATACACAAGATTAACTATAAGAAAACAAATATATATGGAATCTATATTTAACAAAACCAAAGAAAAAGAAATAAGATAAAACTATACCACTTAATTAGAAATTATATTTTAATAACATGGAAGAATAAGGTTAAAAGAAAGCATAATAGAGGAAGAATAAAATGGTTATACAGTATTGATGATGCTACGACATGTTGGTATCGCTGTCAACATAATTTTTATCATTCATTAAATTATGTAGGCAAATTCTTTAAGTAGCTAAACAAACAGAAGAAAAATGCATCTATTTCATCTTTACTAGTATGCACTTGAAGAGAAGTTTAGCAAAAAAATCATTCCTGCAAAGTAACATTACATTTCCACAATTCTAAGATATTAAAAAACTCAGTACTATACATGTCATGAAATTTCTTCCATTATAATTTATGAACATAATCAATTCAACATCACCAAAAAAAAAATATTGGATTGATATCAAATAACAATATCAAAATGTTTGTCCAAAACTTACTAGAAGTTCAAAACTCAAAGGAAAAAATAACTCAGTATGAATGGCTCAAAAGGGATCAATACAATCTGCATTGTTGAAACCAAAGAAACAGCCAGCTACCACACACAAACATGAGTAGGTGAGGCAGTCAAATTCCATACTCATGCTTGTGTTCAAAACAAGTGCAGCAATAACAATATAATCCATGAATCCAAAATTGTAAGTACACTCCAATCAACACCATGATTCATCTTCCTCTCATGAACAATCAAATTCAAATTGAGAACAACAACCTGTTGTGCATATTTTACTTAAAAAAACAATCCAAAATGAAAATAGAAGTTAGCAAAACAAACTTTCCAAAATGGATATTGAATCGCAAACAAACTCCCATCACAAAGTGCCAATTGACAAAACATAGAAATGAAAAAAATCATTACATCGTGACATACAAAACTGAGTCGCAGTAACGCGAAATAATCGCACAATCATTGTGACAACAACAACAATATATTAAATCTAAATTGAAAACCATAATCATAGCAACATATTGTAAATGGAGCGAGTCGAAGGGAAACCAATTGAACATTACCGACAATGGAGAAAACCCAAATGAATCTCGAAATGAAAGAGAATCCCAATAGAAACAAATGTAGAGCTTGAGCCCGAAATAGTGAACACACTGAAGCACAAGAACGACGATCTCAAAATATTTGTTTAACACCTATTACAGTGGAAAGAACTCAATGTGATGATGTCGCACCTCGAAAAATCAACGAGAACACGATCCTCACGCTAAAGGTGCGGAATGCGATTCGACAGAGTTACCACCAAACTTTATTTATCCCGAATAGATGGGAAAGGAAAATATCGAGAAAACCTTTTAAAACGAAAGGATAGGAACAACGATCGTCGCAACCAATGTTCCGGGTTCGGGAGTCGGTTATGCAAGGGAAAGATATTAGTACCCCTCACGTCCGTTGTACTCAACGGGAGCCTCTTAGTACGATTGTGAGGGGCGTTATCTAAGCTTGTTTATTTTCTTCTCAATGATAAAGGCAAATTGGTAGCATAAAAGGATAAATACGCTAAGGAGAATGAGTAGTTTATAGGATAGAGTTCTCGTCAAGGATTAGGGCCCTTATGCCTAGGTATGCTCATTCGGACGAGAATAAGAAATTAGAGCTCTCGTAGTTCGACCACGGGAAAGGTTAGGGTGAAACAGAAGATGGAGAGAATTGTGAATGGAATGACGGAAAAAGATGGAAGTGTGCTCGCCAAGATCATCGTAATCTTGTGCCTACGTATCTTACATTTAGACGAGAATGAAGAATCAAAGCGTCCGTAGTTCGTGGTGACGACCACGAAAAAAAGAGGGGTTGAATTGATATTGAAGTTTGGTTTGGAACCAAAAGATTGACTGACGAACATCTCAAGGGGCATGCCTCGAGAGTTGTCACTCAAGAATTCAAGGAATTCAAGATTCTAAGAACTCAGTTCTTTCGGAAGTTGATAGAATAGGGTTGAAGAGAAAGAGTTGAATGTTTTGAATTCGAAATAGTGAACGAATAACAACTCAAGGGGTGTTCCTCGAGAGTTGTTCATTTGAAGATTCAAGGAATGCTAGACTCCAAGAATCTCTTTCTTTCGTAAGTTTGGTTATGTAAATGTTTGAATAAGAATTAGGAGTTTTAAGATGAAAGGGTGAATGAACGACAACCCAAAGCGTACGCCTCAATTGCCATTCATTTGAAGATTCGGGGAATGCTAGACTATAAGAAGCTTTTTCTTTCGTTATTTGTTAAGAAAAACGTTTGTAAAAATATTGAATCGAATAGGTTGTGAAAAGAGGTGGACTGCAAGGCAAAAGGCACTCGACTTACAACTTGGCTAAAAATCACTTGACGTTGGATTAAGGGTTTGATTTTATTTGCGTGCAAAAACTTGTTGGGAAGGAGGTTGGTTTGAAAATGGCTCGACAACGAGTCGAGGGTTTGATTGAAAATGGAACCAGCTTGACGACTAATCAAGGGCTAGGTTGTGAGAAATGATACTAGTCCTTGATGGTGCTCCTAATAACGAAACCATGATGAAATTTGAAGGTGTGTGTGATAGGTTGATGAAAAATGCGGACGAGCACTCGACTTACGAGGGGTGTTTGAAAATGGCTCGATGACGAATCGAGAATTAGTTTAAAAACAGTTTAGTCTACGCTAGTTCCTATGGGTACTCCTAGAAGATAAACCACAATTAAAGAAATACGAATGCATACATCAAAATGGGAGAGGGATACATGTAAGTGACACAGGATTGCACAAAATAAAATGTCTCATTGTAAGGTATCCCAAGAGAAAGCCGTGTGTGTACGAGGTGTTCTAAACTATGTGTTGTACTCCAAAATTTTCCCTCACATTATCCTAACCATAATTGGCTATTGTTTCTCATACATACGCATTCGTCTACTAGGTCATACCCGTAATCATTCATTTGCATAAGATCCTAGGGTGGAATCATGTTCTCGTAGAGGATCAGATTTTAGTCATGGTATTTGAGCTTGATCGATTAAATATCGGGAATGCCAGGGTTCTCATGTTAAGGTCCTTTCAGGAATTACAAGTCAAGATTGCCTTTAGAGTACAAGGTATGAAGCAAATGACTAATGGTATTCAAGGTCGATCATTACTTATCATACAAGTTAGATTCCTCATTAAGAACGAAAGTCGACTTTCATTAAGAATTAAGAACCTTGGAGGAGGGTTCGTGTTCCGGTATGGGCCTCACCTCGGCAGGCCCAATACCGCATGCGGCCCAACGAGCGAACCGGGCACGCCAGGCACGCGCCCCTTCGAGACGAGCAGGGTCAGGCCGCCGAGCACAAGCTACGTCTCCACGCCCCTTTTGTCGTCCACCACGCCGGACGAGCAGAACCACCCGGGCTCCCCTCCGCGGGGAGAATAACGTGCTCGGCGCACGTTCTCCACGTGCTCCCCTCCGCGGGGACACGTCACTGGCCAGCTGCCCACCTCCGAAAGAGCAGGTCAAACCCACTTTCCGGGGATCTAGGAGCAGTTGAACTAGGGCGAAGACCACGTCCTGGTCTTCACTACGCCACGTAAGCCCTAGCAGTCATTAGGGTTGGGCCTGGTCATCCAGCCCACCTCGAATGACCGTTGGCCCAGCGCTGGGGTCTCTCTATAAATACCCTCTTCTTCAAGAGGGTCAGGTAACTCTTCTTGCCCCTTTTTCTGTACTATTGCTTCCTCTCTGTCCAACTTCTTACTTGGGCGTCGGAGTGCTTTGCAGGTACACCCCCCTCCTCTTTCTCACCCCGACGAACAGGTAACCGCCCAACGGAGTGTGGCCAGTCCGTGATCCCCTCCTGATCAGGTCAGATCAGTGGCGCCGTCTGTGGGAACCTGAAACTTCCTCGTTACTCCGAGCAGAAAACCAAAAGTTTCACCAAACCTCCACGGTCATGGCCAGCCCACACCGCGATGACACTCCAGACGACCTTGCGCTCAACGTCGCCACCAACGGGAAGCAGACAGGAACGACACGTCTGACGGAAGCCGACGAAAGGGACGGGCAAACTGCTTCACCATTGTCCGAGGAGCGGCCCCTACAGGCCGACCACCGCCCCCCGAGCCCGCCAGCATTCCACCCCGTTCCCATCCCGGCGGGAGCAGACCCGACGGTGGCCGCTCTCTTTACAGCCATCAACCAGACGAACCAGCTGCTATTCCAACAAAATGCGAGAATTGGGGCATTAGAACGCATCGACCCTCCGAGATACCCCCAGCGGGAAAACCAGAACGGAGGTTCGAGGAGCCCCTCGCCTCGACCCAGGAACCGCCGACCACGGCTGGAGAGACACCGCCCGCAGGTGACACGGGAGCGCACCAGATCCCCGGCGAGACACGGCCGCGGGAGGAACCAGAATGCCGCGGCGATCCCAACCGAGGAACCCCGAGGCGGGAACTCAGGCAGGAGATCGAGGACCCGAAACCCGGGACACACCATGAACGGCTCATCTCCCCACAGATCCCCGGCGCACAGCGACGAGGATGACTACCGCACCCCGCTATCCCGGGAGATCATGGCAGCCCCCATACCCCAGGGAATGGAGAAACCGCCGACGCTGTCGACGTACGACGGCACCTCCGACCCGGACGATCACCTGGAAGATATCGAGGCTATGCTCGACTACCGAAACGTCCGGGGAGCTATCAAATGCAGACTCTTCCCGACGACTCTAAGGAAAGGCGTTATGACCTGGTACAAAAGTCTGGAACCCGAATCAGTTACATCGTGGAGGGTCTTGAAGGACCTGTTCTCCAAACACTTCACGGCGTCCCGGCGTCACCCGAAGACGGAAGCTGTCCTCGGGGCAATCATCCAAGGCCCCGACGAACCTCTCCGGAAATACATCGAAAGGTTTACTCGGGAAGCCGTACAGGTGACAACTTCCGACGAGATGAAACGCTACTTAATGGAACAAGGCCTGCGCCACGACTCCAAATTCTACGAGGCCGTAGGCATACACCGGCCCACGTCCCTCCAAGATTTCCTCGACAGAGCCGCGCATTACATCCGGTTCGAGGAAACACAAGCGGCCAACTCCGCTCGCGACACTCGAGACAGAGAGGCCCCCCGCGGGCACCGAGACGACGGAGCTTCGAGCCATCGACGGGGAGGGGACCGCCGTCGGGAAGACCGCCCCCGCGAGCCTCGCGAACAACGCGAATCACGCGGCCCGGCAGGAAGATTTACAAAGTACACAGCCTTGGTCGCTTCACGTGAACGCATACTGGCCGAATGCGCTAAAACCGAGTTTGTTCAGGGAGGTGTCCGCTTTCCGCGACCAACGCCCCCCAAACCCAACGTGGACAAGTCAAAATACTGCCGATTCCACAGGACCCACGGGCACGTGACAGAAGACTGCGTCCATCTCAAAGATGCGATCGAAATCCTAATCAAAGACGGGCACCTAAAGCGATACACCCGAGGAGGTGAACCACCCAGGTCAGAGGCTCCGGAAACTAAGAAAATCGAGGAACTCCCCTCTCCAGAGGACAGCGGCAGACTCCAGGTCGCGCTGTTCGTCAGCCGCCCCGAGGATTGGTTCGCAAGCAGAGAATTCGGCATCCCCGAAGGACCCAGCCTAGTCGACGAGCCAATCCGGCCAACCAGCCGATGGGAATACTTCCCCAGAGCCATGGTCATCTCTGATGGAGCCACGAGGAGTCTGTCCATAGGATCTGTGAAAAGGAAATTCGACGAACTCATCGCGAGCAACTCCGGCAAGATGAGCACGCTCGACAAATTCCGGGGCCGCTCCAGCCCGATCACATTTTACCTCGAGGAACTACCCGGGGGATCTCCCAATTCCAACATACCCTTGCTCATACGTGCCCGAATGGCAAACTTCAACGTCAGGCGCCTCCTCGTCGACGGCGGGAGCTCGGTTGACATAATGTACTCACATCTGTTCACAACTCTCCAGCTCGACGAATCCAACCTCTCCCCCTACGTAGGCTCCGACCTCCAGGGGTTCAACGGGACGACGACGAGACCTTGGGGATACGTGGAATTGAAAGTCACCTTCGGAGAAGAGGAAACGGCCAGGGACATCAGCGTCCGCTTCTTAGTCATCGAATGCCCGTCCCTCTATAACTGCATCCTGGGCAGGACGACGATAGCAGAACTCACCGCGGTACACTCCACCGTCCACCTGAAGATGAAATATTACACGAGAAGGGGAGCCGTGGTCACCCTCAACGGGGACATCGAAGCTGCCCGAAGATGTTTCGAAGCCGCGCTGAAAGGCCTCGACTCCATCGCTCCACCGACCCAAAAGAAAGCGTCAAGCAATACACCAAAGGACAAACCAACAGAGCTGGTCGGATCCGTTGAGCTCGACAGTCGCTTCACCGACGAGCTCGACAATAAAGCAAAGACCGACGAAGTCAACAGGCAGCCCCCACACCCAGCGCGCCCCATCCCAGATGGAGAATTCGAGCTCATTCCCCTCGGGGAAGACACGAACAGAACCGTGAGGATAGGCGCAGGACTCCCAGACCTCGCGAAACGACAGCTCCAAGCCTGCCTCCGCGAGAATGCCGACCTCTTCGCCTGGAGCGCCGCGGAAATGCCGGGACTCGACCCCGAGGTCGCCTGCCACCAGCTGTCCATCAACCCAACCGCAAAGGCCGTGGTACAACGACGACGTCGCCAGTCCCCCGAAAAATCGGCAGCGGCCGAACAAGCTGTAAAAGACCTCTTAGAGGCAAATTTTATTTCGGAAGCCCGGTATTCCACCTGGCTGTCCAACGTTGTACTCGTTAAAAAGAATAATGGAAAATGGCGCATGTGTGTTGACTACACTGACCTCAACCGGGCATGTCCTAAGGACGCCTACCCCCTCCCCAATATCGACAAGCTCGTCGACAACTCTGCGGGCTTCAAACTTTTGTCCTTCATGGACGCATACTCGGGATATAACCAGATCCCGATGGCCGAACACGACAAACAAGCCACGGCCTTCATGACAGCGTCGGGCAATTACTATTACAACGTGATGCCCTTCGGCCTCAAAAACGCCGGGGCCACGTACCAGCGGATGATGAACCATGTCTTCCGCGACGAGATCGGGGACATGCTCGAAGTATATATGGACGACATGATCGTCAAATCCAGCGCGGAGGACGACCATGCGGTACACCTCCAGAAGGTCTTCGAGACCGCGAGATCGTGTCGCATGCGTTTTAACCCGGAGAAATGCACCTTCGGCGTCTGTGCCGGTAAATTCCTCGGCTACTACTTGACCGAACGGGGGATCGAAGCCAATCCGGACAAATGCCACGCCTTCTCCAATATAACCACGCCGACCACGAAGCGTGCCATCCAGTCCCTCAACGGCGTACTCGCCTCCCTCTCGCGATTCGTCGCGAGATCGGCCCAACACGCCCTCCCGTTCTTCAAACTGCTCAGGAAAGAGACCAAGTTCGAATGGACGGACGAGTGTGAGAAAGCCCTTCGTCACCTCAAACGCGTCCTATCCGAACCGCCAGTGCTGACGCGCCCCGCGACTGGCGAAACCCTGTATTTATATCTGGCCGTCTCCAACGAAGCCGTCAGCGCCGTCCTCGTGAGCGAAGCCGGAGAAGGACAAAAACCCATTTACTTTACTAGTAAAGCTCTCCACGGCCCGGAGGCCCGATACCTGCTGATCGAAAAGGTCGCCCTGGCCCTCGTGACAGCGGCACGCCGACTCCGACATTATTTTCTAGCACACACCATCGTGCTCCGAACGGACCAACCCATCCGCCAGCTACTCGGCCGCCCCGACATGGCTGGGCGCATGCTCAAATGGTCGCTAGAACTCTCCGAGTTTGATATCACCTACGAGAGCCGGCACGCCATCAAGGCTCAAGCTTTGGCCGACTTCGTCGCCGAGATGACCACGCCCCCCGACCCTACCGCCGGGAACCACCTCTGGACCATCTTTGTGGATGGCTCCTCCAACTCTACGGGGAGCGGCACTGGCATCGTCCTCGATAACGACGAGGGTACGGTCATCGAAGTCTCCCTCACACTAGCTTTTCCAACGACTAACAACCAGGCCGAATACGAAGCGTTTCTCGCCGGCCTTCGCCTAGCATCCGACCTGGGAGCCAGGGACATCCGAATCTACACGGATTCCCAGCTGGTCGCTTCGCAAGTCCGAGGCGAATACCAAGCAAAAAACGACACCCTCGCCGGATACCTCGCGCTCATCAATGAAAAACTAAGAGGGTTCGACTCAGCAGAAATTCAGCACGTTCCTCGGGAGCAGAACACCCGCGCCGACATCCTCTCCAAACTGGCAAGCACCAAAAAGCGAGGCGGCCACAAATCGGTCATTCAAGAAATCTTGTCCCAACCAAGTACCAGCCCGACCACCACACCCCTCGACATCAACGCCATTGGAGACGCGGACTGCTGGATGACCCCCCTCCACACCTATCTCAGCACCGGCCGTCTGCCGGCCAACTCTAGCGAGGCCAACGCAACGAAATGACGGGCCTGCTCGTACGTCCTCCTCGAGGGACGACTGTACCGCCGAGGCTTCGCAACCCCACTCCTCAAATGCATAGATAAATCCCAGAGTACGGCCGTTCTAGAAGAAATCCACGAAGGTATCAACGCGCAGCACCTCGGCGGCAGATCCCTAGCGCGCAAGGCCCTACGCGCAGGCTACTACTGGCCTTCAATGCAGTCCGACCCGAAAGAGCATGTCAAACGATGTGATAAGTGTCAACGACACGGAGACATGCACCTCGCCCCCCCAACAGACCTCACGTCCCTCTCATCTCCATGGCCGTTCGCCTGGTGGGGGCTGGATATCCTCGGGCCCTTCCCCCTCGGTTCATACCAGAACAAGTACCTCATCGTGGGAGTCGACTACTTCACCAAGTGGATCGAGGCTGAAGCTCTGGCCAAAATCACCGCCCACAACATACTCCGATTCTACAAACGCAACATCCTCGCCAGATTCGGGGTACCGCTCGCCATCGTCACCGACAACGGCACACAATTCACAGACAAAAACTTCCGCGACTTCGTCACCAAACTCGGGACCAAACATCACTTCGCCTCGGTCGAACATCCTCAGACAAACGACCAGGCGAAGTCGGCGAACAGAGTTATACTCAGAGGACTCAGACGACGACTCGGAGACGCCAAACGAGCATGGGTCGAAGAACTCCACAGCGTCCTCTGGGCATACCGTACTACCCCCCACTCAACCACGGGGGAGACCCCATTTCGCCTCACGTACGGAACCGAGGCTGTGATACCGGTCGAAATCCGCGAACCGTCCAGACGAATGGAAGCTCCCCTGGACACCGACGACAACGACGGCTCCCTCCGAGAAGAGCTGGACCTCGTCGAAGAAATCCTCTCAGGAGCAGCTCTCCGGGAAGCCCGGCTGAAGCAACAAGTCACACTTCGCCATAACAACAAAGTCATAAAACGCGATTTTCAAACAGGCGACTTAGTTCTACGCAGAAACCAGAAAGACTCCCACGAGGGCAAACTGGTTGCGAACTGGGAAGGCCCGTACCGAGTCCGGGACAAAACGGAGCACGGGGCCTATTACCTCGAAAACCTGCACGGTGAACACCTAGCTCGACCATGGAACGCCGCGAAGCTTAAGCGGTACTACAGTTAACACATTGCCCGCGACGACCCATCGTCCCGACCACTGGGGGGGCGACATGGTACCACCGCACACCCCCGCGCCCACTAGCGACCAAAGAAAAGCAAGCCCTGCCTCTAGTGTGCGCGAGCAGAAGGCCTTGCTCGGCAGGGAATACCTCGACCGAGGCTCCTCGCCGCCGTACCAAAACAGGCAGGACACCCAGCTCGCGATGGGTCGTCCACGCCCCGGGGAAAACTACCCCCGAAACGGCCCGGCTACATCGCCAGCCAAACCGGCCAGTTCCCTGCACTACCGGTAACAAATTGTCGAGCTAAACACACCGAGCGCACACTTAGAAAATTTACAAGAAATGTCATACACATCAGAGGCATTCAAACAAATACGAAAAACGAGCATAAAACGACATGCAAATAACGAGCGCGCACTTAGAAAATCCACGATAAATATATTTAACAAAAGAGGACACCAGCCCAGTAGTCAATGGTACAAACACAGAGCACGCACGCCCAAAGAAAAAGATAACAAACATCGGCACGCAGGCCACAAAACAACGAGCACGCAGGCCCGGCAACCTATGCTTCCTCGTCCGCCCGGTCAGCAGCCACGGGTTCCTCCTCGGGGATAACAAGATAGGGATCGATCACCCTCCCATCAACAATCTCGTGGTACGGCCCTATCCCGTCCACGACCAGCACGACACCAGGGTTGGCGACCTGAATCTGCTCGACCGCGTTCTTGAACCCGACCTCAACGGCCTCCAGACAATCGCTCTCCAACACCCGGATACGGGCGATCAAGTCAGCACGGGTGATCAACCGTCGATCCCCGTCAGTCTCGTCCTCGGTCGGACGAACAACGCTGTCCAAAACCTCCGTGCGAACCTTCAGCGCCTGCACCTCGGCCGTCGCTGTCCCCAGCTTCTCCTCCAGCGAAGTCACCTTCCCCTCAGCACCCTCTGCCCGTTTCCGCTGCTCGGCAACATCCTTCTGGCTCTTCTCCAACTCCTCAGTGAGCTTGGCCAACCGCGACTGCGTGAAAGTGAGATCCCCTTGCAGTTTGGACAGCTCAGCAGCGGAGCAGCCCTCCTCGTTCAGCACGAGAGCCGTCGTAAACGTCTGCATCATTGCGGCCAAGTCCTCAGCCAGGACACGTCGACGGGTCTCCCGATCAGCCTGACGAACAGCCTTCACCTCCCCGGCGGAAACAGTGGGGAACGGGCACCATGAAAATATCCCGGATGCTGGTGGCAGGGAGGGACGACATAACCTTCCTCGACGGCGCCGACCGTCAGATCCACCACCCGAGGCTCCTCGGACCTTTGCCTCTTCGACACTCCTTGAGACACAGGGGATTGCCCCCCCTGCATCGCGACCTCCTGTCCGACCAGCTGACTCACCCTCGTCCTCGGGGCCACGGCATTCCTAGCAGCGCGCAACTGCTTCACCCGCTCGTCGACAGTAGACATGTTCGCTGCAAAAGTAAAGAAATGGGTTAGCGACGATCAAAAACCCCGACCACGGGGGGAAAACGAACATCCCTACCTAGATAATCCAGAGCGGCCGCCCCGGTCGCACAACCGAGCAAAGTCTTAGTATTTATCAAACGCTTCTTGGTGCGTATGTTCCCCTGAGCGTCGAGGATATACCGACCGTCGGGCGTCACCAGCTTCGACGGAGGGAGAGACCGCACAAAGGCAATTATTTTCAAATAGGCGGCCATGTCCTTCTCCTCGAGGGTCCCCGCCCGGACGATATACTTATCCGTCCCTTGGCTGAAATGCTCCGCAGTCCACAGTAGATGTATCTTAGGAAGCCACGCGCGGAACCGCTGGCCATCTACCGTGCGCTCGCCCTCGTCGAAGAGAGTGTCCGAGCCTTGCTGCGTGATCGGTTTGACGAGGTAGAACCGATTTTTGAAGTCTTTGACAGAATCGCTATACGCTTTGAAAATTTTGGTCGATTGCTTGAAGGAGACACATCCGTGGCGACCTCGCACCGTCTGCCGCTGCAAATGGAAGATACGGAAAAATAACGGCACCGTCGGCTCCACCGAGAGGTAGAAACACACCACCTCGAAAGCCCGGATGAAAGCCAAAGCATTGGGGTGCAGCTGAGACGGAGCAAGACGCAGCCAGTCAAAAAGCCCCAAATGGAAGGGGGAAAACGGTAACCAGAGCCGAGCTTCTTTAAAATAGAATTCATGCATCGGGAACATCCGCCGCCCATATCGCGAACAGATTCGGTGATGTTCTTTTGGCCGGTACACCTGCCAGTGCTGTGTTTCTCCTATCGGCGTATCCTCGACCGTGGCGTACACGTCGGACGCATCGGCCACAAAGTAAGAAGGGGTAAAAAGTGGCTCCTCGGCCGCCCACTCCTCGGACGGGGCGATGCGCTCGTCGTCATACTCCGGAACCTCGGGTTCATTGTCTTCAACCATTATCCCCGGCACCAGAGCCGACATCTACACCTGAAAGCAGAGGACATCGGTGAATTCGATAGCCAGGATCAAATCCACCCTTCCACCGCAAGTCAAGTGAAAGGGCGACAAAGGCCGGGAAGCGACGAGCAAACACTCGCTCCCCGTCTACCCTCCTCGGGGACCAAAGAACGACCCCTCACCCCCCCTCGGGACGGCCATCGGAGAAGGTACTTCTCCCCGGGGCATTCATCGGAGAAAGCCCCCGTCCTCGGGGCATTCATCGGAGAAATCCCCCGTCCTCGGGGCATTCATCGGAGAAAACCCCCGTCCTCGGGGCATTCATCAGAAAAAGCTCCCGTCCTCGGGGCATTCATCAGAAAAGGCTCCCGTCCTCGGGGCATTCATCGGAACCAACCTACCGTCCCCGGGACATTCATCAGAAAACTCGCCAGACACGGCGGAACTCGCGTCCCTCCTCGGGGCGTTCATCACGCCCCGACCACACGTTCCAGTTAAACGACGGAAATAAAAAGGGAGGGAAAAGAGGAACTCACTTGTAACGGCGGCGGACGGATGAAAAGAGCAAACGGTACGGCGGCGATCGGCGGCAAGCGGTGGACGAGCAGAGACGATAAAGATTAGCAGGGAGAAAAGTAACAGAATGAGCGGGGACCTCCGTATTTATAACCCGGCACGGGACTCAAAACGACCCTAGGCTCATTAATGACATAGGGTAGCCGCCCCTACGACCGCTTAACACAAGACACGTGGCGGCAACCTGACAGTCGCGTCCCTTCACCTGCCTCCTCCCCGTTCTGCCGACGACCAGAGACCTTCGTGCGAGTGCCCGCTCCAGATACGACGACCTTAAGTCCTCGCTCTTCCCCAGAGCTTCGACTTGGGGGGCTCCTGTTCCGGTATGGGCCTCACCTCGGCAGGCCCAATACCGCATGCGGCCCAACGAGCGAATCGGGCACGCCAGGCACGCGCCCCTTCGAGACGAGCAGGGTCAGGCCGCCGAGCACAAGCTACGTCTCCACGCCTCTTTTGTCGTCCACCACGCCGGACGAGCAGAACCACTCGGGCTCCCCTCCGCGGGGAGAATAACGTGCTCGGCGCACGTTCTCCACGTGCTCCCCTCCGCGGGGACACGACACCGGCCAGCTGCCCACCTCCGAAAGAGCAGGTCAAACCCACTTTCCGGGGATCTAGGAGCAGTTGAACTAGGGCGAAGACCACGTCCTGGTCTTCACTACGCCACGTAAGCCCTAGCAGTCATTAGGGTTGGGCCTGGTCATCCAGCCCACCTCGAATGACCGTTGGCCCAGCGCTGGGGTCTCTCTATAAATACCCTCTTCTTCAAGAGGGTCAGGTAACTCTTCTTGCCCCTTTTTCTGTAATATTGCTTCCTCTCTGTCCAACTTCTTACTTGGGCGTCGGAGTGCTTTGCAGGTACACCCCCCTCCTCTTTCTCACCCCGGCGAACAGGTAACCGCCCAACGGAGTGTGGCCAGTCCGTGATCCCCTCCTGATCAGTTCGCTTAGTAGGGGTGCCGAGTTTCTTTGATTTGTCACTGATGTGCTAATAGTG
Organism: Lathyrus sativus; assembly: GCA_963859935.3. NCBI lineage: Eukaryota > Viridiplantae > Streptophyta > Magnoliopsida > Fabales > Fabaceae > Lathyrus > Lathyrus sativus. Next base: position 142,582,803 of record OZ012739.1, on the reverse strand, counting down.
GACTTTTGGGTGAAGCTAAAACAACTTTTGATGAAAGAACTGGATTTAATAATGTTGTGGCTTCCAAGTTAATGATTATGGGGTGTTAATATGTTTACAAAAGGAATTTCGGTTAGTTGGAATTCTGTGATTAACGGGCATGTTACGGATAGGAAGTTGATTGAGGCGTGCGGATTTGAGGTTGAACCCAGAAAGTTTACAATGATTAACTCATTGAGGGCATGAAAGCTTGTGCGTGCCTGTGAGAACTTCAACATGGTTCGTTTTGAATAGGCTATTGACATGTACTGTAAGTGAGGGCATATTAATAACACTACTGGAGTGTTTAAAAATTCCTATCATTTTAGAACTCTATTACAATCAGGCGAGTTCCTAAAGTCTGAATCTTCAAATTTATTAAAACCCACATTTTGCAAGTTGCATTGATGCAGTTGATAAAAGGAATATTTTGAATAGCTACAAAAGTGAACCATCAATAAAACACTACAGAGGAACATGTAAATTGTATGACAGTATATGAGGTCTTTGCTCTCGTCTTGTAGGAAGCATGAAAAGGCCAAGACTGCAAAACGGGCTGCTCAGAGAGTTTATGAGCTAAATCCAGATGACGCGAGCGGTCTCGTACCCGTTGTTCATGCTGCTCTTTAAAACCATAGTCCGGCACAAACTCAACAGCAACAAACCTGTCCCAAAACAAAATCGAGCGAACAACTTAAGATGCTAACAATCTTCATATTATAAGTGACCTGGTTTACGTTTCATATATGACAGCTAGTAAAAAAATCATTGGTGGGGGTATTACTTGGCACGCAGCTATTAAATATTACCTTAAACTACCCGTCGAAGCAGCTCCTGAGGTTTTTTTTTCATCAGGCCATATTTGCTGTAAAGCGTCATGCACCACAGAGATGTGTGAGGGAGGGACACTAGATTTTTCATGCCTACAAAGTCAATAGAAGTCAGATACGTAAGACATTTGTTTCGCTTGTATTAGCTTGCGACAAAAGAAAAGGGTAAGGCTGCAACTAAAGCATTCTACAAGCAGATAATTGCATGACAGGTTCAAGTGGCTAACTATTTTCTTAGGATTTGTTACACATAACATAGCTTCAGATAGGTAATTACCTCCCTTATCGGCGCCGTGCTGGAGTATACAAAGCGGAAACGACAACAGTGAGGCCTATACATTGCTTGGCGCAACAAAATTACTATGGCTCCTCGAGCTAGCATTAAAACCTTTCGCCAAAGGGTGGTTACTTGGACATGCATTTACACATATGCCACTCGAACAGATGAGCAGGAGGCACCACAACGCCATATTATCGTCCATTCTGAACGGACACCATTCATGTTATCAGTGGTGAAGATAAAAACAAATTAGGTCGATGGTTCTATAACAGAGATGCTTCGACAGGTTAACAGACATTACCACGAAGGCGTATCACATCATAAGCATCCCACAAGCCACAGGGGCAGCACCTATCAATCGGCGATATGTGGTTTTCATTCTGTTAGCATTAGGCGGGCGTGTCTACATAATGATTCAAAGTTCTTAGTACGATTCCCCTGCGTAAATTAGGAGCTAAGATCAGACGTCAAATTGGATAGCAAACTCGTTCGAACGAATTGAAATAGAAACAATGTCATTCTTGGCAGCAACAAATTCATTTAAATCATCAAGGTTCATCAATGTTTCTCAAAAGCCATGGCAAGAAAATCATAACTCATTCTTTCCAAAACAATTCATACAAAGCATTCAAGGTATTTCTAAGCTAATAAGCAAGTATTGAAAACTGAACTTTTTTTTGAGATATTCAAAAATGATCCTTATGCTCAACACCGCACCAATCTCGCCGCCGTCAATAACGGAACCTGCTAGCATCTGTACTGTAATCAGCACGACCAAGAAAAATTGGAGCAGAAACATCACATTCTTAACACTAAACTCCAATCATACCAAATCAACATTGAATTGCAAAATCATCAATCATATTCAACAAAGAGAATTAGCAAGAGATCAGAATGTGTGAGACCCATACGAAAACAGAAAGTTTTCTTCAATCAGAATCACAGAAAAAGAAAAAAATCTGTTGATTACCAATCAATTTCGATTTTGATACGAAAACGGAAGCAAATCATATCCGCAATTAACAGGGGAGCAGCAATAACATAATCACTCAAAAACAACAGGTTTGAGTCGATTTTCAATCACAGGAAAATCAGGAATCAGAGAATCAAAACTTCCCAAAATTAGGTCTGAGAAAGAATCACAATCAACATCGAAAAAAAACAGAGATCGGTGGCATTGAAGTCGTAATCTAAACATTTAATTATTCATGCTTATATAAAGCAACCAATGTGTTCTTTCTTCTCTGAAATTTGTGTGTTTCATTGTGTGAAATTGGGGGAAATTGAAGTTGATTTTGGGGAGAAACAACGGAGTTGAGAAAGAGGGATAAGCTGGGGATGAAAAATCTACAAGCCATTGTTGATGTTAAACTTCACGCAAGAGGGAACAGGGGAGGAAGAAGATGAATTATACTGCGATTTGTCATGTGAATCTTTCAGGTTAATTCCCTTTTGTTTGGCTCGTGTGGTCTTTGGGAATTCTGCCCAATTGTATTAACACTCTCTAAAATCACCCTTTCACCCTTTTTGATACACATTTGGGTGAATGGGCCGAGTTTTAGGCCCCCATGCACCTTTTAATTTTTTCATACACCTCACTATTGTACGAGGATATTTCGTTGGTAGTCAGCATGCTCTGTGAACCTGTGTTTCCTTAAGGTTAATTGATCAATTATATCTTCGATAAGTTGAATCGAGATAGACTTTAGGATTTGGTCTATGCATGACGACATTGGGATAGAATTCATTTTCTCATCCTCAACTATACATCATTTGGCATGACAACATCTAGAATCAAATCCCCCCGTAGATCTTGCCTTGAGTCTCTTTCTTCTCTCCTCAAATCATTTCAAAATACTTAATGAAAACAATGTGTGTGATGCACGTCACAGAAAAAGTCAATCCACTTCTTTAAAACTCATCAAACAAATTCAAACCATTTTATCCCTCGGGATGTTTCGTCAAACATTCTCAAAAAGGGCATGTTACCTCCGTTCTACCGCAAACAGGTATCGACCATGTCGTAACCCGAAATTTGACCTTTTTTTCCCTTTTGCATAAGCATTTGCATTCGCATCGCTGACATATGCATTAGCATTTTTTCTCTGTTTTTTGTTGCAGGAATATTCATGTTTTGCAAGCCCAACTAATCACATCCTCTCAAAGATATCACATCACCAAAACAAGCACAAAATGAAGGTTTATATGCCTATTCATCATATCAAAAGGTCGAAAATCGGAATCGTGGCCACAACACCGTTTTGCAAGCAAATTTGGCAAATTTTGCTTGAAGTAACCGATTACTCATTTTCTAGGCAAAACCAAGTAACCGGTTACCCTGTGCAAAAATGCAGATTTTGCTGCATTGTTTAGGGCAGCCACTTTTCTCTCTACATTTTGGGGTTCATTTGGTTCTAGCATTGTGTGGAACATTCTAGACATTTCTAGATAATTCAAGACCTTTCAAGATACTTCAAGGCATTTGCTCCAATACATCATTTCCAATCAAGACCACCATACACCTCTGTTTCCAAGCATGTGAACCATTGGATTTTCAACTTGCATTGGGATGGTTACCGAGTCAACTACCTAACTAACTGAGTTAACCTCCAACTTAATGAGTTGAGCCTAACTAACTCCGAGGCTAGTTCCGAGGCTACACCCAAAGTTCACTCCGAACCTAGCAACTCTGAAGCAAAACTCTATATAAGTAAATCATCACCATTTCCCTTGAGGGGGGCTTGAACAATTTTCAATCATTTTTTCCAAATTCTCCATTGATCACTCTCAATTCTCTCACATTCTCTCTGAATTTTCTGCAACATTTGCACATTCATCTTCATCCTCTCTCACAAACCCTCACAAAAGCTCAATTTCCACCATTTGAGTGTAGCAATCTTCACATCGAAATTGTTATTCTCTTGAGCTAAATCTCATTCCATCATATTCTTGCTTGGATTTTTGGATTTACGATTGATTCTTCTCCAATTCAAGTAATCATCTTAAGCTTCTTCGGTGCAAATCGATATTCGGAGCATTCATCGCGTTTTCATCGGTTTCGCTACGGTTAGATCTCAAAGCTTGGAATTCTCTGGGTTTCTTGGCTTAATCCTCATCATATATCAATAGAAACAACATCCAAAGCAAATCTCAGCCTTGTAGGTTGGTTACTTTCACTTGATTTACCGTTTCGATCTATTTCGCGTGTTTACGATGTAGTTCAGCCGTTTTTTGGTTTTGCTTAATAATGTGATTTCTTGATCTTTGCTCTCCATGTTTAATGCTTTCCATTGATGATTAATTGATGTTGAAGTGCTTTTGAACTTTATTTTTCGTGCACAAATATCAAGCATAGCATGTGGATGATTGGGGAAATCTTTTGGTTACTGAAAGTGATTTTTCAAAAAGTTATTTCTGCCATTGTCACAGTGGTAACCGATTGTCGCTACTGCGAAAATTGGCGCCGGCTGACAGAAGAGTCGCCACCGTGTGTTATTTATCCCAACGGAGGGAAAGGAAACGCTCGAAGTAAACCTCGCAAAAAACGGGAAAAGGTATGGTCATCGCAACCAAAACCTGGATTCGGGAGTCGGTTACGCAAGGGGAAGGTATTAGCACCCCTCACGTCCATCGTACTCGATGGGATCCACGCTCGCTTGGTTTGTCTAAAGGATGCAAACAATCTATCTACGGCTGCTAAGTCTAAACGGAAGGGAATTGACTCGATAGAGCGCCGCACTCTATGCCTACGTATTCTCAAGAGAGAAAGTCAGAGTCAACGTAGTTCGGGAAACTACAGGGAATTGGCTCGCCAAGACTTCGCGTCTTGTGCCTACGTACTTCCACACTGCATGGAAGATCAGAGCTTACGTAGTTCAGGCTAACTACGGCTAGACAGGGTGTTCTCACGCAGGAGTGAGAAATTAATCTGGTTTTAAAGGTTCGGGAACCTATGGGAAAAACTACGGCCTGGTCTCAAATGCACTCGGGCAAGAGAAAAGGATAACAATCAATCGTCAGCGGGAAAGTCTCGATCGCACAGCAGCGAGAGAACAAAAGGTTAGTTGTTAGTGTGCTCGCTAGGATATCGCATCCTATGCCTACATATTCTCGTCTGGTACGAGAAATCAGAGCAGCTGTAGTTCGGCTACTTCGGGACCACAGCTCAAATCTCATTTTATTAACATTCTGAAAAATGGTTACAATGATTGAATTCGGGCAATAAACTCCTAAAAATACTATCCTATCCATCTATCATGGAAAATTAAGTGGAAAATAGTCCCCTAACAAGTGGACCTTTAAAAAAAACTATCTCTAAAAGTGTAAAAAGTCCCCTAACAAATGGACTTCTAAAACTACCTCTAAAAGGTAAAATAAACTCTATGAAAAAATGTCCTAAAAGAATTGAAGTGAAGCTGAATATTTTTATCTTCTTTTTCCCAATATTTTCTCTTAATATTCTTTTACTTTTTCCACATACTCTCTTCTTTTTCACACTTTCTTTTTCACTATTCTTTTTCATTTCTTTTCATATATCTTTTTTTTCAATATTCTTTCTCTATTTTTCATATTCTTTTTCAAACATATTTTTATCATATTCTTTTCTCTATTTTTTTCAATATTCTTTTCTTCAACTTTTTATATTTCTTTTTTTCACAATATTTTTCATATTCTTTTCTCTATATAAAGCAACAAAACTATATAAAAAATAGAAAAGAAAATATAAAGGGAGGTGTGTAGTTATTACAGGGGATGCAGTAGTTAGTAAAAATATAAAACAGAAACAACATGGGCCCAGCCCAAGAACTCAGCCAAAAAAATGGGGGAGGGGTGCAGAAATTGAAACGGGAGTGGTATTGGCGCAAGGCCCAGCCCAATAAGGAGACTCCAAAAAACAAAAAAAACTGGGGGTGAATGGCATGCACGTTGGGCTTTGGGCCCAGACTCAATACGGAGCCCATTCCTTCTATCCTCAGCGAAACCCTAATCCATCAGTCTTCCTCCTTCCACTGTTCACACATCCAAACGGCGCCTCCCAATCTCCTCTGAACTCCCACTCTCACCTTCAATCGCCTTCTGTTTCATCTTCCTCCTCAATGTTCATTGATTCACAAACTCCACCTTCGCAACCAAAAGCTCATCACAATTTTACTGAATTTCTTGATGGATGATCACGATGAAGACGGAGATACATGTCTCGCTTGCGTCAAATGAAGAATGTAACACAAAACCTGGAGATCTGAGTGCATGTTCTTGATTAGCGATGGAGATCTGGAGAAGACTCATACAAACATCGATTGGAATCCATCGACGGAGGTCCTTGCTCAGAAGATTCGTTCTCGAGGATGAACAGAATTGCAATCCGTGGAAGTTTCTGGATATCTTTCGCGAGGCTATGAAGATTTGAACAATTCGAAGATGACGATGATGATCAAAGGAGATGGATTTAGGGAAGAATCTTGATGATGACGTTGTTAGATGAACCTTGAAGTAATTTTCTGGAGATTTGGGAGGTGATGAACTCACGAAGACGACGATGAAGGCTCTTGATCTGGAGAACTGAGAAGGTGGTTGGAAGATTTTCGAACGATCTTGATGAACATGATAGGGACTGTTCGTGATCTCTGAGGATCTTTGATGTTCATGAAATTCTGAAGCGGTTGTAGGAACACGAACGATTCCGGAGAATTACGAAGAACGTGATGATGAAGATTCGTAAGAATCTTGATGAATATTGGTGGTTGATGTTTGCTGAAGATCCAGATCTGGATGAAGATTGAAGATCCTGATGAATGAATGATCAGTTTCTGGAAAAAGTACTGGAGGATCTATGAAGATCGGGGATGATCGTTGATGACCGGAGGGTGTTGTTGGTGATGAACGGAGAAGATCAGAGAAGAGATGAATCTGGTGAAGATTTGCAGTTTCCGGTGGGTTGTAGGGTGGTCGGAAGAGGTTAGGGTTGGCCGGCGATTGGGGGTTGCGGTGGTTGCATGGCCGGCGGCCATGCAACCGGCGAGACTCAGGCGAAGACGCGTGGTGTAGCGAGGTGGCAGGGGGAGCGTTGCATGATGGCCACGTGTGGGGTTGTGTGGCAGAGTGTGGAGTTAGTGGAGTGTGCTACGTGTGAGTTCTGGGATGAAGACGAAACGAAGTGGCCCCCTTTTGAGCTGAACGCGTGGCGCGCTTATATATTTGACACATGGCAATTTTCGGACAAAAAAATGGACTTGAAAGATTTTGGGCCTCCAAAAACCCCTTCTGGGCCCACGAAAAATGACCAATTGGACTGGAAATTCTGAATTAAAAAAAGATTAAACCCAATTAAAAGCTAATCAAAGACTAAACCTAATTAACTAGTTAACTAATGGTTAAACCTAATTAACTCTAACTAAAATTAAAACTGCAATTAAATCTAAATGAAAATTAAACTAACCTAATTAATTCTATATTAAACTAAAACTATTATCTATTAATATCTATTAAAAAACTATTAACCTATATTAAACCTAATAAAAGAAATTAATATCTAACAAAAGATTAAATCTATATTAAAAATAAACTCTATTTATTCTATTATACAAAAACTATTAGATTCTAAAAGAAAATCATTCTAAAATCTATTTAAAAACAAATTTATAAATTCTAAAAAAGGTTTAAAGCTATTAAAAATATTTAAAAAAATCTATTTAAATTCTAGAAAATCTATAAAACCTATTTAAAATCTACAAGAGGCTATTAAATCCTAAAAAATGCAAACAAAGGCAAATAACCAACATAAAAGAGAGCGCGAGACCAGATCGAAGCAAACGGTAACCCGGACACCAAAAACTCAAAAATCACTGCATAAACTGAAAACACCCAGGAAGCGCGCGACTTCTCAAAATAAACTCCGATTACCCAAACCGGTCTGAGATACCTGAAAAGCGACAGCAGGGCTGTAATCCCGATAAAATCACCATGATTGAGGAAATGCACTATATGCAGTATGCAAATGCGAATGCGAATGCGAATGCGAATGCGAAAATGCGTCGAAGCATAAATCGAAAGTGGCACCGGTTGGTCAAATTTTAGGGTGCAACAGCTGCCCCTATTCAAGCGACTTGGACCTGAAGGGTTGAAGAGCGTGCAGCCTTCAAACATTCAGAGGTACGAGACGGTTGAATACCAATAAACCCGAAAATTTGCCAACCGTGAGAATATACTGCAAAACTGCTTGGGGAGATATAATCCAGAACCGAACCCAATCGTCACGGCAACAAACTGATCAATCATCTGATAAAGAACTCCTGATCTTAACGCCAGTTACCTGTGATACCCCATATAACAAACCCGATGGTTGCAACAAAACACCTAATCCTCTCACATCGTCTACTGGTAGACGGAAGAGAAATATACTCACATCGTCTAAAGATAGACGGAAAGACAGCCTGATCCGTACTCACATCGTCTAAGGATAGACGGAAAGACACCCATAATCCATACTCACATCGTCTAAGGATAGACGAAAAGACACCCAAATCGAAGGAAAAATTCAATACTCACATCGTCTAAGGATAGACGGAAAGACACCCATAATCCATACTCACATCATCTAAGGATAGACGGAAAGACACCCAAAATCCAAGGAAAAATTCAATACTCACATCGTCTAAGGATAGACGGAAAGACACCCATAATCCATACTCACATCGTCTAAGGATAGACGGAAAGACACCCAAAATCCAAGGAAAAATCAATACTCACATCGTCTAAGGATAGACGGAAAGACACCCATAATCCATACTCACATAGTCTAAGGATAGACGGAAAGACACCCATCCCGAAGGAAAAAGAACAATACTCATATCGTCTAATGATAGACGGAAAGACACCCATCCCGAAGGAAAAAATGAATACTCACATCGTCTAAGGATAGACGGAAAGACGCCCATCCCGAAGGAAAAATTCAATACTCACATCGTCTAAGGATAGACGGAAAGACACCCATAATCCAAGGAAAAATTCAATACTCACATCGTCTAAGGATAGACGGAAAGACACCCATAATCCATACTCACATCGTCTAAGGATAGACGGAAAGACACCCAAAATCCAAGGAAAAATCAATACTCACATCGTCTAAGGATAGACGGAAAGACACCCATAATCCATACTCACATCGTCTAAGGATAGACGGAAAGACACCCATCCCGAAGGAAAAAGAACAATACTCACATCGTCTAATGATAGACGGAAAGACACCCATCCCGAAGGAAAAAATCAATAATCACATCGTCTAAGGATAGACGGAAAGACACCCATCCCGAAGGAAAAATTCAATACTCACATCGTCTAAGTAGACGGAAAGACACCCATAATCCATACTCACATCGTCTAAGGATAGACGGAAAGACACCCAAAAATCCATACTCACATCGTCTAATGATAGACGGAAAGACACCCATAATCCCTTCAACATCATCCCTCAAATTTCAGAATCCTTTCGTCTACGGGAACTGATGGAAAGAACAATATCCTTAAAGGGGCCACATCATCAGTAAGGACCGACGGGAAGAAAACCACCTTCAAAGAGCCATGTCGTCAATAAGGATTGACGGTCAGAAAATCCTTCTTGAAATGTCATCTCATCCAATAAACAGAAAGAAAACCACTATCCGAAAGGTCGATTTGAAACCCCTCAACATCTAAAGATAGTCGGAGAAGACTTGCTGGGGAAACACACCATCCGTATGATCTGACGATAAGACCCGCTGAAAAATCACCTGAAACTTCACATCGTCTACTGATAGACGGGAAGGAACACCACTTGCTAGAGAAACCCCATCTTGAAACCCCACTGAAAAAAATCACCCGAAACTTCACATCGTCTAATGATAGACGGGAAGAAAGCCACTCAAACTCAAGACGTCTAATGATAGACGGAGAAATCCACTTATTGGAGGAACACATCGTCAATATGAATTGACGGGAAGAAAAGTCTGTTGATACCAGATGACTGACTGATCAAAGCATAACTGTTGTATGATCTGAAATACGAATAAACTGCTGAATTGTCTGAACACTGCTGCTGGATGAATGCCCCTGAACTGATCACAGAGTAATTCACGTGCCATATAAGGCTGATAGAAAACCTGGCTTATGCTTCGTATGCATATGCATATGTTTGAATTTTTCTATGGCGTAATGCTCCATTTAGGATGGAAATGCTACGCATTTTGAAAATGAAATGCAAGTATGATGCAAATATGACGATGTATGCAATATGCTAATGCAGGCTCGGGCTGCTGGAGAAAGTCGGGTACAGAAAACCACTTCAGCAAAATAAATGCTGAAGACGAAGCCAACTCCGCTGGGGATAGACCGGATATCACAGAATTATCCCAGCAAAATAAATGTTGGAAGAGTGAAATCAACTCCGCTGGGGAATGACATACGTGCCAAGTATGATTGGACTTCTCTAGGGATAGCTTACCCGTGCCAATGAAAAATTGGACTTTGCTGGAAAAATAGACGGAGTCTTCCTGCGTACTGATGAAGATTGGATTTGGAAACTGATGCGCCAACACGGATGGGCCTCACAGTGACCGCCAACATGGATTTGGGCTCTTAGGCTATCTGTGATGGGTCAGGTACAACTGACGCTGGAAAACATTTTGTCTGAATACACAGTTTTCTGGTTGAAGGGTCAAAGGATAGTAACACGACTTCCCGACATTCGTCTCGCACTCGAACATTGGCTGACTCTGCTCGAATAGCTCTGAATAACTCTGCTGATACGGAGAAGAACAATCCCTTCGCTTCTGATATGCCCCAGCCTGCGGGACCTCTGTGGTGATGCTCCTCAAAAGGAAATCTGAAAATCTGTACCCTGATGGTCTGATATGAAATGCCCCAGCATTCTGAACTTCGGAGAGATACTTCATATCAAATGCTTCTCGAATAAAGAATAACTTCTGCGCTCTTAAGATGGCCTACCCTTGACTGCAATGACTTTGCCCCTGATTATCTGATTCAGAGTAGTGCCCCTGACTACGAGATATTTACCGAATCTCAACCTGATTGTCCCAGGATAACTGACTTCGAAAGGCTGACCTGACTGGGGATCACTGGATGATAGCTTGCCCTGGCTTGCGGAGCATTCGAGCGTTCTGTATTCTATCCTGATCATACCTTCCATTGTAGAAAACTTTCCTGCTGTCAAGCGCTTACTCGCAAGTAAAACAAGTTGTTCTGCGTAAAAGACATATTAATGCAACGCATATGACAGGTTTGACATCCAATCTATTCACTGGGAAAGGGAAAAACAGTTTATGGCATAAAATGCACAAATTATTTATCAAGAATATCAACATCAGTACCAACATGGTAAGAGGAACCCTTTTAGGAGTCAGTTTTGACGCAATCTTTACCGCAGTATGCTTTCGAAACGAACCTGCTTCAATTAGGACTTTTGAAGGTTATAATGTGGTCAGGTTCACGGTTTTGAAGGAAAGGATAAAGGCTCAAAGTTTATTTTAACCCACCCATTCTCCTTGATGTTCTCCCATCCTACGTTCAGCTAATTCGACCTTAGCGCTCACCTCTCAGAGGCTGAAAGATATGAGTGATAGTTCGAGAAACCTTTGGAGTGACAGTTACTCACTCTTCGTCTTTGACACTTAGGGTCACACGACTCGTATTTCATTTGAGGATTTCTTCCTTTTGTCATCCTTTCATCTTTTTCTTTTCATATCCCTAACTTTTGCCTGGACTGACTCTTTGGAGTTTCCTTTGATTTTTTAAGTCCAGCGGGATGCCCTCATTTTTGCCTAAGTAATTTGTTTTGAAGTTTTGACTTAGCGGGCTTTTGATTCTTTTTGCTCTCTTTTTCCGAACAAGTCGTGTGACACTGGTTGTCTGACTCATTGGAGAATGATGTGACTGTCTCACTCTTGATTTAACCATTGTGGTTTTTTAGGCACGACCTCTAGAGGTGTGATTGATCCTCGAACAGACACTCCTTTTGCAACTTGAACGCTCGGCCAAATTAGCTAACACCTACCCTGCCCCAGGTTAAAGATGGAGGGTTTTTCGTTTTTCAGAAAGACCTCCTACTACTAGGCTCAAAGGGGCTGGCAAGGGATTATCTTCCTTATATCACCAGTGTTTAGGGATTTGAAACAATGCCTGTACATCATCAGCAGGTTTTATTTCAAAAGCATACAATATCGGAAGTTGCATGTCGTTCATTTCGTCATCCTCCTCAGATCCTTCTTAACCAAGCATTGGACATTTGTAAAAAACAATTAGTGAACACGAATGGATTTAATCAAAACATGCATATTTATTTCATTATCATCAATTGAATGAAAACAACAAGTTTTACGAACAAGGTTGCAATTCAGACAGGAAAGAAACTACAAACGTAAAGAAATGACAAGATAAAACAAAGAAAAATGCCAGCTTCCGAGAACCGGGCCTTCACATTTGTCCTGCTGCTAAACCAGCTATCTTCACAATCAGTTATTAGAGGCAACTCGAAATTGTCCTGATCTGCTTTCAGCGACCCAACCAAGTTATAGAGCCCCTCCTCCTCATTCAGATGATTTTGGGCCCTTCCTGCCCGAAGTTGATAGCTGCATTATCAAGTAGGTCCTGCACCTTGTGCTTGAAGGCCAGACAATCTTCAATGTTGTGCCCCGGTGCTCCTGAATGGAAATCACAGTGCTCATTGATATCATACCCTGCTGGAGGCGTCCCTGTCAGCGGGGCTAACTTCCTCTTCTCAACCAACTGTAATCGTAGCAACACCTGAAGAAGTTCGGCATATGGCATCGGAGGCACATCAAATACCCTCACCGGCCTCTGATTTTGAGCTCTTCGCTGATTGGGATGTTGTTGCCTTTGCTGCTGTTGAGGTCGTTGCTGTCGTCGCTGGTATCGGGTTGACTGTTGAACAACCTTCGTAGCAAATACAACATCGGTTTCTTGATTTCCACCGTACTGATTAAGGCACTCCTTATGCTTAGCCATTTTCTTTCTCAGATCTGCCCCAGGAATAGGCAACAGTTGTGGGCATGGAGATTCTGACACCATGGAGTCCAGGATACGTTTTTGACCTACTGCAGCTTTAGAAGCATCCATCATCTTAGCATCAACTGGGATAGGACCAGTACGTACAGCTACACCGCTTGGCGTGAATTCAATATCTTTTGAGTCAATCAGGTCTTGAACATTGTGCTTAAAAGCTTGAAAACTCTCGATGTCGTGTCCGAGTGCCCCAGAATGAAATTCACATTGCTTACTGGTATCGTACCCATAAGGCGGTATCGTTCCCTTAGGCGGTTCCATTGTTCTTTTTTCAACCATTTTGAACCTCAATAAAGTCTGCAAGAGCTCAGCATACGTGGAAGGTGGCGCCTCAAATACCCTCTTTGGCCTCCCCTCCTGAATCCTCTGTTGAGCCGGATGTACCCCTTGTTGTTGTTCAGGTTCCACAGGCACAGGTGGCACGAGCTTTTTCACTGCGGCTTCGGATAGTTGATCATCCTCTTTCCTAAGCACATTCTTGACAACTTCCATGATCAAGCTCATTTGGGTCTTCAGCTGACTATTTTCCTCTTTGAGGATCTTCTGCTCCAGACGCATCTCTTGCATGTCTCTCATCATCTGCCCCAGCTGGCTTCAGACTTCAATCAATTCAGCCTGACTCTGTTCCATATCTCTGAAGGAACTCCTGCAACAAACTGGACGATGAGGAAATAAGACCCACGGTTCTGATGTACCTGTTAAATGATAATGCAATGCAGAAAGCAAACACATATTCAAGACAAGACAAAGAGAAACTCAAACTATAAGCACCCAGACGAACACCTCCCACACATGTACAACCAACAAAAACAGCACGTAAGCACGAATGAGTACGAATACAATGACCCCAGCCAACAATCCTGGTGATGGTCAGCGAACACTAATGCACAAAAGCTAAACGGGTTAGGCAGAGAAAACAGATGCGACACCCGGCACAGAAACCTCTAGAAACTTCTCCCATAGTCAACTGAACTCTCCGCTTGACATTCTTCAGAACACACGCTTCCCGTGGAGTCTCCCATGATATTAACTGACGAACCCACACAACTGGATGACGGAGAATCATTAATCTGAACAAAACCTTGGGGCGCGATGAAAATCCGGTTAGAGTCTAACAGATCCTGAACCTGGCTTCTAAGCACCTTACAATCATTTGTTGAATGCCCCTGTGCCCCAACATGGTACTCACAGCGGGCGCTGGCATCAAAACCTGGAGGATATGGTGGAATCATTGGATTAGTCTCTTTCGGCACTATCAATCCACTTCTGACCAGATCTGGCAACAACTGACTGTACGACACCGGTAGCTGAGTAAACTGCCTTTCAGGTTTCCTTGGTCTTCGTTGGGCGTGCTGACGCGATCGACGACAGGATGACCGTTGGCTTGAAGTGTCTGAAAACCGATCCTGAGATGCTAGAGATTCTGAGACGACGTCATTTCCTTCTTCCCACTCTTCTTGAGAACTGACAACTGACTCATTCTTATCAACCGGGATATAAGGAGCATCTCGAAGCTTTCCACTCTTGAGTCCTCTCTCAACAAGCTCCCCCATTCTCCTCAGGCCCACAAAGCTTGTACAACCGAACAATTTGTCATAATAATGGCCTTTCAGAGTACCCAAGAAGAGGTCAACCATTTCTCTTTCCTGAAGCGGTGGTTGAACACTAGCAGCCAATTCTTTCCATCTTTGCGCATACCCTCTGAATGATTCATTCTCCGCCCGAGATAATTCTTGCAGATGTACGAGACTAGGAGCCATATCCAGGTTGTAATCGTACTGCTTCAGGAAAGCTTTGGCTAAATCCACCCATGATCGAATCTGATTACTCTCTAACTGCATATACCACCTCAAAGATGCCCCAGTCAGACTATACTGAAAGCAATGGATCATCAGTTTGTCATCTCGCACAAACGAAGTCATTCTTCGACAAAACATCATCAAATGTTGCTTCGGACATATATCTCCTGTGTACTTTTCAAATTTCGGCACTTTGAACTTATAAGGCAACACCAGGTCAGGGACCAAACACATGTCTGCAGCATTCAGGTTAACAACATCTTTCGCCTTCAAAGCTTTAACTCTTTCTTCCAATACTCGGAACCTTCTATCACCTTCAAGAGCTCTTGAGTTTACAGTCCTGGCTACCGGGATATCTCTGTGTGGATTCCTCTCAGGGAAAACAGCACCTTGATTGTTAACAGGAGGAGGACGTTCATTTCGGGCAACAAACTGCTCATGTCGATCTCGGTTCTCAACAGTAGGCTGTATAACTTGGTCTGCAGTAACGTTGTTCGCTTGCGGGAAGTCTTCCATAAAATCATACCGAGGGTGGGACGTCATAGTAAACCCTGTTAAGGTGTTAGGAGACTGGAAATTGCCTTCAGACATAGCTATCAATTACCTGTAACTGACTACACTGCTCCAACCCCTTGGTCGTCTTCTGATAATCAACAGTTGCTCAATCCAAACTCCGGGTACTCACCTTCAGGAAACAAAGGCTGGATCAGAACTCTGGCTAACTGGAGAAATGCTACGCAATATGATGCAAAGATGCTTATGCAAATGCAATGCAATGCAGCAAACACAGGATCACAGCCCCCACAACATGCTCTAAATGCTGCTGCACAGCTGACGGAGTACGTTCTCTCTAAAAGAGAACGCCAAGATAGCGGGTAGTCTGGAAGTCAAGGTTCTCGCAAAAAACCCCCCACTCATGGGTATGGACCTAAGGTACGGCATCCTATGCGGTCATCAGCGTCACAGACTTTCATGAGGAATGATACGATTCCCAGAAGGAGTGGCATCGTCATCTCATGAAGAGGCATCACTTGGCTGACTTCCAATTGATCGGTCCCCAGAGTCGACAATCCTCACGTCTGGACTCCTCTCAGATCCTCAGGATCGGAAAGAAGCACCTCGGAGAGAACCTCGTCTGAGCGTGAATTTCGTGGGGAACTCTTGCCTGCTCAGCAAACAGGTTCGCCCACTAATCTCCACAACTACGTCTAAATGCATACTCAAGCAGCCCAGGTCCGGCTATCACTCAAAGTATCACCCTCCCCAGCACAACAGCGACAGATAATAGCGATGAAAAAAATAAACACCTAAAAGACAAGCAAACAAGCGCTAGGATTGACTCTCTTAGGGGACGTTGGATCCCACATGCATGGGGAACTATCGCAGTCCCCAGCAGAGTCGCCAGCTGTCGCTACTGCGAAAATCGGCGCCGGCTGACAGAAGAGTCGCCGCCGTGCGTTATTTATCCCAACGGAGGGAAAGGAAACGCTCGAAGTAAACCTCACAAAAAACGGGAAAAGGTATGGTCATCGCAACCAAAACCTGGATTCGGGAGTCGGTTACGCAAGGGGAAGGTATTAGCACCCCTCACGTCCATCGTACTCGATGGGATCCACGCTCGCTTGGTTTGTCTAAAGGATGCAAAAAATCTATCTACGGCTGCTAAATCTAAACGGAAGGGAATTGACTCGATAGAGCGTCGCACTCTATGCCTACGTATTCTCAAGAGAGAAAGTCAGAGTCAACGTAGTTCGGGAAACTACAGGGAATTGGCTCGCCAAGACTTCGCGTCTTGTGCCTACGTACTTCCACACTGCATGGAAGATCAGAGCTTACGTAGTTCAGGCTAACTACGGCTAGACAGGGTGTTCTCACGCAGGAGTGAGAAATTAATATGGTTTTAAAGGTTCGGGAACCTATGGGAAAAACTACGGTCTGGTCTCAAATGCACTCGGGCAAGAGAAAAGGATAACAATCAGTCGTCAGCGGGAAAGTCTCGATCGCACAGCAGCGAGAGAACAAAAGGTTAGTTGTTAGTGTGCTCGCTAGGATATCGCATCCTATGCCTACATATTCTCGTCTGGTACGAGAAATCAGAGCAGCTGTAGTTCGGCTACTTCGGGACCACAGCTCAAATCTCATTTTATTAACTCACTGGGGTAGAATGACAAGGTGTCGTTCCTAGTGCAGTGATCACTGGGGTAGAATAACTGTGGAGTTGTTCCTGGTGGGGTATAAGCGATGTACCCATAATTCAAAGGAGGATTTACGAGAGTTGTTGAGTTTTTATGAGTCATATGGTATGTGTATGTGATTGTTGTATGAAAGTGTGAGATGTGGCCGTACTTGTGTGAGGTGCAATGCGTAATCATATATATTTGTGAACATGTATGCATTTCAAGAGTGTGTGGAGTCGTTTTACATGTGAAGCATCATGATTGCATTCTTGTGTCTTGATCCCGTGGAGGATCTGCAGAAACCTCGTGTGCCTTTGTGGGGTGTGAGCGATGGTTTATTCTTGATTCCGTGGAGGATCTGCGGAAACCTTGTGTGCCCTTGTGGGGTGTGAGCGATGGTTTATTCTTGATCCCGTGGAAGATCTGCAGAAATGATCGTGTGCCCTTGTGGGGTGTGAGCGATGGTTTATTTTTAATTCCGTGGAGAATCTGCAGAACGATTGTGTGCCCTTGTGGGGTGTGAGCAATCCTGAAACATCGTGTCCCCATGTGGGGTGTGAGCGATGGGTGAACATCGTAGGCCCGACGGGGAGTTACTTCGGTAACGAGCGATGGTTCCTTTGGTTCTTCAATTGAACCTGCTGAATGAGTCGGTACTGCATTTGCATCTGCATAGAGTCGTGAGTCGGTCTCTATGAGTTGTATTATCATCTTTATATGATGTATTGGTGAAATAAACATGTTGCGTGTGTTTATGTGAATTGATGAATGTGCTTAATTTGGTAAACGTATATTGTGATATATATATATGACGTTTATAATGTATTATGGTGAGAAAATGTGGAATATATGTATTTTGTGCTTGTGCATTTATACATGATTATATGCATTGTTATTATGATAATATTTCTCACCCTTCTGCTGGAATGATGTTCTTCATGACATCGTGCAGGTATCAAGGTGTAGTAGTGCTCGTAGTTGCGAGGTCGCTATTGGTGTAGCTGTTTAGTGATTTAATTGTATTGGGTCGAGTCATGCTCTGGTCGTGTAACACTGGGATTGTTTGGGTTACGTTTCAGATGTATTTTGTGTTGTTGGCCTCAGTGCCTAAGTGATGTTGATTTATGTGATAAATGCAAATATTTCTTTTATGAAAAATATGTGATGTAAATGAATCCGCTGTTACATGCAAATGAAAATTTGTAAAGTATGATTATTTCTTTCAGTTTTATTGAGCATGATAGGTGGTTTTTAGTAATTTGGAAGTATATGTGTGACACCCTTTGTGAATGCCTGTTATTTTTACTCTGATTATGCTTATTTTTCTGTGGGGTTTAGAAGGGTGTTACATTAGTGGTATCAGAGCAGGTCGGTCCATCCGGCCAAGTTGTCTAATGTTGTTTGTTCCCTTGTATGCGACATGTGTGTAAAAACACTGTCGATACGCATTTGTTGTTCTAAACCTTGTCTGCAGGAGTGGAAATGATCCAAGTGAGGGAGAAAGTTGTGCTTCCCCAGGATGCTGCAAGTGTGGAGTTGTAGCCCAGTGTGTGGTTGAAAGCTCTTATAGTTTGGTAAAGATGGTTTATGCCTCATCATGATTTCGGCTGTCTATTGACAAATTGAGGAACTGATCACCCTTAATCTCTTGTTGATAGAAGTTGGAATTGTGTTGGATGGGATAGACGTGTCTTGCAAGCTTGGATGGCGTGAGCAGCAAATTGTTTGGAGTAAGGTCAAGTACTTGGCATTTTTGTGTATTAATCAAAGTGGAAAGTTGGCGGTTTACCGATCAGTCGTGATTGTCTGGAAGTTGTCCTGACAAAGTAGTGATACACAGCCAGGACGTGAAGTGGAGTTGTGATCGACTTAGTTACGGAAACTAGTCCGATATTGAGAGCTCCATGATATATGCCTAATTGGTTAGCCAAGGAATTAAATTGATGGAGTAATTTTGAGACTTGTGTCGGTGTGTGTTACGGCAACGATTATGAGGTCGAGTATATAAAGGGTGGATGGTGATTTCTGGTGATTATTAAAGAAAGTAAGAGGTGGAATACAATCTTGGTATGATTTGGCCTCTAAGTATTTCAAGAGTTGAAGATGTGTAAATCGCCTTCTGAGTGTGGGAATGTTGTTTTTGTATTTTGTCGTAATGAGAGAACCGTAACTCGGAATGACGCAGGATTAGAAGCGCTGGAAGTTGCTACAATGCTCTATGTGATGGTGAAGTATTCACATGGAATTAAGTTATTTCTTGATGGAGTATGTTGGGATGTTGTAATAAGTACGGGAAGTATGGTTTGTGTTTCCGCCATAACTCACAAATTGAGTGTCCATTTGGCATGGGATTTTCCATACTTAATTGAGTGAGTTGATAGTTGTGTAACCGAGGGTATTTGGATATTCGAAGATTATAGAAGATCATGTTGGACATCGGAGACTTGAGTTATCAGTGTTTGAGAAAGAGTAGTGATATGCCACTAGGAAGAAGTTTAAAGAGTTTTGGGAGAGCTGTCAACAACTCGTGTATTGGTTGGCCAAATCCGACAGAACTACTTGTTGTGTTTCGTGATGTTTGGTTGATATGATTGAGAGATATGTTAAGTACAACATCAACGAGTTTTGGTTGTGCTTTGAGGCAACTCAAAGTACATAAGGGGATTATCTGACAAGTAGTTCGGAATTGGTTGTTGTGTGTCTGTGCCGGAGTTTGGAGGCCTCAATTGTTTAGTTGAGATTTGAAATGATTGCCGACCTTAATAGCTTAAGTTGTGTGTTTGATTTGGAAAATTTGAATATGAGACCCGAGGGAGTCGGAATTCGTTTGAGTTGAATAGAATGATTGAATTTAATGGATAAAATTCGAAGAACTGATCTTCGGATTGATGGAAATAGTACCATGAGTGTCGTAATAAAGTTTGTGTTTCCAATAGTGGGAGTTGGATAAAAGTACCCTGGGAGGAGGACGTTGAGATAAATGGAGTATCCATCCAGGTATTGTGAGGATATGACCAAATTTGAAGAATCGTCTTGGTAACCATGGATGGAGAGAGAAGTGGCCGAAGTTGTATATGTTGATTAGACTTGTTGAAGGTCGAAGTGTGAACATTAGGAACCGTTGGACCTGATACAACTGTTGAATATTTCGGAGTGGCGTGAGATAGTATCCCCATGGGTCTTGGGACAGGTTTTCCGAAGAATTTGATGGAATGTGATTCAATTTGGATAGTTAAGAATGGATTAACAAGAGTAACTCGTTACTTACCAATAAGGATGAATCGTTCTGTTAGATGGGAATCTGAGTTCTTCATTAAGATTTTGGAAAGGTTTGTAGGTACTTCTGGGTGCCACATGTTTGTTGAACTCTGACTAGTGTCCGTGGGAGGAATAGGAAGACAAAGAAGATTACCCAGTATGTAGAGAATCTGTTGGAAAGCTTGTGTGATTGGACCAAGGTGGATCGTGGGATAGTTAATCGTTGTTGATGGAGTTTACCTACGACAATTGCTATCATTCTAATATCGGAATGACATCGTATGCGGCTTTGTTTAATAAGAGGGTGTAAGGCTCCTTTGAGTTGATGTGTGTCCGGCGAGAGCGTTGTACTCGGACCTGAGATTGTGCGGGAGTCGTATCCAGAGTAATTCAAGTTGGATAACATTTTCGAGGACGAAAATTCCTAAAGTGGGGGAGAGTTGTAACAGCCAAATTTTCAATAACTGATTAATGGTTGTTGCACCCCAAAATTTGCCCAACATTTCTTTACCTAGCTTATGTTTCATTTCATTCACATTAGCATTATCATTAAGAAGATTGTACAAAAGATGGTTGTGACCTATAAGGATTGGCACGAGATGCTGCCATTTGCATTGCACGGTTATCGTACGACAGTACGTACATCAACCGGAGCAACTTTTTTCTCACTGGTGTACGGTATGGAAGTTGTCTTACCGTTAGAAGTTGAGATTTCTTCTTTACGAGTTTTGGTTGACGTGAAACTCGATGAGGCAGAATGGATTAAGAACCGGCTAAACCAACTCAGCCTGATGGACAAGAAGAGATTAGCATCGATTGCATATGGTCGTTTGTACCAGAGCCGAATGAAGAAAGCTTACGATAAGAAGGTGCGTCCTAGAAGCTTTCAGACGGGTGATCTCGTCCTGAAGAAGATTCTTCCTCCACACTCCGACCACAGGGGCAAGTGGGCTCCCAATTACGAAGGTTCGTATGTTGTCAGCAAGGTCTTCTCGGGAGGAGCCTTGTTGTTATCCACAATGGACGGCGAAAACTCTGCATCCCCGGTGAACGCGGACGCAGTTAAAAAATACTTTGCTTAAAAATGACCCGCTGGAAAGAAAAAGAATATCCAGGCAAAAATGGGGCATCCTGGCGAACCATAAAAAAGGAAAAGGTTCGGGCAAAAATTAGGGATATAAATGGAAAAATGTACACCCACAAAGTCGAAAACCTGGAAGGGCGACTTTGGCAAAAAAGGGTATCCCGGTGAATCGAAAACCCGAAAGGGCGATTCAGGCAAAAGTTAGGGATTCGAAAAAGTAAATGACTGCGTTCCGCGTATGGACTTTCATTGTTTAGTGGTTTGGAAGACCTGAGGGCCCTTTATCTGAATCAATCTCTTCTGAAGCTGAAGCGTCAGAGAAGTATCAAAGTCGAGTGGGTCATAGAGGGATCAACTCATGGTGTTCGTCTACGCCACATTGCCGACATTTGTGTATATACTGATGTATATTTATGTTTTTATGCTTGTGCAGCTTCCTCATTCCAGGAGCTTGCATCTGTTGTAAAACATTTTTACCCATTCAGGGGTTCGTTATCAATGAAATATATACTATTCAGCAATTCTGTTTGTTTGATTAGCATTTGTATGTTTTGTTTGTGAAGAAAGAACGCCGATGTTTTTGATAAAATGCGCATACATAAACTTACTGGCCTAGGCCACTAAATGTTGAAACATTGAATTACTTGAACATTGTCGCAAGATGATAACCTTGATAGGTCCCTTTGAGAAGAGCATCTTGTCTGTTTGTTTGTGTTGTTGCAGGTATGGCATACTCCAGGCGGTACGCTGTATATTTCCCAAGCAGGATGATTCCTTCTCCCCCCAGCAAGTTCGGCAGTGTTTCCCCACGGAGTCTGAACATGGGACCATGAGCGTTGATATGTCTCCCCGAGCAGAGAAGATCCTCCCTAGTCAGGTGTATCCCAGGCAGGATCGTCATCTCCCCAGCTGATTCATACGCCGAAGTGTAGATTCGTTCCCCAGCACTGGGTCAGTGTGCAGTTTTCTCGTAGAAGACTATTCGCAAGTGTGCATCTTTCGGTGGTTTAGAATGAGGTCTCCAGCGGAATTGAAATTCCCCACAGAGTTGTATTCTCCCCAACAAGCAGGATGATTCCTTGTACCCCAGCCGAGTTGGCAGTTCCCCAAGAGAACCGAGTCTTTGGAAAGCGTTCAGGCCACGATTGGTTCTCCCCAGTAGAGTGTTGAATAGCTGATGTTGTATTTCCCCACCGGAGTCTTTATCTCCAGGAAAGTTTTGCCGCGAAGGCCGTGCAGTTTATTTCCGTGATTGACATTGTTTCCCTCGACAGTTTGTGGGTCGTATACCTAGCCGAGCAAGTCCCAGTTCTCGTAGAGCTTTACTCCCCTACAGTAGTCGACCGAAGTTCAGTTCCCCAGGCGGAGTCCAATTGAGATTGGTGTGACTTCTTCTCCTCGGCAGGATGATTCCTCCTCTCCACCAGAATGGTCCTTTCTCCTTGACAGGAGGATTCTCCCCTCAGTATTTATTTTGCTGATGGGGTCATATCATTTTGCATGATCGCATAGCATTTACCCTAAAACGCGTAGCATTTCCACCGTGTGGAGCATTGCGCCATTGTCAAAGCATATACATATGAAACATGAGCCAGGTCGTCACTGTTCTTGTTTTGCAGGTGGTCCTCCGCAGAATGGTTTGCTCAAGATGATTCTTGAATTCTCCAGCGAAGTTGTTTACTTAAGATGATTCTTAAAATTCCCCAGGGAAGTCGCCAGAGTTGGTTGCTCAAGTTGATGCTTAGAGTCCCCGGCAAAGTGTTTGCTCAGGATGATTCCTGAAATCTCCAGCAGAGTTATTGGTTCAGGGTGATTCTTGAAGTCCCCGGCGGAGGTTATTTATCCAAGATGATTCTTGAAGTCCTCAGCAGAGAGATGATTCATCCAGAATGATTTCTGGATCCCCGAAGCAGAGTTACTTGATAGTTCTCCAGAATCCCCAGCGGAGATATGTCATCCCCAGCAGGCTTTAAACAGAGAAGTTGAAATTTCCTCGAAGACTTGCTGATGAAGTCTCACTGCGAGGTCAAAGCAGTTCTCTCAGCTGATGCGGAGTGCCTGACGACAAAAGAATGTATATCCTTATTGGTCCGTGATCGATTAAGGATTCCATTTGAATACTTGCTGATGAAGTCCGGCTGCGATGTCGAAGCAGTTTGCCTAGCTGACGCAGGGTGCTTGACGGCAAAAGATTGTATATCCTTAGTGGTTCATGATGGATTAAGGATCCCATTTTAAGACTCACTGACGAAGTCCAACTGTGATGTCGAGGCAGTTCTCTCAGCTGACGCGGAGTGCCTGATGGCAGAAGCTTGGATATCCCTATTTGGTTCATGATTGACCGAGGATTCTATTTCAGACTTGCTAACGAAGTCCGGCTGACGCCCGAGATGATCTTGGAATGCCCGACGGCATGATTAACTTAATTGTTAAAAAAAAGGTTCCTAATGACCTGATGAGTCCCGAGGAATCCTTCTGCCGTAGTGTCGCAGAATGCCTGATGGCAATAACAGCTATGTATCGCCGGTTACTGAATGACCCGTGATCCCTTGATGACTTGAGGAAGAAGCTGTAGCGAAATCTGATAATCATCCCGACGGAGATTTGAGAGTAGCCCTTCACCAGTTACCGAGTAACCGGTGATCCCTTATTGACTTACTGACGAAGTCTGACAAAGATACTGTCAACGTTCCTAGCGACATGATGAGTTCATAGGCAACGATACGGAATTCTTCTGCTATGACGCAGAATGCCTGACGGCATGATCAACCATCCATTACCAGTTACCGTGTAACCAGTGATCCCTTGATGACTTGAGGGTGAAGATCTATAGCAAAATCAAATAATTATCCTGACGGAGATTAGACCCTTCACCGGTTATCGTGTGACCAATTCCCCAGCAGAGTTGCCGTGCAACTATCATGCTCAGTTTTTGAAGATGTTCCTACCAATCAAAGTACCGTTTACCTGTATGGTAGGCAAATCATCAGTTACCGTGTAACCGGTGATCCCTTGATGATTCAAGGACGCAATGATATCAGATAAATCAAAGAATCATCCTGGCGGAGGTTCAGATCATTATTTCTCCAGCTAGTTGTCGGGCAGCTATTATTTCAGTTTCCGAAGATTTGTCCCCATTAGAGTACCGTGTACTTGTGCAGTTGGAAAATTTCCAGGTTTGTTGGTATTCAACCGTCTTTTACCTTGATTGTTTGAGAGCCGTTTGCTTCTCACCCAGTCAGGTCCAAGTCGTTTGAATAGGGGCAGCTGTTGCACCCCAAAATTTGCCCAACATTTCTTTACCGAGCTTATGTTTCATTTCATTCACATTAGCATTATCATTTGCATTTCATTAACATGTATGCAGGAGATCAAGAGGTGTGATTACCAATCAAGAGCTATACAAGGCTAGCTAAGAAGGTTATTCAAGGGTTTAAGGGTTGATATCCTTGTCAAAGAAGTCAAAGATCCTCAGAGAGAGTGGTTGAAACCAAGTATGTGGGTCTCTTAACTTGAGAGTTATGGGGAAGACCATCAGATGATTCTAAGGCCAAGAAGATGGACTTGAGGTCTTGAGAGAGCTCATGAGAAATTTTGATGATCACTTTGAGGCCTAAATAGGTCATTGTGCAAGATTAAGAAGCCTCAACCACGAGTGGTGCAGTTAGAGTTTGACTGGGTCAACCCTAAGTCAACTGATGATTTGGAGAAGATTGAGACCTAATACAAGAGCCAGGTGATCATGGATTGATACATTGATATGTTCTAAGGATGATTCCAAGGTTAACTCATCATGATTGAAGAGTTTGAGAAGTTTTAGGCTAGGGTTTCTAAGACTTGATAGTGTAAAATCCCCTAGTTTGACCCCTGACTTCAAGGAAATTTAACTCAAGATAGGATCTTCATCTCATCTTGACCCCAACATGATTGTTGTATATCATGATCTTAGCTTTAATTTGAGTACTAGGAGTCCTTGATAGGGTTTATATAACTCAAGTTATGAGCAGACAAGTTACAAGTCATCTAAGGCATGTGAATTTGGAGCTTGAAAGTTACCCAACTTGCATGACACTTTTTCCTTATAAGGATTATTCCTATGAACTTTTGGTCAACATGAATGTTGTTCCTTATTCTCTTAGCTTTCCATATAGTACTAGAAGTCCATGGTTGGATTTGTGGAACTCAAGTTATGGCTTTGACAAGTCAAGGGTATTTTGGGAAGTTGTGATTATGGGTCATTTTTGGTTATGGGTCATTTTCACCAACTTAGACATCTCAAATGAAGTTTTGTTCAACTTGAAAGTTGCTCAAAATGGGGTTTTAACTTGGAATATGTATCAAGGAGGCATTGAAATGGCTCAAGGAGAGACTTGATTCAAGGAATTTTGAAAAAGGAAGAATTAAAAGGCATTAAAGATAAAAAAAATTCAAAATAAATATTATGTGTGCAAATAAGGCAAAGTAATAGCATTTTTTGAATGGAAATTGCATTTTGGAAACAATGACATCATTAGAATTTAGGTTTGAGTTCATTTTCATGGCCTTTTGCTTTGTTACTTCAAAAGGAAGTTACATCTCAAATCCAAGCCATAGGATGAAAACAAGGGATGAATCCCCACCATTCAAGTTCAGTAACTCACAAGGAGTGCAATGAAAGCTTCCTGAAGGAGAAATAGAGGAGATATCGTGACTTCCGTGAAAGAGATTTTGAAGAGAAATTGAAATTTGAATTTCTCATTCTGAACCTTTGAGAAGGATCTAGATCATTCAGTTACATCCTATATAAGTCTATGAGTGCATTCAGTTTATTTTTTGGTGAAGTTTGAAGCCTGAAGCAGAGAGTGAAGTTGGAATTTCAGAGGTGCAAGTGAGAATCGGATTATGAGTTCAAAGGCAAATCAAGATCAATTGAAGATTTCATTGTCTTCAGCAAGTGATTTGGAGTGTATCTGCACTTTCTTGAAGGCTGAAGAGTGCAAGAACTGCTTCTGTTACAAGCTTGAACACAGGTTGGTGCATTTCACTTTTGTGCTTAATTTACGTAGAGATATATAGAAATTCATAGGTGGTTAGGATTCTGGTGATATGTAGTTGGATTTAGGATCAAAAATGGTGAATTAGAGACAAAATAGCTTGATGATCAATTTCTGTTGAGCCTTGGATTATGTGATTCTTGGAGTGTTAATGCTATTGAGATAGTGTAAGATGATCAGTGTGAGGTGATGAGTGCATCTGTGCATTTAATTGAGGTTTGGATGAGATTCAAGATTGATGCATATTTTATATTTGTCTTCGGGTTTGAAAATCCAGAGGGAATTAGAAAATTCTGAGACCAGATTCGTGATCAGCGTGAGATTTTGAGTGAAATGATGTATGGTTTGTTAATTTTTGATGACCTGTGTAAGTTGCCTCGCCGGAGAAGACGGTGGCGCCACCGTCTGGGCCACCTTCTGTAAGTTCCCCCCAATCTGAAATTCAAACGAAGAAGAAAGTTGTGGACCATTAGATCTTGTCTGAAGCTTGACCTAGTAACCATCATGCACGGCCACGATTGAGCTTTGAATTATGACTTTGACCTAAAGCTAAATGGCGTCGTAGGCATTAATGCGCTGGCAACATGAGGACTCGTTGGATGTGTTGACTGGTAACTGCATCGTGCGTTCAGAAGCTTGCCACATACCCCCACCTCAAAACGCCCCGTTTTGGATTAGTGAGTAATTCAGAGAAAGGACGAGTTCGAACCCTGGCGCATGCACTTTTCCTTTCATTTTAATTTCTGAATTGAACCATGAGGAATTCAGAGCGCTGGGCTTAGCATTCACATTGCTATCCACACACCCCCTTTTGGCCCAACCCAGAGAATGAACTGAAGTTCATTGCTATTCAATACGTGCCTTTAATTAATTTCTATTCTTTTTCTTATTTTCTTTACTTTTGGTTTGTTTGATTTTAATCCATTAAAAATAGGAAATTAGTCAATAAATCCTGAGATTTTTATCCATGATTCATGAATGAGTTTAGGAATTTTAGGAACAAAAATATTAGGATTGGCATTGATTTTCATTTTATTTGAATTTTTCACATTTTATTTGACAATAAAATTGTATTGTTTGCCTCTTCTATTTGGTGAATTTTGTTTGAGAATTTGGTATTGAGTTTTTGCTTGATTTTTGGCTTGTGATTAGGTTAGATATGTATGCTCCCCTCAGATTTTTCTCACATTTTTGTGATGAATTTAGATGCTGTTTTAAGACTATAACTTTAGGAGTTCCCTTTTAGGGTTTAGTTGTGATACCTTGAGGTTTAGGATTTTATTGGAGGACTTAGAGAATGAATTAGGTCCTGATTTTCTAACTGTAGGTTATTAGTAAATGCATGTTCCCATAGAAAAATAATCAGATTTTTAGAATGTGTTTTGGTATTTTTTTATAGAATATTCTACTTGTGTGTTCATTTGGTGTTTCAATGTTGATGATTGATTTGGAATGGACTCAAAGTTGGGCTTCCTTGCATAGTGGGCTTCTGGATCTCATTGAAGGACATCATGGACATGATGAAGCTTGTGTGAAGTAGCTGGTGGAGCTTGGATTGGAGTTTTTCCTTTCTTTTTGTTAGCTTTGTGTAGCTTAAGAAATTAGGGCTTTAGGAGAGAGCTTTAGAAATAGATATTTCTTCAAATAATGGTTGGTTTCATTCACCTTCCATTCTCATCCTATGATCCAAAGTCCTCATGTTAAAGTCTCATCTCTCCTTTGGAGGGATGTGTGACATTTACAATGAGTAGAACTTTTGAGGATGCCTCTCTCTGATAACTGGTTGAGTGTCAGATGGGATTCTTTTGGTTTCCTGTCTGCTTCCCATTATCAAACAATCATCTTATTGATTCTCTTCATTCTTGGTGGAGCCTTTTGAAGATGGAAGCTTGAAGATGGATTAACTTTCATTCCCTGAAGATGAAGGACTTGAAGAACAGTTGCAGACTGTGGACTGGATTGCTGTCAGAAGACTGCTTTGTTGTGAAGCTGTGGAAGCTGTTGATGTGCTTTCTTGACTGTTTGTTTTCTTTCTGTGCAACTGTATTGATGTGACTTGATTGGTGTGATGCATTTATATTAGGTCATGTAGTTAAATAATCCTAAGAGCATCCTAAGGGTTGAGCTTCTCCCCTTGCTTGTATTGCATTAGAGGTTGAGTTTCTCCCTCTGCTTGTATTTTTACTGTATGGCTTTGCTTGCTGGTATTCGGTAGAGCTCTGCTCCCTTGCTTGTGTGGTTTGTGATTTGCTTGATAGCCTTCTATTTTCTTCTATTATTTTAGCAATTATTCATACTTGTCTTGAGGTTGAGATGAGCTTGTGGAGGCTGATGCCCCACACACATTTCCTCCCTCACTTGCATTGCATGCATTTTACAGTTGTTTACTATTTACTGTTTAAGCTGATGCTTTATCTGTTTCTGTTTATCATTGGCATGATCCCCTAGGAATCTCACTTCCTTTGATAAGGAAGTGATGATTAGAACTTTAGGTTGAAACCTATGCATGATAACTTCTAGGAGATCCCCGTTTCAAACCTCAACCATAGGATGAATCCTTGGCATGACAACATTAGGACTTGATAGTCCCCCATTAGTTGAACATGTTCGTTCTCTTCTCATCTCAAAACAAATTAAAATACAGTAATAAAGGTTAACTAATGTCGTACGTTACGAGCCTTAAGCTATATGAGAAATAATTGTTGGAGAGTTTCTTTTCAACAGTCTGGATGTTTAGTATGGTACCCTTTGGTCATAGTCTCTAGTGCGATATTAGTTGCAAACAACCATAAAAAACAGTTCTTCCGTAAAAGACAAAAAACAAACTTCAAACCTTTTTGCCCCGTGGGCCCATAATTCAAAGGAAGCTTTTCTGAAGAAAAGGGTGTCGTTAACTTCCAATTCTACCGCAAACGGTAACGCCTAAGTCTCCAAGGGTCGAGCTGCGTACACTAAACTGCTGGAGCTGTCTGTTAACCCTACTCGATAAAACAGATGAATCTGAACCCCCGTAATTTGTGTTATCCCGAACTACGTAAGCTCTGATCTCTCATACCTGTTGAGAATACGTAGGCACAATACTGATGTATTGGCGAGCCACCTTCCCCCATCACCCGTAGTTAGTCGAACTACGTTGACTCTGATTTCTCATTCTCTGATGAGAATACGTAGGCATAAAGTGCGACGCTTTGCCGAGTCATTTTATTTTCTTTTCAGGCCAGCCTTGATAGGTAGATAGTAAATAAACCCATCAGATAAACACAACAAGCGTGGATCCCATCGAGTACGATGGACGTGAGGGGTGCTAATACCTTCCCCTTGCGTAACCGACTCCCGAACCCAGACAATGGTTGTGATGACCTTGTCTTATACCCTTTTCGTCAGGTTTTTCCGATCGTTTCCTTTCCCGTTCTGAGGGATAAATAACGAAAGGTGGCGACTCTTCTGTTTTGCCGGCACCTTATTTTCGCGGTAGCAACAATGGTACTAGTTAATTAGTTTGTATGATTTAAGTGAATTATTGAATTTAACTGATTTATTCTATTTGATAGAATAATGTGGACTTACTAAATATTCTCTAATTAAGGATGAGATGGGATATTTTATGAGAAAATGAATTGGTAAATATTTTGAGAGAAGAAATATATTGGAGAGAAATAGAAGGGAAGGATATATAAAAGGAAGTGGAACGAAAATGTAAAATAGAAAACATGAAAGAAAAATGGAGGAATAAGAGAAAGTAGAAGGAAATAGAAGGAAAAGATTGGAAAGCTCAAGAACGACTTCTAGCTTCCGATCAATCGAGGTAAGGGTGTGAAATATTGTTATCTTACCAATGTATGTGATTATGTATCGATTGCTTGGATTTGTTTGGTTGTTTTTCCTCATTTTCCATTCTAGGGAATAATGAGTTTAATCGGTAGAAATTGAGTTTGAACGGTTAGGAATGAGGATAAGTGGTAGAGTTTAGTCGAGGGATGTTGGGCTAAGGCTACTGAGACGAGTTGGAATTGAATCGGTTGGATTTGGATGAGTTAAAGAGTTTTGGACAGTGGGGATTTCTGAGTTCACAGACCCTCGCTAGCTTGTTCGCTAGGCGAGCAGGTCGCGAGCATTCGCTGGGCATTCACTATGGCGAGTGAGTAGCGAATGGTCCCAGACTTGGGCAGAATAGTTTTGGGTGTTCTTCGCTGGTAGCGAGCATTCGCTAGGCCTTCGCGTGAGCGAGTGTGGTAGCGAATCAAGTCAGTGGCTTCTGTTTGCCTTCGCGAGCTTGTTCGCTAGGCGAACAGGTAGCGAGCACTCGCTAGGCGAGCAAGGTAGCGAGTGTGACAACATGTTGTTTTCTTGTGTGTTCCCTCCAATGGTTAATCGTTTGGTTCAATGATGTTAATAATATATATTTGTGAATAGTTTGTGTATTATTAAGATGAGACGTGTTGTGGGTAGCCTTATGGCGTGAATCCTAGATTGTGCAATATGGCCCTTTTGGTAATTATATACATTGTTTGAATTAAACATGAATGCATGATGAATGTGATAAGGTGTGAAGAATGCATGAGAATATATGTATGATATATGTAAACATGCGAGATTCTTACTCACTGGGGTAGAATGACAAGGTGTCGTTCCTAGTGCAGTGATCACCGGGGTAGAATAACTATGGAGTTGTTCCTGGTGGGGTATAAGCGATGTACCCATAATCCAAAGGAGGATTTGCAAGAGTTGTTGAGTTTGTATGAGTCATATGGTATGTGTATGTGATTGTTGTATGGAAGTGTGAGATGTGGCCGTTTGGCAATTATATGTATGATTGTATGTACTTGTGTGAGGTGTAATGCGTAATCATATATATATTTGTGAACATGTATGCATTTCAAGAGTGTGCGGAGTCGTTTTGCATGTGAAGCATCATGATTGCATTCTTGTGTCTTGATCCCGTGGAGGATCTGCAGAAACCTCGTGTGCCCTTGTGGGGTGTGAGCGATGGTTTATTCTTGATCCCGTGGAAGATCTGCAGAAATGATCATGTGCCCTTGTGGGGTGTGAGCGATGGTTTATTTTTAATTACGTGGAGAATCTGCAGAACGATTGTGTGCCCTTGTGGGGTGTGAGCAATCCTGAAACATCGTGTCCCCATGTGGGGTGTGAGTGATGGGTGAACATCGTAGGCCCGACGGGGAGTTACTTCGGTAACGAGCGATGGTTCCTTTGGTTCTTCAATTGAACCTGCTGAATGAGTCGGTACCGCATTTGCATCTGCATAGAGTCGTGAGTCGGTCTCTATGAGTTGTATTATCATCTTTATATGATGTATTGGTGAAATAAACATGTTGCGTGTGTTTATGTGAATTGATGAATGTGCTTAATTTGGTAAACGTATATTGTGATATATATGACGTTTATAATGTATTATGGTGAGAAAATGTGGAATATATGTATTTTGTGCTTGTGCATTTATACATGATTATATGCATTGTTATTATGATAATATTTCTCACCCTTCTGCTGGAATGATGTCCTTCATGACATCGTGCAGGTATTAAGGTGTAGTACTGCTCGTAGTTGCGAGGTCGCTATTGGTGTAGCTGTTTAGTGATTTAATTGTATTGGGTCGAGTCGTGCTCTGGTCGTGTAACACTGGGATCGTTTGGGTTACGTTTTAGATGTATTTTGTGTTGTTGGCCTCAGTGCCTAAGTGATGTTGATTTATGTGATAAATACAAATATTTCTTTTATGAAAAATATGTGATGTAAATGAATCCGCTGTTACATGCAAATGAAATTTTGTAAAGTATGATTATTTCTTTCAGTGTTATTGAGCATGACAGGTGGTTTTTAGTAATTTGGAAGTATATGTGTGACACCCTTTATGAATGCATGTTATTTTTACTCTGATTATGCTTATTTTTCCGTGGGATTTAGAAGGGTGTTACAATTTCACCATTGGAATTCCATATAAATCAAAATTCAAACTATAATTGACTTTTTCCAATTAGAAACCCTAATTGGGGGTTCTGGACTGTGTTGTTCTTCTTCTTTGGGGGACAACCTCAAATTAGGTCCATACTTGATCCAATATAGTACCCTTGATGATGTAGAGAGTTGCTACATGGAGAATCAACCCAAAATCATGATTGGTCAACCCACAAAAACCCTGATTCCTGACTGTGTAGAACCCTAATTCATTTGTATCTTAACGAAGATCAAACTTGAAAGAGGTTAAGGTTAGATAAATAATGCTGATGCTCCTAGAATGATGATGGAATCTAGGGGTCAAAATTTGGGTTATAACCCTTTTTGAAAAGGTTTTTGAGGGAATCCCGAAGGAGGAAAAGATTTGGATTTGTTGAAGTGTTTTTGTTAGAGGTTTTGATTAAGAAAAGATTTCGGATACAAAAAGAAGGAAAAATATAAGGGAATTGGATTCTAACGGTTGTCATCCAATGATGGTCCTAAAGTTGAGATTGAAGGGAAACTACACCTAAAGTTGTCATGCTTGGATTAAGAACCTATTGCCTATCCTACTCCAATCTTAATCAAAAATTAAGTTGGACTAGGAGATCCTAAGAGAACATATGAACATACAAGCTATCAAGTAATTAAGATATATACACAAGCATCAAGATGAATCAACAAGAAAATATATGTCATGAAAGTACCAGACACAAAATAGAATCAGACAAAGAGAAGTAATATGACAAAAAAATGCATAAGTTAGATGAATAATGATGAGCACAAAATAATGAGTAAGAGATAATTAATACAAGAATCGAGATCAACAGATCAACAAATAAAATTTAAGTTAAAAGTCACAAAAGTTAGGAATTAAAGAAATTAATTAACAAAAATCTAAATAATCCTAATCAATTAAAGCTCTAAACATAAATAACAAATTAAAAGGATTAATTCGTAAAATCAATTAAGAAAATAATTTGAGGTTTTCTATTTAAATGAAAACAATTAAAATAATCAATTTAAATGAAAATTATTAATTCTAATCGAAACATTAAAGTTTAAATAAAATATAATTAGAAAATATCCAAATACAAACCACCAAATAAAAAAAAATAAATTTAAACTAATATAAAAAATCACATTTAAATAAAAATATATTTCTTAAAAGAAAAAAATCTAAAACCAAAATAAAAAGAAGAATAAATTAAAAGAAAGAAGGGAGGGGTGCTAGAGTGGTTGAAGGGTGCAGAGAAGAAAATTTATATGAGATAAAACACACAAGATTAACTATAAGAAAACAAATATATATGGAATCTATATTTAACAAAACCAAAGAAAAAGAAATAAGATAAAACTATACCACTTAATTAGAAATTATATTTTAATAACATGGAAGAATAAGGTTAAAAGAAAGCATAATAGAGGAAGAATAAAATGGTTATACAGTATTGATGATGCTACGACATGTTGGTATCGCTGTCAACATAATTTTTATCATTCATTAAATTATGTAGGCAAATTCTTTAAGTAGCTAAACAAACAGAAGAAAAATGCATCTATTTCATCTTTACTAGTATGCACTTGAAGAGAAGTTTAGCAAAAAAATCATTCCTGCAAAGTAACATTACATTTCCACAATTCTAAGATATTAACAAACTCAGTACTATACATGTCATGAAATTTCTTCCATTATAATTTATGAACATAATCAATTCAACATCACCAAAAAAAAATATTGGATTGATATCAAATAACAATATCAAAATGTTTGTCCAAAACTTACTAGAAGTTCAAAACTCAAAGGAAAAAATAACTCAGTATGAATGGCTCAAAAGGGATCAATACAATCTGCATTGTTGAAACCAAAGAAACAGCCAGCTACCACACACAAACATGAGTAGGTGAGGCAGTCAAATTCCATACTCATGCTTGTGTTCAAAACAAGTGCAGCAATAACAATATAATCCATGAATCCAAAATTGTAAGTACACTCCAATCAACACCATGATTCATCTTCCTCTCATGAACAATCAAATTCAAATTGAGAACAACAACCTGTTGTGCATATTTTACTTAAAAAAACAATCTAAAATGAAAATAGAAGTTAGCAAAACAAACTTTCCAAAATGGATATTGAATCGCAAACAAACTCCCATCACAAAGTGCCAATTGACAAAACATAGAAATGAAAAAAATCATTACATCGTGACATACAAAACTGAGTCGCAGTAACGCGAAATAATCGCACAATCATTGTGACAACAACAACAATATATTAAATCTAAATTGAAAACCATAATCATAGCAACATATTGTAAATGGAGCGAGTCGAAGGGAAACCAATTGAACATTACCGACAATGGAGAAAACCCAAATGAATCTCGAAATGAAAGAGAATCCCAATAGAAACAAATGTAGAGCTTGAGCCCGAAATAGTGAACACACTGAAGCACAAGAACGACGATCTCAAAATATTTGTTTAACACCTATTACAGTGGAAAGAACTCAATGTGATGATGTCGCACCTCGAAAAATCAACGAGAACACGATCCTCACGCTAAAGGTGCGGAATGCGATTCGACAGAGTTACCACCAAACTTTATTTATCCCGAATAGATGGGAAAGGAAAATATCGAGAAAACCTTTTAAAACGAAAGGATAGGAACAACGATCGTCGCAACCAATGTTCCGGGTTCGGGAGTCGGTTATGCAAGGGAAAGATATTAGTACCCCTCACGTCCGTTGTACTCAACGGGAGCCTCTTAGTACGATTGCGAGGGGCGTTATCCAAGCTTGTTTATTTTCTTCTCAATGATAAAGGCAAATTGGTAGGATAAAAGGATAAATACGCTAAGGAGAATGAGTAGTTTATAGGATAGAGTTCT
Source organism: Lathyrus sativus (assembly GCA_963859935.3). Taxonomy (NCBI): domain Eukaryota; kingdom Viridiplantae; phylum Streptophyta; class Magnoliopsida; order Fabales; family Fabaceae; genus Lathyrus; species Lathyrus sativus. Next base: position 142,547,409 of record OZ012739.1, on the reverse strand, counting down.
CGTCAAGGATTAGGGCCCTTATGCCTAGGTATGCTCATTCGGACGAGAATAAGAAATTAGAGCTCTCGTAGTTCGACCACGGGAAAGGTTAGGGTGAAACAGAAGATGGAGAGAATTGTGAATGGAATGACGGAAAAAGATGGAAGTGTGCTCGCCAAGATCATCGTAATCTTGTGCCTACGTATCTTACATTTAGACGAGAATGAAGAATCAAAGCGTCCGTAGTTCGTGGTGACGACCACGAAAAAAAGAGGGGTTGAATTGATATTGAAGTTTGGTTTGGAACCAAAAGATTGACTGACGAACATCTCAAGGGGCATGCCTCGAGAGTTGTCACTCAAGAATTCAAGGAATTCAAGATTCTAAGAACTCAGTTCTTTCGGAAGTTGATAGAATATGGTTGAAGAGAAAGAGTTGAATGTTTTGAATTTGAAATAGTGAACGAATAACAACTCAAGGGGTGTTCCTCGAGAGTTGTTCATTTGAAGATTCAAGGAATGCTAGACTCCAAGAATCTCTTTCTTTCGTAAGTTTGGTTATGTAAATGTTTGAATAAGAATTAGGTGTTTTAAGACGAAAGGGTGAATGAACGACAACCCAAAGCGTACGCCTCAATTGCCATTCATTTGAAGATTCAGGGAATGCTAGACTATAAGAAGCTTTTTCTTTCGTTATTTGTTAAGAAAAACGTTTGTAAAAATATTGAATCGAATAGGTTGTGAAAAGAGGTGGACTGCAAGGCAAAAGGCACTCGACTTACAACTTGGCTAAAAATCACTTGACGTTGGATTAAGGGTTTGATTTTATTTGCGTGCAAAAACTTGTTGGGAAGGAGGTTGGTTTGAAAATGGCTCGACAACGAGTCGAGGGTTTGATTGAAAATGGAACCAGCTTGACGACTAATCAAGGGCTAGGTTGTGAGAAATGATACTAGTCATTGATGGTGCTCCTAATAACGAAACCATGATGAAATTTGAAGGTGTGTGTGATAGGTTGATGAAAAATGCGGACGAGCACTCGACTTACGAGGGGTGTTTGAAAATGGCTCGATGACAAATCGAGAATTAGTTTAAAAACGGTTTAGTCTAAGCTAGTTCCTATGGGTACTCCTAGAAGATAAACCACAATTAAAGAAATACGAATGCATACATCAAAATGGGAGAGGGATACATGTAAGTGACACGGGATTGCACAAAATAAAATGTCTCATTGTAAGGTATCCCAAGAGAAAGCCATGTGTGTACGAGGTGTTCTAAACTATGTGTTGTACTCCAAAATTTTCCCTCACATTATCCTAACCATAATTGGCTATTGTTTCTCATACATACGCATTCGTCTACTAGGTCATACCCGTAATCATTCATTTGCATAAGATCCTAGGGTGGAATCATGTTCTCGTAGAGGATCAGATTTTAGTCATGGTATTTGATCTTGATCGATTAAATATCGGGAATGCCAGGGTTCTCATGTTAAGGTCCTTTCAGGAATTACAAGTCAAGATTGCCTTTAGAGTACAAGGTATGAAGCAAATGACTCATGGTATTCAAGGTCGATCATTACTTATCATACAAGTTAGATTCCTCATTAAGAACGAAAGTCGACTTTCATTAAGAATTAAGAACCTTGGAGGAGGGTTCGCTTAGTAGGGGTGCCGAGTTTCTTTGATTTGTCACTGATGTGCTAATAGTGGACTTTTGGGTGAAGCTAAAACAACTTTTGATGAAAGAACTGGATTTAATAATGTTGTGGCTTCCAAGTTAATGATTATGGGGTGTTAATATGTTTACAAAAGGAATTTCGGTTAGTTGGAATTCTGTGATTAACGGGCATGTTACGGATAGGAAGTTGATTGAGGCGTGCGGATTTGAGGTTGAACCCAGAAAGTTTACAATGATTAACTCATTGAGGGCATGAAAGCTTGTGCGTGCCTGTGAGAACTTCAACATGGTTCGTTTTGAATAGGCTATTGACATGTACTGTAAGTGAGGGCATATTAATAACACTACTGGAGTGTTTAAAAATTCCTATCATTTTAGAACTCTATTACAATCAGGCGAGTTCCTAAAGTCTGAATCTTCAAATTTATTAAAACCCACATTTTGCAAGTTGCATTGATGCAGTTGATAAAAGGAATATTTTGAATAGCTACAAAAGTGAACCATCAATAAAACACTACAGAGGAACATGTAAATTGTATGACAGTATATGAGGTCTTTGCTCTCGTCTTGTAGGAAGCATGAAAAGGCCAAGACTGCAAAACGGGCTGCTCAGAGAGTTTATGAGCTAAATCCAGATGACGCGAGCGGTCTCGTACCCGTTCTTCATGCTGCTCTTTAAAACCATAGTCCGGCACAAACTCAACAGCAACAAACCTGTCCCAAAACAAAATCGAGCGAACAACTTAAGATGCTAACAATCTTCATATTATAAGTGACCTGGTTTACGTTTCATATATGACAGCTAGTAAAAAAATCATTGGTGGGGGTATTACTTGGCATGCAGCTATTAAATATTACCTTAAACTACCCGTCGAAGCAGCTCCTGAGGTTTTTTTTCCATCAGGCCATATTTGCTGTAAAGCGTCATGCACCACAGAGATGTGTGAGGGAGGGACACTAGATTTTTCATGCCTACAAAGTCAATAGAAGTCAGATACGTAAGACATTTGTTTCGCTTGTATTAGCTTGCGACAAAAGAAAAGGGTAAGGCTGCAACTAAAGCATTCTACAAGCAGATAATTGCATGACAGGTTCAAGTGGCTAACTATTTTCTTAGGATTTGTTACACATAACATAGCTTCAGATAGGTAATTACCTCCCTTATCGACGCCGTGCTGGAGTATACAAAGCGGAAACGACAACAGTGAGGCCTATACATTGCTTGGCGCAACAAAATTACTATGGCTCCTCGAGCTAGCATTAAAACCTTTCGCCAAAGGGTGGTTGCTTGGACATGCATTTACACACATGCCACTCGAACAGATGAGCAGGAGGCACCACAACGCCATATTATCGTCCATTCTGAACGGACACCATTCATGTTATCAGTGGTGAAGATAAAAACAAATTAGGTAGATGGTTCTATAACAGAGATGCTTTGACAGGTTAACAGACATTACCACGACGGCATATCACATCATAAGCATCCCACAAGCCACAGGGGCAGCACCTATCAATCGGCGATATGTGGTTTTCATTCTGTTAGCATTAGGCGGGCGTGTCTACATAATGATTCAAAGTTCTTAGTACGATTCCCCTGCGTAAATTAGGAGCTAAGATCAGACGTCAAATTGGATAGCAAACTCGTTCGAACGAATTGAAATAGAAACAATGTCATTCTTGGCAGCAACAAATTCATTTAAATCATCAAGGTTCATCAATGTTTCTCAAAAGCCATGGCAAGAAAATCATAACTCATTCTTTCCAAAACAATTCATACAAAGCATTCAAGGTATTTCTAAGCTAATAAGCAAGTATTGAAAACTGAACTTTTTTTTGAGATATTCACAAATGATCCTTATGCTCAACACCGCACCAATCTCGCCGCCGTCAATAACGGAACCTGCTAGCATCTGTACTGTAATCAGCACGACCAAGAAAAATTGGAGCAGAAACATCACATTCTTAACACTAAACTCCAATCATACCAAATCAACATTGAATTGCAAAATCATCAATCATATTCAACAAAGAGAATTAGCAAGAGATCAGAATGTGTGAGACCCATACGAAAACAGAAAGTTTTCTTCAATCAGAATCACAGAAAAAGAAAAAATCTGTTGATTACCAATCAATTTTGATTTTGATACGAAAACGGAAGCAAATCATATCCGCAATTAACAGGGGAGCAGCAATAACATAATCACTCAAAAACAACAGGTTTGAGTCGATTTTCAATCACAGGAAAATCAGGAATCAGAGAATCAAAACTTCCCAAAATTAGGTCTGAGAAAGAATCACAATCAACATCGAAAAAAACAGAGATCGGTGGCATTGAAGTCGTAATCTAAACATTTAATTGTTCATGCTTATATAAAGCAACCAATGTGTTCTTTCTTCTCTGAAATTTGTGTGTTTCGTTGTGTGAAATTGGGGGAAATTGAAGTTGATTTTGGGGAGAAACAACGGAGTTGAGAAAGAGGGATAAGCTGGGGATGAAAAATCTACAAGCCATTGTTGATGTTAAACTTCACGCAAGAGGGAACAGGGGAGGAAGAAGATGAATTATACTGCGATTTGTCATGTGAATCTTTCAGGTTAATTCCCTTTTGTTTGGCTCGTGTGGTCTTTGGGAATTCTGCCCAATTGTATTAACACCCTCTAAAATCACCCTTTCACCCTTTTTGATACACATTTGGGTGAATGGGCCGAGTTTTAGGCCCCCATGCACCTTTTAATTTTTTCATACACCTCACTATTGTACTCGAGGATATTTCGTTGGCAGTCAGCATGCTCTGTGAACCTGTGTTCCCTTAAGGTTATTGGATCAATTATATCTTCGATAAGTTGAATCGAGATAGACTTTAGGATTTGGTCTATGCATGACGACATTGGGATAGAATTCATTTTCTCATCCTCAACTATACATCATTTGGCATGACAACATCTAGAATCAAATCCCCCCGTAGATCTTGCCTTGAGTCTCTTTCTTCTCTCCTCAAATCATTTCAAAATACTTAATGAAAACAATGTGTGTGATGCACGTCACAGAAAAAGTCAATCCACTTCTTTAAAACTCATCAAACAAATTCAAACCATTTTATCCCTCGGGATGTTTCGTCAAACATTCTCAAAAAGGGCATGTTACCTCCGTTCTACCGCAAACAGGTATCGACCATGTCGTAACCCGAAATTTGACCTTTTTTTCCCTTTTGCATAAGCATTTGCATTCGCATCGCTGACATATGCATTAGCATTTTTTCTCTGTTTTTTGTTGCAGGAATATTCATGTTTTGCAAGCCCAACTAATCACATCCTCTCAAAGATATCACATCACCAAAACAAGCACAAAATGAAGGTTTATATGCCTATCCATCATATCAAAAGGTCGAAAATTGGAATCGTGGCCACAACACCATTTTGCAAGCAAATTTGGCAAATTTTGCTTGAAGTAACCGATTACTCATTTTCTAGGCAAAACCAAGTAACCGGTTACCCTGTGCAAAAATGCAGATTTTGCTGCATTGTTTAGGGCAGCCACTTTTCTCTCTACATTTTGGGGTCCATTTGGTTCTAGCATTGTGTGGAACATTCTAGACATTTCTAGATAATTCAAGACCTTTTAAGATACTTCAAGGCATTTTCTCCAATACATCATTTCCAATCAAGACCACCATACACCTCTGTTTCCAAGCATGTGAACCATTGGATTTTCAACTTGCATTGGGATGGTTACCGAGTCAACTACCTAACTAACTGAGTTAACCTCCAACTCAATGAGTTGAGCCTAACTAACTCCGAGGCTAGTTCCGAGGCTACACCCAAAGTTCACTCCGAACCTAGCAACTCTGAAGCAAAACTCTATATAAGTAAATCATCACCATTTCCCTTGAGGGGGGCTTGAACAATTTTCAATCATTTTTTCCAAATTCTCCATTGATCACTCTCAATTCTCTCACATTCTCTCTGAATTTTCTGCAACATTTGCACATTCATCTTCATCCTCTCTCACAAACCCTCACAAAAGCTCAATTTCCACCATTTGAGTGTAGCAATCTTCACATCGAAATTGTTATTCTCTTGAGCTAAATCTCATTCCATCATATTCTTGCTTGGATTTTTGGATTTACGATTGATTTTTCTCCAATTCAAGTAATCATCTCAAGCTTCTTCGGTGCAAATCGATATTCGGAGCATTCATCGCGTTTTCATCGGTTTCGCTACGGTTAGATCTCAAAGCTTGGAATTCTCTGGGTTTCTTGGCTTAATCCTCATCATATATCAATAGAAACAACATCCAAAGCAAATCTCAGCCTTGTAGGTTGGTTATCTTTCACTTGATTTACCGTTTCGATCTATTTCGCGTGTTTACGATGTAGTTCGGCCGTTTTTTGGTTTTGCTTAATCATGTGATTTCTTGATCTTTGCTCTCCATGTTTAATGCTTTCCATTGATGATTAATTGATGTTTAAGTGCTTTTGAACTTTATTTTTCGTGCACAAATATCAAGCATAGCATGTGGATGATTGGGGAAATCTTTTGGTTACTGAAAGTGATTTTTCAAAAAGTTATTTCTGCCATTGTCACAGTGGTAACCGATTGTCGCTACTGCGAAAATCGGCGCCGGCTGACAGAAGAGTCGCCACAGTGTGTTATTTATCCCAACAAAGGGAAAGGAAACGCTCGAACTAAACCTCGCAAAAAATGGGAAAAGGTATGGTCATCGCAACCAAAACCTGGATTCGGGAGTCGGTTACGCAAGGGGAAGGTATTAGCACCCCTCACGTCCATCGTACTCGATGGGATCCACGCTCGCTTGGTTTGTCTAAAGGATGCAAACAATCTATCTATGGCTGCTAAATCTAAACGGAAGGGAATTGACTCGATAGAGCGCCGCACTCTATGCCTACGTATTCTCAAGAGAGAAAGTCAGAGTCAACGTAGTTCGGGAAACTACAGGGAATTGGCTCGCCAAGACTTCGCGTCTTGTGCCTACGTACTTCCACACTGCATGGAAGATCAGAGCTTACGTAGTTCAGGCTAACTACAGCTAGACAGGGTGTTCTCACGCAGGAGTGAGAAATTAATCTGGTTTTAAAGGTTCGGGAACCTATGGGAAAAACTACGGTCTGGTCTCAGATGCACTCGGGCAAGAGAAAAGGATAACAATCAGTCGTCAGCGGGAAAGTCTCGATCGCACAGCAGCGAGAGAACAAAAGGTTAGTTGTTAGTGTGCTCGCTAGGATATCGCATCCTATGCCTACATATTCTCGTCTGGTACGAGAAATCAGAGCAGCTGTAGTTCGGCTACTTCGGGACCACAGCTCAAATCTCATTTTATTAACATTCTGAAAAATGGTTACAATGATTGAATTCAGGCAATAAACTCCTAAAAATACTATCCTATCCATCTATCATGGAAAATTAAGTGGAAAATAGTCCCCTAACAAGTGGACCTTTAAAAAAAACTATCTCTAAAAGTGTAAAAAGTCCCCTAACAAATGGACTTCTAAAACTACCTCTAAAAGGTAAAATAAACTCTATGAAAAAATGTCCTAAAAGAATTGAAGTGAAGCTGAATATTTTTATCTTCTTTTTCCCAATATTTTCTCTTAATATTCTTTTATTTTTTCCACATACTCTCTTCTTTTTCACACTTTCTTTTTCACTATTCTTTTTCATTTCTTTTCATATATCTTTTTTTTCAATATTCTTTCTCTATTTTTCATATTCTTTTTCAAACATATTTTTATCATATTCTTTTCTCTATTTTTTTCAATATTCTTTTCTTCAACTTTTTATATTTCTTTTTTTCACAATATTTTTCATATTCTTTTCTCTAAATAAAGCAACAAAACTATATAAAAAATAGAAAAGAAAATATAAAGGGAGGGGGGTGTAGTTATTACAGGGGATGCAGTAGTTAGTAAAAATATAAAACAGAAACAACATGGGCCCAGCCCAAGAACTCAGCCAAAAAAATGGGGGAGGGGTGCAGAAATTGAAACGGGAGTGGTATTGGCGCAAGACCCAGCCCAATAAGGAGACTCCAAAAAACAAAAAAAACTGGGGGTGAATGGCATGCACGTTGGGCTTTGGGCCCAGACTCAATACGGAGCCCATTCCTTCTATCCTCAGCGAAACCCTAATCCCTCAAGCTTCCTCCTTCCACTGTTCACACATCCAAACGGCGCCTCCCAATCTCCTCCGAACTCCCTCTCTCACCTTCAATCGCCTTCTGTTTCATCTTCCTCCTCAATGTTCATTGATTCACAAACTCCACCTTCGCAACCAAAAACTCATAACAATTTTACTGAATTTCTTGATGGATGATCACGATGAAGACGGAGATACATGTCTCGCTTGCGTCAAATGAAGAATGTAACACAAAACCTGGAGATCTGAGTGCATGTTCTTGATTAGCGATGGAGATCTGGAGAAGACTCATACAAACATCGATTGGAATCCATCGACGGAGGTCCTTGCTCAGAAGATTCGTTCTCGAGGATGAACAGAATTGCAATCCGTGGAAGTTTCTGGATATCTTTCGTGAGGCTATGAAGATTTGAACAATTCGAAGATGACGATGATGATCAAAGGAGATGGATTTAGGGAAGAATCTTGATGATGACGTTGTTAGATGAACCTTGAAGTAATTTTCTGGAGATTTGGGAGGTGATGAACTCACGAAGACAACGATGAAGGCTCTTGATCTGGAGAACTGAGAAGGTGGTTGGAAGATTTTCGAACGATCTTGATGAACATGATAGGGACTGTTCGTGATCTCTGAGGATCTTTGATGTTCATGAAATTCTGAAGCGGTTGTAGGAACACGAACGATTCCGGAGAATTACGAAGAACGTGATGATGAAGATTCGCAAGAATCTTGATGAATATTGGTGGTTGATGTTTGCTGAAGATCCAGATCTGGATGAAGATTGAAGATCCTGATGAATGAATGATCAGTTTCTGGAAAAAGTACTGGAGGATCTATGAAGATCGGGGATGATCGTTGATGACCGGAGGGTGTTGTTGGTGATGAACGGAGAAGATCAGAGAAGAGATGAATCTGGTGAAGATTTGCAGTTTCCGGTGGGTTGTAGGGTGGTCGGAAGAGGTTAGGGTTGGCCGGCGATTGGGGGTTGCGGTGGTTGCATGGCCGGCGGCCATGCAACCGGCGAGACTCAGGCGAAGACGCGTGGCGTAGCGAGGTGGCAGGGGGAGCGTTGCATGATGGCCACGTGTGGGGTTGTGTGGCAGAGTGTGGAGTTAGTGGAGTGTGCTACGTGTGAGTTCTGGGATGAAGACGAAACGAAGTGGCCCCTTTTTGAGCTGAACGCGTGGCGCGCTTATATATTTGACACATGGCAATTTTCGGACAAAAAAATGGACTTGAAAGATTTTGGGCCTCCAAAAACCCCTTCTGGGCCCACGAAAAATGGCCAATTGGACTGGAAATTCTGAATTAAAAAAAGATTAAACCCAATTAAAAGCTAATCAAAGACTAAACCTAATTAACTAGTTAACTAATGGTTAAACCTAATTAACTCTAACTAAAATTAAAACTGCAATTAAATCTAAATGAAAATTAAACTAACCTAATTAATTCTATATTAAACTAAAACTATTATCTATTAATATCTATTAAAAAACTATTAACCTATATTAAACCTAATAAAAGAAATTAATATCTAACAAAAGATTAAATCTATATTAAAAATAAACTCTATTTATTCTATTATACAAAAACTATTATATTCTAAAAGAAAATCATTCTAAAATCTATTTAAAAACAAATTTATAAATTCTAAAAAAGGTTTAAAGCTATTAAAAATATTAAAAAAATCTATTTAAATTCTAGAAAATCTATAAAACCTATTTAAAATCTACAAGAGGCTATTAAATCCTAAAAAATGCAAACAAAGGCAAATAACCAACATAAAAGAGAGCGTGAGACCAGATCGAAGCAAACGGTAACCCGGACACCAAAAACTCAAAAATCACTGCATAAACTGAAAACACCCAGGAAGCGCGCGACTTCTCAAAATAAACTCCGATTACCCAAACCGGTCTGAGATACCTGAAAAGCGACAGCAGGGCTGTAATCCCGATAAAATCACCATGATTGAGGAAATGCACTATATGCAGTATGCAAATGCGAATGTGAATGCGAATGCGAAAATGCGTCGAAGCATAAATCGAAAGTGGCACCGGTTGGTCAAATTTTAGGGTGCAACAGCTGTCCCTATTCAAGCGACTTGGACCTGAAGGGTTGAAGAGCGAGCAACCTTCAAACATTCAGAGGTACGAGACGGTTGAATACCAATAAACCCGAAAATTTGCCAACCGTGAGAATATACTGCAAAACTGCTTGGGGAGACATAATCCAGAACCGAACCCAGTCGTCACGGCAACAAACTGATCAATCATCTGATAAAGAACTCCTGATCTTAACGCCAGTTACCTGTGATACCCCATATAACAAACCCGATGGTTGCAACAAAACACCTGATCCTCTCACATCGTCTACTGGTAGACGGAAGAGAAATATACTCACATCGTCTAAAGATAGACGGAAAGACAGCCTGATCCGTACTCACATCGTCTAAGGATAGACGGAAAGACACCCATAATCCATACTCACATCGTCTAAGGATAGACGGAAAGACACCCAAATCGAAGGAAAAATTCAATACTCACATCGTCTAAGGATAGACGGAAAGACACTCATAATCCATACTCACATCGTCTAAGGATAGACGGAAAGACACCCAAAATCCAAGGAAAAATTCAATACTCACATCGTCTAAGGATAGACGGAAAGACACCCATAATCCATACTCACATCGTCTAAGGATAGACGGAAAGACACCCAAAATCCAAGGAAAAATCAATACTCACATCGTCTAAGGATAGACGGAAAGACACCCATAATCCATACTCACATAGTCTAAGGATAGACGGAAAGACACCCATCCCGAAGGAAAAAGAACAATACTCACATCGTCTAATGATAGACGGAAAGACACCCATCCCGAAGGAAAAAATCAATACTCACATCGTCTAAGGATAGACGGAAAGACACCCATCCCGAAGGAAAAATTCAATACTCACATCGTCTAAGGATAGACGGAAAGACACCCATAATCCAAGGAAAAATTCAATACTCACATCGTCTAAGGATAGACGGAAAGACACCCATAATCCATACTCACATTGTCTAAGGATAGACGGAAAGACACCCCAAATCCAAGGAAAAATCAATACTCACATCGTCTAAGGATAGACGGAAAGACACCCATAATCCATACTCACATCGTCTAAGGATAGACGGAAAGACACCCATCCCGAAGGAAAAATAACAATACTCACATCGTCTAATGATAGACGGAAAGACACCCATCCCGAAGGAAAAAGTCAATACTCACATCGTCTAAGGATAGACGGAAAGACACCCATCCCGAAGGAAAAATTCAATACTCACATCGTCTAAGGATAGACGGAAAGACACCCATAATCCATACTCACATCGTCTAAGGATAGACGGAAAGACACCCAAAAATCCATACTCACATCGTCTAATGATAGACGGAAAGACACCCATAATCCCTTCAACATCATCCCTCAAATTTCAAAATCCTTTCGTCTACGGGAACTGATGGAAAGAACAATATCCTTAAAGGGGCCACATCATCAGTAAGGACCGACGGGAAGAAAACCACCTTCAAAGAGCCATGTCGTTAATAAGGATTGACGGTCAGAAAATCCTTCTTGAAATGTCATCTCATCCAATAAACAGAAAGAAAACCACTATCCGAAAGGTCGATTTGAAACCCCTCAACATCTAAAGATAGCCGGAGAAGACTTACTGGGGAAACACACCATCCGTATGATCTGACGATAAGACCCGCTGAAAAATCACCTGAAACTTCACATCGTCTACTGATAGACGGGAAGGAACACCACTTGCTAGAGAAACCCCATCTTGAAACCCCACTGAAAAAAATCACCCGAAACTTCACATCGTCTAATGATAGACGGGAAGAAAGCCACTCAAACTCAAGACGTCTAATGATAGACGGAGAAATCCACTTATTGGAGGAACACATCGTCAATATGAATTGACGGGAAGAAAAGTCTGTCGATACCAGATGACTGACTGATCAAAGCATAACTGTTGTATGATCTGAAATACGAATAAACTGCTGAATTGTCTGAACACTGCTGCTGGATGAATGCCCCTGAACTGATCACAGAGTAATTCACGTGCCATATAAGGCTGATAGAAAACCTGGCTTATGCTTCGTATGCATATGCATATGTTTGAATTTTTCTATGGCGTAATGCTCCATTTAGGATGGAAATGCTACGCATTTTGAAAATGAAATGCAAGTATGATGCAAATATGACGATGTATGCAATATGCTAATGCAGGCTCGGGCTGCTGGAGAAAGTCGGGTACAGAAAACCACTTCAGCAAAATAAATGCTGAAGACGAAGCCAACTCCGCTAGGGATAGACCGGATATCACAGAATTATCCCAGCAAAATAAATGTTGGAAGAGTGAAATCAACTCCGCTGGGGAATGACATACGTGCCAAGTATGATTGGACTTCTCTAGGGATAGCTTACCCGTGCCAATGAAAAATTGGACTTTGCTGGAAAAATAGACGGAGTCTTCCTTCGTACTGATGAAGATTGGATTTGGAAACTGATGCGCCAACACGGATGGGCCTCACAGTGACCGCCAACATGGATTTGGGCTCTTAGGCTATCTGTGATGGGTCAGGTACAACTGACGCTGGAAAACATTCTGTCTGAATACACAGTTTTCTGGTTGAAGGGTCAAAGGATAGTAACACGACTTCCCGACATTTGTCTCGCACTCGAACATTGGCTGACTCTACTCGAATAGCTCTGAATAACTCTGCTGATACGGAGAAGAACAATCCCTTCGCTTCTGATATGCCCCAACCTGCGGGACCTCTGTGGTGATGCTCCTCAAAAGGAAATCTGAAAATCTGTACCTTGATGGTCTGATATGAAATGCCCCAGCATTCTGAACTTCGGAGAGATACTTCATATCAAATGCTTCTCGAATAAAGAATAACTTTTGCGCTCTTAAGATGGCCTGCCCTTGACTGCAATGACTTTGCCCCTGATTATCTGATTCAGAGTAGTGCCCCTGACTACGAGATATTTACCGAATCTCAACCTGATTGTCCCAGGATAACTGACTTCGAAAGGCTGACCTGACTGGGGATCACTGGATGATAGCTTGCCCTGGCTTGCGGAGCATTCGGGCGTTCTGTATTCTATCCTGATCATACCTTCCATTGTAGAAAACTTTCCTGCTGTCAAGCGCTTACTCGCAAGTAAAACAAGTTGTTCTGCGTAAAAGACATATTAATGCAACGCATATGACAGGTTTGACATCCAATCTGTTCACTGGGAAAGGGAAAAACAGTTTATGGCATAAAATGCACAAATTATTTATCAAGAATATCAACATCAGTACCAACATGGTAAGAGGAACCCTTTTAGGAGTCAGTTTCGATGCAATATTTACCGCAGTATGCTTTCGAAACGAACCTGCTTCAATTAGGACTTTTGAAGGTTATAACGTGGTCAGGTTCACGGTTTTGAAGGAAAGGATAAAGGCTCAAAGTTTATTTTAACCCACCCATTCTCCTTGATGTTCTCCCATCCTACATTCAGCTAATTCGACCTTAGCGCTCACCTCTCAGAGGCTGAAAGATAGGAGTGATAGTTCGAGAAACCTTTGGAGTGACAGTTACTCACTCTTCGTCTTTGACACTTAGGGTCACACGACTCGTATTTCATTTGAGGATTTCTTCCTTTTGTCATCCTTTCATCTTTTTCTTTTCATATCCCTAACTTTTGCCTGGACTGACTCTTTGGAGTTTCCTTTGATTTTTTAAGTCCAGCGGGATGCCCTCATTTTTGCCTAAGTCATTTGTTTTGAAGTTTTGACTTAGCGGGCTTTTGATTCTTTTTGCTCTCTTTTTCCGAACAAGTCGTGTGACACTGGTTGTCTGACTCATTGGAGAATGATGTGACTGTCTCACTCTTGATTTAACCATTGTGGTTTTTTAGGCACGACCTCTAGAGGTGTGATTGATCCTCGAACGGACACTCCTTTTGCAACTTGAACGCTCGGCCAAATTAGCTAACACCTACCCTGCCCCAGGTTAAAGATGGAGGGTTTTTCGTTTTTCAGAAAGACCTCCTACTACTAGGCTCAAAGGGGCTGGCAAGGGATTATCTTCCTTATATCACCAGTGTTTAGGGATTTGAATCAATGCCTGTACATCATCAGCAGGTTTTATTTCAAAAGCATACAATATCGGAAGTTGCATGTCGTTCATTTCGTCATCCTCCTCAGATCCTTCTTAACCAAGCATTGGACATTTGTAAAAAACAATTAGTGAACACGAATGGATTTAATCAAAACATGCATATTTATTTCATTATCATCAATTGAATGAAAACAACAAGTTTTACGAACAAGGTTGCAATTCAGACAGGAAAGAAACTACAAACGTAAAGAAATGACAAGATAAAACAAAGAAAAATGCCAGCTTCCGAGAACCGGGCCTTCACATCTGTCTTGCTGCTGAACCAGCTATCTTCACAATTAGTTATTAGAGGCAACTCGAAATTGTCCTGATCTGCTTTCAGCGACCCAACCAAGTTATAGAGCCCCTCCTCCTCATTCAGATGATTTTGGGCCCTTCCTGCCCGAAGTTGATAGCTGCACTATCAAGTAGGTCCTGCACCTTGTGCTTGAAGGCCAGACAATCTTCAATGTTGTGCCCCGGTGCTCCTGAATGGAAATCACAGTGCTCATTGATATCATACCCTGCTGGAGGCGTCCCTGTCAGCGGGGCTAACTTCCTCTTCTCAACCAACTGTAATCGTAGCAACACTTGAAGAAGTTCGGCATATGGCATCGGAGGCACATCAAATACCCTCACCGACCTCTGATTTTGAGCTCTTCGCTGATTGGGATGCTGTTGCCTTTGCTGCTGTTGAGGTCGTTGCTGTCGTCGCTGGTATCGGGTTGACTGTTGAACAACCTTCGTAGCAAATACAACATCGGTTTCTTGATTTCCACCGTACTGATTAAGGCACTCCTTATGCTTAGCCATTTTCTTTCTCAGATCTGCCCCAGGAATAGGCAACAGTTGTGGGCATGGAGATTCTGACACCATGGAGTCCAGGATACGTTTCTGACCTACTGCAGCTTTAGAAGCATCCATCATCTTAGCATCAACTGGGATAGGACCAGTACGTACAGCTACACCGCTTGGCGTGAATTCAATATCTTTTGAGTCAATCAGGTCTTGAACATTATGCTTAAAAGCTTGACAACTCTCGATGTCGTGTCCGAGTGCCCCAGAATGAAATTCACATTGCTTACTGGTATCGTACCCATAAGGCGATATCGTTCCCTTAGGCGGTTCCATTGTTCTTTTTTCAACCATTTTGAACCTCAATAAAGTCTGCAAGAGCTAAGCATACGTGGAAGGTGGCGCCTCAAATACCCTCTTTGGCCTCCCCTCCTGAATCCTCTGTTGAGCCGGATGTACCCCTTGTTGTTGTTCAGGTTCCACAGGCACAGGTGGCACGAGCTTTTTCACTGCGGCTTCGGATAGTTGATCATCCTCTTTCCTAAGCACATTCTTGACAACTTCCATGATCAAGCTCATTTGGGTCTTCAGCTGACTATTTTCCTCTTTGAGGATCTTCTGCTCCAGACGCATCTCTTGCATGTCTCTCATCATCTGCCCCAGCTGGCTTCGGACTTCAATCAATTCAGCCTGACTCTGTTCCATATCTCTGAAGGAACTCCTGCAACAAACTGGACGATGAGGAAATAAGACCCACGGTTCTGATGTACCTGTTAAATGATAACGCAATGCAGAAAGCAAACACATATTCAAGACAAGACAAAGAGAAACTCAAACTATAAGCACCCAGACGAACACCTCCCACACATGTACAACCAACAAAAGCAGCACGTAAGCACGAATGAGTACGAATACAATGACCCTAGCCAACAATCCTGGTGATGGTTAGCGAACACTAATGCACAAAAGCTAAACGGGTTAGGCAGAGAAAACAGATGCGACACCCGACACAGAAACCTCTAGAAACTTCTCCCATAGTCAACTGAACTCTCCGCTTGACATTCTTCAGAACACACGCTTCCCGTGGAGTCTTCCATGATATTAACTGACAAACCCACACAACTGGATGACGGAGAATCATTAATCTGAACAAAACCCTAGGGCGCGATGAAAATCCGGTTAGAGTCTAACAGATCCTGAACCTGGCTTCTAAGCACCTTACAATCATTTGTTGAATGCCCCTGTGCCCCAACATGGTACTCACAGCGGGCGCTGGCATCAAAACCTGGAGGATATGGTGGAATCATTGGATTAGTCTCTTTCGGCACTATCAATCCACTTCTGACCAGATCTGGCAACAACTGACTGTACGACACCGGTAGCTGAGTAAACTGCCTTTCAGGTTTCCTTGGTCTTCGTTAGGCGTGCTGACGCGATCGATGACAGGATGACCGTTGGCTTGAAGTGTCTGAAAACCGATCCTGAGATGCTAGAGATTCTGAGACGACGTCATTTCCTTCTTCCCACTCTTCTTGAGAACTGACAACTGACTCATTCTTATCAACCGGGATATAAGGAGCATCTCGAAGCTTTCCACTCTTGAGTCCTCTCTCAACAAGCTCCCCCATTCTCCTCAGGCCCACAAAGCTTGTACAACCGAACAATTTGTCATAATAATGGCCTTTCAGAGTACCCAAGAAGAGGTCAACCATTTCTCTTTCCTGAAGCGGTGGTTGAACACTAGCAGCCAATTCTTTCCATCTTTGCGCATACCCTCTGAATGATTCATTCTCCGCCCGAGATAATTCTTGCAGATGTACGAGACTAGGAGCCATATCCAGGTTGTAATTGTACTGCTTCAGGAAAGCTCTGGCTAAATCCACCCATGATCGAATCTGATTACTCTCTAACTGCATATACCACCTCAAAGATGCCCCAGTCAGACTATACTGAAAGCAATGGATCATCAGTTTGTCATCTCGCACAAACGAAGTCATTCTTCGACAGAACATCATCAAATGTTGCTTCGGACAGCTATCTCCTGTGTACTTTTCAAATTTCTGCACTTTGAACTTATAAGGCAACACCAGGTCAGGGACCAAACACATGTCTGCAGCATTCAGGTTAACAGCATCTTTCGCCTTCAAAGCTTTAACTCTTTCTTCCAATACTCGGAACCTTCTATCACCTTCAAGAGCTCTTGAGTTTACAGTCCTGGCTACCGGGATATCTCTGTGTGGATTCCTCTCAGGGAAAACAGCACCTTGATTGTTAACAGGAGGAGGACGTTCATTTCGGGCAATAAACTGCTCATGTCGATCTCGGTTCTCAACAGTAGGCTGTACAACTTGGTCTGCAGTAACGTTGTTCGCTTGCGGGAAGTCTTCCATAGAATCATACCGAGGGTGGGACGTCATAGTAAACCCTGTTAAGGTGTTAGGAGACTGGAAATTGCCTTCAGACATAGCTATCAATTACCTGTAACTGACTACACTGCTCCAACCCCTTGGTCGTCTTCTGATAATCAACAGTTGCTCAATCCAAACTCCGGGTACTCACCTTCAGGAAACAAAGGCTGGATCAGAACTCTGGCTAACTGGAGAAATGCTACGCAATATGATGCAAAGATGCTTATGCAAATGCAATGCAATGCAGCAAACACGGGATCACAGCCCCCACAACACGCTCTAAATGCTGCTGCACAGCTGACGGAGTACGTTCTCTCTAAAAGAGAACGCCAAGATAGCGGGTAGTCTGGAAGTCAAGGTTCTCGCAAAAAACCCCCACTCACGGGTATGGACCTAAGGTACGGCATCCTATGCGGTCATCAGCGTCACAGACTTTCATGAGGAATGATACGATTCCCAGAAGGAGTGGCATCGTCATCTCATGAAGAGGCATCACTTGGCTGACTTCCAATTGATCGGTCCCCAGAGTCGACAATCCTCACGTCTGGACTCCTCTCAGATCCTCAGGATCGGAAAGAAGCACCTCGGAGAGAACCTCGTCTGAGCGTGAATTTCGTGGGGAACTCTTGCCTGCTCAGCAAACAGGTTCGCCCACTAATCTCCACAACTACGTCTAAATGCATACTCAAGCAGCCCAGGTCCGGCTATCACTCAAAGTATCACCCTCCCCAGCACAACAACGACAGATAATAGCGATGAAAAAAATAAACACCCAAAAGACAAGCAAACAAGCGCTAGGATTGACTCTCTTAGGGAACGTTGGATCCCACATGCATGGGGAACTATCGCAGTCCCCAGAAGAGTCGCCAGCTGTCGCTACTGCGAAAATCGGCGCCGGCTGACAGAAGAGTCTCCACCGTGCGTTATTTATCCCAACGGAGGGAAAGGAAACGCTTGAAGTAAACCTCGCAAAAAACGGGAAAAGGTATGGTCATCGCAACCAAAACCTGGATTCGGGAGTCGGTTACGCAAGGGGAAGGTATTAGCACCCCTCACGTCCATCGTACTCGATGGGATCCACGCTCGCTTGGTTTGTCTAAAGGATGCAAACAATCTATCTACGACTGCTAAATCTAAACGGAAGGGAATTGACTCGATAGAGCGTCGCACTCTATGCCTACGTATTCTCAAGAGAGAAAGTCAGAGTCAACGTAGTTCGGGAAACTACAGGGAATTGGCTCGCCAAGACTTCGCGTCTTGTGCCTACGTACTTCCACACTGCATGGAAGATCAGAGCTTACGTAGTTCAGGCTAACTACGGCTAGACAGGGTGTTCTCACGCAGAAGTGAGAAATTAATCTGGTTTTAAAGGTTCGGGAACCTATGGGAAAAACTACGGTCTGGTCTCAAATGCACTCGGGCAAGAGAAAAGGATAACAATCAGTCGTCAGCGGGAAAGTCTCGATCGCACAGTAGCGAGAGAACAAAATGTTAGTTGTTAGTGTGCTCGCTAGGATATCGCATCCTATGCCTACATATTCTCGTTTGGTACGAGAAATCAGAGCAGCTGTAGTTCGGCTACTTCGGGACCACAGCTCAAATCTCATTTTATTAACTCACTGGGGTAGAATGACAAGGTGTCGTTCCTAGTGCAGTGATCACTGGGGTAGAATAACTGTGGAGTTGTTCCTGGTGGGGTGTAAGTGATGTACCCATAATTCAAAGGAGGATTTACGAGAGTTGTTGAGTTTTTATGAGTCATATGGTATGTGTATATGATTGTTGTATGAAAGTGTGAGATGTGGCCGTACTTGTGTGAGGTGCAATGCGTAATCATATATATTTGTGAACATGTATGCATTTCAAAAGCGTGTGGAGTCGTTTTGCATGTGAAGCATCATGATTGCATTCTTGTGTCTTGATCCCGTGGAGGATCTGCAGAAACCTCGTGTGCCTTTGTGGGGTGTGAGCGATGGTTTATTCTTGATTCCGTGGAGGATCTGCGGAAACCTTGTGTGCCCTTGTGAGGTGTGAGTGATGGTTTATTGTTGATCCCGTGGAGGATCTGCAGAAACGATCGTGTGCCCTTGTGGGGTGTGAGCGATGGTTTATTTTTGATTCCGTGGAGAATCTGCAGAACGATTGTGTGTTCTTGTGGGGTGTGAGCAATCCTGAAACATCGTGTCCCCATGTGGGGTGTGAGCGATGGGTGAACATCGTAGGCCCGACGAGGAGTTACTTTGGTAACGAGCGATGGTTCCTTTGGTTCTTCAATTGAACCTGCTGAATGAGTCGGTACCGCATTTGCATTACCATAGAGTCGTGAGTCAGTCTCTATGAGTTGAATTATCATCTTTATATGATGTATTGGTGAAATAAACATGTTGTGTGTGTTTATGTGAATTGATGAATGTGCTTAATTTGGTAAACATATGTTGTGACATATATGACGTTTATAATGTATTGTGGTGAGAAAATGTGGAATATATGTATTCTATGCTTGTGCATTTATACATGATTATATGCATTGTTATTATGATAATATTTCTCACCCTTCTGCTGGAATGATGTCCTTCAAGACATCGTGCAGGTATCAAGGTGTAGTAGTGCTCGTAGTTGCGAGGTCGCTATTGGTGTAGCTGTTTAGTGATTTAATTGTATTGGGTCGAGTCATGCTCTGGTCGTGTAACACTGGGATTGTTTGGGTTACGTTTCAGATGTATTTTGTGTTGTTGGCCTCAGTGCCTAAGTGATGTTGATTTATGTGATAAATGCAAATATTTCTTTTATGAAAAATATGTGATGTAAATGAATCCGCTGTTACATGCAAATGAAATTTTGTACAGTATGATTATTTCTTTCAGTGTTATTGAGCATGATAGGTGGTTTTTAGTAATTTGGAAGTATATGTGTGACACCCTTTGTGAATGCCTGTTATTTTTACTCTGATTATGCTTATTTTTCTGTGGGGTTTAGAAGGGTGTTACATTAGTGGTATCAGAGCAGGTCGGTCCATCCGGCCAAGTTGTCTAATGTTGTTTGTTCCCTTGTATGCGACATGTGTGTAAAAACACTGTCGATACGCATTTGTTGTTCTAAACCTTGTCTGCAGGAGTGGGAATGATCCAAGTGAGGGAGAAAGTTGTGCTTCCCCAGGATGCTGCAAGTGTGGAGTTGTAGCCCAGTGTGTGGTTGAAAGCTCTTATAGTTTGGTAAAGATGGTTTATGCCTCATCATGATTTCGGCCGTCTATTGACAAATTGAGGAACTGATCACCCTTAATCTCTTGTTGATAGAAGTTGGAATTGTGTTGGATGGGATAGACGTGTCTTGCAAGCTTGGATGGCGTGAGCAGCTAATTGTTTGGAGTAAGGCCAAGTACTTGGGATTTTTGTGTATTAATCAAAGTGGAAAGTTGGCGGTTTACCGATCAGTCGTGATTGTCTGGAAGTTGTCCTGACAAAGTAGTGATACACAGCCAGGACGTGAAGTGGAGTTGTGATCGACTTAGTTACGGAAACTAGTCCGATATTGAGAGCTCCATGATATATGCCTAATTGGTTAGCCAAGGAATTAAATTGATGGAGTAATTTTGAGACTTGTGTCGGTGTGTGTTACGGCAACGATTATGAGGTCGAGTATATAAAGGGTGGATGGTGATTTCTGGTGATTATTAAAGAAAGTAAGAGGTGGAATACAATCTTGGTATGATTTGGCCTCTAAGTATTTCAAGAGTTGAAGATGTGTAAATCGCCTTCTGAGTGTGGGAATGTTGTTTTTGTATTTTGTCGTAATGAGAGAACCGTAACTCGGAATGACGCAGGATTAGAAGCGCTGGAAGTTGCTACAATGCTCTATGTGATGGTGAAGTAGTCACATGGAATTAAGTTATTTCTTGATGGAGTATGTTGGGATGTTGTAATAAGTACGGGAAGTATGGTTTGTGTTTCCGCCATAACTCACAAATTGAGTGTCCATTTGGCATGGGATTTTCCATACTTAATTGAGTGAGTTGATAGTTGTGTAACCGAGGGTATTTGGATATTCAAAGATTATAGAAGATCATGTTGGACATCGGAGACTTGAGTTATCAGTGTTTGAGAAAGAGTAGTGATATGCCACTAGGAAGAAGTTTAAAGAGTTTTGGGAGAGCTGTCAATAACTCGTGTATTGGTTGGCCAAATCCGACAGAACTACTTGTTGTGTTTCGTGATGTTTGGTTGATATGATTGAGAGATATGTTAAGTACAACATCAACGAGTTTTGGTTGTGCTTTGAGGCAACTCAAAGTACATAAGGGGATTATCTGACAAGTAGTTCGGAATTGGTTGTTGTGTGTCTGTGCCGGAGTTTGGAGGCCTCAATTGTTTAGTTGAGATTTGAAATGATTGCCGACCTTAATAGCTTAAGTTGTGTGTTTGATTTGGAAAAGTTGAATATGAGACCCGAGGGAGTCGGAATTCGTTTGAGTTGAATAGAATGATTGAATTTAATGGATAAAATTCGAAGAACTGATCTTCGGATTGATGGAAATAGTACCATGAGTGTCGTAATAAAGTTTGTGTTTCCAATAGTGGGAGTTGGATAAAAGTACCCTGGGAGGAGGACGTTGAGATAAATGGAGTATCCATCCAGGTATTGTGAGGATATGACCGAATTTGAAGAATCGTCTTGGTAACCATGGATGGAGAGAGAAGTGGCCGAAGTTGTATATGTTGATTAGACTTGTTGAAGGTCGAAGTGTGAACATTAGGAACCGTTGGACCTGATACAACTGTTGAATATTTTGGAGTGGCGTGAGATAGTATCCTCATGGGTCTTGGGACCGGTTTTCCGAAGAATTTGATGGAATGTGATTCGATTTGGATAGTTAAGAATGGATTAACAAGAGTAACTCGTTACTTACCAATAAGGATGAATCGTTCTGTTAGATGGGAATCTGAGTTCTTCATTAAGATTTTGGAAAGGTTTGTAGGTACTTCTGGGTGCCACGTGGTTGTTGAACTCTGACTAGTGTCCGTGGGAGGAATAGGAAGACAAAGAAGATTACCCAGTATGTAGAGAATCTGTTGGAAAGCTTGTGTGATTGGACCAAGGTGGATCGTGGGATAGTTAATCGTTGTTGATGGAGTTTACCTACGACAATTGCTATCATTCTAATATCGGAATGACATCGTATGCGGCTTTGTTTAGTAAGAGGGTGTAAGGCTCCTTTGAGTTGATGTGTGTCCGCGAGAGCGTTGTACTCGGACCTGAGATTGTGCGGGAGTCGTATCCAGAGTAATTCAAGTTGGATAACATTTTCGAGGACGAAAATTCCTAAAGTGGGGGAGAGTTGTAACAGCCAAATTTTCAATAACTGATTAATGGTTGTTGCACCCCAAAATTTGCCCAACATTTCTTTACCTAGCTTATGTTTCATTTCATTCACATTAGCATTATCATTAAGAAGATTGTACAAAAGATGGTTGTGACCTATAAGGATTGGCACGAGATGCTGCCATTTGTATTGCACGGTTATCGTACGACAGTACGTACATCAACCGGAGCAACTTTTTTCTCACTGGTGTACGGTATGGAAGTTGTCTTACCGTTAGAAGTTGAGATTTCTTCTTTACGAGTTTTGGTTGACGTGAAACTCGATGAGGCAGAATGGATTAAGAACCGGCTAAACCAACTCAGCCTGATGGACGAGAAGAGATTAGCATCGATTGCATATGGTCGTTTGTACCAGAGCCGAATGAAGAAAGCTTACGATAAGAAGGTGCGTCCTAGAAGCTTTCAGACGGGTGATCTCGTCCTGAAGAAGATTCTTCCTCCACACTCCGATCACAAGGGCAAGTGGGCTCCCAATTACGAAGGTTCGTATGTTGTCAGCAAGGTCTTCTCGGGAGGAGCCTTGTTGTTATCCACAATGGACGGCGAAAACTCTGCATCCCGGGTGAACGCGGATGCAGTTAAAAAATACTTTGCTTAAAAATGACCCGCTGGAAAGAAAAAGAATATCCAGGCAAAAATGGGGCATCCTGGCGAACCATAAAAAAGGAAAAGGTTCAGGCAAAAATTAGGGATATAAATGGAAAAATGTACACCCACAAAGTCGAAAACCTGGAAGGGCGACTTTGGCAAAAAAGGGTATCCCGGTGAATCGAAAACCCGAAAGGGCGATTCAGGCAAAAGTTAGGGATTCGAAAAAGTAAATGACTACGTTCCGCGTATGGACTTTCATTGTTTAGTGGTTTGGAAGACCTGAGGGCCCTTTATCTGAATCAATCTCTTCTGAAGCTGAAGCGTCAGAGAAGTATCAAAGTCGAGTGGGTCATAGAGGGATCAACTCATGGTGTTCGTCTACGCCACATTGCCGACATTTGTGTATATACTGATGTATATTTATGTTTTTATGCTTGCGCAGCTTCCTCATTCCAGGAGCTTGCATCTGTTGTAAAACATTTTTACCCATTTAGGGGTTCGTTATCAATGAAATATATAATATTCAGCAATTCTGTTTGTTTGATTAGCATTTGTATGTTTTGTTTGTGAAGAAAGAACACCGATGTTTTTGATAAAATGCGCATACATAAACTTACTGGCCTAGGCCACTAAATGTTGAAACATTGAATTACTTGAACATTGTCGCAAGATGATAACCTTGATAGGTACCTTTGAGAAGAGCATCTTGTCTGTTTGTTTGTGTTGTTGCAGGTATGGCATACTCCAGGCGGTACGCTGTATGTTTCCCAAGCAGGATGATTCCTTCTCCCCCCAGCAAGTTCGACAGTGTTTCCCCACGGAGTCTGAACATGGGACCATGAGCGTTGATATGTCTCCCCGAGCAGAGAAGATCCTCCCTAGTCAGGTGTATCCCAGGCAGGATCGTCATCTCCCCAGCTGATTCATACGCCGAAGTGTAGATTCGTTCCCCAGCACTGGGTCAGTGTGCAGTTTTCTCGTAGAAGACTATTCGCAAGTGCGCATCTTTCGGTGGTTTAGAATGAGGTCTCCAGTGGAATTGAAATTCCCCACAGAGTTGTATTCTCCCCGACAAGCAGGATGATTCCTTGTACCCCAGCCGAGTTGGCAGTTCCCCAAGAGAACCGAGTCTTTGGAAAGCGTTCAGGCCACGATTGGTTCTCCCCAGTAGAGTGTTGAATAGCTGATGTTGTATTTCCCCACCGGAGTCTTTATCTCCAGGAAAGTTTTGCCGCGAAGGCCGTGCAGTTTATTTCCGCGATTGACATTGTTTCCCTCGACAGTTTGTGGGTCGTATACCTAGCCGAGCAAGTCCCAGTTCTCGTAGAGCTTTACTCCCCTACAGCAGTCGACCGAAGTTCAGTTCCCCAGGCGGAGTCCAATTGAGATTGGTGTGACTTCTTCTCCTCGGCAGGATGATTCCTCCTCTCCACCAGAATGGTCCTTTCTCCTTGACAGGAGGATTCTCCCCTCAGTATTTATTTTGCTGATGGGGTCATATCATTTTGCATGATCGCATAGCATTTACCCTAAAACGCGTAGCATTTCCACCGTGTGGAGCATTGCGCCATTGTCAAAGCATATACATATGAAACATGAGCCAGGTCGTCACTGTTCTTGTTTTGCAGGTGGTCCTCCGCAGAATGGTTTGCTCAAGATGATTCTTGAATTCTCCAGCGAAGTTGTTTACTTAAGATGATTCTTAAAATTCCCTAGGGAAGTCGCCAGAGTTGGTTGCTCAAGTTGATGCTTAGAGTCCCCGGCAAAGTGTTTGCTCAGGATGATTCCTGAAATCTCCAACAGAGTTATTGGTTCAGGGTGATTCTTGAAGTCCCCGGCGGAGGTTATTTATCCAAGATGATTCTTGAAGTCCTCAGCAGAGAGATGATTCATCCAGAATGATTTCTGGATCCCCGAAGCAGAGTTACTTGATAGTTCTCCAGAATCCCCAGCGGAGATATGTCATCCCCAGCAGGCTTTAAACAGAGAAGTTGAAATTTCCTCGAAGACTTGCTGATGAAGTCTCACTGCGAGGTCAAAGCAGTTCTCCCAGCTGATGCGGAGTGCCTGACGACAAAAGAATGTATATCCTTATTGGTCCATGATCGATTAAGGATTCCATTTGAATACTTGCTGATGAAGTCCGGCTGCGATGTCGAAGCAGTTTGCCTAGCTGACGCAGGGTGCTTGACGGCAAAAGATTGTATATCCTTAGTGGTTCATGATGGATTAAGGATCCCATTTTAAGACTCACTGACGAAGTCCAACTGTGATGTCGAGGCAGTTCTCTCAGCTGACGCGGAGTGCCTGATGGCAGAAGCTTGGATATCCTTATTTGGTTCATGATTGACCGAGGATTCTATTTCAGACTTGCTAACGAAGTCCGGCTGACGCCCGAGATGATCTTGGAATGCCCGACAACATGATTAACTTGATTGTTAAAAAAAAAGGTTCCTAATGACCTGATGAGTCCCGAGGAATCCTTCTGCCGTAGTGTCGCAGAATGCCTGATGGCAATAACAGCTATGTATCGCCGGTTACTGAATGACCCGTGATCCCATGATGACTTGAGGAAGAAGCTGTAGCGAAATCTGATAATCATCCCGATGGAGATTTGAGAGTAGCCCTTCACCAGTTACCGAGTAACCGGTGATCCCTTATTGACTTACTGACGAAGTCTGACAAAGATACTGTCAACGTTCCTAGCGACATGATGAGTTCATAGGCAACGATAAGGAATTCTTCTGCTATGACGCAGAATGCCTGACGGCATGATCAACCATCCATTACCAGTTACCGTGTAACCAGTGATCCCTTGATGACTTGAGGGCGAAGATCTATAGCAAAATCAAATAATTATCCTGACAGAGATTAGACCCTTCACCGGTTATCGTGTGACCAATTCCCCAGCAGAGTTGTCGTGCAACTATCATGCTCAATTTTTGAAGATGTTCCTACCAATCAAAGTACCGTTTACCTGTATGGTAGGCAAATCATCAGTTACCGTGTAACCGGTGATCCCATGATGATTCAAGGACGCAATGATATCAGATAAATCAAAGAATCATCCTGGCGGAGGTTCAGATCATTATTTCTCCAGCTAGTTGCCGGGCAGCTATTATTTCAGTTTCCGAAGATTTGTCCCAATTAGAGTACCGTGTACTTGTGCAGTTGGAAAATTTTCGGGTTTGTTGGTATTCAACCGTCTTTTACCTTGATTGTTTGAGACTCGTTTTCTTCTCACCCAGTCAGGTCCAAGCCGTTTGAATAGGGGCATCTGTTGCACCCCAAAATTTGCCCAACATTTCTTTACCGAGCTTATGTTTCATTTCATTCACATTAGCATTATCATTTGCATTTCATTAACATGTATGCAGGAGATCAAGAGGTGTGATTACCAATCAAGAGCTATACAAGGCTAGCTAAGAAGGTTATTCAAGGGTTTAAGGGTTGATATCCTTGTCAAAGAAGTAAAAGATCCTCAGAGAGAGTGGTTGAAACCAAGTATGTGGGTCTCTTAACTTGAGAGTTATGGGGAAGACCATCAGATGATTCTAAGGCCAGGAAGATGGACTTGAGGTCTTGAGAGAGCTCATGAGAAATGTTGATGATCACTTTGAGGCCTAAATAGGTCATTGTGCAAGATTAAGAAGCCTCAACCACGAGTGGTGCAGTTAGAGTTTGATTGGGTCAACCCTAAGTCAACTGATGATTTGGAGAAGATTGAGACCTAATACAAGATCCAGGTGATCATGGATTGATACATTGATATGTTATAAGGATGATTCCAAGGTTAACTCATCATGATTGAAGAGTTTGAGAAGTTTTAGGCTAGGGTTTCTAAGACTTGATAGTGTAAAATCCCCTAGTTTGACCCCTGACTTCAAGGAAATTTAACTCAAGATAGGATCTTCATCTCATCTTGACCCCAACATGATTGTTGTATATCATGATCTTATCTTTAATTTGAGTACTAGAAGTCCTTGATAGGGTTTATAGAACTCAAGTTATGAGCCAGACAAGTTACAAGTCATCTGAGGCATGTGAATTTGGAGCTTGAAAGTTACCTAACTTGCATGACACTTTTGCCTTATAAGGATGATTCCTATGAACTTTTGGTCAACATGAATGTTGTTCCTTATTATCCTAGCTTTCCATATAGTACTAGAAGTCCATGGTTGTATTTGTGGAACTCAAGTTATGGCTTTGACAAGTCAAGGGTATTTTGGGAAGTTGTGATTATGGGTCATTTTTGGTTATGGGTCATTTTCACCAACTTAGACATCTCAAATGAAGTTTTGTTCAACTTGAAAGTTGCTCAAAATGGGGTTTTAACTTGGAATATGTATCAAGGAGGCATTGAAATCGCTCAAGGAGAGACTTGATTCAAGGAATTTTGAAAAAGGAAGAACTAAAAGGCATTAAAGATAAAAAAATTCAAAATAAATATTATGTGTGCAAATAAGGCAAAGTAATAGCATTTTTTGAATGGAAATTGCATTTTGGAAACAATGACATCATTAGAATTTAGGTTTGAGTTCATTTTCATGGCCTTTTGCTTTGTTACTTCAAAAGGAAGTTACATCTCAAATCCAAGCCATAGGATGAAAACAAGGGATGAATCCCCACCATTCAAGTTCAGTAACTCACAAGGAGTGCAATGAAAGCTTCTTGAAGGAGAAATAGAGGAGATATCATGAATTCCGTGAAAGAGATTTTGAAGAGATTGAAATTTGAATTTCTCATTCTGAACCTTTGAGAAGGATCTAGATCATTCAGTTACATCCTATATAAGTCTATGAGTGCATTCAGTTTATTTTTTGGTGAAGTTTGAAGCCTGAAGCAGAGAGTGAAGTTGGAATTTCAGAGGTGCAAGTGAGAATCGAATTATGAGTTCAAAGGCAAATCAAGATCAATTGAAGATTTCATTGTCTTCAGCAAGTGATTTGGAGTGTATCTGCACTTTCTTGAAGGCTGAAGAGTGCAAGAACTGCTTCTGTTACAAGCTTGAACACAGGTTGGTGCATTTCACTTTTGTGCTTAATTTACATAGAGATAGATAGAAATTCATAGGTGGTTAGGATTCTGGTGATATGTAGTTGGATTTAGGATCAAAAATGGTGAATTAGAGACAAAATAGCTTGATGATCAATTTCTGTTGAGCCTTGGATTATGTGATTCTTGGAGTGTTAATGCTATTGAGATAGTGTAAGATGATCAATGTGAGGTGATGAGTGCATCTGTGCATTTAATTGAGGTTTGGATGAGATTCAAGATTGATGCATATTTTATATTTGTCTTCGGGTTTGAAAATCCAGAGGGAATTAGAAAATTCTGAGACCAGATTCGTGATCAGTGTGAGATTTTGAGTGAAATGATGTATGGTTTGTTAATTTTTGATGACCTGTGTAAGTTGCCTCGCCGGAGAAGACGGTGGCGCCACCGTCTGGGCCACCTTCTGTAAGTTCCCCCCAATCTGAAATTCAAACGAAGAAGAAAGTTGTGGACCATTAGATCTTGTCTGAAGCTTGACCTAGTAACCATCATGCACGGCCACGGTTGAGCTTTGAATTCTGACTTTGACCTGAAGCTAAACGGCGTCGTAGGCATTAATGCGCTGGCAACATGAGGACTCGTTGGATGTGTTGACTGGTAACTGCATCGTGTGTTCAGAAGCTTGCCACATACCCCCACCTCAAAACGCCCCGTTTTGGATTAGTGAGTAATTCAGAGAAAGGACGAGTTCGAACCCTGGCGCATGCACTTTTCCTTTCATTTTAATTTCTGAATTGAACCATGAGGAATTCAGAGCGCTGGGCTTAGCATTCACATTGCTATCCACACACCCCCTTTTGGCCCAACCCAGAGAATGAACTGAAGTTCATTGCTATTCAACACGTGCCTTTAATTAATTTCTATTCTTTTTCTTATTTTCTTTACTTTTGGTTTGTTTGATTTTAATCCATTAAAAATAGGAAATTAGTCAATAAATCCTGAGATTTTTATCCATGATTCATGAATGAGTTTAGGAATTTTAGGAACAAAAATATTAGGATTAGCATTTATTTTCATTTTATTTGAATTTTTCACATTTTATTTGACAATAAAATTGTATTGTTTGCCTCTTCTGTTTGGTGAATTTTGTTTGAGCATTTGGTATTGAGTTTTTGCTTGATTTTTGGCTTGTGATTAGGTTAGATATGTATGCTCCCCTCAGATTTTTCTCACATTTTTGTGATGAATTTAGATGCTGTTTTAAGACTATAACTTTAGGAGTTCCCTTTTAGGGTTTAGTTGTGATACCTTGAGGTTTAGGATTTTATTGGAGGACTTAGAGAATGAATTAGGTCCTGATTTTCTAACTGTAGGTTATTAGTAAATGCATGTTCCCATAGAAAAATAATCAGATTTTTAGAATGTGTTTTGGTATTTTTTATAGAATATTCTACTTTTGTGTTCATTTGGTGTTTCAATGTTGATGATTGATTTGGAATGGACTCAAAGTTGGGCTTCCTTGCATAGTGGGCTTCTGGATCTCATTGAAGGACATCATGGACATGATGAAGCTTGTGTGAAGTAGCTGGTGGAGCTTGGATTGGAGTTTTTCCTTTCTTTTTGTTAGCTTTGTGTAGCTTAAGAAATTAGGGCTTTAGGAGAGAGCTTTAGAAATAGATATTTCTTCAAATAATGGTTGGTTTCATTCACCTTCCATTCTCATCCTATGATCCAAAGTCCTCATGTTAAAGTCTCATCTCTCCTTTGGAGGGATGTGTGACATTTATAACGAGTAGAACTTTTGAGGATGCCTCTCTCTGATAACTGGTTGAGTGTCAGATGGGATTCTTTTAGTTTCCTGTCTGCTTCCCATTATCAAACAATCATCTTATTGATTCTCTTCATTCTTGGTGGAGCCTTTTGAAGATGGAAGCTTGAAGATGGAGTAACTTTCATTCTCTGAAGATGAAGGACTTGAAGAACAGTTGCAGACTGTGGACTGGATTGCTGTCAGAAGACTGCTTTGTTGTGAAGCTGTGGAAGCTGTTGATGTGCTTTCTTGACTGTTTGTTTTCTTTCTGTGCAACTGTATTGTTGTGACTTGATTGGTGTGATGCATTTATATTAGGTCATGTAGTTAAATAATCCTAAGAGCATCCTAAGGGTTGAGCTTCTCCCCTTGCTTGTATTGCATTAGAGGTTGACTTTCTCCCTCTGCTTGTATTTTTACTGTATGGCTTTGCTTGCTGGTATTCGGTAGAGCTCTGCTCCCTTGCCTGTGTGGTTTGTGATTTGCTTGATAGCCTTCTATTTTCTTCTATTATTTTAGCAATTATTCATACTTGTCTTGAGGTTGAGATGAGCTTGTGGAGGCTGATGCCCCACACACATTTCCTCCCTCACTTGCATTGCATGCATTTTACAGTTGTTTACTATTTACTGTTTAAGCTGATGCTTTATCTGTTTCTGTTTATCATTGACATGATCCCCTAGGAATCTCACTTCCTTTGATAAGGAAGTGATGATTAGAACTTTAGGTTGAAACCTATGCATGATAACTTCTAGGGGATCCCCGTTTCAAACCTCAACCATAGGATGAATCCTTGGCATGCCAACATTAGGACTTGATAGTCCCCCATTAGTTGAACATGTTTGTTCTCTTCTCATCTCAAAACAAATTAAAATACAGTAATAAAGGTTAACTAATGTCGTACGTTACGAGCCTTAAGCTATCTGAGAAATAATTGTTGGAGAGTTTCTTTTCAACAGTCTGGATGTTTAGTATGGTACCCTTTGGTCATAGTCTCTAGTGCGATATTAGTTGCAAACAACCATAAAAAACAGTTCTTCCGTAAAAGACAAAAAACAAACTTCAAACCTTTTTGCCCCGTGGGCCCATAATTCAAAGGAAGCTTTTCTGAAGAAAAGGGTGTCGTTAACTTCCAATTCTACCGCAAACGGTAACGCCTAAGTCTCCAAGGGTCGAGCTGCGTACACTAAACTGCTGGAGCTGTCTGTTAACCCTACTCGATAAAACAGATGAATCTGAACCCCCGTAATCTGTGTTATCCCGAACTACGTAAGCTCTGATCTCTCATACCTGTTGAGAATACGTAGGCACAATACTGATGTATTGGCGAGCCACCTTCCCCCATCACCCGTAGTTAGTCGAACTACGTTGACTCTGATTTCTCATTCTCTGATGAGAATATGTAGGCATAAAGTGCGACGCTTTGCCGAGTCATTTTATTTTCTTTTCAGGCCAGCCTTGATAGGTAGATAGTAAATAAACCCATCAGATAAACACAACAAGCGTGGATCCCATCGAGTACGATGGACGTGAGGGGTGCTAATACCTTCCCCTTGCGTAACCGACTCCCGAACCCAGACAATGGTTGTGATGACCTTGTCTTATACCCTTTTCATCAGGTTTTTCCGATCGTTTCCTTTCCCGTTCTGAGGGATAAATAACGAAAGGTGGCGACTCTTCTGTTTTGCCGGCACCTTATTTTCGCGGTAGCAACAATGGTACTAGTTAATTAGTTTGTATGATTTAAGTGAATTATTGAATTTAACTGATTTATTCTATTTGATAGAATAATGTGGACTTACTAAATATTCTCTAATTAAGGATGAGATGGGATATTTTATGAGAAAATGAATTGGTAAATATTTTGAGAGAAGAAATATATTGGAGAGAAATAGAAGGGAAGGATATATAAAAGGAAGTGGAACGAAAATGTAAAATAGAAAACATGAAAGAAAAATGGAGGAATAAGAGAAAGTAGAAGGAAAAAGAAGGAAAAGATTGGAAAGCTCAAGAACGACTTCTAGCTTCCGATCAATCGAGGTAAGGGTGTGAAATATTGTTATCTTACCAATGTATGTGATTATGTATCGATTGCTTGGATTTGTTTGGTTGTTTTTCCTCATTTTCCATTCTAGGGAATAATGAGTTTAATCGGTAGAAATTGAGTTTGAACGGTTAGGAATGAGGATAAGTGGTAGAGTTTAGTCGAGGGATGTTGGGCTAAGGCTACTGAGACGAGTTGGAATTGAATCGGTTGGATTTGGATGAGTTAAAGAGTTTTGGACAGTGGGGATTTCTGAGTTCACAGACCCTCGCTAGCTTGTTCGCTAGGCGAGCAGGTCGCGAGCATTCGCTGGGCATTCACTATGGCGAGTGAGTAGCGAATGGTCCCAGACTTGGGCAGAATAGTTTTGGGTGTTCTTCGCTGGTAGCGAGCATTCGCTAGGCCTTCGCGTGAGCGAGTGTGGTAGCGAATCAAGTCAGTGGCTTCTGTTTGCCTTCGCGAGCTTGTTCTCTAGGCGAACAGGTAGCGAGCACTCGCTAGGCGAGCAAGGTAGCGAGTGTGACAGCATGTTGTTTTCTTGTGTGTTCCCTCCAATGGTTAATCGTTTGGTTCAATGATGTTAATAATATATATTTGTGAATAGTTTGTGTATTATTAAGATGAGACGTGTTGTGGGTAGCCTTATGGCGTGAATCCTAGATTGTGCAATATGGCCCTTTTGGTAATTATATACATTGTTTGAATTAAACATGAATGCATGATGAATGTGATAAGGTGTGAAGAATGCATGAGAATATATGTATGATATATGTAAACATGCGAGATTCTTACTCACTGGGGTAGAATGACAAGGTGTCGTTCCTAGTGCAGTGATCACCGGGGTAGAATAACTATGGAGTTGTTCCTGGTGGGGTATAAGCGATGTACCCATAATCCAAAGGAGGATTTGCGAGAGTTGTTGAGTTTGTATGAGTCATATGGTATGTGTATGTGATTGTTGTATGAAAGTGTGAG
The DNA here is from genome assembly GCA_963859935.3 of Lathyrus sativus. NCBI lineage: Eukaryota > Viridiplantae > Streptophyta > Magnoliopsida > Fabales > Fabaceae > Lathyrus > Lathyrus sativus. The sequence goes on along the minus strand of OZ012739.1, from coordinate 142,514,395 downwards.
ATGTGGCCGTTTGGCAATTATATGTATGATTGTATGTACTTGTGTGAGGTGTAATGCGTAATCATATATATATTTGTGAACATGTATGCATTTCAAGAGTGTGCGGAGTCGTTTTGCATGTGAAGCATCATGATTGCATTCTTGTGTCTTGATCCCGTGGAGGATCTGCAGAAACCTCGTGTGCCCTTGTGGGGTGTGAGCGATGGTTTATTCTTGATCCCGTGGAAGATCTGCAGAAATGATTGTGTGCCCTTGTGGAGTGTGAGCGATGGTTTATTTTTAATTCCGTGGAGAATCTGCAGAACGATTGTGTGCCCTTGTGGGGTGTGAGCAATCCTGAAACATCGTGTCCCCATGTGGGGTGTGAGCGATGGGTGAACATCGTAGGCCCGACGGGGAGTTACTTCGGTAACGAGCGATGGTTCCTTTGGTTCTTCAATTGAACCTGCTGAATGAGTCGGTACCGCATTTGTATCTGCATAGAGTCGTGAGTCGGTCTCTATGAGTTGTATTATCATCTTTATATGATGTATTGGTGAAATAAACATGTTGCGTGTGTTTATGTGAATTGATGAATGTGCTTAATTTGGTAAACGTATATTGTGATATATATGACGTTTATAATGTATTATGGTGAGAAAATGTGGAATATATGTATTTTGTGCTTGTGCATTTATACATGATTATATGCATTGTTATTATGATAATATTTCTCACCCTTATGCTGGAATGATGTCCTTCATGACATCGTGCAGGTATTAAGGTGTAGTACTGCTCGTAGTTGCGAGGTCGCTATTGGTGTAGCTGTTTAGTGATTTAATTGTATTGGGTCGAGTCGTGCTCTGGTCGTGTAACACTGGGATCGTTTGGGTTACGTTTCAGATGTATTTTGTGTTGTTGGCCTCAGTGCCTAAGTGATGTTGATTTATGTGATAAATACAAATATTTCTTTTATGAAAAATATGTGATGTAAATGAATCCGCTGTTACATGCAAATGAAATTTTGTAAAGTATGATTATTTCTTTCAGTGTTATTGAGCATGACAGGTGGTTTTTAGTAATTTAGAAGTATATGTGTGACACCCTTTATGAATGCATGTTATTTTTACTCTGATTATGCTTATTTTTCCGTGGGGTTTAGAAGGGTGTTACAATTTCACCATTGGAATTCCATATAAATCAAAATTCAAACTATAATTGACTTTTTCCAATTAGAAACTCTAATTGGGGGTTCTGGACTGTGTTGTTCTTCTTCTTTGGGGGACAACCTCAAATTAGGTCCATACTTGATCCAATATAGTACCCTTGATGATGTAGAGAGTTGCTACATGGAGAATCAACCCAAAATCATGATTGGTCAACCCACAAAAACCCTGATTCCTGACTGTGTAGAACCCTAATTCATTTGTATCTTAACAAAGTTCAAACTTGAAAGAGGTTAAGGTTAGATAAACAATGCTGATGCTCCTAGAATGATGATGGAATCTAGGGGTCAAAATTTGGGTTATAACCCTTTTTGAAAAGGTTTTTGAGGGAATCCCGAAGGAGGAAAAGATTTGGATTTGTTGAAGTGTTTTTGTTAGAGGTTTTGATTAAGAAAAGATTTCGGATACAAAAAGAAGGAAAAATATAAGGGAATTGGATCCTAACGATTGTCATCCAATGATGGTCCTAAAGTTGAGATTGAAGGGAAACTACACCTAAAGTTGTCATGCTTGGATTAAGAACCTATTGCCTATCCTACTCCAATCTTAATCAAAAATTAAGTTGGACTAGGAGATCCTAAGAGAACATATGAACATACAAGCTATCAAGTAATTAAGATATATACACAAGCATCAAGATGAATCAACAAGAAAATATATGTCATGAAAGTACCAGACACAAAATAGAATCAGACAAAGAGAAGTAATATGACAAAAAAATGCATAAGTTAGATGAATAATGATGAGCACAAAATAATGAGTAAGAGATAATTAATACAAGAATCGAGATCAACAGATCAACAAATAAAATTTAAGTTAAAAGTCACAAAAGTTAGGAATTAAAGAAATTAATTAACAAAAATCTAAATAATCCTAATCAATTAAAGCTCTAAACATAAATAACAAATTAAAAGGATTAATTCGTAAAATCAATTAAGAAAATAATTTGAGGTTTTCTATTTAAATGAAAACAATTAAAATAATCAATTTAAATGAAAATTATTAATTCTAATCGAAACATTAAAGTTTAAATAAAATATAATTAGAAAATATCCAAATACAAACCACCAAATAAAAAAAATAAATTTAAACTAATATAAAAAATCACATTTAAATAAAAATATATTTCTTAAAAGAAAAAAATCTAAAACCAAAATAAAAAGAAGAATAAATTAAAAGAAAGAAGGGAGGGGTGCTAGAGTGGTTGAAGGGTGCAGAGAAGAAAATTTATATGAGATAAAACACACAAGATTAACTATAAGAAAACAAATATATATGGAATCTATATTTAACAAAACCAAAGAAAAAGAAATAAGATAAAACTATACCACTTAATTAGAAATTATATTTTAATAACATGGAAGAATAAGGTTAAAAGAAAGCATAATAGAGGAAGAATAAAATGGTTATACAGTATTGATGATGCTACGACATGTTGGTATCGCTGTCAACATAATTTTTATCATTCATTAAATTATGTAGGCAAATTCTTTAAGTAGCTAAACAAACAGAAGAAAAATGCATCTATTTCATCTTTACTAGTATGCACTTGAAGAGAAGTTTAGCAAAAAAATCATTCCTGCAAAGTAACATTACATTTCCACAATTCTAAGATATTAACAAACTCAGTACTATACATGTCATGAAATTTCTTCCATTATAATTTATGAACATAATCAATTCAACATCACCAAAAAAAAAATATTGGATTGATATCAAATAACAATATCAAAATGTTTGTCCAAAACTTACTAGAAGTTCAAAACTCAAAGGAAAAAATAACTCAGTATGAATGGCTCAAAAGGGATCAATACAATATGCATTGTTGAAACCAAAGAAACAGCCAGCTACCACACACAAACATGAGTAGGTGAGGCAGTCAAATTCCATACTCATGCTTGTGTTCAAAACAAGTGCAGCAATAACAATATAATCCATGAATCCAAAATTGTAAGTACACTCCAATCAACACCATGATTCATCTTCCTCTCATGAACAATCAAATTCAAATTGAGAACAACAACCTGTTGTGCATATTTTACTTAAAAAAACAATCTAAAATGAAAATAGAAGTTAGCAAAACAAACTTTCCAAAATGGATATTGAATCGCAAACAAACTCCCATCACAAAGTGCCAATTGACAAAACATAGAAATGAAAAAAATCATTACATCGTGACATACAAAACTGAGTCGCAGTAACGCGAAATAATCGCACAATCATTGTGACAACAACAACAATATATTAAATCTAAATTGAAAACCATAATCATAGCAACATATTGTAAATGGAGCGAGTCGAAGGGAAACCAATTGAACATTACCGACAATGGAGAAAACCCAAATGAATCTCGAAATGAAAGAGAATCCCAATAGAAACAAATGTAGAGCTTGAGCCCGAAATAGTGAACACACTGAAGCACAAGAACGACGATCTCAAAATATTTGTTTAACACCTATTACAGTGGAAAGAACTCAATGTGATGATGTCGCACCTCGAAAAATCAACGAGAACACGATCCTCACGCTAAAGGTGCGGAATGCGATTCGACAGAGTTACCACCAAACTTTATTTATCCCGAATAGATGGGAAAGGAAAATATCGAGAAAACCTTTTAAAACGAAAGGATAGGAACAACGATCGTCGCAACCAATGTTCCGGGTTCGGGAGTCGGTTATGCAAGGGAAAGATATTAGTACCCCTCACGTCCGTTGTACTCAACGGGAGCCTCTTAGTACGATTGCGAGGGGCGTTATCCAAGCTTGTTTATTTTCTTCTCAATGATAAAGGCAAATTGGTAGGATAAAAGGATAAATACGCTAAGGAGAATGAGTAGTTTATAGGATAGAGTTCTCGTCAAGGATTAGGGCCCTTATGCCTAGGTATGCTCATTCGGACGAGAATAAGAAATTAGAGCTCTCGTAGTTCGACCACGGGAAAGGTTAGGGTGAAACAGAAGATGGAGAGAATTGTGAATGGAATGACGGAAAAAGATGGAAGTGTGCTCGCCAAGATCATCGTAATCTTGTGCCTACGTATCTTACATTTAGACGAGAATGAAGAATCAAAGCGTCCGTAGTTCGTGGTGACGACCACGAAAAAAAGAGGGGTTGAATTGATATTGAAGTTTGGTTTGGAACCAAAAGATTGACTGACGAACATCTCAAGGGGCATGCCTCGAGAGTTGTCACTCAAGAATTCAAGGAATTCAAGATTCTAAGAACTCAGTTCTTTCGGAAGTTGATAGAATAGGGTTGAAGAGAAAGAGTTGAATGTTTTGAATTCGAAATAGTGAACGAATAACAACTCAAGGGGTGTTCCTCGAGAGTTGTTCATTTGAAGATTCAAGGAATGCTAGACTCCAAGAATCTCTTTCTTTCGTAAGTTTGGTTATGTAAATGTTTGAATAAGAATTAGGTGTTTTAAGACGAAAGGGTGAATGAACGACAACCCAAAGCGTACGCCTCAATTGCCATTCATTTGAAGATTCAGGGAATGCTAGACTATAAGAAGCTTTTTCTTTCGTTATTTGTTAAGAAAAACGTTTGTAAAAATATTGAATCGAATAGGTTGTGAAAAGAGGTGGACTGCAAGGCAAAAGGCACTCGACTTACAACTTGGCTAAAAATCACTTGACGTTGGATTAAGGGTTTGATTTTATTTGCGTGCAAAAACTTGTTGGGAAGGAGGTTGGTTTGAAAATGGCTCGACAACGAGTCGAGGGTTTGATTGAAAATGGAACCAGCTTGACGACTAATCAAGGGCTAGGTTGTGAGAAATGATACTAGTCCTTGATGGTGCTCCTAATAACGAAACCATGATGAAATTTGAAGGTGTGTGTGATAGGTTGATGAAAAATGCGGACGATCACTCGACTTACGAGGGGTGTTTGAAAATGGCTCGATGACGAATCGAGAATTAGTTTAAAAACGGTTTAGTCTACGCTAGTTCCTATGGGTACTCCTAGAAGATAAACCACAATTAAAGAAATACGAATGCATACATCAAAATGGGAGAGGGATACATGTAAGTGATACGGGATTGCACAAAATAAAATGTCTCATTGTAAGGTATCCCAAGAGAAAGCCGTGTGTGTACGAGGTGTTCTAAACTATGTGTTGTACTCCAAAATTTTCCCTCACATTATCCTAACCATAATTGGATATTGTTTCTCATACATACGCATTCGTCTACTAGGTCATACCCGTAATCATTCATTTGCATAAGATCCTAGGGTGGAATCATGTTCTCGTAGAGGATCAGATTTTAGTCATGGTATTTGAGCTTGATCGATTAAATATCGGGAATGCCAGGGTTCTCATGTTAAGGTCCTTTCAGGAATTACAAGTCAAGATTGCCTTTAGAGTACAAGGTATGAAGCAAATGACTCATGGTATTCAAGGTCGATCATTACTTATCATACAAGTTAGATTCCTCATTAAGAACGAAAGTCGACTTTCATTAAGAATTAAGAACCTTGGAGGAGGGTTCGCTTAGTAGGGGTGCCGAGTTTCTTTGATTTGTCACTGATGTGCTAATAGTGGACTTTTGGGTGAAGCTAAAACAACTTTTGATGAAAGAACTGGATTTAATAATGTTGTGGCTTCCAAGTTAATGATTATGGGGTGTTAATATGTTTACAAAAGGAATTTCGGTTAGTTGGAATTCTGTGATTAACGGGCATGTTACGGATAGGAAGTTGATTGAGGCGTGCGGATTTGAGGTTGAACCCAAAAAGTTTACAATGATTAACTCATTGAGGGCATGAAAGCTTGTGCGTGCCTGTGAGAACTTCAACATGGTTCGTTTTGAATAGGCTATTGACATGTACTGTAAGTGAGGGCATATTAATAACACTACTGGAGTGTTTAAAAATTCCTATCATTTTAGAACTCTATTACAATCAGGCGAGTTCCTAAAGTCTGAATCTTCAAATTTATTAAAACCCACATTTTGCAAGTTGCATTGATGCAGTTGATAAAAGGAATATTTTGAATAGCTACAAAAGTGAACCATCAATAAAACACTACAGAGGAACATGTAAATTGTATGACAGTATATGAGGTCTTTGCTCTCGTCTTGTAGGAAGCATGAAAAGGCCAAGACTGCAAAACGGGCTGCTCAGAGAGTTTATGAGCTAAATCCAGATGACGCGAGCGGTCTCGTACCCGTTGTTCATGCTGCTCTTTAAAACCATAGTCCGGCACAAACTCAACAGCAACAAACCTGTCCCAAAACAAAATCGAGCGAACAACTTAAGATGCTAACAATCTTCATATTATAAGTGACCTGTACGTTTCATATATGACAGCTAGTAAAAAAATCATTGGTGGGGGTATTACTTGGCACGCAGCTATTAAATATTACCTTAAACTACCCGTCGAAGCAGCTCCTGAGGTTTTTTTTTCATCAGGCCATATTTGCTGTAAAGCGTCATGCACCACAGAGATGTGTGAGGGAGGGACACTAGATTTTTCATGCCTACAAAGTCAATAGAAGTCAGATACGTAAGACATTTGTTTCGCTTGTATTAGCTTGCGACAAAAGAAAAGGGTAAGGCTGCAACTAAAGCATTCTACAAGCAGATAATTGCATGACAGGTTCAAGTGGCTAACTATTTTCTTAGGATTTGTTACACATAACATAGCTTCATATAGGTAATTACCTCCCTTATCGGCGCCGTGCTGGAGTATACAAAGCGGAAACGACAACAGTGAGGCCTATACATTGCTTGGCGCAACAAAATTACTATGGCTCCTCGAGCTAGCATTAAAACCTTTCGCCAAAGGGTGGTTACTTGGACATGCATTTACACATATGCCACTCGAACAGATGAGCAGGAGGCACCACAACGCCATATTATCGTCCATTCTGAACGGACACCATTCATGTTATCAGTGGTGAAGATAAAAACAAATTAGGTCGATGGTTCTATAACAGAGATGCTTCGACAGGTTAACAGACATTACCACGACGGCGTATCACATCATAAGCATCCCACAAGCCACAGGGGCAGCACCTATCAATCGGCGATATGTGGTTTTCATTCTGTTAGCATTAGGCGGGCGTGTCTACATAATGATTCAAAGTTCTTAGTACGATTCCCCTGCGTAAATTAGGAGCTAAGATCAGACGTCAAATTGGATAGCAAACTCGTTCGAACGAATTGAAATAGAAACAATGTCATTCTTGGCAGCAACAAATTCATTTAAATCATCAAGGTTCATCAATGTTTCTCAAAAGCCATGGCAAGAAAATCATAACTCATTCTTTCCAAAACAATTCATACAAAGCATTCAAGGTATTTCTAAGCTAATAAGCAAGTATTGAAAACTGAACTTTTTTTTGAGATATTCACAAATGATCCTTATGCTCAACACCGCACCAATCTCGCCGCCGTCAATAACGGAACCTGCTAGCATCTGTACTGTAATCAGCACGACCAAGAAAAATTGGAGCAGAAACATCACATTCTTAACACTAAACTCCAATCATACCAAATCAACATTGAATTGCAAAATCATCAATCATATTCAACAAAGAGAATTAGCAAGAGATCAGAATGTGTGAGACCCATACGAAAACAGAAAGTTTTCTTCAATCAGAATCACAGAAAAAGAAAAAAATCTGTTGATTACCAATCAATTTCGATTTTGATACGAAAACGGAAGCAAATCATATCCGCAATTAACAGGGGAGCAGCAATAACATAATCACTCAAAAACAACAGGTTTGAGTCGATTTTCAATCACAGGAAAATCAGGAATCAGAGAATCAAAACTTCCCAAAATTAGGTCTGAGAAAGAATCACAATCAACATCGAAAAAAAACAGAGATCGGTGGCATTGAAGTCGTAATCTAAACATTTAATTGTTCATGCTTATATAAAGCAACCAATGTGTTCTTTCTTCTCTGAAATTTGTGTGTTTCGTTGTGTGAAATTGGGGGAAATTGAAGTTGATTTTGGGGAGAAACAACGGAGTTGAGAAAGAGGGATAAGCTGGGGATGAAAAATCTACAAGCCATTGTTGATGTTAAACTTCACGCAAGAGGGAACAGGGGAGGAAGAAGATGAATTATACTGCGATTTGTCATGTGAATCTTTCAGGTTAATTCCCTTTTGTTTGGCTCGTGTGGTCTTTGGGAATTCTGCCCAATTGTATTAACACCCTCTAAAATCACCCTTTCACCCTTTTTGATACACATTTGGGTGAATGGGCCGAGTTTTAGGCCCCCATGCACCTTTTAATTTTTTCATACACCTCACTATTGTACTCGAGGATATTTCGTTGGCAGTCAGCATGCTCTGTGAACCTGTGTTCCCTTAAGGTTATTGGATCAATTATATCTTCGATAAGTTGAATCGAGATAGACTTTAGGATTTGGTCTATGCATGACGACATTGGGATAGAATTCATTTTCTCATCCTCAACTATACATCATTTGGCATGACAACATCTAGAATCAAATCCCCCCGTAGATCTTGCCTTGAGTCTCTTTCTTCTCTCCTCAAATCATTTCAAAATACTTAATGAAAACAATGTGTGTGATGCACGTCACAGAAAAAGTCAATCCACTTCTTTAAAACTCATCAAACAAATTCAAACCATTTTATCCCTCGGGATGTTTCGTCAAACATTCTCAAAAAGGGCATGTTACCTCCGTTCTACCGCAAACAGGTATCGACCATGTCGTAACCCGAAATTTGACCTTTTTTTCCCTTTTGCATAAGCATTTGCATTCGCATCGCTGACATATGCATTAGCATTTTTTCTCTGTTTTTTGTTGCAGGAATATTCATGTTTTGCAAGCCCAACTAATCACATCCTCTCAAAGATATCACATCACCAAAACAAGCACAAAATGAAGGTTTATATGCCTATCCATCATATCAAAAGGTCGAAAATCGGAATCGTGGCCACAACACCATTTTGCAAGCAAATTTGGCAAATTTTGCTTGAAGTAACCGATTACTCATTTTCTAGGCAAAACCAAGTAACCGGTTACCCTGTGCAAAAATGCAGATTTTGCTGCATTGTTTAGGGCAACCACTTTTCTCTCTACATTTTGGGGTCCATTTGGTTCTAGCATTGTGTGGAACATTCTAGACATTTCTAGATAATTCAAGACCTTTCAAGATACTTCAAGGCATTTGCTCCAATACATCATTTCCAATCAAGACCACCATACACCTCTGTTTCCAAGCATGTGAACCATTGGATTTTCAACTTGCATTGGGATGGTTACCGAGTCAACTACCTAACTAACTGAGTTAACCTCCAACTCAATGAGTTGAGCCTAACTAACTCCGAGGCTAGTTCCGAGGCTACACCCAAAGTTCACTCCGAACCTAGCAACTCTGAAGCAAAACTCTATATAAGTAAATCATCACCATTTCCCTTGAGGGGGGCTTGAACAATTTTCAATCATTTTTTCCAAATTCTCCATTGATCACTCTCAATTCTCTCACATTCTCTCTGAATTTTCTGCAACATTTGCACATTCATCTTCATCCTCTCTCACAAACCCTCACAAAAGCTCAATTTCCACCATTTGAGTGTAGCAATCTTCACATCGAAATTGTTATTCTCTTGAGCTAAATCTCATTCCATCATATTCTTGCTTGGATTTTTGGATTTACGATTGATTCTTCTCCAATTCAAGTAATCATCTCAAGCTTCTTCGGTGCAAATCGATATTCGGAGCATTCATCGCGTTTTCATCGGTTTCGCTACGGTTAGATCTCAAAGCTTGGAATTCTCTGGGTTTCTTGGCTTAATCCTCATCATATATCAATAGAAACAACATCCAAAGCAAATCTCATCCTTGTAGGTTGGTTATCTTTCACTTGATTTACCGTTTCGATCTATTTCGCGTGTTTACGATGTAGTTCGGCCGTTTTTTGGTTTTGCTTAATCATGTGATTTCTTGATCTTTGCTCTCCATGTTTAATGCTTTCCATTGATGATTAATTTATGTTTAAGTGCTTTTGAACTTTATTTTTCGTGCACAAATATCAAGCATAGCATGTGGATGATTGGGGAAATCTTTTGGTTACTGAAAGTGATTTTTCAAAAAGTTATTTCTGCCATTGTCACAGTGGTAACCGATTGTCGCTACTGCGAAAATCGGCACCGGATGACAGAAGAGTCGCCACCGTGCGTTATTTATCCCAACGGAGGGAAAGGAAACGCTCGAAGTAAACCTCGCAAAAAATGGGAAAAGGTATGGTCATCGCAACCAAAACCTGGATTCGGGAGTCGGTTACGCAAGGGGAAGGTATTAGCACCCCTCACGTCCATCGTACTCGATGGGATCCACGCTCGCTTGGTTTGTCTAAAGGATGCAAACAATCTATCTACGGCTGCTAAATCTAAACGGAAGGGAATTGACTCGATAGAGCGTCGCACTCTATGCCTACGTATTCTCAAGAGAGAAAGTCAGAGTCAACGTAGTTCGGGAAACTACAGGGAATTGGCTCGCCAAGACTTCGCATCTTGTGCCTACGTACTTCCACACTGCATGGAAGATCAGAGCTTACGTAGTTCAGGCTAACTACGGCTAGACAGGGTGTTCTCACGCAGGAGTGAGAAATTAATCTGGTTTTAAAGGTTCGGGAACCTATGGGAAAAACTACGGTCTGGTCTCAAATGCACTCGGGCAAGAGAAAAGGATAACAATCAGTCGTCAGCGGGAAAGTCTCGATCGCACAGCAGCGAGAGAACAAAAGGTTAGTTGTTAGTGTGCTCGCTAGGATATCGCATCTTATGCCTACATATTCTCGTCTGGTACGAGAAATCAGAGCAGCTGTAGTTCGGCTACTTCGGGACCACAGCTCAAATCTCATTTTATTAACATTCTGAAAAATGGTTACAATGATTGAATTCGGGCAATAAACTCCTAAAAATACTATCCTATCCATCTATCATGGAAAATTAAGTGGAAAATAGTCCCCTAACAAGTGGACCTTTAAAAAAAACTATCTCTAAAAGTGTAAAAAGTCCCCTAACAAATGGACTTCTAAAACTACCTCTAAAAGGTAAAATAAACTCTATGAAAAAATGTCCTAAAAGAATTGAAGTGAAGCTGAATATTTTTATCTTCTTTTTCCCAATATTTTCTCTTAATATTCTTTTATTTTTTCCACATACTCTCTTCTTTTTCACACTTTCTTTTTCACTATTCTTTTTCATTTCTTTTCATATATCTTTTTTTTCAATATTCTTTCTCTATTTTTCATATTCTTTTTCAAACATAATTTTATCATATTCTTTTCTCTATTTTTTCCAATATTCTTTTCTTCAACTTTTTATATTTCTTTTTTTCACAATATTTTTCATATTCTTTTCTCTATATAAAGCAACAAAACTATATAAAAAAATAGAAAAAGAAAATATAAAGGGAGGGGGTGTGTAGTTATTACAGGGGATGCAGTAGTTAGTAAAAATATAAAACAGAAACAACATGGGCCCAGCCCAAGAACTCAGCCAAAAAAATGGGGGAGGGGTGCAGAAATTGAAACGGGAGTGGTATTGGCGCAAGGCCCAGCCCAATAAGGAGACTCCAAAAAACAAAAAAAAACTGGGGGTGAATGGCATGCACGTTGGGCTTTGGGCCCAGAATCAATACGGAGCCCATTCCTTCTATCCTCAGCGAAACCCTAATCCCTCAGGCTTCCTCCTTCCACTGTTCACACATCCAAACGGCGCCTCCCAATCTCCTCCGAACTCCCTCTCTCACCTTCAATCGCCTTCTGTTTCATCTTCCTCCTCAATGTTCATTGATTCACAAACTCCACCTTCGCAACCAAAAACTCATAACAATTTTACTGAATTTCTTGATGGATGATCACGATGAAGACGGAGATACATGTCTCGCTTGCGTCAAATGAAGAATGTAACACAAAACCTAGAGATCTGAGTGCATGTTCTTGATTAGCGATGGAGATCTGGAGAAGACTCATACAAACATCGATTGGAATCCATCGACGGAGGTCCTTGCTCAGAAGATTCGTTCTCGAGGATGAACAGAATTGCAATCCGTGGAAGTTTCTGGATATCTTTCGCGAGGCTATGAAGATTTGAACAATTCGAAGATGACGATGATGATCAAAGGAGATGGATTTAGGGAAGAATCTTGATGATGACGTTGTTAGATGAACCTTGAAGTAATTTTCTGGAGATTTGGGAGGTGATGAACTCACGAAGACGACGATGAAGGCTCTTGATCTGGAGAACTGAGAAGGTGGTTGGAAGATTTTCAAACGATCTTGATGAACATGATAGGGACTGTTCGTGATCTCTGAGGATCTTTGATGTTCATGAAATTCTGAAGCGGTTGTAGGAACACGAACGATTCCGGAGAATTACGAAGAACGTGATGATGAAGATTCGCAAGAATCTTGATGAATATTGGTGGTTGATGTTTGCTGAAGATCCAGATCTGGATGAAGATTGAAGATCCTGATGAATGAATGATCAGTTTCTGGAAAAGTACTAGAGGATCTATGAAGATCGGGGATGATCGTTGATGACCGGAGGGTGTTGTTGGTGATGAACGGAGAAGATCAGAGAAGAGATGAATCTGGTGAAGATTTGCAGTTTCCGGTGGGTTGTAGGGTGGCCGGAAGAGGTTAGGGTTGGCCGGCGATTGGGGGTTGCGGTGGTTGCATGGCCGTCGGCCATGCAACCGGCGAGACTCAGGCGAAGACGCGTGGCGTAGCGAGGTGGCAGGGGGAGCGTTGCATGATGGCCACGTGTAGGGTTGTGTGGCAGAGTGTGGAGTTAGTGGAGTGTGCTACGTGTGAGTTCTGGGATGAAGACGAAACGAAGTGGCCCCCTTTTGAGCTGAACGCGTGGCGCGCTTATATATTTGACACATGGCAATTTTCGGACAAAAAAATGGACTTGAAAGATTTTGGGCCTCCAAAAACCCCTTCTGGGCCCACGAGAAATGGCCAATTGGACTGGAAATTCTGAATTAAAAAAAGATTAAACCCAATTAAAAGCTAATCAAAGACTAAACCTAATTAACTAGTTAACTAATGGTTAAACCTAATTAACTCTAACTAAAATTAAAGCTGCAATTAAATCTAAATGAAAATTAAACTAACCTAATTAATTCTATATTAAACTAAAACTATTATCTATTAATATCTATTAAAAAACTATTAACCTGTATTAAACCTAATAAAAGAAATTAATATCTAACAAAAGATTAAATCTATATTAAAAATAAACTCTATTTATTCTATTATACAAAAACTATTATATTCTAAAAGAAAATCATTCTAAAATCTATTTAAAAACAAATTTATAAATTCTAAAAAAGGTTTAAAGCTATTAAAAATATTAAAAAAATCTATTTAAATTCTAGAAAATCTATAAAACCTATTTAAAATCTACAAGAGGCTATTAAATCCTAAAAAATGCAAACAAAGGCAAATAACCAACATAAAAGAGAGCGCGAGACCAGATCGAAGCAAACGGTAACCCGGACACCAAAAACTCAAAAATCACTGCATAAACTGAAAACACCCAGGAAGCGCGCGACTTCTCAAAATAAACTCCGATTACCCAAACCGGTCTGAGATACCTGAAAAGCGACAGCAGGGCTGTAATCCCGATAAAATCACCATGATTGAGGAAATGCACTATATGCAGTATGCAAATGCGAATGCGAAAATGCGTCGAAGCATAAATCGAAAGTGGCACCGGTTGGTCAAATTTTAGGGTGCAACAGCTTCCCCTATTCAAGCGACTTGGACCTGAAGGGTTGAAGAGCGCGCAGCCTTCAAACATTCAGAGGTACGAGACGGTTGAATACCAATAAACCCGAAAATTTGCCAACCGTGAGAATATACTGCAAAACTGCTTGGGGAGACATAATCCAGAACCGAACCCAGTCATCACGGCAACAAACTGATCAATCATCTGATAAAGAACTCCTGGTCTTAATGCCAGTTACCTGTGATACCCCATATAACAAACCCGATGGTTGCAACAAAACACCTGATCCTCTCACATCGTCTACTGGTAGACGGAAGAGAAATATACTCACAACGTCTAAAGATAGACGGAAAGACAGCCTGATCCGTACTCACATCGTCTAAGGATAGACGGAAAGACACCCATAATCCATACTCACATCGTCTAAGGATAGACGGAAAGACACCCAAATCGAAGGAAAAATTCAATACTCACATCGTCTAAGGATAGACGGAAAGACACCCATAATCCATACTCACATCGTCTAAGGATAGACGGAAAGACACCCAAAATCCAAGGAAAAATTCAATACTCACATCGTCTAAGGATAGACGGAAAGACACCCATAATCCATACTCACATCGTCTAAGGATAGACGGAAAGACACCCAAAATCCAAGGAAAAATCAATACTCACATCGTCTAAGGATAGACGGAAAGACACCCATAATCCATACTCACATAGTCTAAGAATAGACGGAAAGACACCCATCCCGAAGGAAAAAGAACAATACTCACATCGTCTAATGATAGACGGAAAGACACCCATCCCGAAGGAATAAATCAATACTCACATCGTCTAAGGATAGACGGAAAGACACCCATCCCGAAGGAAAAATTCAATACTCACATTGTCTAAGGATAGACGGAAAGACACCCATAATCCAAGGAAAAATTCAATACTCACATCGTCTAAGGATAGACGGAAAGACACCCATAATCCATACTCACATCGTCTAAGAATAGACGGAAAGACATCCAAAATCCAAGGAAAAATCAATACTCACATCGTCTAAGGATAGACGGAAAGACACCCATAATCCATACTCAAATCGTCTAAGGATAGACGGAAAGACACCCATCCCGAAGGAAAAAGAACAATACTCACATCGTCTAATGATAGACGGAAAGACACCCATCCCGAAGGAAAAAATCAATACTCACATCGTCTAAGGATAGACGGAAAGACACCCATCCCGAAGGAAAAATTCAATACTCACATCGTCTAAGGATAGACGGAAAGACACCCATAATCCATACTCACATCGTCTAAGGATAGACGGAAAGACACCCAAAAATCCATACTCACATCATCTAATGATAGACGGAAAGACACCCATAATCCCTTCAACATCATCCCTCAAATTTCAGAATCCTTTCGTCTACGGGAACTGATGGAAAGAACAATATCCTTAAAGGGGCCACATCATCAGTAAGGACCGACGGGAAGAAAACCACCTTCAAAGAGCCATGTCGTCAATAAGGATTGACGGTCAGAAAATCCTTCTTGAAATGTCATCTCATCCAATAAACAGAAAGAAAACCACTATCCGAAAGGTCGATTTGAAACCCCTTAACATCTAAAGATAGCCGGAGAAGACTTGCTGGGGAAACACACCATCCTATGATCTGACGATAAGACCCGCTGAAAAATCACCTGAAACTTCACATCGTCTACTGATAGACGGGAAGGAACACCACTTGCTAGAGAAACCCCATCTTGAAACCCCACTGGAAAAAATCACCCGAAACTTCACATCGTCTAATGATAGACGGGAAGAAAGCTACTCAAACTCAAGACGTCTAATGATAGACGGAGAAATCCACTTATTGGAGGAACACATCGTCAATATGAATTGACGGGAAGAAAAGTCTGTCGATACCAGATGACTGACTGATCAAAGCATAACTGTTGTATGATCTGAAATACGAATAAACTGCTGAATTGTCTGAACACTGCTGATGGATGAATGCCCCTGAACTGATCACAGAGTAATTCACGTGCCATATAAGGCTGATAGAAAACCTGGCTTATGCTTCGTATGCATATGCATATGTTTGAATTTTTCTATGGCGTAATGCTCCATTTAGGATGGAAATGCTACGCATTTTGAAAATGAAATGCAAGTATGATGCAAATATGACGATGTATGCAATATGCTAATGCAGGCTTGGGCTGCTGGAGAAAGTCGGGTACAGAAAACCACTTCAGCAAAATAAATGCTGAAGACGAAGCCAACTCCGCCGGGGATAGACCAGATATCACAGAATTATCCCAGCAAAATAAATGCTGGAAGAGTGAAATCAACTCCGCTGGGGAATGACATACGTGCCAAGTATGATTGGGCTTCTCTAGGGATAGCTTACCCGTGCCAATGAAAAATTGGACTTTGCTGGAAAAATAGACGGAGTCTTCCTGCGTACTGATGAAGATTGGGTTTGGAAACTGATGCGCCAACACAGATGGGCCTCACAGTGACCGCCAACATGGATTTGGGCTCTTAGGCTATCTGTGATGGGTCAGGTACAACTGACGCTAGAAAACATTCTGTCTGAATACACAGTTTTCTGGTTGAAGGGTCAAAGGATAGTAACACGACTTCCCGACATTTGTCTCGCACTCGAACATTGGCTGACTCTGCTCGAATAGCTCTGAATAACTCTGCTGATACGGAGAAGAACAATCCCTTCGCTTCTGATATGCCCCAGCCTGCGGGACCTCTGTGGTGATGCTCCTCAAAAGGAAATCTGAAAATCTGTACCCTGATGGTCTGATATGAAATGCCCCAGCATTCTGAGCTTCGGAGAGATACTTCATATCAAATTCTTCTCGAATAAAGAATAACTTCTGCGCTCTTAAGATGGCCTGCCCTTGACTGCAATGACTTTGCCCCTGATTATCTGATTCAGAGTAGTGCCCCTGACTACGAGATATTTACCGAATCTCAACCTGATTGTCCCAGGATAACTGACTTCGAAAGGCTGACCTGACTGGGGATCACTGGATGATAGCTTGCCCTGGCTTGCGGAGCATTCGGGCGTTCTGTATTCTATCCTGATCATACCTTCCATTGTAGAAAACTTTCCTGCTGTCAAGCGCTTACTCGCAAGTAAAACAAGTTGTTCTGTGTAAAAGACATATTAATGCAACGCATATGACAGGTTTGACATCCAATCTGTTCACTGGGAAAGGGAAAAACAGTTTATGGCATAAAATGCACAAATTATTTATCAAGAATATCAACATCAGTACCAACATGGTAAGAGGAACCCTTTTAGGAGTCAGTTTCAACGCAATCTTTACCGCAGTATGCTTTCGAAACGAACCTGCTTCAATTAGGACTTTTGAAGGTTATAACGTGGTCAGGTTCACGGTTTTGAAGGAAAGGATAAAGGCTCAAAGCTTATTTTAACCCACCCATTCTCCTTGATGTTCTCCCATCCTACGTTCAGCTAATTCGACCTTAGCGCTCACCTCTCAGAGGCTGAAAGATAGGAGTGATAGTTCGAGAAACCTTTAGAGTGACAGTTACTCACTCTTCGTCTTTGACACTTAGGGTCACACGACTCGTATTTCATTTGAGGATTTCTTCCTTTTGTCATCCTTTCATCTTTTTCTTTTCATATCCTTAACTTTTGCATGGACTGACTATTTGGAGTTTCCTTTGATTTTTTAAGTCCAGCGGGATGCCCTCATTTTTGCCTAAGTCATTTGTTTTGAAGTTTTGACTTAGCGGGCTTTTGATTCTTTTTGCTCTCTTTTTCCGAACAAGTCGTGTGACACTGGTTGTCTGACTCATTGGAGAATGATGTGACTGTCTCACTCTTGATTTAACCATTGTGGTTTTTTAGGCACGACCTCTAGAGGTGTGATTGATCCTCGAACGGACACTCCTTTTGCAACTTGAACGCTCGACCAAATTAGCTAACACCTACCCTGCCCCAGGTTAAAGATGGAGGGTTTTTCGTTTTTCAGAAAGACCTCCTACTACTAGGCTCAAAGGGGCTGGCAAGGGATTATCTTCCTTATATCACCAGTGTTTAGGGATTTGAAACAATACCTGTACATCATCAGCAGGTTTTATTTCAAAAGCATACAATATCGGAAGTTGCATGTCGTTCATTTCGTCATCCTCCTCAGATCCTTCTTAACCAAGCATTGGACATTTGTAAAAAACAATTAGTGAACACGAATGGATTTAATCAAAACATGCATATTTATTTCATTATCATCAATTGAATGAAAACAACAAGTTTTACGAACAAGGTTGCAATTCAGACAGGAAAGAAACTACAAACGTAAAGAAATGACAAGATAAAACAAAGAAAAATGCCAGCTTCCGAGAACCGGGCCTTCACATTTGTCCTGCTGCTGAACCAGCTATCTTCACAATCAGTTATTAAAGGCAACTCGAAATTGTCCTGATCTGCTTTCAGCGACCCAACCAAGTTATAGAGCCCCTCCTCCTCATTCAGATGATTTTGGGCCCTTCCTGCCCGAAGTTGATAGCTGCACTATCAAGTAGGTCCTGCACCTTGTGCTTGAAGGCCAGACAATCTTCAATGTTGTGCCCCGGTGCTCCTGAATGGAAATCACAATGCTCATTGATATCATACCCTGCTGGAGGCGTCCCTGTCAGCGGGGCTAACTTCCTCTTCTCAACCAACTGTAATCGTAGCAACACCTGAAGAAGTTCGGCATATGGCATCGGAGGCACATCAAATACCCTCACCGGCCTCTGATTTTGAGCTCTTCGCTGATTGGGATGCTCTTGCCTTTGCTGCTGTTGAGGTCGTTGCTGTCGTCGCTGGTATCGGGTTGACTGTTGAACAACCTTCGTAGCAAATACAACATCGGTTTCTTGATTTCCACCGTACTGATTAAGGCACTCCTTATGCTTAGCCATTTCCTTTCTCAGATCTGCCCCAGGAATAGGCAACAGTTGTGGGCATGGAGATTCTGACACCATGGAGTCCAGGATACGTTTCTGACCTACTGCAGCTTTAGAAGCATCCATCATCTTAGCATCAACTGGGATAGGACCAGTACGTACAGCTACACCGCTTGGCGTGAATTCAATATCTTTTGAGTCAATCAGGTCTTGAACATTGTGCTTAAAAGCTTGACAACTCTCGATGTCGTGTCCGAGTGCCCCAGAATGAAATTCACATTGCTTACTAGTATCGTACCCATAAGGCAGTATCGTTCCCTTAGGCGGTTCCATTGTTCTTTTTTCAACCATTTTGAACCTCAATAAAGTCTGCAAGAGCTCAGCATACGTGGAAGGTGGCGCCTCAAATACCCTCTTTGGCCTCCCCTCCTGAATCCTCTGTTGAGCCGGATGTACCCCTTGTTGTTGTTCAGGTTCCACAGGCACAGGTGGCACGAGCTTTTTCACTGCGGCTTCGGATAGTTGATCATCCTCTTTCCTAAGCACATTCTTGACAACTTCCATGATCAAGCTCATTTGGGTCTTCAGCTGACTATTTTCCTCTTTGAGGATCTTTTGCTCCAGACGCATCTCTTTCATGTCTCTCATCATCTGCCCCAGCTGGCTTCGGACTTCAATCAATTCAGCCTGACTCTGTTCCATATCTCTAAAGGAACTCCTGCAACAAACTGGACGATAAGGAAATAAGACCCACGGTTCTGATGTACCTGTTAAATGATAATGCAATGCAGAAAGCAAACACATATTCAAGACAAGACAAAGAGAAACTCAAACTATAAGCACCCAGACGAACACCTCCCACACATGTACAACCAACAAAAGCAGCACGTAAGCACGAATGAGTACGAATACAATGACCCCAGCCGACGCCAACAATCCTGGTGATGGTCGGCGAACACTAATGCACAAAAGCTAAACGGGTTAGGCAGAGAAAACAGATGCGACACCCGACACATAAACCTCTAGAAACTTCTCCCATAGTCAACTGAACTCTCCGCTTGACATTCTTCAGAACACACGCTTCCCGTGGAGTCTTCCATGATATTAACTGACGAACCCACACAACTGGATGACGGAGAATCATTAATCTGAACAAAACCCTGGGGCGCGATGAAAATCCGGTTAGAGTCTAACAGATCCTGAACCTGGCTTCTAAGCACCTTACAATCATTTGTTGAATGCCCCTGTGCCCCAACAAGGTACTCACAGCGGGCGCTGGCATCAAAACCTGGAGGATATGGTGGAATCATTGGATTAGTCTCTTTCGGCACTATCAATCCACTTCTGACCAGATCTGGCAACAACTGACTGTACGACACCGGTAGCTGAGTAAACTGCCTTTCAGGTTTCCTTGGTCTTCGTTGGGCGTGCTGACGCGATCGACGACAGGATGACCGTTGGCTTGAAGTGTCTGAAAACCGATCCTGAGATGCTAGAGATTCTGAGACGACGTCATTTCCTTCTTCCCACTCTTCTTGAGAACTGACAACTGACTCATTCTTATCAATTGGGATATAAGGAGCATCTCGAAGCTTTCCACTCTTGAGTCCTCTCTCAACAAGCTCCCCCATTCTCCTCAGGCCCACAAAGCTTGTACAACCGAACAATTTGTCATAATAATGGCCTTTCAGAGTACCCAAGAAGAGGTCAACCATTTCTCTTTCCTGAAGCGGTGGTTGAACACTAGCAGCTAATTCTTTCCATCTTTGCGCATACCCTCTGAATGATTCATTCTCCGCTCGAGATAATTCTTGCAGATGTACGATACTATGAGCCATATCCAGGTTGTAATCGTACTGCTTCAGGAAAGCTCTGGCTAAATCCACCCATGATCGAATCTGATTACTCTCTAACTGCATATACCACCTCAAAGATGCCCCAGTCAGACTATACTGAAAGCAATGGATCATCAGTTTGTCATCTCGCACAAACGAAGTCATTCTTTGACAGAACATCATCAAATGTTGCTTCGGACAGCTATCTCCTGTGTACTTTTCAAATTTCGGCACTTTGAACTTATAAGGCAACACCAGGTCAGGGACCAAACACATGTCTGCAGCATTCAGGTTAACAGCATCTTTCGCCTTCAAAGCTTTAACTCTTTCTTCCAATACTCGGAACCTTCTATCACCTTCAAGAGCTCTTGAGTTTACAGTCCTGGCTACCGGGATATCTCTGCGTGGATTCCTCTCAGGGAAAACAACACCTTGGTTGTTAACAGGAGGAGGACGTTCATTTCGGGCAAAAAACTGCTCATGTCGATCTCGGTTCTCAACAGTAGGCTGTACAACTTGGTCTGCAGTAACGTTGTTCGCTTGCGGGAAGTCTTCCATAGAATCATACCGAGGGTGGGACGTCATAATAAACCCTGTTAAGGTGTTAGGAGACTGGAAATTGCCTTCAGACATAGCTATCAATTACCTGTAACTGACTACACTGCTCCAACCCCTTGGTCGTCTTCTGATAATCAACAGTTGCTCAATCCAAACTCCGGGTACTCACCTTCAGGAAACAAAGGCTGGATCAGAACTCTGGCTAACTGGAGAAATGCTACGCAATATGATGCAAAGATGCTTATGCAAATGCAATGCAATGCAGCAAACACGGGATCACAGCCCCCACAACACGCTCTAAATGCTGCTGCACAGCTGACGGAGTACGTTCTCTCTAAAAGAGAACGCCAAGATAGCGGGTAGTCTGGAAGTCAAGGTTCTCGCAAAAAACCCCCACTCACGGGTATGGACCTAAGGTACGGCATCCTATGCGGTCATCAGCGTCACAGACTTTCATGAGGAATGATACAATTCCCAGAAGGAGTGGCATCGTCATCTCATGAAGAGACCTCACTTGGCTGACTTCCAATTGATCGGTCCCCAGAGTCGACAATCCTCACGTCTGGACTCCTCTCAGATCCTCAGGATCGGAAAGAAGCACCTCGTAGAGAACCTCGTCTGAGCGTGAATTTCGTGGGGAACTCTTGCCTGCTCAGCAAACAGGTTCGCCCACTAATCTCCACAACTACGTCTAAATGCATACTCAACAGCCCAGGTCCGGCTATCACTCAAAGTATCACCCTCCCCAGCACAACAGCGACAGATAATAGCGATGAAAAAAATAAACACCCAAAAGACAAGCAAACAAGCGCTAGGATTGACTCTCTTAGGGGACGTTGGATCCCACATGCATGGGGAACTATCGCAGTCCCCAGCAGAGTCGCCAGCTGTCGCTACTGTGAAAATCGGCGCCGGCTGACAGAAGAGTCGCCACCGTGCGTTATTTATCCCAACGGAGGGAAAGGAAACGCTCGAAGTAAACCTCGCAAAAAACGGGAAAAGGTATGGTCATCGCAACCAAAACCTGGATTCGGGAGTCGGTTACGCAAGGGGAAGGTATTAGCACCCCTCACGTCCATCGTACTCGATGGGATCCACGCTCGCTTGGTTTGTCTAAAGGATGCAAACAATCTATCTACGGCTGCTAAATCTAAACGGAAGGGAATTGACTCGATAGAGCGTCGCACTCTATGCCTACGTATTCTCAAGAGAGAAAGTCAGAGTCAACGTAGTTCGGGAAACTACAGGGAATTGGCTCGCCAAGACTTCGCGTCTTGTGCCTACGTACTTCCACACTGCATGGAAGATCAGAGCTTACGTAGTTCAGGCTAACTACGGCTAGACAGGGTGTTCTCACGCAGGAGTGAGAAATTAATCTGGTTTTAAAGGTTCGGGAACCTATGGGAAAAACTACGGTCTGGTCTCAAATGCACTCGGGCAAGAGAAAAGGATAACAATCAGTCGTCAGCGGGAAAGTCTCGATCGCACAGCAGCGAGAGAACAAAAGGTTAGTTGTTAGTGTGCTCGCTAGGATATCGCATCCTATGCCTACATATTCTCGTCTGGTACGAGAAATCAGAGCAGCTGTAGTTCGGCTACTTCGGGACCACAGCTCAAATCTCATTTTATTAACATTCTGAAAAATGGTTACAATGATTGAATTCGGGCAATAAACTCCTAAAAATACTATCCTATCCATCTATCATGGAAAATTAAGTGGAAAATAGTCCCCTAACAAGTGGACCTTTAAAAAAAACTATCTCTAAAAGTGTAAAAAGTCCCCTAACAAATGGACTTCTAAAACTACCTCTAAAAGGTAAAATAAACTCTATGAAAAAATGTCCTAAAAGAATTGAAGTGAAGCTGAATATTTTTATCTTCTTTTTCCCAATATTTTCTCTTAATATTCTTTTATTTTTTCCACATACTCTCTTCTTTTTCACACTTTCTTTTTCACTATTCTTTTTCATTTCTTTTCATATATCTTTTTTTTCAATATTCTTTCTCTATTTTTCATATTCTTTTTCAAACATATTTTTATCATATTCTTTTCTCTATTTTTTCCAATATTCTTTTCTTCAACTTTTTATATTTCTTTTTTTCACAATATTTTTCATATTCTTTTCTCTATATAAAGCAACAAAACTATATAAAAAAATAGAAAAAGAAAATATAAAGGGAGGGGGTGTGTAGTTATTACAGGGGATGCAGTAGTTAGTAAAAATATAAAACAGAAACAACATGGGCCCAGCCCAAGAACTCAGCCAAAAAAATGGGGGAGGGGTGCAGAAATTGAAACGGGAGTGGTATTGGCGCAAGGCCCAGCCCAATAAGGAGACTCCAAAAAACAAAAACAAAACTGGGGGTGAATGGCATGCACGTTGGGCTTTGGGCCCAGACTCAATACGGAGCCCATTCCTTCTATCCTCAGCGAAACCCTAATCCCTCAGGCTTCCTCCTTCCACTGTTCACACATCCAAACGGCGCCTCCCAATCTCCTCCGAACTCCCTCTCTCACCTTCAATCGCCTTCTGTTTCATCTTCCTCCTCAATGTTCATTGATTCACAAACTCCACCTTCGCAACCAAAAACTCATAACAATTTTACTGAATTTCTTGATGGATGATCACGATGAAGACGGAGATACATGTCTCGCTTGCGTCAAATGAAGAATGTAACACAAAACCTGGAGATCTGAGTGCATGTTCTTGATTAGCGATGGAGATCTGGAGAAGACTCATACAAACATCGATTGGAATCCATCGACGGAGGTCCTTGCTCAGAAGATTCGTTCTCGAGGATGAACAGAATTGCAATCCGTGGAAGTTTCTGGATATCTTTCGCGAGGCTATGAAGATTTGAACAATTCGAAGATGACGATGATGATCAAAGGAGATGGATTTAGGGAAGAATCTTGATGATGACGTTGTTAGATGAACCTTGAAGTAATTTTCTGGAGATTTGGGAGGTGATGAACTCACGAAGACGACGATGAAGGCTCTTGATCTGGAGAACTGAGAAGGTGGTTGGAAGATTTTCGAACGATCTTGATGAACATGATAGGGACTGTTCGTGATCTCTGAGGATCTTTGATGTTCATGAAATTCTGAAGCGGTTGTAGGAACACGAACGATTCCGGAGAATTACGAAGAACGTGATGATGAAGATTCGCAAGAATCTTGATGAATATTGGTGGTTGATGTTTGCTGAAGATCCAGATCTGGATGAAGATTGAAGATCCTGATGAATGAATGATCAGTTTCTGGAAAAGTACTAGAGGATCTATGAAGATCGGGGATGATCGTTGATGACCGGAGGGTGTTGTTGGTGATGAACGGAGAAGATCAGAGAAGAGATGAATCTGGTGAAGATTTGCAGTTTCCGGTGGGTTGTAGGGTGGCCGGAAGAGGTTAGGGTTGGCCGGCGATTGGGGGTTGCGGTGGTTGCATGGCCGTCGGCCATGCAACCGGCGAGACTCAGGCGAAGACGCGTGGCGTAGCGAGGTGGCAGGGGGAGCGTTGCATGATGGCCACGTGTAGGGTTGTGTGGCAGAGTGTGGAGTTAGTGGAGTGTGCTACGTGTGAGTTCTGGGATGAAGACGAAACGAAGTGGCCCCCTTTTGAGCTGAACGCGTGGCGCGCTTATATATTTGACACATGGCAATTTTCGGACAAAAAAATGGACTTGAAAGATTTTGGGCCTCCAAAAACCCCTTCTGGGCCCACGAAAAATGGCCAATTGGACTGGAAATTCTGAATTAAAAAAAGATTAAACCCAATTAAAAGCTAATCAAAGACTAAACCTAATTAACTAGTTAACTAATGGTTAAACCTAATTAACTCTAACTAAAATTAAAACTGCAATTAAATCTAAATGAAAATTAAACTAACCTAATTAATTCTATATTAAACTAAAACTATTATCTATTAATATCTATTAAAAAACTATTAACCTATATTAAACCTAATCAAAGAAATTAATATCTAACAAAAGATTAAATCTATATTAAAAATAAACTCTATTTATTCTATTATACAAAAACTATTATATTCTAAAAGAAAATCATTCTAAAATCTATTTAAAAACAAATTTATAAATTCTAAAAAAGGTTTAAAGCTATTAAAAATATTAAAAAAATCTATTTAAATTCTAGAAAATCTATAAAACCTATTTAAAATCTACAAGAGGCTATTAAATCCTAAAAAATGCAAACAAAGGCAAATAACCAACATAAAAGAGAGCGCGAGACCAGATCGAAGCAAACGGTAACCCGGACACCAAAAACTCAAAAATCACTGCATAAACTGAAAACACCCAGGAAGCGCGCGACTTCTCAAAATAAACTCCGATTACCCAAACCGGTCTGAGATACCTGAAAAGCGACAGCAGGGCTGTAATCCCGATAAAATCACCATGATTGAGGAAATGCACTATATGCAGTATGCAAATGCGAATGCGAATGCGAATGCGAAAATGCGTCGAAGCATAAACCGAAAGTGGCACCGGTTGGTCAAATTTTAGGGCGCAACACCGATTACTCACTTTCTAGGCAAAATAGAGTAACTAGTTACTCTGTGTATTTTTCACTGGTTTTTTCAATTTTAAGCAAGTAATCGGTTACCTGATATAGAGTAACCGATTAGTTCAGTGGCAGAATGCCATTTTTGCCCATTTTCAAGCTTGTTTGCTATCCTATCCTCATATAACTTCCATGGCTTGATATGCTTAACATTTGTGGATGTTTTATGAGCTATTCACCTATTCTTGGAAGCATCTATGCAATATTTCAATAGGTCAATTTTCAATTCTCGATTATGTGCACTTTCGACACTTTGATCATGATCATTCTTGCATATTTCTTTGATCACTTGCTACACGGTTTGTGATGCATGCTAATTGTTTTGGTACTGTTTTTCACTTTTATTCATGTTTGCATTGAGTTTGTTCCTCTTTGGAATGAACTCAGTCTTGTACAATCAATAAATCACCCTTTTGCTTTAATGGTTTTTCATCCCTTTGAAAAATTGTTGGCATCATCCCCCTTTTTGATTGATAAATCGAAACTTCGTTTTGATTAGTAGATCCTTCTCTCTTTCTTCTCCTTTGGATCTTTTAGATATTTGCCATTCCCTCTTCCCCCGTAGAGTTGAAGATTCGCAATGCATGGGAGCACTGTACAAATGTTGCACCGTTGTGCCATCCGTTCTTGCACCGCACTTTGGTATTAGAGAAGGAATGAGAGTGGTGAATTCCTACACTCATTCTGACTATTTTGGGTAGGGGACGAATGACCCTGTGCCTGGAGTAGTCTTCTCTACCTTTTTACTGTGGTATTCCACTTTCTCCATTCGATTCGATCCTTGATCGCTTGCACCCTTACCTCCTCTTTGGAAGTAGTTTCTTCCTTTCAAGCCAACACTCTTTTCTCTCTTAACCAATCACCATTCTTGGTTTCCTCAGAGATTCGTAATCACTCTTTTCCTTGGTTGATCAATTGTCCTTCATTTTAAGCCTAATTCCCTTCTTCCTCAGCTAAGTCAATCTTTCTTCTCTGATTTACACGGTCTTCCTGTTCTAACCTATTCCCCACCAGAGTTTGCAACCTTCTTCTGGTTCTTTCTCCTTCTTGTTTGGGTCATCACTGTTTAACAGTTAAACACCAATTTGCTCTTTTCTCTAGTTAATCACAGTCTGTCTGTTAATACTGAGTTTTTCTTTGGGTTAATCGCCTTCTCCCGGCTAATCACCCGATCTTTGGTTGATCATGGTCCTCCCGTTAAAACCAGCTTTTCTTTGGGTTAATCGCCTTCTCCTGGCTAATCACCCGATCTTTGGTTGATCACGGTTCTCCCGTTAAAACTAGCTTTTTCTTTGGGTTAATCACCTTCTCTTGGTTAATCACCCGCCATCTGGTCAATCACAGTCCGCCTGTTTGAACCAATCATTCTTTTTCTCAGTTAACCACAGCCCGTCTGTTAAGATACTGAGTTTCTTTTGAGCTAATCACCTCCTTTTGGTTAATCACTCATTATTTTCGGTTAACCACAATCTGTCTGTTAAACACCGAATCTTCTTCAGTTAGCAACCTTTCTTTGGTTCAAATACTATTAGCTTTGGGTCAGTAACCTTTATTCGGTTCGAATACCCTTCCTTCGGTCTAGTACTGCTTGTTCAGTCAGTGTACCATCCTTTGGGTCATAGCCTTTGCTTAGTTCCACACCCGTTCTTGGGGCACAACCTTTGCTTGGTTCCACACCTGTCTCTTGGTTGATCACTATTTATCGGTTAAAACCAACTCCTTTCTCTTTTCAGTTAACCATTGTTTATCAGTTAATATACTGATTTCCCCTCCGAGTCAAACATCGTTCTTTGGTTCAGTACTCTCTTTCTTTTTGTTTCGTCACAGTCTGTCTGTTGACACCAACCTTTTTTGCTCTCTCCACGAGTTTTACTCTTATTTTTCTCCAGTTAATCAGTGCTTGCAGTTAATGCACCGAGTCCCCCGTGGATCTTACCTTTATTTTGATTCTAGTCCTGTACTCCTTTTTTCCCCGGCTTCTTCGTCATTTTCTTGTTTTATCCCTTGTAGAGTCATTTCTTTTCTTCTGCATGTCCCCGCAGAGTTCTTGTCTTGCTTCTCTGTTCCTTAGCATGTCTTTTCTTGGTTTCGATACCATTCCTTTTGCATTCCCCAGTTGGGTTTTGCTTTCTGTCTTTGTTCTTGGCTTTAACACCGTCTCTTTCCTTTTTCTTTCCCAGCAGTAGTTCCCCGAACTACGTAGGCTCTGATTTCCTCATTGCACTATGAGGGTACGTAGCCACAAGATTGCAAAATCTTGGCGGGTCACCTTCCTTCGTCTTCTCCCATTCTTCTGTCTCTCTGGTCTGTCCAGATCCTTTTCTTTTCCTTGGTTCCTTGAACTACGAAGCTCTGACTTCCTCATTGCACTATGAGGGTACGTAGGCATGAGGGCCCCAATCCTCCTCGAGCACTTTCTTTTCTTTCTTTTCTTTCCCTCTCCTTTTCTTTTCTTTAGCTATAAACCTTTAGATAGATAACTCATCCAAGCCTAGAAGTAAGCGAAATGGTTCCTGTCGGGTACGACGAATGCTTAAGGTGCTAGTACATTCCTTTCGCATAACCGACCCCATTTCCCGTTTCTCTTTCCCTTGGGTTTTATCGATATTTTCCATGTCCTTTGGGACTAAATAAAGTTCGGTGGCGACTCTATTGTATCTTTGAGTGTGCGATTCACTCAGGTCTAATCCCGCTAGCTTCAGACCCTAATTGCTGGAATATGAGTTTAGCATCACTCATAAAAGACACCAACCAACCACTGGTAGGTCGAACTATGACTGCTCTGACTTTTTCATTCTCGTCCGAATGAGGATACGTAGGCACAAGACGACGAAGTCTTGGCGAGCACAATCCCCCCATTCACCCGTAGTCCTCCGAACTACGTTGACTCTGACATTCCCGTTGCACAAGGGAATAAGTAGGCATAGGATTGCGAGATCCTATCAAGTCGCCTTTTTCTCCATTTTGTTTCCGTTAGCAAGTAGAGCTTTAGATAAACACACCCTTTGATTAGCACAACAAGCATGGATCCTGTTAAGTACAACGGACACGAGAGGTACTAATATCTTCCCCCCGCGTAATTTGTAACACCCCAAATCTAAACTTGCGGATAACAGGAAAAACAACAATTCATATAGCAAACAAAGCGCAGCAGCGCAAACATTGACTGCATGACGGTCGTCATGAGCCTGTGACGGTCGTTACACGGGTAAAATTCCTCATATCAGAGATGTTACACTTCAACCTGATAGACAATAATCATTATGCAACAACTTGCAAATATCATACGCAGCACGAAATTGGATGAACAATCACCAATGTATTACTTAACCATTTAATCATAAAACAACTCGTGCTTACTTCTGGTGGAAGTTCAATAAAGTATACAACATGTTCTCTTAAAACAACTTAATAAAAACATCGTAACAAGTTCAATCAGCAATAACATAGACTAAAATAATAACAGCAATCGTCCATCCCCCCAAGAGTGCTACGTATCAGAGCGACCAACAACACCTTAACGGGACTACGCTCTATTCCTGACTACCTGCAAATTACCACCAGAGGAGGTAACATACAACAGAAAAGGGTGAGATATCAATAATATAACATAAAGCATGATAGAAAACATGCCGGAAACCCATCACAGCATTATAGGTTTCGAAATCATAAACATCATCGACAACAACTACGAGTAATCCATATCTCACATAAACAACATTAACATACAACTAGCGTAATTATGCGACTTCATGCGACTCAACTGTGCACATGCATGTGGTACCATTTAGGAGCCAACACCCCAAAACTCGGGACAGGGCCAACACCCCGAACCCATATAGGAGTCAACACTCCAAAACTCGGGACAGGGCCAACACCCCGAACCCATCTAGGAGCCAACACTCCAAATAACGCCAATACAGGCACAACCGTCGCCAATCCAGGCCAAATGCTATGCCATGAAATGCATCTATTATAGACTACAACACAACCATAGCAACCATATAACAAGGCATTACGCCTACAACCAGAATGTCCATAACAGAGCATCATAACATCATACCACTCATACAACCATCACTTTCTACTCGTTCACATACGGGAACAATAGCAACATAATTTCAACATTTACGACTGTTCATGTAAAGAACATTACAACATCGTACCAACAAATAGGAACTCAAAGTGTTCATACAAAACGGCTATTCCTATACAGGTATAACATCAACATCAGTTCCACAATTAAGGATTCAGCATCTTATCGTAATAACAACATTACAACATTTTCTCACATAATTAATTACAAATCAATCACAACCAGGTAACTGTCCTTTTTGGCCCATTAGGGAAAACCATTAGAGCGTTGTACGAATAACCGTATAGCATATTCGTTCTACGTATTTTCCCATAAGGAAAACCTTAGAGCATCACACTAATAACTACATAACACATTTATTCCTACATAGAAATCTTGTCCCATTAGGGAAAACCTTTTCCTTAACATTTATCGATTAACGAAAACTATACCTATGACTCGATTTCCCACATGAATTTGATCATACCCACAGTTATAGAATTGAACCCCACCCTTACCTTAGAATTTAGGTCAACTCCACGCTCTCCGGTTCCGCTTCCGCTCTACGGTGATTTTTCTGCAGAAATCCTCCAAATTCGCCGGTGGTTGATTCTTTGCTCTCAACTTTCCTCAATGCGTAACTTCTCTTTTCAGTCTTTCTTTTCCCCAAATGGTGTAATTGAGGGTAAAAGAGTCTATGGGAATGTATTTTTGCTACCCACTCTCAGCCACATCCAAATTCTGCATTTAACTGAATTTCGTTACTATGACGGTCGTGGCAAGTCCATGACGAGCGTCACGGTCGTGACGGTCGTGGCAAGTCCATTACGGTCGTCATATTAGAAAAATTCAATTTTTTTATAGATAGAACATCTCTTTAGCTTTCCAACGCTTCGAACGGGGGTCAAATCCGACTTACGGATCAAGAGATATAATTTTTCGATGTTTTCCCTAAAACTGCTACGGGATTCTGCACTTTTGCCTGAAATTCGACCGATTCAATTCCTTTCTTCGAAACAAACACATTTTCAAATACGAATACGACGCAACGAGACATAGCAAATTCATAATTGAATTTAATCAAAATAAAACGGGCGTTACAACTCTCCCCTACTTACAAGAATTTCGTCCTCGAAATTACCTTAATCAAACAGCTCGGGATAAGACTCCCGCATCTTGCTCTCTAGTTCCCACGTCAAGCTTTCGCCAGCAGCTCCCAACCAGACCACTTTCACCAAAGCAATCTCCTTACCTCGTAACGTCTTCACCTCCCGATCATCAATTCTCACAGGCCTCGTCTCCACAGTAAGATTCTCACTTACTTGCACATCGTCTATGGGAATGACATGCGACGGATCTGAAATATACTTACGGAGCTGTGACACATGAAATACATCGTGTAGATTCGACAAATTTGGCGGCAACGCCACTCGATATGCCACCTTTCCAACTCTGTCCAATATCTGATACGGACCAATGAAACGAGGAGTAAGCTTCTTAGATTTCAAAGCTCTACCAACACCGGTCACAGGCGTGACTCTCAAAAATACATGATCTCCAGCTTCAAATTCTAAATCCTTCCTGCGCTTATCATGATAACTTTTCTGCCTACTCTGTGAAGCTCTCATCTTTTCTCGAATTAACTTCACCTTCTCGGTAGTCTCTCGAACAATCTCTGGTCCGAGTACCACACTCTCTCCCGATTCATACCAACACAACGGAGTCCTACACCGCCAACCATATAAAGCTTCGAATGGTGCCATTCCGATACTAGAGTGATAACTGTTATTATAAGTAAACTCTATCAATGGAAGGTATGTATCCCACGAACCACCTTCCTCAAGTACACATGCTCTCAGCAAATCTTCTAAAGACTGAATAGTCCGTTCAGTCTGACCATCTGTTTGAGGATGGTATGCTGAACTCAACCTCAACTTAGAACCCAAGCCTCTTGCAGACTCTTCCAAAACTCAGAAGTAAACCGCGGATCTCTATCCGACACAATACACAACGGAACACCATGCAACTTAACAACCACTCTAACATAAATCTCTGCCAACTTCGATACTGGAAAAGTGATGTTAATAGGAATAAAGTGAGTTGACTTTGTAAGCCTATCAACAATCACCCAAATAGAATCACATCCTCTCAAAGTGTTCGGCAAACCCGTTACAAAGTCCATTGAAATGCTGTCCCATTTCCATTCTGGAATTTCTAACGGTTGCATCAACCCAGCAGGTTTCTGATGCTCAACTTTCGACTTCTGACAAGTCAAACATGCATACACAAAACGTGCTACATCACGCTTCATACCAGGCCACAAAAACAGATTCTTCAAATCATTATACATTTTCGACGCTCCTGGATGAATACTCAACTTACTTCTGTGACTCTCTTCCAGAATTGCTTTCTTCATATCTGCATTATTAGGAATGCAAATACGACCACGAAATCTCAGCACTCCTTGCGCATCCAACTGATAATCATTATCTTCCGCTTGATCTACTCCAGGCATTAAATCCACCAACTTCACATCTAATTTATGAGCTTCTCTAATGCTGTCCAGAAAATCATTATTAATCTTTAACATGCCCAACTTTACACTCTTCGGTGTTACTTCACAAACTAAACTCAGATCTCTGAATTGCTCAATCAACTCTAATTCTTTAGCCATCATTGCTGACATATGCAAAGTCTTGCGGCTTAAGGCATCAGCTACAACATTAGCTTTTCCCGGATGGTAATGTAACCCAAAATCATAATCCTTTAATAACTCTAGCCACCTTCGTTGCCTCATGTTCAGCTCTTTTTGGTCAAACAAGTATTTCAAACTCTTATGGTCGCTGAACACTTCGAATCTCGAGCCATACAAATAATGTCTCCAAATCTTCAGCACAAAAACAACGACAGTAAGTTCTCAATCGTGCGTGGGATAATTCTTCTCATGGATTCTCAGCTGTCTTGTGGCATACGTAACTACTTTATTATTCTGCATGAGTACTCCTCCTAAACCAAACTTAGAAGCATCACAGTATACAACAAACGGTTCTTCTGCGTTAGGCAAGATCAACACCGGAGCAGACGTCAACCTTTTCTTTAACTCCGTAAAACCTGCTTCGCATTGAGCATCCTATACAAAAGTCTTCCCTTTACAAGTCAACTTAGTTAACGGAAGGGTCAACTTAGAAAAACCTTCAATAAACCTTCTATAATAACCAGCAAGTCCCAAAAAGCTTCTAATCTCCGTTGCCGACTTCGGAGTTTCCCATTTCAACACGGCATCAACCTTAGATGGATCTACAGCAATCCCTATTGCACCCCAAAATTTGCCCAACTTTTCTTTACCTAGCTTATGTTTCATTTCATTCACATTAGCATTATCATTTGCATTTCATTGACATGTATACAGGAGATCAAGAGGTATGATTACCAATCAAGGGCTATACAAGACTATGAAGCTAGCTAAGAAGGTTATTCAGGTGCTCAAGGGTTGATATCCTTGTCAGAGAAGATAAAAGATCCTCAGAGAGAGTGGTTGAAACCAAGTGTGTGTGTCTCCTAACTTGAGAGTTGTGGGAAGCCATCAGATGATTCCGAAGCCATGAAGTTAGACTTGAGGTCTTGAGATAGCTCATGAGAAGTGTTGAAGATCACTTTGAGGCCTAGACAGGTCATTGTGCCAGATTAAGAAGCCTCAGCCATGAGTGGTGCAATTAGGGTTTGACTGGGTCAACCCTAAGTCAACTGATGATTTGAAGAAGGTTGAGACCTAATTCAAAGGCCATGTGATCATGGATTGATGCATTGAGATGTTATAAGGATGATTCCAAGGTCAACTCATCATGATTGAAGAGTTTGAGAAGTTTCAAGCTAGGGTTTCTAAGGCTTGACAGTGTAAAATCCCCTAGTTTGACCCCTATCTTCAAGGCAGTTTAGCTCAAGATGTGATTGTCATCTCATTTTCCCCCCTACATGAATGTTGTAGAGCATGGTCTGAGCTTTAATTTGAGTGCTAGAAGTCCTTGATAGGATTTGTAGAACTCAAGTTATGGCTTTGACAAGTTACAAGTCATCTGAGGCATGTGAATTTGGAGCTTGAAAGTTGTCCAACTTGCATGAAACTTTTGTCCTAGAAGGATGATTCCTATGAACTTTTGGTAAACATGAATGTTGTTCCTTATCCTCTTATATTTCTAGAGAGTACTAGAAGTCCTTGATAGGATTTGTAGAACTCAAGTTATGGCTTTGACAAGTCAAGGGTATTTTGGTCATTTGGAGATTATAGGTCATTTCAACCATAAGGCCATAACTCCTATTTGCAAGCTTCAAATGGGAAAATGTCCAACATCAAACGTGTTCAAAATGATGTTTTAAGGCTAGTTAAGAGGTCATGAGAGGTTGGAATTGCTTGTAGCTCAAAATCACAAAAATGGCTTAAAATAAGGATGATTTTCAAATGAACCAAAGATGGAAATTGGTATTTTTGATCTACATGTCCAAACCAAGGCATGTGATATGTCATTTTGATTCTAAAACACATTTTAAGAACATTGGTTTTGCCACAATTTTGAAGTGAAGTTTAAATTGTGGACTTGCTTTGAAAAGTAGTTACTTACATCATAAGTAACATTTGCCAAACCAAAATTCAAGGCATGACCAAGGCTTCTTTCAATCCAAACACATCCAAAATACCATTAGGAGAGAAATTAGAAGGGAATCAGGGTGAATACAAGCTGCTAATAGAATTGGTATGACCATGGCATGTGAGTGAACTTTTCATGACATGAGAAATTGAATTTCTCATTAGAAGGATCTATAGCTTTCTAAATCATACCTACATGTCCTATATATTGAATAGAGATGATCCAAGGCCAAGGTTGGTGATGATTGAGAGAGGATAGTGAGATTGCACATTGAAATTTCCCATTGCAAATCAAAATCGGTTACAAGGTTTGAAGCCATTTCAATCAAAGATTTCAATCTCAGAAGCTTGCTCTAGCATTGGTGGATGAGTCCAGATGGAGAATTGAGCAAGATTGGTGGAGAATCGTGTGAGAGCCATTGAAGTTTTTCATCTGCAACTCAGAATCGAATCCAAGAATTGAAGCCATTTCAATCAAGTTTGTTGCATACAGAAGCTTGATTGTGCTCCATAGAAGGAATCTGCAAGCTCTTGAAGGTTGATTTGAAGATTCAACCCCTCTGTTTGCTCGAGTTTACCAGGTATGCAGTTCTTATCCCATGGCTTGTTTTAGGAAGAATCAAGAGGAATTAGGGTGCTAGATGCATTGTGGATTGGTGTAGGAAGGTTTAGGGATCATTAATTTGAGAGTTAGTGACCAATTAGGGTTGTTACCATTTTTGGGTGAGATGGTGTTCTTGAAAATCTTGAGGATTTAGATTGAATTAATGGCATGAGTGAGTCCCTGAGGAAATTTGGGACAAGTTTCATCAAGGAATCGTGGCCTATAGTGGATTCTATGGCAAGTTAGGGTTGTGAGATGATGACCGGAAAATGTCACCGGCGGTGACTTTGGCACGCAGGTGACCTGAGTTTCAGAGGTTTGAATTGGGGAAGATGATCCCAGAGCCATTGGATCATAGTTTGACTTGGACTGAGGACCTCATCCAATGGCCACGCGTGCATGAAATTTGTGAAGGAGTTCTGAACTATAATGAAACGCAGCGTTTCATTAATCTGTTGTTTTTGGGCTTAAGAATCCAAGTGCTAATCACACCCCCTTTGTGGCCCAGTCTGAGAAATGAATTGGATTTTATTGCTTCCTGCACCACGCGTTTGTTTATTTTCCTTGGATTTTCTTTTATTCTCCATTTTATTCATGGTTAGTGATTAATTCATAAAAAAATGGAAAAATGATTCAATTAATCCCATTCTTTTTGCATTGAATTCATGATTGAATCTAGTATTTTTTGGATAAAAAATATTATTATTTCACGCATTTTTTGATTTTATGGGAATTTTTACATTTTAATTGACATTAAAATAATCATGTTTGATGCTTGAGTTTGTTGAATTTGGTTTGATCATGTGGTGATGATTTTGGTCTTGATTTTTTGTGAGTAGTTAGCATAGATATGCATGCTTCCCATAGATTTTTCTCACATTTTTGTGATGAACATAAGTGGTAGTTTTAGGTTGAAACCTTTAGGTGCTCCATTTTTAGGGTTTATGGTTGATACCTTGTGGTTTAGATTTTATTTTTAGAACTTGGTGGATGATTCAACCTCTGATTTTTGTAGGGTAGATTCATGATTGAATTAGGGTCCCTTAGGAATTTTTGTAGGAATTTTCAATGAAGTTTACTATTTTTTCTTGATTTTAGTTTAGATGCTAGTTTTAGATGATTCTGAGGCACTAATTCAACTGGATTGACCTCTTTAGTTCCCTTAGATTAGGGTGTTGCTTTGCTTGTTCTTGGATGATGTTGAAGACAAGTTGAAGATGCATTGGATTGCTTGAAGAGGCTTGGATGTGAGGATCTTCCCTTCTTTTGGTGTAGTTTTGTTTAGGTGTTAAGATTAGGGTTTTGTAGGCAGAGCTTCTAGATAGATTCTCTTCCTTCATAAACATGGATGATATTGATCACTTTATTCTTCCCTATGATGTAAGGTCCCTTTGTAAAGGTCTCGTCCCTTCTTTGGTAGGATGTGTGGCTCTTTGCAAGTTGGTAGAACCTTTGAGGGTCCCTTTCTCTGATGATATGATGCTTAGTGGTGACCTTTGGTCTTCACTCTGCTACCAATTATCCAAACTTTGCTCTTGATGGAGGCATCTTTCTCCCTTGTTAGAGGATGGAGTTCCTTGCTTGAAGAAGATTGAAGGATGAAGTTGATACTTCTTTGTGTTTGAAGATTACCCTTGAAGTTGAGGCTTGAAGATCAGGAAGAGTAAGTTGATACTGGTAAAGTAGAGAGAGCTGAAGCTTGAAGACCAAGTTGACACTTGTGAAGAAGATCCAATTGAGATTGAGTGAAGAGCTGAGGCTTGAAGAAGAAGGAATAAGTTGGCACTTATGTTGATACACTGAGTCCCTGAAAGAACAAGTTGATACTTGATATTAGGGTTGAAGCCTGAAAGTGGAATTTACTGAAGAGCTGAAGCTTGAAGTTGAAGGAGAAGAACAAGTTGATACTTATGTTTGATGTGTTAAAAGCTCAGGGAAGCAAGTTGATACTTGCTATTGAAGATGATAGCCCTAAAGAGCTGTTGAAGTCTGATGACTGAACTGCTGTCAGAGGAGCTTTGCTGTGAAGCTGTGGAAGCTGTTGATCTGCTTTCTTTCCTGTCTGTTTTCTTTTTGTGCAACTGTATTGGTGTGACCTTGTTGCACCCTAAAATTTGACCAACCGGTCCCCATATCTGGTTTATGCTTCGACGCATTTTGCATTCGCATTCGCATACGACATACATTGCATTTTTATCATTCAGATGGGTTTTTATCGGGATTATAGCCCCTGGCGTTTCAGGCAGTTCAGGCCGGTCGAAATAGAAGTCTGTTGAGAATTGGTGCTCGTTCCTGGCGTTTTCAGGCTATCTCGGTGCCCGGGTTTCGTTACAGTTGTGTATTTGGGTTTTATTCGGTTTAATCGGCATCCTGGCATTTTTAAGATTGTTCTGTCATTTTTCTGGATTTTTTAGTGCATTAGTTGGTTTTTTCTGGATTTAATAGAGTTTTAAATATTTTTTAGAGTTGTAAATAAATTTTCTTTTCATTTTTTAGAAATTAATAGGTTTTTAAAGAATTTCTAGATATTAAATATTTTAAACAAATTTTAGAAATAAATTTTCTTTTAATAGTTAATAGATAAATAGTTTTTTTTTCTTTTAAAAAGAGTAAAGAAAAATAATAAAAGAGATAGTATGATTTTTTAGATTTTTAATTGTTTTTTCAGAATATTAAATAGAGATTAAAGATTTCTAAGTTTTTAGGTTTTTTTAGATTTTTATTTTTCAGAATTAATTAGGATTTTAAGAAAAATATTAATTAGGATTAAAAAATAGTTTTTTAGATTTTTAGATTTAATTAGGGTTTTATTTTCTATTTTCCATTTTTTGGATTAATTAGGGTTTATTAGGTTTTAATTAGGAGTTAGTTTTAATTTCGTTTTATTAGTTAATCAGGTTTAATATCAGATTTTAATTAGGCTTAGATTTAATTTTCGTTTTAGGGTAATTAGGTTTTTTAGAGTTAAATTTCTGTTTTATTTCAGTTTAATTCAGCGTTTAGGTCCATTAATCCATCATTAAGTTTCATGTGGGCCCTATTAGCAATTGTCCAGAGTTCAAAGCCCAAATTCAGGTCCAGTTCGAAGTGCCACGTGTCGTATATAAGCTCAGCCACGCGTGCTGAGAATCTTCTTCCACCTCATTCGGCCCCACCCTGCATGCAACCCACGTGTTGCTCTCTAGTCTCCCCCAGCCACACGTGGCCATCAATCACGTTCCCTCTCTGCCACCTGCTCCCGTCGCCGGAGTCTTCACCGCCGGCCATGCAAGGACCGGCAACCACCACCCCAACCGACTCCGACCGCCACAACTAACCTCCGACCACCGCCAATTTCGCCGGAGACACCAAAAAACTCAGAAATCCACCCAAACTTCATCTTCTCCGATCCAGCTTCATCTTCCTTCTTCCAACCTTCATCTTCTCCGATCCAAATTCATCCCACCTTCATAGAATTTTTCCAGAAACCTTCGTTTCTCAAGAACACGTAACAACCTTCAACGAAATTTTTTTTTTCATCTTCATCCATGATCATCGCTCATCTGTTGGATTGATCATCTAAGATTTCGCCAAAAAACTGCAATCGCTCAAGAACATCTCTCATTCCATTCATCAAATTCCAGAGATTCTTCTTCTTCCCCGATCTACCCCCAACCAACCTTCACCAGAGATTATCCTAAACTCGCCGAAAATCCATTGACGTTCATCTGTCTTCAAACATTTCCCAGAATCCTTCAACCTTCAACCTTGTTCTTCATCAAATTTCCAGATCTGTGAAGATCTTCAACAATATTCCTCAACTTCATCGGATATCCATCAATCTCCATCCGTTCAAGGAACCTTCACCGGAGAATTTTCATCGCGCCTTCAAGAAATCTGTACGCGCTCCTCCAAGGTTCAGCTCGAGCTTCACGGCGTGGTTCATCACCTTCGTCATCACCAGGTTTTTCTTCCTGAACTTGCTGTTAGCGTTGGAACGAATTGATTTGTGTTGGCTAAATAGTGTTATAGGTTGAGATTATAGGGTTGTTGTCTCTGGTTGAGAGATATAAAGGAAAGGGGGGGATGGAGAGGATTTCAGATAGAGAGATTTTCAGAGAAGGAGAGTTTGGAGATGGGAGGCGCCGCTAGGGTTTCAATTTGGGGGGAAGAGATGAACAATAGTCATCAATTAGGTTAGTTAGTTTTAGGGTTCTTTTTTTTGTTTTGTTTGCTGATGATGGATCCCGGGCCTCAAGCCCAAACAAATTTCTGAACCATACCCCCGTGCTACTCATGAAACGCCCCCTCCCCCTGTTTGAATGCGTTTGGGCCTAGCACTAATTGCTGTTTGCACCCCTAATTGGGCCCAGAGTGAAATACAATGGGATATGCCGCTGCTTGCACCCCCCCGGCTTGCTTGTTTTTTTTTGTTTTCTGAATAAAATTGGGCCCAGCGCAATTAGTGATTGCACCCCCTTTCTGGGCCCAATATGTTTTCTGCATGTATTAAACAGCTGGTGACACCCCCTGTTTCCCAATTTCAATTGTTTTTTTTTCTTTTCTTTTCATGTGTATATAATTCATAAATAAATTCATAAAAAATCGGAAAATGATCATTTTAACATGAGGTTTTTTTTCCTATCTCAATGATTGGCTGAAGAAAATTACAAGAAAATAAAAATATTGTTTTAGTTTTTTTTTCATTTTATGGTGATTTTTTACATATTAATTGCTTTTATTTTCATATTGTTTGTACATACATATTGCTGAATTTCGTTTAGGCACTTAAACTCGCATTTTGATCCCGTTCTTTTTGTGGTAGCTAGATTAGAGCATTAAGTTCCCTTAGGAATTTATTTCCCATTTTTGTAAATAAATCTTGATTAGTTTTGATTAGAAAATATTAAGATGGTTAGATTAGGGCTTATACACAACATAGGTGCACTTGCACATTTTATTTTTGGGTTTTTAGATTGAATTAGAGCATGGGACCTATGGGGTATATAGGGTAGATGTAGTATTTCCCATAGAATTAATGTTAGGCTTATAAATATTATATTACTATTTTTAGTATATTTTACAATTGGGTGCTTGTTTGGCTTGCCCATTTTTGGGGTTATTTTGTTGTGTGGGCTTTTTGGGCATTTGCTTGGGGTGTTGGCTTGGTTTGAAGAGCATGATGGTGGAGCCTAATGAAGAGGAAAATTGAAGATCAAAATCAAAGCTTGATGAAGATTGCTTGGCTTGCTTGGGGTTGTTTGAAGACCATAGGACATAGGGTATAGGTAGAGCCTTAGAATAGAAATTTTCTTCATAAACATGGATGGTTTCTTTTGCCTCCATTCTTCTCCATGATTAAAAGTCTCTCCTTAATACTCACATCCCTCCTTTGGAAGGATTAGTGACTGTATCTAGGAGATAGAACTTTGAGAGAAACAGTCTGTATTATGTTAACTTTCTGTAGGCCACCTTTGGTGTTCAACAGATTGTTTAACATTCAAAATCCTCTTGTAATCATTTCTCTGTTGGAGAGCTTGCTTTGAAGAATCCCTTGAAGATTGAGGATAAAGTTCATTGCCTTGAAGACTGATAGAAGAAGGAGCTTGTGCTGTCAGGTTTTGCTGTTTAGAGCTGTTGGTGCTTTTTAGAGCTGTTGATGTATTGTTTGAGTTTCTTGACTGTATTGTTTGTTATTTTTTTCCCTTAGGTTGAAGTGAAGTTGTTTCACTTTTCCCATTGTTTTCTAGGTTCGAGGTCGAGTGGGACTCCCTTGCCTCGCTTGTACTGCTGCATTCATGCATTTTACCGCTTTATTGTACATATGTTGTTGCTTTTCCGTTTATCCCCTTAGGATCTCTGTTTCTCTCTGCGCAAGAGAGAGATATGACAGACATTAGGCTCTCATCCATGCATGCCAACATTAGGGTAGATTTTGATTCCCTTTTTAACCCTAGGTTTTAGAGCTTCTTTCTCTTCTTATCTCAAAACAATAAAAAAAACACAATAAACATTTCAAACACCATAAAAGACAGTTCTTGCGTAAAAGACTGTAAACCAATCAAAAAACGTCATTTTTGTCCGCTTGGACCCATAATCAGGAGAAAACCTTTTTCAGAAGGATAAAAACAATCAAGACAGACTTGTGTCGTACGTGGCCCGAACTACGTTTGCTCTGATCTTTCATGCTGTATGAAAGTACGTAGGCATAGGATGTGATATCCTAGCGAGCAACCTTCCCCTCCTTTCCCGTAGGTAGGCGAACTACGTTGACTCTGATTTCTCGTTCCAGACGGGAATACGTAGGCATAAAGTGTGATACTTTGCCGAGTCAGTTTATTTTCTTTTAACCCTAGACCTGTAGAATAGATAGAATAACAATTCGTACTAGAAAACAAGCGTGGATCCCGTCGAGTACGACGGACGTGAGGGGTGCTAATACCTTCCCCTTGCGTAACCGACTCCTGAATCCAAGATTTGGTTGCGATGACCATTCCTTTCCTGTCTTTGCGGTACGTTTACTCTGAGCGTTTCCTTTCCCTCCGTTGGGATAAATAACGCACGGTGGCGACTCTTCTGTTCAGCCGGCGCCGATTTTCGCAGTAGCGACAGCTGGCGACTCTGCTGGGGACTCCAACGATTCCCTATGCGAGTCAATCCTAGCGCTTGTTTTCCCGTCGAGGATTTTGTATGGATTTGCTTTTTCTGTATTTTACATTCAGCATTATATTTCTGTTATTATTGCTGTGGGTATGAGGGGGTTCTATGATTGAGAGATAAGCCGGACCTGGGCTTGAGTGCACCTAGAATTAGAGTGGAAATTAGTGGGCGCGTGCTTGCTTTGTAGGCACTAGTGTCTCATGAAATCCCCACTCGGACGAGGTTCTTC
Source organism: Lathyrus sativus (assembly GCA_963859935.3). Lineage (NCBI taxonomy): Eukaryota > Viridiplantae > Streptophyta > Magnoliopsida > Fabales > Fabaceae > Lathyrus > Lathyrus sativus. The sequence goes on along the minus strand of OZ012739.1, from coordinate 142,472,371 downwards.
TGGTTGACTTCTTTTTCAACCCTTTGGGTTGAGGGGGTTGTTGGTTAGTTGGATTGTCGACTCTGGGGACCGATCATTTGGAAGTTGGCTAAGTGAGGCCTCTTCAGGACATGATGATGCCACACCTTCTGGGTATCGTATCATCAGTCTTGGAAGTCTGTGACGCCAACGACCGCATAGGATGCCATACTTTGTGTCAGTTATTAGGGCACCTACCTGTGAGAGGGGTTGGGGCATGTAGGTAACTTGACTTCCAGATTATTGAGATTCAATGATATTTTGAGGACAGCATTCTGAGGTCTGTTGGAGACCATGTTCGAGTACTGTTTTGGCTTGTTGAGACCGGGTTCGAGCAGTGTTATGGGTCTGACTAAGACCAGTACGGTGGATTCTTCTCAGCCAGGGGCATCTGGTCCCTTGTGTGTGCATTCTGCATTTTTGCATGACTGTTTGCATTTACATTTCATTTTGCATATTCATCCTCAGCCGGAACAGGGAGCTTACCCGTTTTTGTCCGGTTCATCAGTTGATTTCCCGACATTCGTATCAGACTCGAGTTAGCATCTGAAAAGATCATGGCTTCAGAAGAGCAGAACTTGGTTGTTACTCGGGCAGAGTTTGAATTGTTGAAGTACCAGGTGAGTCAGGTCATGGAAGCCATGACAGCTATGAATGGAGGAGGAAACGATGGTCAAAGAGCTCAGATGAATAATGTTGCCCAGCCAGTGCAAACCCCTGTCAGAGGTCCATATTCTTTCAATGACGCAGAGGGTCACAATTCCACTTTCTCTATGCCAGATTCTCCAAGGATTGTTCCCTGTCTAAGAGTTGTTCCGCAGGTTAATATTCAGGACCCACTGACTGCTGAGTATATGGGAAGACTTTAGACGTTGGAAGATCAGATTGCTGCCCTGGTGAATAAGAATACTCTTGATCTGAATGCTGCAAGCATGTGTTTGGTGCCAGGTCTTGTATTGCCTCCGAAGTTCAAAGCGCCCAATTTCGAGAAGTACAAAGGGGATAGCTGTCCGAAGCTACATTTGGTTATGTTCTGCAAAAGAATGACTCCGTATATCACCAATGACAAGCTCATGATTCACTGTTTCCAAGATAGTTTGATCGGAGCGTCTTTGGACTGGTACATGCACTTGCAGAGTAATAGTATTAAATCATGGTCGGATTTAGCCAATGCCTTCGTGAAGCAGTATGACTACAACCTGGAAATAGCTCCTTTTCGCGGGCAGTTGCAAGAATTATCTCGTGCGGAGAATGAATCCTTTAGGGGGTATGTGCAGAGATGGAGAGAATTGGCTGCTCGTGTTCAACCACCGATTCAAGAGAGAGAAATGGTTAGCCTCTTTTTGGATACTCTGAAGGGCTGTTATTACGACATGATGTTCACTTGTACAAGCTTTAAAGGTCTGATGAGAATGGGGGAGCTTGTTGACAGAGGACTCAAGAATGGAAAGATTCGAGATGCTCCTTATATCCCAGTTGATAAGAATGAATCGGTTCCCAATTCTCAAGAGGAGTGGGAAGGAGGAAGCAAGGTTGTCTCAGAATCTCTAGCGTCTCAGGCTCAGTTTTCAGACACTTCAAATCAGCAGTCCTATTATCGTCATCCGCGTCATCACGCCCGACAAAGACCGAGGAAGCCTAAAAGGCAGTTTACTCAGCTACCGGTGCCGTACAGTCAGTTGTTGCCAGATTTGGTCGAAAGTGGACTAATAGTGCCGAAAGAGACTAGCCCAACGATCCTGCCTTATCCTTCAGGTTCTGATGCTAGCGCCCGCTGTGAGTACCATGTTGGGGTACAGGGGCATTCGACAGATGATTGTAAAGTGCTTAGAAGCCAGATTCAGAATCTGCTAGACTCTAACAAGATCTTCATCACACCTCAGGGTTTTGTTCAGATTATTGATTATCCTTCATCCAGTTGTATGGGTTCGTCAGTCCATGTCAGGGATTACTCCACCGAGAGTGTATGTTTGGAAGAATGTCCAACGGAGAGCTCAGTTGAACATGGGGAAAGTTACTAGAGGTTTCTGCGCCGGGTGTCGCATCTGTTTTCTCTACTGATTGTTTAGCTTTCGTGCATTGTTGTTCGCTGACCACCACCAGGCTTGTTGGCTGGGTTCATTGTATTTTGTACTTGGTTATGCTTGTTTACTGCTCTTGTTGACTTTGCATAGTGGTGTGAGGTGTTTATCTCTGCGCTTACAGCTTGGGGTGTATTTGCCTTGTCTTGAATATGTGTTGATTTCTGCATTGTATTCTCGCATAACAGGTACATCAGAACCGTGGGTCTTATTTCCCGTCATCCAGTTTGTTGCAGGAATTCCTCAGAGATATGGAACCGAATCAGGCTGAATTGATCGAAGTCCGAAGCTAGCTAGCGCAGATGATGAAAGACATGCAAGAGTTGCGTCTGGACCAGAAGATGCTCAGAGAGGAAAATAATCAGCTGAAGACCCAAATGAGCTTGATCATGAAAGTAGTCAAGAACGTGATTAGGAAAGAGGATGATCCGCTATCTGAAGCCGCAGTGAAGGAGTTTGTTCCGTCTGTGCCTGTGAAGCCCGTGCCTGTGGAACCTGAGCTTAAAAGACGTGTTGATCGACACCAACAACAACAACAAAAGATACATCCGATTCGGCAAAGGCCAAGGAGGATATTCGAGGCGCCGCCTTCAACGTATGCTAAGCTCTTGCAGACTTTATTGAGTTTGAAGCTGGTTGAGAAAAGAACATTGGAGCCACTCATAGGAACGACGCGTCCTTATGGGTATGACACTAGCAAGCAGTGCGAGTTTCATTCCGGGGCATCCGGACATGATATCGAGAGTTGTCACGCTTTCAAGCACAACGTCCAGGACTTGATTGACACAAAGGTTATTGAACTCACGCCGGGCGGCGTAATTGTACCTAATGGTCGTACCCCAGTTGGTGCTAAGACAATGGAGGTTCCCGAAGCTGCTGTAGATCAGAAGTATATTCTGCAATCATTGGTGTCAGAATCCTCCTGTCCTCAGTTGCTGCCTAGACCAAGTCTGAGGATGAAAGCACTTGAACAAAAGGAGTCCCTGATAAGTCAGGCTCGACCTCCAAGTGGTTCGAATGATCAAAGTCAACAATCTGCCCAGTCTTCGCAACAGACGTCAACTCCTTTCCAGAGTCAGCAGCCTTATCGTTATCAGTCAAACCTGCATGCTAGACAGAGCCCACTAAAGTCAGGAAGGCAATTCACCTGATATCCGTGTTAAGCAGTATGGTTTCAATAGGCAACTTTGAAGATGGCTGGTTCAACAACAAGTCAGATGTGAAAGCCCGGTTCTCGGAAGCTGACGTTTTTCTGTGTTGCATCTTGTCATTTCTTTATGTTTGTAGTTTCTTTCTTGTTAAGTTGCAATCTTGTTTGTAAAACTTGTTGTTTTCATTCAATTGATGATAATGAAATGAATATGCATGTTTTGATTAAATCCATTCGTGTTCACTAATTGATGTTTACAGATATCCAACGCTTGGTTAAGCGGAATCCGGGGAGGATGACGAAAATGAACGACATGCAAGCTTTCGATATTGTATGCCTTTGAAATAAAACCTGCTGATGATGTACATGCATTGTTTCAAATCCCTAAACACCGGAGACATAAGGAAGATAATCCCTTGATAACCCCTTTGAGCCTAGTTGTAGGAGTTTCTTTCTAAAAGTGAAAAACCCTCAATCTCAACCTGGGGCAGGGTAGGTGTTAGCTAATCTGACCGAGCGTCCAAATTGCAAAAGGAGTGTCCGTTCGAGGATCAATCACACCTCCATAGGTCGTGCCTAAAAAGCTGCAGTGGTTAAGCGTCAGGAGTGACCCAGTCACATTATTCCCCAAAGAGTCAGACAACCAGTGTCACACGACTTGTTCGGAAAAAAAAACGAAAAGCATCGAAAGCCCGCTAAGTCAAAACTTGAAAACAAACGACTTAGGCAAAAATAGGGGCATCCCGCTGTCGCTTGCGCGAAAATAAGGTGCCGGCATGACAGAAGAGTCGCCACCTTTCGTTATTTATCCCTCAGAGCGGGAAAGGAAACGATCGGAAAAACCTGACGAAAGAAGGGTAAGACAAGGTCATCGCAACCATTGTCTGGGTTCGGGAGTCGGTTACGCAAGGGGAAGGTATTAGCACCCCTCACGTCCTTCGTACTTGACGGGATCCTCGCTTGTTTGTTTACTTGGACGGGTTGGTTATAATCTATCTACCTATCAAGGCTGGCTGAAAAAGAAAAGAAAAATGACTCGGCAAAGCATCGCGCTTTATGCCTACGTATTCTCATCAGAGAATGAGAAATCAGAGTCAACGTAGTTCGGCTAACTACGGGGAAAGATGGGGGAAAGGTTGCTCGCTAGGACGTCGCATCCTATGCCTACGTACTTTCATCTGGTATGAAAGATCAGAGCAAACGTAGTTCGGCTAACTACGGGGAAAAATGGCTCAACTAGGAGGGAGACTATCAAGTCCTACTGTTATCATGCCATGGATTCATCCTATGGTTGAGGTTTAAACAGGGAACTCCTAGGTGTTGTCATGCATAGGTTTCAACCTAAAAGTCTATCATCAAATCCTTATCAAAGGAAATGAGAGTCCTAAGGGATCATGTCAATGATACACCCAAACAGACAAAAACATCAGCTTTAACAGTAAAATGCATGCAATGCAAGTGAGGGAGGAAATGTGTGTGGGGTTTCAGCCTCCACAAGCTCATCTCAACCTCAAGCCAGTCATGAAATAATAGTATACTATCAAGCAATGAACAGATAAAAGGAATGAAGTGCCAACAGGCAAACAAACACACATGCTTGAGAAAGAAAGAATCTACTCTCTAATCCTGACCCTAACACAGAATCTGAATCAAATCTAAGCAAAGCCCTCAAGCAAAACCCTAAACAAGAGAAATCAATCCCAGTCTTCAAGCTTCAGAACAAGCTTACCAAAGAAAGGGAGCTAAGCAAGCAGGCTCATAGTGTCTTCCTCAGGAAAGCACTAGGAGGTGTATACTCAGGAGTCATACCCTATGTGGCTCAACCACTGTGATCAGTTTACATTCCTCCTCAGGAGAAATTAAACTCACAAGCAGGCTCCAACATCACTGGATATTTAGGAAATCCTATCTGAACTAGTGGAGCTAAGTGAATAGACTCATAGGACCTTCCTCAGGAAAGTACTAGGAGGCTTCCACTTAGGAGTTGTATCCTATGTGGCTCAACAACATGTGATCAGTTTACATTCCTCCTCAGGAGAAATTAAACTCACAAGTTGGCTCCAACATCATTGGATACTTGAGAAATCCTAGATAAACTAAGGGAACTAAGTGAATAGACCCATAGGACCTTCCTCAGGAAAGTACTAGGAGGCTTCCACTTAGGAGTTGTATCCCATGTGGCTCAACAACATGTGATCAGTTTACATTCCTCCTCAGGAGAAATTAAACTCACAAGTTGGCTCCAACATCATTGGATACTTAAGAAAGAGGTGAGAAGAAAGAATGAAAGTCATTCATAGTGCCTTCCTCAGGAAAGTACCATGAACTCCCTTCAAGCTTCAGGATCTCAAACCTCACAAACAGGGGACAAGCCAAGCTCTGGGTCTCTGAGTCTTGATCTTCAATCTTCTCTTCATCATGCTCTCCAACAAGGTCTTCAAGACAACACAAGCCCCATAACAAATTCCCCACAATGAACCCCAAAGATGAACAGATAACCACAGGGTAAACAAAATCAATAGGCAACTTCAGAAAATACCTAAAAAATGCTAAACCAATGGGGAAAAATCTAACAATTATTCACAAGGGTCTACAAAGTCTATTCATAACATCTACATAGGCCTCTACCTAAAAATCAAGACAAAACTTATTCAAAGAAAGTGAATTCTTCACCTAAGCACAACCTAAACCCTAATTAGGATACCCTACATCTACCCTAATTAAACTAATCAAAATTTAATTCTAAAATTCTAGAATAAATCCTATGGGGAACTATGATTCATCATCTAATTGCTCAAAAAAGAATGAGTAAAAAAACCTAAGGGAAGGTCCTAAAACAAATCTTGCAAAATCATGCATCAACTAAAAGAAAGAAAATACACTATATTAAAGAAAATACCACCAAAAATTCTACATTAAAAATAAAATTCCATTTTTATTTTTATATTTTTCTACACAAAATTATCTAATCATAGAAAAAAGAATGGACAAAAAAGAGTTATTTATCAATTATTTATGAATTTTCTAAAACAGAAAAATATAAAAAAGAAAATAAAAGAAATTAAAACAAATAAAAGGGAGGGGGGTTGGAATAGCAACACGCGCCAGTTGGTTTCAGTTGGGCCAGATAAAAGGGGGGTGGGGATAGCGAACTAAGCCCAGAGACCAGTTTAAATGAAACGACCGCGTTTCACTTTTTGAACTTTTCCCTCCATCTTCAGATTGAATCTGGGTCGTACGATGAGATTAAATTGTCAAACTTGGGGACTAATCCAACGGACCACCTTCATCGTCCCCAACGATTCTAGGGTTTTCAGAAACCCTCCATCCATGCACTCATCTTCCCCTCACTCGTTCTCCCTGCTCAGGCCACGAAATGCCACGATTCCAAAACGAAAAATCTTCTACTACTCAAGAGGGACACATCCATACGCGCACTTTCCCCTAACTCTCCCTAGATAATCCTAACAGAAGACATTAAGATCATGGTTCCACCATGTTCACCTGAGATCAACCATGGTGAAACTTCAACCTAAGGATCTGAACCTGCTCTCCATGCTACCCTAGCTAATCTAACCTAATTCATGCTACTTAAAACTCCCTAAACAGCTAGTTCTTGGAGATTAAAGAAACACTCACCTGCCATGGAACCTCACGCAGAGCTCTCAAACTCTCAGAAATTGATCCTCTATCCTAGCACACTAATTCTGCACCTAAAGAATGAACTAAAACTAAATAAATTAAGAGGATTAGGGAAAGAAACCAACCTGTCAAGTGATGATGGTAGGTGCTCGTGGAGGATGTTGCAAGCCTTGTAACTGCTTCAGGATGATCCTCCAATGGTGGAAATGCTTCTGTTTGCACTTGTTGGGAAGGAGATGGCTTGTAGTGAAAGGTTTCTTGGATAGCTTGAACTTGAAGGAAGAACTTCAATGGCTATTCCTCTCTCTCTCTCTCTCTCCTGAAATCTCTCTCTATCACCAACCTTGAACTCTCTTCATGGCCCTCCTCTTATAATGATCATTAGATGCTTCTAGATTCATCTAGAATATGGTGGAAAGTTCTTGAAAATCTCATGTGGGGACAAGTTGGATTTCTCTCATCTCATGCCTTATGCCTTACCATTTTGTGCCAAATTCTCCTTATGAGAGATATTGAGTGTGGATGAGTGAAAAACAAGCTCATCTTTGGCTTGTGTAAGGTTTTTCAACATTGCCTTCTTTTTCAAGTAACAAGTTTTCAAAGCATCATCCATTTTAAAGCTTCAAATCAAAATTCTAGCTAAACCAATGTTCTCAAAATGATTTTTCCAATCAAAATGATATATTGGATGACCTATTTTGGATTTGTGGATCTTCCAAACCAATTTCCAATTTCAACTTTTCAAACTTATATGCCATTTTTAGTTCATTTTTGACCAATCATGTAACTTCATGCTATGAGCTTTTCCAACAATTTGTGACCTTCTTTCTAGACTTAAAATCACATTTTGAACAACTTTCATGTTTTGAGTTTTTCCATTTGAGGCTTGGAAATAGGAGTTTTAGGCATTGGCTAAAATGACCTATAACTGACAAATGACCAAAATACCCCTGCCTTGTTCAAACCATAAGTTGAGTTCCACAAATCCAATCAAGGACTTCTACCACTCAAATTAAATCTAAGAAGATGCTCTTCAACATTCATGTTGACCAAGAAGCCATAGGAATCACCCTACTAGGGAAAAAGTTGTCTGCAAGTTGGGTGACTTTCAAGGACCCAGATTCACACACCTCTGCTGACCTGTAATTTGTCAAAACCATAACTTGAGCTCTGTAACTCCTATCAAGGACTTCCACCACTCAAATTAAAGCTTAGAACAAGCTCTACAACATTCATGTTGTGGGGAAGGTGAGATATCAATAACATCTTGAGCTAAAACTGCCTGGAAGATAAGGATCAAATTAGGGTTTTTCACTGACAATCCTTGGGGATCCTGACTTGAAACTTCTCAAACTCCTCACTCATGATGAGTTGGCCTAGGAATCATCTTTATATCATCTCTATGCATCATTCCATGATCTCATGGCCCTTGGATTGGGTCTCAACCTTTCCCAAATCTTCAGTTATCCTAGGGTTGACCCAGTCAAAACCCTAATTCTATCATTCATGGTTGAATCTTCTGAACTCTTGCACAATGACTTCTCTGGGCTTCATGAAGGCTATCAAGACATCTCATAGGCTTTCCCAAAACATCAAATTCATTCTCAAAGTCTCAGAACCATCTGAGGGGCACCCACAACTCTCAAGCTATGAAGCACACAACCCTGGTTTCAACCCATTTCTTCTGAGGATCTCTTGAACATTCTGATGAAGGTATCCACTTTCAAACACTCAATGAATAAATAATTGTTGGTCAAATTTTGGGGTGCAACAGCTGCCCCTATTCAAACGGCTTGAACCTGACTGGGTGAGAAGCGAACGACTCTTACCCAATCAAGGTGCGAGACGATTGAATACCGGTAAACCCGAAAATTTGCCAACTGCACGAGCACATAGTACTCTGCGGGGAACAAACCTTTGAATCCTGCAACATTAGCTGCTCAACAACTAGCTGGAGAACCAAATCTGACATCACTGTCGGACGATCGAAGCACTCTGCGTTACTGCTGGAGAACTAAACCTGACATCACCGTCGGACGATCGAAATACCCTGCGTCACCGCTGGACAAACATCTTCGACTTCAATCAGAAGACATATCATTCACTTGATCGCAATCAATCATCACCTCAGGATAACTGACTTGGTCTTCAGACCCACGCAAATCACTCTGTTGTATCTACAACTCTGGAACCTTGTCTTCAGCCACCCGTTGATTCATCGACACGGAAATCTGGACTCACAGGAACCTTCTGATATCGCCTTCGGGCGCTTACGAAATCCATCTTCAGATTAGACATCATTGTTGGAGCAGACATATCATGCTGCTGAGGACTTCAAGAATCATCTTGACCAAACAGATCCGTCGGGCATCTTCAAGAATCGTCCTGAACCGATAACCTTTCCGGAGCAAACATTCTGTTGGGTATTCCAGAAATCTTCCTGGGCAACTCTTGCTGAGGACGCTGCCGGGGAGCTCAAGTATCATACTAGGCGAACCACTCGGGAAGCTGTGCTGAGGTCTTAAGAATCGTCTTAAGCAAACGGCCCTGCTGAGGGATTTGAGAATCATCTCGAACTGAAGACTTTGCTGGGGATCTCAGAAATCATTTTGAGCGAGCGACTGTGGGGATCACACCGGGGTCTTTAAGAATCATCTCAAAAGCGACCTTGCTGGGGAGAACATCAAGAATCGTCCTGAGCAACCGGTCTTTTGGTGGAACACCTGTAAGGCAAGAATGATAATGATCTAGATCATGCCTATGATGCATATGCTTCTGCACCATGCTCCACTCAGTGGAAATGCTATGCGTTTATGCTAAACGCTATGCAATCATGCACAATGCTATGCAATCATGCACAATGATGCGATCCCGTCAGCAAAATAAATGCCGAAGGGGGGAATCCTCTTGTCAAGGAGAAAGAACCACTCAGGTAGAGGAATCATCCTGCTGAGGAGAACGTGAACACGCCAATATCAATCAGGCTCTGTCTGGGGAATTGATCTTCCGCGGACTGCTGCAGGGGAACAACTTCAGCTTACTGCTGCAGGGGACGAAGCTCTACGAGAACTTGGATCTGCTGATATCAATCGCGAGAATGAACTGCGCGGCCGTCTCGGCTACTCTCCTGGTGATGACCACTCTGTGGGGAACCAACTTCAGCTGCTCAACACTCCACTGGGGAAAAACCAATCATGATCTGACCAACTTCCAAGGATTCGGATCTCTTGGACATCTGCAAACTCGGCTGAGGAAGGAGAAATCATTCTGCTTCGATGGAGAGAGTGCGATTCTGGGGAAACACAGCACTAGCTGCCCCACGCTCTGCTGGGGAAAATCGACCATGATCTGATCAACTTCCAAGGATTTTGCTTTTCTGCGGACTCAGCCAGGGAGGGAAATCATTCTACTTCACTGGAGAGTGCGATCCTGGTGCGGAATTTCAATTCCACTGGGGAAGAAAGAATCATCTGACTTCGGGGGAGAGTACAACTCTGCCGGGGAATACAACATCAGCCATTCCAACACTCTACTGGGGAAGAGGGAACCATCCATCTTCAGGAGAGAGCACGACTCTGGTGGGGAATCTCAATTCCACTGGAGACTTCAGTCTGGCACCATCAGTTACTGCATCTTTTGGCATACGAACGACCTCCTGCGAAACCTGCACTTGTGACCCGGTGCGGGGGAGAATCCTGCTTCGACGACTTTACTGGGGAAAACACGAGCTCCAGTACCCAAACATTTCTATGAACTCTGCACTTGTGACCCGGTGCTGGGGAGAGACGACATCATTCTTCGGTGCTTGATTCAGCCGATGAGGTGACATTCCTTCAGGATGCGTCTGCTTGGGGAAGAGAATCACCTTTACCCGGGGAGACATATCACTGCTCACCATCTTGCGTTTAGATTCTGCGGAGGAGAGACTACTGAACTCCGCTGGGGAAGGAGGGCTCATCCTGCTTCGGGGATACGTACGACACATCTTCTGGCAAGTGCTATACCTGCAACAACACAAACAAACAGACAAGATACCCTCCTCAAAGGGGCCTATCAGGGTTATTATCTCGTGACAATATTCAGTTAATTAGTTGTTTCAACAATCAATGGGCCTAGGCCCGCAAGTTTATGTATGCGCATTTTATCCAAAATATCGGCGTTTTCATTCGCAAACAAAACAGATAAATGCTAAACAGACAAGCAGAATTGCTGAATAATGTGCATTTTATTGATGATGAACCCCTGAACGGGCAAAAATGTTTTACAACAGAGGCAAGCTCCTGGAATGAGGAAGCCGCGCAAAAAGAAAACATAAATATACATCAGTATATACAAATGTCGGCAATCGAGGCGTAGACGAACACCATGAGTTGATCCCTCTAAGACCCACTCGACTTCGATACTTCTCCGATGCTTCAGCTTTGGAAGAGATTGATTCAGATAAACGGCCCTCAGGTCTTCCAAACCACTAAACAATGAAAGTCCATACGCGGAACGCAGTCATTTGCTTATTCAAATCCCTAACTTTTGCGTGAACCGCCCTTCACGGGTTTTCAGTTCACCGGGATACCCTTTTTTGCCGAAGCCGCCCAGTGTAGGTTTTCGACTCCGCGGGTGTACATTTTTTCAATATATCCCTAATTTTTGCCCGAACCTTTTATTCTGTTTTTGGTTCGCCGGGATGCCCTTTTTTGCCTGGACTCTTTCTTTTTTGTCCAGCGGGTCTCTTTCAAGCAAAGTATTTTTTAACCGCGTCCGCGTTCACCGGGGATGCAAAATCTTCACCATCCATTGTGGATAACAACAAAGCTCCTCCTGAGAAGACCTTGCTGACGACATACGGCCCTTCGTAATTCGGAGTCCACTTGCCCCGGTGATCGGAGTGTGGCGGAAGAATCTTCTTCAGGACGAGATCACCCGTCTGAAAGCTTCGAGGACGCACCTTCTTATCATAAGCTTTCTTCATTCGGCTTTGGTATAGGCGACCAAATGCAATCGATGCTAGCCTCTTCTCGTCCATCAGGCTGAGTTGGTTCAAGCGATTCGTAACCCATTCTGCCTCATCAAGTTTCACATCGACCAAAACTCGTAAAGAGGGAATCTCCACTTCTAACGGCAGGACAGCTTCCATGCCGTACACCAAGGAGAAAGGAGTTGCCCCGGTCGACGTACGCACTGTCGTACGATAACCGTGCAAGGCAAACGGCAGCATCTCGTGCCAATCTTTATACGTCACAACCATCTTCTGAACAATCCTCTTGATGTTCTTGTTGGCCGCTTCAACAGCGCCATTCATCTTTGGCCGGTAAGGAGATGAGTTGTGGTGTTCAATCTTGAAGCTCTGGCACAGCTCCTTCATCATCTTGTTATTCAAATTCGAACCATTATCAGTAATGATCCGCTCGGGAATTCCATAGCGACAGATGATGTCCCTCTTTATGAATTTAGCCACCACCTGCTTGGTCACATTAGCGTACGAGGCTGCCTCCACCCATTTGGTGAAGTAGTCGATAGCTACCAGGATAAAACGATGACCATTGGATGCAGTGGGCTCGATCTTGCCTATCATGTCGATGCCCCACATGGAGAACGGCCAAGGGGAGGACATGACATTCAATGGGCACGGCGGCACATGAACTTTATCAGCATAAATCTGGCATTTGTGACATTTCTTCGCGAATCTGAAGCAATCCGACTCCATAGTCAGCCAGTAATATCCTGCTCTCAGGATCTTTCTTGTCATGGCATGCCCGCCGGCGTGCGTACCAAATGTGCCCTCATGGACTTCTTCCATGAGCATACCTGCTTCTTTCTCATCCACACATCTGAGCAGCACGAGATCGTGGTTTCTCTTATACAGCACTCCATCAGGGTTGAGGTAAAAGTTTCCAGATAGCCTCCTCAGAGTCTTCTTATCCTGGGTTGACGCACCCGCAGGATACTCCTTGGTCATAAGGAAGGTCTGGATATCGTGGAACCATGGCTTGCCGTCAGTAGCATCTTCGATTGCGAACACAAACGCTGGTCTATCAAGCCGCGAAAGTACAATTCTTGGAGCCTCATTCGAATAATTGACTTTATACATTGAAGCCAACGTGGCTAAAGCATCAGCCATTTGATTTTCAGCCCGGGGTACATGATGAAGTTCTACTCGGTCAAAGAACGGAAGCAGCCTCCTGGCATAATTCATGTACGGCACTAAATTCGCTTGACGAGTTTCCCACTCCCCTTTGATCTGATTGATTACAAGCGCTGAGTCACCATATATGTCTAGATTCTTGATTCTCAAATCAATTGCCTCTTCTAGACCCATAATACATGCTTCATACTCGGCTTCGTTGTTGGTAACTGAAAACGTCAGTCTTGCAGTAAACGGGATATGGGATCCGTGAGGAGTCGTAATGATAGCCCCGATACCACTTCCATAGGAATTAACCGCTCCGTCGAATATCAACTTCCACTGAGACTTCCTATCCGGCCCCTCATCGGGCAGTGGCTCATCGCAATCCTTCGCCTTGAGAAACATGATGTCCTCGTCAGGGAATTCGAACTTCATTGGCTGATAGTCTTCGATTGGCTGTTCGGCAAGGTAGTCAGACAATACGCTCCCCTTGATGGCTTTCTGGGAGACGTACTGAATATCATATTCTGTTAACACCATCTGCCACCTGGCAATCCTGCCCGAAAGAGCCTGCTTTTCGAAGACGTACTTGATCGGATCCATCTTCGAAATCAGCATAGTGGTGTGATTGAGCATATACTGTCGTAGACGTTTGGCAGCCCAAGCTAATGCACAACACGTCTTCTCCAGCATCGAGTATCGAGATTCACACTCAGTGAACTTTTTACTCAAATAATAAATGGCATGCTCCTTTCTGCCCGTCTCGTCGTGCTCACCGAGAACACACCCCATACTATTCTCCAGAACTGTCAAGTACATGATTAATGGCCGTCCCGCCACTGGGGGTATCAAGATTGGAGGTTCTTGAAGATACTGCTTTATCTTATCGAATGCCTTCTGGCAATCCTCATTCCAAGTAATCGCCTGATTTTTCTTTAACAACTTGAACATCGGTTCACAAGTGGCCGTGAGCTGAGAGATAAACCTTGCAATGTAGTTTATTCGGCCCAGGAAACCACGAACTTCTTTTTCTGTTTTCGGCGCTGGCATTTCTTGGATAGCTTTTATTTTTGCAGGATCAACTTCAATCCCTCGTTCACTAACGATAAACCCCAATAACTTTCCGGACCGCACTCCGAAAGTGCACTTGTTAGGATTCAGCCTCAGCCTGAACTTCCTAAGCCTTTCAAACAGCTTCAACAAATTGACCAGATGCTCCTCCTCCGTTTGGGACTTTGCAATCATATCATCAACATAGACCTCGATCTCATGATGAATCATATCATGAAACAAAGTTACCATTGCCCGCTGGTAAGTGGCCCCTGCGTTCTTCAGACCGAAGGGCATTACCTTATAGCAAAACGTGCCCCATGGGGTGATAAACGTCGTTTTCTCCATGTCCTCCGGCGCCATCTTAATCTGATTGTAACCGGAGAAGCCATCCATGAACGAAAACACGGAAAACTGGGCTGTATTTTCGACCAGCACATCGATATGAGGCAACGGGAAATCATCCTTAGGGCTCGCCCTGTTCAAATCCCGATAATCGACGCACATACGTACCTTACCGTCCTTCTTCGGTACAGGCACTATGTTGGCGACCCACGGAGGGTAAGTGGTAACGGCTAGAAATCCTGCGTCCAACTGCTTCTGGACCTCTTCTTTGATTTTTACAGCCATATCTGGTCTCGTCCTCCTAAGCTTCTGCTTGACTGGAGGGCAATCTTCTCGCAACGGCAAGCGATGAACCACGATATCAGTGTCGAGTCCGGGCATATCCTCATATGACCAAGCAAAGACGTCACTATACTCTCGAAGCATCTCGACCAGTCTATGCTTGACATCATTCTGCAGCGCAGCCCCTACTCTGACATTCCTGATAAGCTCCTCAGAACCCAGATTTATAATCTCAATATCCTCCTCGTGAGGCAGAATAACCTTCTCCTCTTGTCTCAACAAGCGGGCCAACTCTTCCGGAAGGTCTTCGTCTTCATCAATCTTATCCTCGGCTTGATAGATCGGGCAATCAAAGTCGTAGTGAGCCGTAGAGGGTCCAGAGTCGATGTCATCTGTTACGTGGATCCTGCAATAACAAGGGTTAAGTTTAAAGCAGGGATATGCAGGTTAGCACGAACCTCGTTGCCATTTTGCTGTTTTTCGAAACAAACATAAAGCATGAATAACAAAGAACACAACATTTGATTACGAAGAAAAACGCCTTTTATTTATTAACAAAATGCATACACATAATCCAACAAGGCCCTGACAGTAAAACCACTATGCCCCGGGCAGGACATAGGGTTGTACAAAGATTGTAAAAAGCAAATCATTACTCTTCACTTGTCAGCTTGATAATCTCCTTGATGGTCCAATTGTGGAGGCGCTCGCCTGGTTTACTCGGTTGAATCCAGGCGTCAAGATCGCAATCACTGTCCCCGCTGTCCTCTGACGCAGCATTGATACTCTCGAAAATTACTCCCCCCTTGGTGAATAAGATCGGCCCTTTCCCATGAGACGAACTGCCAGAAGAAGATGAAGCTTCAGCTCCAGGAGAATACCCTAATCCAAACTTATCCTGTTTGATTGGTATATCCAAGACATGCCCCCAGCCTGGGGTGGAACCAGCTTCGACAACGGCTCTAGCTTCCTTAAACGAGGAAAGGTTCAACTTTTGCTTCTCTGCAACAACGGGAGCTACCTCCTTCGCCCTGACGGTTTCAAATGCTTGGCAAAGAGTCTCATGGATCTCACCATCCATTTCAACGTATTTAAAGGACGACAGGTGGCTTACCATGATGTCCTCCTCTCCACAGACTGTCACTATGCTGCCCCCAACAGCATATTTAAGCTTCTGATGTAGCGTGGACGTTACGGCACCAGCAGAATGGATCCACGGCCGGCCTAAGAGGCAACTATAGGCGGGCATGATATCCATAATATAGAAAACTGCATTGAACGTCTCTGGACCAACCTGAATTGGCAGGGTCAATTCTCCGAAGACGTGGCGCTTGGTTCCGTCAAAGGCCTTCACGACCAGATCACTGGGCGTGCACAGCAGTCCACGGGTATCCAACTTCATCAGTGCCTTTTTCGGAAGCACGTTAAGCGAGGAACCCGTATCTACTAGGACATGTGACATAATCGTGCCTCTGCACTCTATTGAGACGTGCAAGGCGCTATTGTGATCTCTTCCCTTAGGAGTCAGCTCCAGATCCGTAAATCCCAGCCCATTACCAGCATTGACATGGGCTACTACTTCCTCGAGTTGATTCACTGATATCTCCTGCGGCACGTATGCAGCATTCAATACTTTCAGCAATGCATTGCGGTGCGCCTCAGAGCACAGCAACAAGTTAAGAATCGAGATTTTTGACGGAGTCTGATGAAGATGATCTACAATTTTGTAGTCACTCTTCTTGATCAGTCGCATGAACTCTTCAGCATCTTTAACCAGCAAGTCCTTCTCTGCCCCTGCAGGGACCTCTTCAACAGCTTTACCTTTGCCCTTATCCACAGCGTCAGCCCGGACCACTTTCTCTGCTACAACTCCTGCTGGCGCAAACACTCTTCCGCTTCTAGTGATACCACTGACTTCGGTAAGATTCTGCGCAGTCGATCCGGATGGCTCAAGCTCTATCTTCTGACCATTACAATAAACTTCGGCGCCATAATGCCATGGAACGGCATTGGTGCTCTCGAATGGGATTGGTCCGGCCCTGGTGATGGTGATAGAAGGCGGACGGGGCGCAGAAATAGTAATAGGGTGACGAGGAATAGTAATGGTAGCAACTTCGTCTGCCTGCTTCAGCACGACTTCCCCTGACGCATTCTCAACGCTCCGACTGAACTGCAAAATACCCTCGGTCATCAGACTTTGGATACCTTCGATCAACTGCTCACACCCATCAGGAAGTGTAGCACAAGCCATACATAACTCTCCACATCCGGGAAAGAAGCCCTTCTTCAGCAACTTAGCCTTAACAAAACTCAACGGCGTCTTCAAATCTTTGACATCAGTCAGCAAGTCTGAATTCTCCTCAGTGATAACAGCATTCACTCCGCCCCCCTTATGATGAGGCATCGGGTTCTTGGTGACGTTGGGCGCGCTGTCAGAAAAGTTGATAACCTTGGCGTCGACCAAGTCCTGGACTTTGTGCTTAAAAGCTTTACAATTCTCAACCGTATGGCCAGGTGCCCCAGAGTGAAATTCACAAGTAGCATTAGCATCATACTCCGGTGGTGGTGCCCCTGTTAAGGGAGCCATTGTCCTCTTGTGAACCAATTGGAGCTGAAGCAACGTTTACAGAAGCTGTGCATATGGCATAGGTGGAGTTTCAAGATGACGGTTTGCCAGGGGACCCCGATTCTGATATCTCTTATATCCCTGATTATTCTGTTGCTGGGGCTGCTGCTGCGGCTGCGGCTGCGGTGGAGCAGCTGGGATGTTTATGCTAGCAATCTGAGACTGAGGGCCCTTGCCTTTTCTCCTAGCATTAGTGACAGCACTGGCATCTCCCTCTCGACGCTTGCCAGTATAAGGTTTCTTGCTAGCTCCTCCAGCTGAGGATGATTCGCCCTGAATTTTTCCGATCTTTATACCGTTTTCAACATGCTCGCCCAAAGTGATGAGGGCCGAGAACGTTCCAGACATGCCACTAACCAGCTTTTCATAATAGACTCCGGGAAGGGTAGCCAAGAACATTTGTACCAACTCACGCTCAACCATCGGTGGTTGGACCCGAGCAGCCAATTCACGCCACCGCTGGGCGTACTCTTTGAAGCTTTCATTGCTCCGCTGCGAGAGATTCTGAAGCTGAACTCGGTTGGGAGCCAAGTCGCTATTATATTGATAGTGGAGAACAAACGCTTCTGCAAGATCTTTCCAGGTGCGCACAGCAGCGGGCTCCAAACCCATATACCATTCGAGCGATGGACCAGAAAGACTATCCTGAAAGAAGTGCATCAGCAGCTTCTCATCGTCAGAATAAGCGGACATCTTTCTATAATAAGATCGGAGGTGAACGCGGGGACAAGTAGTGCCCCTATACTTCTCAAAGATAGGCACCTTGAACTTATGAGGTACTTTAAAGTCAGCAATCAACCCAAGTTTGGCCACGTCAACGCCCAATGTGTTCTGATTTTCTATATCTCTCATCTTGTCTTCCAGCGCTTTGAACCTGAGTCGAGCCTCAGCAGTCAACTCTGCCTCTACACCTCTCTGAGAGAAAATGTCATCTTGATGGTCCTCCAGCCACGGTTGAGGCCCCACCATATTTCCTGCACCAACATTGCCGTTGACCGGCCCCATGTTAACATTGGCTCCCAAACCACCATTGCCGGCGCCTGCCGCATTAAGTCCGAGATTAGTCATAAGATTGCCGTTAGCACTGCCGTTGCCCCTGGCAGCAGGAACAACGTTCTGCGGAGTATCCCCTTGAGGAGGAGTGGGCACGGCCCCGCCGTGAAGTATTCCATTACTGTCAACCCTGGAGATGAGAAGTTGAACCAAAGTACGAAGCTGGTCTTGCCCATTCGCAACTACTTGCATCAGTTCCATAAAACGATCCATCCGTTCACGAAGCTCTTGAACATCTGACTGTACCTGGTCCATGATTCTCGTCTGATTAGCGCGAGTTGAGTAGCGGTGGATGAATCTTTGATCAATCCTGGAGATCGAACACAGCTCGGAACCTGAGTACCTGAAAAACCTGTCAATATCAAAGGTTAGGAAAAGGTAACAGAATGTATGTCATGCAGAAATGCTTTATGCAGATGCATGCGTGTGTCTGTGTGCTTGAGAGATTGTCCCCCGATCCTGGCACCTGCTGACAATAATAAGGAGAAGAATCTGGGCCCAATCATGGAAGTAGAAACCTCACATAGCAATAGTCAGATTCGACACATCAAGGACCGAGAACTCGTACGCATCAGTCTTCCTGAGAGGGGCTGCAGTAACGCAATAAGAGGCGAGAGATCCTGGATCAGGGAAACGGTACCTGTCACAGACACACGCCAATGGAATGCGAATGATTATGCAAGCTAATGCAAAATGCAGGCATGCAACAATATATCCAGGTGGCTGCTGTGGAGATTCGGTGCCAACAGTCACTGATGAGAAGGAGACCCCGGTGTAAAACCACTGATCTGATCTGCTGCGAATAACCATCTGATAGGATCGAGATCAAAATTCTGCTCTGCCAAGAATAAAGGCCTGATAATAAAGACCCCGAATGCAAGATCAAGGAATATCTGTTGATGAAGTCTTCGGACCCCAAATCACAAATCTGCCCTCTCAAGAACAAACACACAGCTGCTGATGAGATCTTCAAACCCCAGTCAAAATCTGCCCTATCAAGAACAAATAACAACCGCTGACGAGATCCTCAGACCCCGCTCAAAATCTGCTCCGTCCAGAACAAACCACTGACGATAATACACTGATCAAGGCCTGCTCTATCAAGAACAAACAAACACCCGATGATAAGATCCTCTGATCAAACTCTCGCTCTGTCAAGAACATCTCTGCAACTGAGAACCCAACATAACTGATTCACTGTCGAGAAAACCAGGTAGTCTGGAGGTCAAAGTTTCCTGCAATATCCCAACCCCACTCACAGGTATGGACCTAATCCACGGACAAAGGTACGGCATCCTATGCGGTCGTCAGCGTCACAGACTTTCATGAGTGACAATACGATTCCCAGAAGGAGTGGTATCATCAAGTCATGAAGAGGCCTCTCTTAGCTGACTTCCAAATGATCGGTCCCCAGAGTCGACAATCCTCACGTCTGGACTCCCCTCAGATCCTCAGGACCGGAAAGGAGCACCTCTGCAAGAATCTCGTCTGAGCGCAGATTTTCGTAGGGAACTGTGCCTGCTCAGCAGACAGGTTCGTCTACTATTTCTCCGCAACTATATCTAGGTGTGTACTCAAGCCCAGGTCCGGCTTTTCACTCACAGTAACATCCCTCTCCCACAGCAGCACAGATAATCATATCAAACTGGAAATAAAATGCGGGAAATAAAATGCGGGAAGTAAAGTGCGGGAAGTAAAAATGCGATAAATAAACGCAACCCAACAAACAAACACACAAACGATAGGATTGACTCGCGTAGGGGATGGGAAACGGTCCCAGCATAAGGGATGGGAAAAGTCCCTAGATGCTATGCCTCCCCAGCAGAGTCGCCAGCTGTCGCTTGCGCGAAAATAAGGTGCCGGCATGACAGAAGAGTCGCCACCTTTCGTTATTTATCCCTCAGAGCGGGAAAGGAAACGATCGGAAAAACCTGACGAAAGAAGGGTAAGACAAGGTCATCGCAACCATTGTCTGGGTTCGGGAGTCGGTTACGCAAGGGGAAGGTATTAGCACCCCTCACGTCCGTCGTACTCGACGGGATCCTCGCTTGTTTGTTTACTTGGACGGGTTGGTTATAATCTATCTACCTATCAAGGCTGGCTGAAAAAGAAAAGAAAAATGACTCGGCAAAGCATCGTGCTTTATGCCTACGTATTCTCATCAGAGAATGAGAAATCAGAGTCAACGTAGTTCGGCTAACTACGGGGAAAGATGGGGGAAAGGTTGCTCGCTAGGACGTCGCATCCTATGCCTACGTACTTTCATCTGGTATGAAAGATCAGAGCAAACGTAGTTCGGCTAACTACGGGGAAAAATGGCTCAACTAGGAGGGAGACTATCAAGTCCTACTGTTATCATGCCATGGATTCATCCTATGGTTAAGGTTTAAACAGGGAACTCCTAGGTGTTGTCATGCATAGGTTTCAACCTAAAAGTCTATCATCAAATCCTTATCAAAGGAAATGAGAGTCCTAAGGGATCATGTCAATGATACACCCAAACAGACAAAAACATCAGCTTTAACAGTAAAATGCATGCAATGCAAGTGAGGGAGGAAATGTGTGTGGGGTTTCAGCCTCCACAAGCTCATCTCAACCTCAAGCCAGTCATGAAATAACAGTATACTATCAAGCAATGAACAGATAAAAGGAATGAAGTGCCAACAGGCAAACAAACACACATGCTTGAGAAAGAAAGAATCTACTCTCTAATCCTGACCCTAACACAGAATCTGAATCAAATCTAAGCAAAGCCCTCAAGCAAAACCCTAAACAAGAGAAATCAATCCCAGTCTTCAAGCTTCAGAACAAGCTTACCAAAGAAAGGGAGCTAAGCAAGCAGGCTCATAGTGTCTTCCTCAGGAAAGCACTAGGAGGTGTATACTCAGGAGTCATACCCTATGTGGCTCAACCACTGTGATCAGTTTACATTCCTCCTCAGGAGAAATTAAACTCACAAGCAGGCTCCAACATCACTGGATATTTAGGAAATCCTATCTGAACTAGTGGAGCTAAGTGAATAGACTCATAGGACCTTCCTCAGGAAAGTACTAGGAGGCTTCCACTTAGGAGTTGTATCCTATGTGGCTCAACAACATGTGATCAGTTTACATTCCTCCTCAGGAGAAATTAAACTCACAAGTTGGCTCCAACATCATTGGATACTTGAGAAATCCTAGATAAACTAAGGGAACTAAGTGAATAGACCCATAGGACCTTCCTCAGGAAAGTACTAGGAGGCTTCCACTTAGGAGTTGTATCCCATGTGGCTCAACAACATGTGATCAGTTTACATTCCTCCTCAGGAGAACTTAAACTCACAAGTTGGCTCCAACATCATTGGATACTTAAGAAAGAGGTGAGAAGAAAGAATGAAAGTCATTCATAGTGCCTTCCTCAGGAAAGTACCATGAACTCTCTTCAAGCTTCAGGATCTCAAACCTCACAAACAGGGGACAAGCCAAGCTCTGGGTCTCTGAGTCTTGATCTTCAATCTTCTCTTCATCATGCTCTCCAACAAGGTCTTCAAGACAACACAAGCCCCATAACAAATTCCCCACAATGAACCCCAAAGATGAACAGATAACCACAGGGTAAACAAAATCAATAGGCAACTTCAGAAAATACCTAAAAAATGCTAAACCAATGGGGAAAAATCTAACAATTATTCACAAGGGTCTACAAAGTCTATTCATAACATCTACATAGGCCTCTACCTAAAAATCAAGACAAAACTTATTCAAAGAAAGTGAATTCTTCACCTAAGCACAACCTAAACCCTAATTAGGATACCCTACATCTACCCTAATTAAACTAATCAAAATTTAATTCTAAAATTCTAGAATAAATCCTATGGGGAACTATGATTCATCATCTAATTGCTCAAAAAAGAATGAGTAAAAAAACCTAAGGGAAGGTCCTAAAACAAATCTTGCAAAATCATGCATCAACTAAAAGAAAGAAAATACACTATATTAAAGAAAATACCACCAAAAATTCTACATTAAAAATAAAATTCCATTTTTATTTTTATATTTTTCTACACAAAATTATCTAATCATAGAAAAAAGAATGGACAAAAAAGAGTTATTTATCAATTATTTATGAATTTTCTAAAACAGAAAAATATAAAAAAGAAAATAAAAGAAATTAAAACAAATAAAAGGGAGGGGGGTTGGAATAGCAACACGCGCCAGTTGGTTTCAGTTGGGCCAGATAAAAGGGGGGTGGGGATAGCGAACTAAGCCCAGAGACCAGTTTAAATGAAACGACCGCGTTTCACTTTTTGAACTTTTCCCTCCATCTTCAGATTGAATCTGGGCCGTGCGATGAGATTAAATTGTCAAACTTGGGGACTAATCCAACGGACCACCTTCATCGTCCCCAACGATTCTAGGGTTTTCAGAAACCCTCCATCCATGCACTCATCTTCCCCTCACTCGTTCTCCCTGCTCAGGCCACGAAATGCCACGATTCCAAAACGAAAAATCTTCTACTACTCAAGAGGGACACAGCCATACGCGCACTTTCCCCTAACTCTCCCTAGATAATCATAACAGAAGACATTAAGATCATGGTTCCACCATGTTCACCTGAGATCAACCATGGTGAAACTTCAACCTAAGGATCTGAACCTGCTCTCCATGCTACCCTAGCTAATCTAACCTAATTCATGCTACTTAAAACTCCCTAAACAGCTAGTTCTTGGAGATTAAAGAAACACTCACCTGCCATGGAACCTCACGCAGAGCTCTCAAACTCTCAGAAATTGATCCTCTATCCTAGCACACTAATTCTGCACCTAAAGAATGAACTAAAACTAAATAAATTAAGAGGATTATGGAAAGAAACCAACCTGTCAAGTGATGATGGTAGGTGCTCGTGGAGGATGTTGCAAGCCTTGTAACTGCTTCAGGATGATCCTCCAATGGTGGAAATGCTTCTGTTTGCACTTGTTGGGAAGGAGATGGCTTGTAGTGAAAGGTTTCTTGGATAGCTTGAACTTGAAGGAAGAACTTCAATGGCTATTCCTCTCTCTCTCTCTCTCTCCTGAAATCTCTCTCTATCACCAACCTTGAACTCTCTTCATGGCCCTCCTCTTATAATGATCATTAGATGCTTCTAGATTCATCTAGAATATGGTGGAAAGTTCTTGAAAATCTCATGTGGGGACAAGTTGGATTTCTCTCATCTCATGCCTTATGCCTTACCATTTTGTGCCAAATTCTCCTTATGAGAGATATTGAGTGTGGATGAGTGAAAAACAAGCTCATCTTTGGCTTGTGTAAGGTTTTTCAACATTGCCTTCTTTTTCAAGTAACAAGTTTTCAAAGCATCATCCATTTTAAAGCTTCAAATCAAAATTCTAGCTAAACCAATGTTCTCAAAATGATTTTTCCAATCAAAATGATATATTGGATGACCTATTTTGGATTTGTGGATCTTCCAAACCAATTTCCAATTTCAACTTTTCAAACTTATATGCCATTTTTAGTTCATTTTTGACCAATCATATAACTTCATGCTATGAGCTTTTCCAACAATTTGTGACCTTCTTTCTAGACTTAAAATCACATTTTGAACAACTTTCATGTTTTGAGTTTTTCCATTTGAGGCTTGGAAATAGGAGTTTTAGGCATTGGCTAAAATGACCTATAACTGACAAATGACCAAAATACCCCTGCCTTGTTCAAACCATAAGTTGAGTTCCACAAATCCAATCAAGGACTTCTACCACTCAAATTAAAGCTAAGAAGATTCTCTTCAACATTCATGTTGACCAAGAAGCCATAGGAATCACCCTACTAGGGCAAAAGTTGTCTGCAAGTTGGGTGACTTTCAAGGACCCAGATTCACACACCTCTGCTGACCTGTAATTTGTCAAAACCATAACTTGAGCTCTGTAACTCCTATCAAGGACTTCCACAACTCAAATTAAAGCTTAGAACAAGCTCTACAACATTCATGTTGTGGGGAAGGTGAGATATCAATAACATCTTGAGCTAAAACTGCCTGGAAGATAAGGATCAAATTAGGGTTTTTCACTGACAATCCTTGGGGATCCTGACTTGAAACTTCTCAAACTCCTCACTCATGATGAGTTGGCCTAGGAATCATCTTTATATCATCTCTATGCATCATTCCATGATCTCATGGCCCTTGGATTGGGTCTCAACCTTTCCCAAATCTTCAGTTATCCTAGGGTTGACCCAGTCAAAACCCTAATTCTATCATTCATGGTTGAATCTTCTGAACTCTTGCACAATGACTTCTCTGGGCTTCATGAAGGCTATCAAGACATATCATAGGCTTTCCCAAAACATCAAATTCATTCTCAAAGTCTCAGAACCATCTGAGGGGCACCCACAACTCTCAAGCTATGAAGCACACAACCCTGGTTTCAACCCATTTCTTCTGAGGATCTCTTGAACATTCTGATGAAGGTATCCACTTTCAAACACTCAATGAATAAATAATTGTTGGTCAAATTTTGGGGTGCAACACCCGCTGGACTGGAGAATCAAAAGAAATTCAAAAGAGTAAGTCCAGGCAAAAATTAGGGAAAGAGAAAGAAAAAAGAAAAGGATTACAAAAGAAAAATCTCAAATGAAATACGAGTCGTGTGACCCCAAGTGTCAAAGACGAAAAGTGAGTGGCTATCACTCCAAAAGCGCATAGTTTCTCGAACTATCACTCCTATGTTTCAACCTCCCAGAGGTGAGCGCTAAGGTCGAATTAGCTGAACGTAGGATCGAAGAACATCAAGGCGAATGGGTGGGTTAAAATTAGACTTTGAGCCTTTATCCCTTTCTTTCAAAAACCGTGAACCTGACCACGTTACAACCTTCAAAAGTCCTAATTGAAGCATGGTTGTCTCGAAGGCATACATCGGTTAAGATCGCGTCGAAGCTGACTCCTAAAAGGGTTCTTCTTACCATGTTGGTGCTGATGTTGATATTCTGATAAATGATTTGTGCTTTGTATGCCATAAACTGATTTTCCTTTTTCCAGTGAACAGATTGGATGTTAAAATTGTCATACGCATTGCATTAATGTATCTTTTATGCAGAACAACTGGTTTTACTTACGAGTAAGCACTTGACAGCAGGAAAGTTTCCTACAGTGGAAAGTCTGATCAGGATAGAACGCAGGACGCCCGAATATCCCGAGAGCCGGGGCAAGATATTATCAAGTGATCCCCAGTGAGGTCAGCCATCCAAAGCAGTTATTCTGGGGCAATCAGGTCGAGATCCTGTAAATCTCTCGTAGCGGGAGTCACTATGTCGAATCAGGGGCAAAGCCATCGCGGACAGGGGCAGACTATCCTAAGAGTGTGGAAATTATTCTTCTTTTGAGAGGCAGTTGGTTTGAAATTTTGTCGAGGTCCAGAATGCTGGGGCATTTCATATTAGACCGTCAGGGTACAGATTTTCAGATTTCCTTTTGAGGACTATCCCCACAGAGGTTCCACAAGCTGGGGCATATCAGAAGCGAAGGAATTGTTCTTCTCCGTGTCATTAGAGCTACTCAGAGCTATTCGAGCAGATTCAGCTAATCTCCAAGTGTGAGTCGAATGTCGAGAAGTCGTGTTACTGTCTATTGACCCTTCAATCAGAAATTGCGAATTCAGACAGGATATTTTTCCAGTGTCAAACATATATGACCCATCACAGATGGCCTAAAAGTCCAATCCTTATTGGCAATTTTCAAAAAGTCCAATCCTTATTGGCAATTTTCAAGAAGCCCGATCCATATTGGCAATCACTGTAAGGCCCATCCAGGGTGGTGCATCAGTTTCAAAATCCAATCTTCATTGGTATGCAGGAAGAATCCGTCTGTTTTCCCAGCAAAAGTCCAATTTTCATTGGCAGGGGTAAGCTGTCCCTGACAGAAGTCCAATCATGATTGGCGCATTCAGTTATTCCTCAGCAAAGTTGGCTTCACTTTTCCAGCATTTATTCTGCTGGAATAATTCTGTGATGCCTGGTCATCCCCCAGCGAAGTTGGCGTTGTCTTCAGCATTTATTTTGCTGAAGCGGTTTTCTGTATCCGAATTCTCCAGCGGCCGAGCCTGCATTTTCATTTGCATGTAGCATCATATTTGCATCATACTTGCATTTCATCCTCAAATGCGTAGTATTTCCATCCTATATGGAGCATTACGCCATAGAAAAATTCAAACATACGCATATGCATACGAAGCATAAGCCAGTTTTTCTATCAGCCTTCAGGGGCAACATGAAGTACTCTGTAATCAGTTCAGGGGCATTTATCCAGCAGCTTTATTCAGATAGCTCTTTGGTATTCGATTCTCAGATCAGGCAACAGTTATGCTTTACTCATCAGTCTATCATTAGACGTCGGGAGTTTGGGTATGGTTTTCTCCGTCTATCCTTAGACGTGGAGGGGTTTCAAGGCCATCTTTCAGATATTGGCGTTCTTTCTGTCTATTGGACGAGATGGTATTTCGAGAAGGTTTTTATGACCGTCGATCCTTATTGACGTCGAGGCTCTTCGAAGAATGTTTGGTTTTCCTAGTTGTTGATCCTTATCAACGGCATGGCTCTTTGGAGATGGGTTTTCTTTCTGTCAATCCTTATTGATGATGTGGCCCCTTTGAAGATATTGTTCTTTCCATCAATTCCTGTAGACGAAAGGATTCTGAAATTTGATGGGTGGTAATGAATATGGTTTTCCTTCGGGATGGAGTTTTACTGTCTATCCTTAGACAAGGTGAGTATGGATCTTGGTTTTCCTACGGTGGACAATGGATATGGGTTATATTTTTCTCCTTCGGGAAGGAGTCTTACTGTCTATCCTTAGACAATGTAAAAATGGATATTGATTTTCCTTCAGGGATGGTGTCTCCGTCCATCATTAGACGAGGAGAGTATGGATTTTCCTTCAGGGATGGTGTCTCCGTCTATCATTAGACGAGGAGAGTATGGATTTTCCTTCAGGGATGGTGTCTCCGTCTATCATTAGACGAGGAGAGTATGGATTTTCCTTCAGGGATGGTGTCTCCGTCTATCATTAGACGAGGAGAGTATGGATTTTCCTTCAGGGATGGTGCCTTTCTGTCTATCCTTAGACAACGTGAGTAATGGATATTGATTTTCCTTCAGGGATGGTACCTTACTGTCTATCCTTAGACAATGTGAGTAATGGGTATGGTTGTCCTACGGTGGACGGTGAAAAAATGAGTATGGTTTGTCCTACGGTGGACGATGTAAATATGGGTATGGTTTTTCCTACGGTGGACCATGTAAATATGGATATTGGTGTTTCCTTCGGGATGGTGTTTCTGTCCTACGGTAGACCATGTAAATATGGATATTGGTGTTTCCTTCGGGATGGTGTTTCTGTCCTACGGTGGACCATGTAAATATGGATATTGGTGTTCCCTTCGGGATGGTGTTTCTGTCTATCTGTAGACGATGTAAATATGGTGATGGTTCTCCTGCGGGATGGTGTCCCCGTCTGTCAGTAGACGAGGGGAGGTGATCAAGTGCATGTTGATCCAACCTTCGGGTTTGGTATTTATGGTGTCACACAAGTAACTGGTGTTGAAGTCAAATCTCTGTATCAGAGGATCGATCAGTTTATTACCGTAATAGTTGAATTCAGTTCGCTGGATGGTGTTCCCCAAGCAAGGGCGCAGTTTATTTCTGCGGTTGGCAAATTTTCGGGTTTATTTTGTATTCAACCGTCTCGTACCTCGAATGTTTGAAGGTTGTACGCTCTTCAACCCTTCAGGTCCAAGCCGTTTGAATAGGGGCAGCTGTTGCACCCTAAAATTTGACCAACCGGTCCCCATATCTGGTTTATGCTTCGACGCATTTTGCATTCGCATTCGCATACGGCATACATTGCATTTTTATCATTCAGATGGGTTTTTATCGGGATTATAGCCTCTGGCGTTTCAGGCAGTTTAGGCCGGTCGAAATAGAAGTCTGTTGAGAATTGGTGCTCGTTCCTGGCGTTTTCAGGCCATCTCGGTTTAATCGGCCTCCTGGTATTTTTAAGATTGTTCTGTCATTTTTCTGGATTTTTTAGTGCATTAGTTGGTTTTTTCTGGATTTAATAGAGTTTTAAATATTTTTTAGAGTTGTAAATAAATTTTCTTTTCATTTTTTAGAAATTAATAGGTTTTTAAAGAATTTCTAGATATTAAAGATTTTAAACAAATTTTAGAAATAAATTTTCTTTTAATAGTTAATAGATAAATAGTTTTTTTCTTTCAAAAAGAGTAAAGAAAAATAATAAAAGAGATAGTATGATTTTTTAGATTTTTAATTATTTTTCAGAATATTAAATAGAGATTAAAGATTTCTAAGTTTTTAGGTTTTTTTAGATTTTTATTTTTCAGAATTAATTAGGATTTTAAGAAAAATATTAATTAGGATTAAAAAATAGTTTTTTAGATTTTTAGATTTAATTAGGGTTTTATTTTCTATTTTCCATTTTTTGGATTAATTAGGGTTTATTAGGTTTTAATTAGGAGTTAGTTTTAATTTCGTTTTATTAGTTAATCAGGTTTAATATCAGATTTTAATTAGGCTTAGATTTAATTTTCGTTTTAGGGTAATTAGGTTTTTTAGAGTTAAATTTCTGTTTTATTTCAGTTTAATTCAGCGTTTAGGTCCATTAATCCATCATTAAGTTTCATGTGGGCCCTATTAGCAATTGTCCAGAGTTCAAAGCCCAAATTCAGGTCCAGTTCGAAGTGCCACGTGTCGTATATAAGCTCAGCCACGCGTGCTGAGAATCTTCTTCCACCTCATTCGGCCCCACCCTGCATGCAACCCACGTGTTGCTCTCTAGTCTCCCCCAGCCACACGTGGCCATCAATCACGTTCCCTCTCTGCCACCTGCTCCCGTCTCCGGAGTCTTCACCTCCGGCCATGCAAGGACCGGCGGCCACCACCCCAACCGACTCCGACCGCCACAACTAACCTCCGACCACCGCCAATTTCGCCGGAGACACCAAAAAACTCAGAAATCCACCCAAACTTCATCTTCTCCGATCCAGCTTCATCTTCCTTCTTCCAACCTTCATCTTCTCCGATCCAAATTCATCCCACCTTCATAGAATTTTTCCAGAAACCTTCGTTTCTCAAGAACACGTAACAACCTTCAACGAAATTTTTTTCCCCATCTTCATCCATGATCATCGCTCATCTGTTGGATTGATCATCTAAGATTTCGCCAGAAAGCTGCAATCGCTCAAGAACATCTCTCATTGCATTCATCAAATTCCAGAGATTCTTCTTCTTCCCCGATCTACCCCCAACCAACCTTCACCAGAGATTATCCCAAACTCGCCGAAAATCCATTGACGTTCATCTGTCTTCAAACAATTCCCAGAATCCTTCAACCTTCAACCTTGTTCTTTATCAAATTTCCAGATATGTGAAGATCTTCAACAATATTCCTCAACTTCATCGGATATCCATCAATCTCCATCCGTTCAAGGAACCTTCACCGAAGAATTTTCATCGCGCCTTCAAGAAATCTGTCCGCGCTCCTCCAAGGTTCAACTCGAGCTTCACGGCGTGGTTCATCACCTTCGTCATCACCAGGTTTTTCTTCCTGAACTTGCTGTTAGCGTTGGAACGAATTGATTTGTGTTGGCTAAATAGTGATATAGGTTGAGATTATAGGGTTGTTGTGTCTGGTTGAGAGATCTAAACGAAGGGGGGGGGGGGGGAATGGAGAGGATTTCAGATAGAGAGATTTTCAGAGAAGGAGAGTTTGGAGATGGGAGGCGTCGTTAGGGTTTCAATTTGGGGGGAAGAGATGAACAGTAGTCATCAATTAGGTTAGTTAGTTTTAGGGTTCTTTTTTTATTTTGTTTGCTGATGATGGATCCCGGGCCTCAAGCCCAAACAAATTTCTGAACCATACCCCCGTGCTACTCATGAAACGCCCCCTCCCCCTGTTTGAATGCGTTTGGGCCTAGCACTAATTGCTGTTTGCACCCCCCAATTGGGCCCAGAGTGAAATACAATGGGATATGCCGCTGCTTGCACCCCCCCGGCTTGCTTGTTTTTTTTTGTTTTCTGAATAAAATTGGGCCCAGCGCAATTACTGATTGCACCCCCTTTCTGGGCCCAATATGTTTTCTGCATGTATTAAACTGCTGGTGACACCCCCTGTTTCCCAATTTCAATTGTTTTTTTTTCTTTTCTTTTCATGTGTATATAATTCATAAATAAATTCATAAAAAATCGGAAAATGATCATTTTAACATGAGGTTTTTTTTCCTATCTCAATGATTGGCTGAAGAAAATTACAAGAAAATAAAAATATTGTTTTAGTTTTTTTTTCATTTTATGGTGATTTTTTACATATTAATTGCCTTTATTTTCATATTGTTTGTACATACATATTGCTGAATTTCGTTTAGGCACTTAAACTCGCATTTTGATCCCGTTCTTTTTATGGTAGCTAGATTAGAGCATTAAGTTCCCTTAGGAATTTATTTCCCATTTTTGTAAATAAATCTTGATTAGTTTTGATTAGAAAATATTAAGATGGTTAGATTAGGGCTTATATACAACATAGGTGCACTTGCACATTTTATTTTTGGGTTTTTAGATTGAATTAGAGCATGGGACCTATGGGGTATATAGGGTAGATGTAGTATTTCCCATAGAATTAATGTTAGGCTTGTAAATATTATATTACTATTTTTAGTATATTTTACAATTGGGTGCTTGTTTGGCTTGCCCATTTTTGGGGTTATTTTGTTGTGTGGGCTTTTTGGGCATTTGCTTGGGGTGTTGGCTTGGTTTGAAGAGCATGATGGTGGAGCCTAATGAAGAGGAAAATTGAAGATCAAAATCAAAGCTTGATGAAGATTGCTTGGCTTGCTTGGGGTTGTTTGAAGACCATAGGACATAAGGTATAGGTAGAGCCTTAGAATAGAAATTTTCTTCATAAACATGGATGGTTTCTTTTGCCTCCATTCTTCTCCATGATTAAAAGTCTCTCCTTAATACTCATATCCCTCCTTTGGAAGGATTAGTGACTGTATCTAGGAGATAGAACTTTGAGAGAAACAGTCTGTATTATGTTAACTTTCTGTAGGCCACCTTTGGTGTTCAACAGATTGTTTAACATTCAAAATCCTCTTGTAATCATTTCTCAGTTGGAGAGCTTGCTTTGAAGAATCCCTTGAAGATTGAGGATAAAGTTCATTGCCTTGAAGACTGATAGAAGAAGGAGCTTGTGCTGTCAGGTTTTGCTGTTTAGAGCTGTTGGTGCTGTTTAGAGCTGTTGATGTATTGTTTGAGTTTCTTGACTGTATTGTTTGTTATTTTTTTTCCCTTAGGTTGAAGTGAAGTTGTTTCACTTTTCCCATTGTTTTCTAGGTTCGAGGTCGAGTGGGACTCCCTTGCCTCGCTTGTACTGCTGCATTCATGCATTTTACCGCTTTATTGTACATATGCTGTTGCTTTTCCGTTTATCCCCTTAGGATCTCTGTTTCTCTCTGCGCAAGAGAGAGATATGACAGACATTAGGCTCTCATCCATGCATGCCAACATTAGGGTAGATTTTGATTCCCTTTTTAACCCTAGGTTTTAGAGCTTCTTTCTCTTCTCATCTTAAAACAATCAAAAAAACACAATAAACATTTCAAACACCATAAAAGACAGTTCTTGCATAAAAGACTGTAAACCAATCAAAAAACGTCATTTTTGTCCGCTTGGACCCATAATCAGGAGAAAACCTTTTTCAGAAGGATAAAAACAATCAAGACAGACTTGTGTCGTACGTGGCCCGAACTACGTTTGCTCTGATCTTTCATGCTGTATGAAAGTACGTAGGCATAGGATGCGATATCCTAGCGAGCAACCTTCCCCTCCTTTCCCGTAGGTAGGCGAACTACGTTGACTCTGATTTCTCGTTCCAGACGGGAATACGTAGGCATAAAGTGCGATACTTTGCCGAGTCAGTTTATTTTCTTTTAACCCTAGACCTGTAGAACAGATAGAATAACAATCCGTACTAGAAAACAAGCGTGGATCCCGTCGAGTACGACGGACGTGAGGGGTGCTAATACCTTCCCCTTGCGTAACCGACTTCTGAATCCAGGATTTGGTTGCGATGACCATTCCTTTCCCGTCTTTGCGGTACGTTTACTCTGAGCGTTTCCTTTCCCTCCGTTGGGATAAATAACGCACGGTGGCGACTCTTCTGTTCAGCCGGCGCCGATTTTCGCAGTAGCGACAGACCTGTGTGATTTGCTTGATGCATTAGAATAAGTCCATGTTTAGACTGATGTAAGCTAGGAGCATCATTGCACTAGAGGTTGAGTTGCTCCCTCTGCTTGTATTTTTACTGTATGGCTTTGCTTGCGGGTATTCGGTAGAGCCCAGCTCCCTTGCCTATGTGGTTTGTGTTTGCTTGATAGCATGTTATTTCCTCTGTATGATTACAGTTATTCTATTTTGCTTTATAGCATGTTATTTCTTCTGTATGATTGCAGTTATTCATATCTGGCTTGAGGTTGAGATGAGCTTGTGGAGGCTGATGCCCCACACACATTTCCTCCCTCACTTGCATTGCATGCATTTTATCTGTTTAAGCTGATGCTTATCTGTTTCTGTTTACCCTGGCATGATCCCCTAGGAATCTCACTTCCTTTGATAAGGAAGTGATGATTAGAACTTTAGGTTGAAACCTATGCATGATAACTTCTAGGAGTTCCCTGTTTCAAACCTCAACCATAGGATGAATCCTTGGCATGACAACATTAGGACTTGATAGTCTTCCCATAGAGTTCGTTCTCTTCTTGTCTTAAAACAAATCAAAATACAATAATAAAGGTTAACTGACGTCGTACGTTACGAGCCTTAAGCTACCTGAGAAAGAGTTGTTGGAGAGTTCTTTTCAACAGCTTGGATGTTTGGTATGGTACCCTTTGGGTGACATGCGACGCATTCACTCTCCGGTCATAGTCTCTAGTGCGATATTGGTTGCAAACCACCGTAAAAAACACTTCTTCCGTAAAAGACAGAAAACAAACTTCAAACCTTTTTGCCATGTGGGCCCATAATTCAAAGGAAAGCTTTTCTGAAGAAAAGAGTGTCGTTAACTCCCAGTTCTACCGCAAACGGTAACGCCTAAGTCTCCAAGGGTCGAGCTGCGTACACCAAACTGCTGGAACTGTTTGTTAACCCTACTCGAAAAAACAGATGAATCTGAATCCCCGTAATCCGTATTATCCCGAACTACGTAAGCTCTGATCTCTCATACCTGTTGAGAGTAGGTAGGCCCAATACTGATGTATTGGCGAGCCACCTTCCCCGTAACCCGTAGTTAGTCGAACTACGTTGACTCTGATTTCTCATTCTCTGATGAGAATACGTAGGCATAAAGTGCGACGCTTTGCCGAGTCATTTTCTTTTCTTTTTAAGCCAGCCTTGATAGGTAGATAGATAAAACCAACCCGTCAGATAAACACAACAAGCATGGATCCCATCGAGTACGATGGACGTGAGGGGTGCTAATACCTTCCCCTTGCATAACCGACTCCCGAACCCAGACAATGGTTGCGATGACCTTGTCTTATACCTTTTCGTCAGGTTTTTCCGATCGTTTCCTTTCCCGTTCTGAGGGATAAATAACGAAAGGTGGCGACTGTTCTGTTTTGCCGACACCTTATTTTCGCGGAAGCGACAGCTGGCGACTCTGCTGGGGACTTGATAGTTTCCTGGGATCCAACGTCCCGTATGCGAGTCAGTTTGGGGATCCAACGTCCCCTGCGAGAGTCAATCCTAGCACTTGTATGATTACTTGTTGGGTTGTGTTTATTTATCGCACTTTATTTCCCGCATTTTATTTTCAGTATGATATGATTATCTGTGATGTTATGGGAGGGGAATTCTGATGAGTGAGAAGCCAAACCCAGACTTGAGTGTACTTAGCATTAGTTGTGGAAATTAGTGGGCGCGTGCTTGCTTTGCAGGCACTAGTGTCTCATGAAATTCGCGCTCAGACGAGGTTCTCCCGGTTGACTTCTTTTCCGGCCCTTTGGGCCTGAAGGGTTGTTGGTTTGGAGGATTGTCGACTCTGGGGACCGATCATTTGAAATTCAGCTGAGTGAGGCCGCTTCAGGAGATGGTGATGCCACACCTTCTGGGTATCGTATCACCCCTCTTGAATGTCTGTGACGCTGATGACCGCATAGGATGCCGAACTTGTGTCAGTTTAGGTCCATACCTGTGAGCAGGGCTGGGTTTGTTGCAGGAAGCCTTAACCTTCAGACTACCTGGTTTTCTTGATAGTGAATCAGTTTTGTTGGTATCAGAGGTTCTCATCATCAGAGATATGGGTTCTTGACAGAGCAGAGTTATGGTCCTGTATCAGAGGTCCTTATTTTCAGAGGTGTTTGTTCTTGACAGAGCAGATTTATGGTCCTGTATCCGAGGTCCTTATTATCAGATGTTTGTTCTTGACAGAGCAGATTTATGGTCCTGTGTCAGGGGTCCTTATTATCAGATGTGTGTTTGTTCTTGACAGAGCAGAATTTATGGTCCGATACCAGGGTTTTCTCCTTATCAGAGATAAGGGTTGTTCTTGATAGAGCAGCATTACGGTTTTGTTGATACATAATCTTCACAGCACAGTCGTCTTGATCTCCTGCTGCATGATTGCATTTTACATTGCTTTGCATACTCATTTGCATTTCATTAACGCGTGTCTGTGTTGCAGGTACCGTTTTCCCCCCGATTCAGGTTTTCTTGCCTCCTATTGTGTTATTATGGGTTCTCTGAGGAAGACCGTGGCTTACAAGCTCCCTGCTCCCGATGTTGTTCAGCTGACTGGTTTGATTGCTTTAGCAGATGATTCTGTGAGAGATGAATTCAGAAAGTCTTACGGTAAACTGCTCAGTTTGGTTCGCAAACCCTCCGTGTTTGAGTTGAATGGGTTGCACGCCCTGCTGCAGTTCTACGATCCTCCGTTGAGATGCTTTACTTTCC
Source organism: Lathyrus sativus (assembly GCA_963859935.3). NCBI lineage: Eukaryota > Viridiplantae > Streptophyta > Magnoliopsida > Fabales > Fabaceae > Lathyrus > Lathyrus sativus. Next base: position 142,437,012 of record OZ012739.1, on the reverse strand, counting down.
AGGATTTTGTTCTCGCACCCACACTAGAGGAGTATGTTGATTTGTTAGGTGTGCCTATCAAGAGTCAGATGCCTTTTGTTCATATGGATGCCGAGCCTGACCTGGCTAGTCTAGCTCCTTCACTTCATCTGGACGCCTCCGAGTTGGTCTTGTCTAGTTGGAACGGGGTTCCCGGTTTCTCCTTGCAGTTCTTAGTGGGAAAGGCTCAGCAGTGCGCCAAAGACGGATGTTGGGTCGTGTTCAACGCCATTCTCGCTCTGTGCATATATGGCATCATTCTGTTCCCCAATATGCCCGACTTTGTGGACTGCGACGCCTTCCACATCTTTGCTTCAGGGAATCCAGTCCCTACCTTGATAGGAGATGTCTACTATTTCGTCCACTACAAAAACGAGAACAGAAGGGGTAAGAACGTCTCGTACTGTGTGCCCTTGCTCTATAGATGGCTTGATAGTCACCTACATAAGAAGGGTCCCTTTGCTTCGTCTGCAGCCACAACTGTGTGGCCCGAGCGTCTGATGAGTTTGTCAGTGGAGGATGTTACGTGGTTTGACAGAGATAGATTGGGTACTGAGATTATTTTCAGCTGCAGCGGGTTTCTAAACGTGCCTTTGATAGGTAGGAAGGGTTGTATAAACTATAATCCATCTCTGCTGGTCCGACAGTTTGCTTATGCTTTGAGAGCTCCGTCGAAGGATGAAGAGGTGCAGGAATCTCTGTACCTCACTGGTCTTCTAGAGGGGGATATGTTATCTAAGCTTCAGCACGCTTGGAATGGTATCTGTAAGCGGGGAAAACCGTTGATGGGGAAAAGTAATAGTCAAGCCTACACTCCGTATATGACTTGGATCAGAGCCAGAGCAGATGCTATAGGGATGTTGTTTCCTCTTGCCAAGCCAAAAAGCCCTCCAGTGATTGAAGAGCCTACCACCATGCCTATTCAGCAGCATAATCAGGTGTTAGCTGAGAGAGATGAGCTGAAAAAGGCAAATGAAGAACTGGAGAAATAATTGGCTCAGCTCAGAAGCGAGAGAAGCGAAGCCGTTCATTCCTTCAAGAGGCAGACAGAGCTAGTGAACCAGTTAGGGACGGACTTGACTAAGCAGATAGCTGAGCGCGAGTGCATGGGTCGAGACTTCAAAGCTGTCAATGATGTACTGGCCACTAAGAAGCAGCACTTGGATGAAGCGTACCGGAGGATATCCAAGTTTAATCAGCACTGGAAGGCCACCCTAGCCAATGGCAAAGAACGGGAGGATAAGCTGAAGCAACAGATCTCCAAGTTGAAAGCCCAGGTGAAGGCTAGTGAGAAAAGGTTTGATGAAGAAACCGCTCGCAGATATGCCGCTGAAGGCCAGCTCAACAAAGCTCTTGCTAACCTGAAGGAGCGTAAACTGATGTTTGAATCCAAGAAGCGGAAGTTAAAAGATTGTTTCGGCGAAGGAGCATGGGAAGATTCGGTGGAAGGTCTTCAGTACACCATTATGCAGAGGGAGTTACTCGTCGAAGGGTTGCTCACTCGGCCTGATCATCCAGAAATGAAGGGGTTGTTAGAAGAGTTTCGCGCCTGTGGCCGTGCTTGACTATTTGTATTCCTTTTGTTTTGATCGTTGTTGTAGGCTGACCATCACCAGGCTTGTTGGTCGAGGTCACGCTATTGATTCAGCTTGTACTCAGTGACGTTGTGTACTACCTTGATGGGCTTTCTTTATATATATGAGATGTTATTTCCATGACTAGACTCGGACTTCTTATTATCAGCACTGGCACTCAGACACTAGGATCGGGGGATACATCCCTAACACACAGACACACGTTTGCATTTGCATGAAGCATTTGCATGGCGAGCACTTTGTTGTTTTTTCTGACTCTTTTGTGTATCCAGGTTGTTTCAGGTTGTTCCAGGATTGATCAGAGACCTATCCACCGCTACCCGACCAGAGCAAATCAAGCCAGAATTATGGAGCAAATGTAAACTGTCGTTCAAGAACTCCGAGAAAGGATGGACCGCTTCATGGAGCTCATGCAAGCGGTCGCCAACGACCAGGATCAGCTCAGAACCTTGGTTCAGCCTCTGATTTCAAGGGTCGACAGCAATGGTGTACTCCATGGTGGGACTGTGCCAACTCCTCCACCTATTGAAACTCCTCAGAATGGCGTCCTCATGACCGGGGGGAATGGCAGTGCCAACGGCAATGTGATAGCTAACATGGGACTCAACGGTAATACGACTGGCGTCGGCAATGGGAATTTTGAAGCTAACGTCAATGTTGGACTAGGCAATGGCAACGCAGGTGTTGGAAATCTGTTCGGGCCTCAGCCGTGGTTAGAAGACCGTCAAGACGATGTGTTCTCGCAGAGAGGTGCTGAAGGAGAGCTGACTGCTGAAGCACGGCTAAGGTTCAAGGCACTCGAGGACAAGATGAGGAATTTCGAGAATCAGAACACCATGGGTGTTGATATGTCCAAGTTGGGACTGATTGCTGATTTCAAGGTGCCTCCCAAGTTCAAGGTACCTGACTTTGAAAAGTACAAGGGCACCACTTGCCCTCACGTCTTTGAGATCATACTACCGGAAAATGTCGGCTCACTCTGAGGACGAGAAGTTGCTGATGCACTTCTTTCAAGACAGTCTGTCCGGGCCCTCCCTGGAATGGTACATGAGTCTGGAACCTACCAGTGTGCGCACGTGGAAGGAACTTGCTGAAGCATTCGTGCACCACTACCAATATAACAATGACCTGGCTCTGAACCGGGTCCAACTGCAGAATCTGTCACAAAGGAACAACGAAGGGTTCAAGGAATACGCCCAGCGGTGGCGTGAATTGGCTGCCAGGGTTCAGCCGCCGATGGTTGAACGCGAGCTTGTGGAAATGTTCGTAGCTACCCTCCAAGGGGTTTACTATGAGAAATTGGTCAGCAGTATGTCTGGAAGCTTCTCAGATCTCATTATCACGGGTGAGCACGTTGAAAATGGGATCAAACTTGGGAAAATTCAAGGTGATGTGTCCTCGGCTGGAGGAGGAAAGAAACCTTATAGTGGCAAAAGGAGGGAAGGAGAGACGAGCGCCGTGTCCAACGCTCGAAGGAAGGGTAAAGGCCCTCACCAGCAGGTGGCCAGCATAACTATCCCCGCTGTCCAACAACCCCAGCAGCAGCAGCAGCAGCCAAATCAACAAGGGTACAGAAAGTATCAGAACAGGGCACCTCTATCGAGCCGTCACCTCGAGACACCGCCCATATCCTACGCTCAGCTATTACAGACTCTGCTCCAGTTACAGCTGATCCAGAAGAGAACCTTGGCTCCCTTGACAAGGGCACCTCCGCCAGGTTATGATGCGAATGCAACTTGCGAATTTCACTCAGGGGCACCAGGCCACACAATAGAGAATTGCAAAGCCTTCAAGCACAAGGTGCAGGATATGGTGGACGCTAAGATCATCAATTTCTCAGATAATGTGCCAAACGTCACGAAGAACCCTATGCCGAATCATAGGGGAGGTGGAGTAAATGCCATTATTGAAGACGAGATCTTGGATTTGTTGACTGACGTCAGAGATCTGAAGACACCGCTTAGCTTTGTTAAAGCTAAGCTGATGAAAAGGGGTTTCTTTCCAAGTTGTGGAGAGCTGTGTATGGGCTGTGCAACAAGTCCTGATGGATGTGAACAGTTGATAGAGGGGATTCAAAGTCTGATGACCGAAGGAATCCTGCAGTTTAGCCGAAGGGCCGAAAGCGGATCGGGAGAGGTAATGCTGAAGCAAGATGATGAGGTTGCCACCATCACCATCCCTCGTCGGACGATAACTATTTCTGCACCCAGGCCGCCCACGATTACCATCACCAAAGCTGGGCCGATACCTTTCGAAAGCACCAACGTTGTCCCATGGCATTATGGGGCAGATGTCTACTGCAACAGATAGAAGTTGGAATTAGAACCCTCAGGGTCGTCTGTGGAGAACCTAGTGGGAGTTAGCGGAATTACTCGCAGCGGAAGAGTATTTGCTCCACCTGAGATCGTGGCGGAAAAGGCGGACAAAGCTGATGCAACTGATAAAGGGAAGAGTAAAGTCGTTGAAGAGATCCCTCGTGGGGTAGAAAAAGACTTACTTGTTAAAGACGCCGAAGAGTTTATGAGGTTGATTAAAAAGAGTGACTACAAGATCGTGGATCATCTCCATCAAACACCCTCAAAAATTTCCATCCTGAATTTGTTGCTGTGTTCTGAGGCACATCGCAACGCGCTGCTGAAGGTGTTGAATGCCACGTACGTACCGCAGGAAATATCGGTAAACCAGTTGGAAGGGGTCGTAGCCCACGTAAATGCTGGAAACGGGTTAGGGTTCATTGACCTGGAGCTGACGCCGAAGGGGAGGAACCACAATAGCGCCCTGCACATCTCGATAGAGTGTAGGGGAACGATTATGTCTCACGTGTTGGTGGACACAGGGTCGTCGCTCAATGTTCTTCTGAAGAAGGCATTGATGAAGTTGGATACTCGCGGATTGATTTGCACACCCAGTGATCTGGTTGTGAAAGCGTTCGATGGAACCAAACGGCATATTTTCGGGGAAGTGACGTTGCCAATCCAAGTCGGGCCGGAAACGTTCGACGCGGTCTTTTACATTATGGACATCATGCCTGCCTACAGCTGTCTCTTGGGCCGGCCATGGATCCATTTTGCGGGTGCCGTGACCTCCATGTTGCACCAGAAGCTCAAGTATGCCGTCGGAGGTAGCATCGTGACTGTATGTGGCGAGGAAGATATAATGGTGAGCCACTTGTCGTCCTTCAAGTATGTCGAGATGGATGGGGAAATCCACGAAACCCTATGTCAAGCGTTCGAAGCTGTTAAAGTCAAGAACATAACTCCTGTGATCACTGAGAAGCCAGAGATGACTCTCTCTTCCTTCAAGGAAGCCCGAGCCGTTGTTCAAGCCGGATCCACCCCAGGCTAGGGGCGGATTCTAGAGATACCTAACAAGTAAGACAAGTTTGGGTTGGGGTATTCTCCTGCGGCTGAAGCCTCCTCTTCTAGCAGTGCGTCGCGAGGTAAAGGGCCGATCCAGTTTACCAGTGGCGGGGTGATATTTGAAAGCGTCAATGCAGTGTCTGAAGACGGCGAAGACAGTGACTGCGACCTAGACTCTTGGATTCAGCCAAGCAAGCCAGGCGAGAGCCTCAACAACTGGTCTGTCCGGGATATCATCCAAATGACAAGCAAAGAGTAATGATTTACTTTTTCCAATCATTGTACAACCCTATGTCCTACCCGGGGCATAGTGGTTTTATTGTCAGGGCCTCGTTTGATTATGTACATGCATTTTACCAATAAATCAAAAGGCATTTTTCTTCGTATTCAAATGTTGTGATCTCTGTTATTCCTGTTTTATATTTGTTTTGAAAAACAATAAAATGGCAATGGGGTTTGTGCTAACCTGCATATCCTTGTTTTAAGCTTAACCCTTGTTATTGCAGGATCCACATAGCAGATGACATCGACTCTGGACCTTCTATGACTCACTTCGACTTCGATTGCCCGATCTATCAAGCCGAAGAAGAGATTGATGAAGACGAAGACCTTCCCGAAGAGTTGGCCCGCTTGTTGAAACAAGAAGAGAAAGTTATTCTGCCTCACGAAGAAGAGATCGAGATTGTGAATCTGGGTTCTGAAGAACTTGTCAGGAACGTCAGGATAGGGGCTGCGTTGCAGAGTGATGTCAAGCAGAGATTGGTCGAGATGCTAAGAGAGTATAGTGACGTCTTTGCTTGGTCATACGAGGATATGCCCGGACTTGATACTGACATTGTGGTCCACCACTTGCCGCTGCGAGAAGATTGTCCTCCCGTCAAGCAGAAGCTTAGAAGGACACGACCAGATATGGCCGTTAAGATCAAAGTAGAAGTGCAAAAGCAGCTTGATGCTGGCTTCTTAGCGGTCACCACTTACCCTCTGTGGGTCGCCAACATAGTGCCTGTATCGAAGAAGGACGGTAAGGTACGAATGTGCGTCGATTATCGGGATTTGAATAGGGCGAGCCCTAAAGATGATTTCCCGCTGCCTCATATTGATGTGTTGGTCGACAATACAGCTCAGTTCTCTGTGTTTTCGTTCATGGATGGCTTCTCCGGCTATAATCAGATCAAGATGGCGCCGGAGGACATGGATAAAAGTACGTTTATCACACCTTGGGGAACATTTTGCTACAAGGTAATGCCTTTTGGTCTGAAGAACGCAGGGGCCACTTACCAACGAGCAATGGTTACTTTGTTTCATGATATGATTCATCCTGAGATTGAAGTCTATATTGATGACATGATTACGAAGTCCCAAACGGAGGAGGGACATCTGGTCAATTTGCTGAAGCTTTTTGAGAGGCTTAGGAAGTTCAGGTTGAGGCTGAATCCTAACAAGTGTACTTTCGGAGTACGGTCCGAAAAACTATTGGGGCTTATCGTGAGCGAAAGAGGCATCGAGGTTGATCCTGCGAAGATAAAAGCAATACAAGAGATTCCAGCGCCAAAAACAGAAAAAGAAGTTCGTGGTTTCCTGGGCAGAATAAACTACATTGCAAGGTTTATTTCTCAGCTCACGGCCACGTGTGAACCGATGTTCAAACTGCTAAAGAAAAATCAGGCGATTATCTGGAACGAGGACTGCCAGAAGGCATTTGATAAGATAAAACAGTATCTGCAGGAACCTCCGATCTTGATACCCCCAGTGGCCGGACGACCCTTAATCATGTACTTGACAGTTCTTGAGAATAGTATGGGGTGTGTTCTCGGTCAGCACGACGAGACGGGCAGAAAGGAGCATGCCATTTATTACTTGAGTAAAAAGTTCACAGACTGTGAATCTCGTTACTCGATGCTGGAGAAAACGTGTTGTGCACTAGCCTGGGCTGCCAAACGTTTACGACAGTACATGCTCAATCGCACGACCATGCTAATTTCGAAGATGGATCCAATCAAGTACGTCTTCGAGAAGCAAGCGCTTTCGAGCAGGATTGCCAGATGGCAAATGGTGTTGACGGAATATGACATTCAGTACGTTTCTCAGAAGGCCATTAAGGGCAGCGTATTGTCTGAATACCTTGCTGAACAACCGATCGAGGATTATCAGCCGATGAAATTGGAATTCCCTGACGAGGATATCATGTTTCTCAAAGCGAAAGATTGTGATGAACCGTTGCCCGACGAGGGGCCAGATAGGAAATCCCAATGGAAATTGATATTTGACGGGGCGGTTAATTCTTATGGAAGTGGCATTGGGGCAATCATCACGACTCCCCATGGATCCCATATCCCGTTTACTGCGAGACTGACGTTTCCGGTCACCAATAACGAAGTAGAGTACGAAGCATGCATCATGGGTCTAGAAGAGGCAATTGATTTGAGAATCAAGAACCTAGATGTATATGGTGACTCGGCCCTTGTGATTAACCAGATTAAAGGGGAGTGGGAGACTCGTCAATCGAATTTGGTGCCGTACATGAACTATGCCAGAAGGCTACTTCCATTCTTTGATCGAGTGGAACTCCATCATGTGCCCAGAGCTGAAAACCAGATGGCTGATGCCTTAGCCACGTTGGCTTCGATGTATAAAGTCAATTTTTGGAATGAAGCTCCAAGAATTGTCCTTTCTCGTCTTGATAGACCTGCATTCGTCTTTGCAATCGAGGAATCCTCCGACGGCAAGCCATGGTTCCATGACATCTAGACCTTCCTTATGACTAAGGAGTATCCTGCGGGAGCGTCAACCCAGGATAAGAAGACTCTGAGGAGGCTGTCTGGAAATTTTTATCTCAATCCTGATGGAGTTTTGTATAAAAGAAACCACGATCTCGTGCTACTCAGATGTGTAGATGAGAAAGAGGCAAGTATGCTCATGGAAGAGGTCCATGAAGGTACATTTGGTACGCACGTCAGCGGGCATGCTATGACGAGAAAGATCCTGAGAGCAGGATACTACTGGCTGACGATGGAATCAGATTGCTTTAAATTCGCGAGGAGATGTCATAAATGCCAGATTTATGCTGATAAAATTCATGTGCCGCCGTGCCCGTTAAATTTCATGTCCTCCCCATGGCCGTTCTCCATGTGGGGCATCGACATGATAGGAAAGATCGAGCCCACTGCATCTAACGATCATCGCTTCATTTTAGTAGCCATCGACTACTTCTCCAAGTGGGTGGAGGCAGCCTCGTATGCTAACGTGACCAAGTCGGTGGTGGCTAAATTCATAAAGAGGGACATCATCTGTCGATACGGAATTCCCGAGCGGATCATTACTGATAATGGTTCGAATCTGAATAACAAGATGATGAAGGAGTTGTGCCAAAGTTTCAAGATTGAACACCACAACTCATCTCCTTACCGGCCGAAGATGAATGGCGCCGTTGAATGGGCTAATAAGAACATTAAGAAGATTGTGCAGAAGATGGTTGTGACCTACAAGGATTGGCACAAGATGTTGCCATTTGCATTGCACGGTTATCGTACAACAGTACATACATCAACCGGGGCAACTCCGTTCTCACTGGTGTACGGTATGGAAGCTGTCCTACCGTTAGAAGTTGAGATCCCTTCTTTACGAGTTTTGGTTGACGCGAAACTCGATGAGGCAGAATGGATTAAGAACCGACTAAACCAACTCAGCCTGATGGACGAGAAGAGGTTAGCATCGATTGCATATGGTCGTCTGTACCAAAGCCGAATGAAGAAAGCTTATGATAAGAAGGTGCATCCTAGAAGCTTTCAGACGGGTGATCTCGTCTTGAAGAAGATTCTTCCTCTAGACTCCGATCACCGGGGCAAGTGGACTCCCAATTACGAAGGTTCGTACGTCGTCAGCAAAGTCTTCTCGGGAGGAGCTTTGTTGTTATCCATGATGGATGGCGAAGATTTTGCATCCCCGGTGAACGCGAACGCAGTTAAAAAATACTTTGCTTAAAAACGACCCGCTGGAAAGAAAAAGAATATCCAGGCAAAAATGGGGCATCCCGGCGAACCATAAAAAAGGAAAAAGGTTCGGGCAAAAATTAGGGATATAAAGAAAAGAATGTACACCCGCAAAGTCGAAAACCTGGAAGGGCGACTTTGACAAAAAAGGGTATCCCGGTGAATCGAAAACCCGACAGGGCGATTCAGGCAAAAGTTAGGGATTTGAAATGACTGCGTTCCGCGTGTGGACTTTCATTGTTTAGTGGTTTGGAGGACCGGAGGGCCGTTTATCTAAATCAATCTCTTCTGAAGCTGAAGCATCGGAGAAGTATCGAAGTCGAGTGGGTCATAGAGGGATCAACTCATGGTGTTCGTCTATGCCTCATTGCCGACATTTGTGTATATACTGATGTATATTTATGTTGTATATTTGCGCAGCTTCCTCATTCCAGGAGCTTGCATCTGTTGTAAAACATTTTTGCCTATTCAGGGGCTCGTTATCAATAAAATGTATACTATTCAGCAATTCTGTTTGCCTGTTTAGCATCTATCTGTTTTGTTTGCGAAAAAGAACGCCGATGTTTTTGATAAAATGCGCATACGTAAACCTACTGGCCTATGCCACTGATTGTTGAAACAATGAATTACTGGAACATTGTCACAAGATGATAACCTTGATAGGTCCCTTTGAGAAGGGTATCTTGTCAGTTTGTTTGTGTTGTTACAGGTATAGCATATTCCAGATAGTACGCCATATGCATTCCCAAGCAGGATGATTCCTTCTTCTCCCGCAAGTTCAGTAGCATCTCCCCGTGGAGTTTGAACATGAGGCTGTAAACATTGATATGTCTCCCCAAGAAGAGAAGATTCTCTCCCCAATCAGATGCATCCTGAAGGAATGTCATCTCCCCAGCTGAGTCATATACTGAAGTGTGCAGCAATTGATAGTTCAGACTGAAGTCTCCAGCGGAATTGAGATTCCCCCACGGAGTCGAATTCTCCCCGGCGTGCAGGATGATTCCTTCTTCCCCAGCCGAGCTTGCAGTCCCCCAAGAGAGCCGAGTCCTTGGAGAACGTTCGGGCCATGATTGGTTTTCCCCAGTAGAGTGTTGAATAGCTGATGCTGTATTTCCCCACCGGAGTCATTATCTCCAGGAGAGTTTAGCCGCGAAGGTCATGCAGTTTATTTTGGCGATTGACATCGTTTTCCTCAGCAGTTGTGGTTTGAATACCTGGTTGAGCAGGTTCAGGCTCTGGTAGAACTTCATTCCCCTGCAGCAGTCGACTGGAGTTCGTTTCCCCGGGCGGAATCCAATTGAGATTGGCGTGACTTCTTCTCCTCGGCGGGATGATTCCTTCCTCCACCAGAGTGGTTCTTTCTCCTTGACAGAAGGCTTTTCCCTTCAGCATTTATTTTGCTGATGGGGTCGTAGAATTTTGCATGATTGCATAACATTTACCCTAAATGCATAACATTTCCATCGTGTGGAGCATTGCGCCATTGTCGAACCATATGCATATGAAACATGAGCTAGGTCGTTACCGTTCTTGTTTTGCCGGTGTTCCCCGACAGGGTGTCTGCTCAGGATGATTCCTGAAATCTCAGAAGAGTGGCGTGGTTCAAGGTGATTCTTGAATTCCCCCAGCAAAGTCCTTTGCCCAAGATGATTCTTGAATTCTCCAGCGAAGGTGTTTGTTTAAGATGATTCTTAAAATCCCCTGTGAAGTCTCTAGAGAGGGTTGCTCAAGTTGATGCTTGAAGTCCCCGACAGAGTGTTTGCTCAGGATGATTCCCGAAATCTCCAGTAGAGTTATTGGTTCAGGAAGATTCTTGAAGTCCCCGGCGGAGTTATTTGTCCAAGATGATTCTTGAAGTCCTCAGCAGAGTTGACTCATCCAGAATGATTTCTGAAGCACCGAAGCAGAGTTACTTGATAGTTCTCCAGAATCCCCAGCGGAGATGCGTCATCCTCAGCAGGTTTCCGAACAGCGAAGTTGAAACTTCCCTTGAAGACTTGATGATTGAAGTCCAACCGTATTAACGAAGCAGTTCTCTCAGCTGATGCGGAGTGCCTGATGGCAGAAGTTTGGATATCCCCAATTAGTTCATGATTGACTGAGAATTCCATCCCCGACTTAGTGATGAAGTTCGGCTGACGCCCAAAAATTTCTTTGAATGCCCGATGGCATGGTTAACCTGATTGTTGACCTGATGAGTCTCAAGGAATCTTGAGGCCTGACGGCATGATCGACCATGTATCACCGGTTACCGTGGGACCAATCCCCCAGCTAGTTGTCGTGCAGCTAATATTTCAGTTTTCGAAGATTTGTCCCATCAGAGTACCGTGTACTTGTGCAGTTGGCAAATCTCCGGGTTTATTGGTATTCAAACGTCTCTTACCTAGGTTGTTTGAGAGCCGTTCGCTTCTCACCCAGTCAGGTCCAAGCCGTTTGAATAGGGGCAGCTGTTGCACCCCAAAATTTGCCCAACTTTTCTTTACCTAGCTTATGTTTCATTTCATTCACATTAGCATTATCATTTGCATTTCATTGACATGTATGCAGGAGATCAAGAGGTATGATTACCAATCAAGGTCTATACAAGACTATGAAGCTAGCTAAGAAGGTTATTCAGGTGCTCAAGGGTTGATATCCTTGTCAGAGAAGATAAAAGATCCTCAGAGAGAGTGGTTGAAACCAAGTGTGTGTGTCTCCTAACTTGAGAGTTGTGGGAAGCCATCAGATGATTCTGAAGCCATGAAGTTATACTTGAGGTCTTGAGAGAGATCATGAGAAGTGTTGAAGATCACTTTGAGGCCTAGACAGGTCATTGTGCAAGATTAAGAAGCCTCAGCCATGTGGTGCAATTAGGGTTTGACTGGGTCAACCCTAAGTCAACTGATGATTTGAAGAAGGTTGAGACCTAATTCAAAGGCCATGTGATCATGTATTGATGCATTGAGATGTTATAAGGATGATTCCAAGGTCAACTCATCTTGATTGAAGAGTTTGAGAAGTTTCAAGCTAGGGTTTCTAAGGCTTGACAGTGTAAAATCCCCTAGTTTGACCCCTATCTTCAAGGCAGTTTAGCTCAAGATGTGATTGTCATCTCATCTTGCCCCCAACACGAATGTTGTAGAGCATGGTCTTAGCTTTAATTTTAGTGCTATAAGTCCTTGATAGGATTTGTAGAACTCAAGTTATGGCTTTGACAAGTTACAAGTCATCTGAGGCATGTGAATTTGGAGCTTGAAAGTTGTCCAACTTGCATGAAACTTTTTCCCTAGAAGGATGATTCCTATGAACTTTTGGTCAACATGAATGTTGTTACTTATCCTCTTAGCTTTCTAGAGAGTACTAGAAGTCCTTGATAGGATTTGTAGAACTCAAGTTATGGCTTTGACAAGTCAAGGGTATTTTGGTCATTTGGAGATTATAGGTCATTTCAACCATAAGGCCATAACTCCTATTTGCAAGCTTCAAATGAGAAAATGTCCAACATCAAACTTGTTCAAAATGATGTTTTAAGGCTAGTCAAGAGGTCATGCGAGGTTGGAATTGCTTGTAGCTCAAAATCACAAAAATGGCTTAAAATAAGGATGATTTTCAAATGAACCAAAGATGGAAATTGGTATTTTTGATCTACATGTCCAAACCAAGGCATGTGATATGTCATTTTGATTCTAAAACACATTTTAAGAACATTGGTTTTGCCACAATTTTGAAGTGAAGTTTAAATTGTGGACTTGCTTTGAAAAGTAGTTACTTACATCATAAGTAACATTTGCCAAACCAAAATTCAAGGCATGACCAAGACTTCTTTCAATCCAAACACATCCAAAATACCATTAGGAGAGAAATTGGAAGGGAATGAGGGTGAATACAAGCTGCTAATAGAATTGGTATGACCATGGCATGTGAGTGAACTTTTCATGACATGAGAAATTGAATTTCTCATTAGAAGGATCTAGAGCTTTCTAGATCATACCTACATGTCCTATATATTGAATAGAGATGATCCAAGGCCAAGGTTGGTGATGATTGAGAGAGGATAGTGAGATTGCACATTGAAATTTCCCATTGCAAATCAAAATCGGTTACAAGGTTTGAAGCCATTTCAATCCAAGATTTCAATCTCAGAAGCTTGCTCTAGCATTGGTGAATGAGTCCAGATGGAGAATTGAGCAAGATTGGTGGAGAATCGTGTGAGAGCCATTGAAGTTTTTCATCTGCAACTCAGAATCGAATCCAAGAATTGAAGCCATTTCAATCAAGTTTGTTGCATACAGAAGCTTGATTGTGCTCCATAGAAGGAATCTGCAAGCTCTTGAAGGTTGATTTGAAGATTCAACCCCTCTGTTTGCTCGAGTTTACCAGGTATGCAGTTCTTATCCCATGGCTTGTTTTAGGAAGAATCAAGAGGAATTAGGGTGCTAGATGCATTGTGGATTGGTGTAGGAAGGTTTAGGGATCATTAATTTGAGAGTTAGTGACCAATTAGGGTTGTTACCATTTTTGGGTGAGATGGTGTTCTTGAAAATCTTGAGGATTTAGATTGAATTAATGGCATGAGTGAGTCCCTGAGGAAATTTGGGACAAGTTTCATCAAGGAATCGTGGCCTATAGTGGATTCTATGGCAAGTTAGGGTTGTGAGATGATGACCGGAAAATGTCACCGGCGGTGACTTTGGCACGCAGGTGACCTGAGTTTCAGAGGTTTGAATTGGGGAAGATGATCCCAGAGCCATTGGATCATAGTTTGACTTGGACTGAGGACCTCATCCAATGGCCACGCGTGCATGAAATTTGTGAAGGAGTTCTGAACTATAATGAAACGCAGCGTTTCATTAATCTGTTGTTTTTGGGCTTAAGAATCCAAGTGCTAATCACACCCCCTTTGTGGCCCAGTCTGAGAAATGAATTGGATTTTATTGCTTCCTGCACCACGCGTTTGTTTATTTTCCTTGGATTTTCTTTTATTCTCCATTTTATTCATGGTTAGTGATTAATTCATAAAAAAATGGAAAAATGATTCAATTAATCCCATTCTTTTTGCATTGAATTCATGATTGAATCTAGTATTTTTTGGATAAAAAATATTATTATTTCACGCATTTTTTGATTTTATGGGAATTTTTACATTTTAATTGACATTAAAATAATCATGTTTGATGCTTGAGTTTGTTGAATTTGGTTTGATCATGTGGTGATGATTTTGGTCTTGATTTTTTGTGAGTAGTTAGCATAGATATGCATGCTTCCCATAGATTTTTCTCACATTTTTGTGATGAACATAAGTGGTAGTTTTAGGTTGAAACCTTTAGGTGCTCCATTTTTAGGGTTTATGGTTGATACCTTGTGGTTTAGATTTTATTTTTAGAACTTGGTGGATGATTCAACCTCTGATTTTTGTAGGGTAGATTCATGATTGAATTAGGGTCCCTTAGGAATTTTTGTAGGAATTTTCAATGAAGTTTACTATTTTTTCTTGATTTTAGTTTAGATGCTAGTTTTAGATGATTCTGAGGCACTAATTCAACTGGATTGACCTCTTTAGTTCCCTTAGATTAGGGTGTTGCTTTGCTTGTTCTTGGATGATGTTGAAGACAAGTTGAAGATGCATTGGATTGCTTGAAGAGGCTTGGATGTGAGGATCTTCCCTTCTTTTGGTGTAGTTTTGTTTAGGTGTTAAGATTAGGGTTTTGTAGGCAGAGCTTCTAGATAGATTCTCTTCCTTCATAAACATGGATGATATTGATCACTTTATTCTTCCCTATGATGTAAGGTCCCTTTGTAAAGGTCTCGTCCCTTCTTTGGTAGGATGTGTGGCTCTTTGCAAGTTGGTAGAACCTTTGAGGGTCCCTTTCTCTGATGATATGATGCTTAGTGGTGACCTTTGGTCTTCACTCTGCTACCAATTATCCAAACTTTGCTCTTGATGGAGGCATCTTTCTCCCTTGTTAGAGGATGGAGTTCCTTGCTTGAAGAAGATTGAAGGATGAAGTTGATACTTCTTTGTGTTTGAAGATTACCCTTGAAGTTGAGGCTTGAAGATCAGGAAGAGTAAGTTGATACTGGTAAAGTAGAGAGAGCTGAAGCTTGAAGACCAAGTTGACACTTGTGAAGAAGATCCAATTGAGATTGAGTGAAGAGCTGAGGCTTGAAGAAGAAGGAATAAGTTGGCACTTATTTTGATACACTGAGTCCCTGAAGAACAAGTTGATACTTGATATTAGGGTTGAAGCCTGAAAGTGGAATTTACTGAAGAGCTGAAGCTTGAAGTTGAAGGAGAAGAACAAGTTGATACTTATGTTTAATGTGTTAAAAGCTCAGGGAAGCAAGTTGATACTTGCTATTGAAGATGATAGCCCTAAAGAGCTGTTGAAGTCTGATGACTGAACTGCTGTCAGAGGAGCTTTGCTGTGAAGTTGTGGAAGCTGTTGATCTGCTTTCTTTCCTGTCTGTTTTCTTTCTGTGCAACTGTATTGGTGTGACCTGTGTGATTTGCTTGATGCATTAGAATAAGTCCATGTTTAAACTGATGTAAGCTATGAGCATGATTGCACTAGTTGATACTTGCTATTGAAGATGATAGCCCTAAAGAGCTGTTGAAGTCTGATGACTGAACTGCTGTCAGAGGAGCTTTGTTGTGAAGCTGTGGAAGCTGTTGATCTGCTTTCTTTCCTGTCTGTTTTCTTTCTGTGCAACTGTATTGGTGTGACCTGTGTGATTTGCTTGATGCATTAGAATAAGTCCATGTTTAAACTGATGTAAGCTAGGAGCATGATTGCACTAGAGGTTGAGTTGCTCCCTCTGCTTGTATTTTTACTGTATGGCTTTGCTTGTGGGTATTCGGTAGATCCCAGCTCCCTTGCCTATGTGGTTTGTGTTTGCTTGATAGCATGTTATTTCCTCTGTATGATTACAGTTATTCTATTTTTCTTGATAGCATGTTATTTCTTCTGTATGATTGCAGTTATTCATATCTGGCTTGAGGTTGAGATGAGCTTGTGGAGGCTGATGCCCCACACACATTTCCTCCCTCACTTGCATTGCATGCATTTTATCTGTTTAAGCTGATGCTTATCTGTTTCTATTTACCCTGGCATGATCCCCTAGGAATCTCACTTCCTTTGATAAGGAAGTGATGATTAGAACTTTAGGTTCAAACCTATGCATGATAACTTCTAAGAGTTCCCTGTTTCAAACCTCAACCATAGGATGAATCCTTGGCATGACAACATTAGGACTTGATAGTCTCCCCATAGAGTTTGTTCTCTTCTTGTCTTAAAACAAATCAAAATACAGTAATAAAGGTTAACTGACATCGTACGTTACAAGCCTTAAGCTACCTGAGAAAGAGTTGTTGGAGAGTTCTTTTCAACAGCTTGGATGTTTGGTATGGTACCCTTTGGGTGACATGCGACGCATTCACTCTCCGGTCATAGTCTCTAGTGCGATATTGGTTGCAAACCACCGTAAAAAACACTTCTTCCGTAAAAGACAGAAAACAAACTTCAAACCTTTTTGCCATGTGGGCCCATAATTCAAAGGAAAGCTTTTCTGAAGAAAAGAGTGTCGTTAACTCCCAGTTCTACCGCAAACGGTAACGCCTAAGTCTCCAAGGGTCGAGCTGCGTACACCAAACTGCTGGAACTGTTTGTTAACCCTACTCGAAAAAACAGATGAATCTGAATCCCCGTAATCCGTATTATCCCGAACTACGTAAGCTCTGATCTCTCATACCTGTTGAGAGTACGTAGGCACAATACTGATGTATTGGCGAGCCACCTTCCCCGTAACCCGTAGTTAGTCGAACTACGTTGACTCTGATTTCTCATTCTCTGATGAGAATACGTAGGCATAAAGTGCGACGCTTTGCCGAGTCATTTTCTTTTCTTTTTAAGCCAGCCTTGATAGGTAGATAGATAAAACCAACCCGTCAGATAAACACAACAAGCATGGATCCCATCGAGTACGATGGACGTGAGGGGTGCTAATACCTTCCCCTTGCGTAACCGATTCCCGAACCCAGATAATGGTTGCGATGACCTTGTCTTATACCTTTTCGTCAGGTTTTTCCGATCGTTTCCTTTCCCGTTCTGAGGGATAAATAACGAAAGGTGGCGACTCTTCTGTTTTGCCGGCACCTTATTTTCGCGGAAGCGACAATCCCATCACCTGATATAACATGACCCAAAAAGGTAACTTCCTCCAACCAAAAGTCACATTTCGACAGTTTCGCAAACAACTTCCTTTCTTTCAACACTTGTAGCACTAATCTCAAGTGCTCAACATGCTCCTCCTTTGACTTCGAATAAATTAAGATATCATCAATGAATACTACCACGAACTGATCCAAATACTCATGGAAGATACGGTTCATGTATTCCATGAAAACTCCCGGCGCATTAGTAACGCCAAAAGGCATTACTGTAAACTCATAGTGTCCATACCTGGTTCTGAACGCAGTTTTCTGAACATCGTCATCTTTTACCTTAATCTGGTGATACCCCGACCTTAAATCAATTTTACTAAACACTCGCGCTCCAACCAATTGATCCATCAAGTCATCAATTCTCGGAAGCGGGTATTTGTTCTTAATCGTAAATTTGTTCAGTTGCCGGTAGTCAATACACAACCTCATACTGCCATCCTTCTTCTTCACTAACAATACCGGAGCTCCCCACGGTGATACACTTGGTCTAACGAACTTCTTCTCAAGTAAGTCTTCCAACTGTTTCTTCAACTCTGCCAATTCAGATGCAGACATCCTGTACGGTGCCATAGACACAGGTCTGGTACCGGGTACAAGATCAATAGAAAATTCAATTTCCCGTTCCGGAGGAACTTCAGGAATTTCATCTGGAAACACCTCAGGGAAATCACAAACAACTTCCAATTCATCGATTATCGCTTGATTCTCAATGGATAATGATGCCACCAACGCAAACACCTGAGCATCTTCTAACAATATCTGCTTCATCTATTTGATAGTTACCCAACGCGCTCCCTCCTCCTCAGGAGTAGAGAATCTCACCGACTTATCAAAGCAATTAATATGAATGCAGTTATACTCTAACCAGTTCATACCCAAAATTATGTCTATCCCACTTAGTGGCAAACAGACTAAGTCAACCAGGAAATCTCTATCAAACATCGACAAAGGACATTTCAAACACACAAGAGACGTAGTTACCGATCCCTTAGCTGGGGTCTCAACTACCATCTCTCCACTCATGTGTGACAACATAAGACCCAAACGTTCAACACAATCCGCAGCAATAAAGCAATGAGACGCACCAGTGTCAATAATAGCAAGTAAAGGACTACCATTAATGAAACAAGTACCTTCAATCAATTTGTCATCACTGGATGTCTGAGTCCCAGCTAGCGCGAACACTCTTCTGCCATTATGTTCCTTCTTAGGCTTCTGACACTTGTCTCGCAGGTGTCCCTCTTCACCGCAGTTGAAACAAACCATTCCTTTGTGTTTGCACTCACCAACAGCGTGTCCCAACTCTCCGCAACGGTAACATTTCAATGATCCAGAATTACATACATTACTCTTGTGTCCTGGCTTTCCGCACTTATAGCAAACAATACCAGCAGGAGCATCTCCCCTACTAGCTTTCTGGCTGTCAGCTACTTTCTGTTTCCCTTTGCCAGCTGGAGGATCATAAGGCTTACCACGACTCTGTTGTGATTTGCCCCTCCTCTCACTCACCAACTTGTAATGAGCATTGCTATCCTCTTCATAAATCCTACAGCTTTCAACCAATGAATCAAAGACACGGATCTTCTGATACCCGATTGCTTTCTTGATTTCAGACTTCAATCCGTTCTCAAACTTGATACATTTAGAGAATTCAGCAGTCTCTGCGCTGTAGTGCGGGTAAAACTTAGCCAACTCCTTGAACTTCGCCGCATACTCAGTAACAGATCTGTCTCCTTGCTTCAGTTCAAGAAATTCAATCTCTTCCTTACCACGGACATCTTCCGGGTAATACTTCTTCAGAGATTCCCTACGGAATACAGTCCAAGTAACTTCTTCACCTGCAGCTTCCAACACTGGACGGGTCTCTAGCCACCAGTCATCAGCTTCGACTGCTAGCATATGAGTCCCATAACAGACCTTCTGTGCTGGAGTACAATCCATCACACGAAAGATTCGCTCCATTTCCTTTAACCACTCCAATGCACCATCAGGATCATGCTTACCCTTGAAGGTAGGCGGATTCTCCCGTTGAAACGTTGCCAAACTGCGAGACCCAACATCTCCAGCAGGATTCGGCTGATGTTCCATAGCATTAGCTAAAGCTTGCAGAGCAACAGCAATTGCAGCATCATTCCTCCCAACCATTTCACTTAAGCTGCAACAACCAACAGTCAGATTTCATAATTAACGAGACTCTAGTGTTAGGCACGACGACTGACTCGACGACACTAGATAACTTGGCCGGACGGACCGACCTGCTCTGATACCACTAATGTAACACCCCAAATCTAAACTTGCGGATAACAGGAAAAACAACAATTCATATAGCAAACAAAGCGTAGCAGCGCAAACATTGACTGCATGACGGTCGTCATGAGCCTGTGACGGTCGTCACACGGGCAAAATTCCTCATATCAGAGATGTTACACTCCAACCTGTCAGACAACAATCATTATGTAACAACTTGCAAATATCATACGCAGCACGAAATTGGATGAGCAATCACCAATGTATTACTTAACCACTTAATCATAAAACAACTCGTCCTTACTTCCGGTGGAAGTTCGATAAAGTATACAACATGTTATCTTAAAACAACTTAATAAAAACATTGTAACAAGTTCAATCAGCAATAACATAGACTAAAATAATAAAAGCAATCGTCCATCCCCCCAAGAGTGCTACGTATCAGAGCGACCAACAACACCTTAACGGGACTACGCTCTATTCCTGACTACCTGCAAATTACCACCAGAGGAGGTAACATACAACGGAAAAGGGTGAGATATCAATAATATAACATAAAGCATGATAGAAAACATGCCGGAAACCCATCACAACATTATAGGTTTCGAAATCATAAACATCATCGACAACAATTGCGAGTAATCCATATCTCACATAAACAACATTAACATACAACTAGCGTAATTATGCGACTTCATGTGACTCAACAATGCGACTCAACTGTGCACATGCATGTGGTACCATTTAGGAGCCAACACCCCAAAACTCAGGACAGGGCCAACACCCCGAACCCATCTAGGAGCCAACACTCCAAAACTCGGGACAGGGCCAACACCCCGAACCCACCTAGGAGCCAACACTCCAAATAACGCCAATACAGGCACAACCGTCGCCAATCCAGGCCAAATGCTATGCCATGAAATGCATCTATTATGGACTACAACACAACCATAGCAACCATATAACAAGGCATTACGCCTACAACCAGAATGTCCATAACAAAGCATCATAACATCATACCACTCATACAACCATCACTTTCTACTCGTTCACATACGGGAACAATAGCAACATAATTTCAACATTTACGACTGTTCATGTAAAGAACATTACAACATCGTACCAACAAATAGGAACTCAAAGTGTTCATACAAAACGGCTATTCCTATACAGGTATAACATCAACATCAGTTCCACAATTAAGGATTCAACATCTTATCGTAATAACAACATTACGTCATTTTCTCACATAATTAATTACAAATCAATCACAACCAGGTAACTGTCCTTTTTGGCCCATTAGGGAAAACCATTAGAGCGTTGTACGAATAACCGTATAGCATATTCGTTCTACGTATTTTCCCATAAGGAAAACCTTAGAGCATCGCACTAATAACTACATAACACATTTATTCCTACATAGAAATCTTGTCCCATTAGGGAAAACCTTTTCCTTAACATTTATCGATTAATGAAAACTATACCTATGACTCGATTCCCCACATGAATTCGATCATACCCACAGTTATAGAATTGAACCCCACCCTTACCTTAGAATTGAGGTCAATTCCACGCTCTCCGGTTCCGCTTCCGCTCTACGGTGATTTTTCTGCAGAAATCCTCCAAATTCGCCGGTGGTTGATTCTTTGCTCTCAACTTTCCTCAATGCGTAACTTATCTTTTCAGTCTTTCTTTCCCCCAAATGGTGTAATTGAGGGTAAAAGAGTCTATGGGAATGTATTTTTGCTACCCACTCTCAGCCACATCCAAATTCTGCATTTAACCGAATTTCGTTACTATGACGGTCGTGGCAAGTCCATGACGAGCATCACGGTCGTGACGGTTGTTGCACCCCAAAATTTGACCAACATTTATTCATTCATGGAGTATTTGAAAGTTGATACCTTCATCAAAAAGTTCAAGAGGTCCTCAGAGGAGTTGGTTGAAACCAGGGTTGTGTGCTTCACAGTTTGAAAGTTGTGGGTGCTCCTCAGATGATTCTGAGACTTTGAGAATGAACTTGATGTTTTGAGAAAGCCTATGAGATGTCTTGATAGCCATCATGAAGCCCAGAGAGGTCATTGTGTAAGAGTTCAGAAGATTCAACCATGAATGGTAGAATTAGGGTTTTGACTGGGTCAACCCTAGGTCAACTGATGATTTGGAGAAGGTTGAGACTTAATCCAAGGGCCATGAGATCATGGAATGATGCATAGAGATTATATAAAGATGATTCCTAGACCAACTCATCATGATTGAAGGGTTTGAGAAGTTTTGAGTTAGGGTTTCTGAGGATTGTCAGTGGAAAAACCCTAATTTGATCCCTATCTTCCAGGCAGTTTTAGCCCTAGATGTGATTGATATCTCATCTTCCCCACAACATGAATGTTGTAGAGCTTGTTCTTAGCTTTAATTTGAGTGGTGGAAGTCCCTGATAGGAATTACAGAGCTCAAGTTATGGTTTTGACAAATTACAGGTCAGCAGAGGTGTGTGAATCTGGGTCCTTGAAAGTCACCCAACTTCCAGACAACTTTTGCCCTAGTAGGTTGATTCCTATGGTTTCTTGGTCAACATGAATGTTGAAGAGGATCTTCTTAGCTTTAATTTGAGTGGTAGAAGTCCTTGATTGGATTTGTGGAACTCAAGTTATGGTTTGAACAAGGCAGGGGTATTTTGGTCATTTGTCAGTTATAGGTCATTTTAGCCAATGCCTAAAACTCCTATTTCCAAGCCTCAAATGGAAAAACTTAAAACATGAAAGTTGCTCAAAATGTGATTTTAAGTCTAGAAAGAAGGTCACAAATTGTTGAAAAAGCTCATAGCACAAGATTCCATGATTGGTCAAAAATGAACTAAAAATGACTTATAACTTTGAAAAGTTGAAATTGAAAAGTGTTTTGGGAGATCTACAAATCCAAAATAGGTCATCCAATATATCATTTTGATTGGAAAAAACATTTTGAGAAGATTGGTTTAAGTAGAATTTTCATTTGAGGCTTAAAAGATGAGGTTCCTTTGGAAATTTGTTACTTAAGAAAGAAGGCAATGTTGGAAAACTTAACATAAGGCAATTACAAGGCATGTGAGCTTCCTTACCATTTCATATTATCATGTGGTGAGATTTTAAGAGGTGTGTAAGTTGGTTAGAGGTGATATATCATGAGATAACCAATATGGCATAACATGAGATTTTAAGGAAACTTCCATCACATTCTAGATGATTCTAGAAACTTCCATTGATTGTTATAAAAAGAATGCATCAAGGAGTGTTAGAGGTTGGTGAAATTGGAGCCAAGTCAGAGGAGAGAGAGAAGTGCATAGCCATTGGAGAAGTTTCTTCAAGTTGAAGCAAGTCAAGAGATCTTTCACTTCAAGCCACCACCTTCACAACAAGTGCAAACAGAAGGTTCTTCACCATTGTAGGATCTCATTGAAGCCATTTCAAGCCCTGCAAGCATCCCCTCGAGCCTCACCATTAACTTCTTGACAGGTTCTTCTTCACTCTCTATCTCTTAATTTAATGAGTCTTGATTAGTTTTATAGCCATAGAAAGATTGTGTTAGGGTAGATGACTAAGCCCTAGAAGTTATAGCTCATTCCATGAGGTTCCATGGCAGAACCTTGAAACTTTAATTTGCAAGAACTGACTGTTTGATGAGTTCTAGTTAGCATGAATGGGTTTAGAATCACCAGGATAGCATCAAGAATATCTGTGGATCATTATGATGAAGTTTAGTGAGGATTGGTATCAGGTTAAGTTTGTGAACCGTGTTTGTACCAAGATGTTCAAGGGTTCTGTTTGGATTATTCAAGAAGAGTTAGAAGAAGCTGGTCGTACCATTGTAATCTAGGAATGTAGTAGGCCATTTTTCATTTTTATATCGAGTCCAACCATGGCGTGTGGAGGGAGATAGGAGAACTCGAAGGTTTGCGCATGGAGGTGGGGGTTCTGAAACCCTAGGTCCCATTTGGGGACGATGAAGAGCAGCCATTGGATCCTCTCTAATATTTGACCAATTCATTAGATCGTGTGGCTGAGATCGCGTCTGAGAAAGAGAGGGAAGATTCAAATTGTATGAAACGCGTCGTTTCATTAATAAGCCATTCTGGGCTTATTTTCTATTCCCACCCCCCTTTTATTTCTGGCCCAATATTTTTAACTGGCACGAATTACTTTTCATACCCCCCTCCTTTCATTTAGTTTAAATTCTTTTATTTTTCTTCTTTTATGTTTCTGATTTGTAAAATTCATTAAAAATAGTTAAAAAATGATTTTTAATTTCTTCTTTTTTCTATGAGTAGATTAAAATGAGTAGAAAATTATAAAAATAAAATTGAGATTTTATTTTTAGGTTTAATATTTTTATTAGATTTTCCAATTAAGTAGCTTTTTAATTGTTTCATTTTGGTATTTGATTTTGTAGGAATTATTTTAGTACTTTCCATTAATCTTTTTTACCCATTCTTTTTGGTGCAATTAGATGATTAGTCATACTTCCCCATAGGATTTTTTCTAGATTTTTTAGAATTGATCTTGATTAGTTTAATTAGGGTTGACTTAGGATAGTCTAATTAGGGTTTAGAATTGTGCATAGGTGATGATCATTTTCTTGGATTGGGTTGTATCTTGATTTTTAGGTAGAAACCTTTGTAGATGTTATGAGAAGGTGTTGAGGACCCTTATGAATATTTGTTGAATTTTTCCCCATTAGTTTAATATTTTTAGGTATTATCTGAAGATTGCCTGATAATGTGATTTGTTCAGTGGGTTATCTGTTCATCTGTGGGGTTCTTTCTGAGGAATTTGATGAAGGGCTTGGGTTGCCTTGAGGATATTGATGGAGAGCATCATGAGGGGAAGCTTGTAGATCAAGACGCAGAGACCCAGAGCTTGGCTGATGCCCTGTCTGTGAGGTTTGAGAGCCTGAAGTTTGAAGGAAGTTCATGGTACTTTCCTGAGGAAGGCACTATGAGTGACTTTCATCCTTCCTTCTCACCTCTTTCTTAAGTATCCAATGATGTTGGAGCCAACTTGTGAGTTTAATTTCTCCTGAGGAGGAATGTAAACTGATCACTTGTTGTTGAGCCACATGGGATACAATTCCTAAGTGGAAGCCTCCTAGTACTTTCCTGAGGAAAGTCCTATGGGTCTATTCACTTAGTTCCACTAGTTGATCTAGGATTTCTTAAGTATCCAATGATGTTGGAGCCAACTTGTGAGTTTAATTTCTCCTGAGGAGGAATGTAAACTGATCACATGTCGTTGAGCCACATGGGATACAACTCCTAAGTGGAAGCCTCCTAGTACTTTCCTGAGGAAGGTCCTATGGGTCTATTCACTTAGCTCCACTAGCTTAAATAGGATTTCTTAAATATCCAGTGATGTTGGAGCCTGCTTGTGAGTTTAATCTCTCCTGAGGAGGGATGTAAACTGATCACAGTGGTTGAGCCACATAGGGTATGATTCCTGAGTATACACCTCCTAGTGTTCTCCTGAGGAAGACACTATGAGCTTGCTTGCTTAGCTCCCTTTCTTTGGTAAGCTTATTCTGAAGCTTGAAGACTGTGAATGATTTCTCCTGTGATTAGGGTTGTGCTTGAGAGCTTTGCTTAGATTTGTTTAGACTCTGTGATTAGGGTTAGGGTTAGAGAGTAGGTGATTCTTTCTCAAGCATGAGTGTTTTGTTTGCTTGATAGCACTTCATTTCTTTTATCTGTATATTGCTTGATGGCATGTGGTTTATTTTCAGTATGATTACTGTTATTTCATGACTGGCTTGAGGTCGAGATGAGCTTGTGGAGGCTGAAGCCCCACACACATTTCCTCCCTCACTTGCATTGCATGCATTTTACTGTTAAAGCTGATGCTTTTGTCTGTTTTGGTGTATCATTGACATGATCCCTTAGGACTCTCATTTCCTCTGATGAGGATTTGATGATAGACTTTTAGGTTGAAACCTATGCATGACAACATCTAGGAGTTCCCTGTTCAAACCTCAACCATAGGATGAATCCATGGCATGATAACAATAGGACTTGATAGTCTCCCTCCTAGTTGAGCCATTTTAACCCGTAGTTAGCCGAACTACGTTTGCTCTGATCTTTCATACCAGATGAAAGTACGTAGGCATAGGATGCGATATCCTAGCGAGCAACCCTCCCCCCCTTCACCCGTAGTTAGCCGAACTACGTTGACTCTGATTTCTCATTCTCTGATGAGAATACGTAGGCATAAAGTGCGATGCTTTACCGAGTCTTTTTCTTTTCTTTTTCAGCCAGCCTTGATAGGTAGATAGATTATAACCAACCCGTCCAAGTAAACAAACAAGCGAGGATCCCGTCGAGTACGACGGACGTGAGGGGTGCTAATACCTTCCCCTTGCGTAACCGACTCCCGAACCCAGACAATGGTTGCGATGACCTTGTCTTACCCTTATTCGTCAGGTTTTTCCGATCGTTTCCTTTCCCGCTCTGAGGGATAAATAACGAAAGGTGGCGACTCTTCTGTCATGCCGGCACCTTATTTTCGCGCAAGCGACAGCTGGCGACTCTGCTGGGGACAATAGCATCTAGGGACTTTTCCCATCCCTTATGTTGGGACCGTTTCCCATCCCCTACGCGAGTCAATCCTATCGTTTGTGTGTTTGCTTGTTGGGTTGCGTTTGTTTATCGCATCTTTGCTTCTCGCGCTTTACTTCCTGCATTTTATTTCCCGCATTCTATTTCCAGTTTGATATGATTATCTGTGCTGCTGTGGGAGAGGGATGTTACTGTGAGTGAAAAGCCGGACCTGGGCTTTGAGTACACACCTAGATATAGTTGTGGAGAAGTAGTAGACGAACCTGTCTGTTGAACAGGCACAGTTCCCTACGAAAATCTGCGCTCAGACGAGATTCTTGCAGAGGTGCTCCTTTCCGGTCCTGAGGATCTGAGGGGAGTCCAGACGTGAGGATTGTCGACTCTGGGGACCGATCATTTGGAAGTCAGCTAAGAGAGGCCTCTTCATGACTTGACGATGCCACTCCTTCTGGGAATCGTATTGTCACTCATGAATGTCTGTGACGCTGACGACCGCATAGGATGCCGTACCTTTGTCCGTGGATTAGGTCCATCATACCTGTGAGTGGGGTTGGGATATTGCAGGAAACTTTGACCTCCAGACCACCTGGTTTTCTTGACAGCGAATCAGTTATGTTGGGTTCTCAGTTGCAGATATGTTCTTGATAGAGCAAGGGTTTGATCAGAGGATCTTATCATCAGGTGTTTGTTTGTTCTTGATAGAGCAGGTTCCGATCAGAGTATCGTTATCAGAGGTTTGTTCTGGATGGAGCAGATTTTTGAATGAGGTCTGAAGATCTCATCAGCGGTTGTTATTTGTTCTGGATGAAGCAGATTTTTGAGTGAGGTCTGAGGATCTCGTCAGCAGTTGTTATTTGGTTCTTGATAGGGCAGGTTTTGAGTGAGGTTTGAAGATCTCATCAGCAGCTGTGTATTTGTTCTTGAGAGGGCAGATTCGTGATTTAGGGTCTGAAGACTTCTCCAACAGATATCCCTTGATCTTGCGTCCAGGGTTTTCATTATCAGGCCTTCGTTCTTGTCAGAGCAGAATCTTGATCTCGATCCTACCAGATGGTTATTCACAACAGATCAGATCAGTGGGTTTACACCGGGGTTTCCTTCTCAGCAGTGACTGTTGACATCGAATCTCCACAGCAGCCTTGGATATATTGTTGCATGCCTGCATTTTGCATTAGCTTGCATAATCATTCCATTAGCGTGTGTCTGTGAGGTTGCTGTCTCCATGATTGGGCCTAGATTCTTCTCCTTATTATTATCAGCAGATGCCAGGACCGGGGAAATCTCTCAAGCACACGGACACACGCATGCATTTGCATGAAGCATTCTTGCATGACATACATTCTGTTGCTTTTCCTAACCTTTAACCCTTTGACAGGTTTTTCAGGTACTCAGGTTCCGAGCTGCTTTCAATCTCCAGGATTGATCCAAGATTCATCCACCGTTACTCGACTCGCGCCAATCAAACGAGAATCATGGACCAGGTACAATCAGATGTTCAGGAGCTTCGTGAAAGGATGGATCGTTTTATGGAGTTGATGCAAGTAGTTGCGAACGGGCAAGAGCAACTTCGTACTTTGGTTCAACCTCTCATCTCCAGGGTTGACAGCAATGGAACTCTTCACGGCGGGGCCGTACCCACTCCTCCTCCTCAAGTGGATACTCCTCAGAACGTTGTTCCTGCTGCCGGGGGCAACGGTAGTGCTAACGGCAATCTTATGAATAATCTCGGACTTAACGCGGCGGGCGCCGTCAATGGTGGTTTGGGAGCCAATGTTAATGTTGGTGCAGGAAATATGGTGGTGCCTCAACCGTGGCTGGAGGACCATCAGGACGACATTTTCTCTCAGAGAGGTGTAGAGGCTGAGTTAACTGCTGAAGCTAGACTCAGGTTCAAGGCACTGGAAGATAAAATGAGAGATATAGAAAATCAGAACACATTGGGCGTTGACATGTCCAAACTTGGGCTGATTGCTGACTTTAAAGTACCTCACAAGTTTAAGGTGCCTATCTTTGAGAAGTATAGAGGCACTACTTGTCCCCGTGTTCATCTCCGATCGTATTACAGGAAGATGTCTGCTTACTCTGATGATGAGAAGTTGCTGATGCACTTCTTTCAGGATAGTCTTTCTGGCCCATCGCTTGAATGGTATATGGGTTTGGAACCCGCTGCTGTGCGAACGTGGAAAGATCTCGCTGAAGCATTTGTTCTCCACTATCAGTATAATAGCGACTTGGCTCCCAACCGAGTTCAGCTTCAGAATCTCTCGCAGCGTAGCAATGAAAGCTTCAAAGAGTACGCCCAGCGGTGGCGTGAATTGGCTGCTCGGGTTCAACCGCCGATGGTTGAGCGTGAGTTGGTACAGATGTTCGTGGCTACTCTTCCCGGAGTCTATTATGAGAAGTTGGTTAGTGGCATGTCCGGGACATTCTCGGCCCTCATCACTTTGGGCGAGCATGTTGAAAATGGTATAAAGATCGGCAAGATTCAAGGCGAATCATCCTCATCTGGAGGAGCCAGCAAGAAACCTTATACTGGCAAGCGTCGGGAGGGCGATGCCAGTTCTGTCTCTAATGCTAGGAGAAAGGGCAAGGGCCCTCAGTCTCAGATCGCTAGCATAAACATCCCAGCTGCTCCCCCTCAGCCGCAGCAGCAGCCTCAGCAACAGAATAATCCGGGATATAAGAAATATCAGCATCGGGGTCCCCTGGCAAACCGTCATTTGGAAACTCCTCCCATGTCGTATGCCCAGCTTCTGCAGACGCTGCTTCAGCTCCAACTAGTTCAGAAAAGGACGCTAGCTCCCTTGACAGGGGCACCACCACCCGGGTACGATGCTAATGCTACATGTGAATTTCATTCTGGGGCACCTGGCCATACAGTTGAGAACTGCAAAGCTTTTAAGCATAAGGTCCAGGACATGATTGACGCCAAGATAATAAATTTTTCTGACAACGTGCCCAACGTCACCAAGAATCCGATGCCTCATCACAGGGGGGGCGGAGTAAATGCTGTCATCACTGAAGAGAATTCAGACTTGCTGACTGATGTCAGAGATTTGAAAACGCCACTGAGTTTTGTTAAAGCTAAACTGCTGAAGAAAGGCTTCTTTCCCGGGTGTGGGGAATTTTGTATGGAATGTGCTGCACTTCCTGACGGGTGTGAGCAGTTGAGTGAAGGTATCCAGAGTCTGATGACCGAGGGTATTTTGCAGTTTAGTCGAAGCGTTGAGAATGCGTCGGGAGAAGTCGTGCTGAAGCAGGCGGACGAAGTTGCTACTATCACCATTCCTCGCCACCCTATCACCATTTCTGCACCTCGTCCTCCTACTATTACCATCACCAGGGCTGGACCAATCCCTTTCGAGAGTACCAATGCCGTGCCATGGCATTACGGCGCTGAAGTGTATTGTAATGGCCAGAAGGTAGAGATTGAGCCGCCCAGATCGACTGCGCAGAGTCTTGCTGAGGCCAGTGGTATCACCAGAAGTGGCAGAGTGTTCGCGCCGACAGAGGGTGCGGCAGAGAAGGTAGTCAGGGCTGATGCTGCTGATAAGGGCAAAGGTAAAGCCGTTGAAGAGGTTCCTGCGGGGGCAGAAAAAGACTTGTTGGTTAAAGACGCAGAAGAGTTCATGCGGCTGATCAGGAAAAGTGACTACAAGATTGTAGATCATCTTCACCAAACTCCGTCAAAGATCTCAATTCTCAACCTGTTGCTGTGTTCTGAAGCACACCGCAACGCATTGCTGAAAGTATTGAATGCTGCATACGTGCCGCAGGAGATATCAGTTAACCAACTTGAGGAAGTGGTAGCTCATGTCAACGCTGGTAATGGGCTGGGCTTTACAGATTTGGAGCTGACGCCCAAGGGAAGAGACCACAACCATGCCTTGCACATCTCGATAGAGTGCAGGGGCACGATTATGTCACATGTCCTAGTAGATACGGGCTCCTCGCTGAACGTGCTTCCGAAGAAAGCACTAATGAAGTTGGATACCCGGGGACTGCTGTGCACGCCCAGTGATCTGGTCGTAAAGGCTTTTGACGGAACCAAACGCCACGTCTTTGGAGAATTGACCCTGCCGATTCAAGTCGGACCAGAGACGTTTAATGCAGTGTTCTATATTATGGATATCATGCCCGCCTACAGTTGCCTCTTAGGTCGGCCGTGGATTCATTCCGCTGGTGCCGTAACGTCTACGTTGCATCAGAAACTTAAATATGCTGTTGGGGGCAGCATAGTGACAGTTTGCGGAGAGGAGGACATCATGGTAAGCCACCTGTCGTCCTTCAAGTATGTCGAAATGGATGGCGAGATCCATGAGACTCTTTGCCAGGCGTTTGAGACCGTCAAGGTGAAGGAGGTAGCTCCCGTTGTTGCAGAGAAGCAGGAGGTGAACCTCTCTTCGTTTAAGGAAGCTAGAGCAGTTGTCGAAGCTGGTTCTACCCCAGGCTGGGGGCACGTCTTGGATATACCATTCAAACAGGATAAGTTTGGATTGGGATATTCTCCTGAAGCTGAAGCTTCAACTTCTTCTGGTAGCTCATCTCGTGGGAAGGGGCCGATCCTATTCACCAAGGGAGGAGTAATATTCGAAAGTGTCAACGCAGCGTCAGAGGACAGCGGGGACAGTGACTGTGATCTCGATGCCTGGATTCAACCGAGCAAACCAGGCGAGCACCTTCACAACTGGACCATCAAGGAGATTATCGAACTGACAAGTGAAGAGTAATGATTTGCTTTTTACAATCTTTTGTACAACCCTATGTCCTGCCCGGGGCATAGTGGTTTTACTGTCAGGGCCTTGTTGGATTATGTGTATACATTTTATCAATAAATAAAAAGGCGTTTTCTTCGTAATCAAATGTTGTGCTCTCTATTATTCATATTTTATGTTTGTTTTGAAAAACAGCAAAATGGCAACGAGGTTCGTGCAAACCTGCATATTCCTGCTTTAAACTTAACCCTTGTTATTACAGGATCCACGTAACAGATGACATCGACTCTGGACCCTCTACGGCTCACTACGACTTTGATTGCCCGATCTATCAAGCCGAGGATGAGATTGATGAAGACGAAGACCTTCCGGAAGAGTTGGCCCGCTTGTTGAGACAAGAGGAGAAGGTTATTCTGCCTCATGAAGAGGAGATTGAGATCGTAAATCTGGGTTCTGAGGAGCTTATCAGGAATGTCAGAGTCGGGGCTACGCTGCAGAACGATGTCAAGCATAGACTGGTCGAGATGCTTCGAGAGTATAGTGACGTCTTTGCTTGGTCATATGAGGATATGCCTGGACTTGACACAGATATCGTGGTTCATCGCTTGCCGTTGCGAGAAGATTGCCCTCCAGTCAAGCAGAAGCTCAGGAGGACGAGACCAGACATGGCTGTGAAAATCAAAGAAGAAGTCCAGAAGCAGTTGGACGCAGGATTTCTAGCCGTCACCACCTACCCTCCGTGGGTCGCCAACATAGTGCCTGTACCGAAGAAGGACGGTAAGGTACGTATGTGCGTCGATTATCGGGACTTGAATAGGGCGAGCCCTAAGGATGATTTCCCGTTGCCTCATATCGATGTGTTGGTCGACAATACAGCCCAGTTTTCCGTGTTTTCATTCATGGATGGCTTCTCCGGTTACAATCAGATTAAGATGGCGCCGGAGGACATGGAGAAAACAACGTTTATTACCCCCTGGGGCACGTTTTGCTACAAGGTAATGCCCTTCGGTCTGAAGAACGCAGGGGCCACTTACCAGCGAGCAATGGTAACTTTGTTTCATGATATGATTCATCACGAGATTGAAGTCTATGTTGATGACATGATTGCAAAGTCCCAAACGGAGGATGAGCATCTGGTCAATTTGCTGAAGCTGTTTGAAAGGCTTAGGAAGTTCAAGCTGAGGCTGAATCCTAACAAATGCACTTTCGGGGTGCGGTCCGGAAAGTTATTGGGGTTTATCGTTAGTGAACGAGGTATCGAAGTTGATCCTGCAAAAATAAAAGCTATCCAAGAAATGCCAGCGCCGAGAACAGAAAAAGAAGTTCGTGGTTTCTTGGGCCGAATAAACTACATTGCAAGGTTTATCTCTCAGCTCACGGCCACTTGTGAACCGATGTTCAAATTGTTAAAGAAAAATCAGGCGATTACTTGGAATGAGGATTGCCAGAAGGCATTCGATAAGATAAAGCAGTATCTTCAAGAACCTCCGATCTTGATACCCCCAGTGGCTGGACGGCCATTAATCATGTACTTGACAGTTCTGGAGAATAGCATGGGGTGTGTTCTCGGTCAGCATGACGAGACGGGCAGAAAGGAGCATGCCATTTATTATTTGAGTAAAAAGTTCACTGAGTGTGAATCTCGATACTCGATGCTGGAGAAGACGTGTTGTGCACTAGCTTGGGCTGCCAAACGTCTACGACAGTATATGCTCAATCACACCACTATGCTGATTTCGAAGATGGATCCGATCAAGTACGTCTTCGAGAAGCAGGCTCTTTCGGGCAGGATTGCCAGATGGCAAATGGTGTTAACAGAATATGATATTCAGTACGTCTCTCAGAAAGCCATCAAAGGGAGCGTATTGTCTGATTACCTTGCCGAACAGCCAATCGAAGACTATCAGCCGATGAAGTTCGAGTTCCCTGATGAGGACATTATGTTTCTCAAAGCAAAGGATTGCGAAGAGCCATTGCCCGACGAGGGGCCGGATAGGAAGTCTCAGTGGAAGTTGATATTCGACGGAGCAGTCAATTCCTATGGAAGTGGTATCGGGGCTATCATCACGACTCCTCACGGATCCCACATCCCGTTTACTGCGAGACTGACGTTTCCAGTTACCAACAACGAAGCCGAGTATGAAGCGTGTATTATGGGTCTAGAAGAGGCAATTGATTTGAGAATCAAGAATCTAGACATATATGGTGACTCAGCGCTTGTAATCAATCAGATCAAAGGGGAGTGGGAAACTCGTCAACCGAATCTAGTGCCGTACATGAATTACGCCAGAAGGCTGCTTCCGTTCTTCGACCGAGTAGAACTTCATCATGTACCCCGGGCTGAAAATCAAATGGCTGATGCTTTAGCCACGTTGGCTTCTATGTATAAGGTCAATCTTTGGAATGAGGCTCCAAGCATTGTACTTTCGCGTCTTGACAGACCAGCATATGTGTTCGCAATCGAGGATGCCACTGACGGCAAGCCATGGTTCCACGACATCCAGACCTTCCTTATGACTAAGGAGTATCCGGCGGGTGCGTCTACCCAGGATAAGAAGACTCTGAGGAGGCTATCTGGAAACTTTTATCTCAACCCTGATGGAGTGCTGTATAGAAGAAACCACGATCTCGTGCTACTCAGATGTGTAGATGAGAAAGAGGCCAGTATGCTCATGGAGGAAGTCCATGAGGGCACATTTGGTACGCACGCCGGCGGGCATGCCATGACGAGGAAGATCCTGAGAGCAGGATATTACTGGTTGACTATGGAGTCGGATTGCTTCAGATTCGCGAGGAAATGTCATAAATGCCAGATTTATGCTGATAGAGTTCATGTGCCGCCGTGCCCCTTGAATGTCATGTCCTCCCCTTGGCCGTTCTCCATGTGGGGCATTGACATGATAGGCAAGATCGAGCCCACCGCGTCCAATGGTCATCGTTTTATTCTGGTAGCTATCGACTACTTCACCAAGTGGGTGGAGGCAGCCTCGTATGCTAATGTGACCAAGCAGGTGGTTGCTAAATTCATTAAGAGGGATATCATCTGTCGCTATGGAATTCCCGAGCGGATCATTACTGATAATGGTTCGAATTTGAATAACAAGATGATGAAGGAGCTGTGCCAGAGCTTCAAGATTGAACACCACAACTCATCTCCTTATCGGCCGAAGATGAATGGCGCCGTTGAAGCGGCCAACAAGAACATCAAGAAGATTGTTCAGAAGATGGTTGTGACGTATAAAGATTGGCACGAGATGCTGCCGTTTGCCTTGCATGGTTACCGTACGACGGTGCGTACGTCGACCGGGGCAACTCCTTTCTCCTTGGTGTACGGTATGGAAGCTGTCCTACCGCTAGAAGTGGAGATTCCCTCTTTGCGAGTTTTGGTTGATGTGGAGCTTGATGAGGCAGAATGGGTGACGAATCGCCTGAACCAGCTCAGCCTGATGGACGAGAAGAGGTTAGCATCGATTGCATTTGGTCGCCTGTACCAAAGCCGAATGAAGAAAGCTTACGACAAGAAGGTGCGTCCTCGAAGCTTTCAGACGGGTGATCTCGTCCTGAAGAAGATTCTTCCGCCACACTCCGATCACCGGGGCAAGTGGACTCCGAATTACGAAGGGCCGTATGTCGTCAGCAAGGTCTTCTCGGGAGGAGCTTTGTTGTTGTCCACGATGGATGGTGAAGATTTTGCATCCCCGGTGAACGCGGACGCAGTTAAAAAATACTTTGCTTGAAAGCGACCCGCTGGACAAAAAAAGAAAGAGTCCAGGCAAAAAAGGGGCATCCCGGCGAACCAAAAACAGAATAAAAGGTTCGGGCAAAAATTAGGGATATATTGAAAAGATGTACACCCGCGAAGTCGAAAACCTACACTGGGCGGCTTCGGCAAAAAAGGGTATCCCGGTGAACTGAAAACCCGAAAGGGCGGTTCACGCAAAAGTTAGGGATTTAAATAAGCAAATGACTGCGTTCCGCGTATGGACTTTCATTGTTTAGTGGTTCGGAAGACCTGAGGGCCGTTTATCTGAATCAATCCCTTCCAAAGCTGAAGCATCGGAGAAGTATCGAAGTCGAGTGGGTCTTAGAGGGATCAACTCATGGTGTTCGTCTACGCCTCGATTGCCGACATTTGTATATACTGATGTATATTTATGTTTTCTTTTTTGAGCGGCTTCCTCATTTCAGGAGCTTGCCTCTGTTGTAAAACATTTTTGCCCATTCAGGGGTTCACCATCAATAAAATGCACATTATTCAGCAATTCTACTTGTCTGTTTTGCATTTATCTGTTTTGTTTGCGAATGATAACGCCGATGTGTTTTTTTGATAAAATGCGCATACATAAACCTGCGGGCCTAAGCCCATTGATTGTTGAAACAATTAATTAATTGAACGTTGTCGCGAGATAATAACCCTGATAGGCCCCTTTGAGGAGGGTATCTTGTCTGTTTGTTTGTGTCGTTGCAGGTATAGCACCCGTCAGAAGATGTGTCGTGCGTATCCCCGAAGCAGGATGAGTCCTCCTTTTTCAGCAGAGTTCAGTGATCTCTCCTCCGCGGAATCAGAATCAGATAGTGAGCATTGATATGTCTTCCCCAGGTAGAGATGATTCTCTTCCCCCAAGCAGACGCATCCTGAAGGAACGTCACCTCATCAGCTGAGTTAAGCGCCGAAGAATGATTGAGTACCGTAGCTCGTCTTTCCCCAGCACCGGGTCACAAGTGCAGAGTTCATAGAAGTGTTCGGGAGACTGAAGCTCGTGTTTCCCCAGTAAAGTCGCTGAAGCAGGATTTTCCCCCGCACCGGGTCACAAGTGCAGGTTTCGCAGGAAGCTAGTCGTATGCCGAAGTATGCAGTAACTGATAGTGCCAGACTGAAGTCTCCAGTGGAATTGAGATTCCTCACCAGAATCAGGCTCTCTCCTGAAGACGGACGATTCCTTCTTCCCCAGTAGAGTGTTGGAATAGCTAATGTTGTATTCCCCGGCCGAGTTGTACTCTCCCCCGAAGTCAGGTGATCCTTTCCTCCCCAGCGGAATAGAAATTCCCCATCAGGGTCGTACTCTTCAGTGAAGTAGAATGATTTCTCTCCCCGGCTGAGTCCGCAGAAAAGCAGAATCCTTGGAGGTTGATCAGATCATGATTAATTCTCCCCAGCAGAGCATGGAGCAGCCGATGCTGTATTTCCCCAGAGTCGTACTCTATCCAGTAAAGCAGAATGATTTCTCCCTCCTCAGCCGAGTCTGCAGATGTCCAAGGGATCCGAATCCTTGGAAGTGGGTCAGATCATGATTGGTTTTTCCCCAGTGGAGTGTTGAACAGCTGAAGTTGGTTCTCCACGGAATGGTTATCCCCAGAAGAGTAGCCGGGATGGCCACGCAGTTCATTCTAGCGATTGATATCAGCAGATCCAAGTTCTCGTAGAGCTTCGTCCCCTGCAGCAGTCAGCTGAAGTTGTTCCCCTGCAGCGGTTCACGGAAGATTGATTCCCCAGACAGAGCCTAATTGATATTGGCGTGTTCACATTCTCCTCAGCAGGACGATTCCTCCATCTGAGCGACTCTTTCTCCTTGACAGGAGGATTCCCCCCTTCGGCATTTATTTTGCTGACGGGATCGCATTATTGTGCATGATTGCACGTCATTGTGCACGATTGCATAACATTGAGCACGATTGCATAGCATTAAGCATGAGTGCATGGCATTGAGCGTGATTGCATAGCAGAAGCATATGCATCATAAGCATGATCTAGGTCATTATTATTCTTGTTGTACAGGTGTACTACCGAAAGACCGGTTGCTCAGGACGATTCTTGAAGTTCTCCCCAGCAAGGTTATTTTCTTAGATGATTCTGAAGACCCCGGTGATCCCCGCAGTCGCTCGCTCAAGATGATTTTTGAGATCCCCAGCGAAGTCTTCGGTTCGAGATGATTCTCAAATCCCTCAGCAGGGCCATTTGCTTAAGACGATTCTTAAGACCTCAGTACAGCTTCCCGAGTGGTTCGCCTAGTATGATACTTGAGTTCCCCAATAGCGCCTCCAGCAGGAGTTGCCTAGGAAGATTCCTGGAATTCCCAACAGAATGTTTGCTCCAGAAAGGTTATTAGTTCAAGACGATTCTTGAAGACGCCCGCTGGATCTGTTTGGTCAAGATGATTCTTGAAGACCAGAGCAGCGTGGTATGTCTGCTCCAACAACGATGTCTAATCTGAAGATGGATTTCGTAAGCGCCAGAGGGCGATACCAGAAGGTTCCTGTGAAGCCAGATTTCCATGTGGATGAAGCAACGGGTGGCTGAAGATAAGGTTCCAAAGGTTGTAGATACAACAAAGTGATTCGTGTGAGTCTGAAGACCACGTCAGTTGTCCTGAGGTGATGATTGATTGCGATCAAGTGAATGATACGTCTTCTGATTGAAGTCGAAGATGTTTCTCCAGCTGAAGCGGAGTTTTGCCTGTAGGCAAAGTGTTTGAATCCCCGTGGAGTCATGAGTGGCTCAGGATACCATTTCTCTGACTAAAGTCACAGATTTCTTATGCTGAAGCAAAGGTGCCTGAAGGCAAGGTTATCCCCCAAGGTCGTGAAGGACCTAGGATTCATTATTCGGGCTGAAGGCCGAAGTATACCCCTGACTGAAGTCTCGGATGCTCTATAGCCGAGGTGGAGTTGCCTGAAGGCAGATCCTTGTATCCTTGAAGGGCAAGAATCACTTTCTTCAGACTGAAGTCGAAGGATACCTCCTGCAGAGTTGCCATCCTTGGAGGCCAAGGATGCTTATCTTCAGAAGTACTTGAAGATCTTTTCTAGCTGAAGCTGGAAGTGGCCAGGGGCCAGGGTTTCATCTATCTTCATAAGTACTTGAAGATCTTTTCTAGCTGAAGCTGGAAGTGGCCAGGGGCCAGGGTTTCATATATCTTTAATGTTGAAGTTCTACGGCAGGCAGTGTGCAGCAGTATTCCGATTGTTCGTTATGGTTCTGAGGGTGAACCCCAGATCAAAGTGTGATCGGTTGAGTCTCTCATTCCCAGCGGAGTAGTTTCAAGTACGCAAGTGTATTTTTGTGTTCCATTTACCAGGGGTGAACCCCAGGTCAGATGTGTTTGAAATCATGTTTGTTTCCGGCAGCGAGGTTGGATGTTTGTTTGACGGCAATATCAGACCCTTTAAATCCCCAACAGAGATGATGTTTGAACGACGGCGATGTCGAGTGTCTCTCAGATTATGTTTGTTTCCGGCGGCGATGTCAGATCAGTATTTCTCCAGCTAGTTGTTGAGCGGCTAGTGTTGCAGTATTCAAAGATTTGTTCCTCGCAGAGTACCGTGTGCTTGTGCAGTTGGCAAATTTTCGGGTTTACCGATATTCAACCGTCTCGTACCTTGATTGGTTGAGAGCCGTTCGCTTCTCACCCAGTCAGGTCCAAGCCGTTTGAATAGGGGCAGCTGTTGCACCCCAAAATTTGACCAACATTTATTCATTCATGGAGTATTTGAAAGTTGATACCTTCATCAAAAAGTTCAAGAGGTCCTCAGAGGAGTTGGTTGAAACCAGGGTTGTGTGCTTCACAGTTTGAAAGTTGTGGGTGCTCCTCAGATGATTCTGAGACTTTGAGAATGAACTTGATGTTTTGAGAAAGCCTATGAGATGTCTTGATAGCCATCATGAAGCCCAGAGAGGTCATTGTGTAAGAGTTCAGAAGATTCAACCATGAATGGTAGAATTAGGGTTTTGACTGGGTCAACCCTAGGTCAACTGATGATTTGGAGAAGGTTGAGACTTAATCCAAGGGCCATGAGATCATGGAATGATGCATAGAGATTATATAAAGATGATTCCTAGACCAACTCATCATGATTGAAGGGTTTGAGAAGTTTTGAGTTAGGGTTTCTGAGGATTGTCAGTGGAAAAACCCTAATTTGATCCCTATCTTCCAGGCAGTTTTAGCCCTAGATGTGATTGATATCTCATCTTCCCCACAACATGAATGTTGTAGAGCTTGTTCTTAGCTTTAATTTGAGTGGTGGAAGTCCCTGATAGGAATTACAGAGCTCAAGTTATGGTTTTGACAAATTACAGGTCAGCAGAGGTGTGTGAATCTGGGTCCTTGAAAGTCACCCAACTTCCAGACAACTTTTGCCCTAGTAGGTTGATTCCTATGGTTTCTTGGTCAACATGAATGTTGAAGAGGATCTTCTTAGCTTTAATTTGAGTGGTAGAAGTCCTTGATTGGATTTGTGGAACTCAAGTTATGGTTTGAACAAGGCAGGGGTATTTTGGTCATTTGTCAGTTATAGGTCATTTTAGCCAATGCCTAAAACTCCTATTTCCAAGCCTCAAATGGAAAAACTTAAAACATGAAAGTTGCTCAAAATGTGATTTTAAGTCTAGAAAGAAGGTCACAAATTGTTGAAAAAGCTCATAGCACAAGATTCCATGATTGGTCAAAAATGAACTAAAAATGACTTATAACTTTGAAAAGTTGAAATTGAAAAGTGTTTTGGGAGATCTACAAATCCAAAATAGGTCATCCAATATATCATTTTGATTGGAAAAAACATTTTGAGAAGATTGGTTTAAGTAGAATTTTCATTTGAGGCTTAAAAGATGAGGTTCCTTTGGAAATTTGTTACTTAAGAAAGAAGGCAATGTTGGAAAACTTAACATAAGGCAATTACAAGGCATGTGAGCTTCCTTACCATTTCATATTATCATGTGGTGAGATTTTAAGAGGTGTGTAAGTTGGTTAGAGGTGATATATCATGAGATAACCAATATGGCATAACATGAGATTTTAAGGAAACTTCCATCACATTCTAGATGATTCTAGAAACTTCCATTGATTGTTATAAAAAGAATGCATCAAGGAGTGTTAGAGGTTGGTGAAATTGGAGCCAAGTCAGAGGAGAGAGAGAAGTGCATAGCCATTGGAGAAGTTTCTTCAAGTTGAAGCAAGTCAAGAGATCTTTCACTTCAAGCCACCACCTTCACAACAAGTGCAAACAGAAGGTTCTTCACCATTGTAGGATCTCATTGAAGCCATTTCAAGCCCTGCAAGCATCCCCTCGAGCCTCACCATTAACTTCTTGACAGGTTCTTCTTCACTCTCTATCTCTTAATTTAATGAGTCTTGATTAGTTTTATAGCCATAGAAAGATTGTGTTAGGGTAGATGACTAAGCCCTAGAAGTTATAGCTCATTCCATGAGGTTCCATGGCAGAACCTTGAAACTTTAATTTGCAAGAACTGACTGTTTGATGAGTTCTAGTTAGCATGAATGGGTTTAGAATCACCAGGATAGCATCAAGAATATCTGTGGATCATTATGATGAAGTTTAGTGAGGATTGGTATCAGGTTAAGTTTGTGAACCGTGTTTGTACCAAGATGTTCAAGGGTTCTGTTTGGATTATTCAAGAAGAGTTAGAAGAAGCTGGTCGTACCATTGTAATCTAGGAATGTAGTAGGCCATTTTTCATTTTTATATCGAGTCCAACCATGGCGTGTGGAGGGAGATAGGAGAACTCGAAGGTTTGCGCATGGAGGTGGGGGTTCTGAAACCCTAGGTCCCATTTGGGGACGATGAAGAGCAGCCATTGGATCCTCTCTAATATTTGACCAATTCATTAGATCGTGTGGCTGAGATCGCGTCTGAGAAAGAGAGGGAAGATTCAAATTGTATGAAACGCGTCGTTTCATTAATAAGCCATTCTGGGCTT
This sequence comes from Lathyrus sativus, assembly GCA_963859935.3. Classification (NCBI taxonomy): domain Eukaryota; kingdom Viridiplantae; phylum Streptophyta; class Magnoliopsida; order Fabales; family Fabaceae; genus Lathyrus; species Lathyrus sativus. The sequence continues at coordinate 142,396,597 of OZ012739.1, read as the reverse complement.
ATTTTCTATTCCCACCCCCCTTTTATTTCTGGCCCAATATTTTTAACTGGCACGAATTACTTTTCATACCCCCCTCCTTTCATTTAGTTTAAATTCTTTTATTTTTCTTCTTTTATGTTTCTGATTTGTAAAATTCATTAAAAATAGTTAAAAAATGATTTTTAATTTCTTCTTTTTTCTATGAGTAGATTAAAATGAGTAGAAAATTATAAAAATAAAATTGAGATTTTATTTTTAGGTTTAATATTTTTATTAGATTTTCCAATTAAGTAGCTTTTTAATTGTTTCATTTTGGTATTTGATTTTGTAGGAATTATTTTAGTACTTTCCATTAATCTTTTTTACCCATTCTTTTTGGTGCAATTAGATGATTAGTCATACTTCCCCATAGGATTTTTTCTAGATTTTTTAGAATTGATCTTGATTAGTTTAATTAGGGTTGACTTAGGATAGTCTAATTAGGGTTTAGAATTGTGCATAGGTGATGATCATTTTCTTGGATTGGGTTGTATCTTGATTTTTAGGTAGAAACCTTTGTAGATGTTATGAGAAGGTGTTGAGGACCCTTATGAATATTTGTTGAATTTTTCCCCATTAGTTTAATATTTTTAGGTATTATCTGAAGATTGCCTGATAATGTGATTTGTTCAGTGGGTTATCTGTTCATCTGTGGGGTTCTTTCTGAGGAATTTGATGAAGGGCTTGGGTTGCCTTGAGGATATTGATGGAGAGCATCATGAGGGGAAGCTTGTAGATCAAGACGCAGAGACCCAGAGCTTGGCTGATGCCCTGTCTGTGAGGTTTGAGAGCCTGAAGTTTGAAGGAAGTTCATGGTACTTTCCTGAGGAAGGCACTATGAGTGACTTTCATCCTTCCTTCTCACCTCTTTCTTAAGTATCCAATGATGTTGGAGCCAACTTGTGAGTTTAATTTCTCCTGAGGAGGAATGTAAACTGATCACTTGTTGTTGAGCCACATGGGATACAATTCCTAAGTGGAAGCCTCCTAGTACTTTCCTGAGGAAAGTCCTATGGGTCTATTCACTTAGTTCCACTAGTTGATCTAGGATTTCTTAAGTATCCAATGATGTTGGAGCCAACTTGTGAGTTTAATTTCTCCTGAGGAGGAATGTAAACTGATCACATGTCGTTGAGCCACATGGGATACAACTCCTAAGTGGAAGCCTCCTAGTACTTTCCTGAGGAAGGTCCTATGGGTCTATTCACTTAGCTCCACTAGCTTAAATAGGATTTCTTAAATATCCAGTGATGTTGGAGCCTGCTTGTGAGTTTAATCTCTCCTGAGGAGGGATGTAAACTGATCACAGTGGTTGAGCCACATAGGGTATGATTCCTGAGTATACACCTCCTAGTGTTCTCCTGAGGAAGACACTATGAGCTTGCTTGCTTAGCTCCCTTTCTTTGGTAAGCTTATTCTGAAGCTTGAAGACTGTGAATGATTTCTCCTGTGATTAGGGTTGTGCTTGAGAGCTTTGCTTAGATTTGTTTAGACTCTGTGATTAGGGTTAGGGTTAGAGAGTAGGTGATTCTTTCTCAAGCATGAGTGTTTTGTTTGCTTGATAGCACTTCATTTCTTTTATCTGTATATTGCTTGATGGCATGTGGTTTATTTTCAGTATGATTACTGTTATTTCATGACTGGCTTGAGGTCGAGATGAGCTTGTGGAGGCTGAAGCCCCACACACATTTCCTCCCTCACTTGCATTGCATGCATTTTACTGTTAAAGCTGATGCTTTTGTCTGTTTTGGTGTATCATTGACATGATCCCTTAGGACTCTCATTTCCTCTGATGAGGATTTGATGATAGACTTTTAGGTTGAAACCTATGCATGACAACATCTAGGAGTTCCCTGTTCAAACCTCAACCATAGGATGAATCCATGGCATGATAACAATAGGACTTGATAGTCTCCCTCCTAGTTGAGCCATTTTAACCCGTAGTTAGCCGAACTACGTTTGCTCTGATCTTTCATACCAGATGAAAGTACGTAGGCATAGGATGCGATATCCTAGCGAGCAACCCTCCCCCCCTTCACCCGTAGTTAGCCGAACTACGTTGACTCTGATTTCTCATTCTCTGATGAGAATACGTAGGCATAAAGTGCGATGCTTTACCGAGTCTTTTTCTTTTCTTTTTCAGCCAGCCTTGATAGGTAGATAGATTATAACCAACCCGTCCAAGTAAACAAACAAGCGAGGATCCCGTCGAGTACGACGGACGTGAGGGGTGCTAATACCTTCCCCTTGCGTAACCGACTCCCGAACCCAGACAATGGTTGCGATGACCTTGTCTTACCCTTATTCGTCAGGTTTTTCCGATCGTTTCCTTTCCCGCTCTGAGGGATAAATAACGAAAGGTGGCGACTCTTCTGTCATGCCGGCACCTTATTTTCGCGCAAGCGACAGCGGTCGTGGCAAGTCCATGACGGTCGTCATATCAGAAAAATTAAATTTTTTTTCTAGATAGAACATCTCTTGAGCTTTCCAACGCTTCGAATGGGGGTCAAATCCGACTTACGGATCAAGAGATATGATTTTTCGAAGTTTTCCCTAAAACTGCTACGGGATTCTGCACTTTTGTCCGAAATTCGACCGATTCAATTCCTTTCTTCAAAACAAACACATTTTCAAATATGACTGCGACGCAACGAGACATAGCAAAGTCATAATTGAATTTAATCAAAATAAAACGGGCGTTACATAATCGACTCCCGAACCCAGGATTTGGTTGCAAGACCATGTCTTCTCCCTTTTGAGGTTTTCTCGATGTTTCCCTTTCCCCGTTGGGATAAATAAAGTTCGGTGGCGACTCTGTTTTTCCGCCGGTTGTTTTTCGCGTTGCGACAACTGGCGACTCTGCTGGGGAAACTGCTTCCCTATGAGTGTCAATCCTAGCGCTTGCCTGTTTCTCTTTCATTGGGTGTTTATTTTTTTGCTTCATTTACTGCTTTTTTTACATGTTCTTGCATTTATTTGCTTATTATTCTCATATTATTCTCTGCTGTTGTGTTGTTGGGGGTTGATTCTATGAGAGATAAACCCATTACATAGGCTTGAGTGCACACATAGGGTTAGAGTGGGCACTTGTTGACTTGCATGGCATTTGACACGTATTGTTAACTTGAGTTCACATTCAGATGAGGTTTTCTTGGGAGATGCTTTGTCCTGTATGTTTATACAGTAGTGTCATACCCCAAATTTTGACCCCTTAGATCTTCATCATCATTTTAGGATCGTATTCATTTGATTATCTAACCTTAATCTGTTTCAAGTTTGTCTTTATTAAGATACAGGTGAATCAGGGTTCCGTACAACCGAGAATCGAGGTTTCAATGGTTAATCAGTCAACGTATTGGATTGGTTCTCCATGAAGTAAGTTTCCACATCATCAGACATACTCCATTGGATCAAGTACGAATCCAATTTGAGGTTGTCACCCAAGAATCAAGAACAGTGCAGTTCAGGATACCCGATTAGGGTTTTCGATTAGGAAAAGTCAACAGTGGTTTGACTTTTGATTTAAAAGGTGTTACAATGGTGGGCTCATGGTCCATAAAGTTCATATGGCTTGGTAAAGTCTACTCAAGAAGTTTCAAGGCCTCAAAAGACTCGGAGCATTAACAGTCGACTCGGTAGTCACCGATCGATCGTTCGGTTGACCGAAAAGTCAACTCTTCACTCATAAGGAATTTGACCTCAAAGTATGAAGAAAAAATGTTCCTAGTAACATATTACACCTGTCCATGAAGTTTCATGACCATTGGATCAAGGATTGAGGAGTAATCAAAAAATCGGGGAATTAGGGTTTTGAAAGGGGCAAGACCATAACTCCTTAACCACACATCCAATTGAGTTGGTTCAAAGCTCATTGGAAAGCTCTTGACAAGTCCTACAAAAGTCCCATAGTGGTCCATGAGCAGAAAATGCATAGATTTTGAGTTATGGTCAAATTCATTACAAGAGGGAAAAATAACTTGAAAAAATTCTAAGTTATTGGCCTTTTTAGGCATGTTTTTCAGCAACTTTGAGAGGTTTTTTGACCTAGTTCCTTTGGGAATCTGAAACTCATGAAAACATGAAAGTTGTAAAGCTACATGAGGGCTTTTCAAAATGTACTAGAACTCCTCCATAACCCTTATGAGTTAAGATTTATGAATTCAACAAGACGAGGTTTCAACACTTGAGTCCAACATTTTCACTTTTTCAAAAACTCACCTTTTGGTCACTTGAGCTATTCTCAGCCCTTGGATCATGTTTCTATCTGATATTTAGAGGATATGAGGAGAAGAAATGCAGAAAATGAGGAGGTTTGGTGAGTCTTGCAAGTTGGAGGCAAGTGGTATTATTTTAATCAAAGAAAAGGAAGAAAGAGAAACTTTATGGAGATCTTGCAGCAAACAACCCTCCTACTGCCTAGCAATACTTCAATCATTGTTATGTAATTCATGCCACTTGATTAATGCATCAGCTTGAGCCAAAGACTTGAACTTGCAGCTGCAACAAATCTCAAGCAAGATTACTTTTTCAAAACTCCCACCAAAAGTGCCAAGTTACCAATCTGCCCCAAGCCTTGCCTTGCTTATAAATAGAGGTTTCCTCTATGTTGAGAAACACACCAGAGCACTCTACAACCCAAGAGAAACTCATTGCTCTCATACTTCCTTGCATTTTCTTACAAGTGAAGAAAACCACCCCAAAAACCTCAAAAATCTCTCTTGAGCAAAACAGCCTCCAAAACCATTTTCACTCAACCAAAACCACCACAAACCATCCACATAATCCACAAATGATGTGTGGAAGGTGTTCAAACCTTTAAACTAGAAAAAACTTCATTTTCCCAAAAGTCAACTTTCAACCAAGGAAAGTTTGACTTCATACTCAAAATCTGCCAAAACACAATACCAGGCCTGCTTTGATCTTTGAAAACCTCCAAACACCTTAGGTTTATGGTATACCAACTGTCCATAACCTAAAATCTCATCATCATCACTTATTTCAAGTTTTGGTCCAAGATCCACTTGTTTACTTCAAGTGCAAGAAATACCATCATTCTCACCAAGGCATTGGATTGGATTTCATTTGGAGACTCCAAGGTATTCCTTCTATATTTGCTTGCTTGAAAGTCTACAAAAGGTTGGTAGTTACTATCCCTTTTAAAACTGTCATTTACATGTTTAAAATTCATTAGTTGTTACAATGTGTTTCAATATAAGTGCAGCTCATGTTTGAATCTGCCAAGATTGCTTGTCTTACTCATTAATATGTTTTGCTCTTATGGTCATCATCAATATGTTGTGCTGCTATGTGTTGAACATTGAGACTCTCATAAATGCCATTTTATGTCATGTATGAACATATGAGGAGCTTGCTTGCAAATGTTTTTAAAGTTTGATGTTGTCTTGTTTGGTTCTGTTTGTGAGAATATTAACTTGCTTCTGTTACATTACCACTTTTATATCATGATCATGTTAGTTAACATTTTGATTTAGAAACCCTCATATAGGTGTTTATGTGATGTTTGTATTGTTGAAAACTAGTTTGGTTTTGGTTCTGCAACAGTTCTGTTCTTGCATTTTTTCAGCCCATGTACACTTTTCAACCAACAAGTCATTTTTGGTTCTACCATCTTTTGAGATCATTTGTGTGTTTTAACTTGGTCTTTAGTACATTTTGAACTTGCTTGTAAGTTTGTGCCGCCTCTTTGAACTTGTCAAAGGTTATTGGAATGACTCATGAGAATAATGAGGACCAATACCTATTTTTGATGTCTAGATGATTGTAACTGTTATGACATGTGCCTTTTGTTATGTTAAGTGTGCCTTTATATTGCTTTGAGCTTTTGCCTTGTGTTTGACTTGTGTTTGTTAACATGAGAGCCTTGTTACCTTGAAATCATGTGTTATGTTTGGCACTGTGATATTTGCATCAGTTGGTGTTTTCTTTAGGTCTATATGGCATGGTTGTCTCAAGCTTGATAGTATCATATTTTTATTAAAGTTGTTACCTGCCTTTGTCCTTTTTGCATATGTTTGTTAACATGAAACATGATACTTGTTGGATCCTGTTTACTAGATAGTTGGTTTTTGTTTCATCCCTTGCAACACCACTGTCATCACTTAGGTACTAGGATAGGGCTGTGATTGTACCATGTTTTTGTTCACATATTTGTTTACATTGCCTACATTGATGAGCCTGTTTGTCTTGAAGCCTGTGGTATGAGTCTGTTTTGAACTTGCTAGTCAGCCTCATTGGTTAATTTTGATTACCTGCATTCTTGTATCATGTGTTTTATGTTGAAGAACCAACTGTCATGATGCTTTGTTAAGATTGCAACTGTTGTATGCATTAGAGGTATTAGGACTGATTGTTGATTTGTGCCAACCTTGCCATTTTGTAAAATCCACACTTGCTGCCCACTGCCTAGGTTCATTTGAAACATCCATAAACACCACTTTTGTTGTAGGCTAACATATTAACATGTGTTTGCAAAATGATTTGTGCATATAGAACTAGGGCTAGTCATTGATCTTTTGGTATTGTCATATATTGTTGTCATAGTTGTTTGAATTCATGAACACTACCATGATGCTTTGATTGCTTTTTTCAACTTTGTCAAGTTTATGCTACCATGATGTTTTGATTGCTTTTTCAACTTTGTCAAGTTTATGCTACCATTATGCTTTAATTGTTTTTTCAACTTTGTCAAGTTTATGCTACCATGATGCTTTGATTGCTTTTTCAACTTTGTCAAGTTTACACTACCATGCTACTATGATATTTCTTAAACTTTGTCAAGTTCATGCTGTTATGATTACTTTTTCAACTTTGTCAAGTGATGATGCTTTGATTACTTCCCATCTCTGTCAAGTTTGCATTTGTGATTTGTTGGTAACATGCCTTGTTGGTGCTAACTGTCATCTTAACTACTTACTGCTAGCATGATGATCTTGTTAGAAATCTGTCTAGGTCCTTGTTCCTATGGTTGTAACCATCCCTTTTCAAGGCTTGATTTGAATTTGATATGTTTAGCATGATTTTATTTTGAGGACCAATTGCTGCTGTTATGTATATGAGTTTTTACATGTTTGGATCCAAATTGTGTTTGAGTGCTAGTCCATGAAACACATAACTGCTAAACTGTCAAGATTAGACCATGTTGTTTGAACTGATGCAAATTGCTTAGGATGTTTTGCTTTTGTAAAGGCATTGTAGAGTTGCATATGTGTGGCTTGTTTGGTTTTGCTTTTGACTATCATTTGTTTTGCTGTCATGTTTTTGTTTTCTATTCCAACTCAATGTGACATCATTTGTGTTAAGTTCTTGCAAGATGTTTGAATCCTTGGTTCAGTGTGTATAAATCATTTTGTGTATGATGAGTACATAGGCTGCATCATGAATTGTTTTCATTTGCCAAACAACATTTCAACTTTGGTGCCTCATTTTTGCCATTTCTATATACCAGATTTTTGCTTGAAGTTTGTTCTTGATCAGTTCTTGCATCGTGTTGAAATCCTTGATTTAATGTGCATAAACCACTTTGTGTATGTTGTTTGAAGTGAGTATGTAGGCTGTATCATGAGCTGTTGCACTTTTTTCCAAAACAAGCACATCAAACATGCTTTTTCAAACCACTATAGTCCATACACCAGTTTTATTTAAGAGTTATCTTTGCATGATTTTTGCATCCAAATTCCATGAACAATGTATTTAAGACTTGTGCATACCATGACATAGCATTAATCCTTGCTGTCATGAGCTGTAGCTACCATTTTGCATTGCATAGTGTAATACCCCAAATTTTGCCCTAAGATTTGTCGTCGCATTTCATTGCATTTAATCAATTACTAACAAATTTGTGTAGTCGTTTGACTTTTTGCAGGTAAATATCATATGGCATGTATTTTTTTTTCTAAAAAGTAAAAATGGCCCAATTGGCAAGAGGACATGTGTAAGGAGTTGTGAGTGTGAGAAGTTGAGAGTTCGAATCTCACATTTGTCACTTTTTGTTTTTTATTATTTTTACTCTAAATGTTTCTATCTCTCATTAAAAAATAACAAAAATAGTTTTTTATTATTATTTAATTATTATTTTCGTATTTTAATTAAATCATTTTTTAAATATTATTTTTTTTCAGTTTTTTCTAAATTATTCATAAAAATATCCAAAAAATCATAAAATAAAAAATATTAGGAAAAATTTTGTTCTTTTTATAATATTTTTGATTTTAGGAATCAATAGGATTATTAGTTTTTATTTTAAGTTTATTTTAATTATTTTAAATTATTTAAATTTTATTTTTTTCTTAACTAATTATTTAGTTTGGGCTTTAGGGACATTATTGACAATTTGGTGTTAACCCTAATTTGTTCCCTATATATACATGTGTTGCCTTGTTGAAAAGGGGTCAGAAGGTTTTCTTCAGAAAAGAGGAGAGAGAAAGGGAGAAACAAAGGAGATCCCCAGAGAAGAAAGGCGGTCGTTCCCACAACTCGTCAGAAGGATTGGAGCTCTCCAGTGTTCCCTTATTCAAACCTTTTTCACATTTATCGAAGCAAACCTCCGCTTCGTAGATTAAATTACTAAATCTTTTGCTTTTTCATGTTTATGTGCATATTTTGCCATGTTAATGTGTTTAGGTCCGTTAAATTACTAAACCTTTTGCTTTTTCATGTTTATGTGCATATTTTGCCATGTTAATGTGTTTAGGTCCGTTAAATTACTAAACCTTTTACTTTTTCATGTTTATGTGCATATTTTGCCATGTTAATGTGTTTAGGTCCGTTAAATTACTAAATCTTTTGCTTTTTCATGTTTATGTGCATATTTTGCCATGTTAATCTCCATGTGTGTTTAGGTCCCTAGATTTTAATATCAAAACCCTTTTTTAACAAAACCTTTTTTTTCAAAACCCTTTTTTTATTTATTATTAAAACTTTTTTTTAGTAAGACCTTTTTTAAAAACTGAAAAGCCTTTTTGTTCCGAAAAAAAAAAAACCTTTTTGTTCCCAAAAAAACTTTTTCTCAAAAAAAAAAAACTGAAAAGCCTTTTCCCAAAAAAACTGAAAAGCCTTTTTTTGTTCTAAAAAAAACTGAAAAGACTTTTCCCCAAAAACTTTTCTTTTATAATTTAAACTTAATTTTTTTTATAATTTTAACTTAAATATTTTTTATTAAAAAATTAAAACCTTTTTTTTTAATTAAAATATAAAAAAATTAAAACCTTTTTTTTAATTAAAATATTAAAAAAATTAAAACCTTTTCGTAAGGAACTCCTGATGTTTGATGTTTGTCGTGTCATTTTATGTACCCTTTTATTACTTTTCTTTCTTTGGGCATTTCATGTGCATGCTCAACGAGGTTGAGATGTGCTTGTGGTGGCCACAGCCCCACACTATTTTCCTCCCTCACTTCATTCTAAGTGTCATTACATATTTTCATATTCTTCATGTTTTCAGAAATGTTTCTTTGTTTCTTTATACCCTCTGCCTTTATTACTTTTCTTATTTCTGTACCTTAATTATTCCTCCATATAATGATTTGTCATATTTTCACATTTTTTTTTACAGTTTTATCCTTCCGAAGGATTAGGTCCAGCTTTTTGGCCGCCGAGTCAATAGCCTTACCCCTTTTATGGATCAAACCCTTACAAACCCTAACTTTCACAAATGTCTCGCCGTGGACAAAATTTCAAAACTACCCCTAGCTTTAGGTCAAAGAGTCGCCGCACTCATTTTAGGGTTTCCCGCCGCGGAATCCCTAACCTAACCCTAATTCACTTAACAATTTACAACGTAGATATTGGAGTTTCTACACTCCATGTAAGCGTGTCCTTAAGATGCGTTTATTCCCCATTGAAACCTTGGCCACAATCAAGACGTTTCTAACCTCCCTTTTGAGGGGAACTACAGTTACTCTGATTCCATTCCCGTAAGGATATGTAGGCACAAGATGCGATGTCTTGCCGAGTAAACTTAGAATTAACCCCTAGGTCTTTTTTAATTTTCAATCCTTTGTATATACCCTTAAAGCAAAAAATGAAACAAATAAAAAAATAAACAAAAGGTTCCCGTAGAGTACTACGGAAGTTTAGGGTGCTAATACCTTCCCTAATCTTAACCAACCCCCGAACATTAGATCTCTCCCCTTTAGGTTTTTCCTTTCCTTAACCTTTCCTTCGGATAAATCAAAGACCGGTTGTAAATGAATTAAGATTCAAGTTAATCAATAGCTTGACATCCAAATTTCACCGCAACAGAAAATGGCGACTTCACTGGGGACTCCTAACTATTGAGGGTTATCCCTATTTTGTTTATTTTTCTTTATATATTTGTTTTATTATATATTTTGCTCACTTGTATGTATATATTGGGGTACCTTACTTGGAGTTACTGTGTTGTGAGATAAGTCCTACACCCGGACTTGAGCGACCTTATGATAGGATGGCTGATATATTCGACGAAGCTTATAGGGAGTGAGTCCCTACTAAGCTAAATCGAGAATCACCGCTCAGTTGAGACACTTTCGAAAATGGTTCGGTTGATCGAGTGTAGTCGTGAAAACTTTTACCGTTATCGATTGGAGTCTGTGATACTGGGAACCGTAGTACCTTTACACCATCTTGACCTTATATAGGACGTAGTGCGGGAACCATATGGGAGTAGTCCTACAATGGTTGCTACGCGATGCTACACTTAAAAGAGGTTCTCTTGAGAATATTATTGACCCTCGAGTCAGTCGGGAAGTCGATAATATCCGAAAGATGGACTGATGACTTTGGGCACTGATTTAGAACCCTTGTTCTGCAGGTACAATCAACCTATAGTACATACCTCTTTGGGAAGGGTAGACCTTGACTCCATTCATTGTTCCTCTAACTTAGGACCTTTTGTTTGCTTATGTGTATTTGTGCTTTGCATCCATAAAGCATCATATCATTTATAGTTTCAAGGAATTCAGCAGTCCTTTGCAAATTCGAAAAGCCTTACATTTTAAAGTCTAAAATTTTTTCCAACTTTCTTAAAAAGCAATATTCGCAATCGACCGTTGAAATTCTTGAAACCATTGCATGGCATCAGCATCACATTTTTGCATTGCATTTGTCCCCCAGTTTCTCCTTCTTGGTCCTATCGTCTTCTAGTGTACCTTTGAGTCGTCAAGCTGATTCCTCGACACAGATATCAGACCAGAAACGGAACAGGAGTCACTTTGATCCTATTCTCATGACTTACACAGAGCTATATCTTGACTTAGTCCGGCAAGGACTGATTACTACAAAGGCTTTACCACCTCCTCTTAATCCTCCGGCTGGATTTAGGGCTGATCTCCATTGTGCTTCCCATGAGGGTGCCCCAGGCCATGACTTGGAGCATTGTTTTGCATTGAAGGCTAGAGTATGTGAATTGGTTAGAACTAAAATACTTGATTTTACAGACAGTCATCCGGATGTTCAGAAAAATCCCTTGCCAGTACATCAGAAATGAAGTTTTGTCACTAGGCCTTTTGTTTCTCGTTGTTTGCACTTTCCTTATTTTGTTTAAGTTGTTTGCTTTTAATTATGTTTGTACTTTCATTAATGAAATAAGCATTGCGACTTTTGATTCAATTCATTTCCGTCCATTTATTTGCATCTTTATGCTTTATTTTTCAAATGTTTACTTCTTGTCCAAAATTTTGATATGCTAAGATTAGAGGGAGGATGATGAAAACGTTATACCCATAATTGTTGTCAGTATGCTTTCAATCAAACCTTGTTGACGATGTAAGGCATTGTTTCAATTCCCAAACACTGGAGAAATAAGGAAGTTAATCCCTCGTTACCCCCTTCGAGCCTAGAAGTTGGAGTTTCTTTCGTTACAAAAAACCCACAATTTTAACCTTGGGATGGGTAGTTCTCAGTTAACTTGGTTGTGTGTTCATACGATACACCTTTCATTAACAAATTTTCCTTCGCACACGTCAAACAAGTGTCGAAGATGTTTTCTAATCAAAAGGTCGATGATGGTTCACCGTAATCATTAAAATCAAACAGTCACTTTCCTTCACACAAAAAAAAAATAATATAAAAAAATCAAAAGAAGCCCGCTAAGTCAAAACCTATGAAGGAGACTTAGGCAAAACTGGGGCATCCCGCTGACTGTAAACTCTAAAATAAACAGTTTAGGCAAAATTTAGGGATAATACAAAGAGATTTTTAAATCCTTATCTTGAAAATCCTCAATGTCAAAACAATCAAATGTTATAGGGGAGTAGTGGCTGCCTTTTAATAGGTCCCTTTGACTTCTGAATCATCACTGCTACGATCAATGAAATCCCTAACTTATGGGAACCTGAATGCATAGTATGAGTTAACTGAGCATAGGACTGAAGATCATCACGTAGATTGGGTGGGTACAAATAAATTTTGAGCCTTTATCTTTTGTTTCATAAACCGTGAACCAGGCCACGTTACAACCCTCAAAAGACCTAACTGAAACAGGGTTATTTTGAAAGTATACTACAACAAGGTTGCGTAACCTGACTCCAAAAGATCCTTGCGAATCATTTATTTTGGCGATACACTTTTATTTTAAACTTTGAGTGTCTTGAACCGCCTTGTTCTGACTAACGACTCATGTATTTTCCATCTTTCAAAAATAATTTTTCAAAAATCGCATGAACTTTGCATTACCATGTTTGTATGAATATTTTTGTTTGCAAACTGGCTTTCCTCTAAGGAATTTTCAAACAATGAGAAACTTGGTCAAGTGATCTTATCAGGGGCAAGTTCCTTTTACATCCTGTCAAAGAATCAACTCAAGATTTGTTCAAGGAAATATCTTCTCAGATTTGGTTTATCCAGAGAATTGTTCAAGACTCAGACTGGGGCAAGCCCTCCGAGGATACAGCAAAACAGTCGATTCCACGAATCAGACAGCTGAAGCAATTATCAGTTCATTTGACCTGGGGCAGTTTACTTGCATAATCCCTAAGCAGTTATTCATCATTCCTACAGTGACTATCAACTTGATACAGTTTAATAGAATGACAGTGATCTTCGTGTTGAGGAATCAGTCCTCCAGTTTTGTCATCTCACCGAAAGAGTCGAGCCTTGTCGTCGATGTCTGCATTTGCATTTGATCATATCTCATAGCATAATTCCTATACATGTGCACATCTTGGGTGCTTTATTCCCCATTTACCTCTCTATCTTGGGTGCTTTACTCCCCATTTACATTTCTAGCTTGGGTGCTTTACTCCCCATTTACATTTCTATCTTGGGTGCTTTACTCCCCATTTACATTTTTATCTTGGGTGCTTTACTCCCCATTTACATTTCTATCCTGGGTGCTTTACTCCCCATTTACATTTTTATCTTGGGTGCTTTACTCCCCATTTACATTTCTATCCTGGGTGCTTTACTCCCCATTTACATTTCTATCTTGGGTGCTTTATTCCCCATTTACCTCTCTATCTTGGGTGCTTTACTCCCCATTTACATTTTTATCTTGGGTGCTTTACTCCCCATTTACATTTCTATCCTGGGTGCTTTACTCCCCATTTACATGTCTATCTTGGGTGCTTTACTCCCCACTTACCTTCTATCCTTGAGTGTTTTATCCCCCATGTACCTTTTATCCCGGGTGTTTTATTCCCCGTTCACCAGATATTCTTGGGTTTACCTAACATCATGGTGTTTTACCCCCATTTACTTTTTTTTTCTCCCTGAGGTCGTGTTTTACTCGCGTCTTACCTTGTGGGCAAAATTTATTTACTTGGCATCATGGGTGTTTTATCCCCATTTGCGTTTTTCTCCTGAGCTTGTGTTTTACCCGCAGACAATTTCTAATTTACTTGGCACCTATCAACAATTCTGTGTCGTGTCTACCCGACGTTCTTCCAGATATGACATGTCTTCTTCCCTAGTGCAATTCCTCGGTGGATCGTCCCCTGTGACATTGTTTCGTCTGTATCCGTGCATTTGTCACTTCCATCATACGCATCATATCAGATTCATATTATATTTAGCATTATAGTTCGTTTTGTTTTGTCCATATCATTGCATAACACTGCGTCTAAAGGCAAAATTTTCGGTTATCTGTATTTAAATCCCTCCACCACGATTTCTCGAGTCTCCGTTGCTCGAATCACCCGGTGAAGTTATTTAAATAGGGGCAACTGTAATACCCCAAATTTTGTCCTAAGATTTGTCGTCGCATTTCATTGCATTTAATCAATTACTAACAAATTTGTGTAGTCGTTTGACTTTTTGCAGGTAAATATCATATGGCATGTATTTTTTTTTCTAAAAAGTAAAAATAGCCCAATTAGCAAGAGGACATGTGTAAGGAGTTGTGAGTGTGAGAAGTTGAGAGTTCGAATCTCACCTTTGTCACTTTTTGTTTTTTATTATTTTTACTCTAAATGTTTCTATCTCTCATTAAAAAATAACAAAAATAGTTTTTTATTATTATTTAATTATTATTTTCGTATTTTAATTAAATCATTTTTTAAATATTATTTTTTTTCACTTTTTTCTAAATTATTCATAAAAATATCCAAAAAATCATAAAATAAAAAATATTAGGAAAAATTTTATTCTTTTTATAATATTTTTGATTTTAGGAATCAATAGGATTATTAGTTTTTATTTTAAGTTTATTTTAATTATTTTAAATTATTTAAATTTTATTTTTTTCTTAACTAATTATTTAGTTTGGGCTTTAAAATGGGCTTTAGGGACATTATTGACAATTTGGTGTTAACCCTAATTTGTTCCCTATATATACATGTGTTGCCTTGTTGAAAAGGGGTCAGAAGGTTTTCTTCAGAAAAGAGGAGAGAGAAAGGGAGAAACAAAGGAGATCCCCAGAGAAGAAAGGCGGTCGTTCCCACAACTCGTCAGAAGGATTGGAGCTCTCCAGTGTTCCCTTATTCAAACCTTTTTCACATTTATCGAAGCAAACCTCCGCTTCGTAGGTTAAATTACTAAATCTTTTGCTTTTTCATGTTTATGTGCATATTTTGCCATGTTAATGTGTTTAGGTCCGTTAAATTACTAAACCTTTTGCTTTTTCATGTTTATGTGCATATTTTGCCATGTTAATGTGTTTAGGTCCGTTAAATTACTAAACCTTTTGCTTTTTCATGTTTATGTGCATATTTTGCCATGTTAATCTCCATGTGTGTTTAGGTCCCTAGATTTTAATATCAAAACCCTTTTTTAACAAAACCTTTTTTTTCAAAACCCTTTTTTTAATTATTATTAAAACTTTTTTTTTAGTAAGACCTTTTTTAAAAACTGAAAAGCCTTTTTGTTCCGAAAAAAAAAAACCTTTTTGTTCCCAAAAAAACTTTTTCTCAAAAAAAAAAACTGAAAAGCCTTTTCCCAAAAAAACTAAAAAGCCTTTTTTTTGGGATGAAAAGCCTTTTTTTGTTCTAAAAAAAACTGAAAAGACTTTTCCCCAAAAACTTTTTTTTTATAATTTAAACTTAATTTTTTTTATAATTTTAACTTAAATATTTTTTATTAAAAAATTAAAACCTTTTTTTTTAATTAAAATATAAAAAATTAAAACCTTTTTTTTAATTAAAATATTAAAAAATTAAAACCTTTTCGTAAGGAACTCCTGATGTTTGATGTTTGTCGTGTCATTTTATGTACCCTTTTATTACTTTTCTTTCTTTGGGCATTTCATGTGCATGCTCAACGAGGTTGAGATGTGCTTGTGGTGGCCACAACCCCACACTATTTTCCTCCCTCACTTCATTCTAAGTGTCATTACATATTTTCATATTCTTCATGTTTTCAGAAATGTTTCTTTGTTTCTTTATACCCTCTGCCTTTATTACTTTTCTTATTTTTGTACCTTAATTATTCCTCCATATAATGATTTGTCATATTTTCACATTTTTTTTACAGTTTTATCCTTCCGAAGGATTAGGTCCAGCCTTTTGGCCGCCGAGTCAATAGTCTTACCCCTTTTATGGATCAAACCCTTACAAACCCTAACGTTTCACAAATGTCTCGCCGTGGACAAAATTTCAAAACTACCCCTAGCTTTAGGTCAAAGAGTCGCCGCACTCATTTTAGGGTTTCCCGCTGTGGAATCCCTAACCTAACCCTAATTCACTTAACAATTTACAACGTAGATATTGGAGTTTTTACACTCCATGTAAGCATGTCATTAAGATGCGTTTATTCCCCATTGAAACCTTGGTCACAGTCAAGACGTTTCTAACCTCCCTTTTGAGGGGAACTACAGTTACTCTGATTCCATTCCCGTAAGGATATGTAGGCACAAGATGCGATGTCTTGCCGAGTAAACTTAGAATTAACCCCTAGGTCTTTTTTAATTTTCAATCCTTTGTATATACCCTTAAAGCAAAAAATGAAACAAATAAAAAAATAAACAAAAGGTTCCCGTAGAGTACTACGGAAGTTTAGGGTGCTAATACCTTCCCTAATCTTAACCAACCCCCGAACCTTAGATCTCCCCCCTTTAGGTTTTTCCTTTCTTTAACCTTTCCTTCGGATAAATCAAAGACCGGTTGTAAATGAATTAAGATTCAAGTTAATCAATAGCTTGACATCCAAATTTCACCGCAACACATAGGCTTCACTTTGCATTGGCCTTCAAATTTTAAGTTGTGTGCTTTATTTGAAAAAACTGAGATTGCCATTGTTTTCCTTGAGAAATTTCACATGAGATAGACTAAAATTTTGTTAAATTTGGTTGAGTTTTGAGTAATTTACGTTGTTACCGTTTTCATGTTTTGGCTTGCCTCCCATGTTCATCTTGCCTTGCCCAGATTTCACTTGCTTGTTTAAGTACTTGTTTATTTTGGGGTGGCATAATACTTGGATGTATCGCCACCCCAGTGATTAAGCCTTCACTTTCTCAACGCCTTGCAATCACTATGACCTGGGTTCGATCCATAGTGGAGATCAACCATTTTATTTATTTTCATATTTGCCATGTTTTCAATATTTTGGTCTTTCTTTCCTTCCAATAAACGAGCACGCGCCTTGGCTCACTTGGTAAGGTTTTAAGTTGGCAACCATGAGGTGGTGGGTTCAACACCCACCAAGTGCCTCCCCACTTTTATATTACTTATCTCTTGTTTTTTATTTATTTAATTGTTATTAATTTCTAAAAAATCATAACTTCATCAATTTTTGTTATTTTTGATTGGTTCTTTTTGCAACTATCTTGTATTTGTGCATATTTTCATGTGGTACATTAATATTCTAAAAATCTCTTTTTTGAAAACAACTTTGCATTGAAAACGTTCATGCTTCTTTTAGGGTTTTTACCCTCCTAATCATTCAAAACCTTGGATTCGTTTTCTTAAGTTGGTTGTTGTGCTTGATGTGAGCTTTTGTCAAACCCTTGGTGTAATTGTAATTACTTTTGCTTGTGAGCATCATGTTTTATTCATTTGGTTTCTATCCCCATGAAGATATAGCTTATTTGCATTGGTTGTTACCTTCATCTTTGTCAAGATAAGCTTAAGTCTTTATCTTTCATTGAGTCTTGTAACTACTCATCTTTGCTCGCTTTTTGTAATATGCTTGCATGCTTTGGTTGTAATCATGTCTCTTATGTTCATCATGTGTGATATGTTTGTGCTTTGTTAAGTTTATTTTCCCCAAGTGATGGAACTCTTTAGTTCTCATCCAAGTTGCCTCCCCTTCTATCCTTCCAAAGGAAAGTCTCTCTATTGACCTTTGGGTCATAGATAGCTCATCACCCTCCCTTGACTTTGTTAAGTCATCCATACACTTAGTTAAGTTAGAACCTATCCATTGGATTTTGCTTAAGTCTAAAAAGCCTACCCCTTGTTAGGAGTGCTCTTTCAATTAGAACTTAGGATAGAGTTTGTTAACTCTATGTAAGGATCATGGAGATGATTACTTACTTCCTTTTCTTGAGTGTTCAACTTAGATCTAGAGAGTTTCCTTAAACTCTACACAAGCATTATAATGTTTGTTCCCCTTTGAACCTTGATCGTAATCAAGTGTTCTTCAACCGTAGTGAGGTGAACTACGATTGCTTTGATTCTATCCTAGTTAGGATATGTAGGCAGAGGACGCGATGTCTTTGCGAGCAAATTTAGAAACTATCCTTAGGTCTTAACCTACACCTTTTACCCAATCCATAGCAAACACTTAGCAAGTATTAGCATACAAACAAATAAAAGGTTCCTGTAGAGTACTACAGATGTTTAGGATGTGAAATACCTACCCCATGCATAACCAACCCTCGATCCCCGAATCTCTTAGCGTTGTTGTTACATCGCGCAAAGGTTCTTTCTCTCTTTAGACCTTTCCTTTGGATAAATTAAAGTCCGGTTGTGAATTCAAAGAATTAAAGATTCAAGTTAATCAATAGCTTGGTATCACAATTCTCACCGCAACAAGTAGCCAGAGTGTTCCTTTGAGAGCTTATGACTCTGACTACTAGAAAACTTCATTTTAGCTGCGAATTTAGCCTCGGCCACCGACACCGAGGCTAACTAGCCTTGACAAAACTGAGGCTATTCAAACGCAAAAAAAGCCATTTTAAAGTTTTTCTTTTACAATTATTTTTATTTAATTCATTAGACACGGCTAGGCCGAGGCTAAATATTTTTTAATTTTTGAATTATTTTTATTAAATATTAGACACGGTCTATTCGAGGCTAACTATTTTAAGCTCCAAACATAGCCTCGGCCACCGACACCGAGGCTATTTTAACGCAAAAAACCCCATTTTAAAGTTTTTCTTTTTTTTTTTTTAAATATTAGACACGGATGAGCCGAGGCTAACGTTTTTAATTTTTTTCGAATATATTCATTTTATCTGATAGACACGGATGAGCCGAGACTAACATTTTTAATTTTTTTGGAATATATTTATTTTATCTGATAGACACGGATGAGCCGAGGCTAACTATTTCCCACTTTGTTTTTCATGTTTCCCTCTTAATTACTTTCAGAGAACCCTAAAATTAAACCAAATACATTTTCAGAAGAAAAAAACCCCTAAAATCAAACAAAATCGATTTTGTATGGTCCTTGAGAGATCATCTCTTTGTTTTCATCTTCAAGATCATTGATTCTTCTGAGTGGGTTTATTGGTCTCTGATTCTTCTTCTGCTCAAATTCAACCTCAAACTATCTCTAATTCTTCTTCTGCTTCTTTTTAATGTAGTGAGTTTCAGTCTTGACCTTTACCTGTTGAAGGAAGTTTAGAAGATAGAGCTGCAAGTGCTTCCGGGTCTTCCTTTTTTCATCACCATCAGGTTTTACTCTTTACTCTTTCCCATTTAACGAGCTTTTAACAGTTGTTAAAATTGATTCAAATGTGATGGTAAAAAAAATACTGATTTTATGCTTATTAATTATAGGGAAATTCATGGTTAAGTTATTGAATTATTTATTATTTAGGAACAATTAGCCATTTAGTTGGTTCCATGTTTGAAAAGTGATTGGTGATTCAAAATTGATTTTTTTCTTTACCAATTTAGGGTTAATATGTGGAGCTCTTTTTTCTTTTTTAGCATAACTATATTTAGGTTTAAGTGATTTAGTGCAAGGGGAAGAGGTATGAACTATGCATTATGGATTGTAACAATTTCTTTCTGGAGATGTCTGTACAAGACCTAATCTATTCAATTTTTACTTTTCAAGTTTCAATCAATGTTTGAAGAGTTGATTATCACTCCCGAAAATGTACATGTGAAGCGGTGTATAGTTTACTGAGGGCTCGGTAAAACTAAGACATTCATGTACAAACCAATGCAGAGAGGGTAACATATTTGAAGAAAAAAACGATAGAAGTTCACTTTGTTTAGGTGAGAGTGAGACTGATGACGGGCAGGGTTTTTTTCCCACTTTTTTTAGGAACAATTTGTATATGTTGAAGTTACTTGTATTGTATCATCATTTTAGTTGTATTTATTTTGTTGCTAAGTTTGAGTTTAAGGGTAAACCGTGTAGCTTTAAATTTGCAGGAGCTGAAGGATTTTAAGAAGAGGAAAGAATTAAGCCTTTATAGTGGCTGATATGGAAGCAGTTGTAGATGTGAACTTGATAATCTCAAACATGTGTTGATGAATAACTTATCTCAAACTGTATTCTCTATTCTCTATTTCCCTTTCAAATTGAATTTCAATGATGCACGAATGGTGTTTGTTGTAATGACTGTCACAATTGGCCTTGGTGGGAATCGCAGTAATTTAGTTGGTTCTTTTGGAAGAGGTGATGTTGCTATTTTTTAAGAAATCTTCAGCTATTTTGATATTTCTACGTTTCCGGTTTTTTGGCTTCGGTTCAGCATAGTAGTGGCTAATCCTATCTTTAGGTGGCAGTACTCAGGGCATAGTTAAAGTTTGGCTCGGAGTGTAATGGTCTATTTTCTGTTTGGACAACTTCTTTTTAAACCAAACAATACTAACATCACCAAGCACTAGTTGAATCACAACTTACATCTAATTCACAGTAGCCATTTGAATCACAACTTACATCTAACACATCCTTATATTTCAAATTGCTGACCTTTTACTAACAGTAGCATAAATTCCTTTTACCAACCTTTCAATTGCAAATCAATTCTCCATCTAACCTCATTCATATAAACAAAGACATCATCTCCATTCTAAATAACGTAGTCTGATTCAAATGATGGGATTTATCTACTATATAGTCTTCAGAATCTCCATTCTTAAGAAAAACCTATAGCAAGTACACTCTGTAATTTTGGGAAGTTCTCAGTTTCCACTGCATGGAGAATTAATAGATGAATTTTAGTTTGAATTGGATGCTAGTATTTGGTTGTTAGTTCATCCATCTCAACGATCTTAGCTGTAGCAAGTACACTCTATAATTAATGGTCATTTCCTTTGTTTAAAGGCTTCAATTTTAGAGCAGAGTGACCTTCTGTTTTGTATATTAGCTATTAACTGTATTATGTTGTTCCCAGAATTCCTCACATCTTCTCTTTTCATAGCATTCACTTTGATTTTTTTAAAACATCTTTTACAGGAGATACATTGCAATGGTAGAGATGTGTCGAGTTGTTTCTTGCACAGATCAGCTAATTGTTTTATTGCTCTCGCTCTCTGAGCATGTGCTAAATATCCTGGAATTGTTGCAGTCATGAACGTACACAAATACATTTTGACATATATTTGTATAATAATGACAGTATGGTGCATATCCTGACAAATGTTTGGTTTGCATCTTATAGCATCGTTGGCGTGTGGGGATTATGACTGAGATGGCTCCCATTGGTTATGTTGGTGTGAGCCCAAAGTGCATTCTTGGTTTTAACAAGGTATTGAAATCTTCAAGATGAGGAAGCATGGTATCGTAAGTATCCAGCTTTATTCTCTTGTTATTTTCTCATATTTTCATTCTTATTTACAGAATCATGGAGAGGAAATATCGTTGCGACTTCGAACTGATGACCTCAAAGGTTTCAGGAAATACGAAAGCATCAAGAAAACTCTACTGCATGAACTTGTAAGCTATATCATGCACCACAAGTATCATGTGTTTTTTTCCTTGATCCTAAGCATTTTAAATAACAGAAATAATATAAGGTGCATTTGTCTATTTGTAACTTGAAATTTATTAAACTAACTCGTGTTTCATTTCAGGCTCACATGATATACTCTAAACATGATGCAAACTTTTATGCTCTGGATAAGCAGGTGCATGGACTATCTTGAGTGTTTGGCTATCAGTCTATTATTCATTTTGATTGATTGCCTTGCTGATTTAATTTTTTTTTCTTTGTAGTTAAATCAAGAAGCTGCTAGTTTAGATTGGACCAGATCTGCAGGCCACACTTTGAGTGGAGTGAGGAGTTCTGAAATCTATGAAGATGATTTTATGGTAGAGGACAATAACAATATTCCTCAGAAGCTTGGTGGTAATAGGTCAGACCAGCTAGTGAGTGCTCGTGAATCTTCAGTTACTGCTGCTTACTATAGGATGGCTAGTGTTATCTCTAACAAGCTGGGAGAGTCCGAAGTAAATCAAGAGCCGGACCGTGATCATTCCAATGCTAACATTAGAGAAACCCCTGATCATATGGAATCGTCTTCCGAAGAAATTAAAAATACTGACACACCCATCATTATTGACGAAGGACTTAATGAGCCCGACCCCGATGATCAAATTAAAAATGGAATGAAAGATGAACCTGATCCTGATGATTCTTATCATGGTAAAGCTATTATTTTTTACGTTTGTCCAGAAACTACTGATAGCAGGACTGTATTTGACTAAAATCCTATTGTTTTATTGGTGTAGCAGAACATTTGCATTCTCAGACAGGTACAGTGAATATGGATGCAACTTATCCTGATGCAAATGATTCAGAAACATCGTTAAAGTATATTGCTCCAGCCATTGGTAAGTATTCTCTAACAATAGGTTGTAATTGTTTTATGTGCTAAATTTCCTGGATTAACTCCATGTAAGTTATAATTGTCTCACAGATTTGAGTTCAATGAGTAAACTACAACTTAACACTTGCAGTGCATATGCAAGTGGTTTTTTTGTAGGGTATTAGTGAAAAATCTTATTTGAATGTTGTATAATTTACCTATAATGTAAAGTGTCATTAATCATCAAATGCTGGAAAAATGTCTAAACCCATCAGATAATGGAAAATCTCATAATATGTACAACGTTTTCTCAGCAGAAATGCTGCAGTGGTAGATCAATTGTTACTTGCCTTAATTATGTTTTTGATGTCTGCAAATGTATTGTATTTTGAATCTTCACCCTAACTGAAACATCATCTACAAACGGTTGCACCCCAAAATTTGCCCAACATGTCTTTACCTAGCTTGTGTTTCATTTCATTCACATTAGCATTATCATTTGCATTTCATTGACATGTATGCAGGAGATCAAGAGGTATGATTACCAATCAAGAGCTAAACAAGAGTATGAAGCTAGCTAAGAAGGTTATTCAAGTGTTCAAGGGTTGATATCCTTGTCAGAGAAGTTAAAAGATCCTCAGAGATAGTGGTTGAAACCAAGAGGGTGTGTCTCCTAACTTGAGAGTTGTGGGAAGTCATCAGATGATTCTGAGGCCATGAGGATGGACTTGAGGTCTTGAGAGAGCTCATGAGAAGTTTTGAAGATCACTTTGAGGCCTAGACAGGTCATTGTGCAAGATTAAGAAGGCTCAGCCATGATTGGTGCAGCTAGGGTTTGACTGGGTCGACCCTAAATCAACTGATAATTTAGAGAAGGTTGAGACCTAATCCAAGATCCATGTGATCATGGATTGATACATTGAGATGTTATAAGGATGATTCCAATGTTAACTCATCATGATTGAAGAGTTTGAGAAGTTTCAAGCTAGGGTTTCTAAGGCTTGACAGTGTAAAATCCCCTAGTTTGATCCCTATCTTCAAGGCAATTTAGCTCAAGATGTGATTGTCATCTCATCTTACCCCCAACATGAATGTTGTAGAGCTTGATCTTAGATTTAATTTGAGTTATTGAAGTCCTTGCTAGGATTTGTAGAACTCAAGTTATGACTTTGACAAGTTACAGGTCATCTGAGGTATGTGAATTTGGGGGCTTGAAAGTTACCCAACTTGCATCAAACTTTTGCCCTAGAAGGATGATTTCTATGAACTTTTGGTCAACATGAATGTTGTTCCTTATCCTCTTAGATTTCTAGAGAGTACTAGAAGTCCTTGATAGGATTTGTAGAACTCAAGTTATGGCTTTGACAAGTCAAGGGCATTTTGGTCATTTGGAGGTTATAGGTCATTTCAACCATAAGGCCATAACTCCTATTTCCAAGCTTCAAATGAGAACATGTTCAACATCAAACTTGTTTAAAATGATGTTTTAAGGCTAGTTAAGAGGTCATGAGATGTTGGATTTTCTTATGGCTCAAAGTTGCAAAAATGACCTAAAATGAGGGTATAAGTTAAATGAACCAAAGTTGGAAATTGATACTTTTGATCTACACATCCAAACCAAGGCATGTAATACGTCATTTTGACTCTAAAAAGCATTTTAAGAACATTGGTTTAGCCACATTTTTGAATTGAGGTCTAATTTGTGGACTTGCTTTGAAAGGTAGTTACTTACATCATAAGTAATATGTGCAAAACTCAAATTCAAGGCATGATCAAGATCCCTTGCAAGCCAAACACTTCCAAAATGTCATGAGGGGAGAAATTGGAAGGAGTTGGGATTGATTTCAAGCTGTTTGCAGAGTTGTGCATACCATGGCATATCATGAGAATTCAAGTGACATGAGAACTTGAATTTCTCATTGGAAGGATCTAGAGGTTTCTAGATCATCCCTACACACTCTATATATGGAATAGAAGTGGTTCAGATCATTTTTTGGTGATGATTGAAGGAGAGAGCAGTGATTGAGATTGAAACTTCATTGCTTGCAACTGAATTCGGTTACATCATTTCTCTCATTTTCCATCCATTTTCTTGATTGCAATCTCTTCCATGGATGCTAGGGAATGATTCCAGATCATAATCAAAGGGAATTCGTGGTTGATTGGTGTTCTTGAGCTCAGATTTCTCCACCTGCAACTTAGATTCGAATCCAAGAATTGAAGCCATTTCAATCAATTCTACTGCATACAGAAGCTTGGGAGTGATTCACCGAAGGAGTCTGGAGCATTTGAGGGCTTGATTTGAGGTCTTGCTACTTCTGTGCACGCGAAATTTTCAGGTTGGTAACCTTTGATCTCTGGCTTTTTTTAGTTAGAATCAATAGGAATTAGGATGATAGATGCATTGTAGAATGGTGTAGGAAGGATTTCAGATCATTAATTTGAGAATTAGTGACCAGTTAAGGATGTTACCATTTTCGGTTGAGAGTTGGTTCTTGCAAATCTTGAGGATTTAGGTTGAATTAATGGGATGAGTGAGTTCCTTGTGAGATTTGGGACAAGTTTCATGTATAAACCACTTGCAATGGAGGCCTGTGGAGAGAGTTAGGGTTGGGGACGATGACCGGAGCATCACCAGCGGTGGCCGTGGCTGCGCGCGAGGTTCAGAGATTCAAAAGGTTGAAGATGATCCCAGAGCCCTTGGATCAGGGTAGGACCTTTGACCAGATGAAGATCCAACGGCCACGTATTAATTTCATTTTGTGAAGAATCTCTGACTTAATGAAACGATGCGTTTCATTAATCAGTAGTGTTTTGGGCTTAGTGCAATAACTGATAATCACACCCCCCTGATGGCCCAATCCATGATTTGAACTGCTTTTCACTACTATTTGCACCGTGCGTTTATTATTTTCTTTGGATTTTCTTTATTTTTTTCATTTTATTCATGGTTCATGATTAAATCATAAAAAATGGAAAAATGATCCAATTGACCCCATTCTTTTTGCATTAGGTTCATGATAGAATCTAGTATTTTTTAGATAAAAAATATTTTTATTTCATGCATTTTCTGATTTTATGGGAATTTCCACATTTTAATTGATATTAAAATAGTCATGTTTGATACTTGATTTTGTGGAATTTTGTGTGATCATGTGATGATGATTTTGATCTTGATTTTTTGTATGTGGATAGCATAGATATGCATGATCCCCATAGATTTTTGTCACATTTTTGTGATGAACATAGGTAGTAGTTTAGGTTGAAACCTTTAGAAGCTCCATTTTTAGGGTTTATGGTTGATACCTTTGGATTTAGGACTTAATTTTAGGACTTAATAGATGATTTAGTCCCTGGTTTTTGTATGAGGCATTCTTAATTGAATTAGGATCCCTTAGGAATTTTGGTAGAAATTTATAAGATAGTTTACTATTTTTGATTGATTTTAGTTTAGGTGCTAGTTTTAGATGATTCTAAGGCACTAACTCAACTAGATTAACATCTTTAGTTCCCTTAGATTAGGGTTTTGTTTCTCTTGCTCTTGGATGATGATGAAGGCAAGTTGAAGATGCATTGGATTGCTTGAAGAGGCTTGGATTTGAAGATCTTCCCTTCTTTTGGTGTAGTTTTGTTTAGGTTAAGATTAGGGTTTTGCAGGCAGAGCTTCTAGATAGTTCTCTTCCTTCATAAACATGGATGATGTTGATCACTTCCATTCTTCCCTATGATGAAAGGTCCCTTTGTAAAGGCCTCATCCCTCCTTTGGTAGGATGTGTGGCTCTTTGCAAGTTGGTAGAACCTTTGAGGGTCCCTTTCTCTGATGACAGGATGCTTAGTGGTGACCTTTGGTCTTCTCTCTGCTACTAATCATCCAAACTTTGCTCTTGATAGATGAATCTTTCTCCCTTGTTAGAGGATGGAGTCCCTTGCTTGAAGAAAATTGAAGGATAGAGTTGATACTTCCATGTGATTGAAGATTACCTTGAGAAGCTGAAGCTTATAGATGAAGAGGAAAGTTAGTTGATACTGGTAAAGCAAAGAGAGCTGAAGCTTGAAGAACAAGTTGATACTTGTGAAGAAGATCCAATTGAGATTGAGTGAAGAGCTGAGGCTTGAGGAATGAAGGATAAGTTGACACTTACATTGATGCATTGAGAGCCTGAAGGAACAAGTTGATACTTGCTATTGAGATTGAAGCCTGAAGGTGGGGTCTGCTTTGAAGCTGAAGCTTGGAGAAGAAGAAGGATAAGTTGATACTTGTGTTTGATATGTTGAAAGCTTGAAGAAGCAAGTTGATACTTGCTATTGAAGGTGATAGCCTTGAAGGGTGGTTGAAGTCTGATGACTGAGCTGCTGTCAGAGGACTGCTTTGCTGTGAAGCTGAGGGAGCTGTTGATCTGCTTTCTTTCCTGTCTGTTTGCTTTCTGTGCAACTGTATTGATGTGCCCATGTGGTTTGTGTTTGCTTGATAGCATTTCATTTCTTCTGTATGATTGCAGTTTATTTTGGTTGCTTGATAGCATGTTATTTCCTCTGTATGATTGCAGTTATTCATATCTGGCTTGAGGTTGAGATGAGCTTGTGGAGGCTGCTGCCCCACACACATTTCCTCCCTCACTTGCATTGCATGCATTTTACAGTTGTTTACTGTTTACTATTTAAGCTGATGCTTTATCTGTTTCTGTTTATCATTGACATGACCCCTTAGGAATCTCACTTCCTTTGATAAGGAAGTGATGATTAGAACTTTAGGTTGAAACCTATGCATGATAACTTCTAGGAGATCCCTGTTCCAAACTTCAACCATAGGATGAATCCTTGGCATGACAACAGTAGGACTTGATAGTCTCCCCTTAGTTGAACCAGCTCGTTCTCTCTTCTCATCTCCAAACAAGTTAAAATACAGTAATAAAGGTTAACTGACGTCGTACGTTATGAGCCTTAAGCTATCTGAGAAAGGATTGTTGGAGAGTTTCTTTTCAACAGTCTGGATGTTTAGTATGGCACCCTTTGGGTGACATGCGACGCATTCACTCTCAGGTCATAGTCTCTAGTGCGATATTAGTTGCAAACAACCATAAAAAACAGTTCTTCCGTAAAAGACAGAAAACAAACTTCAAACCTTTTTGCCCCGTGGGCCCATAATTCAAAGGAAGCTTTTCTGAAGAAAAGAGTGTCGTTAACTCCTAGTTCTACCGCAAACGGTAACGCTTAAGTCTCCAAGGGTCGAGTTGCATACATCCTACTGCTGGAACTGTTTGTTAACCCTACTCGATAAAACAGATGAATCTGAATTCCCGTAATCCGTATTATCCCGAACAACGTAAGCTCTGATCTCTCATACCTGTTGAGAGTACGTAGGCACAATACTGATGTATTGGCGAGCCACCTTCCCCGTAGCCCGTAGTAGGTCGAATTACGTTGACTATGATTTCTCATTCTCTGATGGGAATACGTAGGCATAAAGCGCGACGCTTTGCCAAGTCATTTTCTTTTCTTTTAAGCCAGCCTTGATAGGTAGATAGATAAACCAAATCGTCCAGTAAACACAACAAGCGTGGATCCCATCGAGTACGATGGACGTGAGGGGTGCTAATACCTTCCCCTTGCGTAACCGACTCCCGAACCTAGACAATGGTTGCGACGACCTTGTCTTATACCTTTTCGTCAGGTTTTTCCGATCGTTTCCTTTCCCGTTCTGAGGGATAAATAACAAAAGGTGGCGACTCTTCTGTTTTGCCGGCACCTTATTTTCGTGGAAGCGACAGCTGGCGACTCTGCTGGGGAACTTGATAGTTTCCTGGGATCCAACGTCCCTTATGCGAGTCAGTTTGGGGATCCAACGTCCCCTGAGAGAGTCAATCCTAGCGCTTGTATGATTACTTGTTGGGTTGTGTTTATTTATCGCACTTTATTTCCCGCATTTTATTTTCAGTATGATATGATTATCTGTGCTGTTGTGGGAGGGGCATTCTGATGAGTGAGAAGCCAGACCCAGGCTTGAGTGAACATAGCATTAGTTGTGGAAATTAGTGGGCGCGTGCTTGCTTGGCAGGCACTAGTGTCTCATGAAATCCACGCTCAGACGAGGTTCTCCCGGTTGACTTCTTTTTCAACCCTTTGGGTTGAGGGGGTTGTTGGTTTGGAGGATTGTCGACTCTGGGGACCGATCATTTGGGATTCAGCCGAGTGAGGCCGCTTCATGAGCTGGTGATGCCACACCTATTGGGTATCGTATCACCCCTCTTGAATGTCTGTGACGCTGATGACCGCATAGGATGCCGAACTTGTGTCAGTTTAGGTCCATACCTGTGAGCAGGGTCGGTTTATTGCAGGAAACTTTAACCTTCAGACTACCTGGTTTTCTTGATAGTGAATCAGTTTTGTTGGGATCAGAGGATCTCATCGGCAGATGTATGTTTGTTCTTGACAGAGCATAGTTATGGTCCTGTATCAAAGGCCCTTATTATCAGATGTTTGCTCCTGACAGAGCAGGTTTTTGATTGGGATCAGAGGATCTCATCGGCAGATGTATGTTTGTTCTTGACAGAGCACAGTTACGGTCCTATATCAGAGGTCCTTATTTCCAGAGATATGTGTTCTTGACAGAGCAGAGTTTTGGTCCTGTATCAGAGGTCCTTATTATCAGATGTGTGTTCTTGACAGAGCAGATTTGTGGTTCGATGTCAGGGTTTTCTTATTATCAGATACAGTGGTTGTTCTTGATAGAGCAGGATTATGGTTTTGTTGATACAGAATCTCCACAGCATAGTCGTCTTGATCTCCTGCTGCATGATTGCATTTTACATTGCTTTGCCTACCCATTTGCATTTCATTAACGTGTGTCTGTGTTGCAGGTACCGTTTCCCCCGATTCAGGATTTCTTGCCTTCTATTGTGCTATTATGGGTTCTCTGAGGAAGACCGTGGCTTACAAGCTCCCTGCTCCTGATGTTGTTCAGCTGACTGGTTTGATAGCTTTAGCAGATGATTCTGTGGGAGATGAATTCAGAAAGTCTTACGGTAAATTGCTCAGTTTGGTTCGTAAACCCTCTGTGTTTGAGTTGAATGGGTTGCATGCTCTGCTGCAGTTCTACGATCCTCCCTTGAGACGCTTTACTTTCCGGGACTTCATTCTCGCACCCACGCTAGAGGAGTATGTTGATTTGTTAGGTGTGCCCATCAAGAGTCAGATGCCCTTTGTCCATATGGATGCTGAGCCTAATCTGGCTAGTCTAGCTCCGTCACTTCATCTGGATGCCTCCGAGTTGGTTTTGTCTAGTTGGAACAAGGTTCCCGGTTTCTCCTTGCAGTTCTTAGTGGGAAAGGCTCAGCAGTGCGCCAAAGACGGATGTTGGGTCGTGTTCAACGCCATTCTCGCTCTGTGCATATATGGCATCATTCTGTTCCCCAATATGCCCGACTTTGTGGACTTCGACGCCTTCCACATCTTTGCTTCAGGGAATCCAGTCCCTACCTTGATAGGAGATGTCTACCATTCCATCCACTACAAAAACAAGAACAGAAGGGGTAAGAATGTCCCGTGCTGTGTGCCCTTGCTCTATAGATGGCTTGATAGTCATCTACCCAAGAAGGGTCCCTTTGCTTCGTCTGCAGCCACAGCTGAGTGGTCCGAGTGTTTGATGAGTCTATCAGCGGAGGATATTGAATGGTTTGATAGAGATAGGTTGGGTACCGAGATTATCTTCAGTTGCAGCGGGTTTCCGAACGTGCCTTTGATAGGCAGGAAGGGCTGTATAAACTATAATCCGTCTCTGCTGGTCCGACAGTTTGCTTATGCTTTGAGAGCTCCGCCGAGGGATGAAGAGGTGCAGGAATCTCTGTACCTCACTGGTCTTCTAGAGGGGGATATGTTATCTAAGCTTCAGCACGCTTGGAATGGTATCAGTAAGCGGGGAAAACCATTGCTGGGGAAAAGTAATAGTCGAGCCTACGCTCCGTATGTGACTTGGATCAGAGCCAGAGCAGATGCTATAGGGATGTCGTTTCCTCCTGCCCAGCCAGAGGGCCCTCCAGTGATCGAAGAGCCTACCACCGTGCCTATTCAGCAGCATAATCATGTGTTAGCTGAGAGAGATGAATTGAAAAGGGCAAATGAAGAATTGGAGAAAGAATTGGCGCAACTCAGAAGCGAGAGAAGCGAAGCCATTCATTCCTTCAAAAGGCAGACCGAGCTGGTGAACCAGTTGGGGACAGATTTGACTAAGCAGATAGCTGAGCGCGAGCGCATGGGTCAAGACTTCAAAGCTGTCAACGATGTACTGACCACGAAGAAGCAGCACTTGGACGAAGCGTATCGGAGGATATCCAAGTTTAATCAGCATTGGAAGACCACCCTAGCCAACAGGAAAGAGCGGGAGGATAAGTTGATGCAACAGATCTCCAAGCTGAAAGCCCAGTTGAAGGCTAGTGAGAAGAGGTTTGATGAAGAAACCGCTCGCCGATATGCCGCCGAAGGCCAGCTCAACAAAGCTCTCGCTAACCTGAAGGAGCGCAAACTGACGTTTGAATCCAAGAAGCGGAAGTTAGAAGATTGTTTCGGCGAAGGAGCATGGGAAGATTCGGTCGAAGGTCTTCAGTACACTATTGTGCAGAGAGAGTTACTCGTCGAAGGGTTACTCACTCGGCCTGATCATCCAGAAACGAAGGGGTTGTTAGAAGAGTTTCGCGCCTGTGGCCGTGCTTGACTATTTGTATTCCTTTTGTTTGATCATTGTTGTATGCTGACCATCACCAGGCTTGTTGGTTGAGGTCATGCTATTGATTCATCTTGTACTCACTGACGTTGTGTACTGCCTTGATGGGCTTTCTTCATATATATGAGATGTTATTTCCATGAATGGACTTGGACTTCCTATCATCAGCACTGGCACTCAGGCACTAGGATCGGGGGAAATCTCCCTAACGCACACACACGTTTGCATTTGCATGAAGCATTTGCATAACGAGCACTTTGTCGTTTTTTCCTAACCCTTTTGTGTTTCTAGGTTGTTTCAGGTTATTCCAAGATTGGTCAGAGACCCATCCACCGCTATCCGACCAGAGCAAATCAAACCAGAATCATGGAGCAAGTGCAAACTGATGTTCAAGAACTCCGCGAAAGAATGGACCGCTTCATGGAGCTCATGCAAGCGGTCGCCAATGGCCAGGATCAGCTCAGAACCTTGGTTCAGCCTCTGATTTCAAGGGTTGATAGCAATGGCGTACTCCATGGCGGGACCGTGCCCACCCCTCCACCTGTTGAAACTCCTCAGAATGGCGTCCCCGTGACCGGGGGGAATGGCAGTGCCAACGGCAATGTGATAGCTAACATGGGACTCAACGGTAATACGACGGGCGTCGGTAATGGGAGTCTTGAAGCTAACGTCAATGTTGGACTGGGCAACGACAACGCAGGTGTTGGAAATCTGTTTGGGCCTCAGCCATGGTTAGAAGACCGTCAAGACGATGTGTTCTCACAGAGAGGTGCTGAAGGGGAGCTGACTGCTGAAGCACGTCTGAGGTTCAAGGCACTCGAGGATAAGATGAGGAACATCGAGAACCAGAACGCCCTGGGTGTTGATATGTCCAAGTTGGGACTGATTGCTGATTTCAAGGTACCTCCCAAGTTCAAGGTACCTGACTTTGAAAAGTATAAGGGCACCACTTGCCCTCGCGTCCATCTGAGATCATACTACCGGAAAATGTCAGCTTATTCTAAGGACGAGAAGTTGCTGATGCACTTCTTTCAGGACAGTCTGTCCGAACCCTCCCTCAAATGGTACATGAGTCTGGAACCTACCAGTGTGTGCACGTGGAAGGACCTTGTTGAAGCATTTGTGCACCACTACCAATATAATAGCGACTTGGCTCCGAACCGAGTCCAACTGCAGAATCTGTCGCAAAGGAACAATGAAGGGTTCAAGGAATACGCCCAGCGGTGGCGTGAATTGGCAGCCAGGGTTCAGCCGCCGATGGTTGAACGTGAGCTTGTGCAAATGTTCGTAGCCACCCTCCCAGGGGTTTATTATGAGAAATTGGTCAGCGGTATGTCTAGAACCTTCTCAGATCTCATTATCACGGGTGAGCACATTGAAAATGGGATCAAACTGGGGAAAATTCAAGGTGATTCATCCTCAGCTAGAGGAGGCGGAAAGAAACCTTATGGTGGCAAAAGACGGGAAGGAGAAACGAGCACCGTGACCAACGCTCGAAGGAAGGGTAAAGGCCCTCACCAACAGGTGGCCAGCATAACTATTCCGGCAGTTCAACAGCCACAGCAGCAACCGAATCAACAGGGGTACAGAAAGTATCAGAACCGGGCACCTCTGTCGAGCCGTCACCTCGAGACACCGCCCATGTCGTACGCTCAACTATTGCAGACTTTGCTCCAGCTACAGTTGATCCAGAAGAGAACCCTGGCTCCCTTGACAGGGGCACCTCCGCCGGGTTATGACGCCAATGCAACTTGTGAGTTTCACTCAGGGGCACCAGGCCACACAATAGAGAATTGCAAAGCCTTCAAGCATAAGGTGCAGGACATGGTGGATGCTAAGATCATCAACTTCTCCGATAATGTGCCAAACGTCACGAAGAACCCTATGCCGAACCATAGGGGAGGTGGAGTAAACGCCATTATTGAAGACGAGAGTTTGGATTTGTTGACTGACGTCAGAGATCTGAAAACGCCGCTTAGCTTCGTTAAGGCTAAGCTGATGAAAAGAGGTTTCTTTCCAGGTTGCAGAGAGCTGTGTATAGGCTGTGCGACAAGTCCTGATGGATGTAAACAGTTGATAGAGGGGATTCAAAGTCTGATGACCGAAGGAATCCTGCAATTTAGCCGAAGGGCCGAAAGCGGATCAGGTGAGGTAATGCTGAAGCAAGATGATGAGGTTGCCACCATCACCATCCCTCGCCAGACGATAACTATTTCTGCACCCAGGCCGCCCATAATTACTATCACCAAAGCTGGGCCGATACCGTTCGAAAGCACTAATGTCGTCCCGTGGCATTACGGGGCGGATGTCTACTGCAACGGACAGAAGTTAGAACTGGAACCATCAGGGTCATGTGCGGAGAACCTAGCGGGCGTTAGCGGAATTACTCGCAGCGGAAGAGTATTTGCACCACCTGAGGTCGTGGCGGACAAGGCGGACAGAGCTGATGCAACTGATAAAGGGAAGAGTAAAGTCGTCGAAGAGATCCCGCGTGGGGTAGAAAAAGACTTACTTGTTAAAGACGCCGAGGAATTTATGAGGTTGATTAAAAAGAGTGACTACAAGATCGTGGATCATCTCCACCAGACACCCTCGAAAATTTCCATCCTGAATCTGTTGCTGTGTTCTGAGGCACACCGCAACGCGCTGCTGAAGGTGTTGAACACCGCATATGTACCGCAGGAAATATCGGTAAACCAGTTAGAGGAGGTCGTAGCCTACGTGAATGCTGGAAATGGGTTAGGGTTCACTGACCTAGAGCTGACGCCGAAGGGAAGGAACCACAATAGCACCCTGCACATCTCGATAGAGTGTAGGGGAACAATTATGTCGCACGTGTTGGTGGACACGGGGTCGTCGCTCAATGTTCTTCCGAAGAAGGCATTGATGAAATTGGATACTCGCGGAGTGATTTGCACACCCAGTGATCTGGTTGTGAAAGCGTTCGATGGAACCAAACGCCATGTTTTCGGGGAAGTGACGTTACCAATCCAAGTGGGGCCGGAAACATTCGATGCAGTCTTCTACATTATGGACATCATGCCTGCCTACAGCTGTCTCTTAGGCCGACCATGGATCCATTCTGCGGGTGCCGTGACCTCCACGTTGCACCAGAAGCTCAAGTATGCTGTCGAAGGTAGCATCGTGACGGTATGTGGCGAGGAAGACATAATGGTGAGCCATTTGTCGTCCTTCAAGTATGTTGAGATGGATGGGGAAATTCATGAAACCCTATGTCAAGCGTTTGAAGCTGTTAAAGTCAAGAACGTAGCTCCTGTAGTCACTGAGAAGCCAGAGATGACTCTCTCTTCCTTCAAGGAAGCCCGGGCCATTGTCCAGGCCGGATCTACCTCAGACTGGGGGCGAATTTTGGAGATACCTAACAAGCAAGACAAGTTTGGGTTGGGATATTCTCCTGGAGCTGAAGCCTCCTCTTCCAGCAGTGCATCGCGAGGTAAAGGGCCGATCCAGTTTACCAGTGGCGGGGTGATATTTGAAAGCGTCAACGCGGTGTCTGAAGACAGCGGAGATAGTGACTGTGACTTAGACTCTTTGATCCAGCCAAGCAAGCCAGGCGAGAGCCTCAACAACTGGTCCGTCAAGGATATCATCCAGATGACACGCAAAGAGTAATGATTTACTTTTTCCAATCATTGTACAACCCTATGTCCTACCCGGGGCATAGTGGTTTTATTGTCAGGGCCTCGTTTGATTATGTACTTGCATTTTATCATTAAATCAAAAGGCCTTTTTCTTCGTATCCAAATATTGTGATCTCTGTTATTCCTATTTTATATTTGTTTTGAAAAACAATAAAATGGCAATGGGGTTTGTGCTAACCTGCATATCCTTGTTTTAAGCTTAACCCTTGTTATTGCAGGATCCACATAGCAGATGACATCGACTCTGGATCTTCTACGACTCACTTCGACTTCGATTGCCCGATCTATCAAGCCAAAGAAGAGATTGATGAAGACGAAGACCTTCCCGAAGAGTTGGCCCGCTTGTTGAAACAAGAAGAGAAAGTTATTCTGCCTCACGAGGAGGAAATTGAGATTGTGAATCTGGGTTCTGAAGAACTTGTCAGGAACATCAGGATAGGGGCTGCATTGCAGAGCGATGTCAAGTAGAGATTGGTCGAGATGCTGAGAGAGTATAGTGACGTCTTTGCTTGGTCATACGAAGATATGCCCGGACTTGATACTGACATCGTGGTCCACCACTTGCCGCTACGAGAAGATTGTCCTCCCGTTAAGCAGAAGCTTAGGAGGACGCAACCAGATATGGCCGTTAAGATCAAAGAAAAAGTGCAAAAGCAGCTTGATGCTGGCTTCTTAGCGGTCACTACTTACCCTCCGTGGGTCACCAACATAGTGCCTGTACCGAAGAAGGACGGTAAGGTACGAATGTGCGTCGATTATCGGGATTTGAATAGGGCGAGCCCTAAAGATGATTTCCCGCTTCCCCATATTGATGTGTTGGTTGACAATACAGCTCAGCTCTCCGTATTTTCGTTCATGGATGGCTTCTCCGGCTACAATCAGATCAAGATGGCGCCGGAGGACATGGAGAAAACTACGTTTATTACACCTTGGGGAACATTTTGCTATAAGGTAATGCCTTTCGGTCTGAAGAACGCAGGGGCCACTTACCAACAAGCAATGGTTACTTTGTTTCATGACATGATTCATCATGAGATTGAAGTCTATGCTGATGACATAATTGCGAAGTCCCAAACGGAGGAGGGACATCTGGTCAATTTGCTGAAGCTTTTTGAGAGGCTTCAGAAGTTCAAGTTGAGGCTGAATCCTAACAAGTGTACTTTCGGAGTACGGTCCGGAAAGCTACTGGGGTTTATCGTGAGCGAAAGAGGCATCGAGGTTGATCCTGCGAAGATAAAAGCGATACAAGATATGCCAGCGCCAAAAACAGAAAAAGAAGTTCGTGGTTTCCTGGGCAGAATAAACTACATTGCAAGGTTTATCTCTCAGCTCACGGCCACGTGTGAACCGATGTTCAAACTACTAAAGAAAGATCAGGCGATTATCTGGAACGAGGATTTCCAGAAGGCATTTGATAAGATAAAACAGTATCTACAGGAACCTCCGATCTTGATACCCCCAGTGGCTGGACGGCCCTTAATCATGTACTTGACAGTTCTTGAGAATAGTATGGGGTGTGTTCTCGGTCAGCACGACGAGACGGGCAGAAAGGAGCATGCCATTTACTATTTGAGTAAGAAGTTCACAGATTGTGAATCTCGTTACTCAATGCTGGAGAAAACGTGTTGTGCACTAGCCTGGGCTGCCAAACGTTTACGATAGTACATGCTCAATCACACCACCATGCTAATTTCGAAGATGGATCCGATTAAGTACGTCTTCGAGAAGCAAGCGCTTTCGGGCAGGATTGCCAGATGGCAAATGGTGTTGACAGAATATGACATTCAGTATGTTTCCCAAAAGGCCATCAAGGGAAGCGTACTGTCTGAATACCTTGCCGAGCAGCCGATCGAAGATTACCAGCAGATGAAATTTGAATTCCCTGATGAGGATATCATGTTTCTCAAAGCGAAAGATTGCGATGAACCATTGCCCGACGAGGGGCCTGATAGGAAATCCCAGTGGAAATTGATATTTGACGGGGCGGTTAATTCTTATGGAAGTGGTATCGGGGCGATCATCACGACTCCCCACGGATCCCATATCCTGTTCACTGTGAGACTGACGTTTCCAGTCACCAATAACGAAGCGGAGTACGAAGCATGCATCATGGGTCTAGAAGAAGCGATTGATTTGAGAATCAAGAACCTAGATGTATATGGTGACTCGGCACTTGTGATTAACCAGATTAAAGGGGAGTGGGAGACTCGTCAATCGAATTTGGTGCCGTACATGAACTATGCTAGAAGGCTGCTTCCATTCTTTGATCGAGTGGAACTTCATCATGTGCCCAGGGCCGAAAACCAGATGGCTGATGCCTTAGCCACGTTGGCTTCGATGTATAAAGTCAATTTTTGGAACGAAGCTCCCAGAATTGTCCTTTCTCGTCTTGATAGACCTGCATTCGTCTTTGCAATCGAGGAAGCCTCCGACGGCAAGCCATGGTTCCATGACATCCAGACCTTCCTTATGACTAAGGAGTATCCTGCGGGAGCATCAACCCAGGATAAGAAGACTCTGAGGAGGCTGTCTGGAAATTTTTATCTAAATCCTGATGGAGTTTTGTATAAAAGAAATCACGATCTCGTGCTACTCAGATGTGTAGATGAGAAAGAAGCGAGTATGCTCATGGAGGAAGTCCATGAAGGCACGTTTGGTACGCACGCTGGCGGGCATGCTATGACAAGAAAGATCCTGATAGCAGGATACTACTGGCTGACGATGGAATCGGATTGCTTTAAATTCGCAAGGAGATGTCATAAATGCCAGATTTATGCTGATAAGATTCATGTGCCGCCGTGCCCGTTAAATGTCATGTCCTCCCCGTGGTCGTTCTCCATGTGGGGCATCAACATGATAGGCAAGATCGAGCCCACTGCATCTAACGGTCATCACTTCATTCTAGTAGCCATCGACTACTTCACCAAGTGGGTGGAGGCAGCCTCATATGCTAATGTGACCAAGCAGGTGGTGGCTAAATTCATAAAGAGGGACATCATCTGTCGTTACGGAATTCCCGAGCGGATCATTACCGATAATGGTTCGAATCTGAATAACAAGATGATGAAGGAGCTGTGCCAGAGTTTCAAGATTGAACATCACAACTCATCTCCTTATCGGCCGAAGATGAATGGCGCCGTTGAAGCGGCCAATAAGAACATTAAGAAGATTGTACAAAAGATGGTTGTGACCTATAAGGATTGGCACGAGATGCTGCCATTTGCACTGCACGGTTATCGTACCACGGTACGTACATCAACCGGGGCAACTCCTTTCTCCTTAGTGTACGGTATGGAAGCTGTCCTACCGTTAGAAATGGAGATCCCTTCTTTGCAAGTTTTGGTTGACGTGAAACTCGATGAGGCAGAATGGATTAAGAACCGACTAAACCAACTCAGCCTGATGGATGAGAAGAGGTTAGCATCGATTGCATATGGTCGTCTGTACCAAAGCCGAATGAAGAAAGCTTATGATAAGAAGGTGCGTCCTAGAAGCTTTCAGACGGGTGATCTCGTCCTGAAGAAGATTCTTCCTCCACACTCCGATCACCGGGGCAAGTGGACTCCCAATTACGAAGGACCGTACGTCGTTAGCAAGGTCTTCTCGAGAGGAGCCTTGTTATTATCCACAATGGATGGTGAAGATTTTGCATCCCCGGTGAACGCGGACGCAGTTAAAAAATACTTTGCTTAAAAAATGACCCGCTGGAAAGAAAAAGAATATCCAGGCAAAAATGGGGGGTCCCGGCGAACCATAAAAAAGGAAAAAGGTTCGGTCAAAAATTAGGGATATAAAGAAAAGAATGTACACCCGCAAGGTCGAAAACCTGGAAGGGCGACTTTGGCAAAAAAGGGTATCCCGGTGAATCGAAAACCCGAAAGGGCGATTCAGGCAAAAGTTAGGGATTTGAAAAAGCAAATGACTGCGTTCCGCGTGTGGACTTTCATTGTTTAGTGGTTTGGAAGACCTGAGGGCCGTTTATCTGAATAAATCTCTTCTGAAGCTGAAGCGTTGGAGAGGTATCAAAGTCGAGTGGGTCATAGAGGGATCAACTCATGGTGTTCGTCTATGCCTCATTGCCGACATTTGTGTATATACTGATGTATATTTATGTTTTATTTTTGTGCGGCTTCCTCATTCCAGGAGCTTGCCTCTGTTGTAACACATTTTGACCCATTCAGGGGTTCGTTAGCAATAAAATGTATACCATTCAGCAATTATGTTTGTTTGTTTAGCACCTATCTGTTTTGTTTGCGAAAAAGAACGCCGATGTTTTTGACAAAATGCGCATACATAAACTTACTGGCCTAGGCCACTGATTGTTGAAACAATGAAGTACTTGAGTATTGTCACAAGATGATAACCTTGATAGGTCCCTTTGAGAAGGGTATCTTGTCTGTTTGTTCGTGTTGTTGCAGGTGTAGCACATACCGGGCAGTACGCCGTATGCGTCCCCGAGCAGGATGATTCCTTCTTCTCCAGCAAAGTTCAGCAGCCTCTCCCCACAGAGTTTGAACGTGAGATCGTAAGGCATTGATATGTCTCCCCAGGCAGAGAAGATTCTCTCCCCAATCAGATGTATCCTGAAGGAATGTCATCTCCCCAGCTGAGTCACATACTGAAGTGTGTAGCAATTGATAGTTCCAGACTGAAGTCTCCAGGAGAATTGAGATTCCCCACAGAGTCGTACTCCCCCCAGTAAGCAGGATGATTCCTTCTTCCCCCAGCCGAGTAGGCAGATCCCCAAGAGAGCCGAGTCCTTGGAAAGCAGTTGGGGTCATGATTGGTTTTCCCCAGTAGAGTGTTGAATAGTTGATGCTGTATCTCCCCACCGGAGTCGTTACCTCCAGGAAAGGTTGGCTGCGAATGCCGTGCAGTTTATTTCTGCGATTGACATCGCTTTCCTCAGCAGGTCCAGGTTCTCGTTCCCCTGCAGCAGTCGACTGAGGTTCATTTCCCCAGGCGGAGTCCGATTGAGATTGGCGTGACTTCTTCTCCTTGGCAGGATGAGTCCTTCCTCCACCAGAGTGGTTCTGTCTTCTTGACAGGAGGATTTTCCCTTCAGCATTTATTTTACTGATGGGGTCATAGAATTTTGCATGATTGCATAGCATTTACCCAAAAAACGCGTAGCATTTCCACCGTGTGGAGCATTGCGCCATTGCCAAAGCATACGCATATGAAGCATGAGCTAGGTCGTTACCGTTCTTGTTTTGCAGGTGTTCCTCCGCAGGGTCGCTTACTCAAGATGATTCTTGAATCCCCCCAGCAAAAGTCATTTGCCCAAGATGATTCTTGAATTCTCCAGCGAAGGCGCTCGTTTAAGATGATTCTTAAAATCCCCAGCGAAGTCGAAAGAGTTGGGTTGATCAAGTTGCCGCTTGGAGTCCCCGGCAGAGTGTTTGCTCGGGATGATTCCTGAAATCTCCAGCAGAGTTATTGGTTTAGGATGATTCTTGAAGTCCCCACGGAGTTATTTGTTCAAGATGATTCTTGATTTCCTCAGCAGAGATGATTCACCCAGAATGATTTCTGGACCCCGAAGCAGAGTAACTTGATAGTTCTCTAGAATCCCCAGCAGAGATGTGTCATCTCCAGCAGGTTTCTGAACAGCAAAGTTGAAACTTCCCTCAAAGACTTGATGATTGAAGTCCAACCGTATTGACGAAGCAGTTCTCTCAGTTGATGCAGAGTGTCTGATGGTAGAAGTTTGGATATCCCCAATTGGTTCATGATTGACTGAGAATTCTATTCCCGACTTAGTGATGAAGTCCGGCTGACGCCCGAAAATTCCTTTGAATGGCCGATGGCATGATCAACTTGATTGTTGACCTGATGAGTCCCGAGGGACCTTGATGCCCGACGGCATGATCGACCATGTATCACTGGTTACCGTGTGACCAATTCCCCATCCAGTTGCCGTGCAGCTATTATTTCAGTTTCCGAAGATTTGTCCCCATCAGAGTACCGTGTACTTGTGTAGTTGGCAAATTTCCGGGTTTGTTGGTATTCAACCGTCTTGTACCTTGATTGTTTGAGAGTTGTTCGCTTCTCACCCAGTCAGGTCCAAGCCGTTTGAATAGGGGCAGCTGTTGCACCCCAAAATTTGCCCAACATGTCTTTACCTAGCTTGTGTTTC
The DNA here is from genome assembly GCA_963859935.3 of Lathyrus sativus. Taxonomy (NCBI): domain Eukaryota; kingdom Viridiplantae; phylum Streptophyta; class Magnoliopsida; order Fabales; family Fabaceae; genus Lathyrus; species Lathyrus sativus. The sequence goes on along the minus strand of OZ012739.1, from coordinate 142,355,702 downwards.
ATTTCATTCACATTAGCATTATCATTTGCATTTCATTGACATGTATGCAGGAGATCAAGAGGTATGATTACTAATCAAGAGCTACACAAGAGTATGAAGCTAGCTAAGAAGGTTATTCAAGTGTTCAAGGGTTGATATCCTTGTCAGAGAAGTTAAAAGATCCTCAGAGATAGTGGTTGAAACCAAGAGGGTGATTCTGAGGCCATGAGGATGTGGGAAGTCATCAGATGATTCTGAGGCCATGAGGATGGACTTGAGGTCTTGAGAGAGCTCGTGAGAAGTTTTGAAGATCACTTTGAGGCCTAGACAGGTCATTGTGCAAGATTAAGAAGGCTCAACCATGATTGGTGCAGCTAGGGTTTGACTGGGTCGACCCTAAATCAACTGATAATTTAGAGAAGGTTGAGACCTAATCCAAGAGCCATGTTATCATGGATTGATACATTGAGATGTTATAAGGATGATTCCAATGTTAACTCATCATGATTGAAGAGTTTGAGAAGTTTCAAGCTAGGGTTTCTAAGGCTTGACAGTGTAAAATCCCCTAGTTTGATCCCTATCTTCAAGGCAATTTAGCTCAAGATGTGATTGTCATCTCATCTTACCCCCAACATGAATGTTGTAGAGCTTGATCTTAGATTTAATTTGAGTGCTAGAAGTCCTTGATAGGATTTGTAGAACTCAAGTTATGACTTTGACAAGTTACAGGTCATCTGAGGTATGTGAATTTGGGGGCTTGAAAGTTACCCAACTTGCATCAAACGTTTTCCCTAGAAAGATGATTCCTATGAACTTTTGGTCAACATGAATGTTGTTCCTTATCCTCTTATCTTTCTAGATATTACTAGAAGTCCTTGATAGGATTTGTAGAACTCAAGTTATGGCTTTGACAAGTCAAGGGCATTTTGGTCATTTGGAGGTTATAGGTCATTTCAACCATAAGGCCATAACTCCTATTTCCAAGCTTCAAATGAGAAAATGTTCAACATAAAACTTGTTCAAAATGATGTTCTAAGGCTATTCAAGAGGTCATGAGATGTTGGATTTGCTTGTGGCTCAAAGTTGCAAAAATGACCTAAAATGAGGGTATAAGTTAAATGAACCAAAGTTGGAAATTGATACTTTTGATCTACACATCCAAACCAAGGCATGTAATAGGTCATTTTGACTCTAAAAAGCATTTTAAGAACATTGGTTTAGCCACATTTTTGATTTGAGGTCTAATTTGTGGACTTGCTTTGAAAGGTAGTTACTTACATCATAAGTAACATGTGCAAAACTCAAATTCAAGGCATGATCAAGATCCCTTGCAAGCCAAACACTTCCAAAATGTCATGAGGGGAGAAATTGGAAGAAGTTGGGATTGATTTCAAGCTGTTTGCAGAGTTGTGCATACCATGGCATATCATGAGAATTCAAGTGACATGAGAACTTGAATTTCTCATTGGAAGGATCTAGAGGTTTCTAGATCATCCCTACACACTCTATATATGGAATAGAAGTGGTTCAAATCATTTTTTGGTGATGATTGAAGGAGAGAGCAGTGATTGAGATTGAAACTTCATTGCTTGCAACTGAATTCGGTTACATCATTTCTCTCATTTTCCATCCATTTTCTTGATTGCAATCTCTTCCATGGATGCTAGGGAATGATTCCAGATCATAATCAAAGGGAATTCGTGGCTGATTGGTGTTCTTGAGCTCAGATTTCTCCACCTGCAACTTAGATTCGAATCCAAGAATTGAAGCCATTTCAATCAATTCTACTGCATACAGAAGCTTGGGAGTGATTCACCGAAGGAGTCTGGAGCATTTGAGGGCTTGATTTGAGGTCTTGCTACTTCTGTGCACGCGAAATTTTCAGGTTGGTAACCTTTGATCTCTGGCTTGTTTTAGTTAGAATCAATAGGAATTAGGATGATAGATGCATTGTAGAATGGTGTAGGAAGGATTTCAGATCATTAATTTGAGAATTAGTGACCAATTAAGGATGTTACCATTTTCGGTTGAGAGTTGGTTCTTGCGAATCTTGAGGATTTAGGTTGAATTAATGGGATGAGTGAGTTCCTTGTGAGATTTGGGACAAGTTTCATGTATAAACCACTTGCAATGGAGGCCTGTGGAGAGAGTTAGGGTTGGGGACGATGACCGGAGCATCACCAGCGGTGGCCGTGGCTGCGCGCGAGGTTCAGAGATTCAAAAGGTTGAAGATGATCCCAGAGCCCTTGGATCAGGGTAGGACCTTTGACCAGATGAAGATCCAACGGCCACGTATTAATTTCATTTTGTGAAGAATCTCTGACTTAATGAAACGATGCGTTTCATTAATCAGTAGTGTTTTGGGCTTAGTGCAATAACTGATAATCACCCCCCCTGATGGCCCCATCCATGATTTGAACTGCTTTTCACTACTATTTGCACCGTGCGTTTATTATTTTCTTTGGATTTTCTTTATTTTTTTCATTTTATTCATGGTTCATGATTAAATCATAAAAAATGGAAAAATGATCCAATTGACCCCATTCTTTTTGCATTAGGTTCATGATAGAATCTAGTATTTTTTAGATAAAAAATATTTTTATTTCATGCATTTTCTGATTTTATGGGAATTTCCACATTTTAATTGATATTAAAATAGTCATGTTTGATACTTGATTTTGTGGAATTTTGTGTGATCATGTGATGATGATTTTGATCTTGATTTTTTGTATGTGGATAGCATAGATATGCATGATCCCCATAGATTTTTGTCACATTTTTGTGATGAACATAGGTAGTAGTTTAGGTTGAAACCTTTAGAAGCTCCATTTTTAGGGTTTATGGTTGATACCTTTGGATTTAGGACTTAATTTTAGGACTTAATAGATGATTTAGTCCCTGGTTTTTGTATGAGGCATTCTTAATTGAATTAGGATCCCTTAGGAATTTTGGTAGAAATTTATAAGATAGTTTACTATTTTTGATTGATTTTAGTTTAGGTGCTAGTTTTAGATGATTCTAAGGCACTAACTCAACTAGATTAACATCTTTAGTTCCCTTAGATTAGGGTTTTGTTTCTATTGCTCTTGGATGATGATGAAGGCAAGTTGAAGATGCATTGGATTGCTTGAAGAGGCTTGGATTTGAAGATCTTCCCTTCTTTTGGTGTAGTTTTGTTTAGGTTAAGATTAGGGTTTTGCAGGCAGAGCTTCTAGATAGTTCTCTTCCTTCATAAACATGGATGATGTTGATCACTTCCATTCTTCCCTATGATGAAAAGTCCCTTTGTAAAGGCCTCATCCATCCTTTGGTAGGATGTGTGGCTCTTTGCAAGTTGGTAAAACCTTTGAGGGTCCCTTTCTCTGATGACAGGATGCTTAATGGTGACCTTTGGTCTTCACTCTGCTACTAATCATCCAAACTTTGCTCTTGATAGATGAATCTTTCTCCCTTGTTAGAGGATGGAGTCCCTTGCTTGAATAAAATTGAAGGATGGAGTTGATACTTCCATGTGATTGAAGATTACCTTGAGAAGCTGAAGCTTATAGATGAAGAGGAAAGTTAGTTGATACTGGTAAAGCAAAGAGAGCTGAAGCTTGAAGAACAAGTTGATACTGGTGAAGAAGATCCAATTGAGATTGAGTGAATAGCCGATGCTTGAGGAATGAAGGATAAGTTGACACTTACATTGATGCATTGAGAGCCTGAAGGAACAAGTTAATACTTGCTATTGAGATTGAAGCCTGAAGGTGGGGTCTGCTTTGAAGTTGAAGCTTGGAGAAGAAGAAGGATAAGTTGATACTTGTGTTTGATATGTTGAAAGCTTGAAGAAGCAAGTTGATACTTTCTATTGAAGGTGATAGCCTTGAAGGGTGGTTGAAGTCTGATGACTGAGCTGCTGTCAGAGGACTGCTTTGCTGTGAAGCTGAGGGAGTTGTTGATCTGCTTTCTTTCCTGTCTGTTTGCTTTCTGTGCAACTGTATTGATGTGCCTTGTTTGATTTGCTTGATGCATTAGAATAAGTTCATATCTAGACTGATTTAAGCTAGGAGCATGATTGCACTAAAGGTTGAGTTGCTCCCTCTACTTGTGTTTTTACTGTATGGCTTTGCTTGCGGGTATTCGGTAGAGCCCTGCTCCCTTGCCCATGTGGTTTGTGTTTGCTTGATAGCATTTCATTTCTTCTGTATGATTGCAGTTTATTTTGGTTGCTTGATAGCATGTTATTTCCTCTATATGATTGCAGTTATTCATATCTGGCTTGAGGTTGAGATGAGCTTGTGGAGGCTGCTGCCCCACACACATTTCCTCCCTCACTTGCATTGCATGCATTTTACAGTTGTTTACTGTTTACTGTTTAAGCTGATGCTTTATCTGTTTCTGTTTATCATTGACATGACCCCTTAGGAATCTCACTTACTTTGATAAGGAAGTGATGATTAGAACTTTAGGTTGAAACCTATGCATGATAACTTCTAGGAGATCCCTGTTCCAAACTTCAACCATAGGATGAATCCTTGGCATGACAACAGTAGGACTTGATAGTCTCCCCTTAGTTGAACCAGCTCGTTCTCTTTTCTCATCTCAAAACAAGTTAAAATACAGTAATAAAGGTTAACTGACGTCGTACGTTATGAGCCTTAAGCTATCTGAGAAAGGATTGTTGGAGAGTTTCTTTTCAACAGTCTGGATGTTTAGTATGGCACCCTTTGGGTGACATGCGACGCATTCACTCTCAGGTCATAGTCTCTAGTGCGATATTAGTTGCAAACAACCATAAAAAACAGTTCTTCCATAAAAGACAGAAAACAAACTTCAAACCTTTTTGCCCCGTGGGCCCATAATTCAAAGGAAGCTTTTCTGAAGAAAAGAGTGTCGTTAACTCCTAGTTCTACCGCAAACGGTAACGCTTAAGTCTCCAAGGGTCGAGCTGCGTACATCCTACTGCTGGAACTGTTTGTTAACCCTACTCGATAAAACAGATGAATCTGAATTCCCGTAATCCGTATTATCCCGAACTACGTAAGCTCTGATCTCTCATACCTGTTGAGAGTATGTTGGCACAATACTGATGTATTGGCGAGCCACCTTCCCCGTAGCCCGTAGTAGGTCGAACTACGTTGACTCTGATTTCTCATTCTCTGATGGGAATACGTAGGCATAAAGCGCGACGCTTTGCCGAGTCATTTTCTTTTCTTTTAAGCCAGCCTTGATAGGTAGATAGATAAACCAACTCGTCCAGTAAACACAACAAGCGTGGATCCCATCGAGTACGATGGACGTGAGGGGTGCTAATACCTTCCCCTTGCGTAACTGACTCCCGAACCCAGACAATGGTTGCGACGACCTTGTCTTATACCTTTTCGTCAGGTTTTTCTGATCGTTTCCTTTCCCGTTCTGAGGGATAAATAACGAAAGGTGGCGACTCTTCTGTTTTGTCGGCACCTTATTTTCGCGGAAGCGACACAAACAAATTCTCGATTCCCTGATATGCTCCATCATTCTGCAGGTGTTTGACAACCCTAGATCTCGTGGCTTGATATTTATTGAATTCGTCGCCAACGGTAACAAACCGTCCTTAGCCGTAAATATGTCTCGACATCACTGAGCTTCATACGTCTCTAGTGAGCATAGGTACTACTGAAGGTTCTAGTTAATACTTATAATGTACTCTAATGGTGTAAGATTGAACCATGCTTGCTCGTTATTACCGAGATCTTTTATTTCCGACACCAATGCACTTAATCTTTATATCCTGAGAGAACTTTATGACACTATTCTGAACCCATATATTAGCTGATCAAATATCATTGGAAACTGATTTAATGCCCTCGTTCTCGTAATCGATGAAAGCTTCAACTTCGGGACCTCGTAGGGCCTGGACTAAGGATGCTCATTCTTTCAATTTTACAATTTGACTTTAGTCTCGGTTAGGCCAAAGATAAATATTTTGTTGACTTATGAAGTTTGACTTTAGCCTCGAATAAGCCGAGGCTAAATATTTTATTGACTTATAAAGTTTGAACTTAGCCTCGAATAAACCGAGGAAAAATGTTCCATTAGCCTCGACCAGGCCCAAGGCTAAATATTATGTTGAATTATGGAGTTTGACTTTAGCCTCGGTCAGGCCCAGGCTATTTTTTTGTTTTTTGACACGGCTTAACCGAGGCTAATGTAGACATGGCTAAACCGAGGCTAATGTAGACACGGCTAGACCGAGGCTAAATGTTAGCTTTGATCGTTTTAGCCTATCCCCGATACCGACGCTACACTGAGGCTAATTGCCTAGTAGCGGCGGTTTTTTGCCTTATAGTGTCGGAAAATGGCCGAGGCTAAATACAACATTTCTAGTAGTGTCTGGAGCCCATTCATGGGAATCAGTTGAGGCCTCATCAATGGATGATGATGCCAAACCAGAAATGGTGAACGTATCATCATTTCTCGACATGAGAGAGCATGATACTAAGGACCCGCTAGGATGCTGTCCAAGACTAAAACCCGCATGCAAGAGGGGATGGGTTTATGCAGGAAACCATGACCTCCAACTTACCTAATTTTCTGGTTTTCTTATTAATATGGACTTATGAATCTGGTTATTTCAGTGATTTGGTATTCTGGACTTCTCATCAGATTGGTATTCTTAATATGTTGGTCTTCTTGGTATTCTGGATTTCTTAAAGAAGAACTAACCTTCAACAACATAACAGTTATTTAGAATATGTGGTAACCTTGATCCCATGTCTTTGCATTTGCATCGCATCATGTCTGAATCTTAAAATTCATGCTTGATTATTTTAAAGGAATTGTATCATATCCTTGATTCAGGTTGATACACTCGTCATAGATGGACACCGGTCAGAAGCCTACCATCGGCTACAAGTTTCAATCACCAGATTTGAGTTCAATCTGCAGCCTGGTTTCCAAAACTACGCAGAGCAATCTAGAGACCTTCAAATAAGATTATGGGAAGATCCTTAACATGCTTCACACTATCACAGAATATGAGAGGATGGCTATTCTCACCTTGTTACACTTCTATGGTCCTGCTTTGAGGTGTTTCACGTTTAGGGATTATCAGTTAGCCCCTATCCTGGAAGAATTTTCACTTATATTGGAAATTTTTATCAAGAATCAGGTTCCCTCCCATGAATCTATGGAAGTCCCTGCTCCTAAAGCTATTGTCGATGCTCTTTATTTGAGCATATCTGTTGTAAAAGCCAATCTGTGAGACAAGGAGTCCTATCCGGTTTTCTTTTGAGTTTTCTAGTAGGTCAAGCTACTGTATACGCTAAAGCTAGTAATTGGCCCGCTTACAATGCCATCCTCGCTCTATGTATCTATGGGACCGTTCTCTTCCCAAATATACCCGGCTTCATGGATATGAACTCCATCAGAATTTTTATGATAAAGAACCCTATTCCTACCCTTCTTGGTGATGTGTATCACTCAGTGCATTCTAGAAGTTACAAAAATAGGGGAAGGCTTGTATATGATTGTTCTCCATTACTCTACAAGTGGTTCACAAATCATCTCCCGCGCGATGGTGCTTTTGTTGATACTAAAGATTCCTTGCAATAGGCAGAAAGAGTAATGGGCTTAGTTGCTAAAGATATCCATTGGTTTGTGTTGCAACCCAAATTTTTACCCTTAGATCTTCATCATCATTCTAGGATCATATTCATTTGATTATCTAACCTTAACCTATTTCAAGTTTGTCTTAATCAAGATACAGGTGAATTAGGGTTCCATATAGTCAAAAATCGAGGTTTCGATGGTTTGACCATTCAATGCTTTGGATTGATTCTCCATGAAATAAGTCTCTACATCATCAAAGATACAATATTGATCAAGTATGAATCCAATTTGAAGTTGTCACCCAAAGATCAAGAACAGTGCAGTTCAGGATCCCCGATTAGGGTTTCTAATTAGGAAAGTCAACTGTAGTTTGACTTTTGATTTAAAAGGTGTTCCAATGATGGAATTATGGCCCATAAAGCTCATATGGCTTATTGAAGTCTACCCAAGGAGTTTCAAGACCTCAAAAGACCCATAACATCAACAGTCGATCCAATAGTTATCGATCGATCGTTTTGTTTGATTGAAAAGTCAACTCTTTGACCACAAGGAATTTGACCTCAAAGTTTGAAGCAAATATGTTCCTAATAACATATTACACCTAGCCATGAAGTTTCATGACCATTGGATCAAGGATTGGGGAGTAATCGAAAAAGTCGGGAATTAGGGTTTTGAAAGGAGCAAGATGATAACTTCCTAACCGCACATCCAAATGAGGTGGTTCAAATCTTTTGGGAAAGGTCTTGGCAAGCCCTACAAAAGTGTAAAACTGACCTATCGACAAAAATTGCATACATTTGGAGTTATAGTCAAAATCATCACAAGAGGGAGAAAACACTTAGAAAAATTCTATGTTTTTGCCATTTTCAGACATGTTTCCAGCCAACTTTGAGGGGTTTTATTTACCTAGTTTCACTTGGAATCTGAGACTTCAGTAAACATAAAAGTTGTAGAGCTCCATGAGGGATTTCCAAAAATTACTAGAACTCCTCCATAGCCTTTGTGAGCTGAGAGTTTCGAATTAAGCACTAGTTTATCAACTTGCCAAAACTCAACATAGACTTGGTTTCCATCCATGTACTTCATTTCTAACCATGAGAAAGAAGTTGATATGTTGTGTTAGAGGGAGGATTGAATCAAATCTGAGGTGAATCAAAGCAAAGCCAAGAATCTAGCCAAAATCTATTTGTTTATTATAAAAAGTACAAAAGTGTACATGAGAGAGAAGGTTGGTTTTGCTAGTTTGCTTTAGCACCTCCGCAGCCCTGCATACTAGCTCAAACATAGTTGTTTAATGAGGTTAATAACTGATGGAAGTGATCTCTAACCAGCAGATGCAAGTGATCATTTGAAATGTTAAGGTTTTTCCCACCTAAATGTGAGTTGCTTTCCAAATGACAATTCTTCCCCAAACCTCCACTTGGCCTATAAATAGAGGTTTCATTCCACTCTTTCAAATACACCAGATCTATTAAAAACACAAGAAACGCATAGCTCTCCTTCCCACCCTCTTTGCTTGTAAGTGAAGAAAATCTCAAAAACCACCAAAAGTGTCCCTTTGCATTTTTCCACCAGCTCCATTTCTAAACCTTCCACCACCTTAAAAACCATCCACACAAACCTAAAATCATTATTAGAAGGTGTCCTAACCTTTGTTTCCATCAAAAACACCATAAATCCAAAAGTCAACTTCTTACTCACTTAAGTTTGACTTTTATGCATAATATGGAACAACTCACTACTTAAATCAATTTCCATTACTTTGACACTTGGAACACCTTCCATCTACATCATACTAACTATCTATAACCTCAAACAACAACTGGAAATTCATTCGCTCAAACTGTCTTAAAGGTTTCCTTGTTTCTTCAAGAAGAAGGAATCACAAGTTTGCATCAAGGGAAGGAGATTTGGCAGCTAGCTTATTGTGGGAAGTCTACAAGAGGTATGTAATTCTAAACTCTTCATGTATATGCATCATGTGTGGATTGGTGAGTTGTGACTCATAAGAAGAATGTGATTGATTTTGTGTTTGTTATATGAAGAATGCATCTAAACTTGTCATGTTTGCTGTCAATAAGATGCAACACTATTTGATTTTTTGTTTTGATTGTGTTGGTTGACATTGTCATGATTAGTTGCTGCTAGAATGTTTATGTATGCTAGGGTTAGGATGAGGTGGTGACTGTCTTTAGAGTTAGGGCTGCTGTTTGTTTGATGGTTATGTTGAGATAATTCATATGAGGTGCTGATGATCAACATAGTCATGGTTGTATCTATGTTGTCTTAAACAGTCTTGAAGCTTATATTGGTCAACTCATGTGTATTGCTGTTAAAACTTGTGTATTGTTGCTAGCATGAAGTTTGTTGAGTGTTATTTGAAACATTGACTTATGTCAAGCCTACTAATGTACAACATGTTCTTGTCAAGATTGCAAGTTGTTATGTTAATGTTTGTGTTAAAAACTTTGTTGTAAGAACTGCATATTCTGGTTGGAATGTACAAGTACTGATGAAGTATATGATGCATGGTTTGTAAACTTTGTTATGTTAAAAGTGCAATGGTTCTGTTAAGAGCCATCTTGAGTTTAAGTTTATCAACTCCTTTGGGCTGTCAGCATGTTTGATTGGCTGTTCAAGTATTATTCAATGTGTTTGTTGTTGCCTCTGTTGAAATGATTCACATGAAAGCTCCTGAAGCATATGATGATCAACATTTTCAGGCTTGTGTTCATTGCTGCCAAAACCTATTTCTCATACTAAACTTGTTAATGAAATGGCAGCTGCCCCATCATGTAGGTTTTGATTAGTTTGAGTGATTTGGACTTTGTAATTTACAACTTTGCTGTCAAATTTATTTTGAATTGGAGTTTGTCAACTCATGGTTCATTGTTGTTTTAAAACTTATTTTTCATACTAAAAGTTGGTTTGTGTTTGTTTTGAGAAATTGGTAACTGATTTTAAAAACAACGTTTGAATTAGTGTTTGACAAGTTGGCATTGTAATGGCCAAACTGTTACTGTCATGAGAGTTTTGGCATTGATTGTTGTCATCAACTTTCTATACATGATTGGCATTGTTATTTTGAGTTCATGTTCATTGCTGGCAAATTTATTCCTTGTACTAAAACCCGTTTAGCAACAACTGTTCTATCATGTATGAATGGAATAATTTGTTGGATAAGTTTGAATGTTGCCAACTCATGATGTCCTACTTTGAGTTTGAATGTTGAGTCTTCAAATATTATGGTTGGGTTTGTTAGGTTGGCTTGTCCAATCCATATTTGTTTGCATTAAGTTAGTAACTGTCAATAGAGCAAGACATTGGATTGCTGCTTATTTTCTTGTATATTGTAATACCAAGGCTTGTTGTTTTTAAACCAAAATAATTTTGTTTGATCTATGCTTTGATCTTGCTTTATAAGTAGATGTTGGAGTTATGTCTTTATAAGGACATAATGTTTGGAATTCATCAATAATCATTGTTGAAACACCACAAACCTAACTGCTGCCAGATTTGGTTCCTTATGCTGGATTTGGTTTATTGATGTCTTTAGAGTTAAGGCTGTTGTTGGTTTTGGTATTTATATCCAATGTTGAGGTGATCAACCTAGTTGTATCTGTGCTATCTTAAACTATTTTGAGGTTGCAACCTCTCTTTAGAAGTATGCGCTGTTTTGCCATGGCCAACCTGTTAAAGCATTATCATGGTTATGATTAGAATTTTGTTTTTGGTTCTGTCAAGAGTTGTTGTTGGTTTGAGTTTGATAATTCACATGGCTAAAAGTTCTGCTCTTCTTGCTTTTTCTTGTGTAAATTAATAACTGTCAGTAGGTTTAATTTAGACCAATTGAACATTGTTATGTTTTTGAATTTACAATCATGCTGTTAGACTTTGCTGATTTAAGTTTACTCCATCTACACCCTTTACTTTGCCATTAATTGATGATTGCATCTTGTTAAAATTGAAGGAGTATGGTTGCCATTTCTATGTATTGATGTTTGTAAGGTCTGTTAGCTTCATTTCTTGTAAAAATCTCAGTTAGCTTGTAGAGTTCATGTCTTAGTATATGCCTAGGTCATTTGAATTTGTTTGTTTATGTTTGTGGCCATGTGAGTACTGCTTTAGCTCTGTCAAGAGTTGTCCTTGAGTTTGAGTTTGATAACTCACTTTGACAGACAATGAGGCAAGGTCTTTGGGCTGCTGTTGGTTGTGGTGTATTATAGTAACAAGTTTTGATGATTGTTTATGTTCTAAGAAATTTATCATTGTTTGATTGGTGTCACAATTTTGTTTTGTCTAAAGGTTACTATTGGATCTATATCTTTGTAAAAAACATGTTGGTTGGAATTCAACATTGTTGAAATACCACTACTGCCTAGATCATTTGAACATTGGATTGGCATGTTTGATACTTTAAAAGCATAGTGCCTTGATCTGTTGCTTGCTTTCTATTTTGAAAAATGATTAAAACTCTAATACCTTCAAGCTCTATCTTTGAGACCATTGCAGCTGGTGTGTATGAAGTTTGACTCATGGCTCTTAATAACTTGGTCGTTGTCATAAAATGATTGATGTTGTTGAATTATAAAGTTCATAAAAACACAAATTTCATCATTTGTAACTCACCTACCTTTTTTTTTCTCTAATGTTGTTTTGAATAAACTTGTTGTTGAAACTCATTAAACATGATATTTACAACATGCTTAGACCCTTACTTGCTCTAGATACAGATGTTTTGGTCTTTTGAGTTGCAAAATGCATTTCAAAGCTCACAATTGCATGATCATTCGAGTTTTATGATGTGTGCATTATTTCACAAAATGGATAGCACCATCTTACTCCTCATGAAAAATCAAGTGAATTTGACTCAAGTTTCATAAAATTTGATTAAGATTTGAGAAAATTGGATTGAACTCATTTTGGAGTTCTTTTCATTTGAGCTTGCCTTTAGAGTTGACCAGTAATTACGCCTTTTTGGTATATATTCAACTAGGGTGGCTTGATACAATGGATGTATCGCCACCCCAATGATTATTGCCTTGCCATAAGAACTTGCCATGCCTAATGACCCGAGCTCGACCCTCGGCGAGGGCGTTTTTACTCATTTTTACGATTTTTCATATTTGTGATATTTCTTCTTCTATTCCCATCTAGGATTCACACGCATGAGATGGTTTAGTTGGTTAGATTTTGAGTCTATGACCCCAAGGTCTTGGGTTCAAGCCTTGGGTGAGATATTTCATTATTTTAATCACTTGTTTATTTAATTTTTTTTATTAAATTTTCAAATTAGCATAACTTTCTCAATTTTAATCATTTTTTAATGATTCTTTTTGCTAAATTTTCATCTTATTGTATACTTTCATAAAATGATTAAAGAATTCTAAAAATACCATTTTAGAAACACTTTACATTAAGGAAAGTTGTGATTCATTTTAGGGTTTTCACCCTCCTATCTCTCATCCTTCATTTCAACTTTTGATTATACTCCCTTTTGAGTTTAAGTTGAAATTGATATAGGGTTGGCTTGTTAGCTTCCTTGTATGCTTGAATTTGGATTTTAAAACTTTTTCTTGTAAGCATTTAAGTGATTCATTTCTTGAACTTTTGGAATCCACATGAAGTTCTAAACCTTTTGCTTACTTTGTTGTGACTTTGTTTGGTTGTCTATGGTTGATTGTCATCAAATGTATGTCGTTTGCTTGTGTAGTTACATATAGCATACTTTAACCTGAAATTTACTCATCTTTGTTAAGATATCCTTACATCTTTGTCAAGATATATCCCATCTTTGTTAAGATTTATCATTGGTTTTCACCTCTTATTTTGAGCTTTGTAAGAGCTTCACTATAAATATTGTGATATCTTGGTATTTACATTGGTGGTAACCATTTGCCTTGCTCATAATATTTTCTTAATATTGTTATATGCTTGCATGATTCTTGGTTGTAACCATGCCTATTGTATTTATTATGTTTGAACGATTTTACTTTGTTAAGTCATTTCCTCAAGTGATGGAACTCCTTAGTTCTCATCCAAGTTGCCTCATTTCTTCCCTTCCAAAGGAGAGTCTTTCTATTAATCCTTGAGGTCATAGATATCTTATAGCACTCCTCTCAACTTTGTTAAGTCATCTTGAACTTAGTTAAGTTAGAACCCATAACCATTAGACTTTTTCTTTAAGTCTAAAAGACTTACCCCTTGTTAGGAATACCTTTCAACTAGAACTTTAAGATTGAGTTTGTTAACTCTATGTAAAAATTATGGTGATAATTACTTACTCCCCTCTTGACTTTTGTAAAAGTAAATTTCTTGAGTGTTCAATATAGATCTAGAGAGTTTGGTTAAACTCTATACAAGCATGGTTATGTTTGTCCCCCTTTGAACCTTGATCATGATCAAGTGTTCATCTATCCTCAGTGAGGTGAACTACGGTTGCTCTAATTCTATCCTAGTTAGGATACGTTGGCAGAGGATGCGATATCTTTGCGAGTAAACTTAGAAACTATCCTTAGGTCTTTACCTTTACCCCAAACCCTATCCCAAGCCATTGCAAACATCAAGAAAATTTAGCATACAAACATACAAAAGGTTCTTGTAGAGTACTACAGATGTTTAGGATGTGAAATACCTACCCTAGGCATAACCAACCCCCGATCCCCGATCTCTTAGCGTTGTTGTTAGATCGCACAAAAGGTCTTTCTTTCTTTAACCTTTCCTTTGGATAAATTAAAGTTCGTATGTGAATTTAAAGAATTAAGATTCAAGTTAATCAATAGCTTGGTATCACGATTCTCACCGCAACAGAAATGGCGACTTCACTGGGGACTTTTTAAACTTGATGGTTTAGCCTATTTTGTTTTTTTTGCATGCTATATTTGTAAATATTTGCTTAACATGTATGTTTGTCAATGTATATGTTGGTATGTTAGATATTGGGTGTCTTGAGAGGTGAGATAAATCCTAACCCGAATTTGAGTGACACATGAGATAGGATTGTAGTATGATCAATAGTTGGGATATTGGGAGTAGTCCTAATATGTCTAACATATGATGTAATCACGCTCAGTGGAGACTCTTTGATATAGTTAGTAATGCATGAGTAGTCGTGTATTCACTAATTGTTTCAATATGAGTCTGTGAAGCTGAGGACTTTTAGTGACACTTTTACCCCACTCGACCTTTTTAGGACGTAGCGCAGAAAACTGCTATGGAGTAGTCCCTCAATAGTTGTCACACAATGCTACATTCAGACGAGTTTATCTTGAGAATATTGTTGACTCACGTGAGTAGTCGCGTTAGTTGGAAATATCCAAAGGATTTACTATGACTCTGGGAACTTTGATAGAACCTGTCCGGTAGGTACAAAATAACTCATAGTACAAATCCTTGGGGATGGGTAGAAATTTTAACTCCACGCTTTGACCTTGAGCCTAGGGAGCCTTGTGTGTGCATGTGCATTATATTTGTGAATATTTTCCTTTGTATGCATACTTGCTTTTGTATGGTGTACGCATCATCTCATCATATCATCATGAGCAGTTCATATTGCGACTAGTTTAAAAAAAACTCAGTTGATTTCTTTGTGTATAAAATCCTAGATATATCATGGATATTGGAACAAGAAACACTAAGAGATACAGTTTCAAGAAGCCTGATACCTTCGAGTTGAGAAAGCTATGAACTATGGTGTTAGTGGACTTTGGAAAGAGATATGGGAAGATCCTAAGTGTAACACCTCACTCTACCCCATACGCATATAATAAAACATATACGGAAATATTACATAAAAGTACATCAGAGTTCTCAAAACAAGTAGGATGTCACACTAAGTCACTTCATTTTTCATAATTAAACCAATGATATCTAGCTTTCAATTAAACAGTGGATAAAGGTCAATTGTTTAAACATAATCTGCACCACAAGGTGATCATATATCCTTAACCCAACAAATAAAAGATATGTAACAATTAATCAAGAAAAAAGCAAAATATAACATAATCATGTCATCCCATGTTACGTATCTGTCGCTTCCGCGAAAATAAGGTGCCGGAAAAACAGAAGAGTCACCACCTTTCGTTATTTATCCCTCAGAATGGGAAAGGAAACGATCGGAAAAACCTGACGAAAAGGTATAAGACAAGGTCATCGCAACCATTGTCTGGGCTCGGGAGTCAGTTACGCAAGGGGAAGGTATTATCACCCCTCACGTCCATCGTACTCGATGGGATCCATGCTTGTTGTGTTTATCTGACGGGTGGGTTTTATCTATCTACCTATCAAGGCTGGTCTGAAAAGAAAAGAAAAATGACTCGGCAAAGCGTCGCACTTTATGCCTACGTATTCTCATAAGAGAATGGGAAATCAGAGTCAATGTAGTTCGACTAACTACGGGTTATGGGGGAAGGTGGCTCGCCAATACATCAGTATTGTGCCTACGTACTCTCAACAGATATGAGAGATCAGAGCTTACGTAGTTCGGGATAATACGGATTACGGGAATTAAGATTCATCTGTTTTATCGAGTAGGGTTAACAAACAGTTCCAGCAGTTGGATGTACGCAGCTCGACCCTTGGAGACTTATGCGTTACCGTTTGTGGTAGAACTGGGAGTTAACGACACTCTTTTCTTCAGAAAAGCTTCCTTTGGATTATGGGCCCACGGGGCAAAAAGGTTTGAAGTTTGTTTTCTGTCTTTTACGGAAGAACTGTTTTTTATGGATGTTTGCAACCAATATCGCACTAGAGACTATGACCTGAGAGTGAATACGTCGCATGTCACCCAAAGGGTGCCATACTAAACATCCAGACTATTGAAAAGAAACTCTCCAACAATCCTTTCTCAGATAGCTTAAGGCTCGTAACGTACGACGTCAGTTAACCTTTATTACTGTATTTTAACTTGTTTTGAGATAAGAAGAGAGAGGGACAACTACAGGGAGACTATCAAGTCCTAATGTTGTCATGCCAAGGATTCATCCTATGGTTGAAGTTTGAACCAGGGAACTCCTAGAAGTTATCATGCATAGGTTTCAACCTAAAGTTCTAATCATCACTTCCTTATCAAAGGAAGTGAGATTCCTAGGGGATCATGTCAATGATAAACAGAAACAGATAAAGCATCAGCTTAAACAGTAAACGATAAACAACTGTAAAATGCATGCAATGCAAGTGAGGGAGGAAAGGTGTGTGGGGCATCAGCCTCCACAAGCTCATCTCAACCTCAAGCCAGATATGAATAACAATAATCATACAGAGGAAATAACATGCTATCAAGCAAAATATGAGTAACTTCAATCATACAGAAGAAATAAAATGCCATCAAGCAAAACAAAAACCACATAGGCAAGGGAGCAGGGCTCTACCGAATACCCGCAAGCAAAGCCATACAGTAAAAATACAAGCAGAGAGAGCAACTCAACCTCTAATGCAATCATGCTCCTAGCTTAAATCAATCTACATATGAGCTTATTCTAATGCATCAAGCAAATCAAACAAGTCACATCAATACAGTTGCACAGAAAGAAAACAGACAGGAAAGAAAGCAGATCAACAGCTTCCACAGCTTCACAGCAAAGCAACCTTCTGACAGCAGCTCAGTCCTCTAATGCAATCATCTTCAATAGCAAGTGTCAACTTGCCTCTCATACATCCACCTAAGTATCAACTTATTCTCTCTCCCTCAAGCCTTAGCTCTTCAATAAATTCCGCCTTCAGGCTTCACCCCTAATATCAAGTATCAACTTAGCTTTCAGGCTCTCAATGCATCAAACACAAGTATCAACTTGTTCCTTCTTCTTCAAGTCTCAGCTCCTTAGTCAATCTCAATTTGATCTTCTTCACAAGTATCAACTTGGTCTTCAAGCTTCAGCTCTCTCCTCCTTACAAGCATCAACTTGCTTTCCCTGATCTGCAAGCTCCAGCTCCTAAGAGTAATCTTCAAACACAAAGAAGTATCTACTCCTACCCCTCAATCTCTTCAAGCAAAGAACTCTAGCCTCTAGCAAGGGAGAAAGATTCATCTAACCAGAGCAAAGTTTGGATGATTGGTAGCAGAGTGAAGACCAAAGGTCACCACTAGGCATCCTATCCTTAGAGAAAGGGACCCTCAAAGGTTCTACCAACTTGTGAAGAGCCACACATCCTACCAAAGGAGGGATGAGGCCTTTACAAGGGGACCTTACATCATAGGGAAGAATGGAAGTGATCAACATCTTCCATGTTTATGAAGGAAGAGAATCTATCTAGAAGCTCTGCCTACAAACCCTAATCATAACACCTAATCAACACTACACCAAAAGAAGGGAATATCTTCACATCCAAACTTCTTCAAGCATTCCATGGTAGCCCAAGCATGTCTCCAACATCACCCAAGAGCAAGAGAGACAAAACCCTAATCTAAGGGAACTAAAGAAGTCATTCTAGTTGAATTAGTGCCTTAGAATCATCCAAAGTTAGCACCTAAACTAAAATCAAACTAAAATAGTAAACTATGTTGTAAATTCCTACAAAAATTCCTAAGGGATCCTAATTCAATCATGAATCTACCATACAAAAATCAGAGGTTGAATCATCCACCAAGTTCTAGAAATAAAATCTAAACCACAAGGTATCAACCATAAACCCTAAAAATGGAGCTCTTAAAGTTTCAACCTAAAACTACCACTTATATTCATCACAAAAATGTGAGAAAAATCTATGGGGAACATGCATATCTATTCTAGCTACTCACAAAAAAACAAGGCCAAAATCATCATCACATGATCAAACCAAATTCAACAAGATCAAGCATCAACCATGATTATTTTAATATCAATTAAAATGTAAAAATGCACATAAAATCAGAAAATGCATGGAATATTAATATTTTTTATCTAAAAAAGACTAGATTCAATCATGAATCTATGGAAAAAAGAATGGGATTAACTGAGTCATTTTTCCATTTTTCATGAATTTTCCAATAACCTTGAATGAAATGAAAAATAAAATGAAAATCCAAGGAAATTAATAAGCGCGCGGTGCAGGTAGCAAATCAATCCAGTTCATTTTAGGGTTGGGCCCAAAAAGGAGGTGTGAGTATCAACTATTGCCTAAGCCCACCCAGATTACATTAATGAAACGCTGCGTTCCAAGTACTCAGAGATCCTTCACAAAATTTCTTTCACGCGTGGCCGTTAGATCCCACTTTGGTCAAATGTCCTCCTCTAATCCAATGGTTTTGGGATCATCTTCCTCATTTCAAATTTCTGAGTTTCCTCCCTCTGCGCGCGCTAGAGTCACCGCCGGTGACTTCTCCGATCAACCTTCCACAACCCTAACTCTCTATAGAATCCACCATTGGCCACGATTCCTTGATGAATCTTGTCCCAAATTTCCCCAGGAATCCATTCATGCCATTAATTCAGTCTAAAAGCTCAAGATTCGCAAGAACACAATCTCAACCGAAAATGGCAACAACCCTAATTGGTCACTAATCTCCAAATTGATGATCCAAAAACCTTCCTACATTAATCTACTGTGCACCTAACACAATAATTCCCATTGATTCTACCTTATTTGAGCCATGGGATAAGAACTGCATACCTGGTAAACTCGAGCAAACAGAGTGGTTGAATCTTCAAATCAACCCTCAAGAACTTGCAGAATCCTTCACTAGCCTCTAATCAACCTTCTGTATGCAACCAAATGGATTGAAATGCCCTGGATTCTTGAAACCGATTCTGAGTTGCAAGCTTCCAACTCCAATGGCTACTTCACGATTCCTCCATAACTTGGCCTTGAATTTGATCTGGGATCAATCACCAACCTCAGAGCAAGCTATTGAGATCAATTTCTTGGACTGAAATGGCCTCTAACCTTGTAACAGATTTGGATTTGCAATGGGAAATTTCAAAGTGCAATCTCACTCTCCTCTCTCAATTCTCACCAACCTTGGCCCTGAATCCCTTCATATGTTTATATAGAACATGAATGAATGATCTAGAAAGTTCTAGATCACTCTAATGAGAAATTCAATATCTCACTTCACTTGAAAATCCAATCTCATGGTATGCTCAAGACAGTCCTTGCATCAGCTTGTATTCATCATGCTTCTCATCCAAATTCTCTCCAAATGAGATTATGAAAGTGTTTGGCTTGAAAGGAGCCTTGGTTATGCCTTGCATATTGGTTTGGCAATTGTTACTTATGATGTAAGTAACCACTTTTCAAAGCAAGTCCTCCAATTAACCCTCAATTCAAAATTGTGGCAATGTCAATATTCTTAAAATATGTTTTACAATCAAATTGGTATGTCATATGGCTTGGTTTGGACATGTAGATCAAAAAATCCCAATTTCCATCTTTGGTTCATTTGAAATTCATCCTTATTTTAGGCCATTTTTGTGATTTTGTGAAGCAAGCTATTCCAAGCTCTCATGACCTCTTGTCTAGCCTTAAAACTTCATTTTGAACAAGTTTGATGTTGAACATTTTCCCATTCGAAGCTTGCAAATAGGAGTTATGGCCTTATGATTGGAATGACCTATAATCTCCAAATGACCAAAATACCCTTGACTTGTCAAAGCCATAACTTGAGTTCTACAAATCCTATCAAGGACTTCTAGTACTCTCTAGAAATCTAAGAGGATAAGGAACAACATTCATGTTGACCAAAAGTTCATAGGAATCATCCTTCTAGGGCAAAAGTTTCATACAAGTTGGACAACTTTCAAGCTCCAAATTCACATACCTCAGATGACCTGTAACTTGTCAAAGTCATAACTTGAGTTCTACAAATCCTATAAAGGACTTATAGCACTCAAATTAAAGCTAAGATCATGCTCTACAACATTCATGTTGGGGGTAAGATGAGATGACAATCACATCTTGAGCTAAATTTCCTTGAAGATAGGGGTCAAACTAGGGGATTTTACACTGTCAAGCCTTAGAAACCCTAGCTTGAAACTTCTCAAACTCTTCAATCATGATGAGTTGACCTTGGAATCATCCTTATAACATCTCAATGTATCAATCCATGATCACATGGCTCTTGGATCAGGTCTCAATCTTCTTCAAATCATCAGTTGACTTAGGGTTGACCCAGTCAAACCCTAGTTGCACCACTCATGGCTAAGGCTTCTTATTCTTGCACAATGACCTGTCTAGGCCTCAGAGTGATCTTCAACACTTCTCATGAGCTCTCTCAAGACCTCAAGTCTAACTTCATGGCTTCAGAATCATCTGATGACTTCCCACAACTCTCAAGTTAGGAGACCTACACACTCTTGGCTTCAATCACTCTCTCTGAGGATCTTTTAACTTCTCTGACAAGGCTATCAACCCTTGAGCACCTGAATAACCTTCTTAGCTAGCTTCATAGCCTTGTATAGATCTTGATTGGTAATCATACCTCTTGATCTCCTGCATACATGTCAATGAAATGCAAATGATGATGCTAATGCAAATGAAATGAAACACAAGCTAGGTGAAGAAATGCTGGGCAAATTTTGGGGTGCAACAGCTGCCCCTATTCAAACGGCTTGGACCTGACTGGGTGAGAAGTGAACGGCTCTCAAACAATCAAGGTAAAAGGCAGTTGAATACCAACAAACCCGGAAATTTGCCAACTGCACGAGTACACGGTACTCTGATGGGAACAAATCTTTGGAAACTGAAATAATTGCTGCACGACAACTAGCTGGAGAAATACTGATCTGAATCTCCGTCAGGATGATTTTATGATTTGTTTGATATCATTGCATCCTCAAATCATCGAGGGATCACTAGTTACACAGCAACAGGCGATCTGCCACCGCACAGGTAAACGATACTTTGATTGGTAAGCACATCTTCAAAAACTGAGCATGCCAGTTGCACGGCAACTTGCTGGGGGATTGGTCACACGGTAACCGGTGATACATGGTCGACCATGCCGTCAGGCATCTGAATTCCTCAGGACTCATCAGATCAACAATCAAGTTAATCATGCCATCGGGCATTCAAAGAAGTTCTTGGGCGTCAGCCGAACTTCGTCAGTAAGTCGGGAATAGAATTCTCGGTCAATCATGAACCAGCTAGGGGTATCCAAGCCATTGCCCTCAGGCATTCTGCGTCGGCGGGGAGGACTGCTTTGACCTTGTAGTTAGACTTCATCAGCAAGTCAGAGGTTTTGGCACTACTGCCAGACTTCAATCATCAAGTCTTCAAGGGAAGTTTCAGCTTCTCTGTTCAAACTTGCTGGGGATGACACATCTCCGCTGGGGATTCTGGAGAACTATCAAGTAACTCTGCTTCGGGGCTCCAGAAATCATTCTGGGTGAATCAACTCTGCTGAGGACTCCAAGAATCATCTTGGATAAATAACTCCGCCAGAGACTTCAAGAATCGTCCTGAACCAATAACTCTGCTGGAGATTTCAGGAATCATCCTGAGCAAACACTCTGCCGAGAATTCTAAGTATCAACCTGAGAAACCCTCTCTGGCGACTTCACTGGGGGCCTTAAGGATCATCTTAAGCAAACCACTTCCCTGAGTAGTTCAAGAATCATCTTGGGCAAACGACTTTGCTGGGGAATACCTGCAAAACAAGAACGGTAACGACCTAGCGCATGTTTCATATGCGTATGTTTGACAATGGCGCAATGCTCCACACGGTGGAAATGCTACGCGTTTAGGATAAATGCTATGCAATCATGCAAAATGCTACGACCCCATCAGCAAAATAAATGCTGAAGAGAAAAGCCTCCTGTCAAGGAGAATGAACCACTCTGGTGGAGGAAGGACTCATCCTGCCGAGGAGAAGAAGTCACGCCAATCTCAATTGGATTTCGCCTGGGGAAACGAACTTCAGTCGACTGCTGTAGGGGAACAAAGTTCTACGGGAACCTGAACCCGCTCAATCGGGTATTCAAACCACAAACTATCGAGGGAACGATATCATCGCAGAAATAAACTGCACGACATTCGCAGCTAAACTTTCCTGGAGATAACGACTCCGGTGGGGAAATACAGCATCAGATATTCAACACTCTACTGGAGAGAACCAATCATGGCCTCAACGGCTTCCAAGGACTCGACTCTCTTGGGGAACTGCACTCTCGACTGGGGACGTAGGAATCATCCTGCTTACAGGGGAGAGCACAACTCTGTGGGGAGTTTCAATTCCGCTGGAGACTTCAGTCTGTACTATCGAGTGCTGCACACTTCAATGTATGACTCAGCTGGGGAGACGACATTCCTTCAGGATGCATCTGATTGGGGATAGAATCTTCTCTGCTTGGGGAGACATATCAATGCTTATGATCTCGTGTTCAAACTCCACGGGGAGGTGCTGTTGCACTTGCTGGAGAAGAAGGAATCATCCTGCTTGGGGACGCATACGGCGTACTGCCTGGTATATGCTACACCTGCAACAACACAAACAAACGGACAAGATACCCTTCTCCAAAGGACTTATCAAGGTTATCATCCTGTGACGATGTTTAAGTAATTCATTGTTTCAACAATCAGTGGCCTGGGCCAGTAAGTTTATGTATGCGCATTTTATCAAAAACATCGGCGTTCTTTTTCGCAAACAAAACAGATAAGTGCTAAACAAACAAATAGAATTGCTGAATAGTACACATTTTATTGATAACGAACCCCTGAATGGGTAAAAAATGTTTTACAACAGATGCAAGCTCCTGGAATGAGGAAGCTGCGCAAATATAAAACATAAATATACATCAGTATATACACAAATGTCGGCAATGAGGCATAGACGAACACCATGAGTTGATCCCTCTATGACCCACTCGACTTCGATACTTCTCCGACGCTTCAGCTTCAGAAGAGATTGATTCAGATAAACGGCCCTCAGGTCTTCCAAACCACTAAACAATGAAAGTCCATACGCGGAACGCAGTCATTTGCTTTTTCAAATCCCTAACTTTTGCCTGAATCGCCCTTCCGGGTTTTCGATTCACCGGGGATGCAAAATCTTCGCCATCCATCGTGGATAACAACAAGGCTCCTCCCGAGAAGACCTTGCTGACGACGTACGGACCTTCATAATTGGGAGTCCACTTGCCCCGGTGATCGGAGTGTGGAGGAAGAATCTTCTTTAGGACGAGATCACCCGTCTGAAAGCTTCTAGGACGCACCTTCTTATCATAAGCTTTCTTCATTCGGCTTTGGTATAGACGACCATATGCAATCGATGCTAATCTTTTCTTGTCCATCAGGCTGAGTTGGTTTAGTCGGTTCTTAATCCATTCTTCCTCATCGAGTTTCACATCAACCAAAACTCGTAAAGAAGGAATCTCGACTTCTAGTGGTAGGACAGCTTCCATACCGTACACCAATGAGAAAGGAGTTGCCCCGGTTGATGTACGTACCGTTGTACGATAACCGTGCAGTGCAAATGGCAACATCTCGTGCCAATCCTTATAGGTCACAACCATCTTCTGCACAATCTTCTTGATGTTTTTATTGGCCGCTTCAACGGCGCCGTTCATCTTCGACCGGTAAGGAGATGAATTGTGGTGTTCAATCTTGAAACTCTGGCACAGCTCCTTCATCATCTTGTTATTCAGATTCGAACCATTATCAGTAATGATCCGCTCGGGAATTCCTTAACGACAGATGATGTCCCTCTTTATGAATTTAGCCACCACCTGCTTGGTCACATTAGCATATGAGGCCGCCTCCACCCACTTGGTGAAGTAGTCGATAACTACTAGAATGAAGCGATTACCGTTAGATGCGGTGGGCTCGATCTTGCCTATCATGTCGATGCCCCACATGGAGAACGGCCACGGGGAGGACATGACGTTTAACGGGCACGGCGGCACATGAATATTATCAGCATAAATCTGGCATTTATGACATCTCTTCGAGAATTTAAAGCAATCTGACTCCATCGTTAGCCAGTAGTATCCTGCTCTCAGGATCTTTCTCGTCATAGCATGCCCGCCGGCGTGCGTACCAAATGTGCCTTCATGGACTTCTTCCATGAGCATACTCGCTTCCTTCTCATCTAGACGTCTGAGTAGCACGAGATCGTGGTTTCTTTTATACAAAACTCCCTCAGGATTGAGATAAAAATTTCCAGACAGCCTCCTCAGAGTCTTCTTATCCTGGGTTGACGCTCCCGCAGGATACTCCTTAGTCATAAGGAAAGTCTGGATATCATGGAACCATGGCTTGCCGTCGGAGGCTTCCTCAATCGCAAAGACGAATGCAGGTCTATCAAGACGAGAAAGGACAATTCTTGGAGCTTCATTCCAAAAATTGACTTTATACATCGAAGCCAACGTGGCTAAGGCATCATCCATCTGATTTTCTGCTCTGGGCACATGATGGAGTTCCACTCGATCAAAGAACAGAAGAAACCTTCTGGCATAATTCATGTACGACACCAAATTCGATTGGCGAGTCTCCCACTCCCCTTTAATCTGGTTAATCACAAGTGCTGAGTCACCATATACATCTAGGTTCTTGATTCTCAAATCAATTGCCTCTTCTAGACCCATAATGCATGCTTCGTACTCCGTTTCATTATTGGTGACCGGAAACGTCAGTCTCGCAGTGAATGGGATATGGGATCCATGGGGAGTTGTGATGATCGCCCCGATACCACTTCCATAAGAATTAACCGCCCCGTCAAATATCAATTTCCATTGGGATTTCCTATCTGGACCCTCGTCGGGCAACGGTTCATCGCAATCTTTCGCTTTAAGAAACATGATATCCTCATCAGGGAATTCAAATTTCATCGGCTGGTAATCCTCGATCGGCTGTTCGGCGAGGTATTCAGATAATACGCTTCCCTTGATGGCCTTCTGGGAAACGTACTGAATGTCATATTCCGTCAACACCATTTGCCATCTGGCAATCCTGCCCGAAAGCGCTTGTTTCTCGAAGACGTACTTGATCGGATCCATCTTCGAAATTAGCATGGTGGTGTGGTTGAGCATGTACTGTCGTAAACGTTTGGCAGCCCAGGCTAGTGCACAACACGTTTTCTCCAGCATCGAGTAACGAGATTCACAGTCTGTGAATTTTTTACTCAAGTAGTAGATGGCATGCTCCTTTCTGCCTGTCTCGTCGTGCTGACTGAGAACACACCCCATACTATTCTCAAGAACTGTCAAGTACATGATTAAGGGTCTTCCGGCCACTGGGGGCATCAAGATTAGAGGTTCCTGTAGATACTATTTTATTTTATCGAATGCCTTCTGGCAATCCTCGTTCCAGATAATCGCCTGATCCTTCTTTAGTAGTTTGAACATCGGTTCACACGTGGCCGTGAGCTGAGAAATAAACCTTGCAATGTAGTTTATTCTGCCCAGGAAACCACGGACTTCTTTTTCGGTTTTTGGCGCTGGAATTTCTTGTATTGCTTTTATTTTCGCAGGATCGACCTCAATGCCTCTTTCACTCACGATAAACCCCAGTAGTTTTCCAGACCATACTCCGAAAGTACACTTGTTAGGATTCAGCCTCAACCTGAACTTCCTAAGCCTCTCAAAAAGCTTCAGCAAATTGACCAGATGTCCCTCCTCCGTTTGGGACTTCGCAATCATGTCGTCAACATAGACTTCAATCTCATGGTGAATCATGTCATGAAACAAAGTAACCATTGCTCGTTGGTAAGTGTCCCCTGCGTTCTTCAGACCGAAAGGCATTACCTTGTAGCAAAATGTTCCCCAAGGTGTAATAAACGTAGTTTTCTCCATGTCCTCCGGCGCCATCTTGATCTGATTGTAGCCAGAGAAGCCATCCATGAACGAAAATACGGAGAACTGAGCTGTATTATCGACCAACACATCAATATGGGGAAGCGGGAAATCATCTTTAGGGTTCGCCCTATTCAAATCCCGATAATCGACGCACATTCGCACCTTACCGTCCTTCTTCGGTACAGGCACTATGTTGGCGACCCACGGAGGGTAAGTAGTGACCGCTAAGAAGCCAGCATCAAGCTGCTTTTGCACTTCTTCTTTGATCTTAACGGCCATATCTGGTCGCGTCCTCCTAAGCTTCTGCTTAACGGGAGGACAATCTTCTCGCAGCGGCAAGTGGTGGACCACAATGTCAGTGTTAAGTCCGGGCATATCTTCGTATGACCAAGCAAAGATGTCACTATACTCTCTTAGCATCTCGACCAATCTCCGCTTGACATCTTGCAATGCAGCCCCTATCCTGACGTTCCTGACAAGTTCTTCAGAACCCAGATTCACAATCTCAATCTCTTCTTCGTGAGGCAGAATAACTTTCTCCTCTTGTTTCAACAAGCGGGCCAACTCTTCGGGAAGGTCTTTGTCTTCATCAATCTCTTCTTCGGCTTGATAGATCGGGCAATCGAAGTCGAAGTGAGTCGTAGAGGGTCCAGAGTCGATGTCATCTGCTATGTGGATCCTGCAATAACAAGGGTTAAGCTTAAAACAAGGATATGCAGGTTAGCACAAACCCCATTGCCATTTTGTTGTTTTTCAAAACAAATATAAAACAGGAATAACAGAGATCACAACATTTGAATACGAAAAAACGCCTTTTGATTTATTGGTAAAATGCATGTACATAATCAAACAAGGCCCTGACAATAAAGCCAATATGCCCCGGGTAGGACATAGGGTTGTACAATGATTGGAAAAAGTAAATCATTACTCTTTGCCTGTCACTTGGATGATATCCCTGATGGACCAGTTGTTGAGGCTCTCGCCTGATTTGTTTGGCTGGATCCAAGAGTCTAGGTCGCAGTCACTGTCGTCGCCGTCTTCAGACACTGCGTTGACACTTTCGAATATTACTCTGCCGCTTGTGAACTGGATCGGCCCTTTACCTCGCGACACACTGTGAGATGAGGAGGCTTCAGCCGTAGGAGAGTATCCCAACCCAAACTTATCTTGCTTGTTAGGTATCTCTAGAATTCGCCCCCAGCCTGGGGTAGATCCGGCTTGAACAACGACCCGGGCTTCCTTGAAGAAAG
Organism: Lathyrus sativus; assembly: GCA_963859935.3. NCBI lineage: Eukaryota > Viridiplantae > Streptophyta > Magnoliopsida > Fabales > Fabaceae > Lathyrus > Lathyrus sativus. The sequence continues at coordinate 142,328,194 of OZ012739.1, read as the reverse complement.
AGAGAGTCATCTCTGGTTTCTCAGTGATTACAGGAGCTACGTTCTTGACTTTAACAGCTTCGAACGCCTGACATAGGGTTTCGTGGATTTCCCCATCCATCTCAACATACTTGAAGGACGACAAATGGCTCACCATTATATCTTCCTCGCCACAAACAGTCACGATGCTGCCTCTGACAGCATACTTGAGCTTCTGGTGCAACGTGGAGGTCACGGCGCCAGCAGAGTGGATCCATGGCCGGCCTAGGAGACAACTGTAGGCAGGCATGATGTCTATAATGTAGAAGACTGCGTCGAACATTTCCGGCCCAACTTGGATTGGTAAGGTCACCTCCCTGAAAACATGACGTTTGGTTCCATCGAAAGCCTTCACAACCAGGTCACTGGGTGTGCAAATCAATCCTCGAGTATCCAATTTCATCAATGCCTTCTTCGGAAGCACATTGAGCGACGACCCGGTGTCCACCAACACATGAGACATAATCGTTCCCCTACACTCTATCGAGATGTGCAGGGCGCTGTTGTGATTCCTTCCCTTCGGCGTCAGCTCCAGGTCAGTGAACCCTAACCCATTTCCAGCATTCACGTGGGCTACGACCCCTTCCAACTGGTTGACCGATATTTCCTGCGGTACATATGTGGCATTCAACACCTTCAGCAGCGCGTTGCGATATGCCTCAGAACACAACAACAAATTCAGGATGGAAATTTTCGAGGGTGTTTGATGGAGGTGATCCCCGATCTTGTAGTCACTCTTCTTAATCAACCTCATAAATTCTTTAGCATCTTTAACAAGTAAGTCTTTCTCTACCCCACGAGGGGTCTCTTCAACGACTTTACTTTTTCCCTTATCGGTTACATCAGCTTTGTCCCTCACAACCTCAGGTGGAGCGAACACCCTTCCGCTGCGAGTAATTCCGCCAATTCCCCCTAGGTTATCCACACATGACCCTGATGATTCCAATTCCAACTTCTGACCGTTGCAGTAGACATCTGCCTCATAATGCCATGGGACAGCATTGGTGCTTTCGAAGGGTATCGGCCCAGCTTTGGTGATGGTAATCGTGGGCGGCCTGGGTGCAGAAATAGTTATCGTCCGACGGGGGATGGTGATGGTGGCAACCTCATCATCTTGCTTCAGCATTACCTCTCCCGATCCGCTTTCGGCCCTTCGGCTAAACTGTAGGATTCCCTTGGTCATCAGACTCTGAATCCCCTCTATCAACTGTTCACATCCATCAGGACTAGTCGCACAGCCCCTACACAGCTCTCCGCATCCCAGGAAGTAACCTCTTTTCATCACCTTGGCTTTAACGAAGCTAAGCGGTGTCTTCAGATCCTTGACATCAGTTAACAAATCCAAGCTCTCTTCTTCAATAATGGCGTTTACCCCACCTCCCCTATGATTCGGCATAGGGTTCTTCGTGATGTTTGGCACATTATCTGAGAAATTGATGATCTTAGCGTCCATCATATCCTGCACCTTGTGCTTGAAGGCTTTGCAGTTTTCTATCGTGTGGCCTGGTGCCCCTGAGTAAAATTCACAAGTCGCATTCGCATCATAACCTGGCAGAGGTGCCCCTGTCAAGGGAGCCAGGGTTCTCTTCTGGATTAGATGTAACTGAAGCAAAGTCTGTAACAGTTGAGCATAAGACATGGGCGGCGTCTCGAGGTGACGACTCGACAGAGGTGCCCTGTTCTGATACTTTCTGTACCCTTGTTGATTCGGCTACTGCTGCTTCTGTTGTGGCTGTTGGACCGCGGGGATGGTTATACTGGCCACCTGTTGGTGCTGGCCCTTGCCCTTCCTTCGAGCGTTGGACACGGTGCTCGTCTCTCCTTCCCTCCTTTTGCCACCGTAGGGTTTCTTTCCTCCTCCAGCTGAGGATAGATCACCTTGAATTTTCCCCAGTTTGATCCCATTTTCAACGTGCTCACCCGTGATAATAAGATCTGAGAAGCTTCCAGACATACTGCTGACTAGTTTCTCGTAATAAACCCCTGGGAGGGTGGCTACGAACATTTCCACAAGCTCGCGTTCAACCATCGGCGGCTGAACTCTAGCTGCCAATTCACGCCACCTCTGGGCGTATTCCTTGAATCCTTCGTTGTTCCTCTGCGACAAATTCTGCAGTTGGACTCGGTTCGGAGCCAAGTCACTGTTATATTGGTAATGGTGCACGAATGCTTCAGCAAGTTCCTTCCACGTGCGCACACTGGTAGGTTCCAGACTCATGTACCATTCCAAGGATGGCCCGGACAAGCTATCCTGAAAGAAGTGCATCAGCAACTTCTCGTCTTCAGAGTGAGCGGACATTTTCCGGTAGTATGATCTCAAGTGGACGTGAGGGCAAGTGGTGCCCTTTTACTTCTCAAAGTCGGGTACCTTGAATTTGGGAGGCACCTTGAAATCAGCAATCAGTCCCAACTTGGACATGTCAACACCCATGGTGTTCTGGTTCTCGAAATTCCTCATCTTGTCCTCGAGTGCCTTAAACCTTAGTCGTGCTTCAGCCGTCAGCTCCCCTTCATCACCTCTCTATGAGAACACATCGTCTTGATGGTCTTCTAACCATGGCTGAGGCCCATACAGATTCCCAACACCCGCATTGCCGTTGCCCAGTCCAACATTGACATTAGCTTCAAAATTCCCATTACCGACGCCAGTCGTATTACCATTGAGTCCCATATTAGCGATTACATTTCCGTTGGCGCTGCCATTCCCTCCGGTCACGGGGACGCCATTCTGAGGAGTTTCAACAGGTGGAGGGGTTGGCACAGTCCCACCATGGAGTACACCATTGCTGTCGACCCTTGAAATCAGAGGCTGGACCAAGGTTCTGAGCTGATCCTGGCCGTTGGCAACCACTTGCATGAGCTCCATGAAGCGGTCCATCCTCTCTCAGAGTTCTTGAACATCAGTTTGTACTTGCTCCATAACTCTGACTTGATTTGCTCTGGTCGGATAGCGGTGGATTGGTCTCTGATCAATCCTGGAACAACCTGTATACACAAAGGGTTAGAAAAACGACAAGGTGCTCGTTATGCAAATGCTTCATGCAAATGCAAACGTGTGTCTGTGTGTTAGGGATGTATCCCCCGATCCTAGTGCCTGAGTGCCAGTGCTGATAATAAGAAGTCCGAGTCCAGTCATGGAAATAACATCTCATATATATAAAGAAAGCCCATCAAGGCAGTACATAACGTCACTGAATACAAGCTGAATCAATAGCATGACCTCAACCAACAAGCCTGGTGATGGTCAGCATACAACAATGATCAAAACAGAAGGATTACAAATAGTCAAGCACGGCCACGGGCGCGAAACTCTTCTAACAAATTCCTCGTTTCTGGATGATCAGGCCGAGTGAGCAACCCTTCAACGAGTAACTCCCTTTGCATAATAGTGTACTGAAGACCTTCAACTGAATCTTCCCATGCTCCTTCACCGAAACAATTTTCTAGCTTCCGCTTCTTGGATTCAAACGTCAGTTTGCGCTCCTTCAGGTTAGCAAGAGCCTTGTTGAGCTGGCCTTCAGTGGCATATCTGCGAGCAGTTTCTTCATCAAACCTCTTCTCACTAGCCTTCACCTGGGCTTTCAATTTGGAGATCTGCTGTTTCAGTTTGTCCTCTCGTTCCTTGCCGTTGGCTAGGGTGGCCTTCCAATGCTGATTAAACTTGGATATTCTCCGGTACGCTTCATCCAAGTGCTGCTTCTTAGTGGCCAGTACGTCATTGACAGCTTTGAAGTCCCAACCCAAGCGCTCACGCTTAGCCATCTGCTTAGTCAAATTTGTCCCTAACTGGTTCACCAGCTCTGTCTGCCTTTTGAAGGAATGAACGACTTCGCTTCTCTCGCTTCTGAGCTGAGCCAATTCTTTCTCTAGTTCGTCATTTGCCTTCTTCAGCTCATCTCTCTCAGCTAGCACCTGATTATGCTGCTGAATAGGCACGGTGGTAGGCTCTTCAATCACCGGAGGGCTTTCTGGCTTGCAGGAGGAAACAGCATCCCTATAGCATTTGCTCTGGCTCTGATCCAAGTCACATATGGAGCGTAGGCCTGGTTGTTACTTTTTCCCAGCAATGGATTTCCCCACTTACTGATACCATTCCAAGCATGTTGATGCTTAGACAACATATCCCCCTCTAGAAGACCAGTGAGGTACAGAGACTCCTGCACCTCTTCATCCTTTGGCGAAGCTCTCAAAGCATAAGCAAACTGTCGGACCAACAGAGATGGATTATAGTTTATACAGCCCTTTCTGCCTATCAGAGGCACGTTCGGAAACCCACTGCAGCTGAAGATGATCTCGGTACCCAACCTATCTCTGTCAAACCAGGTAATATCCTCCGCTGACAAACTCATCAAACGCTCAGACCACTCAGCTGTGGTTGCAGACGAAGCAAAGGGACCCCTCTTGGGTAGGTGACTATCAAGCCATCTATAGAGTAGGGGCACACAGCACGAGACATTCTTGCCCCTTATGTTCTCGTTTTTGTAGTGGACGGAATGGTAGACATCTCCTATCAAGGTAGGGACTGGATTCCCTGATGCAAAGATGTGAAATGCGTCGAAGTCTACAAAGTCAGGCATATTGGGGAACATAATGATGCCATATATGCACAGAGCGAGGATGGCGTTGAACACGACCCAACATCCGTCTTTAGCGCACTGCTGAGCCTTTCCTACTAAGAACTGCAAGGAGAAACCGGGAACCCTGTTCCAACTAGACAAGACCAACTCGGAGGCATCCAGATGAAGTGAGGGAGCTAGAATAGCCAGGTCAGGCTCAGCATCCATATGAACGAAAGGCATTTGACTCTTGATAGGCACACCTAACAAATCAATATACTCCTCTAGTGTGGGTGCGAGAATAAAATCCTGGAAAGTAAAGCATCTCAACGGAGGATCGTAGAACTGCAACAAGGCGTGCAACCCATTCAACTCAAACACAGAGGGTTTACGAACCAAACTGAGCAGTTTACCGTAAGACTTTCTGAATTCATCTATCACATAATCATCTGCCAAAGCAATCAAACCAGTCAGCTGAACAACATCAGGAGCAGGGAGCTTGTAGGCCACAGTCTTCCTCAGAGAACCCATAATAGCATAATAGAAGGCAAGAAATCCTGAATCGGGGGAAACAGTACCTGCAACACAGACACACGTTAATGAAATGCAAATGGGTATGCAAAGCAATGTAAAATGCAATCATGCAGCAGGAGATCAAGACAACTGTGTTGTTGAAGAGATGAAGGTTCTGTATCAACAAAACCACAATACTGCTCTGTCAAGAACAATCATATCTATGATGAGAAGAAAACCATGGTATCGGACCATAAATCTGCTCTGTCAAGAACACACATATATCTGATAATAAGGACCTCTGATACAGGACCATAAATCTGCTCTGTCAAGAACAAACATCTGATAATAAGGACCTCTGGTACAGGACCATAAATCTGCTCTGTCAAGAACAAACATCTGATAATAAGGACCTCTGATACAGGACCATAAATCTGTTCTGTCAAGAACACATATACATCTGATGATGAGAACCTCTGATACCAACAAAACTGATTCACTATCAAGAAAATCAGGTAGTCTGAAGGTTAAGGTTTCCTGCAACAAACCCAACCCTGCTCACAGGTATGGACCTAAACTGACACAAGTTCGGCATCCTATGCGGTCATCAGCGTCACAGACATTCAAGAGGGGTGATACGATACCCAGAAGGTGTGGCATCACCATCTCCTGAAGCGGCCTCACTCAGCTGAATTCCAAATGATCGGTCCCTAGAGTCGACAATCCTCCAAACCAACAACCCCCTCAACCCAAAGGGTTGAAAAAGAAGTCAACCGGGAGAACCTCGTTTGAGCGTGGATTTCATGAGACACTAGTGCCTGCAAAGCAAGCACGCGCCCACTAATTTCCACAACTAATGCTAGGTACACTCAAGCCTGGGTCTGACTTCTCACTCATCAGAATGCCCCTCCCACCACAGCACAGATAATCATATCATACTGAAAATAAAGGGCGGGAAATAAAATGCGATAAATAAACACAACCCAACAAGTAATCATACAAGCGCTAGGATTGACTCTCGCAAGGGACGTTGGATCCCCAAACTGACTCGCATAAGGGACGTTGGATCCAGGAAACTACCAAGTCCCCAGCAGAGTCGCCAGCTGTCGCTTCTGCGAAAATAAGGTGCCGTCAAAACAGAAGAGTTGCCACCTTTCGTTATTTATCCCTCAGAATGGGAAAGGAAACGATCGGAAAAACCTGACGAAAAGGTATAAGACAAGGTCATCGCAACCATTGTCTGGGCTCGGGAGTCGGTTACGCAAGGGGAAGGTATTAGCACCCCTCACGTCCATCGTACTCGATGGGATCCATGCTTGTTGTGTTTATCTGACGGGTGGGTTTTATCTATCTACCTATCAAGGCTGGTCTGAAAAGAAAAGAAAAATGACTCGGCAAAGCGTCGCACTTTATGCCTACGTATTCTCATCAGAGAATGGGAAATCAGAGTCAACGTAGTTCGACTAACTACGGGTTATGGGGGAAGGTGGCTCGCCAATACATCAGTATTGTGCCTACGTACTCTCAACAGATATGAGAGATTAGAGCTTACGTAGTTCAGGATAATACGGATTACGGGAATTCAGATTCATCTGTTTTATCGAGTAGGGTTAACAAACAGTTCCAGCAGTTGGATGTATGCAACTCGACCCTTGGAGACTTATGCGTTACCGTTTGCGGTAGAACTGGGAGTTAACGACACTCTTTTCTTCAAAAAAGCTTCCTTTGGATTATGGGCCCACGGGGCAAAAAGGTTTGAAGTTTGTTTTCTGTCTTTTACGGAAGAACTATTTTTTATGGATGTTTGCAACCAATATCGCACTAGAGACTATGACCTGAGAGTGAATACGTCGCATGTCACCCAAAGGGTGCCATACTAAACATCCAGACTGTTGAAAAGAAACTCTCCAACAATCCTTTCTCAGATAGCTTAAGGCTCGTAACGTACGACGTCAGTTAACCTTTATTACTGTATTTTAACTTGTTTTGAGATAAGAAGAGAGAGGGACAACTACAGGGAGACTATCAAGTCCTAATGTTGTCATGGCAAGGATTCATCCTATGGTTGAAGTTTGAACCAGGGAACTCCTAGAAGTTATCATGCATAGGTTTCAACCTAAAGTTCTAATCATCACTTCCTTATCAAAGGAAGTGAGATTCCTAGGGGATCATGTCAATGATAAACAGAAACAGATAAAGCATCAGCTTAAATAGTAAACGGTAAACAACTGTAAAATGCATGCAATGCAAGTGAGGGAGGAAAGGTGTGTGGGGCATCAGCCTCCACAAGCTCATCTCAACCTTAAGCCAGATATGAATAACAGTAATCATACAAAGGAAATAACATGCTATCAAGCAAAATATGAGTAACTGCAATCATACAGAAGAAATAAAATGCCATCAAGCAAAACACAGACCACATAGGCAAGGGAACAGGGCTCTACCGAATACCTGCAAGCAAAGCCATACAGTAAAAATACGAGCAGAGAGAGCAACTCAACCTCTAATGCAATCATGCTCCTAGCTTAAATCAATCTACATATGAGATTATTCTAATGCATCAAGCAAATCAAACAAGTCACATCAATACAGTTGCACAGAAAGAAAACAGACAGGAAAGAAAGCAGATCAACAGCTTCCACAGCTTCACAGCAAAGCAACCTTCTGACAGCAGCTCAGTCCTCTAATGCCATCATCTTCAATAGCAAGTGTCAACTTGCCTCTCATACATCCACCTAAGTATCAACTTATTCTCTCTCCCTCAAGCCTCAGCTCTTCAATAAATTCCACCTTCAGGCTTCACCCCTAATATCAAGTATCAACTTGGCTTTCAGGCTCTCAATGCATCAAACACAAGTATCAACTTGTTCCTACTTCTTCAAGCCTCAGCTCCTCAGTCAATCTCAATTTGATCTTCTTCACAAGTATCAACTTGGTCTTCAAGCTTCAGCTCTCTCCTCCTTACAAGCATCAACTTGCTTTCCCTGATCTGCAAGCTCCAGCTCCTAAGAGTAATCTTCAAACACAAAGAAGTATCAACTCCTACCCCTCAATATCTTCAAGCAAAGAACTCTAGCCTATAGCAAGGGAGAAAGATTCATCTAACCAGAGCAAAGTTTGGATGATTGGTAGCAGAGTGAAGACCAAAGGTCACCACTAGGCATCCTATCCTCAGAGAAAGGGACCCTCAAAGGTTCTACCAACTTGTGAAGAGCCACACATCCTACCAAAGGAGGGATGAGGCCTTTACAAGGGTACCTTACATCATAGGGAAGAATGGAAGTGATCAACATCTTCCATGTTTATGAAGGAAGAGAATCTATCTAGAAGCTCTGCCTACAAACCCTAATCATAACACCTAATCAACACTACACCAAAAGAAGGGAAGATCTTCACATCCAAACTTCTTCAAGCATTCCATGGTAGCCCAAGCATGTCTCCAACATCACCCAAGATCAAGAGAGACAAAACCCTAATCTAAGGGAACTAAAGAAGTCATTCTAGTTGAATTAGTGCCTTAGAATCATCCAAAGTTAGCACCTAAAGTAAAATCAAACTAAAATAGTAAACTATGTTGTAAATTCCTACAAAAATTCCTAAGGGATCCTAATTCAATCATGAATCTACCATACAAAAATCAGAGGTTGAATCATCCATCAAGTTCTAGAAATAAAATCTAAACCACAAGGTATCAACCATAAACCCTAAAAATGGAGCTCTTAAAGTTTCAACCTAAAACTACCACTTATATTCATCACAAAAATGTGAGAAATATCTATGGGGAACATGCATATCTATGCTAGCTACTCACAAAAAAACAAGGCCAAAATCATCATCACATGATCAAACCAAATTCAACAAGATCAAGCATCAACCATGATTATTTTAATATCAATTAAAATGTAAAAATGCACATAAAATCAGAAAATGCATGGAATATTAATATTTTTTATCTAAAAAATACTAGATTCAATCATGAATCTATGGCAAAAAGAATGGGATTAATTGAGTCATTTTTCCATTTTTCATGAATTTTCCAATAACCTTGAATGAAATGAAAAATAAAATGAAAATCCAAGGAAATTAATAAGCGCGCGGTGCAGGTAGCAAATCAATCCAGTTCATTTTAGGGTTGGGCCCAAAAAGGGGGTGTGAGTATCAACTATTGCCTAAGCCCACCCAGATTACATTAATGAAACGCTGCGTTCCAAGTACTCAGAGATCCTTCACAAAATTTCTTTCACGCGTGGCCGTTAGATCCCACTTTGGTCAAAGGTCCTCCTCTAATCCAATGGTTCTGGGATCATCTTCCTCATTTCAAATTTCTGAGTTTCCTCCCTCTGCGCGCGGTAGAGTCACTGTCGGTGACTTATCCGATCAACCTTCCACAACCCTAACTCTCTATAGAATCCACCATTGGCCACGATTCCTTGATGAATCTTGTCCCAAATTTCCCCAGGAATCCATTCATGCCATTAATTCAGTCTAAAAGCTCAAGATTCGCAAGAACACAATCTCAACCGAAAATGGCAACAACCCTAATTGGTTACTAATCTCCAACATCAATCTACTGTGCACCTAACACAATAATTCCCATTGATTCTACCTTATTTGAGCCATGGGATAAGAACTGCATACCTGGTAAACTCGAGCAAACAGAGTGGTTGAATCTTCAAATCAACCCTCAAGAACTTGCAGAATCCTTCACTAGCCTCTAATCAACCTTCTGTATGCAACCAAATGGATTGAAATGCCCTGGATTCTTGAAACCGATTCTGAGTTGCAAGCTTCCAACTCCAATGGCTACTTCACGATTCCTCCATAACTTGGCCTTGAATTTGATCTGGGATCAATCACCAACCTCAGAGCAAGCTATTGAGATCAATTTCTTGGACTGAAATGGCCCCTAACCTTGTAACAGATTTTGATTTGCAAGAATGGATTTCAAAGTGCAATCTCACTCTCCTCTCTCAATTCTCACCAACCTTGGCCCTGAATCCCTTCATATGTTTATATAGAACATGAATGAATGATCTAGAAAGTTCTAGATCACTCTAATGAGAAATTCAATATCTCACTTCACTTGAAAATCCAATCTCATGGTATGTTCAAGACAGTCCTTGCATCAGCTTGTATTCATCATGCTTCTCATCCAAATTCTCTCCAAATGAGATTATGAAAGTGTTTGGCTTGAAAGGAGCCTTGGTTATGCCTTGCATATTGGTTTGGCAATTGTTACTTATGATGTAAGTAACCATTTTTCAAAGCAAGTCCTCCAATTAACCCTCAATTCAAAATTGTGGCAATGTCAATGTTCTTAAAATATTTTTTACAATCAAATTGGTATGTCATATGGCTTGGTTTGGACATGTAGATCAAAAAATCCCAATTTCCATCTTTGGTTCATTTGAAATTCATCCTTATTTTAGGCCATTTTTGTGATTTTATGAAGAAAGCTATTCCAAGCTCTCACGACCTCTTGGCTAGCCTTAAAAAATCATTTTGAACAAGTTTGATGTTGAACATTTTCCCATTTGAAGCTTGCAAATAGGAGTTATGGCCTTATGATTGGAATGACCTATAATCTCCAAATGACCAAAATACCCTTGACTTGTCAAAGCCATAACTTGAGTTCTACAAATCCTATCAAGGACTTCTAGTACTCTCTATAAATATAAGAGGATAAGGAACAACATTCATGTTGACCAAAAGTTCATAGGAATCATCCTTCTAGGGCAAAAGTTTCATGCAAGTTGGACAACTTTCAAGCTCCAAATTCACATACCTCAGATGACCTGTAACTTGTCAAAGTCATAACTTGAGTTCTACAAATCCTATCAAGGACTTCTAGCACTCAAATTAAAGCTAAGATCATGCTCTACAACATTCATGTTGGGGGTAAGATGAGATGACAATCACATCTTGAGCTAAATTGCCTTGAAGATAGGGGTCAAACTAGGGGATTTTACACTGTCAAGCCTTAGAAACCCTAGCTTGAAACTTCTCAAACTCTTCAATAATGATGAGTTGACCTTGGAATCATCCTTATAACATCTCAATGTATCAATCCATGATCACATGGCTCTTGGATCAGGTCTCAATCTTCTTCAAATCATCAGTTGACTTAGGGTTGACCCAGTCAAACCCTAGTTGCACCACTCATGGATGAGGCTTCTTATTCTTGCACAATGACTTGTCTAGGCCTCAAAGTGATCTTCAACACTTCTCATGAGATCTCTCAAGACCTCAAGTCTAACTTCATGGCTTTAGAATCATCTGATGACTTCCCACAACTCTCAAGTTAAGAGACCTACACACTCTTGGCTTCAAGCACTCTCTCTGAGGATCTTTTAACTTCTCTGACAAGGCTATCAACCCTTGAGCACCTGAATAACCTTCTTAGCTAGCTTCATAGCCTTGTATAGCTCTTGATTGGTAATCATACCTCTTGATCTCCTGCATACATGTCAATGAAATGCAAATGATGATGCTAATGTGAATGAAATGAAACACAAGCTAGGTGAAGAAATGCTGGGAAAATTTTGGGGTGCAACAGTATCAAAGCGACTCCTAGGACTCGATAAAATAGCAACATACTCTAAGCACTACTCAGTTACCTGGTCATCTGCACTCCCAAAAGAGCACAGACGCAACAAACAGAAAAGGGGTGAGAACTACATACAATAAATAAGCGGTGAAATACACATGCTAAGGAGTAGTTACACACCACACCTATAATCATACACATACAACGCACATATACGTGCCACCTCAATCACTCGCAACAATAGCCCATACTCAAATACAAAGATACAATGTGACTCACTGACTCGACACAATGCATGTGGTACCAACACAATCACATACAGTTCACCCTAGAACCTGATTCCCGTCGGAATCCGAATAAGTCATATACGTTCCTCTGAACTACAACTTATCTCCACAACGACTTCCACATGAAGTCCAGATGAAACTAGGCACCCATCATGGATTCCCACCTAACCATCTCCACAAGACACATGACATGAAATGCATGACAATACAATTATGCAATATAGTAATTCAAGCATAATTCACGACCATCAATGATCCACACGAGTCTTCTGCTCACCGTAATCCTCTCAGGAATTACAACCATCGCACAAGACTGTCCACATTCGACAATCATGGCTCCCACTTATCATAACACACCCATAAGGGCACACACACATAACATTCCATATTCTCTCGATTTAATTCATTACTAATGTTTCTTAAGTTAATTTTAGTCATACTGATCCTACCGATTAAACGGAATTGCGTTCCAAGCGAAATCTGGACAAAAATCACAAAAATTGGGGAAAAGTCACCCCAGGCTGCCCATACGCGTACCAACAGGGTTCATACGCGTATTGCCTGTTGTTGTACGCGTATCAGCCCTACCTTACGCGTACGACCAGAGGCTTATGCCTCCCAAAACCCCATCAGAGTCACCCCTTACGCGTATGACTACCCCCATACGTGTATCGCCCAAGCTCATATACGTATCATACGCGTATCACCAGATGACCATGCTGGCACTAGGGACAGAGCATGCATGTTATGTGTACAGCCCCTTGGGAAGTCCCTCATACACGTATTGACACCCCCAATACGTGTATGACCAGCGGATCTGTCAAAAAAATCAGATCTCATCATTCCCATGAGTTTCTCCTCAAGATCCATCATCATACCTTCCCATTCATCCTAAAACTCAGATTTTAATCGATCTCCATGAATCCTATCTTCTATCCTTTCAAGATTCTACTTATTAAATCTAATTTCGATTACGGTTAAACTCTTAGTTTTCAGATCTGTTAATCCACAATATTTTACCATAGCTTCAGAAATTTCCACACAAATTTTCATATTCGTACCAGAATCATACATACAACATCATACAATGATCATTCAACGATAACAGCAATCACAGAGAAATCATAATATCACAAAAATCAACTAAAAAGGTAAGAACAGACAAAATTCCTACGAGAGAAAGGACCTCTCACTACCCTCTCATGTTAAATCATCCATATTGAAATCCATTCTCCCCCCTTACCTTGGATTGAAGCTTTTTCCTTGAGAACAATGGAGAATTGGTTCCTTTTTTTCCCTAGCTCTCCTTTCTCTGCCTTTTTCCTCTTTTACGTGTTAACTGACTAATTAATCCACTAACTCTCTCTTAACCCCTTAATCAGGTTTTATTTCTATTAATCTAATTAATAATAATAATAATAATAATAATAATAATAATAATAATAATAATAATAATAATAATAATAATAATAATAATAATAATAATTACCATCACCTTATTAATAGTATAACCAATAATTAAATAGTAATATCAATAATCATTGTATTCCTATTATTGTTGTTAAATGGTTAACATTATTATTATCTTAAGTCCACCTTATCCCAACTAAGGTCACTTCTCACTCTCGCCATTAACTTCTTACCCTTATTAAAGACATCACACCAATACACACCCAACAAAGTATAACAAACTAAATAATTCAAATGGGGTGTTACACTAAGCCTAGTCATAATAGGAATAGAAGAAGGGATTCTCAATACTTCGGTTCAATTCTACGAACCATTGTATCATTGCTTCACTTTTCCCGACTATGAGTTGATGCCAACGTTGGAAGAGTATGCCTATTATATGGGAGTTCATGTAAAAGATCAAAAACCTTATAGTGGATTGGAGAAACTACTTTCACCAAAAGAAATTGCAAATGCTCTTCACACTGAAGCTTTTGAAATTAAAGCCCACCGTGCAATCAAAAAGGGAGTAGCAGGTTTTCATTCAGATTTTTTAGTCAAGAAAGCTATTTATCTTGCCAAAGAAGGGAGTATGGATGCCTTTGAAGCAATACTAGCTCTGTTAATCTATGGACTAGTATTATTTCCCGAGGTAGAGGAGTTCGTCAGTTTCCCATCCATCATCATATTTTTAAGTGGCAACCCCATGCCTACCTTGTTAGAAGATGTGTATCATTCAATTCATCATCGGAAGCTTCAAGGGAAAGGAGCTTTCCTCTGTTGTGTACCTCTGCTATACAAATGGGTTGTCAATCATTTTCCAAGAATAGATGCTTTCAAGAAAAATCCCAAATGATGGAGATGGTCTCAAAGGATAATCTCTTTGATGCAAGCTGATATTCATTGGTATGATCCCACATACAACCGAGGAATTTACTTTGATCATTGTGGAAGTTTCCCAAATAGACCACTTATTGGAGTACGGGGAGGAATCAATTACAATCTAGCTTTGGCTCAATGACAGTTTGGCTTTTTGATGAAAGACAAACCCAACAATTTACTTCTATACGGTTTCTTTTTTATCAATGTAGAAGTAGCCAAAGGTGTGAGAAACAGTACCATTGACGCTTGGGAGAACATCCATAAAAAGATGAAAGCAGATCTGGGGAAAAGAAATTTCATAGCTTTGGAGCCATTTACTCAATGGGTCCAATCTCGAGCAAAAGAACTAAAGATGCCATATCTCTCAGAAAAGAACACGCAGATTGTCATCGCATCGTCATCCTCTGCCATTCCCATTGAGAAGATGGAAGAGTACCAAGAGCTTCTTGCAAGAGTGCAACTTTAGAGAGACACTTGGGAAGGAAAGTATCATTCACTCGCTTCCGAGGCAACGAAACTCGTCCGAGAGGTGCAAGAAAAGGATGAGTTGATACATTGGCTCGAACGACGAGTAATCGATGGAGAAACAACAAGGGATAATTTATTTTTCTCTAGTATCAAACATACTTAAAAGCAATCATGAATACTCCAATATCTTCTACCTCCAGAGCCTGGAAAGGGATAGTGGATAAGTTGGTAATGGAAAATGCAATTCTGAAGAAATTGAAGAGGCCTCGTGTAATATCCCAAATTTTACCCTTAGATTAATCGATTCATGTCGCGTTACATCTCTTTTTTTGCATTACATTTAACTAACCACTAACAAGGTTGTGCATTTGGTCGATTCTTGCAGGAAATAATCATCTGGTGCACTTTAACTGTTGAAGGGCGAAATGGTCATTTATGTTTGTTGACAGTTTAGGAAGCAGGGTTGTCATCAGGGATCCACTGAGCAATTAGGGCTCCGTTTCCGAGCTTCACGATTTGGTTGAAAGTGATTCGGATTTTTAGGGCTGAGTGTATTGAGATGTCAGTGGTTTGGTTCAAAACAGTGGATGAAATCTGTTTAGCTGTGATTTTTAACCGAGTTAGTTCAGGGCATTGGATTTAACCATTGAGATACGAGTTGAATTTTTCAGTACGGAGGATATTTAATGTTGCGGTTAATTGGATTTCTCTGCTTTATTCGTGGGCCGGTTGTCGTTTGCATCATCAGGCATGAGTTAATTTGGAAAAGGTTCTTGTCCGGATTTAAAGTCGTATGTGTTGGAATGACAAGGTTGATTCGGATGATTTCTTTGGATTTATTCGTACGAATTTATTGGGTAAAGTTAATCTGTTTGTTTAAGTTTAATCGGTTAAATTTTAATCAGTTGAATTCATTTGGAGGTACTTAATCATTTGGATTTAATCGGATATTTTTGTTTAAGTGTTTCATTCGGGTGTGGCAAGATAGTTGAAGAGTAATCGAAAGAAGATTAATTGGATAAAAATATTATGAATTTTATTCATAATTATTTTTACAAATTACAAAGAAAAATAAATACATTTTCATTCCTAAGTCCTATTTTTTGGTCTTCATGCTATTGTCTTCATGCCGATTCTTCATGTTTCTTAACCTGACTTTTTTTCTCTTCGTACCTGCACAAAAACAGACAAAAACAGAGAAAGCAGTTGTAATGTTAAAGAGAAGCGGTTTTTATTGATCCGATACCCTCAGTTATCCATCATCGGGTACGTCGGGAGGGCAACGAAAAAGTCGAAGCCGGCTCCCGACTCATATTCCCGACCTCGGACTAAAACCGGAAGATTCTGTTCTTAATTTTCGGGACAACCAGAGGAAGAGAAAAAGAAGTGATTTTCTTAAAAGTGATTATTAGGATAAACACTTATTCTGGAAAAGGAAAAATCCTAAACACCAACACATCAGAAAAATATCACAAAAAATCCATATCCATTTTCTATCAGGTAAATCCATAGATATCTGATAAATCAAATCGGGATTGGTGTGAAATCAGAGAAATCAACCATCCAGAAGTATCGAACCAAATACGGATCTAAGTCCAAACCATATCAGAAAAACGGATCCACCTGAAAAATCCAAAGCAAATCAACATCAAGAATCCAACAAATCCAAATCATATCAGAAGCATAAATCCAATCAAATTGTCAACTAATAACGTAAAATCTCAAGTCCAAGCCCACAAGGATGAAAAGATAACAGTATGAGACGCTAATCACAAAACGAAAAAAGGGAATCACAAAAACGGGAAGGAACTCACCAAATGGCGCAAACCCTAAGCATTAGGAGCAAACAACCACGGACAAGAAATCGTTAAACCACCATCAAAGCCCAAACTAAAGTCTGTTAGACTCAAACACAAGGACTCTCTCGGTGTCATCATCGTTTTCATCATGATTGATCAGCCAAACCGCGAATCGCACTGCATCATCCGAAGAAACAAAGCGTAACCGTCAACGGACATCACAGTAAGCAGACAACAGTGGCGAATCATCAAAACACCGACAAATCCGTTAGAATCCAGCAAACGGACAACATAAACTTTCAAACGGACTCAGAAGGGCATCATCATCGTCCTCAAAGCCATCCACAAACCAACGAAAATCAACCGCGAAATCGTAAGCCACCCAACGGAGAAATTTCACATTTTTTTACTTTTGGTTATTATTATTGCAGGGAAGAAGAAGAAAGAAAGCGACATACATGGAAGAGAGAGAGAGGGATCCGAGAGAGAAGAAAGAGATTCTGAAAAAAAGTACAAATGAGGCCGCTGTTGGAGTCCTAAGGGGATTAGGGTTCCCTAATCCTTTTCCCTTTTTCCTTTGTGATGTTTGGACCGGGTTGGGTCCGGGAGGTGATGACCCGGCCCAACCCACCTATTTTTGTTTTTTAGTTTTTATTCTATTTAAAAAATAGTTAACACTTAAATTATAGTTTTTCTTTTAAAAGTGTAATTAACCTTTTCCTAAAACTTTTTCTTTTTATCTAATATTGTGGAAATAAAGTTTTTTTGGTGAATCAATATTAAGATAACTTTTATTAAAAAAAAATAATATTAATTAACCCTTTTCCTAAATTATTAAAATTCTACTTTATGGTTTAAAAAAATTTAACCCTTGTCTTTTAAAATTTGTTAATTAATTTTCTCTAATTTAAAAGATATCCTTTCTTTGTGAAAAAAACCATAAAAATTTTATTTAAAAAATTGCTAACCTTTCTTAACTTCAAATTTTGACACTTTCACATCCCCGAGCTTCCAATTTGTAAATTATCATTAACCTAAAATCCTCACGTCATCCCGTTTAATTTTTCCGTCTAATCTTATGTTGATTTTGTTCACTAACCCTTTTATTTTTGTTTTTTTATTTTCAGGGTTGTAAATTATTTAACAATATCGTTGTTTCTTATTTCATTATCATTTACACTTGTATTTTTTTACTTTTAAACATCATCTGTAATTTATTTATCTTGCGTTGTTCCTCATTCATCGTAATTGCACCTTCCAAAGGATTAGGTCTAGTAGTTTGACCGCCGAGTCAATAACCCTAACCTTTGACCGTTTCAAAACCCTATTAGCCTAGGCGTCCCGCCGTGGACGAAAATACCCTTCACCCTAGCATTAGGTCAAAGAGTCGCCGTACTCTGTTTTAGGGTTTTCCGCCGTGGAATCCCTAATTTAACCCTAATTTTAACCCTAAATTTCAATTCAATTTCAACGTAGAGATTGGAGTTTCCTTACTCCACGTAAGCGCTTCCTTAAGAAATGTTTATTCCCCATTGAAACCTTGACCACAGTCAATAAGTTTCTAACCTCCCGTTTGAGGGGAACTACGATTACTCTGATTCCATTCCCTATCCAGGATTCCATTCCCTATCCAGGATACGTAGGCACAAGATGTGAATCTTGCCGAGTAAACTTAGGACTAACCCTTAGGTGTTTCTTTTATCTTTAACCCTTAACACATATACCCTAAAGCAAAATAGTAAAAATAAACAAGAGGTTCCTGTAGAGTACTACAGAAGTTTAGGGTGCTAATACCTTCCCTAAGCTTAACCAACCCCTTACCTAGATCTCTCCCCGCATTGTGTTTACGATGAAAAAATAGGTTTTCCCTCTTTTGACCTTTTCCTTCGGATAAATCAAAGAGCGGTTGTGATTTGAATTGTGATTCAAACTAATTAATAGTTTGATATCCTATTTCCACCGCAACAGAAAATGGTGACTTTACTGGGGAATATCCTATCTTTTAAGGGTTACCCCTATCTTGTTTATTTGCTATGCTATTTGCTTTATTATCATTTATTTTCTTATATATATATATATATATATATATATATATATATATATATATATATATATATATATATATATATATATATATATATATATATATATATATATATATATATATATATATATATATATATATATATATATATATATATATATATATATATATATATATATATATATATATATATATATATATATATATATATATATGTTGTACCTTAATTGGGGTACCGTTGTTGTGAGATAAGTCCTACACCCGGACTTGAGTAACATTATTATAGGATGGTGAGATATTCGACGAGGCTTGCAGGGAGTGAGTCCCGACCAAGTTGACTCAAGAATCACCACTCAGTTGAGACCTTTTCGAAAATGGTTCGGTTGAACGAGTGTAGTCGTGAAAGCTTTTACTATTATTGATTAGAGTCTGTGATACTGGGGACCGTAGTACCTTAACACCACCTTGGCCTTATATAAGACGTAGTTCGGGAACTATATGGGAGTAGTCCTGCAATAGTTGCTACGCGATGCTACACTCAAAAGAGGTTCTCTTGAGAATATTATCGACCCCCGAGTCAGTCGGGAAGTTGATAATATTTGAAGGATGGACTGATGACTTTGGGCACCACTTTAGAACCTTGTTCTGCAGGTAAAACTACCCTATAGTACATACCTTTTGGGAAGGGTAAACCTTAACTCCATTCATTGTTCCTCTAACTTAGGACTTTTTTTTCTTATGTGTGGTTGTGCATTGCATCCATAAAGCATCATATCGTTCCTAGTTTCAAGGAATTCAACAGTCCTTTGCAAATTCAAAAAGTCCTACATTTTAAAGTCTAAAAACTTTTCCAGCTTTCCTAAGAATGTTTGCAATCGACCGTTGAAATTCTTGAAACTATTGCATGGCATTAGCATCACATTTTTGCATTGCATTTTTCCCCCGGTTTCTTATTCTCGGTCCTCTCGTCTTCTAGTGTCCCTTTGAGTCGTTAAGCTGATTCCTCGACACAGATATCGGATTAGAGCTAACTATAAATGCCAGATGTCAGAACAAGAAACATATAATGCAGAAATTCGAATGGAGATGGATGAGTTGAAATCAGGCATGACCAAGCTCACCGAGATGCTTCAAGTACTGATTGCCAGAGGAGAGCCATCTCAGGGGACTGTCATTCAGGAGGTTTCAAGTGCTGATCCACTTCCTGTTCAGATGCCACCACCTACTTGGCCAGAGTTTGGTTTACCTCCTAACTACTCTCCACCCCTTGCATCTACTTCTATGATTGGTCAGACTGTCAGACCGATTTTTCAAGCTCCCGTCTTACCGAGCCCAGACCTGTGGTCCACACTGTTAGCCAGATTGTCCGAGCTCCTGTTGAGAATCCTCTATATGAGCACAAAGCTGCCAGTGTTCGAGGGGAAGACCATGAAGATTTTGTTGAGCCTGAGATTACCCGTGAATAGTTTTACATCATCGATAAGAGACTCAAGGCAGTCGAGGGTACTGACTTCTTCAACGTTGATGCAGACAATATATGCCTAATTTCTGGTCTTGTTATGCCTGCCAAATTCAAGACTCCCGAGTTCGTGAAGTATAAGGGTCACTCATGTCCAAGAGCTCATTTAGTCATGTACTTCCGAAAGATGGCAGCTTACACCAACAATCATAAGCTGCTCATCCATTGCTTTCAGGATAGTTTGAGTGGTGCTTCTCTAAAATGGTATATGAACTTAAAGCATAACAACGTCCACTGCTTCCAGGATCTCGCTAACGCTTTTATGAAGCAGTACAAATACAATTTGGACATGGCTCCCGATCACCGTCAACTTCAAAGTATGTCATAGAAGGAAAAAGAGTCGTTCGAGGAATATGCTCAGCGCTGGAGAGAGTTAGCTTCCCAAGTTGAACCCCCTATAGCAGAGAAGGAACTGACAAGAATGTTCATGGATACTTTGTCTCCTTTCTATTGGGAAAATATGATTGGAAGCGTCTCTTCAAGCTTTACAGATCTGGTAACCATTGGCCAAAGGTTAGAAGAAGGTTTGAAAAATGGTAAGGTGTCCAAAGCTGCCGAATCTTCTAATAGTGCAAAGAAATCATATGGGAATTTCCAGAAGAGGAAGGATGAGAAGACCAATGCTATTATGTCTGAATCAAGAAAGCCTCTCCATGGACTTCACCCTGTTGATAATCATGTTGCGGCCCCACAGCCGGCTCAGACTCCTCAACATCCAGTTGTTAAACAAAACCAGTATCGAAATAGGAATCAATTTGATCCTATTCCCATGACTTACACAGAACTTTATCCTGACCTGGTTCAACAAGGGCTGATCACTACAAAGGCTTTGTCACCTCCTCCTAATCTTCCTTCAGTTGGATTTAGGGCTGATCTCCATTGTGCTTTTCATGAGGGTGCCCCGGGCCACGACTTGGAGCATTGTTTTGCACTGAAAGCTAGAGTACGCGAGTTGGTCAGAGAAGGAATACTTGATTTTACAGATAATCCTCCAAATGTCCAAAAGAATCCTTTTCCAGTGCATCAAAAGTGAAGTTTTGACCGGTTCTGATTTAGTAACTAGGCTTTTGTTTCTCGTTGTTTGTACTTTCCTTATTTTATTAGCTGTTTGCTTTCAAATTATGTTTGTACTTTTACATTAATGAACTAGGCATTGCAACTTTTGATTTAGTTCATTTTATCTATTATTTGCATCTTTACGCTTAGTCTTCCAAATATTTATTCCTTGTTCAAATTTTTGATATGCAAAGATTGGAGGGAGGATGACGAAAATGTTATACCCATAACTGCTGTCAGTATGCTTTCAATCAAACTTTGTTGACGATGTAAGGCATTGTTTCAATCCCCAAACACTGGAGAAATAAGGAAGTTATTCCCTTGTCACCCCCTTTGAGCCTAGAAGTTGGAGTTTCTTTCTTTATAAAAAACCCGCAATTTTAACCTAGGGAATGGGTAGTCCTCAGTTAACTTGGTTGTGTGTTTCTGCAATACACCTTTCATATAAAGGTTGCATTCACAAATTTTCCTTCGCACACAGCAAACAAGTGTCAAAGATGTTTTTAAGCCAAAATTCGATGATGGTTAACCATGATCATTAATCTAGGCAGTCATTTTCTTTCAAAAAAAAAATCAAAAGAAAAAGCCCGATAAGTCAAAACCTATAAAGGAGACTTAGGCAAAATTGGGGCATCCCGCTGACTATGTGCTTTAAAAGAAACAGTTCAGGCAAAAGTTAGGGATAATAAAAAGAGGAGATCTTTAAATCCTTGCCATGTAAATCATCAATGCCAAAACAACTAAATGTTATAAGGAAGTAGTGGCTGCCTTTTCAAAAAGGTCTGTTGACTTCTGAACCATCATTGCTACCATAAAGTGCAATTCCTAACCTATAGGAACCTGAATGCATAATATGAGTTAACTGAGCGTAGGACTGAAGATCATCACGTAGAAGGGGTGGGTACAAATAAATTTTGAGCCTTTATCCTTTGTTTCATAAACCGTGAACCAGGCCACGTTACAACCATCAAAAGACCTAATTGAAACAAGGTTATTTTTAAAGCATACTACAGCAGGGTTGTGTAAGCTGACTCCTAAAGATATTTGTAAATCATTTATTTTGGCAGTACACCTTTATTTTAAACTTTGAGCGTCCTGAACCGCCGTGTTCTGACCGATGACTCATTTATTTTTCATCTTTTAGAAAATAATTTTGGTTTCAAAAGTTACATGAACTTTGCATTACCATGTTTGTATGAATATGTTTTTTTTGCAAACTGGCTTTCTTCTAAGAAAATTTCAAACAATCGAGAAACTCGGTCAAGTGATCCTATCAGGAGCAAGTTCCTTTTACATCCTGTCTAAGAATCAATTCAAGATTTGTGGTTCAGAGGCAAGGTCTTCTCATATTTAGTTTATTCAGAAGATATTTCAAGACTCAAACTGGGGCAGACCTTCCGAGGGTACAGTAAAATAGTCATTTTCACGAATCAGATAAGATGAAGCAATTATCAGTTCATCTACAACAGGCAGTTTAATCTGGGGCAGTTACTTGAAAGATCTCCAAGCAGCTCTCCATCCTTCCTACAAGGACCATTAACCTGATTACAATTTAGCAAAATGGCATGATCTTCGTGTTGAGGAATCAGTCTTCCAGTCTTGTCATCTTACCAAAAGAGTCAAGCCTCGTCATCGGCATCTGCATTTTCATTTGATCATATATCATAGCCTTATTCTTATACATATGCATATCATGAGTGTCATCCTCATTTGCATTTCTCCCGAGGTCGTGTTTTGTCCATTGTCTTACCTTGTGGTCAAAGTTCAACTTATTTGGCACCTACCAAACAATTTTGTGTCGTGTCTATGTGATGTTTTTCTAGATATTCCTTTGGTTATGATGGTTTTCCAGAATCTATCCGATGGTTTTCCGGATTTATTTCTCTTTCTGATGGTTTTCCAGATTGAGTCTTTATCTGATGGTTTTCCAAATAATTCCTTGTGATTCTGACGGTTTTCCAGAATCTTATCCGATGTTTTTCCGGAAACATTCCCCCTTCTGATGGTTTTCCAGATGAGTCTTTGTTCTGATGTTCTTCCAAAACTTATCTAACGGTTTTCCAGATACCTCTGTGATTCTGATGGTTTTCCAGAATCTCATCCGATGTTTTTCCGGATCTATCTCTTTCTGATGTTTTCTCAGACTGAGTTTTTGTTCTGACGTTCTTCTAGAACTCCTTTGTTGCTTATCTGATGTTCTTCCAGATATGTCTTCAACTTGTCCCGTACATTTATTATTTTCCTAAATGTTTCAGATTTACCTTCAGAGACTCGTCTTCATCTCATGCTCCTATAGATGTTGTTCTTTTGTTTCTGGATGCAGCCCAGAGTTATTCGATGGTTTTCTGAGTATCTCTGGTGTGTTTCAGAGTTCATTCGATGTTCTTCTGGATGTCCCTGAAATTGGTTTCTTTGTCCCCGAGGTTATTCGATGTTTTTCCGAGTATCTCTGGTGTTTGTTTCTCTGTATATTTTCTAATGATTCCTGAAGATCCCGCTCGATCTCTTCGTTTAAAGAAATGACCCGGAAATTCCAGCACTTGTCGTTTACCTGATCCTACCACCGTGTGGATCCTGTGTTATCGTTTCATCCTAAAGTGACAACTGGCCGTGCCTGCACCGGTTGATCCATCACTCTAGAATTCCCCAATTGTCGCGTTGTTCCACCAGTGCGTCGTATTCCCCAGTGCAGTTACTTGTCGCGTCTGTCCCCTATGTTGTCGTGTCGTCTACTTGGGAAGGAAAGTATCATTCACTCGCTTCCGAGGCAACGAAACTCGTTTGAGAGGTGCAAGAAAAGGATGAGTTGATAGATTGGCTCGAATGACGAGTAATAGATGGAAAAACAACATGGGAGAATTTATTTTTCTCTAGTATCAAACATACTCAAAGCAATCATGAATACTCCAATATCCCCTACCTCCAGAGCCTGGAAATGGATAGTGGATAAGCTGGTAATGGAAAATGCAATTCTGAAGAAATTGAAGAGGCCTCGTGTAATACCCCAAAATTTACCCTTAGATTAGTCGATTCATGTCGCATTACATCTCATTTTTTGCATTACATTTAACTAACCACTAACAAGGTTGTGCAGTTGGTCGATTCTTGCAGGAAATATATATCTGGTGCACTTTAAATGTTGAAGGGTGAAATGGTCTTTTGTGTTTGCTGACAGTTTAGGAAGCAAGGTTGTCATCAGGGATCCACCGAGCAATCAGGGTTCCGTTTCCGAGCTTCATGTTTTGGTTGAAAGTGATTTGAATTTTTAGGGCTGAGTGTATTGAGATGTCAGTGGTTTGGTTCAAAGAAGTGGATGAGATCTGTTTAGCTGTGATTTTTAACCGAGTTAGTTCAGGGCATTGGATTTAATCATTGAGATACGAGTTGAATTTTTCAGTACAGAGGATATTTGATGTTGCGGTTAATTGGATTTCTCTGCTTTATTCGTGGGCCAGTTGTCGTTTCCATCATCAGGCACGAGTTAATTTGGAAAAGGTTCTTGTCCGGATTTAAAGCCGTATGTGTTGGAATGACAAGGTTGATTCAGATGATTTCTTTGGATTTATTCGTACGAATTTATTGGGTAAAGTTAATCCGCTTGTTTAAGTTTAATCGGTTAAATTTTAATTGGTTGAATTCATTTGGAGGTACTTAATCATTTGGATTTAATCGGATATTTTTGTTTAAGTGTTTCATTCGGGTGTGGCAAGATAGTTGAAGAGTAATCGAAAGAAGATTAATTGGATAAAAAATAATGTGAATTTTATTCATAATTATTTGTACAAATTACAAAGAAAAATAAATACATTTTCATTCCTAAGTCCTATTTTTTGGTCTTCATGCTATTGTCTTCATGCCGATTCTTCATGTTTCTTCACCTGACTTTTTTTTTCTTCGTACCTGCACAGAAACAGACAAAAACAGAGAAAGCAGATGTAATGTTAAAGAGAAGCGGTTTTTATTGATCCGATACCCTCAGTTATCCATCATCGGGTACGTCGGGAGGGCAACGAAAAAGTCGAAGCCGACTCCCGACTCATATTCCCGACCTCGGACTAAAACCGGAAAATTTTGTTCTTAATTTTCGGGACAGCCAGAGGAAGAGAAAAAGAAGTGATTTTTTTAAAAGTGATTATTTGGTTAAACACTTATTCTGGAAAAGGAAAAATCCGAAACACCAACACATCAGAAAAATATCACAAAAAATCCATATCCATTTTCTATCAGGTAAATCCATGGATATCTGATAAATCAAATCCGGATTGGTGTGAAATCAGAGAAATCAACCATCCAGAAGTATCGAACCAAATACGGATCTAAGTCCAAACCATATCAGAAAAACGGATCCACCTGAAAAATCCAAAGCAAATCAACATCAAGAATCCAACAAATCCAAATCATATCAGAAGCATAAATCCAATCAAATCATCAACTAATAACGTAAAAGCTCAAGTCCAAGCCCACAAGGATGAAAAGATAACGGTATAAGACGCTAATCACAAAACGAAAAAAGGGAATCACAAAAACGGGAAGGAACTCACCAAACGACACAAACCCTAAGCATCAGGAGCAAACGGCCACGGACAAGAAATCGTTAAACCACCATCAAAGCCCAAACCAAAGTCCGTTAGACTCAGACACAAGGACTCTCTCGGTGTCATCATTGTTTTCATCATGATTGATAAGCCAAACCGCGAATCGCACTGCATCATCTGAAGAAACAAAGCGTAACCGTCAACGGACACCACAGTAAGCAGACAACGGCGGCGAATCATCAAAACACCGACAAATCCGTTAGAATCCAGTAAACGACCAGCATAAACTTTCAAACGGACTCAGAAGGGCATCATCATCGTCCTCAAAGCCATCCACAAACCAACGAAAATCGACCGCAAAACCGTAAGCCACCCAACAGAGAAATTTCACATTTTTTTTTACTTTTGGTTATTATTATTGCAGGGAAGAAGAAGAAAGAAAGTGATATGCATGGAAGAGAGAGAGGGATCTGAGAGAGAAGAAAGAGATTCTGAAAAAAAGTACAAATGAGGCCGCCGTTGGAGTCCTAAGGGGATTAGGGTTCCCTAATCCTTTTCCCTTTTTCCTTTGTGATGTTTGGACCGGGTTGGGTCCTGGAGGTGATGACCCGACCCAACCCACCTATTTTTGTTTTTTAGTTTTTATTCTATTTAAAAACTAGTTAACACTTATATTATAGTTTTTCTTTTAAAAGTGTAATTAACCTTTTCCTAAAACTTTTTATTTTTATCTAATATTGTGGAAATAAAGTTTTTTTGGTGAATCAATATTAAGATAACTTTTATTAAAAAATAATAATAATAATTAACCCTTTTTCTAAATTATTAAAATTCTACTTTATGGTTTTAAAAAATTTAACCCCTGTCTTTTAAAATTTTTTAATAAATTAATTTTCTCTAATTTAAAAAATATCCTTTCTTTGTGAAAAAAACCATAAAACTTTTATTCAAAAAATTGCTATCCTTTCTTAACTTCAATTTCCGGCACTTTCACATCCCCGAGCTTCCAATTTGTAAATTATCATTAACCTAAAATCCCCACGTCATCCCATTTAATTTTTCCATCTAATCTTATGTTGATTTTTTTCACTAACCCTTTTATTTTTGTATTTTTATTTTCAGGGTTGTAAATTATTTAACAGTACCGTTGTTTCTTATTTCATTATCATCCACACTTGTATTTTTTTACTTTTAAACATCATCTGTAATTTATTTATCTTGCGCTGTTCCTCATTCATCGTAATTGCACCTTCCGAAGGATTAGGTCTAGCAGTTTGACCGCCGAGTCAATAACCCTAACCTTTGACCGTTTCGAAACCCTATTAGCCTAGGCGTCCCGCCGTGGACGAAAATACCCTTCACCCTAACATTAGGTCAAAGAGTCGCCATACTCTGTTTTAGGTTTTCCCGCTGTGGAATCCCTAATTTAACCCTAAATTTCAATTCAATTTCAACGTAGAGATTGGAGTTTCCTTACTCCACGTAAGCGCTTGCTTAAGAAATGCTTATTCCCCATTGTAACCTTGACCACAGTCAAGAAGTTTCTAACCTCCCGTTCAAGGGGAACTACGATTACTCTGATTCCATTCCCTATCCAGGATATGTAGGCACAAGATGAGAATCTTGCCGAGTAAACTTAGGACTAACCCTTAGGTCTTTCTTTTATCTTTAACCCTTAGCACATATACCCTAAAGCAAAATAGTAAAAATAAACAAGAGGTTCCTGTAGATTACTACAGAAGTTTAGGGTGCTAATACCTTCCCTAAGCTTAACCAACCCCTTACCTAGATTTCTCCCCGCATTGTGTTTACGATGCAAAAATAGGTTTTCCCTCTTTTGACCTTTTCCTTCGGATAAATCAAAGAGCGGTTGTGATTTGAATTGTGATTCAAACTAATTAATAGTTTGATATCCTATTTCCACAGCAACACCTCGTGTCTGAAGTCATCAGTTTAGGCTATGAAACCTAGTCTCTTGATGTATTTTAAACTTCTTGTATTATATCTAAAAAATTGTAACCTTTACCAATATTGAATGAAATGAGGGTTTGACACAAATTGATCTTCTGAGTTTTGTAAAACCAGTCACATTTGCATTTCATCTTTGCATTTCACTAACCATTCAAGGAAATTCAAATTTTGCTTTACAGACATTAACATGGTACAACGAGGAGGACTCCCATTTCCAGACATGAATCTAGACAACCTCAAGATCCTGGCAGGCCTTGTTAGGAGTCCCGCCGCATTCATCGCAAAATATAGAGATCTTTTGCCATTACTTAACACTTAAATTGATGGGTGCATGCTACATGCCCTCGTTAAGTTTTATGATCCAGTATAACATTGCTTTATCTTTCCGAATTTCCAATTACTTCCAACCATAGGAGAATATTCTGATTACCTGAAAATTCCGCTAACCATCAAGGCTGCTTATGAGAAACTGAGAAGAAGAGACCTTGCCAAGGCATTACACCTTAGGCCAGAGGAACTGCCTACTGATTTAGTAGCCAAATGGGGTTTCTTAGGAATGGAGGCGAGACCATTTATGGAAATGGCTGAATTTCACTATGAAAATAGGAATTTGGGTATCTTTGAGGCGATCTTGGCGCTCTTGATATACGTCTTGTATCTTTTTCCATGCTGTAATGAGTTCATCAGTGAGGAGGCTATTTGACTCTTCATTATCAAAAATCCTGTGAATGAATTACTAGCAGACACCTACGTTGTCATCCACCGCCATACATTATATGATCTCGGAAAGTTCTCGTGATGTACCGCATTGCTCAACAGATGGTTCACTTCCCATTTGCCCAAGACTCACGTTCTCTAGAACCTCTATAGCAAGGATGCATGGATTACAAAGTTAATCACTCTCAACCATTATGATATCAACTGGTACTGTAACACCCCATTTAAAT
Source organism: Lathyrus sativus (assembly GCA_963859935.3). Classification (NCBI taxonomy): domain Eukaryota; kingdom Viridiplantae; phylum Streptophyta; class Magnoliopsida; order Fabales; family Fabaceae; genus Lathyrus; species Lathyrus sativus. The sequence continues at coordinate 142,299,603 of OZ012739.1, read as the reverse complement.
TATTCAGTCGCTTTGGTATTTTCTGTGAGGTGTAGTTGTGTGGTGTCCTTAATTAAGGGTATGAGGTTAGGAGTAAGGGAGATAGGTGACCTTAGTTGGGGTACTGTGGACCTAGATAAAGGAGTAAGTTAATTATGATATCGAGAGCATTATATTGATTAATATTATTCGACCTATTATTAATAATAATGTTAATGAGATTATCATTATTATTATTATTATTATTATTATTATTATTATTATTATTCGTATTAATAATATTATTTGGTGGAATATTATTATTATTCATATTATTACTATTAGTATGAATATTATTATTAGTGGGAGAATAATATTATTATTATTATTATTATTATTATTATTATTATTATTATTATTATTATTATTATTATTATTATTATTATTATTATAGGATTTAAATAATAAAATAAGAAATAAGGGATTAAAGGAAATAGAGAAGTTTTTTTGGGGAAAGAGAATTAGAACACGATAAACTGCCAGAGAAAGGTTTTGGGAGAAAAAGTGAGAAGAAGAACAAGGAGGAAGAGAAGGAGGCTAGGGCTGTCAATCCTTCAAGATTCTTCAACGATTGAGCAATTAATCGAGGTAAGGGGGGAGAATGGATTTCAATATGGGTGAATTAACATGAGAGGGTAGTGAGAGGTCCTTTCTCTCATAGGAATTATGTGTTCTTGAGGATCCTTGAATCCAATTTTTGTAACTTGATTTGTTCTCAAATTTTCTGTTATTGTTGAATACTCTTTGTATGATGTTTTGTGTATCCGAAACCAGAATTAATACGGAATTCGTGTGAGAAATGCTTGATGCTGTCATAGAATACTAGTGAGTAGTAGATCTGGAAATCTGAACTTTTAGGGATTTAGGCAAATATGTAGAAATGAATGTGTTATATTGTTATTAGTACGATGCTCTAAGGTTTCCCTAAGGTTTTGAGATTTGGGTTAATTGTGGGAAATAGGGAGGTAACCGTAAGAATCTAAGGTTATGACCAAATGGCCAAATGATATGTATCGTTGAATATTAATATAGGAAAAACTTATGGAAAATTGAACCTTTGTTGCCAAAACCTTAGATCGTTATATGTCTATCCATATGGGATAGAATATTTGATATTGGAAATTACGATGCCTTCGGAGCAATTGTAAGGAAATTGACGGTATACCCTAGAGGTTAGTGGTTAGTATTCTTGACCCTTTGAGTGTAGAGTTGAGAAATAATGATCTTTGCCTTCGTGGCCAAAACCTTGGATTGTGATATGTTTGACCCTATAGCAATAGGAATATTCAAATGTGGGTAACTCTGAAGTACTCAGAACAATTGCAGGAAATAGTGTTTTATGTGTTGCAAATGTTGCCAGATGAGCACAATAAACCATAGAAGTTGTGTCGTTATTGCCGTATAACCTTAGGAATGTTTTAGTGATGTTTTGGGTGCTTTGAGTAAGTAATTCGCAAGAATAATTGAGCGAAAATCAGTTTCGGAGCGTAACAGCGTCTTTCTGTCCGTCACGGATGTTCATGTTTTCGGTTGAAATTGTTTTGGACGTAACTTTGGATCCGTAAGTCCGTTTTGATCCCCGTTCGAAGCGTTGGAAAGCTAATGAACAGAGCTATAACATAGGATAGATAATGGAATTGTTTTAGTAACGAATCATGTTCTGGTTCAATGATGTCTTGGTGTTTTGATAGATGTGGGCCAAGATGGTCGAATGTGGACAATTTTGTGCGATTGTGGTAATTCCCGAGAGGATTACGGTGAACGGATGGCTCGTGTGGATCAAGATTGAACGTGAATTATGCATGATGTATTACATTGCATAATTGTGTTGACATGCATTTCATATCATGTGTCTTGTGGAGATGGCTAGGTGGGAATCCATGATGGGTGCCTAGTTTCACCCAGACTTCAATGTGGAAGTCGTTGTGGAGATAAGTTGTAGTTCATAGGAACGTATATACGACTTATCCGGATTCCGACGGGAATCGAGTTCTAGTGTGAACCGTATGAGATTGTGTTGGTACCACATGCATTGTGTCGAGTCAGTGAGTCACATTGCATTATTGTAATTGAATGTGGGCTATGAATTCCAAGTGATTGAGGTGGCACGTGTATGTGCGTTAATTGTGCTTATTTTATGTGTGGTGTGTAACTACTCATTAGCATGTGTATTTCACCGTTCATTTATTGAATGTAGTTCTCACCCCTTTTTGTTGTTGTGTCTGTGCTCTCTTGGGAGTACAGGTGACCAGGTACCTGAGTAGTGCTTGGAGTGTGTTGCTATTTGATCGAGTCTTAGGAGTCGCTCTGATACGTAACATGGGATGACGGGATTACATTGTTATTTGACTACTTTATTTGTTTACTGTTACGTATCTTCATTTATTGGACTTATGTTGTATGACCTCGTGCCGAGGAGAATTATATTGGAGAATTGATTTGTATTCCGCTGCTTACTTGAAAACTAAATAATATTGATTATTTTAATGAAATGAAGTGACTTAGTGTGATATCCCACTGTGTTGGAGATTTCTGATGAATTTCATGAATTATTCCTGTATATTTATTATATTCCGCGTACGGGGTAAAGTGGGGTGTTACAATTGGTATCAGAGCAGGTCGGTCCGTCCGACCAGTGTTGTAGTAGAGTCTGACTATAGAATGTTTATAGTCATGTGTGTGTTTGAATTGTCCAGTGTCGATCTTTGGTAAGGATTTTGGAGTGGACTTGATTTGTTTACCACTCAGCGATTTGGATGTTATTTTAGGAATGAATTGGCTTGAGAGTAAGATGCGAGAGTCGTATCCGGAACCGTTCTCATCAGGTACATTTTCGAGGACGAAAATATTTTAAGTGGGGAGAGTTGTAACACCCCATTTAAATTATTCAGTCGCTTTGGTATTTTCTGTGAGGTGTAGTTGTGTGGTGTTCTTAATTAAGGGTATGAGGTTAGGAGTAAGGGAGAGAGGTGACCTTAGTTGGGGTACTGTGGACCTAGATAAAGCAGTAAGTTAATTATGATATCGAGAGCATTATAGTGATTAATATTATTCCAACTATTATTAATAATAATGTTAATGAGATTATTATTATTATTATTATTATTATTATTATTATTATTATTATTATTAAATATTATTTGGTGCAATATTATTATTATTCATATTATTACTATTAGTATGAATATTATTATTAGTGGGAGAATATTATTATTATTATTATTATTATTATTATTATTATTATTATAGGATTTAAATAATAAAATAAAAAATAAGGGATTAAAGGAAATAGAGAAGTTTTTTTGGGGAAAGAGAATTAGAACACGATAAACTGCCAGAGAAAGGTTTTGGGAGAAAAAGTGAGAAGAAGAACAAGGAGGAAGAGAAGGAGGCTAGGGCTGTCAATCCTTCAAGATTCTTCAACGATTGAGCAATTAATCGAGGTAAGGGGGGAGAATGGATTTCAATATGGGTGAATTAACATGAGAGGGTAGTGAGAGGTCCTTTCTCTCATAGGAATTATGTGTTCTTGAGGATCCTTGAATCCAATTTTTGTAACTTGATTTGTTCTCAAATTTTCTGTTATTGTTGAATACTGTTTGTATGATGTTTTGTGTATCCGAAACCAGAATTAATACGGAATTCGTGTGAGAAATGCTTGATGCCGTCATAGAATACTAGTGAGTAGTAGATATGGAAATCTGAACTTTTAGGGATTTGGGCAAATATGTAAAAATGAATGTGTTATATCGTTATTAGGACGATGCTCTAAGGTTTCCCTAAGGTTTAGAGATTTGAGTTAAGTGTGGGAAATAGGGAGGTAACTGTAAGAATCTGAGGTTATGACCAGATGGCCAAATGATATGTATCGTTGAATATTAATATAGGAAAAACTTATGGAAAATTGAACCTTTGTTGCCAAAACCTTAGATCGTTATATGTCTACCCATATGGGATAGAATATTTGATATTTGAAATTACGATGCCTTCGGAGCAATTGTAAGGAAATTGACGGTAGACCCTAGAGATTAATGGTTAGTATTCTTGACCCTTTGAGTGTAGAGTTGAGAAATAATGATCTTTGCCTTCGTGGCCAAAACCTTGGATTGTGATATGTTTGACCCTGGAGGAATAGGAATATTCATATGTGGGTAACTCTGAAGTACTCAGAGCAATTGCAGGAAATAGTGTTTTATGTGTTGCAAATGTTGCCAGATGAGCATAATAAACCATAGAAGTTGTGTCGTTATTGCCGTATAACCTTAGGAATGTTTTAGTGATGTTTTGGGTGCTTTGAGAAAGTAATTCGCAAGAATAATTGAGCGAAAATCAGTTCCTGAGTGTAACAGTGTCTTTCTGTCCATCACGGATGTTCATGTTTTCTGTTGAAATTGTTTTGGACGTAACTTTGGATCCGTAAGCCCGTTTTGATCCCCGTTCGAAGCGTTGGAAAGCTAATGAACAGAGCTATAACATAGGATAGATAATGGAATTGTTTTTCCAATATTTTTATATCTAATTATGTTTGAGAAGTCAATTGTGTATATGTTTTAGTAACAAATCATGTTCTGGTTCAATGATGTCTTGGTGTTTTGATAGATGTGGGCCAAGATGGTCGAATGTGGACAATCTTGTGCGATTGTGGTAATTCTCGAGAGGATTATGGTGAGCGGATGGCTCGTGTGGATCAAGATTGATCGTGAATTATGCATGATGTATTACATTGCATAATTGTGTTGACATGCATTTCATATCATGTGTCTTGTGAAGATGGCTAGGTGGGAATCCATGATGGGTGCCTAGTTTCACCCGGACTTCAATGTGGAAGTCGTTGTGGAGATAAGTTGTAGTTCATAGGAACGTATATACGACTTATCCGGATTCCAACGGGAATCGGGTTCTAGTGTGAACCGTATGAGATTGTGTTGGTACCACATGCATTGTGTCGAGTCAGTGAGTCACATTGCATTATTGTAATTGAATGTGGGCTATGAATGCCAAGTGATTGAGGTGGCACGTGTATGTGCGTTAATTGTGCTTATTTTATGTGTGGTGTGTAACTACTTCTTAGCATGTGTATTTCACCGTTTATTTATTGAATGTAGTTCTCACCCCTTTTTGTTGTTGTGTCTGTGCTCTCTTGGGAGTACAGGTGACCAGGTACCTGAGTAGTGCTTGGAGTGTGTTGCTATTTGATCGAGTCTTAGGAGTCGCTCTGATACGTAACATGGGATGACGGGATTATGTTGTTATTTGACTACTTTATTTGTTTATTGTTACGTATCTTCATTTATTGGACTTATGTTGTATGACCTCGTGTCGAGGAAAATTATATTGGAGAATTGATTTGTATTCCGCTGCTTACTTGAAAACTAAATAATATTGATTATTTTAATGAAATGAAGTGACTTAGAGTGATATCCCACTGTGTTGGAGAACTCTAATGAATTTCATGAATTATTCCTGTATATTTATTATATTCCGCGTACGGGGTAAAGTGGGGTGTTACAATTGGTATCAGAGCAGGTCGGTCCGTCCGGCCAGTGTTGTAGTAGACTCTGACTATAGAATGTTTATAGTCATGTGTGTGTTTGAATTGTCCAGTGTCGATCTTTGGTAAGGATTTTGGAGTGGACTTGATTTGTTTATCACTCAGCGAGTTGGATGTTATTTTAGGAATGAATTGGCTTGAGAGTAAGATGCGAGATTCGTATCCGGAACCGTTCTCATCAGGTACATTTTCGAGGACGAAAATATTTTAAGTGGGGGAGAGTTGTAACACCCCATTTAAATTATTCAGTCGCTTTGGTATTTTCTGTGAGGTGTAGTTGTGTGGTGTCCTTAATTAAGGGTATGAGGTTAGGAGTAAGGGAGAGAGGTGACCTTAGTTGGGGTACTGTGGACCTAGATAAAGGAGTAAGTTAATTATGATATCGAGAGCATTATAGTGATTAATATTATTCCAACTATTATTAATAATAATGTTAATGAGATTATCATTATTATTATTATTATTATTATTAATAATATTATTTGGTGGAATATTATTATTATTCATATTATTACTATTAGTATGAATATTATTATTAGTGGGAGAATAATATTATTATTATTATTATTATTATTATTATTATTATTATTATTATTATTATTATTGGATTTAAATAATAAAATAAGAAATAAGGGATTAAAGGAAATAGAGAAGTTTTTTTGGGGAAAGAGAATTAGAACACGATAAACTGCCAGAGAAAGGTTTTGGGAGAAAAAGTGAGAAGAAGAACAAGGAGGAAGAGAAGGAGGCTAGGGCTGTCAATCCTTCAAGATTCTTCAACGATTGAGCAATTAATCGAGGTAAGGGGGGAGAATGGATTTCAATATGGGTGAATTAACATGAGAGGGTAGTGAGAGGTCCTTTCTCTCATAGGAATTATGTGTTCTTGAGGATCCTTGAATCCAATTTTTGTAACTTGATTTGTTCTCAAATTTTCTGTTATTGTTGAATACTGTTTGTATGATGTTTTGTGTATCCGAAACCAGAATTAATACGGAATTCGTGTGAGAAATGCTTGATGCCGTCATAGAATACTAGTGAGTAGTAGATCTGGAAATCTGAACTTTTAGGGATTTGGGCAAATATGTAGAAATGAATGTGTTATATCGTTATTAGTACGATGCTCTAAGGTTTCCCTAATGTTTAGAGATTTGAGTTAAGTGTGGGAAATAGGGAGGTAACTGTAAGAATCTGAGGTTATGACCAGATGGCCAAATGATATGTATCGTTGAATATTAATATAGGAAAAACTTATGGAAAATTGAACCTTTGTTGCCAAAACCTTAGATCGTTATATGTCTACCCATATGGGATAGAATATTTGATATTTGAAATTACGATGCCTTCGGAGCAATTGTAAAGAAATTGACGGTAGACCCTAGAGATTAGTGGTTAGTATTCTTGACCCTTTGAGTGTAGAGTTGAGAAATAATGATCTTTGCCTTCGTGGCCAAAACCTTGGATTGTGATATGTTTGACCATGTAGGAATAGGAATATTCAAATGTGGGTAACTCTGAAGTACTCAGAGCAATTGCAGGAAATAGTGTTTTATGTGTTGCAAATGTTGCCAGATGAGCATAATAAACCATAGAAGTTGTGTCGTTATTGCCGTATAACCTAAAGAATGTTTTAGTGATGTTTTGGGTGCTTTTAGAAAGTAATTCGCAAGAATAATTGAGCCAAAATCAGTTCCGGAGCGCAACAGCGTCTTTCTGTCCGTCACGGATGTTCATGTTTTCGGTTGAAATTGTTTTGGAAGTAACTTTAGATCCGTAAGTCCGTTTTGATCCCCGTTCGAAGCGTTGGAAAGCTAATGAATAGAGCTATAACATAGGATAGATGATGGAATTGTTTTTCCAATATTTTTATATCTAATTATGTTTGAGAAGTCAATTGTGTATATGTTTTAGTAACGAATCATGTTCTGGTTCAATGATGTCTTGGTGTTTTGATAGATGTGGGCCAAGATGGTCGAATGTGGACAATCTTGTGCGATTGTGGTAATTATCGAGAGGATTATGGGGAGCGGATGGCTCGTGTGGATCAAGATTGATCGTGAATTATGCATGATGTATTACATTGCATAATTGTGTTGACATGCATTTCATATCATGTGTCTTGTGAAGATGGCTAGGTGGGAATCCATGATGGGTGCCTAGTTTCACCCGGACTTCAATGTGGAAGTCGTTGTGGAGATAAGTTGTAGTTCATAGGAACGTATATACGACTTATCCGGATTCCGACTGGAATCGGGTTCTAGTGTGAACCGTATGAGATTGTGTTGGTACCACATGCATTGTGTCGAGTCAGTGAGTCACATTGCATTATTGTAATTGAATGTGGGCTATGAATGCCAAGTGATTGAGGTGGCACGTGTATGTGCGTTAATTGTGCTTATTTTATGTGTGGTGTGTAACTACTTCTTAGCATGTGTATTTCACCGTTTATTTATTGAATGTAGTTCTCACCCCTTTTTGTTGTTGTGTTTGTGCTCTCTTGGGAGTACAGGTGACCAGGTACCTGAGTAGTGCTTGGAGTGTGTTGCTATTTGATCGAGTCTTAGGAGTCGCTCTGATACGTAACATGGGATGACGGGATTACGTTGTTATTTGACTACTTTATTTGTTTATTGTTACGTATCTTCATTTATTGGACTTATGTTGTATGACCTCGTGTCGAGGAGAATTATATTGGAGAATTGATTTGTATTCCGCTGCTTACTTGAAAACTAAATAATATTGATTATTTTAATGAAATTAAGTGACTTAGTGTGATATCCCACTGTGTTAGAGAACTCTAATGAATTTCATGAATTATTCCTGTATATTTATTATATTCCGCGTACGGGGTAAAGTGGGGTGTTACAATTGGTATCAGAGCAGGTCGGTCCGTCCGGCCAGTGTTGTAGTAGACTCTGACTATAGAATGTTTATAGTCATGTGTGTGTTTGAATTGTCCAGTGTCGATCTTTGGTAAGGATTTTGGAGTGGACTTGATTTGTTTATCACTCAGCGAGTTGGATGTTATTTTAGGAATGAATTGGCTTGAGAGTAAGATGCGAGATTCGTATCCGGAACCGTTCTCATCAGGTACATTTTCGAGGACGAAAATATTTTAAGTGGGGGAGAGTTGTAACACCCCATTTAAATTATTCAGTCGCTTTGGTATTTTCTGTGAGGTGTAGTTGTGTGGTGTCCTTAATTAAGGGTATGAGGTTAGGAGTAAGGGAGAGAGGTGACCTTAGTTGGGGTACTGTGGACCTAGATAAAAGAGTAAGTTAATTATGATATCGAGAGCATTATAGTGATTAATATTATTCCAACTATTATTAATAATAATGTTAATGAGATTATCATTATTATTATTATTATTATTATTATTAATATTATTTGGTGGAATATTATTATTATTCATATTATTACTATTAGTATGAATATTATTATTAGTGGGAGAATAATATTAGTATTATTATTATTATTATTATTATTATTATTATTATTATTATTATTATTATTATTATTATTATAGGATTTAAATAATAAAATAAGAAATAAGGGATTAAAGGAAATAGAGAAGTTTTTTTGGGGAAAGAGAATTAGAACACGATAAACTGCCAGAGAAAGGTTTTGGGAGAAAAAGTGAGAAGAAGAACAAGGAGGAAGAGAAGGAGGCTAGGGCTGTCAATCCTTCAAGATTCTTCAACGATTGAGCAATTAATCGAGGTAAGGGGGGAGAATGGATTTCAATATGGGTGAATTAACATGAGAGGGTAGTGAGAGGTCCTTTCTCTCATAGGAATTATGTGTTCTTGAGGATCCTTGAATCCAATTTTTGTAACTTGATTTGTTCTCAAATTTTCTGTTATTGTTGAATACTGTTTGTATGATGTTTTATGTATCCGAAACCAGAATTAATACGGAATTCGTGTGAGAAATGCTTGATGCTGTCATAGAATACTAGTGAGTAGTAGATCTGGAAATCTGAACTTTTAGGGATTTGGGCAAATATGTAGAAATGAATGTGTTATATCGTTATTAGTACGATGCTCTAAGGTTTCCCTAAGGTTTAGAGATTTGGGTTAATTGTGGGAAATAGGGAGGTAACCGTAAGAATCTGAGGTTATGACCAAATGGCCAAATGATATGTATCGTTGAATATTAATATAGGAAAAACTTATGGAAAATTGAACCTTTGTTGCCAAAACCTTAGATCTTTATATGTCTACCCATATGGGATAGAATATTTGATATTTGAAATTACGATGCCTTCGGAGCAATTGTAAAGAAATTGACGGTAGACCCTAGAGATTAGTGGTTAGTATTCTTGACCCTTTGAGTGTAGAGTTGAGAAATAATGATGTTTGCCTTCGTGGCCAAAACCTTGGATTGTGATATGTTTGACCATGTAGGAATAGGAATATTCAAATGTGGGTAACTCTGAAGTACTCAGAGCAATTGCAGAAAATAGTGTTTTATGTGTTGCAAATGTTGCCAGATGAGCATAATAAACCATAGAAGTTGTGTCGTTATTGCCGTATAACCTAAAGAATGTTTTAGTGATGTTTTGGGTGCTTTGAGAAAGTAATTCGCAAGAATAATTGAGCGAAAATCAGTTCCGGAGCGTAACAGCGTCTTTCTGCCCGTCACGGATGTTCATGTTTTCGGTTGAAATTGTTTTGGACGTAACTTTAGATCCGTAAGTCCGTTTTGATCCCCGTTCAAAGCGTTGGAAAGCTAATGAACAGAGCTATAACATAGGATAGATAATGGAATTGTTTTTCCAATATTTTTATATCTAATTATGTTTGAGAAGTCAATTGTGTATATGTTTTAGTAACGAATCATGTTCTGGTTCAATGATGTCTTGGTGTTTTGATAGATGTGGGCCAAGATGGTCGAATGTGGACAATCTTGTGCGATTATGGTAATTCTCGAGAGGATTATGGTGAGCGGATGGCTCGTGTGGATCAAGATTGATCGTGAATTATGCATGATGCATTACATTGCATAATTGTGTTGACATGCATTTCATATCATGTGTCTTGTGGAGATGGCTAGGTGGGAATCCATGATGGGTGCCTAGTTTCACCCGGACTTCAATGTGGAAGTCGTTGTGGAGATAAGTTGTAGTTCATAGGAACGTATATACGACTTATCCGGATTCCGACGGGAATCGGGTTCTAGTGTGAACCGTATGAGATTGTGTTGGTACCACATGCATTGTGTCGAGTCAGTGAGTCACATTGCATTATTGTAATTGAATGTGGGCTATGAATGCCAAGTGATTGAGGTGGCACGTGTATGTGCGTTAATTGTGCTTATTTTATGTGTGGTGTGTAACTACTTCTTAGCATGTGTATTTCACCGTTTATTTATTGAATGTAGTTCTCACCCCTTTTTGTTGTTGTGTCTGTGCTCTCTTGGGAGTACAGGTGACCAGGTACCTGAGTAGTGCTTGGAGTGTGTTGCTATTTGATCGAGTCTTAGGAGTCGCTCTGATACGTAACATGGGATGACTGGATTACGTTGTTATTTGACTACTTTATTTGTTTATTGTTACGTATCTTCATTTATTGGACTTATGTTGTATGACCTCGTGTCGAGGAGAATTATATTGGAGAATTGATTTGTATTCCGCTGCTTACTTGAAAACTAAATAATATTGATTATTTTAATGAAATAAAGTGACTTAGTGTGATATCCCACTGTGTTGGAGAACTCTAATGAATTTCATGAATTATTCCTGTATATTTATTATATTCCGCGTACGGGGTAAAGTGGGGTGTTATAATTGGTATCAGAGCAGGTCGGTCCGTCCGGCCAGTGTTGTAGTAGACTCTGACTATAGAATGTTTATAGTCATGTGTGTGTTTGAATTGTCCAGTGTCGATCTTTGGTAAGGATTTTGGAGTGAACTTGATTTGTTTATCACTCAGCGAGTTGGATGTTATTTTAGGAATGAATTGGTTGGAGAGTAAGATGCGAGATTCGTATCCGGAACCGTTCTCATCAGGTACATTTTCGAGGACAAAAATATTTTAAGTAGGGGAGAGTTGTAACACCCCATTTAAATTATTCAGTCGCTTTGGTATTTTCTGTGAGGTGTAGTTGTGTGGTGTCCTTAATTAAGGGTATGAGGTTAGGAGTAAGGGAGAGAGGTGACCTTAGTTGGGGTACTGTGGACCTAGATAAAGGAGTAAGTTAATTATGATATCGAGAGCATTATAGTGATTAATATTATTCCAACTATTATTAATAATAATGTTAATGAGATTATCATTATTATTATTATTATTATTATTATTATTATTATTATTATTAATAATAATAATATTATTTGGTGGAATATTATTATTATTCATATTATTACTATTAGTATGAATATTATTATTAGTGGGAGAATAATATTATTATTATTATTATTATTATTATAGGATTTAAATAATAAAATAAGAAATAAGGGATTAAAGGAAATAGAGAAGTTTTTTTGGGGAAAGAGAATTAGAACACGATAAACTGCCAGAGAAAGGTTTTGGGAGAAAAAGTGAGAAGAAGAACAAGGAGGAAGAGAAGGAGGCTAGGGCTGTCAATCCTTCAAGATTCTTCAACGATTGAGCAATTAATCGAGGTAAGGGGGAGAATGGATTTCAATATGGGTGAATTAACATGAGAGGGTAGTGAGAGGTCCTTTCTCTCATAGGAATTATGTGTTCTTGAGGATCCTTGAATCCAATTTTTGTAACTTGATTTGTTCTCAAATTTTCTGTTATTGTTGAATGTTGGTTGTATGATGTTTTATGTATCCGAAACCAGAATTAATACGGAATTCGTGTGAGAAATGCTTGATGCTGTCATAGAATACTAGTGAGTAGTAGATCTGGAAATCTGAACTTTTAGGGATTTGGGCAAATATGTAGAAATGAATGTGTTATATCGTTATTAGTACGATGCTCTAAGGTTTCCCTAAGGTTTAGAGATTTGGGTTAATTGTGGGAAATAGGGAGGTAACCGTAAGAATCTGAGGTTATGACCAAATGGCCAAATGATATGTATCGTTGAATATTAATATAGGAAAAACTTATGGAAAATTGAACCTTTGTTGCCAAAACCTTAGATCGTTATATGTCTACCCATATGGGATAGAATATTTGATATTTGAAATTACGATGCCTTCGGAGCAATTGTAAAGAAATTGACGGTAGACCCTAGAGATTAGTGGTTAGTATTCTTGACCCTTTGAGTGTAGAGTTGAGAAATAATGATCTTTGCCTTCGTGGCCAAAAACTTGGATTGTGATATGTTTGACCATGTAGGAATAGGAATATTCAAATGTGGGTAACTCTGAAGTACTCAGAGCAATTGCAGGAAATAATGTTTTATGTGTTGCAAATGTTGCCAGATGAGCATAATAAACCATAGAAGTTGTTTCGTTATTGCCATATAACCTAAAGAATGTTTTAGTGATGTTTTGGGTGCTTTGAGAAAGTAACTCGCAAGAATAGTTGAGCAAAAATCAGTTCCGGAGCGTAACAGCGTCTTTCTGTCCGTCTCGGATGTTCATGTTTTCGGTTGAAATTGTTTTGGACGTAACTTTAGATCCGTAAGTCCGTTTTGATCCCCGTTCAAATCGTTTGAAAGCTAATGAATAGAGCTATAACATAGGATAGATAATTAAATTGTTTTTCCAATATTTTTATATCTAATTATGTTTGAGAAGTCAATTGTGTATATGTTTTAGTAACGAATCATGTTCTGGTTCAATGATGTCTTGGTGTTTTGATAGATGTGGGCCAAGATGGTCGAATGTGGACATCTTGTGCGATTGTGGTAATTCCCGAGAGGGTTACGGTGAGCGGATGGCTCGTGTGGATCAAGATTGATCGTGAATTATGCATGATGTATTACATTGCATAATTGTGTTGACATGCATTTCATATCACGTGTCTTGTGGAGATGGCTAGGTGGGAATCCATGATGGGTGCCTAGTTTCACCCGGACTTCAATGTGGAAGTCGTTGTGGAGATAAGTTGTAGTTCATAGGAACGTATATACGACTTATCCGGATTCCGACGGGAACCGGGTTCTAGTGTGAACCGTATGAGATTGTGTTGGTACCACATGCATTGTGTCGAGTCAGTAAGTCACATTGCATTATTGTAATTGAATGTGGGCTATGAATGCCAAGTGATTGAGGTGGCACGTGTATGTGCATTAATTGTGCTTATTTTATGTGTGGTGTGTAACTACTTCTTAGCATGTGTATTTCACCGTTTATTTATTGAATGTAGTTCTCACGCCTTTTTGTTGTTGTGTCTGTGCTCTCTTGGGAGTACAGGTGACCAGGTACCTGAGTAGTGCTTGGAGTGTGTTGCTATTTGATCGAGTCTTAGGAGTCTCTCTGATACATAACATGGGATGACGGGATTACGTTGTTATTTGACTACTTTATTTGTTTATTGTTGCGTATCTTCATTTATTGGACTTATGTTGTATGACCTCGTGTTGAGGAGAATTATATTGGAGAATTGATTTGTATTCCGCTGCTTACTTGAAAACTAAATAATATTGATTATTTTAATGAAATGAAGTGACTTAGTGTGATATCCCACTGTGTTGGAGAACTCTGATGAATTTCATGAATTATTCCTGTATATTTATTATATTCCGCGTACGGGGTAAAGTGGGGTGTTACAGGTACGATCCCAGGATCAGTGGTATAACCATAATCCATAGCTGTGGAGACTTCCCCAACATACCTCTCATCGGAACTAGAGGTGTTATCAGCTACAACCCAATTCTTGCTCGACGCCAGCATGGGTATCCAACTGGGTCGGAACCCGAACCAGAGTTGCTAAAACCCTACTTTTGTGAAACAGGCAGCAACAGAGAACTAAAAGCTCAAGCCAGCTACGCTTGGAGGAACCCTCACATAGAAGGGATGACCGTGGAAGAAAACATAAGTTGTTTGACTACTAGAGCTTATCTACTTTGGTCAAAAGAGATAGCTTTAACAATGTTCTATACTCGTGACTATGAGGTCACAATGGAGCCAGAGGTCCCTATGATTAGGGAAGAGATGAGGTATGCTTTGATCAAAGCTCAGCATGAAAATGAAGACCTATGGGAAATAATTTGCCAGAATCAAGCTCAACACAGATCTCAAGAAGAAGAAGGATCATCTAATTAGATTGATCAATGTTTCACCATTTCCTGCTTTCCCTAAAAGGATTGAAATCCTGTGTTACATTTATGTTTGTTGCATTTATTTTGTTGTAAGAAAGGTCTTGCTTTTTTAGCAAGGGCCATCCATTGTAATAGATCTTGAATTATCAATGAAAAGTTGCTTTTTAAAGCACGTTGTTCCTAACTTTGTTTGTAAACAGAATTTGCTTCTTCCTTGAATGGTTGGTTTTTACATTTGCATCTCATCCTGCATTAGTCTTGCTTTGGGTTCCACAGCTCATCTGTTGTTCTTATCTGCCAGAGAAAGAGGAGGGTCACGCTGAGTTCTCACAGATATAATACCCGAGCTCAAGCTCAGAGAAGGATGGCAGACAATGATCAGAGGATTAAACAGATGGATAACGACATCGAGGGGATTAAGGACAATGTCAGTCAGATCATTGAGATCCTTAATGTGATCAAAGCAAAGATGGACACGTAGGTTACAGTGGTTTCCGAAGTTGCTACGGAAGCAGCAAGCCTTCCAACTGCTCCCGTTATGAAAACTGAATTCCCATTTGGCATATCTAGGGATATCATACCACCAATCAATAATCCTCAACCGTCCAGCTTTCAACGACAAGTTGATCCAATGACGACAAACCCTATATTCACTCAAGCAGGTGGATCAACTCAGGTCCGACCTATTTTCAGCCACCATTAACCAATCTTCAGCATACCCGACAGTTCTGAAGCTGAAGACGAGAAGCATGAAAAGCTAAGAGTAGAAATGGATATTATGGCGAAAAGAATGTGAGCTATTGAGGGGAGTAATGTCTTCGGATCTGACGCCAAAGACATGTGTTTGGTATTCGGATTAGTATTCCCATAAAAGTTCAAGATGCCCGTGTTTGATAAGTATGAGGGAACTACTTGCCCCTAAGTACACTTAATTATGTATTGCAGACGGATGGCTCCGCATATTGAAAACGACAAACTGTTGGTACATTGCTTCCAAGATAGCCTCAAAGGAGCATCAGCCAAATGGTACTTAAGCTTGGATCAGGAAAAGATACATGGTTTTCAAGACTTATCAGATGCTTTCATCCAACAATACAAATATAATATGGCTCTGGCTCCAAATCACCGTCAACTCCTCAATATGACGCAGAAAAGCACCGAGATTTTTAAAGAGTATGCACAAAGGTGGCGCAGAACTGCAGCTCAGGTTGAGCCACCCCTCACTGAAAAATAACTAGCAGTCTGGTTTATAGATACAGTCAGACCGGAGTTCTATGAACGATTAATTAGTAGTGTTACTACCAACTTCTCCGACATTGTCGTGGTAGGAGTCAAGGTTGAAGCAAGGCTAAAAAGTGGAAAAGTGACAACTTCAAATGCCAATTCTAGCGCTAGTGCTGTCAAAAAGCCAACTAGTAACTTCCACAAGAAGAAAGAGGGTGAAGTGAGTGTCGTAACATATGGAGGAAGGGCACAAAATTCAAAGAATCAATGACAACAGTATCGTCAACCGTCCTATGTGTTGCACCCCAAAATTTGCCCTCACAATACAAGACTTTGTGTTCCAAGAAGGTTCACAAGGTTCACAAAATTCACAATTGGTCAGAAGAGTTGACAATTCCCTCAGACAATGCACCTCCTAAGCAGTGCATCCAAAACTAGGGTTTTGACTTTAATCAGGCTAAATGGACTTCCAAGACTTCAAGTGAGCTTCATAACATCTTATATGTGTATAAGAACCCCCATGTCAAGTTTCAAGACTTTTCTCAAAAGTTTGCTCAGTCAGATGATCAGATAAGTCAAAAGCCGTCAATGCAGTTAAAAGGTCAAACTGAGGTCAACTGTGGTCAAACCAAAGTCAAACTTCATGATTTTTTTTTTTGCCAACATCAAAGAGAGGTTGGGTGAGAAATATTATCATAATAACTGTAATACCCCAAATTTTGCCCTAAGATTTGTCGTCGCATTTCATTGCATTTAATCAATTACTAACAAATTTGTGTAGTCGTTTGACTTTTTGCAGGTAAATATCATATGGCATGCATTTTTTTTTCTAAAAAGTAAAAATAGCACAATTGGCAGGAGGACATGTGTAAGGAGTTATGAGTGTGAGAGGTTGAGAGTTCGAATCTCACCTTTGTCACTTTTTTTTTTGTTTTTTATTATTTTTACTCTAAATTTTTCTATCTTTCATTAAAAAATAACAAAAATAGTTTTTTTATTATTATTTAATTATTATTTTCGTATTTTAATTAAATCATTTTTTAAAATATTATTTTTTTCACTTTTTTCTAAATTATTCATAAAAATATCCAAAAAATCATAAAATAAAAAATATTGAAAAAAATTTTGTTCTTTTTATAATATTTTTTATTTTAGGAATCAATAGGATTATTAGTTTTTATTTTAAGTTTATTATTTTAAATTATTTAAATTTTATTTTTTCTTAACTAATTATTTAGTTTGGGCTTTAAAATGGGCTTTAGGGACATTATTGACAATTTGGTGTTAACCCTAATTTGTTCCCTATATATACATGTGTTGCCTTGTTGGAAAAAAGGAGAGAATGAAAAAAACCTAAGAGGAGTGAGTGCCGTTTGCCGTTATTTAGTTTTCTTCTTCATCCATTACTATTGTTTCTTTTTCTTCATCGTTTACCGTTATTTCTTTTCCTTCATCTATTACTGTTGTTTCTTTTTCTTCATCTTTTACCGTTATTTCTTTTTCTTCATCTATTACCGTTATTTCTTTTTCTTTATCTATTACTGTTACGTTTATATATATATATATATATAATTTTTAAATTGTTAGAGTTTATATATATAAGATTTTTGATCGAATTATGTCGATACGATGTTTGCACATTTGTGTGCATGACGCGTGACATTTGTGTTAGTTCGATCTGGTTGCGATGATCGCATTTTTGTGTGAGCAATAATACTATTTTTTGCTTAATTTCTTTTTCTTTGCGATAAATTTTGTTTCGTCCGATTTAGATCTGGTTGCGATGAGCGCATTTCTGCGTTAGCAACATTGTTGGGTTATTTGGCACATTTAAAATTCATTATTGCTTTATTATTATTATTATTATTATTATTATTATTATTATTATTATTATTATTATCATTATTTATTATTATTATCATTATTATCATTATTATTACCATTATTATTATTATTATTATCATTATTTATTATTATTATCATTATTATCATTATTATTACCATTATTATTATTATTGTTATCATTAATTTATTAAAATTTGTTATAATATAAAAATATGTTTTTTAAAATAAATAACATTAACATCTTTTCCAAATTAATATGAAAACCTATTATTTTTAAGAAAAAACTTTTTTTAGATAAATTTAAAATAATAACTAAAATCTTTTTTTTTAAATAATAACTAGAACCGTTATTTATTTTATTTTATTATTGTTCAATTCAAATTTCATTATCATATTGTATCTGCTCCTCTCATGTAACCTCGCGAACTTAACAATCGCTCTTTAAATTCTGCCTTTAAATTTCTGCTTGCATGGTTTAAATTATGACATTATCTCTCTGTTTGCATGATTCAATTATCTCACGCGTTTACTATTATTTCTGTCACATTGCACACATCCGAAGGTTAGGCCTAACTGTTTGGCCGCCGCGCCAATAGTCCGTAAAACTTCACACATTCAATTTCAAATCCTCAAAACTACAAACTACAAACCCTAATTTTCACAAATGCCTCGCCGCAGGCAAAATTACAATTTTACCCTTAGCATTAGGTCAAAGAGCCGCCGCGCTCATTTTAGGGTTTCCCGCCGTGGAATCCCTAATTTAACCCTAATTACAACTTAACATTTCAACGTAGAGATTTGGAGTTTCTACACTCCACGTAAGCGTGTCCTTAAGATGCGTTTATTCCCCTTGAGACCTTGACCACAGTCAAGAAGTTTCTAACCTCCCTATTGAGGGGAACTACGATTACTCTGATTCCACTCCCGTAAGGATACGTAGGCACAAGATGCGATGTCTTGCCGAGTAAACTTAGAATTAACCCCCTTTATTATTTATTATTGCTTATTTATATTTTATTTATCTTTGCTATTTAATTATTTTGCTTATTATTTTGTAATTGTTTCTTGGATGTAAAGTTGTTTAATTATTTAATTATTATTATGGTTAGTAATTAGGGTGTGTAACAACATGTATGTAATATTAAAATAAATTTAGATCACTTTTAAATAAAGATAATTAAAATAAACACGTCACACACGTAAGTCGATTTTAATCGCCGTCTCACTTCCTAAGGATATCCCTCAAGTTGCCTACGAATAATGGTTAAGTGGGGTGTATAAAGCAAGTCCCTCAAATAGAAAAATCATCAAAGTCCCTTATGGTTGCCTTTACGAATCGAGTCCCTTTCGAAAAATGATGATGGTCCCTTATATGTGCTTATTACATCCCACAATGGCCTTCAAAGTCAAATTGTCCCTCACATGTCCCTTAACATCCAAAGTAAGGACTACCTACTCCATTATAGTAGGGATAGTCTTACTAAAGGAAAGAATAAAGAATAAGAAAGACCTTTAAACATTAGGGTAGGTTACTCCTAGGTGCTTGCTCACTTCAAAACTTTTTCACACTTAAACAAATTTCCAACAAAATTTTCAAACAAGTTTTTTTCACATCCATACACGGATTATTATTAAACTATTCTGAAATTTTTTGCTATTCACACACTACACTTTCAAAACAATTCAAAAGTGAGCTTAAGTACCTAAGAGCCCATGGATAACCATGGATGAAAAGGGTGCTAACACCTTCCCTTTTCATAACCTACCCCCCGGACCCAAAATATTCTCTAAGGTCTTTCCTGTTCTTTTATAACCTTTCCTTATGGATAAAATAAAAGTCGGTGGCGACTCTTGCTATCCGCAACATTGTTTAAAGTCAGTTCTCCCACCGTGTTACAGAACTGGCGACTCTGCTGGGGATTTATTTAAGAGGGGTACCCTTAGGAATTAAGATCACTTTAAATTGTTTGCCTTGTTTGCTTTATTATTATATTGTTGGGGTGCTCTTATGTGTGAAAGGTCCTAACCCGGATCTAGTGTACCTTAGGTAAATGGCAATAGACCAAGGAAACTGTACGACGTATATCGATACGGTTGATCTGGTGGCCATAGTTAGTGCGACTTCTTGGTTGGTGCTTATATTCCTTAAGTCAAGTTGAGGATAATATTGAGGCTGCCATATGTTGTCAATGCACTAACTGACTTTTAGAACCCTAGTTAACTCATCTTGGCCTTTAGAAAGTAGTGAGGTAACCGGCTTTGGTGCAGACTGAAGTTGGTCGACACTCGATACTATGCTCATTGAGATCTTAAACTTGGAGGGTTTTGGTTGGCAAGTAAGTTGCCTTCTGAACAACCACCCTTGTGAAGGATCAATGATATTGAGATCCCTTAGAACCTGGTTACTTTTGTAGGACAGGATGAACCATCTAACTTCAGGGGAGGGTACTTGCCTTTGAACCTCATGCAAGCCTTTAAACCTAGGGCTATGGTGTGACTTGTTTGTGTGTGCCACATGTTTGTGATTGAGCATGACATCATGACATCATCATGCATCATAAGCATATCATTTTCCCTAACCATTTCAAGGACCAAAGGATTTATCTTTGTTCTTTGTTGCAGGTCATGGCTTCTGCTCGTAGAAACACCATCAGGATCAACTTTGTAGGGATACCTGCTAAGCTCAAGGAGTTGGTTTCCCTAGTGCCTGATCATTCCCAGTTCAACAAGAGACATGGTCACTTATTGGATCTAGTTACTTCAGGGTTCAGTGAAGACATGATGAGTGTGCTGTTCCAGTTCTTTGACCCTAAGCACCATTGCTTTACATTTCCTGATTATCAGCTGGTTCCAACCATGGAGGAGTTCTCTAAACTTCTGGGTATACCTGTTCTTGATCAGAAGCCATTCACAGGCTTAGAGAAGGAGCTTAAACCAGAAATTATTGCTGCAGCTCTACATCTGAAGAAGTCTGACATTGTTCTAGAGACGAGAAGTGGAGTTAAAGGTATTCTTGCCAAGGTATTAGTGGATAAAGCTCAAATGTTCTTGAAGGCTATGAGCTACGATGCTTTTGAGGAGATCTTAGCCTTATTGATTTATGGCTTAGTGTTGTTCCCCAATCCTGATCAGTTCATAGACGTTCATGCCATCAACATATTCCTGAGTCACAATCCAGTGCCTACCTTACTTGGAGACATCCTACATTCTCTTCACACCCGTACTACAAGGGCAAGAGGAACTTTGATGTGCTGCATACCTTTACTTTCTAGGTGGTTTATTTCTCACCTTCCTCGCTCAGTAATGAAGAATGAGCAAGGGTTCAGATGGTCCAAGAGGATCATGTCACTTTCTCACTCAGACATCCATTGGTGCTCCAGATCTATGGAGAATGTCACCATCATTGACCGTTGTGGGGAGTTTCCTAATGTGCCACTTCTAGGCATAAGAGGAGGCATCACCTACAACCCATCTCTAGCTTTACGACAGTTTGGTTACGCCCGGAGCGATGGTCCACATTGTTGCACCCCAAAATTTGACCAACCGGGTCTCGCATTTGGCTCGATGTTTCGACGCATAACCGCATTCGCATCTGCATATTGCATACATTGCATTTTGCATTGATATTGATTTTATCAGGGATCACAGCTCTCGTCTCGTGTTTCAGGTGTTTTTGATCAGTAGAATCGACTTTTGGGATATTTCGGTGCCCGTTTACTTTTACCGATTATTTTGTGTCGTTCGGTGCTCATTTTGTCCCTCTGGGAATTATGGTGATTTTTCTGGATTTTTATAGGATTTTTTAGGGTTTAAATAGTTTTTAAATCATTTTTTAGGATTTAATAGAATTTTTGATATTTTTAATTCTTTTTAAATCATTTTTTTAGCATAATATAGGATATTATTAGAGATTAAATAGATTTTACTATTTTTAAATAATATAGAATAGTTTTGTTAATAGAAATTAATTGTTTTAATTTTAGATATAGAATAATAGATAGATTTTTCTTTAATAGTCTTTAATAGATATTATTGATTTTCTTTTATAGAAATAATGAGTAAATAGATTTTTCATATATTAGGTTAATAGGAATTAGAGTTTTCTTTTATAAATAATAGTCTTTTTTTAGATTTTAATATAGGTTTTAGATTAGTTTAGATTAATTAAGATTAGTTTAGTTAATTGAGATTAATTAAGATTAGATGATAATTGGGCTTTAATTCTGCTTTTCAGTTTTTTTTGCAGCTTTTTTTCAGTCATTTTCGTTTTGGGCTTAATGCACCAAGGCCCAGTTTGGTTTTTGTTCAGCAAGTGGGTTTTATTCAGAAAAAAAGTCCAGCAACGTCCAAATTCATTCCAGATATTTCCAGCTTCTTCCAGATCCTTCCAGAGCACGCCAGCGAATCCCAGTCTCATAAATAGCCAGACACGTGTTGAAAAAGAGAGGCCCCACCTTTTCATTTCCCAGCACGCCACGTATCCACCATCCACTCCTCTCTCTCAGCCACGCCACCCAACACGCGTCACGCATGCATGGACCGTCCCCACTAACACCACCACGTGGCGTCTCCACACACTTCACCAGAAAAGCCTCGCCGGCCGGCCTGCATGGCCGGCGGCCACCACCAACCCTTGCCGGCAACCGTCCCTCGCCCAGAATCCGGCCACATCCACATCCATCTTCATCTTCTTCCCCTCGTCTCCACCAACAAACTCCAGAAATTCATCCCAGGACGATGAACATTCATCGTCAACCTCCTCCTTCATCAACCAAACCCAGAAATCTCCAACACCGTTCATCATCCACCTTCAACCACCTTCAGGTAAATCTTCCACCGTCGTCCTCTCCCAAAGACTCTTCAGAACGATGAACATCATCATCATCTTCACGCATCAACTCTCCAGATTCATTCAACACAAACCCTTAGCGTCCACGAACAACCTTCAAGAATCAGTTCCAGAAACGTCTTCATCATCATCATCAACGATTGAATTCATATTCACGCATTCGCCAGAAACTCCTTCAAGAACACTCATCAACGAACCCTCAGGATCCACAATCAACACATCAAGAATCATCATTCAACCGTTCAAACTTTAGGATCCAACGTTCAAATCTAGGTTTCCGTCCAACAAACTTCCAAGAAGAACTTCAATCCAACGGAATCATCTTCCCAGAAATTACTCCAAACATCTGCATCAATCTTGAGTGGTCTTCATAGCTTTCTTCTAGATCTTCCTCACTCATCCTCAGATTTGTAAGCTCTACAACGAACTCTCAAGATCCATCAACACTCAACCACAACTTTGTTCGTTCTCAAGAACAGATCTCAGGATCCACCTGAGTTGCTGTTAAGAGTTAGAGGAGGATGGAATCGAAAGGGTGGAAAGATCAAGATTGGGATGATCTTGTTAATTTGTGTGAGATGGTTCTTCGTTCTGGCGAAGCTTGTGAACGGAGGAGATGGAGAGGAGGTCTACGGCGGCGGAGAGAGTAGAGAAGAATTAGGGTTTACAGATGAGAGTGAAGAGAGGGAGACAGAGATCAGGTTGAGATTGGGCCAGGCCCAATGGCGTTTTTTGGGAGACTCTACCCCCCGTTTTTGGCTGAGACTGGGCTGGGCCCAGTGAAATCTGCTTGCCAGTACACTACCATTTCACAACGCACCCCCCTCTGCGTTTTTGGGGAGACTTGGGCTGGGCCCAGATTATTTGTTTTTTGTATTTTTTATTTTTTTTTCTGTTATCCCCCTATTGACCAGTTACACCCCCAGCCCCATTTTCTTGTATTTTTTTTATTATTCTTTTAAAGATTTGAAAAGACATAGAAAATGAAAAGAAAAAAAATATATTTGAAAAGAATATAGAAAAAGAAATAGAAAATAGAAAAAAAAGAAATAAGAAAAGAAATAAAGAAAAAGTGAAAGAAATATTTGTGAAAAAAAAAAGGAAGTGAAAAGAAACATATTTGAAAAATATTGAAAAATATAGAGAAAAATATTTTGAGAAAAGAAAAATATGTTGAAAAGAAAAGGAGAAAAAAAGGAAAAAATATTAAAGTGCCGATTTAATATTTTTTAGAGTTCATTTTCTTTTAGGTATTTTCATAGACTTTATTTTACGACTTTTAGGGATAGAATTAGAGGCCCATTTGTTAGGGGGCTATTTTCACTCGACTTTTCAAGATAGAATAGGATAGCGTTTCCTAGGAGATTTATTTCAGTATCTACTCATTGTAATCATTTTTCAGAGATTAATAAAACGAGATTTGAGCTGTGGTCCCGATAATAGCCGAACTACAGCTGCTCTGATTCTTCGTACCAGACGAAGATATGTAGGCATAGGATGCGATATCCTAGCGAGCACAACTAACGACTAACTGTTGTTCTCTCGCGGCTGTGCGATCGAGACTTTCCCGCTGACGACTAATTGAGTACCCTTTTTCTCTCTTGCCCAAGCGCATTTGAGACTCAGCCATAGTTTTGACCATAGGTTCCCGACCCTGTGAAGCCAGTTGTTTTTTCTCACTGCTGTGTGAGAATGTTTGTCTAGCCGTAGTTAGTCTGAACTACGTAAAGCTCTGATCTTCCGTCCAGTGGAAGTACGTAGGCACAAGACGCGAGGTCTTGGCGAGCCATTTTTTCCTGTAGTCCCGAACTACGTTGACTCTGACTTTCTCTCTCGAGAATACGTAGGCATAGAGTGCGACGCTCTATCGAGTCAATTCCCTTCCGTTTAGATTTAGCAGCCGTAGATAAGATTGTTTTGCATCCAGTAGACAACCCAAGCAAGCGTGGATCCCGTCGAGTACGACGGACGTGAGGGGTGCTAATACCTTCCCCTTGCGTAACCGACTCCCGAACCCAGGCTATGGTTGCGATGACCATACCTTTTCCCCGTTTTTTGCGAGGTTTACTTCGAGCGTTTCCTTTCCCGCTCTGAGGGATAAATAACGCACGGTGGCGACTCTTCTGTCAGCCGGCGCCGATTTTCGCAGTAGCGACACACATGACATGTTGATTCAGGGCGTTGTGTTTGACTACGACAACGATCTTCAGGGTTACCGTCAGAGATTCATACGAGCTTGGGGAAAGGTAAACAGGATTGACAGCAAGACACTGGAGCCTAAGTACACCATTCCTATGAAGGCTTATCTCAGATGGGTACGATTTCGTGCTCAGACACTCATGATGCCATATCCTGCCATCCTACCAGTTACCATGGAACCTGTTGCTGAAGGAGACACAGCTTATACCATCCTTCACCCAGACATGCCTACTGATATGGAAGACTTGCAGAGATCATGGATCCAACTGAAAGAGCAAAGGGATACTTTCGAGGCTCATTACAAAGCAAGCCAAGCAAGGATCCTAGAGCTAACAAAGCTACTTCATGAGGAACGAAACCTCAACTCATACCTCAACACAAAGAGGAAACGTCCATGGGAGACTTAAAACCCCATCTTTTGTACTTATTTCGTTTTCATTTTTTGTAAGCCTAAAAGGCAAAACAAGTTATTACTAATAAAAAGTTACTTTCTTGTTTGTTTAAGCAAATTTAAATCCTGCGGTCCTTGAAAACATTGCATATGCATTCCCATATCATTGCATCACAGGTTTATAATTGTGCACAGGTTTCTCATCTCCTCGCTGTTTATTTCAGCAATGGCTCTTGAACAATCAGTTAAGGATCTCCAGGCACAGAATGCACAGTTCCAAGAGCTGATCCTGAACCTATCCAAGGGGCAGGATGAATTGAAGACACTGCTGGCCAAGAAGACTAAGAAGGCTAGAAGGTCTGCTGGGTTGCTCAACATGGGAAGAAGGTTCAAAGGTCCTGCCAAGACCAAGGAACAGGTTGAAGACTATGAATCTGAAGAATCTGAGCAGGAGAGAGGCAGTCTCCACAACACTATGGGGGACTCTGATTCTGAGGCTAACTACTACCATGAGCCTAACGAAGACAAATTCAAGATGCTGGTGGATAGAATGGATGCTATGGAATTACAGAAATCATCTGGGTTGGATTTTGAGGATTTGAGCTTGATATCTGGGGTGGTCATACCCATTGGGTTCAAAGTTCCTACATTTGTTGTCTATGATGGGGTCTCTTGTCCCAAATTGCATCTGAGGTCTTATGTCAGAAGAATTCAACCCCACACTGCTGATAAAAAGTTGTGGATCCATTTCTTTCAAGAGAGTTTATCTGGAGCTCAGCTAGAGTGGTATTATCAGTTGGAGAGTGTCAACATCAGAGATTGGAATGACCTTGCTGAAGCTTTCTACAAGCAGTATCAATACAATGCTGACTTAGCCCCCACTCGCATGCAGCTTCAAAGCATGTCTATGGGTGCCAAAGAAAGCTTTAAGGAGTATGCTCAGAAGTGGAGAGACTTAGCCGGAAGAGTTCAACCCCCTTTGACTGATAGGGAGTTGGTTGATATGTTCATGTGTACGCTGAATGGTCCGTTTTACAGTCATCTCATTGGAAGCTCATCATCTGGCTTCACTGAGTTGATCATGACAGGAGAGCGAGTAGAGAATGGTATCAAGAGTGGTAAGATCCAAGTGGGCACTTCTTCATCAGGTGCTGCAAAGAAGCCTCCCACTGGGAAGAAAGAATCTAATGCTGTGTATGGTCAGCCTGATCGTAACAGAAGGCATCAGTCTGTTAGTGCAGTTCATATTTCAAATCCAACTCCTGCAACAACAGAGCAGCCTCAAGGCAACCAACAGAGGGCTAGAAGACAGTTCACGAAGATCAACATGTCAATGGCTCAGGCATTGCAACACTTGTTGAAGGCTGAACTTATTACCCTGAGGGAGGCTCCTCAGAATCCCAATGTTACCTCTCCCAAGTACAATCCCAATGCACGATGTGCATATCATTCAAACTGTCCAGGACATGATACTAATAACTGCTGGGTCTTGAAGAACAAAATTCAGGATATGATTGATGCTGGAGAAATTGAGTTTGATCCACCAGGTACTCCAAATGTGATTACAGCTCCAATGCCAAATCACGAGAAGACTGTCAACGCCATTGATGAAGGTATTGATGAAGATCTGCATGTCTATTCAGTTATGGAGTTGAGCACACCATTGCCTGTTATCAAAAAGAGGTTAGTACAAGCTGGGATCTTTCCAGGTTGTCATGAAGATTGTCTATATTGTACCTATAAGCCGGATAGTTGCTTCATTTTGAGAGATGGGATTCAACATCTCATGGATAAATATACTATAGTGTTTGAAAGAAGACCAGCATCTGTAGAAAGTATGGTGGATCATCTGACTCAGGGTAAGAAGATTGAAGAGGTTGACATGGTTGACAAAGTACCACTAAGAATCACTTCAAAGGGTCCCATTAAAATCACTCATCAGGGCCCAATCAAGATTACTGCTGAAGGTCCTGTGAAAGTTGTTGCTGAAGCCAGAGTAGCTCCTCTGATCATTACCACTCCTGGTCCTATTCCTTATACATCTGACAAAGCTGTGCCTTGGCACTATGGGTCTGATGTTTACATCCATGGTGTCAAGCAGGAGCCTTTACCTGATATGCCTGTTGACATTGATAATATTGCTGGATCTAGCAAGATCACTCGTAGTGGAAGAGTCTTCTCTCCTCCAGTTGCTTCTAAGAGTGCAGTTACTCCTGCTGTTACTTCCACCACTGATGCTCGGGGCAAGGGTCCTGTTATTGAGCCTGTATCTACTGATGTGCCAGCTGCTGATGACCTCTCTAAGCAGATGGAAGAAGTATTGAAAATCATTCGCAAGAGTGATTATGATATTGTTGATCAGCTGGGGCATACTCCCTCAAAGATTTCTATGCTCTCCCTGTTATTATGTTCTGAGGCTCATGCCAAGTCATTGATCAAGTTTCTAAAGATGGCTCATGTACCCAGTGCAATTTCTGTGGACCAGTTTGAGAATTGTGTTGCTCACCTGACCTATGACAACGGGTTAGGATTTTCTGATGCTGACTTGACCCCTGCCAAGAGGGATCATAACAGGGCCTTGCATATTTCAATTGAATGCAGGGGCACTACCCTGTCTCATGTGCTGATAGACAATGGTTCCTCTCTGAATGTGTTGCCTAAGGAAGTCCTGAACAAGCTGAGTCCTGAAGATACGGTATTGAAGCCCAGTAATATTGTGGTAAAGGCTTTTGATGGTTCTAGAAGAGTAGTGCATGGGGAAATTGATCTTCCAATCAAGGTTGGCTCTCAGGTGTTTACTGCTACATTCTATGTGATGGATATTCGTCCTTCGTACTCATGTCTGCTTGGTCGTCCCTGGATCCATGGGGCAGGTGCGGTGACCTCCACATTACATCAAAAGTTGAGATATCCGGTGAATGGAAAAGTTGTTACTGTCTTTGGAGAGGAAGAATACTTTGTCAGCCATGTAAACACTTTCAAGTATCTGGAAGTAGAAGGTGAATACATTGAAACTCCATGTCAGTCATTTGAAGTGGTTCCCTGGGCTGTTAAGGATTGTGTGACTCCTCCTGCTGTGAAGAAGGTTCCTGTGGTCATCAGAAACCCTCCAACAATGGCAATGGCCTCCCTCAATGATGCAAAAGCTGTGGTGGAAGAAGGTGGTTGTACTATTTGGGGTCAGCTTCCTGATATTCCATACAAGTCTGACAAGTTTGGTTTGGGTTTCACTGCAGAGTCCCAGAAGGCTGTCCGTCGTGCCCGTGCTGTTCGTATCACCAATCAAGGGGTTATCAATGCTGTGGGAGATCAAGATGAAGACTACAACTTGGAGGCATGGATTTTTCCTACTGTGGGTGCTGGACTCAATAATTGGACAGCTGAAGATGTTATCCCTATCTCCTTTAGTCAGGAGTAAATAATATTACTGTGTTATGTTTTTAAATTTATAATTTCTGGAACAATTAAAACTTTCAAGCCATGTGCCTTACCCGGGGCACAATGGTGTGCTTGTTACGGGTTGTCATTTCATTTGCATACTTCATTCAATAAAATCAGTGGACGTTTCGTTTTCGTAAATATTGTGTTCCTTGTCTTTCTTTTTCTTTTATTTTTGCTTTATCAGCTATGTGTTCTTACACACACCCACGTCACTAAAATGCAGATCCTCATCCACTCTGGATCCAGTTGATAACAGTTCTACTATTGCCAATTACAATTTCGAGAATCTGATCTATCAAACTGAAGACGGAAACGAGGACGATTGTGAAATACCTGTAGAGCTCGCTAGGTTGTTACAACAAGAAGAGAAAGCTATACAGCCACATGAAGAGCCGGTCGAAGTTGTGAATCTGGGAACTGAAGAAAACAGAAAAGAGGTCCAGATAGGGGCTGATTTAGAGGACAGTGTCAAGAGCAGGTTGATTCAGATGCTACGTGACTATGTGGAGATCTTTGCTTGGTCTTATGAAGATATGCCAGGGTTGGATACAGACATTGTGGTTCACCGTTTGCCAGTGAAAGAAGATTGTCGTCCAAAGAAGCAGAAGGTTCGTCGTATGCGTCCTGAAATGTCAGAAAAGATCAAAGCAGAGGTAATGAAACAGTTCAATGCAGGGTTCTTGGCCGTAACTTCTTATCCTCAGTGGGTTGCAAATGTGGTACCAGTTCCTAAGAAAGATGGTAAGGTACGTATGTGTGTAGACTACAGAGATCTGAACAAGGCTAGCCCTAAAGATGACTTTCCACTTCCTCATATTGATATTCTGGTAGACAACACTGCTCAGCATAAAGTATTCTCTTTTATGGATGGTTTCTCTGGTTACAATAAAATCAAGATGGCACCTGAAGATATTGAGAAGACTACGTTTGTGACACAGTGGGGCACCTTTTGCTATAAGGTAATGCCATTTGGTTTGAAGAATGCAGGGGCAACATATCAGCGTGCTATGGTGGCTTTGTTTCATGATATGATTCATCATGAGATAGAGGTATATGTGGATGATATGATAGCCAGGTCTCAGAATGAAGAACAACATCTTGATCATCTGCACAAGTTGTTTGAGAGGTTGAAGAAATACAGGTTGAGATTAAATCCAAACAAGTGTACTTTTGGAGTTAGATCTGGAAAGCTCCTGGGTTTCATTGTCAGTAGAAAAGGTATTGAAGTGGATCCTGCAAAAGTGAAAGCTATACGAGAGATGCCAGCTCCCCGTACTGAGAAGGAGGTTAGAGGTTTCTTGGGACGATTGAACTACATTGCAAGATTTATTTCCCAATTAACTACCATCTGTGAGCCAATCTTCAAGTTGTTGAAGAAAGATCAGGTGATGGAATGGAATGATGAGTGCCAGACTGCCTTTGATGAAATCAAGAGATATTTGCTAGAACCTCCAATTTTAATGCCACCAGTTGATGGAAGACCCTTGATTATGTATTTAACAGTATTAGACAACTCAATGGGGTGTGTATTGGGGCAACATGACGAGTCTGGTCGAAAAGAGCAGGCAATATACTACCTTAGCAAAAAGTTTACCGACTGTGAAACAAGATACTCACTGCTCGAGAAAACTTGCTGCGCTTTGGCATGGGCTGCTCGCCGACTAAGACAGTATATGTTGACCCATACTACCTTGTTGATTTCGAAGATGGATCCAATCAAGTACATATTTGAGAAACCTGCTCTCTCCGGAAGAATTGCAAGATGGCAAATGATCTTGACGGAATATGATATACAGTATACTACTCAGAAGGCCATTAAGGGGAGTGTTGTTGCTGATCATTTGGCTCATCAAGCAGTAGATGATTACCAGTCAATGAATTTTGAGTTCCCTGATGAAGACATTATGTCTGTTACCAAAGAACCTGGACAATATGACGGACCTGAACAAGGATCCCGATGGACTATGGTTTTTGATGGTGCCTCCAATGCACATGGTAATGGTGTTGGTGTTGTGATTAGTTCCCCTGAAGGTTGTCATACCCCGATTACTGCCAGACTTTGTTTCTATTGTACCAATAACATGGCTGAGTATGAGGCATGTATCATGGGTATGCAAGTTGCTATTGATATGAAGATTCAGTTCCTTGAGGTGTATAGAGATTCAGCTCTGGTAGTAAGTCAGATTAAAGGAGATTGGGATACAAAGCATGATAATCTCATTCCTTACAGAGAACATGTGTTGTCTTTGATCCCACATTTCAAAGAGATTACTTTTGGACATATTCCACGAAGAGAGAATCAGTTGGCAGACGCATTGGCCACCATGGCATCTATGTTTGAGATAAGCTGGGATGATGAAGCTCCCAAGATTACCATTGATAGATTTGAGAAGCCTGCATACTGCAATGAGATTGACACTGAAGGGGCAGAGGAGAAGCCTTGGTTCTATGAAGTGAAAAACTATCTTGAAGCTCAGGAGTTCCCTGAAGGGGCATCTGTCAAAGATAGGAAGTTCCTGAGAAGGTTTTCTGCTAAATTCTTTCTGAGTAATGGCATTCTGTATAAGCGTAATCATGATTCAACTATGCTTCGTTGTGTGGATAAGAAGGAAGCTACAGAAATTATGGAAGAGATGCATGATGGGACCTTTGGCACTCATTCTAGTGGTCATACCATGGCAAAGAAGATTTTGAGAGCAGGTTACTATTGGTCTACCATGGAAGCTGATTGCTATCAACACTCCAGAACATGTCACAAATGTCAAATCTATGCTGATAAAGTACATGTACCTCCATCTCCATTGAATGTGTTGACTGCTCCTTGGCCCTTTGCCATGTGGGGCATTGATATGATTGGTGAGATCAAGCCTACTGCTTCTAATGGGCATCGTTTCATCCTGGTTGCTATTGATTACTTCACGAAGTGGGTAGAGGCAGCTTCATTTGCATCTGTGACTAAGAATGTTGTGGCTCGGTTCATTAAGAATAATCTCATATGTAGGTATGGTATCCCTGAAAGGATTATCACTGACAATGGCTCTAATCTGAACAACGCTATGATTACTGATCTCTGTACGCAGTTCAAGATTAAGCATCACAACTCTTCTCCGTATCGTCCAAAGATGAATGGGGCAGTTGAAGCTGCTAATAAGAACATTAAGAAGATTGTACAGAAGATGACTGTTACTTACAAGGATTGGCACGAGATGTTACCATTTGCTCTGCATGGTTATCGTACTACAATACGTACTTCAACAGGGGCAACCCCATTCTCCTTAGTCTATGGTATGGAAGCAGTTCTGCCTATTGAAGTTCAGATCCCCTCCTTGAGAATTATGAAGGATGCAGGCTTGGATGAAGATGAGTGGATTCAGACTCGACTTGACCAGATAAATTTGATTGATGAGAAAAGGTTAGCAGCAGTTTGTCATGGCCAGATGTACCAGAAACGGATGATCAAAGCTTTTAACAAGAAGGTTAAGCCAAAGGTATATCAGCCTGGTGACTTGGTAATCAAGCGTATCATATTACCACAGGGTGATCCTAGGGGCAAGTGGACTCCAACATATGAGGGACCATTTGTAGTCAAGACAGTGTTCTCAGGAGGTGCCATGATACTGACTACAATGGATGGTGAAGACTTCCCACAACCTGTAAACGCAGACATAGTTAAAAAATACTACGCATAAAAAGAGACCCGCTAGGTTGACAGGCCTAGGCAAAAATAAGGGCATCCCGGCAAACCAAAAGGGTTTGGGCAAAAATTAGGGATATATACATAAAAAGATGTACACCCGGCAAGTCGAAAACCTGAAAAGGCGGCTTGGGCAAAAAAGGGTATCCCGGTGGATTGAAAACCTGAAAGGGCAATCCAGGCAAAAGTTAGGGATTAAAGCGTATGACTATGTCTCGTTTGGATCACTCATGAAACTACAACCAGTTGTACTACTTACTCAAGCTCAAACAGATAAAGCTCAATCCAATCGTTTCCGTCTCAACAGCAAGAAGATGAGATACTTGAGTGGCAATAGTAGAATTGAAACTCAATAGGATTATTTCCCACATAGCTGATTCTTTTTGTAAAACTTCATGACAAAATTCTCTTACTAGGGTTTATGTCTCCTTGTACAAACCTACCCGTGTATGGGTCACTTTTGATATAAATAAATTCCATCTTTTGAATCCAGATTTACTTTTACCCTATTTACATAAGCGAAACGTCCATTGGTTGTGTTTGAATGTATGTATGCCTTTGAATATGATTGATGTTTACCAGAAATGCATGTATGCTTTTAATATGATTGATGTTTACCAGAAATGCATGAAAATGCAGTAATAGTATTTACTAAGGACGAACGAGGGAAGGATTTCAACGAAGCTTCGCCGGTTCATCTTTACAAGACAGTTACAAACCATCAGTAGGACTAATCCATTTTCACAAAGTCTAATCTCCCCTGGAATTTATATCCATCTCTTTTATCCTCATACGGATATACGGAAATTACTTTCCAATAAGGGCACGATGAACGAAGACGGGATGTTATACTTATCCTACTATCAAACGAAAACGGGAGGTTATCTATACCTTGTTATCCCCAACAACGGGAGGTTATCTATACCTTGTTATCCCCAGCAGACGGAGGGTTATATATTCTTCAACAACGAATCGGGATTTATTTTCCTTGGCCAGCAGTTGTTATACAAGGATATCCAGACACTTCCAGCAGTGTCATAGCATACATACATCATTTACATCATACCATAACATATATGTCTATAGTACATTACCTAAGTGCATCATGTCATACATGCATACATAAAGCATAAACTAATGTTGTTATACAGAATGCTACCTTGTTTTCAGGTTAATTATCCAACAAACAAGCTTATGATCTTTGGGACTGCTTTATTGTAACCTCAGGGTTACTTTATCCTCCTGATGAGCTTCTTATTACTTTGGGACTGCTTTATTGTAACCTCAGGGTTATTTTATCCTCCTGATAGCCTCTCATGACTTCAAGACTGCTTTAGAGCTACAGATTGCTCTATCCTCCTGAAATCATCCTATTACTTCAAGACTGCTTTAGAGCTATTCATTGCTCTATCCTCATGAGGTCATATTACTACTTCAAGACTGCTTTAGAGCTATTCATTGCTCTATCCTCCTGAAGCCATCTAATTATTTCAAGACTGCTTTAGAGTTGTTGATTGCTCTATCCTCCTGAAGCCATTCTATTACTTCAAGACTGCTTTAGAGCTATTGATTGCTCTATCCTCCTGAAGCCATTATTACTTCAAGACTGCTTTAGAGCTATTGATTGCTCTATCCTCCTGAGGTCAGATTTATCACTTCAAGACTGCTTTAGGGTTATCATTATTGATTGCTCTATCCTCATGAAGACATGCTGTTACATCAGTATTACTCCAGACTCCTGACAGTTCTCATTATACTACTGAAGAACTTTCCCCTAGTGGCATCTTTAAGCCCACTCAATCATGTTCAACCAACCATCAATATCACTCCATGCACTGGTGAGTGCAAATTTTTGGGCTTTTGTGTTCAATCCCCTTCAACCTTCCAGGTTACGACTGACAAATATACCAATCTAACCCCTCAGGTTTCAGAAAATTGAACAGGGGCAGCTGTTGCACCCCAAAATTTGCCCTCACAATACAAGACTTTGTGTTCCAAGAAGGTTCACAAGGTTCACAAAATTCACAATTGGTCAGAAGAGTTGACAATTCCCTCAGACAATGCACCTCCTAAGCAGTGCATCCAAAACTAGGGTTTTGACTTTAATCAGGCTAAATGGACTTCCAAGACTTCAAGTGAGCTTCATAACATCTTATATGTGTATAAGAACCCCCATGTCAAGTTTCAAGACTTTTCTCAAAAGTTTGCTCAGTCAGATGATCAGATAAGTCAAAAGCCGTCAATGCAGTTAAAAGGTCAAACTGAGGTCAACTGTGGTCAAACCAAAGTCAAACTTCATGATTTTTTTTTTTGCCAACATCAAAGAGAGGTTGGGTGAGAAATATTATCATAATAACTGTAATACCCCAAATTTTGCCCTAAGATTTGTCGTCGCATTTCATTGCATTTAATCAATTACTAACAAATTTGTGTAGTCGTTTGACTTTTTGCAGGTAAATATCATATGGCATGCATTTTTTTTTCTAAAAAGTAAAAATAGCACAATTGGCAGGAGGACATGTGTAAGGAGTTATGAGTGTGAGAGGTTGAGAGTTCGAATCTCACCTTTGTCACTTTTTTTTTTGTTTTTTATTATTTTTACTCTAAATTTTTCTATCTTTCATTAAAAAATAACAAAAATAGTTTTTTATTATTATTTAATTATTATTTTCGTATTTTAATTAAATCATTTTTTAAAATATTATTTTTTTCACTTTTTTCTAAATTATTCATAAAAATATCCAAAAAATCATAAAATAAAAAATATTGAAAAAAATTTTGTTCTTTTTATAATATTTTTTATTTTAGGAATCAATAGGATTATTAGTTTTTATTTTAAGTTTATTATTTTAAATTATTTAAATATTATTTTTTCTTAACTAATTATTTAGTTTGGGCTTTAAAATGGGCTTTAGGGACATTATTGACAATTTGGTGTTAACCCTAATTTGTTCCCTATATATACATGTGTTGCCTTGTTGGAAAAAAGGAGAGAATGAAAAAAACCTAAGAGGAGTGAGTGCCGTTTGCCGTTATTTAGTTTTCTTCTTCATCCATTACTATTGTTTCTTTTTCTTCATCGTTTACCGTTATTTCTTTTCCTTCATCTATTACTGTTGTTTCTTTTTCTTCATCTTTTACCGTTATTTCTTTTTCTTCATCTATTACCGTTATTTCTTTTTCTTTATCTATTACTGTTACGTTTATATATATATAATTTTTAAATTGTTAGAGTTTATATATATAAGATTTTTGATCGAATTATGTCGATACGATGTTTGCACATTTGTGTGCATGACGCGTGACATTTGTGTTAGTTCGATCTGGTTGCGATGATCGCATTTTTGTGTGAGCAATAATACTATTTTTTGCTTAATTTCTTTTTCTTTGCGATAAATTTTGTTTCGTCCGATTTAGATCTGGTTGCGATGAGCGCATTTCTGCGTTAGCAACATTGTTGGGTTATTTGGCACATTTAAAATTCATTATTGCTTTATTATTATTATTATTATTATTATTATTATTATTATTATTATTATTATTATTATTATTATTATTATTATTATTATTATTATTATTATTATTATTATCATTATTTATTATTATTATCATTATTATCATTATTATTACCATTATTATTATTATTATTATCATTATTTATTATTATTATCATTATTATCATTATTATTACCATTATTATTATTATTGTTATCATTAATTTATTAAAATTTGTTATAATATAAAAATCTGTTTTTTAAAATAAATAACATTAACATCTTTTCCAAATTAATATGAAAACCTATTATTTTTAAGAAAAAACTTTTTTTAGATAAATTTAAAATAATAACTAAAATCTTTTTTTTAAATAATAACTAGAACCGTTATTTATTTTATTTTATTATTGTTCAATTCAAATTTCATTATCATATTGTATCTGCTCCTCTCATGTAACCTCGCGAACTTAACAATCGCTCTTTAAATTCTGCCTTTAAATTTCTGCTTGCATGGTTTAAATTATGACATTATCTCTCTGTTTGCATGATTCAATTATCTCACGCGTTTACTATTATTTCTGTCACATTGCACACATCCGAAGGTTAGGTCTAACTGTTTGGCCGCCGCGCCAATAGTCCGTAAAACTTCACACATTCAATTTCAAATCCTCAAAACTACAAACTACAAACCCTAATTTTCACAAATGCCTCGCCGCAGGCAAAATTACAATTTTACCCTTAGCATTAGGTCAAAGAGCCGCCGCGCTCATT
Organism: Lathyrus sativus; assembly: GCA_963859935.3. Classification (NCBI taxonomy): domain Eukaryota; kingdom Viridiplantae; phylum Streptophyta; class Magnoliopsida; order Fabales; family Fabaceae; genus Lathyrus; species Lathyrus sativus. Next base: position 142,262,943 of record OZ012739.1, on the reverse strand, counting down.
TTAGGGTTTCCCGCCGTGGAATCCCTAATTTAACCCTAATTACAACTTAACATTTCAACGTAGAGATTTGGAGTTTCTACACTCCACGTAAGCGTGTCCTTAAGATGCGTTTATTCCCCTTGAGACCTTGACCACAGTCAAGAAGTTTCTAACCTCCCTATTGAGGGGAACTACGATTACTCTGATTCCACTCCCGTAAGGATACGTAGGCACAAGATGCGATGTCTTGCCGAGTAAACTTAGAATTAACCCCCTTTATTATTTATTATTGCTTATTTATATTTTATTTATCTTTGCTATTTAATTATTTTGCTTATTATTTTGTAATTGTTTCTTGGATGTAAAGTTGTTTAATTATTTAATTATTATTATGGTTAGTAATTAGGGTGTGTAACAACATGTATGTAATATTAAAATAAATTTAGATCACTTTTAAATAAAGATAATTAAAATAAACACGTCACACACGTAAGTCGATTTTAATCGCCGTCTCACTTCCTAAGGATATCCCTCAAGTTGCCTACGAATAATGGTTAAGTGGGGTGTATAAAGCAAGTCCCTCAAATAGAAAAATCATCAAAGTCCCTTATGGTTGCCTTTACGAATCGAGTCCCTTTCGAAAAATGATGATGGTCCCTTATATGTGCTTATTACATCCCACAATGGCCTTCAAAGTCAAATTGTCCCTCACATGTCCCTTAACATCCAAAGTAAGGACTACCTACTCCATTATAGTAGGGATAGTCTTACTAAAGGAAAGAATAAAGAATAAGAAAGACCTTTAAACATTAGGGTAGGTTACTCCTAGGTGCTTGCTCACTTCAAAACTTTTTCACACTTAAACAAATTTCCAACAAAATTTTCAAACAAGTTTTTTTCACATCCATACACGGATTATTATTAAACTATTCTGAAATTTTTTGCTATTCACACACTACACTTTCAAAACAATTCAAAAGTGAGCTTAAGTACCTAAGAGCCCATGGATAACCATGGATGAAAAGGGTGCTAACACCTTCCCTTTTCATAACCTACCCCCCGGACCCAAAATATTCTCTAAGGTCTTTCCTGTTCTTTTATAACCTTTCCTTATGGATAAAATAAAAGTCGGTGGCGACTCTTGCTATCCGCAACATTGTTTAAAGTCAGTTCTCCCACCGTGTTACACTATGTAGCAGCAGTGACACCTGTTTTTCAACAACAAACTCATCAGGGTCCTTAACAAGGGGCATCCAATCATCATCATTAATACCACCAACAGGGCCAGCAGCCTCAGGCTTGAGCTCCAAGGACCAATTACCAGAATAATAGGCCAAAGATACAACCCATCCTGTTGTGGTGAGAATCGTGATACCAAGATATTGATTAACTTGAATCTTTAATTCATTGAATTCACAACCGGACTTTAATTTATCCAAAGGAAAGGTCTAAAGAGAGAAAGAACCTTTTGCACGATGTAACAACAACGCTACGAGATTCGGGGATCGGGGGTTGGTTACGCATAGGGTAGGTATTTCACATCCTAAACATCTGTAGTACTCTACAGGAACCTTTTGTTTGTTGTATGCTAAGTTTGCTAAGTGTTTGCTATGGATTGGGTAAAAGGTGTAGGTTAAACCTAAGGATAGTTTCTAAGTTTGCTCGCAAAGATATCACATCTTCTGCCTACGTATCCTAACTAGGATAGAATCAGAGCAATCGTATTTCACCTCACTAGGTTTGAAGAACACTTGATTATGATCAAAGTTCAAAGGGGAACAAACATGACAATGCTTGTGTAGAGTGTAAGGAAACTCTCTAGATCTAAGTTGAACACTCAAGAAAGGGAAGTAAGTAATCATGACAATGATTCTTACATAGAGTTAACAAACTCTATCCTAAGTTCTAGTTGAAAAGAGCACTCCTAACAAGGGTAGGCTTTTTAGACTTAAGCAAAGTCTAGTGGACAGGTTCTACTTAACTAAGGGTAAGAATGACTTAACAAAGTCGGGGGGAGATGAGTTTTCCATGACCCAAGGGTCAACAGAGAGACTTTCCTTTGGAAGGATAGAAAGGGAGGCAACTTGGATGAGAACTAAAGAGTTCCATCACTTGGGGAAACTAAACTTAACAAAGCACACATATTAAACAAACATGATGAACATAAGAGACATGGTTACGACCAAAGCATACAAGCGTATGACAATAGGCAAGCAAAGATGAGTTCTCACAAGACTCAATGAAAGATGAAGATTTAAGCATATCTTGACGACCAATGCAAATAAATCAACATCATGGAGATATTACATGGAGATCAAAATGAATCAAACATCACGTTTACAAGCAACAAGTAATTTAAAATGATATCATGGGTTTTGGCAAACATAGAGCTCACATTAAACACAACAACAAACAAGAGAAGAATGAATCACAAGCTCGAAATGATCGGGAAGGTAGAAAAAACCCTAAAAGAAATATGAGCATTTTTTAATGCAAAATTGCTTTCACTAATAAAAATTCTAGAATGTTAATGCACCACATGAAAGTATGTACAATTATGAGACCAACGCAAAAAGAACCGATTAAAAATAATAAGAAACGAAGAAGTTACGATTTTTACAAGATTTAAACAATTAAAAATACAACAAAGAAAATTAGTGGTAAAAAAGAAAGGGGCGCCTGGTGGGGGTTGAACCCACCCCCTTTTGAATAACAATTCAACATCAAGCCAACTGGGATAGCAGCGCGCGCATGTGAATGAAATGGAAATGAAACACAAAATAATAAAACATGGCAAAAATGGAAAAAAGCAAAATGGGTTGATCTCCACTGTGGATCGAACCCAGGACAAGTAGGTACAAGGCGCATGAGAAGGTGAGAATTTAATCACTGGGGTGGCGATACATCCATGTATTTTGCCACCCCTAAAATTTAAATACTTAACTCAACATAGAAACCTGGGCAAGGCAAGAAGCATGAAGCAAGCAAGAACATGAAAAAACGACAATACCATAACTTGAGTGAAATTTCATGAGGAATTCATTGGTGATCTCAGTTTTCTCAGAAAGTGCATACATTTTGAAATTCGAATACAAATGCAATTGTAGCTTTTGAAATGCATAATGGATATCACATCTCAAAACAGTTGGATTTAATGACAAGTAAGGGTATGCTCAAGTCATAAATGTATAAACCAATGATTCTGATGCAAAAATTCATACCAAAACAAGTTTGATCAAAAAGTGACATGTCAATTGCAAAGCATGCCTTAAAAATGCACTTTGAAAGTTATGAATCAAAACTGTCATGAATGGACTCAAAGAGAACCACACACATACTTCAAATATACTACTCATGATCATGCTCAAAGAAATAATCTCTAATCCAAACTGAATCATGAAATGACCACTTAATTGCAAATTTATGGAAGTAATTAGAACAAACTTGCATTTAACCAAATACTAAACAGCAGCTCAATACAACAATGCTTCTTAGACCACCATTTGACAATCCATGAATACATACAAAGGGTGAAAGCTTGTGAGTTTTAAAATGAAACCTGACACCAGAGGTTGACAAACCTCAAAATGACTTGGCAGCCAAACAAAATCATGAATAGAACACATATCATCAGAAAACAAAAGCTTCAACACCTCTTAATCATGTTAACAGAAACAAATCAAATAAACATGTTGGCAGTGAATGAGATAATGAATTCCATAGGGCTCTCTCAGAGCCACAACAATTTAACAAGGTTGATGCAGAAATGAAAGACATGCCACTCATAACCAAGTTAATCTAAAACTAACACATATACACATCTACACAATGATACCAACAGAAAATGGTCAACAAAAATGCTATATGCTACATATCTATACTATGATACAAAATGAACATGAGAAATGCCAAATACCACACATTTACATAATGACACAAAGCATACAAAGATGAACATGCTGGCATAATTCAAGCAATCATTTGATGAATCAAAATGCCTAGCCAAACACAATGCAAACAAGGTAAACTTGCCTAACACAAACAGCCACAGCTGAGCAGCCACCAGCAAAAAACCACAAGTGGCCTAGGACCTCCTTGACAGTTAGAGTTTAGCAAAACTCACAATAGAAATAATTCCTCTTGAGGATCAAAACAAACTTCTGAGCATGACCAAATTGACACCTTAACCGATTTGCCAAAAACCAGAACATATTCCTAATGAGATTTGCAACTTAAGGCCACAACAAGAATAACATTAAGGAGTTAATAGCAACAGGGCAATAAGCTCTTGGTATTCTAATCAATGCTTTGATGGATTCCAATCACAGCTTCACAAATGACCTCCTTCAAGATTAACTAACATACATAAACACAAAGGAGGGCATTGTTGATCCTCAAAGGCTTAGGTATATTTCAACACACCTTTCATGAGTCATTTCAACCTTATTAACCAAACAAACCAGCACAATGCCCTAAGGGCAGTCATGGCATTTTAAGACAGGTGAGATTCATTAGAGCATGGAACATTGGCAGTCAAGTGTGAAGCAGATAGGCACATACTACAATCATGGCATATGCACAGTTTTCACATAGGGATGCAACAACAAGGCATTATATTTGAGAATGACATACCATTTGAAAATTGTACATTTTGATTGAAGGCATAAACAGAAAGTTGCAGTTCCAAATCAGATTTGGTTTTAAGAACTCAAACACAACATGAATAGCACATACGGGAATCTAATCCAAAATTGTCAACAAAGGATCAAAGTTAAGTGAGGCTGTACTGACCTCCCAAGTTGTTTGCAGCAGAACCATTGTGAAACAAATGAACTTGTGATAACAACCAACAACAACTCATGACAAAAATGAAACTCAACATCCACAAAACATAATCATCAAGGCAATGGCAATCCAAGGCAATTTACATGTTCAAAACAGTTGGCATAAACAAACTGACAGATTCTCATATGAACTTCATTTTTCATTTAAACACCAATCATACCAATCATGCTTATGACAGAAATGGAAGTGATAATGACTACTAACCTTTTATAGTCCTCCACACAAGCTTGTTGCAATAAAGGAAACCTTGAAACCCTTCAGCTGCTGTCCAAGTTTTGCTTTGATGAAAACAACTTTCTTGCACTTGAAGAAATATATGAAAAACTTGTGACAAATCCTTCATTTCTTATGTTATGGACAACTGAGGCATTATATTTTGAATGTGTATGGATGGTTAGAATGATGAAAACAAGTCTGGACAGGGGTTTGGCAGATTTTGAGTATAAGGTCAAACTTGCTTGGTTTAAGAGTTGACTTTTGGGAGAATGGTGTTTTTGAGTGGTTTAGGAGTATGGACGCCTTCTACACAACATTTATGGATTGTGCAGATGGTTTTTGGTGGTTTGGAATGTATGGAAATGAGTTTGGAAAGCCAACTGCCCAAGACAGATTTTTGAAGAAACTTGGAATTTTGAAAATGAGGTAAGTGAGAAAGGAAGGAGAGCTGTGGTTTTCTCTTGGTTCTAAGAGTGGTCTTGTGTGTAAATGACATAGAGGGAGCCTCTATTTATAGAAAAATGAAGGGTGAGGACAGATTTGTAATCTTGGCACTTTTTGAGGGATTTTGAAAAGGTAACCCTTGGCTTGAGGTTTGGTACAGCTGCAAAATCAAATCCTTGGCTCAATGTGAGTAGAAAATCAAGTGGAATGAGATACATGAGATGACTGAATAGGGCATAGAGTGCATATGTCAAAAAGTTTCTCTTTCCTCTTTTGAATTCTTTGATTATTTTAATGCCACTTGTTTGCAACTTGCTTGCAACTTGCTATTCCTTCAAATCCTTCATTTCTTATGCATTTTCCTTCACTATACTCTCTAAGTATCAGATACAAACATAATCCAAGGGCTGAAAATAGTTCAAGTGGTCAAAGGATGAGTTTGTGAAAAATTGTCAATGTGGAACTCAAGTGTTAAAAGCTCATCTTGCTGAATTCATAACTCTCAGCTCATAAGGGATATGGAGGAGTTCTACCACATTTTAGAAAGCCATCATGTAGCTCTACTACTCTCATGTTTTCATGAGTTTCAGATTCCCAAAGGAACTTGGCCAAAATACCTCTCAAAGTTGCTGAAAAACAAGCCTAAAAGTTAAATTTTTCTAAGTTACTTTTCCCTCTTGTAATGAATTTGGTCATAACTCCAAATCTATGCATTTTCTGATCATGGACCACTTTGAGACTTTTGTAGGACTTGTCAATAGCTTTCCAATGAGATTTGAACCAACTCAATTGGATGTGTGGTTAATGAATCATGGTCTTGCCCCTTTCAAAACCCTAATTCCCGACTTTTGCGATTACTCCTCAATCCTTGATCCAATGGTCATGAAATTTTATGGGTAGGTGCAATATATCATTTGGAACATTTTTTATTCATATCTTGAGGTCAAATTCCTTATGAGTGAAGAGTTGACTTTTCAATCAACCGAACGATCGATCAGTGACTACCGAGTCGACTGTTGATGCTCTGGACCATTTGAGGCCTTGAAAACTTTTGAATAGACTTTACCAAGCCATATGAATCTTATGGACCATGATCCCACAATTGTAACACCTTTTAAATCAAAAGTCAAACCACAATTGACTTTTCCCGTTCGAAAACCCTAATCAGGTACCCTGAACTGCACTGTTCTTAATCTTTGGGTGACAACCTCAAATTGGATTCATGCTTGATCCAATGGAATATGTTTGATGATTTAGAGACCTATCTCAAAGAGAACCAATCCCAGACGTTGACTGATTAACCCTCGAAACCTCGATTTCGGCTGTGCGGAACCTTGATTCTTGTATCTTAACAAAGACAAACTTGAAACGGGTTAAGGTTAGATAATCATATGAACATGCTCCTAAAATGATGATGAAGATCTAAAGCGTCAAAATTTGGGGTATGACAGTTGCCCCTATTTAAATATCTTTCACTGGATGACGGTGAGAGATAACAATCCTCGCAGAATCGTAGTGAAAGGTATTTAAATACAGCAAACCGAAAATTTTGTCTCTTAGATCCATGGTATGCAAAAGGACAAATGCGAGTATGCCATGAATCTAAATGATACTTTCTGGTGCTTGAATGCAAGACAGATGCAGACACGTGAGCAAAGATAAAAGAACGGCAATACAATGAGCAACTACTCATGGGGGACCCACACACTAGGGAAAGATCCAAGGCAAAACAAGCAAAACAGTTCAAACGTGACCAAAGATGCTGCTCAGGGGAATCTTACACACAGGGGATGCAAACACTCCAACAGGGAAGACAAATCTTCATTGGGGAAAAGGAGACAGCCTTCGCTGGGGAAAATGGAAATCCTCCACCGGGGAAACGAAAGAAAGGAGACACAAACCTCACTGGAGATAATCAGATGAGGAACTTCCTATAACGAAGAGTTCGAACGGGATCTTCAGGAAAAGAACAGAAACAAGACCGGACGCACGGGAATGCTAGTATCCACTAGATCTTCGAGGCTCGAATGGGAAAGCAACGCTTTGCTGGGAGCACTGGTGACGACCAGCACAACAAACAATCAGAGGGTGCTACTTTCTACTAAACTTACAGGGAGTGGTGGTAACGACCAAACCAAATAAATGGGAACTCCGAATTGCATTGATACAATACAGGATTCCGGCTGGGGAAATTGGTAACAACCAACTCTCGGTACTAATAACGATTAACTTTCAAGCAGAGCCAGTAACCAATGGACTTTTAAAAGATATGGTGACGACCGAACCAACGATACCAATATTGATTGGATTTTAAACAGCGCCAGTTACCACTGGACTTTCAAGAGATATGGTGACGACCAAAGCTACAATACCAATAGCGATTGGATTTTAAACAGCGCCAGTTACCACTGGACTTTCAAAAGAACTGCCAATTACCACTGGACTTTAAACAATGGGGATCGCTAGCAACGACTAGACTTCAAGGAGAGAAACTGGTGACGACCAGGCAAACGATATCAGTAACAACATGGGGACACCCAAAGGTACTAGTAACGACTAGAATCAAGTAGGGTACAGGTGACGACCTATAACCATAAACAAAATCAACAACAACTGAAGTAGAGAAATTGGTGATGACCAATACCCTAAAAAAGACGGAGGATACCCAGAGAATAACAAACAAAACCGCTGGTAACAACCAGGAAACAATCAAGATAAAAGGTAACAACCCAAAGCCAACAGAGGCAAAACAAATGCACATTAAATGCCATGATGCCAATGATAAATGATATGCAGGAGCTGACTCTGACGAGAGACTGAAGAATCTGGAGACTCAAAGGGAAGATAGATAAGCACTTCAATCTCACTGGGGATGCAATGAATCACACTGAATTCACAAAACAAAGATGTTTGTAGATCCTTTTGGGAAATAAAGCTTCAGGGAAGCTCGCCAGGATTAACTACGTAACTTAAAATAGAGGCTCTGAATGTTTCCACTGAGGATGAGTCCACCATTACGAGAACGTATCTCATAAAAAAACCTGGGGAGAGGGTCTTCAATCTTGGTAACTACACACGACCGAATGAGCATCCTAACAAATAAAATCAACTGATGTTCAATGGGAGATGCATTGAGATTGCACATCAAAGCTCCTGCCACGTTAAGACTTTCAAGAGGTATGATTTCCACCGAATCTTTCCGTGAGCCAAAGTATTTTATGTTTTGTTTAAACTTCAAAAGTTATTTTCAAATTCGAGCCTGGGGCTTTCAAAATTATCATTGATTAATAAACGATGTTTTGCATAACAAAGGAAATAAGGAAAATGGTAAATTGCAAATGAATGGTCCAAAAACTGATTTCATTTAAGAATGGAAGCTTGTCAATGACAAAACTCCATGGAACTTTTACAATTGAAAATGGCAATATGAAAAAAGTTACATTGAATCCACTGACAATTCTACCCCTAATGACTAAAACTTTCCAAAACCTTGCTTCTGACATGAACGGTTGAAATTGACTTCTGGTAAAATCTTCTGCGGAGGTGACAAACCATCTGATGCAGTGAAACGCCTTTGTCCCCAACTTTTGCCTGGATTGCCCTTTCAGGTTTTCAATCCACCGGGACGCTCTTTTTTGCCTAAGCTGCCCTTTCGGGTTTTCAACTTAGCGAGCTCATCATTTTTTATTATTATTTCATTCCTAACTTTTTCCTGGACCTCCTTCATAGGTTATGATCCAGCGGGATATCCATTATTGCATAAGCCGCCCTTGCGGGTTTTCGACTTATCGGGTTCTTTTAGGCGTAATATTTTCGTACTGCATCAGAATTCACTGGGTGTGTAAGTTGTTCCCCATCCATTGTTGTGAGGATTAACGAGCCTCCTGAGAAGACTGTTTTTACAATGAACGGGCCTGTTGCACCCCAAAATTTGCCTAACATTTTCTTACTTGGTTTATGTTTCATTGCATTAGCATTACATTGTTCTAGCATTTGCATAGCATAACATTATTCATTTAGCAGGGGATCAAGTGTGGTTTATATCAAGAGGAGCCTATCTAGAGGTCTCATTCAAGCTTGAGAAGTCACCAAAGTCATCGGGAAGTGGGTTGTGTTCTTGAGAAGTTTGGATGATGGTAGGTGGTTAATCTCCTAACCTGAGGACCAATTGAAGACCATCTGTGGATTGTGAGGCCTTGATCATGGATAGAATGTGGATAGAGCTCATGGAGTGCCTTGAGGGTCATGGTGGATCTCAGTCAAGTCATTATGCTAAGTGTGAAGAGCCACAGGTGAAGGTGTTGCAATTAGGGTTTTCATCTGAGTAACCCTAAGTCAACTATGCAATTGAAGAGGATGAAAGCTCAATTCTAAGTCTTTGTAATCATGGAGAGTTGTGTTGAGATACATGAGGTGATATTCCAAGATCAATCCAAGAAGAATTCAAAGTGTGAGGAGTTGCTAAACTAGGGTCCTCAGGGTAAAATCCCCTATTTAGTGCCTAACTTCAAGACCACTTATCTCAAGATACAAGTTTCATCTCCACTTTTGGCCAACATGAAACTTGTTGCGCATGCTCTTAGCTTTAATTTTAGTACTATAAGTCCTCCATTGGATTTATGGAACTCAAGTTATGATCCAGACAAGTTACAGGTCATCTGAGGAATGTGAAATTTGTCGGCAAAAGTCAACTAACTTCTATGGAACTTTTGACCTAGAAGGGTGTTTCTCCTCAACTTTTGGCCAACATGAAAGTTGTAGGTCTTGATCTTAGATTTCCAAATTGTACTAGAAGTCTTCCATATGATTTGTAGAACTCAAGTTATGAGGTTTACAAGTTAGGGGTATTTTGGGAAAGTAAGATTATAGGTCATTTGGCATTATAGGTCATTTTCACTATCTTGCAAGCTTCAAATGAAGTTTTGTTCAACATGAAACTTGCTCAAAATGGCCTTTTTAGGTCAACCATGTATCAAGGATGAATTGATTTGGCTTAGGGTGAGACTTGGTTTGAAAGAGATTGACAAAAGGGGAATTTAAAGGCATTTAAGTGAAAAATTCAAAGTTAATTCATGTGTGCTCAAATAAGACCAAATGTGTGCTCAATTTAATCAGAAACATCATTTTGAACACATTGGCAATATTAGAAAGTTCATTTGGGGCATATTTCTTGGTGTTTTAACTTGTTGCTTCATGGTGAAGAAACACTTCCAATCTTGGCCATAGGATACAAACAAGCATTCAATCTTGTCCCTACATTCTCACCAGTCCACAAATAGTCCATGAGAAGCTTCTTGAGGAAGGAAATAGCTCAGAACCGTGTACACCATAGTTGGAAATTTCAAGCAAAAGTGAAAATTGGATCTCACTGATTGGGCCTCCATTGGGCCTCCAACTCATCAAAATCACTTCTATATAAGTTCAGAGGAAGCTTCAGATCAAGGTTGGTGATTGTTTCGTGCCATAGCCATAGATTGCAGAGTGAATTTCAAAGCTCTAAGTGAAAATCGTGTTTTCAGATTGAGTGCATTTCAGAGCAAATTGTGGTTTCTAGAAGCTTTATCACTCATCAAGGAAGGAATCTGCATCATCTGGAGGCTTGAATCATAGAGGAAGTGCTCCAATTTGAAGCTTCAACTCAGGTATGCAACTTTCAAAATTGCTGTAGATTCATGATGATCTAGCATGTTTTAGCATGAGGTTAAGGTTTAGGAAGATGATTAGATGAATTCTGAATCAAAATTTAGAGGTTTAGAGACAAATTAAGATGCAACATGATTTCTGTTTGGATGCGAATTGGCCTGATCATTAAGAGTTAACATGATCTAAATAGTTTAGGATGATCTATGAAGCATGAGGAATAGATCTATGGCTTTGGATTGAGGTTTGGTGATGATCAGATTTATGGAGTATTTGTTGTTGGCATTCGAATTTTGAAATGTATGAGGAATTAGGATGAATGAACATGATATTTGGATTCAGCATGAAAATTTGAGTGGAACTGTGTAGATTTTATTAAGGATTGATGACCTGCATATGATGTCTCGCCGGAGAAGACGACCGGCATCGTTCTCCGGCCACCGCTGCAAACTTCCCTCTATTTCTGATTCAAATGAGGAAGATGACCTCCCCACCCTTGGATAAATGGAAAACAAAGACTAAGTCCTCCAATCCTACGCTCGTGATTAGTCCTCAGAGTTGGACTTTGACTGAATGAAACGTTGCGTTTCATTTATTAGGTGGCAGCACCAGATCCCTTGGATTAGCATACTTGGTCCACAGATCCAACGAGCCTGATATTTCCCTGGCTTTAATTGTTTTTTAATTCATTTTCTTATTATTTTAATTGCTTTATTCTTTTAAAATTCATAGTAATTCCATTATTGGTCAGAAAAATAAAAGAAAAATATGAGAATGATCTAGATTTAATTCTTGATTTTATGATGCTTTTAAATTTCATTTTCATGCAATTTTCAATTTAATTTAATTTTTTTCATTTTTATTAATTCCTTAATTTTGGCTTATTTCTTCATGTTTTTGCTGAATTTTGATTGGCTGTTTGGTGTAGAATTTAGGGCTGAATTTTGGCTTGCTGATAGATTAGAGATGCATGATCCCCTAGGATTTAATTTAGATTTTTTAGATAAAATTAGGTTCTGTTTAGGACTAGTTCCCTTGACCTCCCATTTGTAGGGTTTTATTTTGACCTCTTTGGGCTTTAGGATTTCTTTAGGTGCCTTCCCTTTAGATTAAGGCTCTGATCTTTTGCCCACAAATTAATAACATGTTTAGGATCCCTTTAGATTAAGGTGTTTTAGGATTTTAAGTAGATTTAACATTTAAGGTGTTGATTAGGTTGCTTCTAGTGTAGCTTTTCCCTTAGTTGAATCTCAAAGGAGGATGTTAGTGCAAATAAGCTTCTAAATCTCTTGTGGTGGTTCATTAGACATCTTGAGGTTTCTTTAGCTTGAATACCTAGGCTTGAATTGTTTCTTTGGTTTCTTTTTAGTAGCTTTCTTGTAGGATGGTTTGGACTTGGAGTTGTTTGCAGACTGTTTGTTGTTTTGCTATTTATCTGCTTTGATGTTGAGCTGTTTGTCTGCTATGTTTTCTGATTGCTTGACTGTTGCTTGTGTGACTGTTTGGTGTGTTGCATTAGACTAGGCTTCATATAGATGTTTCTAGGCCTAAAAGCATCCTAAAGGTTGAGCTTTCTCCCTTTGCTTGTCTGCATTTAGAAGTTGAGTCTGGCTCCCTCTGCTTGCCTGTTATTATCTGGCTTTGCTTGCTGGCTTAAGGTTGAGTCTGTCTCCCTTGCCTGTGCTTTGTGTGTTGCCTTTGGGCTTGCTTGCTCTAGAAGTTGAGCTTGGCTCCTTCTGCTTGTTTGTTGCATTGCATGCATTTTATTCACAGTTATTTCTTTTGTTGTTGCTTTCCTTTGCCATGTTCCCCTAGGAACTCTGACTTCTCTTGTTCAAGAGAAGTTATGACAGACATTAGGGTTCTAACCATGCATGATAACATTAGGTAGTTCCCTCCTAACCTCAATCATAGGATCAACTTTGCATGACAACTTTAGGATTGGATCAGTTCCCCTTTAGTGCGTCTTTTCTCTTCTCATCTTCAAACAAATCAAGATACGGTAATAAGGGTTAATTGATGTCATACGCTACGAACCTTAAGCTACTTGAGAAAGGGTTGTTGGAGAGTTTTTTTTCAACAGCTTGGATGTTTAGTATGGCACCCTTTGGGTGACATGCGACGCGTTCACTCTCAGGTCATAGTCTCTAGTGCGGTATTAGTTGCAAACATCCATAAAAGATACTTCTTCTAAAAAACAGAAAACAAAGATCAAACATCTTTTTGTCCTCTTGGACCTTTAATCCCTGGAAACCCTTTTTCAGAAAAGAGAGTTCTGTTAACTCCCGGTTCTACCGCAAACGGTAAACGCCTAAGTCTCCATCGCACGAGCTGCATACACCAAACTGCTGGAACCGTCTGTTAACCCTACTCGGATAAAAAAGATAAACCTGTGTCTCTCGTTGTCCCGAACTACGTTTGCTCTGATCTTTCACGCTGTGTGAAAGTACATAGGCACGAGATGCGATATCTCGGCGAGCAACCTTCCCCCGTAACCCATAGTTAGGCGAACTACGTTGACTCTGATTTCTCGTTCCAGACGGGAATACGTAGGCATAGAACTGCTGTGTCCTGCCATGTCATTTTCTTTTCTTTTCAGACCATACCTTTAGCGTAGATAGATATAATCAACCCGTCAGATAAACACAACAAGCGTGGATCCCATCGAGTACGATAGACGTGAAGGGTGCTAACACCTTCCCCTTGCATAACCGACTCCCAAATCCAGACATTGGTTGCGATGACCTTGTCTTATACCTTTTCGTCAGGTTTTTTCCGATCGTTTCCTTTCCCTTTCTGTGGGATAAATAACGAAACGTGGCGACTCTTCTGTTTTTCCGGCACCTTATTTTCGCAGTAGCGACAACTGGCGACTCTACTGGGGACTTATAGCTGCTAGGGACTTTTCCCATCCCCTAGGCTGGGACTGTTTCCCATCCCCTATGCGAGTCAATCCTAGCGCTTGTGTGTTTACCTATTGGGTTTTATTTATCGCACTTTACTTTCCGCACTTTATTTTCAGTATGATATCATTATTGTGCTGTTGTGGGAAGGGGCTATGATGAGTGAGAAGCCAGACCCAGGCTTGAGTGTACCTAGCATTAGTTGTGGAAAGTAGTGGGCGCGTGCTTGCTTTGCAGGCACTAGTGTCTCATGAAATCCACGCTCAGACAAGATTCTCCCGGTTGACTTCTTTTCCAGCCCTTTGGGCTTGAGGGGTTGTTGGTTTGGAGGATTGTCGACTCTAGGGACCGATCATTTGTGACTCAGCTGAGTGAGGCCACTTCAAGAGATGATGATGCCACACCTTCTGGGTATCGTATCATCGTTTCTTGAAAGTCTGTGACGCTGGGAAACGCATAGGATGTCATACCTTATCTGTGATAAGGTCCATACCCGTGAGCGGGGTCGGGTTATTGCAGGTAACCTTAACCTTTAGACTACCTAGTTTTCTTGACAGTGAATCAGTGTTGTTGGTATCAGGGGGTTCTTATCATCAGAGATGTGGTTGTTCTCGACAGTGCATATTTATTGGTCCTCTTCAGGGTTGTATTATCAGAGCAGTTGTGATTGTGTTAGAACAGAGCCTCGGTCTCCTCAGCAGCACAATCTTGATCCCCTGTTGCATGATTGCATTTTGCATTTTGCATAATCATTTGCATATCATTAACGTGTGTCTGTGTTGCAGGTGTATATTATCCCCCGGTTCCGGTATTTCTTGCCTTCTATTGTGCTAGCATAGGATCTCTGAAGAAGAATGTGGCCTACAAGCTCCCTACCCCAGATGTTGCTCTATTTTCCAGTTTGATTGCCTTGGCAGATGATACAGTGAGAGGGGAATTCAGAAAATCTTATGGGAAGCTGCTTAGTCTGGTTTGTAAACCTTCGGTATATGAGTTGAATGGGTTATATGCCTTGCTACAGTTCTCTGACCCTCCACTGAGATGCTTCACTTTCCCGGACTTCATTCTTGCACCTACATTAGAGGAGTATGCTGAGTTGTTAGGTGTACCGGTTAAGAGTCAGATGCCGTTTGTTCACATGGATGCTAACCCTGATTTGGCCAATTTAGCTCTTGCTCTTCATCTAGATGCCTCTGAGTTGATCCTGTCCAGTTGGAATGGGGTCCCTGGATTTTCTCTGCAGTTTCTAGTTGGTAAAGCCTAATAGTGTGCCAAAGACGGTTGTTGGATCGTATTCAACGCCATTCTTGCCCTCTTCATATATGGCATCATCATGTTTCCCAACATGCCTGATTTTGTAGACTTGGATGCCTTCCATATCTTTTCCTCAGAGAATCCAGTTCCTACCTTGATTGGAGATGTATATCATTCCGTCCATTACAAGAATGAAAATAGAAGGGGTAAGAATGTATCATGCTGTGTGCCCTTACTCTATAGATGGTTTGGTAGTCACCTGCCCAAGAGGGGCCTCTTTGCTTCACCTGCAGCCACAACTGAGTGGTCTGAGTGCCTGATGGGTTTGTCAGCAAAAAGTGTTGTTTGGTTTGATCGAGATATGTTGGGTACTGGAGTCATATTCAGCTGCAGTGGTTTTCCAAATGTGCCTTTGATTGGAAGAAAGGGTTGTATCAATTACAACCCCTCTCTACTGGTCAGACAATTTGCATATGCTTTGAGAGGTCCGCCAAAAGATGAAGAGGTGCAGGAATCTCTGTACCTCGCAGGTCTTCTAGAGGGGGACATGCTAGCCAAGCTTCAGCACGCCTGGAATGATATCAGTAGACGAGGAAAATCATTGTTGGGTAAGAGCAATAGCCAAGCTTATGCTCCTTATGTAACCTGGATTAAGAGCAGATCAGAGACCATAGGGATGCCTTTCCCACCTGCTAAGCAAGGATGCCCTCCAGTGGTTGAAGAGCCTACTAACGTGCCTTTTCAGCAGTATAATCAGGTGTTAGCTGAGAAGGAAGAGCTGGAAAAGGCCAACGAAGAGTTGGAGAAAGAGCTGGCACAACTCAGAAGCGAGAGAAACGAAGCCGTCCACTCTTTCAAGAAGCAGACGGAGCTGGTAAACCGGTTAGGCACGGACTTGACCAAGATGATAGCTGATCATGAACGTTTGGGTCTGGACTTCAAATCTGTCAACGACGTACTGGCCACCAAGAAGCAGAATCTGGATGAAGCATACCGGAGAATATCCAAATTCAATCAGCAGTGGAATGCCACTATAGCCAGCAACAAAGAGAGGGAGGACAAACTGAAACAGCATATCTCTAAATTGAAGGCTCAGGTGAAGGCCAGTGAGAAGAGGTTTGATGAGGAAACTGCTCGCAGATATGCCACTGAAGACATGCTAAACAAAGCTATCGCTAACCTGAAAGATCGCAAGCAGATGTTCGAGTCTAAGAAGTGAAGGTTAGAGGACTGTTTTGGCCAGGGAGCCTGGGAAGATTCTGTTGAAGGTCTCTAGTGCACTATTATGCAGAGGGAGTTGCTTGTTGAAGGGTTACTCACTCGGCCTGATCATCCCAAGACAAAAGAGTTGTTAGAGGAGTTTTGTGCCCGTTGTCGCACTTGACTATTTTTGTAACCCTTTGCATTTTTCTGATCTTTGCTGCAGGCTGACCATCACCAGGCTTGTTGGTCGAGGTCATGCTATTGATTCCCCATGTATTCGTTGACATTATACTGCTGCCTTGTTGGGCCACATATATATATGAGATGTTATTTCAGTGACTGGATCCAGACTTCTTGTTATCAGCACTGGCACTCTGGCACTCGAATCGGGGGAGAAATCTCCTTAACACACAGACACACGTTTGCATTTGCATAAATTATTTGCATAGCAGGTACCTTTAACTGTTCTCCTAACCCTCTGTCAATGCGGGTTTCAGGATTGCCGATCAGCGAATTCATCACTACTCTACGAGAAGTAACTGCAAGAAAGCCATGGATCAAATGCAAACTGAGATGCAGGAGATGCGCGACAGGATGGCGCAGTTCATGCAAGTGATGGAAATTGTAGCCAAAGGCCAAGAGCAGCTTCAAACTCTGGTGCAGCCTCTGATTTCCAGGGTTGACAGTCAGGGTGTGCTACATGGCGGGGTTGCTACTGATGATGCTCTCCAAGCTGGTGATGCTGTACCAGTGGTTGTCCTCAATACAACTGAGAACGGTAACAGAGCTGGGAACGGGAATGTGATTGGTAATGGTAACAGGCATGTGGAAACCAACGGTAATGTTGGAGCTAGAAATGCTGGTTTCAATGTTGGAACTGGGTATGCTGGTCTTGGTGCTGGGAACACTGGTGTAGGTGTCGGTGTTGGCAATGCTGGTTTTGGTGGTGCCAATCAGGGCTATGGAAATCAGGGTTATGGCAATCAGGGCTTTGGTAACGCAGGTTTTGGCAACGCAAGCAACAATGGTGTTGGAATGGGTGCTCACAACGCTGGTTTCAGGCCAGGTGCCGGTAATCAGGGTTTTGGTAATATGGGGTATGGTCCCAGGTTCAATTAGACTGGCTTTGGTCCTAATGCTGCTTATGCTGGGTATGATAATGGGGATTCTCACTAGGGCGAGGATCATCAAGAAGATGCTTTCCCTCCACCAGGCAGGGATCTTGAGATGCCCACTGACAATGACCGAAGGTTCAAGATGTTGGAGGAACAATTGAGGAATCTTGCTAACCAGAATTCCACGGGGTTGGACATGGCTAATATGGGGTTGGTTCCTGGCTTGAGGGTGCCACTCAAGTTCAAGGCGCCTACTTTCTACAAGTATGAGGGAGATACTTGCCCAAGAGTTCATGTACGGTCTTACTATCAGAGAATGTTCGCCTATTCTGATGACAAAAAGATGCTGATGCATTTTTTCCAGGATAACTTGTCTAGACTGTCATTGGAGTGGTATATGGGGTTAAAGCCTACTCAGATTGGTAGCTGGAAAGAGTTGGCGGAAGCCTTTGTCAAGCATTACCAATATAACAACGACCTTGCGCCGAACAGGGTCCAACTTCAAAATCTTTCTCAGAAGAATGACGAGAGTTTCAAAGAGTACGCCCAGAGGTGGCGTGAGCTTGCAGCTAGGGTGCACCCACCCATGGTAGAGCGTGAGTTGGTGGATATGTTTGTGGGCACTTTCTCTGGGCTGTATTATGACAGGCTTATCAATTGTACGACGACTAATTTTTCTGAGTTGATACTCTTGGGGGAACGTATAGAGAACGACGTCAAGATCGGTAAGATTCAAGCAGGAGAATCAACCTCAGCTGGAGGTGGTAAAAAGGTTTTTGGGAACAAGAGACAGGGGGATACTAATTCAGTATACAGCTCCCGAGGAAGAGGTAGAGGTCGAAACCAATACCGTTAGCAACAGATTGCTACTGTGACAATTCCTGTACCTCAACAACAGCAGCAGAGCCAGCAACATCCTGCTCAACGAAGAATTCAGGATAGAGATAGAGCCGTGAAAAGAGTATTTGATGTACCTCCACTACCGTATGCTCAGCTTCTTCCAACTTTGTTACAACTGCAGCTTGTTGAGAAAAGGACATTAGCTCCGTCGAAGGGCACGCCTCCTTTCGGTTATGACGCCAATGCACATTGCGAATTCCACTCTGGGGCACCCGGTCACAGCATAGAGAACTGTCATGCATTCAAGCACAAGGTGCAAGATTTGATAGATAGCAAGGCTATAAACTTTGGTAATGAGACGCCCGATATTGAGAAAAATTCGATGCCGTCTCATGGATCTGCGCAGGTGGGTGCAATCTTGGAGGATACCAGTCTGAACTTGGTTCTGAATGTGGATGAATTGAAGATGCCTCTAGGTTATGTAAAGAACAAATTGCTGAAAGGGGAAGTGTTCCCTGGTTGTGATACGGATTGTGTTGACTGTTTGGCCCGACCTGAGGGTTGTGATAACTTGAGAAGAGGTATTCAAGGGCTGATTGACGAAGGAACGTTGCAATTCGACCGTATTGCTGAAGAGAAGCCTATTAAGGTGATAGCTGAAAGCAGGGCGAAGTTACAACAGTTACGATCCCGTTTAAAACTATCATGATATCGGCGCCTCCCAAGCGACCGACTATCACCATAACCAAAGCTGGACCCGTTCCCTATGAAAGCACTAAAGCCATCCCTTGGAATTATGGGGCGGAGGTTTACTGCAATGGAGAAAAGATTAACCTGGCAAGCCCGCCGGTAGGGTCAGTTGATAACCTTGTGGGGGCAGGGGTCATAACCCGCAGTGGTAGAATTTTCACGTCACCAGAAGTAGAAGCTGAGAGAATTGCAAAGGGGAAGGGTAAAGTCAATGAAGAAGGACCTTCTCAAGAGAAGGAAAAAGAGGCTTTGACCAAAGATGTGGAAGAATTTATGAGATTGATCCGGAAGAGTGATTATAAAATTGTCGATCATCTGCAGCAGACACCTTCCAAAATCTCGATCTTGTCATTGTTGATTTGTTCCTAAGCTCATCGGAACGCTTTGCTGAAAGCCCTTGATGCTGCTTTTGTACCCCAGGAGATATTTGTGAATCAGCTCGAAGGAGTGATTGCGCACGTGAATGCGGGGTATGGCCTTGGCTTTACAGATTTTGATTTGACACCCAGGGGCCGCAATCACAACAGTGCGTTACATATTTCAGTTGAGTGTAGAGGCACTGTTATGTCTCACGTTCTTGTGGACACTGGGTCGTCCCTGAGTGTTTTGCCCAAGAAGGCGTTGTTGAAGCTAGATACCCGAGGTATAATCTGCACGCCAAGTAACTTGGTAGTGAGGGCTTTTGATGGGACTAGAAGGTCCGTGTTTGGAGAATTGACTTTGCCAATCCAGGTTGGTCCAGAGGTGTTTGACACCGTTTTTTATATTATGGATATACAGCCAGCTTATAGCTGTTTGCTTGGACGACCTTGGATTCACTCTGCAGGGGCTGTAACGTCCACGTTGCACCAAAAGCTCAAGTATATGGTCGGTGGTAGCATTGTCACCATATGCGGGGAGGAAGACATCCTGGTAAGTCACCTGTCGTCATTCAAATATGTCAAAGTGGATGGAGAGATCCATGAGACATTGTGCCAAGCCTTTGAGGGAGTGCAGATCAGAGGCAAATCTCCTGTCGTAAGCAGTGGGCCAGAAGTGGCTATGTCTTCGTATAGAGAACCCAAGCGGTAGTTCAGGCCGGGGAGACTAAAGGTTGGGGTCAAGTTCTGGAGATTCCTGTTAAGCATGACAAGTTTGGCTTAGGGTATTGCCCGTCATCATCATCTTCTTCATAGAGCGCGCCAAGGTTCACAGGGCCGGTTGTGTTTACTCCAGGAGGAGTCAGTTTCGAACAGATCAATGCTGTGTCTGACAGTGAAGATGGAGATAGCGACTGTGACATGGATTCATTGATCAAGCCCAGCAAGCCAGGACAAAGCCTATGCAACTGGTCTATTCAGGACTTTATTCAAGTGACGACGAAACAGTAATGCTTTGTTTTTTCGATTATTGTATAATCCTATGTCCTACCCGGGGCATAGTGGTTTCATTTCAGGGCCTACTTGTTTATGTGTATGCTTTGCTTTAATCATCAAATAAAGGCGTTTTTCTCATGCAAATTTTGTGATCCCTGTTTTTTGTTTTTATTTTTAACAATAAAATGGCAATGTGGTTGTGTGCTTCGTTTGCATATCATTTGAAGCATTTAACCCTTTCTCTTGCAGGATCCATATTTCAGATGACACCGATCAAGAACTCCCTATGACTCGCTTCGACTTTGAGCATCCGATACTTCAAGCTGAGGAAGAGATTGTTGAGAACGACGGCTTACCAGAAGAGCTAACTCGACTTTTGAAACAAGAAGAGAGAATCATTCTGCCTCATCAGGAGGATATCGAGGTCGTTAATTTGGGTTCCGAAGAGGTTGTCAAGAATATCCAGATAGGGGCTGCGCTGCAAAGAGATATCAAGCAGAGACTTGTCGAGATGCTGCGAGAGTATAGTGACATCTTTGCTTGGTCTTATGAGGATATGCCTGGGTTAAACACTGATATTGTGGTCCACCGCTTGCCATTGCATGAAGACTGTCCGCCGGTCAAGCAAAAGCTCAGAAGAACGAAACCAGATATGGCCGTAAAGATTAAAGAGGAAGTACAGAAACAGTGGGACGCTGGTTTTCTAGCTGTCACAACTTACCCTCCTTGGGTCGCCAATATAGTACCTGTACCAAAGAAAGATGGTAAGGTGCAGATGTGGGTCGACTATCGGGATCTGAACAAGGCGAGCCCTAAGGATGACTTCCCGCTTCCTCATATTAACGTATTGGTCGACAATACTGCTCAGTTCTCTGTGTTTTCCTTCATGGACGGCTTTTCGGGCTATAATCAGATTAAGATGGCGCCGGAGGATATGGAGAAAACAACTTTTATTACCCCGTGGGGAACATTCTGCTACAAAGTGATGCCCTTTGGTTTGAAGAACACTGGGGCAACATATCAACGTGTTATGACGACACTCTTTCATGACATGATGTATAAAGATATTGAGGTCTATGTTGACGATATGATTGCCAAATCCCAAATGGAGGAAGAGCATCTAGTGAATCTTCTAAAATTGTTTGAGAGGCTTAGGAAATTCAGGCTGAGGCAAAATCCTAATAAGTGCACCTTCGAGGTGAGATCTAGAAAGCTACTGGGGTTCATTATTAGTGAAAAAGGAATTGAGGTTGATCCTACAAAAATAAAAGCGATACAAGATATGCCAGCGCCAAAAACAGAGAAAGAGGTTCGTGGCTTTTTGGGGAGGTTGAACTACATTGCTCGGTTCATATCTCACCTTACAGCCACGTGTGAACCAATGTTTAAACTGTTGAAAAAAGATCAGGCGATTGTCTGGGATGAAAATTGTCATAAGGCGTTTGAAAGAATAAAATAATACTTGCAGGAACCTCCAATATTGATACCCCCAGTAGCTGGAAGACCACTGATCATGTACTTGACGGTTCTAGAGAACAGTATGGGTTGTGTTCTTGGTCAAGATGACGAGACTGGACGCAAAGAGCATGCGATCTATTACTTGAGTAAAAAGTTCACAGATTGTGAAACCCGTTACTCAATGCTCGAAAAGACGTGTTGTGCACTTGCTTGGGCTGTCAAACATCTGAGACAATACATGCTAAATCATACAACCATGCTGATTTCGAAGATGGATCCGATCAAATATGTCTTCGAAAAACAAGCACTTTCAGGAAGGATTGCCCGATGGCAGATGGTACTGACAGAGTACGATATACAGTATGTTTCGCAAAAGGCTATCAAAGGTAGTGTACTGTCAGAGTACCTGGCTGAGCAGCCAATCGATGATTACCAGCCGATGAGGTTTGATTTTCCTGACGAGGATATCATGTACTTAAAGATGAAAGACTGCGAGGAGCCATTGCATGGTGAAGGGCCTGAGCGGAGTTCCCAATGGCAATTAATTTTTGACGGGGTTGTTAATTCATATGGAAGTGGAATTGGGGCAATCATCACGACTCCCCATGGGATGCACATCCCATTCACTACCAGATTGACATTTCCAGTTACCAACAATGAGGCTGAATATGAGGCGTGTATCATGGGTCTCGAGGAGGCTGTTGATTTGAGGATTAAAAATTTTGATGTGTATGGAGACTCCACGCTAGTCGTGAATCAGATCAAGGGAGAATGAGAGACTCATCAACCTAATCTGATACCGTACATGAATTATGCAAGGAGGTTATTGCCTTTCTTTGACAGGGTAGAGTTTCACCATGTGCCAAGGGCAGAAAATCAGATGGCTGACGCTCTTGCGACATTGTCTTTGATGTACAAAGTTAACTTCTGGAATGATGCTCCCATAATAGTTATCTCTCACCTTGATAGGCCCGCCTTCATATACGCCATTGAGGAAGCTTCCGATGTCAAGCCGGGGTATTTTGATATCCAGAATTTCCTAAAGAACCAGGAGTATCCGACTGGGGCATCCAGCCGCGATAAGAAGACTCTTAGGAGATTGGCTGGCAATTTCTACTTGAATCCAGATGGTGTTCTGTACAGGAGAAACCATGATTTGGTGCTATTGCGATGTGTGGATGAAAAAGAAGCTAATCTGCTTATGGAAGAGGTCCACGAGGGAACCTTTGGCACGCACGCCGGCGGACACGCTATGTCTCGAAAGTTATTGCAGGCAGGGTACTATTGGCTGACAATGGGAAGAGATTGTTTCAATTTTGCGAAGAAATGCCATAAATGCCTGATTTATGCAGACAAGATTCATGTGCCGCCAAGTCCTTTGAACGTTATGGCATCCCCGTGGCCTTTCTCCATGTGGGGCATTGATATGATTGGGAAGATTGAGCCCACCGCATCCAATGGACACTAGTTCATCTTGGTAGCTATCGATTACTTCACCAAGTGGGTCGAAGCAACGTCTTACGCTAATGTTACCAAGCAAGTAGTAGCCCAGTTTATAAAAAAGGAAATCATCTGTCGTTACGACATTCCCGAAAGAATCATTACTGACAATGGTTCGAACTTGAATAACAAGATGATGAAGGAATTGTGCCAGAATTTCAAGATTGAGCATCACAACTCATCTCCCTACCGGCCCAAGATGAATGGCGCTGTCGAAGCGGCCAATAAGAACATCAAGAGGATAGTTCAGAAGATGGTTGTGACATACAAAGACTGGCATGAGATGTTGCTCTTCGCATTGCACGGTTATCGTACGATGGTACGCACATCAACTGGGGCAACACCTTTCTCACTGGTGTATGGTATGGAGGATGTCCTACCATTGGAAGTTGAGATTCCTTCCTTGAGGGTTTTGCTTGATGTCCAACTTGATGAGGCGGAATGGATAAGGAATAGGCTGAATCAGCTCAGTTTGATGGATGAGAAGAGACTTGCATCTATCACATATGGTCGGTTATATCAGAGCCGGACGAAGAAAGCTTACGACAAGAAGGTGCACCCTCGAAGCTTTCAGACGGGCGATCTTGTGCTAAAGAAGATTCTCCCACCACAATCAGATCACAGGGGCAAATGGACTCCCAACTATGAAGGTCCATATATCGTTCAAAAAGTCTTCTCCGGAGGAGCCTTACTGTTGTCCACCATGGATGGCGAGGATTTTACATCCCCTGTGAACTCGGACGCAGTTAAAAAATACTTTGCTTAAAGAGACCCGCTGGACAGAAAAAAGAAAGTCCAGGCAAAAATGGGGCATCCCGGCGAACCAAAAAGAAAAAGAAAAGGTTCGGGCAAAAATTAGGGATAAAGTTGAAAAAAATGTACACCCGCGAAGTCAAAAATCTGAAAAGGCGACTTCGGCAAAAAAGGGTATCCCAGTGAATTGAAAACACGCAAAGGGAGATTCAGGCAAAAGTTAGGGATTGAAAAAGCAAATGACTGCGGTCCAAGTTTGATACTGCATTGCTTAGTGGTTTGGGAGTACCTGAGGTTCGATTATCCAAGTCAATTTCTTCCGACGACGGAGTATCGGGAAAGCTTCGGAGTCAGGCGAGTCATAGGAGGATCAGCTTATGGTGTTTGTCTGTACCGCGTTACCGACATGTATACAAATTTCTTTGTACTTCTGTACATATTTGTATTTATGTTTGTAGCTTCCTCTTTTCAGGAGTTGCATCCACTGTACAAACTTTGCCTATTTACAAGCCCGTTATCAATAAACGCATACTATTCAGTACTTGATGTTTGTTTCTTGTTTTAACTTTTACTGTTTGTTTGTGGAAAACGCCGATGTTTTTGATAAACTTGCACATGCATAAACTTGCAGGCCTCGGCCAATAATTGTTAAAACTTTGAATTAACTGAACAATTGTCACGGATACTGACCTGGATATTCCCTTTTGTATAGGATGTCTTGTTCTTGTTCATGTTTTGCAGGGTCGTTACCTTCGAAGTAAACAGCCAAGGGATCGTGTTTCCCCAGTCGGAGTCCCTTAACGTAGGAGCAGGCTCTAGGTGGTCTTATTCCTCCCCAGCAGATGGAAGTCGCATTTTATCCCCAGAAGAGTTGGAAGCGAACTAGTAAGCAGTCAGGTAGTAATGTGCGTCCCCAGCAGTTGTTCATGTGCACATTTGCATCCCCAGTGAAGTCCTCACAGGGTATAACCAGGTCGTCGATGGTTTGAAAGGTTCATCGCCACGCATGATGGTTCTTTCTATTCTCCAACAGGTTGTCTTTCCTCCAATAGGTTATTCATCCTCAGTAGAGTTTCTTCCCCAGACGGAAGTTTGGCTTCGTTTCTCCTGCACTTATTTTGCCGGAGCACACTCTTGGCATTTGCATCATGCATAGCATTTACCCAAACGCGTAGCATTTCCATTTCGTATGGAGCATTACGCCATTTTCAAACATATGCATTTTGAAACATAAGCCAGGTTGGTTGCTTCGTTATTTTCAGGTGTTTTTCCCTGCAGGAGATTTGAGTTCTTATTCAGGATGGTTTTCTGATATTCAAATTCTTGACATGAGATATGTGAGGATAACATTCGTCTCACCGTGTGTTCCCTCATCAGAGTTGCTTGGTTAAGTTTCTCTTCTTCCCCAACGGAGTTCCCTCAGAGTGTTGTTATGTCAATATTAAAAGATTTCAGGGATTAGACCTTTGAGGTCGACTTGTTGTCAAAGTAAGTACCTGGCAGTTGACGTCAGAGTTTCCCCAGTAGAGTTTTCCTCGGATTGCTGTTGCGTCAGTGTTAAAAAATCTCGTGGATGAAACCTTCGGAGATTTGAGCCGTGTTGACGAAGATCCTTACCCGTGTTGACGAAGATTTTACCTATTTTGACCCGTGTTGACGGAGATTGTTACCTGTGTTGACAGAGATTGTTACCCGTGATAGACAGAGTTGTTACCCGTGTTGACGGAGATTGTTTACCCGTGTTGACGGAGATTGTTGCCCGTGTTGATGGAGATTCTTACCTGTGTTGACAGAGTTGTTACCCGTGTTGACGGAGTTGTTACCTATGTTGACAAAGATTGTTACCTGTGTTGACAGAGATTGTTTGCCCATGTTGACGGAGTTCTTACCTGTGTTGATAGAGATTGTTACCCGTGTTGACGGAGGTGTTACCCGTGTTGACGGAGTTGTTACCCGTGTTGATGGAGATTGTTACCCGTGTTGACGGAGATGTTACCCGTGTTGACGGAGATCCTTACCCGTGTTGACGGAGATCCTTACCCGTGTTGACGAAGAGTTTACCCGTGTTGACGGAGAGTTTACCCGTGTTGCCGGAGATCCTTACCCGTGTTGACGGAGATCGTTACCCGTGTTGACGGAGAGTTTACCCGTGTTGCCGGAGATCCTTCCCCGTGTTGAAGGAGATGCTACCCGTGTTGACGGAGATTGTTACCCGTATTGATGGAGATCCTTACCCGTGTTGACGGAGATTTTACCTGTTTTGACCCGTGTTGACAGAGATTGTTACCCGTGTTGACAAAGAGTTTACCCGTGTTGACAGAGAGTTTACCCGTGTTGACAGAGATCGTTTACCCGTGTTGACGGAGAGTGTTACCCTTGTTGACGGAGTTATTACCCATGTTCGTGCTTTACGTAGCACAAATACCGATAGTGTCAAAAATGGGAGGTCAAGGATAGTACATTGACCATGCGCGCTTTACGTAATGCCCATTTATTATAGCGTATATTAGAAGATTGTTTATTCGGATTCAATACCTGCAGCGTCACGTAGGTGGTTGATGGTGAAATCAGGTTCTTTATCAGATGATTGATCAGTTTGTTGCCGTGACAACCAGATTCAATTCTCTGGATATTTTCCCCAAGCAGTTTTGGTGCAGTTTATTTCTTTGGTTGGAAAATTTCCGGGTTCTTTGGTATTCAACCGTCTTTTACCTCGATTGTCTGAAAGTCGTTCGCTTTTCATCCAGTTAGGTCCAAGTCGCTTGAATAGGGGCAGCTGTTGCACCCCAAAATTTGCCTAACCTTTTCTTACTTGGTTTATGTTTCATTGCATTAGCATTACATTGTTCTAGCATTTGCATAGCATAGCATTATTCATTTAGCATGGGATCAAATGTGGTTTATATCAACAGGAGCCTATCTAGAGGTCTCATTCAAGCTTCAGAAGTCACCAAAGTCATCAGGAAGTGGGTTGTGTTCTTGAGAAGTTTGGATGCTGGTAGGTGGTTAATCTCCTAACCTGAGGACCAATTGAAGACCATTTGTGGATTGTGAGGCCTTGATCATGGATAGAGCTCATGGAGTGCCTTGAGGGTCATGGTGGAGCTCAGTCAAGTCATTATGCTAAGTGTGAAGAGCCACAGGTGAAGGTGTTGCAATTAGGGTTTTCATCTGAGTAACCCTAAGTCAACTGTGCAATTGAAGAGGATCAAAGACAAATTCTAAGTCTTTGTAATTATGGAGAGTTATGTTAAGATACATGAGGTGATATTCCAAGATAAATCCAAGAAGAATTCAAAGTGTGAGGAGTTGCTAAACTAGGGTCCTCAGGGTAAAATCCCCTATTTAGTGCCTAACTTCAAGACCACTTATCTCAAGATAAAAGTTTCATCTCCACTTTTGTCCAACATGAACCTTGTAGGGCATGCTCTTAGCTTTAATTTGAGTACTAGAAGTCCTCCATTGGATTTATGGAACTCAAGTTATGATCCAGACAAGTTACAGGTCATCTGAGGAATGTGAAATTTGTCTGCAAAAGTCAACTAACTTCTATGGAACTTTTGACCTAGAAGGGTGTTTCTCCTCAACTTTTGGAAAACATGAAAGTTGTAGGTCTTGATCTTATATTTCCAAATTGTACTATAAGTCTTCGATATGATTTGTAGAACTCAAGTTATGAGGTTTACAAGTTAGGGGTATTTTGGGAAAGTAAGATTATAGGTCATTTGGCATTATAGGTCATTTTCACTATCTTGCAAGCTTCAAATGAAGTTTTGTTCAACATGAAACTTGCTCAAAATGGCATTTTTAGGTCAACCATGTATCAAGGATTAATTGATTTGGCTTAGGGTGAGACTTGGTTTGAAAGAGATTGACAAAAGGGGAATTTAAAGGAATTTAAGTGAAAAATTCAAAATTAATTCATGTGTGCTCAAATAAGACCAAATGTGTGCTCATTTTAATCAGAAACATCATTTTGAACACATTGGCAATATTAGAAAGTTCATTTGGGGCATATTTCTTGGTATTTTAACTTGTTTCTTCATGGTGAAGAAACAATTCCAATCTTGGCCATAGGATACAAACAAGCATTCAATCCTGTCCCTACATTCTCACCAGTCCACAAATAGTCCATGAGAAGCTTCTTGAGGAAGGAAATAGCTCAGAACCGTGTACACCATAGTTGGAAATTTCAAGCAAAAGTGAAAACTGGATCTCACTGATTGGGCCTCCATTGGGCCTCCAACTCATCAAAATCACTTCTATATAAGTTCAGAGGAAGGTTCAGATCAAGGTTGGTGATTGTTTCGTGCCATAGCCAGAGATTGCAGAGTGAATTTCAAAGCTCCAAGTGAAAATCGTGTTTTCAGATTGAGTGCATTTCAGAGCAAATTGTGGTTTCTAGAAGCTTTATCACTCATCAAGGAAGGAATCTGCATCATCTGGAGGCTTGAATCATATAGGAAGTGCTCCAATTTGAAGCTTCAACTCAGCTATGCAACTTTCAAAATTGATGTAGATTCATGATGATCTAGCATGTTTTAGCATGAGGTTAAGGTTTAGGAAGATGATTAGATGGATTCTGGATCAAAATTTGGAGGTTTAGAGACAAATTAAGATGCAACATGATTTCTGTTTGGATGCGAATTGGCCTGATCATTGAGAGTTAACATGATCTAAATAGTTTAGGATGATCTATGAAACATGAGGAATAGATCTATGGCTTTGGATTGAGGTTTGGTGATGATCAAATTTATGGAGTATTTGCTGTTGGCATTCGAATTTTGAAATGTATGAGGAATTAGGATGAATGAACATGATATTTGGATTCAACATGAAAATTTGAGTGGAACTGTGTAGATTTTATTAAGGATTGATGACCTGCATATGATGTCTCGCCGGAGAAGACGACCGACGTCGTTCTCCGGCCACCGCTGCAAACTTCCCTCTATTTCTGATTCAAATGAGGAAGATGACCTCCCCACCCTTGGATCAATGGAAAACGAAGACTAAGTCCTCCAATCCTACGCTCGTGATTAGTCCTTAGAGTTGGACTTTGACTGAATGAAACGTTGCGTTTCATTTATTAGGTGGCAGCACCAGATCCCTTGGATTAGCATACTTGGTCCACAGATCCAACGCGCCTGATATTTCCCTGGCTTTAATTGTTTTTTAATTCATTTTCTTATTATTTTAATTGCTTTATTCTTTTAAAATTCATAGTAATTCCATTATTTGTCAAAAAAAATAAAATAAAAATATGAGCATGATCTAGATTTAATTCTTGATTTTATGATGCTTTTACATTTCATTTTCATGCAATTTTCAATTTAATTTGATTTTTTTGCATTTTTATTAATTCCTTAGTTTTGGCTTATTTCTTCATGTTTTTGCTGAATTTTGATTGGCTGTTTGGTATAGAATTTAGGGCTGAATTTTGGCTTGCTGGTAGATTAGAGATACATGATCCCCTAGGATTTTATTCAGATTTTTTATATAACATTAGGTTCTGTTTAGGACTAGTTCCTTTGACCTCCCATTTGTAGGGTTTTCTTTTGACCTCTTTGGGCTTTAGGATTTCTTTAGGTGCCTTCCCTTTAGATTAAGGCTCTGATCTTTTGCCCATAAATCAATAACATGCTTAGGATCCCTTAGAAAATTTGGTAGAATTTTAGAAGGTATTTTAGGATTTTAAGTAGATTTAACATTTAAGGTGTTGATTAGGTTGCTTCTAGTGTAGCTTTTCCCTTAGTTGAATCTCAAAGGTGGATGTTAGTGCAAATAAGCTTCTAAATCTCTTGTGGTGGTTCATTAGACATCTTGAGGTTTCTTTATCTTGAATACCTAGGCATGAATTGTTGCTTTGGTTTCTTTTTAGTAGCTTTCTTGTAGCTTGATCAATTAGGGTTTAGGAAGAGCTTAGTTTGTTGTCTCTTTTTTCAAATAAACATGGATTATCTTGATTGCTTTCCATTCCCATCCTATGATTTAAGGTCCCTATGTGGAAGCCTCATCTTTCCTTTGGAAGGATGTGTGGTATTTCACAAGACGTAGAACCTTAGAGGATGCCTATCTCAGATGTATGGTTGAGTGCCATGATGGATTCCCTTGGTTTCCATCATGCTTCCCATCATCATACAATCATCTTGATGTTAACTCTCTTCTCTCTTGTTGGATCCTGAAGGTGGAGATTTCCTTCTCTTGAGGATGGTTTGGACTTGGAGTTGTTTGCAGACTGTTTGTTGTTTTGCTGTTTATCTGCTTTGTTGTTGAGCTGTTTGTCTGCTATGTTTTCTGATTGCTTGACTGTTGCTTGTGTGACTGTTTGGTGTGTTGCATTAGACTAGGCTTCATGTAGATGTTTCTAGGCCTAAGAGCATCCTAAAGGTTGAGCTTGCTCCCTTTGCTTGTCTGCATTTAGAGGTTGAGTCTGGCTCCCTCTGCTTGCCTGTTATTATCTGGCTTTGCTTGCTGGCTTAAGGTTGAGTCTGTCTCCCTTACCTGTGCTTTGTGTGTTGCCTTTGGGCTTACTTGATCTAGAATTTGAGCTTGGCTTCTTCTGTTTGTTTGTTGCATTGCATGCATTTTATTCACAGTTATTTCTTTTTAGTTATTTTTTTTGTTGTTGCTTTCCTTTGCCATGTTCCCCTAGGAACTCTGACTTCTCTTGTTCAAGAGAAGTTATGACAGACATTAGGGTTCTAACCATGCATGATAACATTAGGTAGTTCCCTCCTAACCTCAATCATAGGATCAACTTTGCATGACAACTTTAGGATTGGATCAGTTCCTCTTTAGTGCGTCTTTTCTCTTCTCATCTTCAAACAAATCAAGATACGGTAATAAGAGTTAATTGATGTCGTACGCTATGAACCTTAAGCTACTTGAGAAAGGGTTGTTGGAGAGTTTTTTTTCAACAGCTTGGATGTTTAGTATGGCACCCTTTGGGTGACATGCGACGCGTTCACTCTCAGGTTATAGTCTCTAGTGCGATATTAGTTGCAAACATCCATAAAAGATACTTCTTCTAAAAAACAGAAAACAAAGATCAAACATCTTTTTGTCCTCTTGGACCTTGAATCCCTGGAAACCCTTTTTCAGAAAGAGAGTTCTGTTAACTCCTGGTTCTACCGCAAACGGTAAACGCCTAAGTCTCTGTCGCGCGAGCTGCATACCAAACTGATGGAACCGTCTGTTAACCCTACTCGGATAAAAAAGACAAACCTGTGTCTCTCGTTGTCCCGAACTACGTTTGCTCTGATCTTTCGCGCTGTGTGAAAGTACGTAGGCACGAGATGCGATATCTCGGCGAGCAACCTTCCCCCGTAACCCGTAGTTAGGCGAACTATGTTGACTCTGATTTCTCGTTCCAGATGGGAATACGTAGGCATAGAACTGTTGTGTTCTGCCGAGTCATTTTCTTTTCTTTTCAGACCAGACCTTTAGCGTAGATAGATATAATCAACCCGTCAGATAAACACAACAAGCATGGATCCCATCGAGTATGATGGACGTGAGGGGTGTTAATACCTTCCCCTTGCGTAACCGACTCCCGAATCCAGACATTGGTTGCGATGACCTTGTCTTATACCTTTTCGTCAGGTTTTTTCCGATCGTTTCCTTTCCCTTTCTGTGGAATAAATAACGAAAGGTGGCGACTCTTCTGTTTTGCTGGCACCTTATTTTTGCAGTAGCGACAAGGCCATCATAATTGGGCATCCATTTTCCCTGCGCATCTTTGTGAACTGGCAAAATATTTTTGAGTACAAGCTCTCCTTCTCGGAATTCTCGAATACGAACCTTCTTGTCAAAATCTCTCTTGATCCTTTTCTGATATAATTGCCCGTGACATACCGCAGGCATGCACTTTTCATCAATAAGGTTCAACTGATCAAATCTTTCCCTCACCCATTCAGCTTCTTCAAGTTCGGTTTCCATTATGACTCTTAAGGAAGGTATCTCAACCTCAATAGGAAGTACTGCATCCATCCCATATACCAAGGAAAAAGGGGTTGCCCCTGTTGAAGTGCGAACGGACGTTCTATACCCATGCAAGGCAAATGGCAGCATCTCATGCCAATCCTTATATGTTTTCACCATCTTTTGCAAAATCTTCTTGATATTCTTATTCGCAACTTCGACAGCTCCATTCATCTTGGGACGATAAGAAGAAGAATTGTGATGTTCAATCTTGAAGTCACCACACAACTCTTTCATGGTTTTGTTATTCAAATTGGTACCGTTATCTGTTATAATTCGACTTGGGATTCCGTATCGACAGATAATCTCCTTTTTGATAAAACGGGCCACCACTTGCCGAGTGACATTGGCGTAGGATGCGGCTTCAACCCACTTGGTGAAGTAATCAATATCGACCAGAATGAAATGGTGTCCGTTAAAAGCTTTTGGCTCGATTTCCCCAATCATGTCAATGCCCCACATAGAGAACGGCCAAGGTGATGTCAACATATTTAACAACGTTGGAGGCACATGCATCTTATCCGCATAAATTTGGCATTTGTGGCATTTTCTGGCATATTGAATACAGTCAATTTCCAAAGTCAACCAATAATACCCAGCCCTCAAAATCTTCCTGGACATGGCATATCCATTGGTGTGAGTGCCAAATGTTCCTTCATGAATATCTTGCATTAACAAATCTGCTTCTCGTCTGTCGACACATCTAAGCAGGACCATATCATGATTTCTCTTATAGAGCACATCGTTACTGAGAAAGAACTTAGAGGTCAATCTTCTCAAGGTTTTCTTGTCAAGTGGTGTAGCATCAACTGGATATTCTTGTTTCAACAGATAATTCTTTATGTCGTGGAACCATGGCTTGTTATCAACTTCTTCTTCAACCATTTGACAGTAGGCAGGCTCTGTCTTGCATTCAATTCGAATGAGAGTAGCATCATTAAGATACCTGACTTTCCACATTGAGGCTAACATGGCTAGAGCATCGGCAATATGATTTTCAGATCTCGGAACATGCTTGAAAGTGATCTCATCAAAATATTCAATCATTTCAAGGATGTAGGCTCTGTAAGGGATCAAATTCTCATGTCTGGTCTCCCATTCACCTGTAACTTGATAAATAACCAAAGCTGAATCTCCACATACCTCGAGAAGTTTGATTCTTAGGTCAATAGCCGCTTCGAGGCCAAGAATGCATGCTTCATACTTGGCAATATTGTTTGTACATTCAAAGTCTAGTCTTGCTGTAAATGGAGTATACCCGCCTTCTGGATTCATCAGAACGACACCTACGCCATGCCCACTGTAATTTGAGGAACCATCAAACATCATTTTCCACCAAAGACCCGGCTCAGGACCTTCATCAGGACCTGGCTCTTCATAATCTTTTACCAACATAATATCCTTGTCTGGAAAATCAAACTTGAGAGACTCGTAATCTTCAACTGCCTGATCTGCGAGATAATTTGATAAGGCACTGCCCTTGATAGACTTCTGGGCCACATACTGGATGTCATATTCTGATAACAACATATGCCAACGGGCGAGCCTTCCTGTCTGAGCGGGCTTCTCGAAAATATACTTTATCGGGTCCATTTTTGAAATCAATAAAGTAGTATGACAAATCATGTACTGCCTCAAACGCCTGGCAGCCCATGCCAAAGCACAACAAGTTTTCTCTAAAAGTGAATATCGACTCTCACAGTCGGTGAACTTCTTGCTCAAATAATAGATGGCATGTTCCTTTCGTCCGGACTCATCCTGCTGACCTAACACGCAACCCATTGAATTCTCGAGTACATACATGAAAAGAGGTCTTCCCGGAACATGAGGTATTAAGATCGAAGGCTCTTGAAGATAGCCCTTAATCTTATCAAAAGCTTGTTGGCAATCTGAATTCCAAACAAATGTCTGATCTTTGCGCAACAATTTGAAAATGGGCTCGCAAGTAAGAGTCATATTGGAAATAAATTTGGATATATAGTTCAATCTTCCAAGGAAACCTCTGACTTGTTTCTCAGTTTGCAGAGCCGACATATCTTGAATGGCTCGAACTTTATCTGGATCTACCTTAATCCCTCGGTGGCTAACAATGAAACCAAGTAATTTCCCAGATCTCACTCCAAAAGTACACTTGGCTGGGTTCAGTCTCAACTGATACTTTCTGAGTCTCTCAAACAACTTCAACAAATGATTCAAATGGTCCTCCTCACTCTGAGATTTGGCGATCATATCATCAACATACACTTCTATCTCCTTATGCATCATGTCATGAAACAACGTCACCATGGCTCTTTGATAAGTGGCACCAGCATTCCTCAAACTGAAAGGCATGACTTTGTAGTAGTAAGTCCCCCAAGGAGTAATGAAAGTAGTCTTTTCCATGTCATCTGGGTCCATCTTGATTTGGTTGTATCCGGAGAAACCATCCATAAACGAGAAAACTGCAAAGCGAGTCGTATTATCCACCAATGTATCAATATGCGGCAAAGGGAAATCGTCCTTTGGACTGGCCTTATTCAGATCCCTATAAACCACACACATTATGACCTTCCCATCTTTCTTCGGCACATGTACAATATTAGCTACCCATTCGGGGTACTTGGATACTTCCAAGAAACCTGTATCAATCTGTTTTTTCACTTCGTCTCGAATCTTAAGAGCCATATCAGGTCTAGTTCTTCGGAGCTTTTGTTTGACTGGCGTGCATTCTGGTCGGAGCGGTAGCTTGTGGACCACTATGTCTGTGCCCAAACCTGGCATATCCTGATATGACCAAGCAAATACGTCCACATACTCTTTTAAAAGCTTCACCAATTGTTGCTTGACCTCTGCCCCAAGTGTTGCCTAAATCTTAACCTCTTTCTTGTCTTCTTCGGCGCCAAGATTAATAACATCTACCTGTTCCTTGTGAGATTGAAACTCTGGGTGCTCGTAACATGCCATTTTTGCCAGTTCATCAAGGATCTCAAAATCTCCATCCTCATCTTCGGCTTGGTATATTGGCGAGTCAAAGTCAGGAGGGAAAGCAAAGTCAATGGATTCAACGGGTTTTGGGGTATCACTGCATGTTGGAATGGCTTAATTTATTAAAACACACACAAATATAAATGCAGCAATCAAGAAATGTTTTGATGATTTTTAGAAAAATGCCATCTTCTTTTTAAGCATGGAAACAAAAACAATTAAGGAAACAAAAACAATTAAGGAAACAAACAACGAAGGATTTAACAAAATAGTTCATTAATCATAATATTCTTGAAAGCACGGGGACCTTACAAAATGCATCCTATAGCCTTAGGCACGACTATGGAGGTTTAAAGATAAAAAACAACAACAAGTAAAGAAAAACAAA
Source organism: Lathyrus sativus (assembly GCA_963859935.3). NCBI lineage: Eukaryota > Viridiplantae > Streptophyta > Magnoliopsida > Fabales > Fabaceae > Lathyrus > Lathyrus sativus. The sequence goes on along the minus strand of OZ012739.1, from coordinate 142,227,356 downwards.
CAAATTACTTCGACACAGGAAAGATCACGGGAATCTCAACAGCCTCCCAATTGCCTAAAGCAGGTTCACAATGATATACCAAATGTTCAATGCCTTCGTCTTCGAAATCTTCTCCCACAGCATTTACTTGGAATCCTCCACTGATGAACACCTCTTGGATAGTCTTCGAACGTCCTTCGGCATGTGTTGATGCTTCGACATGAGTTGGTTTGTAACCTAACCCTTGGCGACCCAGTCTTGCTTTCACTTCAACAACCTCTCCCCAACCTGCAGGAGTACCCTCTTCTAATGTAGACTTGATGCTCTGAGCGGATGCAAAAGATGGACCACTCTTTGCCACTGTGTTTTCTATCATCACTGCGTTAGCTATTTCAAACGCTTGGAAAGAAGTTTCCAACGCATCCTCATCTGCCTTGATATACCTGAATGACGATAAATTACTCACCATCAAGTCCTCTTCGCCATGTACAATTACCAGTTTGTCGTTTACAACAAATTTCATCCTTTGATGCAAAGTGGAGGTCACTGCCCCTGCTGCGTGAATCCATGGTCGTCCCAACAAACAGCTGTAAGCCGGGTTAATGTCCATTACCTGAAATGTGATATCGAACACATGAGGGCCTATCATAATTGGCAATTCCACTTCCCCAACAACTGTTCTTCTCGAACCATCAAAAGCCTTCATAATCAACGACGTCAGCTTCATCTCTGCCCCTGCATATTCTAACTTTGCGAGCGACCTTTTAGGAAATACATTCAACGAAGATCCAATATCAACCAAAACTCGCGCCAACGTGTCCTCTTGACATTTGATAGATACGTGCAAAGCACGGTTATTATTACATCCTCCCCTTGGCAACTCTTCATCACTGAAACTCAGAGTATTGCAGGCTGTAATATTGGCTATTACTGAATCAAATTGGTCAGGGGTTATATCCTTTGTCACATGTGCTTGCATTAACACCTTTTGTAGAGCCTCTCTGTGGGCCGGGGAATTCATCAGGAGAGACAAAATCGATATTTTTGAGGGGGTTTGATGGAGCTGATCAACAACCTTGTAATCGCTTTTTCGGATAATCCTTAGGAACTCTTCAGCATCTCCTTCAGTGATGGGTATTTCTTTGTCTTTGGTTGTCACAGCAGGGGTAACCTCTTTTGGATCAACAACTGTTATCTTGGGTTGATATATTCGACCACTACGGGTCATCTTGCTCGTTCCTGCAATATTTGTCACATCAACCTGGTCATCCTTTACCTTTTCATTCTAAATAATCTTCTCAGATCTCTGGTCTAACACAACCATATCATACTTCCACGGGACTGCCTTTGTATTCTCAAAAGGAAACGATCTCGGCTTCTGAATAACAACTGGTCGAGGCTGATCAACAATAGATTTGTCAAAAACAGGCTTCACATTCTTGCTGATTGTTGCACCCCAAAATTTGCTCAACCTTTTCTTGCCTGATTTATGTTTCATTGCATTTCATTTGCATAGTTACATCATGTACATAGTTCAATCATTTGCATATCATAGCATAGCATGCATCCAACAAGGGATCAAGGTGTCTATCAAGAGAAGAGCCTAGCAAGGTGTGTTATCCAAGATGAGAAGTCATCCAGGCCATCAAGAAATGATTTGAAGTCTTGAGAAGTTTGAGTGCCTACATATGGGTTTTGCTCCTATCTTGAGGAATGTTGATGATCATCAGTGGGATGGGAAGCATGGAATGTGGATGTGAGGTGTGTATGGATCTCATGGGGTGCCTAGAGGGCCATATTGAAGTTGAGACAAGTCAGTGATTCAAGTATGAGAGCCACAGTTGAGGTGCAGTCAACTAGGGTTTCATCTGGATCAACCCTAATTCAATTGAGTAGTTGGAAAGCATCAAAGCCTACCTTGAGGTCATGGGATGCATGGATTGGTATGTTGATACATGTGTGGTGTTGTGCCAAGGTTAAGCAAAGAAGAATCAAGAATGTGGGAAGTTGCTAAATTAGGGTTCAGTGTAAAATCCCCTGTTTAGTGCCTAACTTCAAAGCCACATAAGTCAAAATACAAGTTTCAAATGGATCTTTGGCCAACATGAAACTTGTAGAGCTTCTCAATACCTTCAATTTTAGAACTATAAGTCTTCAAGAAGATTTGTAGAACTCAAGTTATGGTTCTTGCAAATTACAGGTCACCAGAGGACACTGAAATTTATCTGTGAAAGTCACTTGACGTCCAAGCAACTTTTGCCCTTCAAGGAGTTTTCGATTGGATTCTTGGCCAACATAATAGTTGTAGATCTTGATCTTAGATTTCCATAGAGTACTAGAAGTCCTCAAGGGGATTTATAGAACTCAAGTTATGATCTTGGCAATCCAGGGGTGTTTTGGGCATTTGTGTTATAGGTCATTTTCAAGCATGTGCCAAAATCTCCATCTTCCACTCCTCAAATGAAAAATTGTTCAACATGAAATGTGCTTAGAATAATTTTTTTAGGTCAAAAGTGAATTCATGTTGGATTGAATGAGCTCATATCAAAATTCATTCAAAATGGCCTAAAATAAGGAAGGATTTTAAATGAATCAAAGAGGGAAATTGTGATTTTTGAGTTATAGGTCCTAAACATGGCAAGTGACTACATTTTTTGACTAGAAATCACATTCTAAAGAGATTGGCAATGTTAATTTTTTGAATTGAGGCTTGGTTTCATGACTTGCTTTGTAAATTTGTTACTTCCAAAACAAGTCACATATCCAAATCAGTCACCAATGCAATTCAGGTCTCCATTTTGATCTAAACACATTCACTAAGCCACAAGGAGTTGGTTAGAATCATCTAGAACGAGCTGGGAGCAAGATTTCACAACTGTTATGTTGAGATTTCAAGAGAAAAATCAGAATTGTGGATTCATTGAATTGGGCTTCAAACTGGGTTCAAAAGCCCATGGAAAGTTTCTATATATTTAGGGGAGTGATTGCAGATTGATTTTGGTGATGATTTTGTGCTAGAAGCTGAGATAGCAAGTGTATTTTCAAGAGCTCCAAGTCAGAATCGGTTTTGGATTTGCAAGCACAATCAAGCCAATTTAGAGGTTGAAGAAGCTCCATTGTGTATCACTGATCGTGTCTGGAGAGTCTTGAAGCTTGAATTGAGCATTTGCTACTTCTGTTGATCCAATTTTTCCAGGTATGTAAACCTTCAAATTCCTCATGATCTAGGGAGAATTGAGTGGAATCTTGCATGTGGTTAGGACCTAGGTTGATTATAGATCGTTTCTGGATAAGAATTTTAGTGTTTAAAGACAACTAAGTGTGATGCACCATTTCTGTTTGAAGGCGGTTATGGATAATCTTGAGGTTTTGACTTGAATTGGATAGCTATTACTGATCAGTGCAACAAGAGGAAGAAGCCTGTGGCTGTAATTTTGGATTTAGTGTTGATCAAATTCTTGGTGCCATTTCTGTTTGCTTTCGAATTGGGAAATGTAGTGAGATTTAGGTGATTTGGATTGGAGATTTGGAATCCTTGTGCAATTCTGGTCAAGATCAATATTTGGTTTGTGTTTTCTGATCACCTGAAACCACCACCTCACCGGAGAAGATGGTGGTTTCCATCGTGGACCACCGCCTGGGAATATTTCAGGTCGCCTGAGCTTTTTGAGAAGATGAAGCCTGAGACGTTGGATCAGTCTCCAAGATGGACTTATTCCACAGATCGTGTGGCCTTGATTTAAACTCAGGTTTACCTCCAAGTCCTTGAAACACATCGTTTCATTAAACGACGTGGCACGCCAGTCAGCTCCCAGTCAGCACCACATGTGGACGCGCTCCAAGCCGTTTGATCTGCATACTTAGTCAATGATCCAAGGGCGTGTGTATTTTCCAGCATTTTTTATTTCTTTTATTTGAGTTTCTTTTATTTTTAATGCATTTTGATTCTAAAATCCATAATAAATAGAAAAATAAACATTTTTAAGCTAGATATTTTTTCCCTAACTCCTTAAAAAATGTAGAATTTAATAGGATTGAAAAATGTTTAATTCATGCATTTTTTATTTTATTTGCATTTTTTTGCATTTTTATTGCTTTTATTTTCAATATGGTTGATACATGAGTTTGTGGATTTTATTGTGAATGATTGGTGATGAATTTTGAGTTGATTCTTTTTGGGCTAGTTAGCTTAGATATGCATGTACCCATAGTAATTTTCTCATATTTTTGTGAGATAATTTTAGGCTAGTGTGAGCATTAAACATTAGGTGGTTTAAAATTAGGGTTTTAAGTTGATATCTTTAGGTTTAGGGCATAGTTTTAGGTCCAAATTAATGGTTAACCCCCTGGTTTTTGTATGAGAGATTCATAAGAGGTTTAAGAACCCTTAGTAAATTTTGTAGGATTTTACAATCATGTTTGGTATTTTAAGTAGAATTAGTTTTAAGACTAACTACTAGGTGTTTCTGATGAACTAATTTGGATAGTTTAATTCAATAGTTCCCCTTAGATTAGGGTGGTGTTGCTTTTGAGCTTGGGTGATCATGAAGACTAATTGAAGGTGATTTGGAGAGCTTGAAGGGGCTTGGATGTGAAGATTCTCTCATCTTGTGGATGCTTGTCAGGAGCTTAGGGAAACTAGGGTTTTAAGAAGTGCCTTAGACTTAGTTTTGTTTGTTTCTTCAAACATGGAACATATTGTTCATCTCCATTCAATCCAATGACATAAAGTCCTCCTTGGGAAGCTCCATCTCTCCTTAGGAGGGATGAGTGGTATGCCCAAGTGAGTAGAACTTTGAGGATACCTTTCATTTGCAATGTTGAGTTCTCAGTGACTTCCCTTGGTTGTCATTGAGCCTCTTAACATTTCACCTTGATATTGTTGGTTTGATTCTCCCTGGGAGGTGCTTATTGAAGCTTGGTAAAGAGAAAGTTTGAGCTTGTTGAAGATGGTTGCTTGTTGAAGCTAGGGTTTTGCTGCTTGTTGAAGTTGAAGTCAGGAGCTTGTTGGAGCTGGTTATTGGTTGGGGTTTGAGCTTGCTTAAGCTGGGAGCTTGTTGAAGCCTGATGCTTGTTGAAGATTGAAAGTTTATTGAAGCTTGAGTATGGGAGTTATTCATGAAGATGAAGGTTGTTGCTGTCAACTTTTTGCTGGTTAATCATCTGTTGCTGTCAGAGCTGCTGTTTGCTGTAGGAGATTGGTGTTGCTGCTTGGGCTGCCTCCTCTGCTTTGGGGTTTTGTTTTCTGTATTGTTTGTTGGCTTGTGTAGCTTGCCCCCTAGGTTTGAGGTGAATGTTGATTCACTTTGCCTGTTGTTTTCCCAGGTTCGAGGTTGAGTGGGACTCCCTTGCCTCGCTTGTATTGCTGCATTGCATGCATTTTACTGTATTTGCTTGCTTTCTTTTTTGTTTATCCCCTAGGATCTCTGATTTCCTCCGTGCAGGAGGGAATTATGACAGACATTAGGATTCTTATCCATGCATGACAACATTAGGTTAGTTTTATTCCCCTTTCAACCCTAGGTTTTTTAGAGCTTCTTTCTCTTCTCATCTCAAAACAATTCAAAAATACAGTAATAAGGTTAATCGATGTCGTCCGATACGAGCCTTAAGCTATTTGAGAAAAGGTTGCTGGAGGGTCACTCTTCAGTAATCTGACTGCTTAGTATGATACCCTTAGGGTGACATTCGACGTAGTCACTCTCAAATCATAGTCTCTAGCGCGTCAGAGATTGCAAACAAACTAAAAAATACTTCTTTCGTAAAAGATTCAAAACAAACATCAAAGTGTCATTTTTGTCCGCTTGGACTCTTAATCAGGGAAACCCTTTTCAGAAGGTAACAAAAAACCAGTCAGACAAGCTTGTGTCTTCCGTATCCCGAACTACGTTTGCTCTGATCTTTCATGCTGTATGAAAGTACGTAGGCATAGGATGCGATATCCTAGCGAGCAACCTTCCCCTCCTTTCCCATAGGTAGGCGAACTACGTTGACTCTGATTTCTCGTTCCAGACGGGAATACGTAGGCATAAAGTGCGATACTTTGCCGAGTCATTTTCTTTTCTTTTTAACCCAGACCTGTAGAGTAGATAGAATAACAATTCGTACTAGAAAACAAGCGTGGATCCCGTCGAGTACGAGGGACGTGAGGGGTGCTAATACCTTCCCCTTGCGTAACCGACTCCCGAATCCAGGATTTAGTTGCGACGACCATTCCTTTCCCTCTTTGCGTTAGGTTTACTCTGAGCGTTTCCTTTCCCTCTTGTGGGATAAATAACGCACGGTGGCGACTCTTCTGTCATAGCCGACACCGATTTTCGCAGTAGCGACACTGATCATATTGAACACAGGGACTTTCTCGCTTTTCTTTGGTAGATTGAAAATAGGCTCAACCACCGAAACTTCCTCCTTCTTTACCTTGATACATACTTGCAATAATCCATCATCAATCAGACTTTGCACATCTTTTTGTACCACATCACACCCTTTAGGATTAACAAAACATTCTTCACAGTCATTATGGGTACCTTTAATCAGCCCTGCTTTCAACAGTTTCTCATGAAGTGACCTCAACGGAGTCTTGATTTCTGACACATCAGAAACTAACCTTTCATCTAAAGCTTCTTCTATATCATTAACTCCTCCATGATTTGGCAATGGGTTACTTTTAACATTAGGCGGTACATCATCAAAAGACAAAATCTTCTTCTCTATGAGCTCCCTGACAATATGTTTCAAGGCAAGACACCCCTCTAAGTCATGGCTGGCGGAACCTTCATGAAAGGCACAATGAGCATTTGGATTGTAATGAGGTGATGAAGTGTCTGAAGATGTATTCAATGGTCGCGTTGTTACCAGTCCTTGTTGCACCAAAGTCGGGTACAACTCTGTATAAGTCATTGGTATCTGAGGAAATGGAGGCCTCGTTGTTGGTCTTCGATTTTGGTAATTCTGCCTTGGTGCCTGAGCCCTAGGCTGCTGATATTGCTGATGTTGTTGATAGGGTGAAGCGTTGGGCGCTCGTTGATACCCTTGTTGTTGGACTGGTTGATACATGGGTGCTGGTTGCACTGTCTGATAACTCGGAACAGGGTGACTGAAAGCATGCGTTATAGCTGCCACATATGGTTGTTGAGCATACTGCACTGGATACATTGGTTGTGTCAAATTTTGCTGAGGTTGCTGAACATAGCCTTGTGGAGACTGCTGAATATAACCTTGTGGAGGCCGTTGATATCGTTGGTAAGGTTGCTTCCAAGTCTGATTCCTTTTCCCTACCGTTATGGCATTTGTTTCTCCCTCCTTCTTTTTATGAAAATTACCACTGAACTTCTTAACATTGTTGTTGTTGGACCCACTGGAACTACTAGTCATTTTTCCATTCTTTAATCCCAATTCCATTCTCACTCCCACAGCCACTATATCGGAGAAACTTGATGTTACACTGCTAATCATCTTCTCATAAAATTCTGGTCTTACCGTATCCACAAACCAATCTGTCAACTCTTTCTCATTCAAAGGAGGTTCTACCTAAGAGGCAGTCTCCCTCCATCGTTGTGCATACTCTTTGAACGATTCAGAACTCTTTTGTCATACTTAGCAATTGTCTTCTGTCAGGGGCCAAATCCATATTGTATTTGTAATGCTTCATGAAAGCATCGGCCAAGTCTTGGAAACTGTGAATGCGAGACTGATCTAAACTCAAATACCACTTAGTAGGGGCTCCTTTCAAGCTATCCTGGAAACAATGAATCATCAGCTTATCATCTTCTACATGTGCAGCCATTCTTCGGTAATACATGACCAAATGCGTCCAAGGACAAGTAGCACCGGTGTACTGGTCAAAGTTGGGGATTTTGAATTTTGGCGGAATTACCAATCCAGACACTAAACACATATCTCTGGCATCAGTACCAAAGATATCATTCCCTTCCATCGCTCTAACCTTCCTCCCTATAGTTTCTACATTTTCCTTCAATTTATCATGATGTCCACTTCCTTCTTCAGACCCATCAGGAACTTCAAACACTTGTGGATGGCTGTGAAAAACAAGGCGCACTTGAGTTTATACAGATGCTGGTGTATAAGTCGGAACAGCTCGGGGAATCTCTACCCCTATAGGAACTGATTGTTGACTGACTGGTGGCGGAGGTACAAAACCTGGTATTAACCAATACGGTGGAATACTTGCAACAATGACTACCGTTGGGATCGGCTCCACAACTACGTTAGTGATTTCCGAAACTACAGTGGCCTGAGTATCCATTTTTGCATTGATGACTTGTAAGACTTCCATGATTTGTCCTACGCTTCCTCGTAAGTCTTCCAGTTTGTTGTCAGCCCTATCTAGAGCCAAATTGTGTTCTTCCATTCTTTGACGAGCTTGGGCTCGCGTGTTGTATTGATGGCGAGGATTCAGTATGATTCTGGAGATAAGACAACAAGATGAGACACAACACAGGAAATGCATATGAAATGCTATGGGTACAGATGCGTAAATGCAAAATTAATCATTCAAGGAATCCAAAGAAATATTTGCAAAAATTATAACAATGGGGAAATAAAGCAAATTCAAAGTCTTCATAGATTAATAACTGAGAGTTTTACAACAACAATTGAAACTGAAATACAAATCTTCAATACAGATACATGATAAAATACAGAAAACAAAAAGATCCTAGATCTTCTGGATGAAGGGCCCTTCGTCTTCTGGTTAGCTCTTCTTTCTACCTTGATGGACCAACTCTTGAAGCTCTTCATTCTCTTGCATAACCTTGAAATACTTATCTCTCCACTCTTTTCTTTCTTTTTCAGCTTTTGCCAAAGCAGCTTTCAATTCTTCCACAAGAGTAAGTTTTGTTGAGTCAGGCTTAAAGCGGGTATAGAACATCTTCAATGCTGCTTCTTTCACCCATGATAAGTAGGATTCTGAGACAGCAGTGTCAGAGTAATCCAAAGCAGTCATCCCCCTTGTGTGGATGTGGCGCCAAGCATACACAATCCGAGCCTTGTAGGCTGGGTCTTTCCCTTCTTCAATGTAGAAACTTCTCAAAAGAACTGGGTCTGGTTCATTCTTCATTGAGTGTCCCAACTGGCGACGAGCTAAAATGGGATTATAGCTAATGCAACCATCAATGCTGATAAGTGGTACATTTGGGAAATCCCCACAGCTCTGAATCATAGCAATCCCTCCATACATAGGGTCATACCACTTAATATCTGAATGTTTGAGTAATAACAACTTCTCTATCCATGATAGTCCACTCTGCATATCCCAGAGTGCTGGAAGCCTTGACAAGTGAAAAATAAACCACTTGCATAGGAGAACAGTGCAACACACAATCTGTCCAACTCCATGACGGTTTCTGCGGTGGATGGAAAAATACACATCATCCAACAAGGTGGGTATGGGATTCTTGATTAAGAAGAGGTTGATTGCATTCGCGTCCACAAAATCATTAGCAGTCGGAAACAGGAAAAGTCCGTAAATTAGCAAAACCAGAATGGCCTCAAACGCTTCAGAATTCCTCGACTCGGCATAACTTTGAGCTTTTTCATATAGGAACATAGCCGGAAATCCATATAACCCTCCCTTAGCAGTCATATGAGATCGTACTTCATTCACCTCCAAATGTGCGGCCTCTGCAATTACTCTTTCGTTAGGAGTCCATTCTCTTCCAGAAAATGGTCTAGGAGTGACGCCTACACCCATCAGGGCAGAATATTCTTCCAAGGTTGGCAGCAACTGGTAATCTGGAAACGTGAAACAATGATAAGTCGAGTCGTAAAACTGCACAAGCGTTTACCAATATTGAATGAAATGAGGGTTTGACACAAATTGATCTTCTGAGTTTTGTAAAACCAGTCACATTTGCATTGCATCTTTGCATTTCACTAACCATTCAAGAAAATTCAAATTTTCCTTTACAGATATCAACATGGTACGACGAGGAGGACTCCTATTTCCAGACATGAATTTAGACAACCTCAAGATCCTAGCAGGCCTTGTTAGGAGTCCCGCTGCATTCATCGCAAAATATGGAGATCTTTTGCCATTACTTAACACTCAAATTGATGGGTGAATGTTGCATGCCCTCGTTGAGTTTTATGATCCAGTATACCATTGCTTTATCTTTCCGAATTTCCAATTACTTCCAACCATAGAAGAATATTCTGATTACCTGAAAATTCCGCTAACCATCAAGGCTGCTTATGGGAAACCGAGAAGAAGAGACCTTGCCAAGGCATTACACCTTAGGCCAGAGGAACTGCCTGCTGATTTAGTAGCCAAATGGGGTTTCCTAGGAATGGAGGCGAGACCATTTATGGAAATGGCTGAATTTCACTATGAAAATAGGAATTTGGGTATCTTTGAGGCGATCTTGGCGTTCTTGATATACGTCTTGTATCTCTTTCCATGCTGTAATGAGTTTATCAGTGAGGAGGCTATTTGACTTTTCATTATCAAAAATCCTGTGAATGAATTACTAGCAGACACCTACGTTGTCATCCACCACCATACATTATATGATCTCGGAAAGTTCTCGTGATGTACCGCATTGCTCAACAGATGGTTCACTTCTCATTTGCCCAAGACTCGCGTTCTCTAGAACCTCTATAGCAAGGACGCATGGATTACAAAGTTAATCACTCTCAACCATTATGATATCAACTGGTATGATCCCAGGATCAGTGGTATAACTATAATCCATAGTTGTGGAGACTTCCCTAACATACCTCTCATCGAAACTAGAGGTGTTATCAGCTACAACTTAATTCTTGCTCGACGCCAGCATGGGTATCCAACCGGGCCGGAACCCGAACCAGAGTTGCTAAAACCCTACTTTTGTGAAACAGGCAGCAACAGAGAACTAAAAGCTCAAGCCAGCTATGCTTGGAGGAACCCTCACATAGAAGGCATGACCGAGGAAGAAAACATAAGTTGTTTGACTACTAGAGCTTATCTACTTTGGTCAAAAGAGATAGCTTTAACAATGTTCTATACTCGTGACTATGAGGTCACAATGGAGCCAGAGGTCCCTATGATTAGGGAAGATTTGAGGTATGCTTTGATCAAAGCTCAGCGTGAAAATGAAGACCTATGGGAAATAATTCGCCAGAATCAAGCTCAACACAGATCTCAAGAAGAAGAAGGATCATCTAATTAGATTGATCAATGTTTCACCATTTCCTGCTTTCCCTAAAAGGATTGAAATCCCGTGTTACATTTATGTTTGTTGCATTTATTTTGTTGTAAGAAAGGTCTTGCTTTTTTAGCAAGGGCCATCCATTGTAATAGATCTTGAATTATCAATGAAAAGTTGCTTTTTAAAGCACGTTGTTCCTAACTTTGTTTGTAAATAGAATTTGCTTCTTCCTTGAATGGTTGGTTTTTACATTTGCATCTCATCCTGCATTAGTCTTGCATTGGGTTCCGCAGCTCATCTATTGTTCTTATCCGCCAGAGAAAGAGGAGGGTCACGCTGAGTTCTCACAGATATAATACCCGAGCTCAAGCTCAGAGAAGGATGGCAGACAATGATCAGAGGATTGAACAGATGGATAACAACATCGAGGGGATTAAGGACAATGTCAGTCAGATCATTGAGATCCTTAATGTGATCAAAGCGAAGATGGACACGCAGGTTACAATGGTTTCCGAAGTTGCTACAGCAGCAGCAAGCCTTCCAACTGCTCCCGTTATGACAACTGAATTCCCATTTGGCATATCTAGGGATTTCATACCACCAATCAATAATCCTCAACCGTCCAGCTTTAAACGACAAGTTGATACAATGACGACAAACCTTATATTCACTCAAGCAGGTGGATCAACTCAGGTCTGACCTATTTTTAGCCACCATTAACCAATATTCAACATACCCGACGATTCTAAAGCTGAAGACGAGAAGCATGAAAAGCTAAGAGTAGAAATGGATATTATGGCGAAATGAATGCGAGCTATTGAGGGGAGTAATGTCTTCGGATCTGACGCCAAAGACATGTGTTTGGTATCCGGATTAGTATTCCCACAAAAGTTCAAGATGCTCGTGTTTGATAAGTATGAGGGAACTACTTGCCCCAAAGTACACTTAATTATGTATTACAAACGGATGCCTCCGCATATTGAAAACGACCAACTGTTGGTACATTGCTTCCAAGATAGCCTCAAAGGAGCATCATCCAAATGGTACTTAAGCTTGGATCAGGCAAAGATACATGGTTTTCAAGACTTATCAGATGCTTTCATCCAACAATACAAATACAATATGGATCTGGCTCCAGATCACCGTCAACTCCTCAGTATGACGCAGAAAAGCACCGAGACTTTTAAAGAGTATGCGCAAAGGTGGCGCAGAACTGCAGCTCAAGTTGAGCCACCCCTCACTGAAAAAGAACTAGCAGTTTGGTTTATAGATACAGTCAGATCGGAGTTCTATGAATGATTAATCAGTAGTGTTACTACCAACTTCTCCGACATTGTCGTGGTAGGAGTCAAGGTTGAAGCAGGGCTAAAAAGTGGAGAAGTGACAACTTCAAATGCCAATTCTAGCGCCAGTGCTATAAAAAAGCCAACTAGTAACTTCCACAAGAAGAAAGAGGGTGAAGTGAGTGTCGTAACATATGGAGGAAGGGCACAAAATTCAAAGAATCAATGACAACAATATCGTCAATCGTCCTATGTAGCAGCAGTGACACTTGTTTTTCAACAACAAACTCATCAGGGTCCTCAACAAGGGGCATCCAATCATCATCATCAATACCACCAACAGGGCCAGCAGCCTCAGGCTTGAGCTCCAAGGACCAATTACCAGAATAATAGGCCAAAGATACAACCCATCCTATTGCGGTGAGAATCGTGATACCAAGCTATTGATTAACTTGAATCTTTAATTCATTGAATTCACAACCAGACTTTAATTTATCCAAAGGAAAGGTCTAAAGAGAGAAAGAACCTTTTGTGCGATGTAACAATAACGCTAAGAGATTCGGGGATCGGGGTTGGTTATGCATAGGGTAGGTATTTCACATCCTAAACATCTGTAGTACTTTACAGGAACCTTTTGTTTGTTGTATGCTAAGTTTGCTAAGTGTTTTCTATGGATTGGGTAAAATGTGTAGGTTAAACCTAAGGATAGTTTCTAAGTTTGCTCGCAAAGATATCGCATCTTCTGCCTACGTATCCTAACTAGGATAGAATCAGAGCAATCGTATTTCACCTCACTAGGTTTGAAGAACACTTGATTATGATCAAGGTTCAAAGGGGAACAAACATGACAGTGCTTGTGTAGAGTTTAAGGAAACTCTCTAGATCTAAGTTGAACACTCAAGAAAGGGAAGTAAGTAATCATGACAATGATTTTTACATAGAGTTAATAAACTATATCCTAAGTTCTAGTTGAAAAGAGCACTCCTAACAAGGGTAGGCTTTTTAGACTTAAGCAAAGTCTAGTGGACAGGTTCTACTTAACTAAGGGTAAGAATGACTTAACGAAGTCGGGGGGAGATGAGTTGTCCATGACCCAAGGGTCAACAGAGAGACTTTCCTTTGGAAGGATAGAAAGCGAGGCAACTTGGATGAGAACTAAAGAGTTCCATCACTTGGGGAAACTAAACTTAACAAAGCACAAATATTAAACAAACATGATGAACATAAGAGACATGGTTACGACCAAAGCATGCAAGCGTATGACAATAGGCAAGCAAAGATGAGTTCTCACAAGACTCAATGAAAGATGAAGATTTAAGCATATCTTGACGACCAATGCAAATAAATCAACATCATGGAGATATTACATGGAGATAAAAATGAATCAAACATCACGTTTATAAGCAACAAGTAATTTAAAATGATATCATGGGTTTTGACAAACATAGAACTCACATTAAACACAACAACAAACAAGAGAAGAATGAATCACAAGCTCGAAATGATCGGGAAGGTAGAAAAAACCCTAAAAGAAATATGAGCGTTTTTTAATGCAAAATTGATTTCACGAATAAAAATTCTAGACTGTTAATGCACCACATGAAATTATGTACAATTATGAGACCAACGCAAAAAGAACCGATTAAAAATAATAAGAAATGAAGAAGTTACGATTTTTACAAGATTTAAACAATTAAAAATACAACAAAGAAAATTAGTGGTAAAAAAGAAAGGGGCGCCTAGTGGGGGTTGAACCCACCCCCTTTTGAATAACAATTCAACATCAAGCCAACTGGGCTAGCAGCGCGCGCATGTGAATGAAATGGAAATGAAACACAAAATAATAAAACATGGCAAAAATGGAAAAAAGAAAAATGGGTTGATCTCCACTGTGGATCGAACCCAGGACAAGTAGGTACAAGGCGCATGAGAAGGTGAGAGTTTAACCACTGGGGTGGCGATACATCCATGTATTTTGCCACCCCTAAAATTTAAATACTTAACTCAACACAGAAACCTGGGCAAGGTAAGAAGCATGAAGCAAGCAAGAACATGAAAAAACGGCAATACCATAACTTCATCAATACTCAACCAAATGCAACAAAATTTAGCCTAACTTGAGTGAAATTTCATGAGGAATTCATTGGTGATCTCACTTTTCTCAAAAAGTGCATACATTTTGAAATTCAAATACAAACACAATTGTAGCTTTTGAAATGCATAATGGATATCACAGCTCAAAACAGTTGGATTTAATGACAGGTAAGGGTATGCTCAAGTCATAAATGTATAAACCAATGATTCTGATGCAAAAATTCATACCAAAACAAGTTTGATCAAAAAGTGACATGTCAATTGCAAAGCATGCCTTAAAAATGCACTTTGAAAGTTATGAATCAAAACTGTCATGAATGGACTCAAAGAGAACCACACACATACTTAAAATATACTACTCATGATCATGCTCAAAGAAATAATCTCTAATCCAAACTGAATCATGAAATGACCACTCAATTGCAAATTTATGGAAGTAATTAGAACAAACTTGCATTTAACCAAATCCTAAACAACAGCTCAATACAACAATGCTTCTTAGACCACAATTTGACAATCCATGAATACATACAAAGGGTGAAAGCTTGTGAGTTTTAAAATGAAACCTGACACCAGAGGTTGACAAACCTCAAAATGACTTGGCAGCCAAACAAAATCATGAATAGAACACATATCATCAGAAAACAAAAGCTTCAACACCTCTTAATCATGTTAACAGAAACAAATCAAATAAACATGTTGGCAGTGAATGATATAATGAATTCCATAGGGCTCTCGCAGAGCCACAACAATTTAACAAGGTTGATGCAGAAATGAAAGACATGCCACTCATAACCAAGTTAATCTAAAACCAACACATATGCACATCTACACAATGATACCAACAGAAAATGGTCAACAGAAATGCTATATGCTACATATCTATACTATGATACAAAATGAACATGAGAAATGCCAAATACCACACATTTACATAATGACACAAAGCATACAAAGATGAACATGCTGGCAGAATTCAAGCATTCATTTGATGAATCAAAATGCCTAGCCAAACACAATACAAACAAGGAAAACTTGCCTAACACAAACAGCCACAGCTGAGCAGCCACCAGCAAAAAACCACAAGTGGCCTAGGACCTCCTTGACAGTTAGAGTTTAGCAAAACTCACAACAGAAATAACTCCTCTTGAGGATCAAAACAAACTTCTGAGCATGACCAAATTGACACCTTAACCGATTTGCCAAAAACCAGAACATATTCCTAATGAGATTTGCAACTTAAGGCCACAACAAGAACAACATTAAGGAGTTAATAGCAACAGGGCAATAAGCTCTTGGTATTCCAATCAATGTTTTGATGGATTCCAATCACAGCTTCACAAATGACCTCCTTCAAGATTAACCAACATACATAAACACAAAGGAGGGCATTGTTGATCCTCAAAGGCTTAGGTATATTTCAACACACCTTTCATGAGTCATTTCAACCTTATTAACCAAATAAACCAGCACAATGACCTAAGGGCAGTCATGGCATTTTAAGACAGGTGAGATTCATTAGAGCATGGAACATTGGCAGTCAAGTGTGAAGCAGATAGGCACATACTACAATCATGGCATATCCACAGTTTTCACATAGGGATGCAACAACAAGGCGTTATATTTGAGAATGGCATACCATTTGCAAATTGTACATTTTGATTGAAGGCATAAACAGAAAGTTGCAGTTCCAAATCAGATTTGGTTTTAAGAACTCAAACACAACATGAATAGCACATATGGGAATCTAATCCAAAATTGTCAACAAAGGATCAAAGTTAAGTGAGGCTGTACTGACCTCCCAAGTTGTTTGCAACAGAACCATTATGAAACAAATGAACTTGTGATAACAACCAACAACAACTCATGACAGAAATGAAACTCAACATCCACAAAACATAATCATCAAGGCAATGGAAATCCAAGGCAATTTACATGTTCAAAACAGTTGGCATAAAACAAACTGACAGATTCTCATATGAACTTCATTTTTCATTTAAACACCAATCATACCAATCATGCTTATGACAGAAATGGAAGTGATAATGACTACTAACCTTTTATAGTCCTCCACACAAGCTTGCTGCAATAAAGGAAACCTCGAAACCCTTCAGCTGCTGTCCAAGTTTTGCTTTGATGAAAACAACTTTCTTGCACTTGAAGGAATATATGAAAAACTTGTGACAGACCTCAAAATAAATGAGGGTGAAGTTTCTTTATGTTATGGACAGCTGAGGCATTATATTTTGAAAGTCTATGGATGGTTAGAATGATGAAAACAAGTCTGGACAGGGGTTTGGCAGATTTTGAGTATAAGGTCAAACTTGCTTGGTTTGAGAGTTGACTTTTGGGAGAATGGTGTTTTTGAGTGGTTTAGGAGTATGGACACCTTCTACACAACATTTATGGATTGTGCATATGGTTTTTGGTGGTTTGGAATGTATGGAAATGAGTTTGGAAAGCCAACTGCCCAAGACAGATTTTTGAAGAAACTTGAAATTTTGAAAATGAGGTAAGTGAGAAAGGAAGGAGAGTTGTGGTTTTCTCTTGGTTCTAAGAGCGATCTCGTGTGTAAATGACATAGAGGGAGCCTCTATTTATAGAAAAATGAAGGGTGAGGACAGATTTGTAATCT
The DNA here is from genome assembly GCA_963859935.3 of Lathyrus sativus. Taxonomy (NCBI): domain Eukaryota; kingdom Viridiplantae; phylum Streptophyta; class Magnoliopsida; order Fabales; family Fabaceae; genus Lathyrus; species Lathyrus sativus. Next base: position 142,210,218 of record OZ012739.1, on the reverse strand, counting down.
TGACACTTTTGGAGGGATTTTGAAAAGGTAACCCTTGGCTTGAGGTTTGGTACAGCTGCAAAATAAAATCCTTGACTCAATGTGAGGAGAAAATCAAGTGGAATGAGATACGTGAGATGACTAAATAGGGCATAGAGTGCAGATGTCAAAAAGTTTCTCTTTCCTCTTTTGAATTCTTTTATTATTTTAATGCCACTTGTTTGCAACTTGCTTACAACTTGTTATTCCTTAAAATCCTTCATTTCTTCTACATTTTCCTTCACTATACTCTCTAAGTATCAGATACAAACATGATCCAAGGGCTGAAAATAGTTCAAGTGGTCAAAGGATGAGTTTGTGAAAATTTGTCAATGTGGGACTCAAGTGTTAAAAGCTCATCTTGCTGAATTCATAACTCTCAGCTCATAAGGGCTATGGAGGAGTTCTACCACATTTTAGAAAGCCCTCATGTAGGTCTACTACTTTTATGTTTTCATGAGTATCAGATTCCTAAAGGAACTTGGCCAAAAAAACCTCTCAAAGTTGCTGAAAAACAAGCCTAAAAGTGAAATTTTTCTAAGTTACTTTTCCCTCTTGTAATGAATTTGGTCATAACTCCAAATCTATGCATTTTTTGATCATGGACCACTTTGAACCAACTCAATTGGATGTGTGGTTAAGGAGTTATGATCTTGTCCCTTTCAAAACCCTAATTCCCGACTTTTGCGATTACTCCTCAATCCTTGATCTAATGGTCATGAAATTTTATGGGTAGGTGCAATATGTCATTTGGAACATTTTTGAATCATATCTTGAGGTCAAATTCCTTATGAGTGAAGTGTTGACTTTTCAGTCAACCGAACGATCGATCGGTGACTACCGAGTCGACTGTTGATGCTCTGGACCTTTTGAGGCCTTGGAACCTTTTGAATAGACTTTACCAAGCCATATGAATCTTATGGACCATGATCCCACCATTGTAAAACCTTTTAAATCAAAAGTCAAACCACAATTGACTTTTCCCGTTCGAAAACCCTAATCGGGTACCCTGAACTGCACTGTTCTTAATCTTTGGGTGACAACCTCAAATGGATTCATGCTTGATACAATGGAATATGTTTGATGATGTGGAGACCTATCTCAAAGAGAACCAATCCCAGACGTTGATTGATTAACCCTCGAAATCTCGATTTCGACTGTGCGAACCCTGATTCCTGTATCTTAACAAAGACAAACTTGAAACGCGTTAAGGTTAGATAATCATATGAACATGCTCCTAAAATGATGATGAAGATCTAAGGGGTCAAAATTTGGGGTATGACACATCCCTATGAGCTACACCAAATTATTCCCGATGTTGATAGAAAGAGGACTTGTCAAAACATGGAAATTAGGCGCTTCGCCTAATCCTTTTCCATACTACTACAACGTCAACGCACACTGTCCATTTCATGAAAGCGCTCCCGGACATGACTTAGAAGGATGCTTCGCGCTCCAACACCTTGTTCGTGAACTGATGGAAAAGAAAATCCTGTCGTTTAAAGACAACCACCTGAATGTGAAGGATAACCCTCTACCGAACCATGATGGAATAAATGCTATCACCGAAGAAGGGGAAAGATCTGAAACCAAGACCATTACCACTGTTGGTGAAATCAAGGTACCGTTGGTAGAATTACACAAATGTCTTGCTCAAGCTTGGATGCTCAAAACTTCTCAAGAGAACTATGATCAATGTATGCTGAACTCATAAGGTTGTGACCTTGTACAAAAAGACGTTCGAGGATTACTCCATCAAGGAATGATAGAAATCGCCGGCATGAAGAAAAAGGAAGACGTAGCGGTAATTGAATCTATATTCAATATACCCGAAGAAGCTAGCGAGAAGGCTGTCTTTAGAGAATACAACAACAATACAACCAACGTCCGACCAGTGTTCCGTGATGATATAGCACTCAGATTGGGGAGGGGTCAACCTAGGTTGAACCAGGGAAAGGATCCAAGTCTCACTCGAGGGCTGTAACGCCAAAAGATGACTATTCATGGTGTGATGAGATATTCAAAGAAAAAAGACAAGAAAAAGTTGCTAACATCGCCGGTGGAAGTAGAATGACCTGAAGTGGTCGTGTGTATCAACCCCGAGCAAATCCTGCAGTTTCTCAACCAACGGTTCCCATTCCCAAAGTTGTTGTCGATGCTCCTAAAGAAGCCGTTTAGAAAGAAACAATTGCTAAGGAACCTACCAACAAAGAAAAAGAGCCACTTAAAGATGATGAGGAGGATTTCCTAAGAATTATCCGCCGAAGTGACTACCGAGTGGTAGATCAATTAAATCAAACACCGTCTAAGGTTTCCATTATGTCACTGCTATTAAGCTCTCCAACACATCGTCCAGCATTGCTGAAAATCCTGACACGAGCTCATGTGAAAAAATACATCACAATGGGGTAATTCGATTCCGTTGTGGCAAACATCACAACATGTAATACTCTGAGTTTCGATGATAACGATCTGACAGTCGAGAAGCGCAAGCACAATCGTACCTTGCATGTGTCGATCAAATTTGAGGAGGATACATTAGCCAGGGTGCTCGTCGACACAGGATCTGCACTTAATGTAATGCCAAAGAGAACCTTGGCTAAGATAGCTTATCAAGGTGCTGACATGAGGCCCACATCTCTGATCGTAAAAGCTTTTGATGGTTCCAGAAGGACTGTGAAAGGGGAAGTTGACCTGCCCATCATGATAGGTCCTCAAATATTTAAGATTACTTTCCAGGTGATGGATATTAATCCAGTTTATAGCTGTCTATTGGGGAGGCCCTGGATACACGCAACAGGCGCTGTTACCTCCACTCTTCATATGAAAATGAAATTCATTGTCGACGATCAGTTGGTCATCATTCATGGAGAGGAAGATTTAATGGTGAGCACTTTGTCTTCATTCCAATACATTGAGGCAGATGAAGATTCACTTGAAACGGCTTTCCAAGCATTGGAAATAGCCCATGCTGTTCTGGTTGATGAGTCAGCTATAACCTGCGGCCCATCTTTCGCTTCTGTCTAAAGCATCAAAGTCGCGCCGAAGACTAGAACCCCATTGGGATGGGGAGAAATGATTGAAGTCAACGCTCAAGCGAAGAATGATCAACAAGGGTTGGGTTACAAACCAACTTTCGAAGATGAGCTAGAGGAGAACGTCATGAAAAGGAAATCCTTGAAAGATATTTTCACTAGCGGAAGACTGCAAGTAAACGCTGTCATCACCGAGGAAGAAGATTGTGATCTTGACATTCTGATAATTCGAGGAGGAGCAGCTTTGCGCAACTGGGAGACTGTGGAGATTCCTGTCTTTTTACCATTAGAGTAATGCATTTTGCTTGCTAGCTTTGTGTGTTCTTTAAAAGTTCTCGGTCTTGCCTGAGGCCTGTAAATCATTTTGTGTGGTCCACTTTGAAAATTGAAAAATCTATGAATGAAAAGTGTTTTTGTTAAAACTCTCGTTTATTTTCTGCTTATCATTTTCACTCTTTTTGTTAAAAGAAAGATGGCAACTTTTTGTGAAAACTTAAAAACAACCATTCATCTGCATGTCTGTGTGTGTGTGTCTGATCATTCCTAAAACTATAAAAACATGCAGAATACCTTCACCACCCACAGAATCCCATGATCATTTGGTTCCTTCTACTAGTGGTTCATTTGTCTTCCAAGCCGAAGAAGAGAGTGATGAAGACTCAGAGATCCCAGAAGAATTGAAGAAGATGTCTGAATATGAAGATGCTTATCTTCAGTTGTACAAGGAGCAGATTGACATCATCAACTTGGGGTCTGAAGAAAATAAAAAAGAAGTCAAGATCGGAGCATCATTGGGACCAGAAGTCAAAAACAGGCTGACAACACTCCTCAGAGATTATGTTGACATATTCACTTGGTCTTATCAAGATATGCCAGGGTTGGACACCAACATTATTATGCACAAGCTCCCCCTAAAACCAGAATGTCCTCCAGTCAAGCAAAAGCTTCGCAGATCAAGACCAGACATGGCTCTCAAGATCAGGGATGAAGTCAAAAAACAGATCGATGCATGTTTCTTGGAGGTATCCAAATATTTGGAATGGGTGGCCAACATCGTGCCAGTCCCGAAGAAAGATGGCAAAGTCAAAATGTGCATCGACTATAGGATTTAAACAAAGCTAGTTTGAAGGACGATTTCCCTCTTCCACATATTGACACTCTAGTGGATAACACAACCAGTTTTGCAGTATTTTCATTCATGGAAGGATTTTCTGGTTATAATCAGATAAAGATGGATCCAGCAGACATGGAGAAGATGACTTTCATTACACCCTGGGGAACCTATTGTTATAAGGTCATGCCCTTCGATTTGAAGAATACAAGAGCAACATATCAGAGAGCCATGGTTGCACTTTTTCATGATATGATGCACAAAGAGATTGAGGTATATGTGGACGACATGATCGCGAAGTCTCGAAATGAAGAAGACCATTTGGATCATATGTTGAAGTTATTTGAAAGACTTCGAAAGTATCAGCTAAGACTAAATCCAACTAAATGCACTTTTGGGATTCGCTCAGGCAAACTACTTGGTTTCATTGTTAGTTAATGAGGAATTGAAGTAGATCCTGATAAAGTCAAAGGAATCCAAGAAATGCCTGTTCCTAAAACAGAGAAACAGGTCAGAGGATTTCTGGGATGATTGAATTACATCTCCAGGTTCATCTCCAACCTAACGCCTACCTGCGCACCGATCTTCAAGCTGTTACGAAAAGATCAGATGGAGGTGTGGAATGAAAACTGCCAGTTGGCATTTGAGAAAATCAAGCAGTATTTGCAAGAGCCTCCGATATTGATTCCTCTAGTGCCCGGGAAGCCGTTGTTCATGTACATGACAATGTTAGAAGATTCAATGGGTTTCATCTTAGGCCAAACTGATGAGTCAGGCAAGAAAGAGCACACAATTTATTATCTAAGCAAGAAGTTCACAGATTGTGAGAGTCGCTACTCCCCGCTAGAGAAAGCCTGTTGTGCTTTGGCATGGGCCGCCAAGCGCCTAAGACAGTATATGATCTGCCATACCACAATGTTGATTTATAAGATGGACCCAATCAAGTACATCTTCGAATAGCCAGCTTAAACTGGAAGGTTGTCCAAATGGCATATGCTCTTGTCAGAGTATGATATTCAGTATGTTGCTCAAAAGTATATCAAAGGAAATGTCTTGTCAGAACTGTCGTTACTGCGAAAATCGGCGCCGGCTATGACAGAAGAGTCGCCACCGTGCGTTATTTATCCCACAGGAGGGAAAGTAAACGCTCATAGTAAACCTAACGCAAAGAGGGAAAGGAATGGACATTGCAACCAAATCCTGGATTCGGGAGTCGGTTACGCAAGGGGAAGGTATTAACACCCCTCACGTCCGTCGTACTCGACGGGATCCACGCTTGTTTTCTATCTAATGGTGTGTTATTCTATCTACTCTAAAGTCTGGGTTAAAAAAAGAAAAGAAAATGACTCGGCAAAGTATCGCACTTTATGCCTACGTATTCCCGTCTTGAACGAGAAATCAGAGTCAACGTAGTTCGCCTAACTACAGGTTAAGGGGGAAGGTTGCTCGCCGAGATATCGCATCTCGTGCCTACGTACTTTCATACGGCATGAAAGATCAGAGCAAACGTAGTTCGGGCTACGGAAGACACAAGCTTGTCTGACAGTTTTTTATCTCCTTCTGAAAAGGGTTTCCTGATTAAAGGTCCAAGAGGACAAAAACAGAGTTTAAATGTTTGTTTGAGTTTTTTACGAAAGAACTGTTTTCTAGGATATTTGCAATCTCAGTCGCACTAGAGACTATGACCCGGGAGTGAATGCTTCGTATGTCACCCAAAGGGTACCACACTAACATCCAGATTACTGGAGAGAGACCCTCCACCAACCTTTTCCCAGATAGCTTAAGGCTCGTAACACACGACTTCAATTAACCTTATTACTGTGTTTTTTGAATTTGTTTTGAGAGGAGGAGAGAGACACCCTAAAACTATGGTTGAAAGGGGAATCTACCTACAGTTATCATGCATGGGTCAAAACCTAATGTCTGTCATAATTCCCTCTTGCACAGAGGAAATCATAGATCCTAGGGGAAACATCAAAAGAAAGCAAACAGTAAACAGTAAACAGTAGAATGCATGCTATGCAACAGTACCAGTGAGGCAAGAGAGAAAACACCAGGCAAGAGGAGACAAGCTCCACCTCAAACCTAAGGATAATCAACACAAGCAAAAAGACAATACAGAGAAATATAAAAGATACAGAGGAGGCAACCCAAGCAGCAACAACAAACTCCTACAGCAGACAGCAACAACAAGCTCTAAACAGCACATTTGAAAAGACAACAAAGTTGACAGCAAGACTTCATCTTCAAGCTAGCTTCTATCTTCAAGCTCTATAAAACTTCATCTTCAAGCTCTAGCAAGCACACTCCAAGCATAGGAACAATCACCAAGATCAAGGTTGAAATGTTGAAAACTTAATGAAAACCAAAGGAAATCATCAAGTACCAACATTGAAATGGAAAGGTGTCCTCAAAGTTCTACTCAACTATGGGCATACCACACATCCCTCCAAAGGAGAGATGGAGTTTCCCTAGGAGGACTTTACATCATTGGATGGAATAGAAGCACACAATGCATTCTATGTTTGATGAAACAAAACCAAAACTAGCTCTAATAGCTCTTCCTAAAACCCTAATTTCCTAAGCTCCTAAAACAACCCCTGAAAGAAAAGGAAAATTCAACTCCAAGCTCCAATCTTCAAGCCATAACATCTACACCAAGTCTATAAGACCTCTCAAAAAGGAATCCAAGCCAAGCAAGCTCCAAAGTCACCAACCAAGCCACACAAGCAAAGGCACTCAAGAGAGAGCAACACAAAGACAAGCAACTTGCAAAATTCAACAAAAACAGGAAACAAAGTTTTAAAATTCTAATTAAATTCATAGGGGAATATACATGTTTTAAAAGCCTAGGGTTAAAATATTAAAGCCTAATTCAACTTCTAAGTCACCTAAATAATTTCTAGATTGAAGGGTATCAAGGTGATCCACAAGTTTGGGAAGGTTCTAATCTTAACACCTAAAACAGAACCTAAATTTGTTATAAAATTCTAATAAAAATCCTAAGGGAACATAAATATCTACCCTAAAACATACTAAAAAAATCAAAGCCAGATTCAATACCAATTGGAAGAACAAAATTCTACAAAACAGATGGTCAAATATGCAAAATAATGGACATTAGCACAAAAGAAAAATCATAACTAATTCAAATTAAATCCTAAAAATGTAAAACCAGTTTCTAAAACTTCCTAAGACATTCAGTAATCATGAGAAAAAAGTTCGTAATTTTTTGATCAATTTTACTATTTTTAAACAATTAAAAGCAAACAGGCAATAAAACAGAAAAAAAAAGAGAAAATAAAGAAAGTGAAAGGAGAGGGTGTAATTCTGCTTGGGCCTGAAGGGAGGGGTGCGCGTAGCAAATTAAACCAAGGCCCACACGCATAATGCACATAATCTGTTAATCAGAATTAAAAGAAAAAAACGCCACACGGTGGGAATCGAACTGAGGTTCCCTGGGTTAATATAGCGTTGCACTTCACTTGGCATCTCCACTGCGTTTCGCGAGGGACACGTGGCGCGCTACGTGCGCTTGGATGCACGGAAGATGTCAACAATGAGTGTTGCACCCCAAAAGTTGCCCAACATTTCTTTACCTAGCTTATGTTTCATTTCATGCATATTAGCATTGTCATTTGCATTTCATTGACATGTATGCAGGAGATCAAGAGGTATGATTACCAATCAAGGGCTACACAAGACTTTGAAGCTAGCTGGGAGGCTTATTCAGGTGTTCAAGGGTTGATATCCTTGTCAGAGAAGTTAAAAGATCCTCAGAGAGAGTGATTGAAACCAAGAGTGTGTGTCTCCTAACTTGAGAGTTGTGGAAAGCCATCAGATGATTCTGAGGCCATGAGGATGGACTGGAGGTCTTGAGAGAGCTCATGAGAAGTGTTGAAGATCACTTTGAGGCCTAGACAGGTCATTGTGCAAGAATAAGAAGCCTCGGCCATGATTGGTGCAGCTAGGGTTTGACTGGGTCAACCCTAAGTCAATTGAGGATTTGAAGGAGGTTGGACCTAATTCAAGATCCATGTGATCATGGATGGATGCATTAAGATGTTCTAAGGATGATTCCAAGGTTAACTCATCATGATTGAAGAGTTTGGGAAGTTTCAAGCTAGGGTTTCTAAGACTTGACAGTGTAAAATCCCCTAGTTTGACCCCTGACTTCAAGACTATTTAACTAAAGATATGATTGTCATCTCATCTTGAATTTGAGTACTAGAAGTCCTTGATAGGATCCATGGAACTCATGTTATGAGCCAGACAAGTTACAAGTCATCTGAGGCATGTGAATTTGGAGCTTGAAAGTTACCCAACTTGCATGACACTTTTTCCATAGAAGGATGATTCCTATGAACTTTTGGTCAACATGAATGTTGTTCCTTATTCTCTTAGCTTTATAAATAGTACTATAAGTCCATGATTGGATGTATAGAACTCAATTTATGGCTTTGACAAGTCAAGGGTATTTCGGGTATTTGGACATTACAGGTCATTTTGAATCATAAGTCAATTTCACCATCTTGCAAGCCTCAAATGGATTTTTGTTCAACATGAAAGTTTCTCAAAATGATGTTTTTAGCTTGGCTAAGTATCAAGAGTCCATTGATATAGATTATATCAAGCATTGGTTGAAGAAAATTCACATAAAGACCATTTTAATGAATTAAAAGGTGAAAATTCAAAACAATTGGTAATTGAATGATTTCAAGCCAAATTTGTACTCATTTTGATTGGAAATGATATTCTAAACACTTTTTCATTATTATAATTTTCATTTGGGGCTTGGTTCATGGTGTTCCAATTTGTGACTTCATGAATAAGCTACATATCCCAAAATCATACCATTAAGCTCCAAACCAATTTTCACAAGCCAAAGTCCAAACCATACCTTGGAATCCAAGCCTAAGGAGTACTTAAGTGATCTACTCCAAACCAAAAGAAAAAAACTCCTCACAATTTTCATTTTTCATTTTCAAGAATTCTCTCACTCTCTCAATTCTCTCAATTTTCTTCATTCTCCAAACCCTCACCCATAGCTCCTTGTCATTGGATCCATTGATTTTTCATTGAAATCAATGGAACCTAGAGCATAAACCTCCACTCATCATGATTATCGGATCAAGATTCATAATCAATTTTCGTGCAAATTGAAGTTGGATATTGGAGTGTAAGTTGGAAGCACTTATTCGGAGCAATTCGGATTCGAAGTGTTCGATCTTCATCTTCTTGCAAGAATTATTGTGGATCTTGAAGTTTTCCATATAATCTTGTTCGGATCTTTGCAAATTCACTTGATCAACGATCACCGGATCAAATCTCTGATCCGTAGGTTGGTTTTCCGATTTAATTTAACCATTTGATTGTTGTTTTTTAATGGCATCAAAATTTTGTTTTGTGTGCTGTTTGATTTTAATTCATATAAAATAGAAAAAATGCTTAGAAAAATATGAGAAAATTCTGGGATGATCCTTATCATGTCTATGATCTTTGTGCGCAATTGGATTTTAGTTTCGTTTAATTTTCAATTTGATTTCATTTTTCTCCTTTAGTTGGATAATAAAATGTCAAAAACTGCATAGTTTCTTGCCGATTTTTGTTCTGGAGTTTGGTATAGAATCTGGACTTAATTCTTAGCTAGTTTATTATAGACATATTAAGGAACTCCCAGAAATTTTTAGGTTAATTTTTAGGTAGCTTTAGGTTCTGTTTTGAACTAGATCTTTAGAGGCTTCCCTACTTGTTTTCCCTTTTGACCATTTTTGGTGTGTGATTTCTTTAGTGCCTTTAAGCATAGTTTTAGGCTCTAGTTTTTCTACTATAGATACCTAACATGCTTAGGATCCCCTAGAAATTTTATTAGGATTTTATAATTAGTTTTTATTTTTTAGATTGAATTAATACTTAGGCTAGTCTTAACATGTTCATAACATAGTCTTTCCTTTTGATTGATTTCATTGATGACTTTTAGCATGGGATAAACTTTTCATTCCTTTTGATTGTTGTTATATACATATTGAGGTTGCCTTGTGATTTTTATCATGATTTTTAAATGATTTTAAAAATGCTTTTAGTATAGTTGTTTAGGAGTGATTTTTAGTGGATCTCTTTAGTGATACCTTTCAACTTAGGATTTTATTGGAAGACTTAGAGATTGAATTAGGTCCTGATTTTTTAACTATAGGTTATTAGTGAATGCATGTTACCATAGAAAAATAATCAGATTTTTAGAATGTGTTTTGGTATTTTTGATAGAATATTCTACTTGTCTGTTCATTTGGTGTTTCAATTTTGGTGATTGATGTGGAATGGACTCAAAGTTGGGCTTCCTTGCATAGTGGGCTTCTGGATCTCATTGGAAGATATCATGGACTTGATGAAGCTTGTGCGAAGTGGCTGGTGGAGCTTGGATTGGAGTTTTTCCTTCCTTTTTGTTAGCTTTGTGTAGCTTAGGAAATTAGGGCTTTAGGAGAGAGCTTTAGAAATAGATATTTCTTCAAGTAATGGTTGGTTTTGTTCCCATTCCATTCTCATCCTATGATTCAAAGTCCTCATGTTAAAGTCTCATCTATCCTTTGGAGGGATGTGTGACATTTACAATGAGTAGAACTTTTGAGGATGCCTTTCTCTGATGACTGGTTGAGTGTCAGATAGGATTCCTTTGGTTTACTGTTTGCTTCCCATTATCAAACAATCATCTTATTGATTCTCTTCATTCTTGGTGGAGCCTATTGAATATTGAAGCTTGAAGATGGAGTACCTTTCATTCTCTTGAGGAGGATAGACTTGAAGAGCAGTTACAGACTGAGGACTGAACTGATGTCAAAGGATTGCTTTGCTGTGAAGCTGTGGAAGCTGTTGATCTGCTTTTTTTTCCTGTCTGTTTACTTTCTGCGCAAATGTATTGATGTGACTTGTTTGATTTGCTTGATGCATTAGAATAAGTTCATATTTAGATTGTGTTAATCTAGGAGCATGATTGCACTAGAGGTTGAGTTGCTCCCTCTGCTTGTATTATTACTGTATGACTTTGCTTGCGGGTATTCGATAAAGCTCTGCTCCCTTGCCTGTGTGGTTTGTGATTTGCTTGATGGCATTTTATTTTCCTTTATGATTGCAGTTATTCATATCTGGCTTGAGGTCGAGACGAGCTTGTGGAGGCTGATGCCCCACACACATTTCCTCCCTCACTTGCATTGCATGCATTTTACAGTCGTTTACTGTTTACTGTTTAAGCTGATGCTTTATCTATTTCTGTTTATCATTGACATGATCCCCTAGGAATCTCACTTCTTTTGATAAGGAAGTGATGATTAGAACTTTAGGTTGAAACCTATGCATGATAACTTCAAGGAGTTCCCTGTTTCAAACTTCAACCATAGGATGAATCCTTGGCATGACAACATTAGGACTTGATAGTCTCCCCATATTTGTCCCTCTCTCTTCTCATCTCAAAACAATAGTAAAAAATGTAATAAAGGCCAGTTAGTATAAGCGCGATACGAGCCTTAAGCTACTTGGGTAATGATAATTGAGCGGCCTCCTCTCAATCGTCTAGAATGTTTAGTATACGTCCTTTGGACGATATGCGACGCATTCGTTCCCAGGTCATAGTCTCTAGTGCTGTACAAACTACAGACAACTAAAAAACAGTTCTTCCGTAAAAGACAGAAAACAAACTTCAAACCTTTTTGCCCCGTGGGCCCATAATTCAAAGGAAGCTTTTCTGAAGAAAAGAGTGTCGTTAACTCCCAGTTCTACCGCAAACGGTAACGCTTAAGTCTCCAAGGGTCGAGCTGCGTACGCCAAACTGCTGGAACTGTTTGTTAACCCTACTCGAAAAAACAGATGAATCTGAATTGTCGTAATCCGTATTATCCCGAACTACGTAAGCTCTGATCTCTCATACCTGTTGAGAGTACGTAGGCACAATACTGATGTGTTGGCGAGCAACCTTCCCCGTAACCCGTAGTTAGTCGAACTACGTTGACTCTGATTTCTCATTCTCCGATGAGAATACGTAGGCATAAAGCGCGACGCTTTGCCGAGTCATTTTATTTTCTTTTTAAAACCAGCCTTGATAGGTAGATAGATAAAACCAACCTGTCAGATAAACACAACAAGCGTGGATCCCATCGAGTACGATGGACGTGAGGGGTGCTAATACCTTCCCCTTGCGTAACCGACTCCCGAACCCAGACAATGGTTGCGATGACCTTGTCTTATACCTTTTCTTCAGGTTTTTCTCGATCGTTTCCTTTCCCGTTCTGAGGGATAAATAACGAAAGGTGGCGACTCTTCTGTTTTGCCGGCACCTTATTTTCGCGGAAGCGACAGCTGGCGACTCTGCTGGGGATCGAACCCAGAATCTTTGGTTCTCTAAGCGAGTCTTATCTTGGATTCTCTTCCTAGCTGCATGGGCAATCCCCAGCAGCTGGAGACTCTGCTGGGGAGCTGCGATAGTTTCCTGGGGATCCAACATACCTGCGAGAGTCAATCCTAGCGCTTGTTTGCTTGTCTTTGGGTGTTTATTTTTTGTGCGTTGTATGTTGTATATTACTGATGTATTTACATTTCCCGCACTATATCATTATCTATTGCTATTGTGCTATTGTGGGAGGGGAGCTCTGATGAGTGATAAGCCAGACCTAGGCTTGAGAGCATATATATAGTATTAGAGTGGATTAGTGGTGGACGTGCTTGCTTTGCTTGCATCAGTTCCCATGTAATTCACACTCAGACGAGGTTCTCTTTGATGACTTCTTATCGGTCCTTTGGACTCGAGGGGCTGTCAGATCTGAGGATTGTCGATTCTGGGAACCGATCATTTGGGATTCAGCTAAGTGAGGCTGCTTCAAGAGACGATGATGCCACACCTTCTGGGTATCGTACCATCGTTCTTGAAAGTTTGTGACGCTGATGACCGCATAGGATGCCGAACATGTGTCAGTTTAAGTCCATACCCGTGAGTGGGAGGGTTTTTGCAGGAAACTTGACTTCCAGCTTACCCGGTATTTTGGTTTTCTCTCGTCAGAGCAAACTTATCTCGTCAGCAGCACAACAGTAATTAGAGCTTTGTGGGGGCTGTGATCCTGTGTTTGCTGCATCTTGCATTGCATTTGCATAATCATCTTTGCATCATATTGCATATCATTCTCCAGCTAGTCAGAGCTCTTATCCAGCCTTTGTTTTGCTTCAGAGGGTGATTCTCCAGTGTTTGGCCTGATCAAGTGTTGATTGTTAAAAGACGACCAAGGGGTTGAAGCAGAATTGAGCCGAATCAAGTAGTGAAATCAGTTGAAAGTTGTTGGTAGCTATGTCAGAGAGCAACTTCCAGATTGTTGATACCTTGTCAGGTTTCACTATTACGTCCAATCCTTTGTATGGTTTTATGCCTGATGAAGACTTTCTGCAAGTGAACAACCTTACTGCAACTCGACTTGTACATCCTTCTGTTGAAGACCGGGATCTACATGAGCAGTTTGTTGTTTGAAATGAACACTCTCCTTCTATTGATACCTCAGACTATCAGGGTATTGTTTTCCCTGTGCCAAATTCCCAAAGAGAGGTCCCGATAGCAAATACTGAAGACCCATTAGCTCTCGTGTATGCTAAAAGGTTTCGTGCGTTCGATGAAAGATTCAAAGCCTTGGAAGTTAAAGATGCTGTTAACCCCAATGCTGCAGACATGTGTCTGGTTTCTGGCCTAGTGTTACCTCCGAAGTTCAGAGTGCCGAGGTTTTAAAAGTACAAAGGAGATAGTTGCCCGAAGCAACATTTGGTGATGTTCTGCCGAAGAATGACTTCGTTTGTGCACGACGACAGGTTGATGATTCACTGCTTTCAGGACAGACTACTTGGGGCATCTCTGAGTTGGTATATGCAGTTAGAGAGTAATCAAATCCGATCATGGGTGGATTTAGCCAATGCCTTTCTGAAGCAGTACGACTATAACCTAGACATGGCTCCTAGTCGCATGCAGCTGCAAGAATTGTCTCAAGAGAACAATGAACCTTTCAGGAAGTATGTTCAGAGATGGAGAGAATTTGCTGCTAGAGTGCAACCACCGCTTCTAGACCGAGAGTTAAAAGGCATGTTCGTAAACTCCTTGCAGAGCCCGTACTTCGAAAGAATGCTTGGAGTTGCACCAAATTTCTCTGAATTGGTAAGGGCAGGAGAACGCATCGAGTATGGTGTGAAAACTGGAAGAATTCAGCATGTTTCAAGCAGTCAGGCTGGTGAAACCGAATCTCTCTATAGCTTTCAAACTGAAGATGAAACTGTGGTCAATGCAATCATGATAGATGATGGGTATTCTCAAGACGAATCGGTGAAATCTGTTGGTTCTTCGTCTTCTCAGCGGTCGGTATCCTCTGTGTCTCGTTATTCTGGACAGACATTTGTGCCTAGGGCATCTCATCGGGAACCTTATGTCGCTCCTCTTGCAAATCCACGAGTCCGTGGCCGAGGTTATCAGAATCAGCGTCAGAATCAGAACCGACCTCGTAACAACTTGGAACGAAGGAATGCTCCTTCTCATCCGGTGCCTGTGCCGTATAGCCAGATTCTGCCACATTTGATTCAGTATTCTTTGGTGGAACCCAAAGCTCTTAAGACTGTGCCAGAGCCTTACCCTCCTGGGTACAATCCCCATGCTCAGTGTGGATACCATGGTCGTCCCCGGGGCATTCAACTGAAGATTGCAAAGCTTTCTAGGAAAAAGTACAATAGTTGATCGACAAAGGGTACATTTCCTTTCTAGAAGGAGTTTTGGTTGTGCATGACAACCTCTCAACTGTCTGAGCTTGCAGATTCAGAGGGTTACTTCCAGAGGCCAGTGGTCCAGACGGGCAGACGTCCTCAGCATTGGCAGTCCTCAGACTTTTTATCATTTGCATTTGTAGTTTCCTTTCTGTTAGTTACTACTTGCTATTAAACATTGTTTGTTTTGAATGGTAATATTGATAAAGCGACTATGCATTTTTCTGAATTAATCATGTCGCTGTCACTCATTTATTGCATTGCACTGACACTTGCATTTTTTTACTCCACTTTATCACTATGATTAGTAAAGATTGGAGGGAGGATGATGAAACTGAATACTCATAACTGATGATCGTATGCTTTCGGATAAAACCCTGCCTATGATGTACAGGCATTGTTTCAAATCCCCTAAACACTGGAGAAATAAGGAGTTAGTCCCTCGTTAACCACTTCGAGCTGAGAAGTAGGAGTTTCTTTCGGACTTTTAAACCCTCTCATCTTAACCCGGGGCAGGGTAGTCGTCAGTTAGCTTGACCGAGCGTTCAAGCCTTATAGAGGAGTGTCTTCATTCGAGGACCAATCACAGTTTATTCCTCTCAAGAGGTCGTACCTGTCGCTTTCGCGAAAATAAGGTGCCGGCACAACAGAAGAGTCGCCACCTTTCGTTATTTATCCCTCGGAGCGGGAAAGGAAACGATCGGAAAAAACCTAACGAAAAAGGGTAAGACAAGGTCGTTGCAACCATTGTCTGGGTTCGGGAGTCGGTTACGCAAGGGGAAGGTATTAGCACCCCTCACGTCCGTCGTACTCGACGGGATCCACGCTTGTTGTGTTTACTGGACGGGTTGATTTATCTATCTACCTATCAAGGCTGGCTTAAAAAGAAAAGAAAAATGACTCGGCAAAGCGTCGCACTTTATGCCTACGTATTCTCATCAGAGAACGAGAAATCAGAGTCAACGTAGTTCGGCCTACAACGGGTTATGGGGAAGGTGGCTCGCCAATACATCAGTATTGTGCCTACGTACTCTCAACAGGTATGAGAGATCAGAGCATACGTAGTTCGGGACACTATGGATTATTTTCTATTTTTTACGGAAGAAGTGTCTTTTATTGTGTTTGCAATTTCAATCGCACTAGAGACTATGACCTGAGAGTGAATGCGTCACATGTCACCCAAAGGGTACCATACTAGACATCCAGACTGTGGAAAAGAAACTCTCCCACAATCCTTTCTCAGATAGCTTAAGGCTCGTAACGTACGAAAGAAATCATTCATGATTACTGTATCTTAAGCTGTTTTGAGATGAGAAGAGAACAGGCTCAACTAGGAGGGAGACTATCAAGTCCTACTGTTGTCATGCCAAGGATTCATCCTATGGTTGAGGTTTGAAATAGGGAACTCCTAGAAGTTGTCATGCATAGGTTTCAACCTAAAGTTCTATCATCACTTCCTTATCAAAGGAAATGAGATTCCTAAGGGATCATGTCAATGATACACAAAAACAAAAAAAGCATCAGCTTAAACAGCAAACAGTAAACGACTGTAAAATGCATGCAATGCAAGTGAGGGAGGAAATGTGTGTGGGGCATCAGCCTCCACAAGCTCATCTCAACCTCAAGCCAGAATGAATAACAGTAATCATACTGAAATAAAACATGCTATCAAGCAAGAACAGTAAACTGCAATTATACAGAAGAAATGAAATAAGATGCCATCAGGAAAACAAACCACATGGGCAAGGGAGCAGGGCTCTACCGAATACCCGCAAGCAAAGCCATACAGTAACAATACAAGCAGAGGAAGCAGCTCAACCTCTAGTGCAATCATGCTCCTAGATTAAAGCTATTCTAGATATGGACTTATTCTAATGCATCAAGCAAGTCAAACAAGGCACATCAATACAGAAAAGAAACAAAGAAGAAAGCAGATCAACTCCTCTCTCAACTCCAAGCTTCAGCTCTTCTAACAGCAACTCAGTCTTCAGACCTCAATCACTCTTGACAAATATCAATTTGCTTCCAAGGTTTCAACCCTTCCACACAAGCTTCAACTTATCTTCTTCTTCAAGCTTAAACTCCTTAATCAGTTCCACCTTCAGCTAGGATGTTAAATTGCTTATTGACCACCAAAGGTGACCTATAAGGGTTCAACATCAAAAGAAGGGTTCCCTCAAAGGTTCTACCTCCTAGGTACCATCACTTATCCCTCCAAAGGAGGGAGGTGAATACCATGGAAGGACCTTGAATCATGGGGAGGAATGGAGGTGAAAGATACCATCCATGTTTAGGAAAGAACTTAACTAGGTCTAAACTCTTCCTAATCCCTAACCCTAAAACAACAACAAAACAAACAAGACCACAAGCTCTCAAGCTCCTTAATCAATCTCCAAGTCTTCTACTATGCTCCTCCATGCTCCTCAAAGAAAGACCAAGCCCACCAAGCCAAGCAAAAACCCACAAAGCAAAGCAAACAAAATACAAGCCTACAAGGGCAACACAAACAACCATCAATTACAAACATCAACTAAAAATAGTATACTACCATATTAAAATCTAATATAATTTCAAGGGGATTCTATATACCTACCCTTAATACCCTATATGCCCCACTATCTAACTTGACCTAGAAACCCAAAATTCTAGTGTTATTGTGGACCTATGTTAAGGATTAACCTAAATCTACACAACCTAAAGTCATCTAAGCAAAACTAATCAAAAATTAATCACAAAATTATGGAATAAATCCAGAGGGGAGCTAAAGTCCTAATATAACTATCCTAAAAAGAATGGCATAAAAATTCAAAGGTAACTAGCTAAACAAAATTCTACAAATCCATGCATCAACATAAAAGGAATTAAAATGCTATTAAAAGAGAAAATACACAAAAAATATTAAAAATGCATGAAATTCAAATATTTTGATTTTATAATTTTGTAGACATAAACATGAAATGGGAGAAAAAATCCCCATGCAAAAATCATTAATTTTCTATTTATTATGGTTTTTCAAAGATTAAAATAAAATGGAGAAAAAGAAATTAAAATGAGAAATGATTGGTGTGAATAGCAATGCCAGACAGTTCATTTTCCAGATGGGCTCAAAATGGGGGGTGCAATTAGTAAGGCGCGCTAGGCCCAGTTTCCAATCAGAAAATCAATTAACAAATCATAAAGAAAAAGAAAAAAGAACGGTGCAAAGAGCAAAGAAAATCAGTCAAAAATCCAAGTGGGCCATGAATGGGGGTGGGGATATCAATTACCACCTAAAGCCCAATACCCCAAGCTTAGTGAAACGCCTCGTTTCATTGTCTCAGAATTCCCTTCACACGCGAAATTGAATCTCAGCCTTTGGATCTCCACTCAGTCAAAGGGTCCACGCATGATCACACGGCCAGCACTTCATCTTCTACCTTCAGCCATGGAAATGGAGGGAAAACTCCATAGTTGCAGAGCTCAAAACCCCAATTCGAACTCCATCAAATCTCAACCAAAAGCCATGATTCAAAACCCTAATCTACTCTAAATTCCATGCTGATCACAACCATGGCCTCAAAATCAATTGAAGTGCCCTAAATCTCCAAACCTGATCCAAGATCAAAGATATGCTCAAACTTCAATCTCCACAATTCTTGAAATTAATTACCTCAGAATGATCACCATCTCACCCTGGTTAATTCTTGATATCAAACTCATGCTATAGCTCACTATAGCTCATGTTCTTGGTCAAAACAAAAATGGTGTCACCAACTGAAACCTCACCAATTGATCCCAAACTTCCCAGAATCCAACACTTAATTGTCTCTAACCGTTCTATCCTAACAATTCTCCCTAATCATGCCTAAATCATGGTGTAGAAGAAAGTTTACTAACCTGTCAAATCTTGAACACTAGATAGGGTAATCCTCCACTTCAAGCTCTCAAATTCTTCAGAATCAATCCTTGAATGATGATAAAGCTTCTGTTTGCAAAAGATTGGGCCAAGAAAGCTTGAATCTCCAAACCCGATTGTGACTTGCAACCTTTAAAATCCAAGTGCTATCTCTTCAATTCTCCATGGTTTTGCCTTCAATTTGGTCTGCACAGCTTCAGTGTGATCAATGGAATGTGTTTGGATTGAAAGAAGAAATGGAAATGAATCAGAATGTAGAATTTGATTTCAACTTGCAATGGAAGCAAGTGAAATGGCTATCTCCCTCTTCTCTCAAATATCTCACCAAACTTGCATCTGAGCAAGTTCTAAATCATATATAGAATGGTTTAGACTCATCTAGAACCATCTGGAACCACCCAATGAGAAATTGGGATTCTCATGTCATGAGTTTATAGATTCATCTCATCTCACATGCCATCTCATGCCATAGCTCTTGCAGCCCTTGTAACTGACTTGGAAATCTCCCTAGATGAGATATATGGTGTGTTAAGACATTTTACTAGCTTGTACATTGCCTTTCCTTGAGTTTTGCATTTGTTCCTTAAGATGCAAGCAACCATTTTCCAAAGCAACCCCATGATTTAGGCCTCAAATCAAAAAAGTGGCTGAACCATTGTTTCTAAAATGTTCTTTGGATTCAAAATGACCTATTATATGCCATGGTTTGGATGTGTAACTTGGAATTTCCAATTTCCAACTTGAACTTATTTAACTTATGCCTCCATTTTAGGTCATTTTTATCACTTTTTGCTACAAGCCTTTTAAACATCTCATGACCTCCCTACTAGCCTTAAAACATCATTCTAAGCATGTTTTATGTTGAAGATTTTTCCATTTGAAGCTTGGAAATAGGAGTTATGGCCTTATGCTTGAAATGACCTATAATTTCCAAATGACCAAAATGCCCTTGACTTGTCAAAGCCATAACTTGAGTTCTACAAATCCTATCAAGGACTTCTAGTACTCTCTAGAAATCTAAGAAGATTAGGAACAACATTCATGTTTACCAAAAGTTCATAGTAATCATCCTTCTTGGGCAAAAGTTTGATGGAAGTTGGGTGACTTTCAAGGACCCAGATTCACATACCTCAGATGACCTGTAACTTGTCAAAGTCATAACTTGAGCTCTACAAATCCTATCAAGGACTTCTAGTACTAAAATTAAAGCTAAGAACAAGCTCTACAACATTCATGTTGGGGGCAAGATGAGATGACAATCACATCTTGAGCTAAACTGCCTTGAAGTTAGGGGTCAAACTAGGGGATTTTACACTGTCAAGCCTTAGAAACCCTAGCTTGAAACTTCTCAAACTCTTCAATCATGATGAGTTGACCTTGGAATCATCCTTATAGCATCTCAATGCATCAATCCATGATCACATGGATCTTGACTTAGGTCTCAACCCTCTCCAAATCATCAGTTGACCTAGGGTTGACCTAGTCAAACCCTTACTGCACCACTCATGGCTGAGTCTTCTTATTCTTGTAAAATGGCCTCTCTAGGCTTCATGATGGCTTTCAAGACATCTCATAAGCTATCTCAAAGCTTCAAGTCCATCCTCATAGCTTCAGAATCATCTGAGGAGCTCCCACAACTCTCAAGTTAGGAGACACACAACCTTGGTTTCACCCAATCTCTCTGAGGATCTTCTCACTTCTCTGACAAGGATATCAACCCTTGAACACTTGAATAACCTTCTTGGATAGCTTCAAACTCTTGATTGGTACTCTTGATTGGTAATCATACCTCTTGATGAACACAAGCTAGGTAAATAAATGTTGGTCAAATTTTAGGGTGCAACAGCTGCCCCTATTCAAACGGCTTGAACCTGACTGGGTGAGGAGCGACCGGCTCTCAACCAATCAAGGTGCGAGATGGTTGAATACCAACAAACCCGAAAATTTTCCAACTGCACAAGTACACGGTACTCTGATGGGAACAAATCTTCGAAAACTAAAATATTAGCTGCACGGCAACTGGCTGGAGAGTCGGTCACACGGTAACCGGTAATACATGGTCGGTCATGCCATCAGGCATCAAGATTCCTCGGGACTCATCAGGTCAACCATCAGGTTGATCAGGTTAAATCATGCCGTCAGACATTCAAAGAAAACTTTCGGGCATCACCCGAACTTCATCAGCAAGTCGGGAATAAAATTCTTGGTCAATCATGAACCAATTGGGAATATCCAAACCTCTGCCATCAGGCACTCCGCATTAGCTGAGAGAACTGCTTCATTAACAGTTGGACTTCAATCATCAAGTCTTCAGGGGAAGTTTCAACTTCGCTGTTCAGAAACCTGCTGGGGATGACGCATCTCCGCTGGGGATTCTGGAGAACTATCAAGTAACTCTGCTTCAGGGATCCAGAAATCATTCTGGATGAATCAACTATGCTGAGGACTTCAAGAATCATCTTGGACACATAACTCCGTCAGGGACTTCAAGAATCATCCTGAACCGGGGACTATGCTGGAGTTTTCAGGAATCATCCTGAGCAAACACTCTGTCGGGGACTCTAAGCATCAGCTTGAGCAACCAACTCTGGAGACTGCAATGGGGATCTTAAGAATCATCTTAAGCAAACGACCTCGCTGGGGAATTCAAGAATCATCTTGAGCAAGCGACTTCGTTGGGGAGATTTCAAGAATCATCTTGAGCAATCAATTCTACGGTGGAACACCTGCAAAACAAGAACGGTAGCAACCTAGATCATGTTTATTATGCATGTGCTTCGGCAATGGCATAATGCTCCACACGGTGGAAATGCTATGCGTTTATGATAAATGCTATGTAGTCATGCAAAATGATGCGATCCCGTCAACAAAATAAATGCTGAAGGGAGAATCCTCCTGTCAAGGAGAAAGAACCACTCAGATAGGGGGAGGAATCATCCTTCCAAGGAGAACAAGGTCACACCAATCTCAATTGGACTCCGCAGGGGACACAACTTCAGTTGACTGCTGCAGGGGAACAAAGCTCTACGAGAACCTGGACCTGCTGAGGGAAAACGATGTCAATCGCGGGAATAAACTGCACGACCTTCGCGGCTACTCTCCTGGAGATAACGACTCCGGTGGGGAAACACAGCATCAGCTATTCAACACTCCACTGGGGAAAACCAATCATGGTCCCGAGCGGCTTCAAAGGATTCGGCTCTCTTGGGGATCTGCAAACTCGGCTGAGGAAGGAGAAATCATTCTGCTTGCCGGGGAGGGTACGACTCTGTAGGGGAATCTCAATTCCGCTGGGGAAGAAGGAATCATCCGGCTTCGGGGGAGAGTACGACTCTGTGGGGGAATCTCAATTCCGCTGGAGACTTCAGTCTTGTACCATCAGTTGCTGCACACTTCAGAATGACTCAGCTGAGGAGATGACGTTCCTTCAGGATGCATCTGATCGGGGAGAGAATCTTCTCTGCCTGGGGAGACATATCAATGCTCACGATCTCGCGTTCAGACTCTGCGGGGAGAGGCTGCTGAACCTGCTGGAGAAGGAGGAATCATCCTACTTGGGGATACGCACGGCGCACTGCCTGGAATATGCTACACCTGTAACAACACAAACAAACAGACAAGATACCCTTCTCAGAGGACCTATCAAGGTTATCATCTTGTGACAATGTTCAAGTAATTCATTGTTTCAACAATCAGTGGCCTAGGCCAGTAAGTTTATGTATGCGTATTTTATCAAAAACATCGGCGTTCTTTTTCGCAAACAAAACAGATAAATGCTAAACAGGCAAACAAAATTGCTGAATAGTATACATTTTATTGATAACGAACCCCTGAATAGGTAAAAATGTTTTACAACAGATGCAAGCTCCTGGAATGAGGGAGCCGCACAAAAATAAAACATAAATATACATCAGTATATAAAAATGTCGGCAACGAGGCGTAGACGAACACCATGAGTTGATCCCTCTATGACCCACTCGACTTCGATACTTCTCCGACGCTTCAGCTTCCGAAGAGATTGATTCAGATAAATGACCCTCAGGTCTTCCAAACCACTAAACAGAGAAAGTCCACACGCGGAACCCAGTCATTTGCTTTTTCAAATCCCTAACTTTTGCGTGAACCGCCCTTCGCGGGTTTTCAGTTCACTGGGATACCCTTTTTTTGCCAAAGTCGCCCATCCGGGTTTTTGACTTTGCGGGTGTACATTTTTCAATTTATATCCCTAATTTTGCCCGAACCTTTATCTTTTTTTTTATGGTTCGCCGGGATGCCCCATTTTTGCTTGGACTCTCTTTTTTCTGTCCAGCGGGTCGCTTTCAAGCAAAGTATTTTTTAACTGCGTCCGCGTTCACCGGGGATGCAAAATCTTCACCATCCATCGTGGATAACAACAAAGCTCCTCCCGAGAAGACCCTGCTGACGACGTACGAACCTTCGTAATTCGGAGTCCACTTGCCACGGTGATCGGAGTGTGGAGGAAGAATCTTCTTCAGGACGAGATCACCCGTCTGAAAGCTTCTAGGACGCACCTTCTTATCATACGCTTTCTTCATTCGGCTTTGGTACAGACGACCATGCGCAATCGATGCTAACCTCTTCTCGTCCATCAGGCTGAGTTGGTTCAGTCGGTTCGTAATCCATTCTGCCTCGTTGAGTTCCACATCAACCAAAACTCGCAAAGAAGGGATCTCCACTTCTAACGGTAGGACTGCTTCCATACCGTACACCAAGGAGAAAGGAGTTGACCCGGTTGACCTACGTATCATTGTACGATAACCGTGCAATGCAAACGGCCACATCTCGTGCCAATCTTTGTAGGTCACAACCATCTTCTGAACAATCTTCTTTATGTTCTTATTGGCCGCTTCAACAGCGCCATTCATCTTCGGCCGGTAAGGAGATGAGTTGTGGTGTTCAATCTTGAAACTCTGGCACAGCTCCTTCATCATCTTGTTATTCAGATTCGAACCATTATCGGTAATGATCCGCTCGGGAATTCCGTAACGACAGATGATATCCCTCTTTATGAATTTAGCCACCACCTGCTTGGTCACATTAGCATACGAGGCTGCCTCCACCCACTTGGTGAAGTAGTCGATAGCTACTAGAATGAAGCGATGACCATTAGACGCAGTGGGCTCGATCTTGCCTATCATGTCGATACCCCACATGGAGAACGGCCACGGGGAGGACATGACATTTAACGGGCACGGCGGCACATGAACTTTATCAGCATAAATCTGGCATTTATGACATCTCTTCGCGAATTTGAAGCAATCAGCCTCCATCGTCAGCCAGTAATATCCTGCTCTCAGGATCTTTCTTGTCATGGCATGCCCGCCGGCGTGCGTACCAAATGTGCCTTCATGGACTTCTTCCATGAGCATACTCGCCTCTTTCTCATCTACACATCTGAGTAGCATGAGATCGTGGTTTCTCTTATACAACACTCCATCAGGATTGAGATAAAAATTTCCAGACAGCCTCCTCAGAGTCTTCTTATCCTGGGTTGACGCACCCGCAGGATACTCCTTAGTCATAAGGAAGGTCTGGATGTCATGGAACCATGGCTTGCCGTCGGCGGCTTCCTCGATTGCGAAGACAAAAGCAGGTCTATCAAGACGAGAAAGGACAATTCTTGGAGCTTCATTCCAAAAATTGACTTTATACATTGAAGCCAACGTGGATAAGGCATCAGCCATCTGATTTTCGGCCCTGGGCACATGATGGAGTTCCACTCGATCAAAGAACGGAAGTAGCCTTCTGGCATAATTCATGTACGGCACCAAATTCGATTGACGAGTCTCCCACTCCCCTTTAATCTGGTTGATCACAAGCGCCGAGTCACCATATACGTCTAGATTCTTGATTCTCAAATCAATTGCCTCTTCTAGACCCATGATGCATGCTTCGTACTCCGCTTTATTATTGGTGACCGGAAACGTCAGTCTCGCAGTGAACGGGATATGAGATCCGTGGGGAGTCGTGATGATTGCCCCAATGCCACTTCCGTAGGAATTAACCGCCCCGTCAAATATCAATTTCCACTGGGACTTCCTATCTGGCCCCTCGTCGGGCAACGGCTCATTGCAATCCTTCGCTTTGAGAAACATAATATCCTCATCAGGGAATTCAAATTTCATCGGCTGGTAATCCTCGATCGGCTGTTCGGCAAGGTAATCAGACAATACGCTTTCCTTGATGGCCTTCTGGGACACGTACTGAATATCATATTCCGTCAAGACCATTTGCCATATGGCAATCCTACCCGAAAGAGCCTGCTTCTTGAAGACGTACTTGATCGGATCCATCTTTGAAATTAGCATGGTGGTGTGATTGAGCATGTACTGTCGTAAACGTTTGGCAGCCCAAGCTAGTGCACAACACGTCTTCTCCAGCATCGAGTAACGAGATTCACAGTCAGTGAACTTTTTACTCAAGTAGTAAATGGCATGCTCCTTTCTGCCCGTCTCGTCGTGCTGACCGAGAACACACCCCATACTATTCTCAAGAACTGTCAAGTACATGATTAATGGTCGTCCAGCCACTAGGGGTATCAAGATTGGAGGTTCTTGAAGATACTGCTTTATCTTGTCGAATGCCTTCTGGCAATCCTCATTCCAGATAATTTCCTGATCTTTCTTTAAAAGCTTGAACATCGGTTCACACGTGGCCCTGAGCTGAGAGATAAACCTCGCAATGTAGTTTATTCTGCCCAAGAAACCACGAACTTCTTTTTCTGTTTTTGGCACTGGCATTTCTTGTATGGCTTTTATTTTCGCAGGATCAACCTCGATGCCTCGTTCGCTCACGATAAACCCCAGTAACTTTCCGGACCGTACTCCGAAAGTACACTTGTTAGGATTCAGCCTCAACCTGAATTTCCTAAGCCTCTCAAAAAGCTTCAGCAAATTGACCAGATGTCCCTCCTCCGCTTGGGACTTCGCAATCATGTCATCAACATAGACTTCAATCTCATGATGAATCATGTCATGAAACAAAGTTACCATTGCTCGTTGGTAAGTGGCCCCTGCGTTCTTCAGACCGAAAGGCATTACCTTGTAGCAAAATGTTCCCCAGGGAGTGATAAACGTCGTCTTCTCCATGTCCTCCGGCGCCATCTTGATCTGGTTGTAACCGGAGAAGCCATCTATAAACGAAAACACGGAGAACTGGGCTGTGTTGTCAACCAACACATCGATATGAGGCAACGGGAAATCATCTTTAGGGCTCGCCCTATTCAAATCCCGATAATCGACGCACATGCGTACCTTACCGTCCTTCTTCGGTACAAGCACTATGTTGGCGACCCACAGAGGGTAAGTGGTGACCGCTAAGAAGCCAGCATCAAGCTGCTTTTGCACTTCTTCCTTGATCTTAACAGCCATATCTGGTCTCGTCCTCCTAAGCTTCTGCTTAACGGGAGGACAATCTTCTCGCAGCGGCAAGTGGTGGACCATGATGTCTGTGTCAAGTCCGGGCATATCTTCGTATGACCAAGCAAAGACGTCACTATACTCTCTCAGCATCTCGACTAATCTCTGCTTGACATCACTCTGCAGTGCAACCCCTATCCTGACGTTTCTGACGAGCTCTTCAGAACCCAGATTCACGATCTCAATCTCCTCTTCATGAGGCAGAATAACTTTCTCCTCTTGTTTCAACAAGCGGGCCAACTCTTCAGGAAGGTCTTCGTCTTCATCAATCTCTTCTTCGGCTTGATAGGTCGGGCAATCAAAGTCGAAGTGAGCCGTAGAAGGTCCAGAGTCGATGTCATCTGTTATGTGGATCCTGCAATAACAAGGGTTAAGTTTAAAACAAGGATGTGCAGGTTAGCACAAACCCCATTGCCATTTTATTGTTTTTCAAAACAAATATAAAACAGGAATAACAGAGATCACAATATTTGAATACGAAGAAAACGCCTTTAATTTGTTAACAAAATGCATGTACATAATCCAACAAGGCCCTGACAATAAGACCTCTATGCCCCGGGTAGGACATAGGGTTGTACAATGATCGGAAAAAGTAAATCATTACTCTTCGCTTGTCATCTGGATGATATCCTTGATGGACCAATTGTTGGTAAGGCCCTCGCCTGGCTTGCTTGGCTGGATCCAAGAGTCGAGGTCACAGTCGCTATCTCCGCTGTCTTCAGACACCGCGTTGATGCTTTCGAAAATCATTTCGCCACTGGTATACTGGATCGGCCCTTTACCTCGAGACGCACTGCTAGAAGAAGAAGAAGCTTCAGCTCCAGGAGAATATCCCAACCCAAACTTATCTTGCTTGTTAGGTATCTCCAGAATTCGCCCTCAGCCTGGGGTAGATCCGGCTTGGACAACGGCCCGAGCTTTCTTGAAGGAGGAGAGAGTCATCTCTGGCTTTTCGGTGACTACAGGAGCTACTTCTTTTACCTTGACAGCTTTGAACGCTTGGCAAAGAGTTTCATGGATTTCGCCATCCATTTCCACATACTTGAAGGACGACAAATGGCTCACCATTATGTCTTCCTCACCACACACGGTTACGATGCTACCCCCGACAGCATACTTGAGCTTCTGGTGCAACGTGGAGGTCACGGTACCAGCAGCATGGATCCACGGCCGGCCCAAGAGACAACTGTAGGCAGGCATGATGTCCATAATATAAAAGACCGCGTCGAACGTTTCCGGCCCGACTTGGATCGGCAGGGTCACCTCCCCGAAAACATGGCGTTTGGTTCCATCGAACGCCTTCACCACCAGATCACTGGGTGTGCAAATCACTCCACGAGTATCCAACTTCATTAATGCCTTCTTCGGAAGAACATTAAGCGACGAACCCGTGTCCATCAACACGTGCGACATAATCGTGCCCCTACACTCTATCGAGATGTGCAGAGCGCTATTGTGGTTCCTCCCTTTCGGCGTCAGCTCTAAGTCAGTGAACCTTAACCCATTTCCAGCATTCACGTGGGCTACGACCTCTTCTAGATGATTTACCGATATTTCTTGCGGTACATAGGCGGCGTTCAACACCTTCAGCAGCGCATTGCGGTGTGCTTCAGAATACAACAATAAATTCAGAATGGAAATCTTCGAGGGCGTCTGATGGAGATGATCCACAATCTTGTAGTCACTCTTTTTAATCAACCGCATAAACTCCTCGGCATCTTTAACAAGCAAGTCTTTTTCTACCCCACACGGGGCCTCTTCAACGACTTTACTTTTACCCTTATCGGCCGCATCAGCTCTGACCGCTTTATCCGCCACGACCTCTGGTGGTGCAAACACTCTTCCGCTGCGAGTGATACCACTGACTCCTGCAAGGTTCTCCACAGTCGTCCCAAACGGTTCTAGCTCCAACCTCTGTCCGTTGCAGTAGACTTCAGCCCCATAATGCCACGAGACGGCGTTAGTGCTTTTGAACGGTATTGGCCCAGCTTTGGTGATAGTAATTGTGGGCGGTCTGGGCGCAGAAATAGTTATCGGCCGGCGAGGGATGGTGATGGTGGCGACTTCATCGGCCTGCTTCAGCACTACCTCTCCTGACCCACTTTCAGCCCTCCGGCTAAACTGCAGAATCCCTTTAGTCATCAGACTTTGAATTCCTTCTACCAACTGCTCACATCCATCAGAACATGTGGCACAGTCCATACATAGCTCTCCGCAACCTGGGAAGAACCCTCTTTTCAGCAACTTAGCTTTAACGAAGCTAAACGGCGTCTTCAGATCTCTGACATCAGTCAACAAATCCAAATTCTCTTCTTCGATAATGGCGTTCACTCCGCCTCCCCTATGATTCGGCATAGGATTCTTCGTGACATTTGGCACATTATCGGAGAAGTTGATGATCTTGGCATCCACCATGTCCTGCACCTTATGCTTGAAGGCTTTGCAGTTCTCTATTGTGTGGCCTGGTGCCCCTGAATGAAACTCACAAGTGGCATTCGCGTCGTACCCTGGCGGAGGTGCCCCTGTCAAGGGAGCCAACGTCCTCTTCTGGATCAACTGTAGCTGAAGCAAAGTCTGTAACAGTTGTGCGTACGACATGGGCGGTGTCTCGAAGTGACGGTTCGCCAAAGGTGTCCGATTCTGGTACTTTCTGTATCCCTGTTGATTCGGTTGCTGCTGCTGCGGAGCTGCCGGGATATTTATACTGGCCACCTGCTGATGAGGGCCTTTACCTTTTCTTCGAGCATTGGTCACAGCGCTCGCTTCTCCTTCTCATCTTTTGCCAGCATAAGGTTTCTTTCCGCCTCCTCCAGCTGAGGATGACTCTCCTTGAATTTTCCCGATCTTGATCCCATTTTCGACGTGCTCACCCGTGATAATGAGATCTGAGAACGTCCCAGACATACCGCTGACTAACTTCTCATAGTAAACTCCTGGGAGGGTAGCTACAAACATCTGCACGAGCTCGCGTTCAACCATCGGCGGCTGAACCCTAGCTGCCAACTCACGCCACCGTTGGGCGTACTCCTTAAACCCTTCATTGTTCCTCTGCGACAGATTCTGCAGCTGAACTCGGTTCGGGGCCAAGTCGCTATTGTATTGGTAGTGGTGCACAAACGCTTCAGCAAGATCCTTCCATGTGCGCACACTAGTGGGCTCCAGACCCATGTAACACTCGAGGGATGGACCGGAAAGACTGTCTTGGAAGAAGTGCATCAGCAACTTCTCATCCTCAGAATGGGCAGACATTTTCCTGTAGTACGATCTCAGGTTGACACGAGGGCAAGTGGTGCCCTTATACTTTTCAAAGTCAGGTACCTTGAACTTGGGAGGCACCTTGAAATCAGCAATTAATCCCAACTTGGACATATCAACGCCCAAAGTATTCTGATTCTCGATATCTCTCATCTTATCTTCAAGTGCCTTGAATCTAAGCCGCGCTTCAGTATTCAGCTTCCCTTCAGCACCTTTCTGAGAGAACACATCGTCCTGACGATCCTCTAGCCATGGTTGGGGCACAAACAGATTCCCGACGCCTGCATTGCCGTTGCCCGGCCCGATATTGACATTAGCTCCCAGACTCCCATTACTGACGCCCGTCGTATTGAGTCCAATGTTGGCCATCACATTGCTGTTAGCACTGCCGTTTCCCCCGGTCACGGGGACACCATTCTGCGGAGTTTCAACTGGTGGAGGAGTAGGCACAGTCCCACCATGGAGTACGCCGTTGCTATCAACCCTCGAGATCAAAGGCTGAACCAAAGTTCTGAGCTGCTCCTGGCCATTAGCGACCGCTTGCATGAGCTCCATGAAGCGACCCATCCTTTCGCGGAGTTCCTGAACATCATTTTGCACTTGCTCCATGATCCTGGTTTGATTAGCTCTAGTCGGATAGCGGTGAATCGGTCTCTGATCAATCCTGGAACCACCTGAGACAACCTGAAACAACCTGTGACAACCCCTGAAACAACCTGAAATAACCTGGAAAACACAAAAGGGTTAGGAAAAATAACAAAATGCTCGTTATGCAAATGCTTCATGCAAATGCAAACGTGTGTCTGTGCGTTAGGGAGATCTCCCCCGATCCTAGTGCCTGAGTGCCAGTGCTGATAATAATAAGAAGTCCAAGTCCAATCATGGAAATAACAATCTCATATATAAAGCAAGCCTATCAAGGCAGTACACAACATCAGCGAGTACAAGATGAATCAACAGCGTGACCTCAGCCAACAAGCCTGGTGATGGTCAGCATACAACAATGATCAAAACAAAAGGAATACAAATAGTCAAGTACGACCACGGGCGCGATACTCTTCTAACAACTCCTTCGTTTCTGGATGATCCGGTAGAGTGAGTAACCCCTCGACGAGTAATTCCCTCTGCACAATGGTGTACTGAAGTCCTTCAGCCGAACCTTCCCATGCTCCTTCGCCGAAACAATCTTCTAACTTCCGCTTCTTGGACTCAAACGTCAGTTTGCGCTCCTTCAGGTTAGCGAGAGCTTTGTTGAGCTGGCCTTCGGCGGCGTATCTGCGAGCGGTTTCCTCATCAAACCTCTTCTCACTATCCTTCACCTGGGCTTCCAGCTTGGAGATCTGTAGCATCAGCTTATCCTCCCTCTCTTTCCTGGTGGCCAGGGAAGCTTTCCAGTGCTGGTTGAACTTGGATATCCTCCGATATGCTTCGTCCAAGTGCTGCTTCTTCGTAGCCAATACGTCATTGACAGCTTTGAAGTCTTGGCCTATGCGCTCACGCTCGGCTATCTTCTTAGTCAGGTCTGTACCTAGCTGGTTCACCAGCTCTGTTTTCCTTTTGAAAGAATGGACGGCTTCGTTCCTCTCGCTTCGGAGCTGAGCCAACTCTTTCTCCAGTTCTTCATTCGCCCGCTTCAATTCATCTCGCTCAGCTAACACCTGATTATGCTGCTGAATGGGCACAGTAGTAGGCTCTTCAATCATTGGAGGGCTTTCTGGCTTGGCACGAGGAAACGAAATCCCTATAGCATCTGCTCTGGCTCTGATCCACGTCGCGTACGGAGGGTAGGCTTGGTTGTTGCTTCTCCCCAGCAATGGCTTTCCTCGCTTACTGATACCATTCCAGGCGCGCTGAAGCTTGGATAACAGATCCCCCTCTAGAAGACCAGTGAAGTACAGAGATTCCTGCACCTCCTCATCCTTCGGCGGAGCTCTCAAAGCATATGCGAACTGTCGGACCAGCAACGACGGATTGTAGTTTATACAGCCTTTCCTGCCTATCAAAGGCACGTTTGGAAACCCGCTGCAGCTGAAGATCACCTCAGTACCCAACCTGTCTCTGTCAAACCAATCAATATCCTCTGCATATAAACTCATCAGACGCTCGGACCACTCAGTTGTGGCTGCAGACGAAACAAAAGGACCCTTCTTGCGCAAATGACTATCAAGCCACTTAGAAAGCAAGGGTACGCAGCATGAGACATTCTTGCCCCTCCTGTTCTCGTTTTTGTAGTGGATAGAATGGTAGACATCTCCTATCAAGGTAGGGATTGGATTCCCTGAAGCAAAGATATGAAATGCGTCAAAGTCCACAAAATCGGGCAATATTGGGGAACAGAATGATGCCATATATGCACAAAGCCAGGATGGTATTGAACGCGACCCAACATCCGTCTTTGGCGCACTGCTGAGCCTTACCCACTAAAAACTGCAAGGAGAAACCAGGAACCTTGTTCCAACTAGTCAATACCAACTCGGAGGCATCCAGATGAAGCGAAGGGGTTAAACCAGCCAGATCAGGCTCAGCGTCCATACGAACAAAAGGCATCTGCCTCTTGATAGGCACACCTAACAAATCAGCATATTCTTCCAGTGTGGGCGCGAGAACAAAATCCTGGAAAGTGAAACATCTCAACGGAGGGTCGTAGAACTGTAGTAGAGCGTGCAACCCATTCAACTCGAACACAGAAGGTTTACGAACCAAACCGAGCAACTTGCCGTAAGATTTTCTGAACTCATCCCTCACAGAATCATCTGCTAAAGCTATCAAACCAGTCATCTTAACCACATCAGGGGCAGGGAACTTGTAAGCCACGGTCTTCCTCAGAGAACCCATAACAATACAATAGGAGGCAAGAAATCCTGGATCGGGGAAAACGGTACCTGCAACACAGACACACGTTAATGAAATGCAAAATGGGTATGCGAACTAATGCAAAATGCAATCATGCAACAGGAGATCAAGGCAACTGTGCTGTGGAGATTCTGTATCAACAAAACCATAACGCTGCTCTATCAAGAACAACCACTGATAAAAAGAACCCTGGTGTAAGACCACAAATCTGCTCTGTCAAGAACATCCATCTGATAGGGCCATATACATAGGATCATAATTCTGCTCTGTCAAGAACAAATGTCTGATAATAAGGACCTCTGATACAGGACCAAGAAACTGCTCTATCAAGAACAAACATACATCTGCTGATGAGGTCTTCAGACCCCAATCATAAATCTGCTCTGTCAAGAGCAAACAACTGATGACCAAAACTCTGCTCTATCAAGAACAAACATCTGGTAATAAAACTCTGCTCTATCAAGAACAAACATCTGATAGCTGAATGAATGCTCTATCAAAAACAAAACATCTGATAATGAAACTCTGCTCTATCAAGAACAAAACATCTGATAATGGAACTCTGCTCTATCAAGAACAAAAACATCTGATAATGGGATCTTCAGACCCCCAGTCACAAACCTGCTCTATCAAGAACAAATACGTATCTGATAATGGGATCTTCAGAACCCTAGTCACAAACCTGCTCTATCAAGAACAAATACACATCCGATGATAAGATCCTCTAATCAAAACCTGTTCCATCAAGAACAAGTACACATCTGATGATAAGATCCTCTGATCAAAACTTGTTCCATCAAGAACAAGTACACATCTGATGAATATAAGGCCCTCTGATACAGGACCAAAGCTTCACTCTGTCAAGAACAATCATATAGCTGATGATGAGAACCTCCGATACCAACAAAACTGATTCACTGTCAAGAAAACCAGGTAGTCTGAAGGTCAAAGTTTCATGCAATAAACCCAACCCTGCTCACAGGTATGGACCTAAACTGACTCAAGTTCGGCATCCTATGCGTTCATCAGCGTCACAGACATTCAAGAGGGGTGATACGATACCCAGAAGGTGTGGCATCACCAGTGTCGCTACTCGAAAAATGCATCGTGCAACGACGGGGAGGCGAAAAGAAAGGACAGAAGAGTCGCCACCGAACTTTATTTATCCCATGAGGGGAAAGGAAAATATCGAGAAAACCTTAAGAAAGAAATGGATAAGATGGTCTCGCAACCAAGAACGGGTTCGGAAGCCGGTTATGCGAGGGGAAGGTATTAGCACCCCTCGCATCCATCGTACTCGATGGGAACCTTTTGTTTGTCGATGTGTGAATTTATCTGCTTAAACATTATGCTATAAGAAGTGTTCCACAGGGTAAAAGAAAAGGGTATTAGAGACGGGGAAAGAGAGATAACAGAGGGGAGTGGAGAAAGAACGGACTCGGTAGGACTTCGCGGTCCTAGGCCTACGTATTCTCAATAGGTATGAGAAAGTCAGAGTCGGCGTAGTTCGGGGCTACGGATAGATGGGGGAAAGTGCTCGGCAAGGATTGTGGCCCTTGTGCCTACGTATCTTTACTCAAAAAAAGGAAGTAAAGAATCAGAGCAGCCGTAGTTCGGCCTACGGTGTGTTGATGTTTTTTTATGGATGATGCTATCATGCGCATTCTAGCAGTTAGGTGTTTTGCTGCTCGCTCGTCGGAGACTTAGGCGTTACCTGTTTGCGGTAGAACGGACGTAACATATCCTTTTGAAAGATTGGTTAGTTTTCGCCACACGGGGCTAGAAGTCACATTTGATTGATTAGATTGTTTTTTAGGGGGGGCGAGACAGATCCTCGGATAGTAACCCCTACGGGTAGTACCCCAATTCGTTATCTCAAAGTTTTTGTTATAAAAGGTGTGGCGAACGAGGCATCTTTGTATTGAAAGACGAGCGTCGAAACCACCCTCACTACAGTGGGCATCCCTATGCTCGGAGAAGAAAAGGTCTACACCCAATCCTCTCTCTTTAATTCAATGCAAAGAGAACTTCGTTCTCTTATTAAAGATGTTTTTGGTTTTGAATGGTAAGTGCTTTGCGACAGAGAACCCTATGGTAAACGTCAGCACTCGGGATAGGAGAAGGCCTACGCCTAACCACTCCACGACCATTCAATTTTTATTGTGAAAAGAAGTTTGAAAGCGCACTCGGTACGGGACCGAGGTTTTAGGTATGAAGGGTTACGGGCTGAAGTTGTGAAAGTGAGATGGTGGATAAAGGCGTGTCTTCGTATCGAAAGACGAGTATCGAGACCACCCTCACTACAGTGGGCATCCCATCACTCGGAGAAGAAGAGGTCTACACCCAATCTTCTCTCTTTAATTCAATACAGAGAGAAATCAATTATTATTGAAAGTGTACTCGGTACGGGACCGAGGTTTTTAGGAGGAAAAGTTGGAAGCGTCTTTGTGTTGACAGACGAGCATCGAGACCACCCTCACTATAGTGGGCATCCCTACGCTCGAAGAAGAAGAGGTCTACACCCAATCCTCTCTTTTTTAATTCAATACAAGGAATTGATTTTAAGGAGATGAGATTTGAAAATGGATGGGAAGCGTCTTCGTATTGAAAGACGAGTGTCGGAACCACCCTCACTACAGTGGGTATCCCAACACTCGGAGAGGAAGAAAGTCTACACTTAATCCCCTCTTTTTAATTCAATACAAAGATAATTTGATTTTGAAAATTGTTTGACAAAGTTTTTGAATCGAGTCGGGACAAGTAATGAAGAGAAAAAAGAGGTGGTCTCAGATCCAACATTACTCATCAATAATTTGACTGGTAATGAATTACGGAGGTCTCGTCATCGACCAAAAAGATAAAAAGGGACAAAACGTCCAAT
This sequence comes from Lathyrus sativus, assembly GCA_963859935.3. Taxonomy (NCBI): domain Eukaryota; kingdom Viridiplantae; phylum Streptophyta; class Magnoliopsida; order Fabales; family Fabaceae; genus Lathyrus; species Lathyrus sativus. The sequence continues at coordinate 142,174,961 of OZ012739.1, read as the reverse complement.
AACAAATGCGAAATGGAATTAACTTCTAAAATGGAAAGAGATTTGTAACTCTAAACATGAAACTATATTATAAACTTATAAAACTTCTAAATAAATTACAAACAAAGTATATTATAAATTTACTAACTATTTAAAAATCTAATATAATACAATTTTTTTTAGAAAAAACTAGCTAGAATATAAATGTAAAAATAACCTGTTTAGAAGAATGTTATGTAAATTAATTAAAAAATCTAACACACTGATTCTAACATATATTAGCAACTATTTTTTAAAAAGAAAAAGTATTAACAAATTAATTACAACAAAATTAAAAGAGAATCTAACCCAAATTTTAAGAATCAATCCCTAAGTCTGAACTGAATGATTGCAAGAAGACCACTGTTTCCTCTTCTAAACCCAATCCATCAAAATCGACGCTCTCCAGAAGCAAAACGCAACGAAAAAGAAAAATCACTCAGAAATCAACCCTCTTTCACCTTGAGCTTGGTTCGATTCGAGCCTCACCACGATACGAGTTCGCCTTCGTGAATCTCTCGGTTCTTATCTTTCTCTGCTTTAAATTTTGTTCGGATTCTGATTTTGGTTTGTTGTTTATTGACATTGAAGAAGGAGGCCAGATGGTTTGAAGAAAAGAATATTGGGTTGTTCTGGGGATTTTTGTGAAGGTATGAAGATGGGATGGTGTAGTGAGATGGTAGCTGACGGTTGTTGTTCAGTTCGAGTAACGATAGGGTCGTATCTTCATCGTTCCCTAATCTCGCCTACCATCTGTTTGATGAAAGTTTTTGTTTACAGTTGAGGTTGATGGATGAGAGTAAAACGATGTCGGTTTGAAGATTTGGAACAGGGAGAGCATGTCGTTTGGGTTGCTGCGGGTTTATGGTGTGATTCTGGTAAATGATGAAGCAAGGAAAGTTATTATTGTTGACTGGTATGAGAAGTGGATGGAGGTTGAGGATATGTTCGATTTTGGATGTTGATACGTTGGATTTCTGCAGAGATTTTGCTAAGTTATTGAAGTTTGTTTACGTTTCAGAAAAGATGAATTTGAAGAGTAACGAAAATGGAGGAATGAAAGAATATTGTGAGAAGAACATTGTTGGTGTTAACAGAAATCGTGAGGGTTACATCGAGAGTGGAAGAGGTTGAAATTGATGAAGTTTAAGGTGAAGGGTAGGCTGAGCTTGTTGGTTGATTGGAAGAAATTCGATGGAAGTTGAAGCTTGAGTCGGAATCGAGTACTGAATAGTGTTGCTGAGTTACGGTTGTCACGAGAAGGGTTCGAAGAATGAATCGGTTTTGGGTTAGTGAAGCAACAAAGGTTTGATGGAAGGATTATCGGTAATTTTCGGAAGTTGTTGTTGGGATTGTGTGATAGCTTTGAAGGAGAGATGGCTGTGATGATTGTGGTCTCTGTTTAGTGAAGAATGTATACTGGGGAACCACCTTCGTAACCATTAGCATGACGTAAATACTCCAAACAGGTCGAAGCTAGCGTGAGGTATCCGAAACCGAACTCGTAGAGATCAAAGCAAGTTTGTTGTTGCTGACACAAGTCACAGAGCTCTTTCGTGCTGCTGCTATTTGAGTGTCGCCTGAGTGAAAGTTCAAGCCCATACATTGTGAAGGTATCTCTATGGTCAGAGAATGAACCACCATTTGACTCACGGTGTCAAACCTAGTTTGGAATGAAACTCTCAAGTTCACCATTTCAGATATGGAGAAAGTAGAGTTTGAGGAGCTTGAAGTGTGTTAGGGAAATGAGCTTAAGTTTGAAGAAGGTTGAGGATGGAAGGACCGAAGGTTTTTGTATGATGAACTGTTTGAAGAGTTAGAAAATGATGGTGAAGCCGTGTGACTTGTTTTTTGGGGATTGGTGTTAGTTGTTATTCAATATCTGGTGAGTTTTTGTTTCTTTACTCAATAAAAAAATGTGAAGTTGTGAGCGTTTTTCCTCCTCGTATGTTGGTTGTTTTTTTGTCTATATGTTGAAGATTCAATGAAGTTTTTGGTTTACCGCAGGTCTGTGTTTGCTATTGGGCAGTATGTTGTTGTGATGCAGAGTTGGATGGTAGTAGAAATCTGGATGAGGCTTATGAGTGTATGGAGGTAGGGGTAGTAGGCTGGCACCGCTGTAGGTTGTTGTACCGGCAGCAGGTTTGGTCTAGCATGGCTTTTGTTATGTAGTAGGAATTTGTCTGGTGTGGGATATAGGCTGTCTATTTTGGTGCAGGCAGTGGGTTGTTAGCAGCAGGCTGTTGTTTTGTAGTGGTGTGGTAAAGCAGAAGTTGCAGGTTATGGTTTGTTGGAGCAAACTAGTTTTTTTGTTTGTTTGTGAAGTTAATAGTTTTATGTTGCTGTGTCTTCATTCTTATGTTTTGCAGGTTGAAAGCTGTGACAGCCAAGACTTGAAGGTGGCTAGAATATGCGGTAAGTGCGTGATGTGCGGTTTGCCGTGTAGGCTGTATGGTTTGATTGCTTTTCTTTTTTGCTTTGTGTTGCAACAGGTCTGTAGCAGCAGTGTAATCTTGTTTGCTTGTGGCATGGCTGTAAGTTGGCATGAAGATAATGGTTAGCCTTAAACCGTACTACACCGTAGCGGTACGAAACGCGAGGTCGGTTGCTATCATTTGATTAGTCTTTCCTCTTCAAGTTTTATCTATTTTTCCGTATTGTCTCCGATTGAACTCAAATCACAATTATTGTTGTTTGCGCAGGTTTGTGTTGTTGTAATGAATTGAAGGGCGACCTCCATGAACCAGAGCACTATTTTTCCCACTTACAAGGCCACTGCTACCTTGAGGCAGTAACTTTGAACATTTTTTTGAGAGAAATTAATCTTTTGTATGAGCTTGTGAGATGAGCATGAGCTATGGATTTCATTTTTTTCTTTTTGTACATTTTGAGACAAGATGACCTTGTAATGGACTTGTATGGATTTGATTGGAATTTTGCATACCCTTTTTTGTGTGGAGCCCTTTGAGTGGCAATGGACCTTGGAAGAAAACATGAGTTTCTATTATTTGTGTAGAATTTCCTCAGATTTTGTATAACTGGAGTTTTGAATGGACCTCCAATATTACTAACACCCATCCCATATCAATTTCCAAACCTCAAATCTTCACATTAAAATTGAACAAAAGCTTATACTGAAAGTGCATCAATCTTGTATCCTTTGCAACTCAATTTCAACATATGAACTTGGACTTTGCACAAAAAATTAATTTGAATCTTCACACACACGCCGCTTGGATCATGCGCATTCTGACCTTGATTTTTGAAATATAACTTTTTGTCTGCCCAACAAATTAGGTCAAAATAGATGATCCTCAATACATGTTGTACCCGCAACTGGCCTGATATCTTTAACTGAAACTTGGACTCGTATAACATTTTTTTAATTTTTTGAATAATAGTTCAAGGGTGAATGTACAGATGAAAGTCATACATATAAGTAGGACAAATTTGGGGTATGACAACCAACTCATGAAGCGGCCTCACTCAGCTGAATCACAAATGATCGGTCCCCAGAGTCGACAATCCACCAAACCAGCAACCGTCTCAACCCAAAGGGTTGAAAGAGAAGCCAACCGGGAGAACCTCGTCTGAGCGTGGATTTCATGAGACACTAGTGCCTGCAAAGCAAGCAGGCGCCCACTAATTTCCACAACTAATTCTATGGTGCAGTCAAGCCTGGGTCTGGCTTCTCACTCATCAGAATGCCCCTCCCACAACAACACAGATAATCATATCATACTGAAAATAAAATGCGGGAAGTAAAATGCGAGAAATAAAATGCGATAAATAAACACAGCCCAACAAGTAATCATACAAGCGCTAGGGTTGATCCTCATAGGGAACCGGAGAACCAGAGATTCTGGGTTCGGTCCCCAGCAGAGTCGCCAGCTGTCGCTTTCGTGAAAATAAGGTGCCGGCACAACAGAAGAGTCGCCACCTTTCGCTATTTATCCCTCGGAGCGGGAAAGGAAACGATCGGAAAAAACCTAACGAAAAAGGGTAAGACAAGGTCGTCGCAACCATTGTCTGGGTTCGGGAGTCGGTTACGCAAGGGGAAGGTATTAGCACCCCTCACGTCCGTCGTACTCGACGGGATCCATGCTTGTTGTGTTTACTGGACGGGTTGATTTATCTATCTACCTATCAAGGCTGGCTTAAAAAGAAAAGAAAAATGACTCGGCAAAGCGTCGCACTTTATGCCTACGTATTCTCATCAGAGAACGAGAAATCAGAGTCAACTTAGTTCGGCCTACGACGGGTTATGGGGAAGGTGGTTCGCCAATACATCAGTATTGTGCCTACGTACTCTCAACAGGTATGAGAGATCAGAGCTTACATAGTTCGGGACACTACGGATTATTTTCTATTTTTTACGGAAGAAGTGTCTTTTATTGTGTTTGCAATTTCAATCGCACTAGAGACTATGACCTGAGAGTGAATGCGTCGCATGTCACCCAAAGGGTACCATACTAGACATCCAGACTGTGGAAAAGAAACTATCCCACAATCCTTTCTCAGATAGCTTAAGGCTCGTAACGTACGAAAGAAATCATTCATGATTACTGTATCTTAAGCTGTTTTGAGATGAGAAGAGAACAGGCTCAACTAGGAGGGAGACTATCAAGTCCCACTGTTGTCATGCCAAGGATTCATACTATGGTTGAGGTTTGAAACAGGGAACTCCTAGAAGTTGTCATGCATAGGTTTCAACCTAAAGTTCTATCATCACTTCCTTATCAAAGGAAATGAGAGTCCTAAGGGATCATGTCAATGATACACAGAAACAGAAAAAACATCAGCTTAAACAGCAAATAGTAAACGACTGTAAAATGCATGCAATGCAAGTGAGGGAGGAAATGTGTGTGGGGCATCAGCCTCCACAAGCTCATCTCAACCTCAAGCCAGAATGAATAACAGTAATCATACTGAAATAAAACATGCTATCAAGCAAGAACAGTAAATTGCAATTATACAGAAGAAATGAAATAAGATGCCATCAGGCAAACAAACCATATGGGCAAGGGAGCAGGGCTCTACCGAATACCCGCAAGCAAAGCCATACAGTAACAATACAAGCAGAGGGAGCAGCTCAACCTCTAGTGCAATCATGCTCCTAGATTAAAGCTATTCTAGATATGGACTTATTCTAATGCATCAAGAAAGTCAAACAAGGCACATCAATACAGAAAAGAAACAAAGAAGAAAGCAGATCAACTCCTCTCTCAACTCCAAGCTTCAGCTCTTCTAACAGCAACTCAGTCTTCAGACCTCAATCACTCTTGACAAATATCAATTTGCTTCCAAGGTTTCAACCCTTCCACACAAGCTTCAACTTATCTTCTTCTTCAAGCTTCATCTCCTTAATCAGTTCCACCTTCAGGCTTCACTCTTAACCACAAGTATCAACTTGATTCCTTCAGGATCTCCAAGCTTCAAAGTAAGTATCAACTTATCCTTTGATCTTCAAGCTTCAGCTCTTCAGTTAATCTCAATTGCTTAGAAGTGTCAACTTCATCCTTCAGTCTTTAAGCCTCAGCTCTTCATTCAATCTTTACTGGATCTTCAAGTATCCACTTGATCTTCATGCTTTTCAAGCTTCAGCTACAATGGCAATGCTCAAGGAATCATCCTCTTCCATACTCTTCAATGAACTCTTCATCTTCACACTCAAGCCCAACATCTCTCAAAATATTCAAACCAGAAGAAATCACTTAACTGGATAAGCTAGGATGTTAAATTGCTTATTGACCACCAAAGGTGACCTATAAGGGTTCAACATCAAAAGAAGGGTTCCCTCAAAGGTTCTACCTCCTAGGTACCATCACTTATCCCTCCAAAGGAGGGAGGTGAATACCATGGAAGGACCTTGAATCATGGGGAGGAATGGAGGTGAAAGATACCATCCATGTTTAGGAAAGAACTTAACTAGGTCTAAACTCTTCCTAATCCCTAACCCTAAAACAACAACAAAACAAACAAGACCACAAGCTCTAAAGCTCCTTAATCAATCTCCAAGTCTTCTACTATGCTCCTCCATGCTCCTAAAAGCAAGACCAAGCCCACCAAGCCAAGCAAAAACCCACAAAGCAAAGCAAACAAAATACAAGCCCACAAGGGCAACACAAACAACCATCAATTACAAACATCAACTAAAAATAGTATACTACCATATTAAAATCTAATATAATTTCTAGGGGATCCTATATACCTACCCTTAATACCCTATATGCCCCACTATCTAACTTGACCTAGAAACCCAAAATTCTAGTGTTATTGTGGACCTATGTTAAGGATTAACCTAAATCTACACAACCTAAAGTCATCTAAGCAAAACTAATCAAACATTAATCACAAAATTATGGAATAAATCCAGAGGGGAGCTAAAGTCCAAATCTAACTATCCTAAAAAGAATGGCATAAAAATTCAAAGGTAACTAGCTAAACAAAATTCTACAAATCCATGCATCAACATAAAAGGAATTAAAATGCTATTAAAAGAGAAAATACACAAAAAAATATTAAAAATGCATGAAATGCAAATATTTTGATTTTATAATTTTCGAGACATGAACATGAAATGGGAGAAAAAATCCCCATGCAAAAATCATTAATTTTCTATTTATTATGATTTTTCAAAGATTAAAATAAAATGGAGAAAAAGAAATTAAAATGAGAAATGATTGGTGTGAATAGCAATGCCAGACAGTTCATTTTCCAGATGGGCTCAAAATGGGGGGTGCAATTAGTAAGGCGCGCTAGGCACAGTTTCCAATCAGAAAATCAATTAACAAATCATAAAGAAAAAGAAAAAAGAACGGTGCAAAGAGCAAAGAAAATCAGTTAAAAATCCAAGTGGGCCATGAATGGGGGTGGGGATATCAATTACCACCTAAAGCCCAATACCCCAAGCTTAATGAAACGCGTTGTTTCATTGTCTCAGAATTCCCTTCACACGCGAAATTGAATCTCATCCTTTGGATCTCCACTCAGTCAAAGGGTCCACGCATGATCACACGGCCAACACTTCATCTTCTACCTTCAACCATGGAAATGGAGGGAAAGCTCCATAGTTGCAGAGCTCAAAACCCCAATTCGAACTCCATCAAATCTCAACCAAAAGCCATGATTCAAAACTCTAATCTACTCTAAATTCCATGCTGATCACAACCATGGCCTCAAAATCAATTGAAGTGCCCTAAATCTCCAAACCCGATCCAAGATCAAAGATATGCTCAAACTTCAATCTCCACAATTCTTGAAATTAATTACCTCAGAATGATCACCATCTCACCCTGGTTAATTCTTGATATCAAACTCATGCTATAGCTCACTATATCTCATGTTCTTGGTCAAAACAAAAATGGTGTCACCAACTGAAACCTCACCAATTGATCCCAAACTTCCCAGAATCCAACACCTAATTGTCTCTAACCGTTCTATCCTAACAATTCTCCCTAATCATGCCTAAATCATGGTGTAGAAGAAAGTTTACTAACCTGTCAAATCTTGAACACCAGATAGGGTAATCCTCCACTTCAAGCTCTCAAATTCTTCAGAATCGATCCTTGAATGATGATAAAGCTTCTGTTTGCAAAAGATTGGGCCAAGAAAGCTTGAATCCCCAAACCCGATTGTGACTTGCAACCTTCAAAATCCAAGTGTTATCTCTTCAATTCTCCATGGTTTTGCCTTCAATTTGGTCTGCACAGCTTCAGTGTGATCAATGGAATGTGTTTGGATTGAAAGAAGAAATGGAAATGAATCAGAATGTAGAATTTGATTTCAACTTGCAATGGAAGCAAGTGAAATGGCTATCTCCCTCTTCTCTCAAATCTCTCACCAACCTTGCATCTGAGCAAGTTCTAAATCATATATAGAATGGTTTAGACTCATCTAGAACCATCTGGAACCATCCAATGAGAAATTGGGATTCTCATGTCATGAGTTTATGGATTCATCTCATCTCACATGCCATCTCATGCCATAGCTCTTTCAGCCCTTGTAACTGACTTGAAAATCTCCCTAGATGAGATATATGGTGTGTTAAGACATTTTACTAGCTTGTACATTGCCTTTCCTTGAGTTTTGCATTTGTTCCTTAAGATGCAAGCAACCATTTTCCAAAGCAACCCCATGATTTAGGCCTCAAATCAAAAAAGTGGCTGAACCATTGTTTCTAAAATGTTCTTTGGATTCAAAATGACCTATTATATGCCATGTTTTGGATGTGTAACTTGGAATTTCCAATTTCCAACTTGAACTTATTTAACTTATGCCTCCATTTTAGGTCATTTTTATCACTTTTTGCTACAAGCCTTTTCAACATCTCATGACCTCCCTAATAGCCTTAAAACATCATTCTAAGCAAGTTTGATGTTGAAGATTTTTCCATTTGAAGCTTGGAAATAGGAGTTATGGCCTTATGCTTGAAATGACCTATAATTTCCAAATGACCAAAATGCCCTTGACTTGTCAAAGCCATAACTTGAGTTCTACAAATCCTATAAAGGACTTCTAGTACTCTCTAGAAAGCTAAGAAGATGAGGAACAACATTCATGTTGACCAAAAGTTCATAGGAATCATCCTTATTGGGAAAAAGTTTGATGGAAGTTGGGTGACTTTCAAGGACCCAGATTCACATACCTCAGATGACTTGTAACTTGTCAAAGTCATAACTTGAGCTATACAAATCCTATCAAGGACTTCTAGTACTCAAATTAAATCTAAGAACAATATCTACAACATTCATGTTGGGGGCAAGATGAGATGACAATCACATCTTGAGCTAAACTGCCTTGAAGTTAGGGGTCAAACTAGGGGATTTTACACTGTCAAGCCTTAGAAACCCTAGCTTGAAACTTCTCAAACTCTTCAATCATGATGAGTTGACCTTGGAATAATCCTTATAGAATCTCAATGCATCAATCCATGATCACATGTCTCTTGACTTAGGTCTCAACCCTCTCCAAATCATCAGTTGACCTAGGGTTGACCTAGTCAAACCCTTACTGCACCACTCATGGCTGAGTCTTCTTATTCTTGTACAATGGCCTCTCTAGGCTTCATGATGGCTTTCAAGACATCTCATAAGCTCTCTCAAAGCTTCAAGTCCATCCTCATAGCTTCAGAATCATCTGAGGAGCTCCCACAACTCTCAAGTTAGGAGACACACAACCTTGGTTTCACCCAATCTCTCTGAGGATCTTCTCACTTCTCTGACAAGGATATCAACCCTTGAACACTTGAATAACATTCTTAGCTAGCTTCAAACTCTTGATTGGTAATCATAACTCTTGATGAACACAAGCTAGGTAAATAAATGTTGGTCAAATTTTGGGGTGCAACAGTACCTCGTCAACCGCAGTGGTTAAACCTCACCAATCAGGAGTGAGACGGTTATAACCCTTTTGGAGCAAGCAAGACAACCAGTGTAACACGACTTGTTCCAAGCAAAATAAAAAGAAAAAAGAAAGCGCCCGCTAAGTAAAAAGAAAAGAAAAGCTGGAAAGCAAATACTTAGGCAAAAACCAGGGCATCCCGCTGGACTTCAAAAGAAATCAAAAAGAACTCACAAGAGTCAGTCCAGGAAAAAATTAGGGAATCAAAAGAATAAAATGAAAGGATCTCAACAGAAAAATCCTCAAACAAGGACAAAGTCGTGTGGATATAGACACCGAAAACGAAAGAGGAGTAACTGTCACTCCGAAAACCTTGCGATTTCCTTAACCATTGTTCCTAACATTCCTCGAAGAGGCGAGCGCTCGTGCTAGGTTAACTGAACATTAGGATCGAAGATCATCATGTAGAAGGGGTGGGTACGAATCATAATTTGAGCCTAATATCCCTTGTTTCACGAACCGTGAACCCGACCACGATACAACCCTTAAAAGACCTAATTAAGGTAGGGTTTATTCTGAAAGCGCATTACGATAAGGTTGAGTAACCTGACTCCTACATGATTTGCTAATCATATCCTTGTTGTATTCTCCACTGATCAAATTAGCACTACGTTTGAACTCTTTGGTTCATTCGTCACTCACTATCATGACACGTAAATGAGTGACAACACTTTTTTCAAAAAATGCATGAACACTGCCTTAAAATTACCATTCGTGAATAGACAATTTTAATTGCAGGTCAGTGATTGACATGGAGGAAATTCCAACAGGGAATAATCAGTCAAGACTGAATCGTCAGCAGTCTGGATCAGAATGGTATACTGCGAAACCCTGTGAATTTGGGGCATTGACTTCCAGTGAGTTTGGAATCAGTCAGTCTGAGGACAAGTCCTGAAGCATCGGTTGATTATGGGACAGTTTGTTCAAGAAGCAGTTGATCAGAAGTGAATCTTCTTGAGACACATTCAGGGGCAACTACCCGGAGTTCCTGTGATTTGAGGGCAGATCCCTCCAGTGTTCAATCAGGGCATGTTAAGTCGCTCAACGCTCGTTCAGGGGCAAGCTACTTCAGAAGTATATTGAAACCAACCATGCAGAGAGTTGGTTAATTGAGGATGAATCCTTCCGTTGTACAGATACCGGGGCAAGCCATCTCGAGGTCGCCTCATGGCAAGCTGCTTTTTGTTCAGAATGAATTTTCCCAAGAGTCGGATTGGGGCAAGTTGAATTGCACTGGGGCAAGTTGTTCATACGAGTTTGCTCACCCCAGCAAGAGTTGAGTGTCGGGGAATCGTGTCATTACCCTACCAAAAAACCTGAACCTTCTGAAGAAGCCTTGCTGCCATTGGATTGTTATCCTACAGCCTAAACTTGTTACTTACCGTGTAACCAAGGTCATTTCCAAAGCCCAGTTCTCGCCTGGCAAACCTCTAAAGCCCATTCCTCGTCTGGCAAACCTGTAACCAGTTCTCGCCTGGTCCGCCTTTCTTAGAATACCAGTTCTCGTCTGGTGCGTGTCAGTTTTTAAACCAGTTCCCGTCTGGTCGCCTTTTCCTCGAGCCGCTGTTTAACCAGTTCTCGTCTGGCTAACGCAGTTTTAAAGCCCAGTTCTCGTCTAGCAAACCAGAAATCAGTTCCCGTATAATATCCAAAACCTAGAAGTCAGTTCTCGTTTGACGACTTAAACCCTTTTGCCACCAGTTCTCGTCTGGTAGTCTATCCTCGAATGCTAGTTCTCGTCTAGTATGTCCCCTTCAAATCCACTTTTGTTGGTAACCAGAAATAAATCCCTATCACCATAAACCTATCCCTAAACTAGAAAAAGCCTAATTGAACTTGGCCCCATATTCCCGGTGACATGTGCTATCACATTCCCTGACACGAGGCTCGAATGATCTCGGTTCTCCATGATTGGTGTTCTGTATTCCCTTAGGGGGTGACGTTGTTAAATCAAGAAATTTTCTTCAGCAGAGATGTACAGTTAAGATTGACTCTCCTCAGCTGTTTGAGGTTGCAACAAGTTGAGATTGCACTTTTTTTCTTTATCAGAGTAGGGTCAAGATTACCCTCAGCAGGGCGAGATTGATATCCCCGGCAGAGTGTAGCCATCCTCGGTAGATTGATTGTGTATTACCAACGGTTTAGGATCGAAGTTTTCCCTGATAAGCGGATTTGGGTTTATTTCTCCAGCACTGGGTCAGTGTGCAGTTTTCTCATAGAAGACTATTCGCAAGTGTTCAGCTTTTGATAGTTCAGACTGAAGTCTCCAGCAGAATTGAAATTCCCCACAGAGTTGTATTTTCCCCGGCAAGTAGGATTTATTCAAGCGTCTGGTTACCCTCCCCAGCCGAGTTTGCAGTTCCCCAAGAGAGCCGAGTCCTTGGAAAGCGTTCAGGCCATGATTGGTGCTCCCCAGTAGAGTGTTGAATAGCTGATGCTGTATTTCCCCACCGGAGTCGTTATCTCCAGGAAAGTTTAGCCGCAAAGACCGCGCAGTTTATTTCTGCGATTGACATCGTTCCCCTCAGCAGTTTGTGGTTTGAATACCTAGCCGAGCGGGTCCCAGTTCTCGTAGAACTTTGTCCCCCTGCAGCAGTCGACTAAAGTTCGTTTCCCCAAACGGAGTCCAATTGAGATTGGTGTGACTTCTTCTCCTCGGCAGAATGATTCCTTCCTCCACTAGAGTAGTTCTTGCTCCTTGACAGGAGGATTCTCCCTTCAGCATTTATTTTGCTGATGGGGTCATAGCATTTTGCATGATTGCATAGCATTTACCCTAAAAACGCGTAGCATTTCCACCGTGTGGAGCATTACGCCATTGTCAAAGCATATGCACACGAAACATGAGCTAGGGTGTTACCGTTCTTGTTTTGCAGATGTTCCTCCGCAGAATGGTTTACTCAAGATGATTCTTGAATTCCCCAGCAAAGTTGATTGCTTAAGATGATTCTTAAAATCCCCAGTGAAGTCGCCAGAGTTGGTTGCTCAAGTTGATGCTTAGAATCTCCAGCAGAGTGTTTGCTCAGGATGATTCCTGAAATCTCCCGCAGAGTTATTGGTTCAGGATGATTCTTGAAGTCTCTGGTGGAGTTATTTGTCCAAGATGATTCTTGAAGTCCTCAGCAGAGTTGATTCACCCAGAATGATTTATGGATCCCCGAAGCAGAGTTACTTAATAGTTCTCCAGAATCCCCAGCGGAGATGTGTCATCCCCAGCAGGTTTTAAACAGAAAAGTTGAAATTTCCTGGAAGACTTGATGATTGAAGTCCAGTTGCGATGTCGAAGCAGTTTGCCTAGCTGACGCAGGGTGCCTGACGGAAAAAAATTGTATATCCTTAGTGGTTCCTGATTGATTAAGGATTCCATTTGAAGACTTACTGATGAAGTCCAGCTGCGATGTCGAAGCAGTTTGCCTAGCTGACGCAGAGTGCCTGACGGTAAAAGATTGTGTATCCTTATTGATCCGTGAATGATTAAGGATCCCATTTGAAGACTTACTTACGAAGTCCAACTGTGATGTCGAAGCAGTTATCCCAGCTGACGCGGAGCGCCCGACGGCGAAAGAATAGATATCCTTATTTGGTTCATGATTGACTGAGGATTCTATTTCAGACTTCCTAACAAAGTCCGGTTGACGCCCGAGATGTTCTTCGAATGCCCGATAGCATGGTTAACTTGATTGTTAAAAAGTTCCTAATTACCTGATGAGTCCCGAGGAATTCTTCTGCTACCGCTCCGCAGAATGCCTGACGGCAATATCAGCTATGTGTCGCCGGTTATCGAGTGACCAGTGATCCCTTGATGACTTGAGGACGAAGCTGCAGCGAAATCTGATAATCATCCCGACGGAGATTTGAGAGTAGCCCTTCACCAGTTACCGAGTAACCGGTGATCCCTTATTGACTTACTGATGAAGTCCGACAAAGATGTTGTCGACGTGCCTAGCGACACGATAAGTCCCTAGGTGACGATAAGGAATTCTTCTGCAGTGGCGCAGAACGCCCAACGGCAAAATCAACCATCATTCACCAGTTACTGAGCAACAGGTGATCCCTTATTGACTTACTGATGAAGTCCGACAAAGATGTTGTCGACGTTCCTAGCGACATGATAAGTCCATAGGCGACGATAAGGAATTCTTCTGCTATGACGCAGGATGCCTGACGGCATGATCAACCATCCATTGCCAGTTACCGTGTAACCGGTGACCCCTTGATGACTTGAGGACGAAGATCTACAGCAAAATCAGATGATCATCCTGACGAAGATTTGAGATTAGACCCTTCACCGGTTACCGTGTGACCAACTCCCCAGCAGAGTTGCCATGCAACTGTCATGCTCAGTTTTTGAAGATGTTCCTACCAATCGGAGTACCGTTTACCCGTACGGTCGGCAAATCACCAGTTACCGTGCAACCGGTGATCCCTCGATAATTTGAGGACACAATGATATTAGATAAATTAGAGAATCATCCTGACAGAGATTCAGATCAGTATTTCTCCAGCTAGTTGTCGTGCAAATATTATTTCAGTTTCCGAAGATTTGCCCCCATCAGAGTACCGTATACTTGTGCAGTTGGCAAATTTCCGGGTTTGTTGGTATTCAACCATCTTTCACCTTGATTGTTTGAGAGCCGTTCACTTCTCACCCAGTCAGGTCTAAGCCGTTTGAATAGGGGCAGCTGTTGCACCCCAAAATTTGCCCAACATTTCTTTACCTAGCTTATGTTTCATTTCATGCACATTAGCATTATCATTTGCATTTCATTGACATGTATGCAGGAGATCAAGAGATATGATTACCAATCAAGGGCTACACAAGACTTTGAAGCTAGCTGGGAGGCTTATTCAGGTGTTCAAGGGTTGATATCCTTGTCAGAGAAGTTAAAAGATCCTCAGAGAGAGTGATTGAAACCAAGAGTGTGTGTCTCCTAACTTGAGAGTTGTGGAAAGCCATCAGATGATTCGGAGGACATGAGGATGGACTGGAGGTCTTGAGAGAGCTCATGGGAAGTGTTGAAGATCACTTTGAGGCCTAGACAGGTCATTGTGCAAGAATAAGAAGCCTCGGCCATGATTGGTGCAGCTAGGGTTTGACTGGGTCAACCCTAAGTCAACTGAGGATTTGAAGGAGGTTGAGACCTAATTCAAGAGCCATGTGATCATGGATGGATGCATTAAGATGTTCTAAGGATGATTCCAAGGTTAACTCATCATGATTGAAGAGTTTGGGAAGTTTCAAGCTAGGGTTTCTAAGACTTGACAGTGTAAAATCCCCTAGTTTGACCCCTGACTTCAAGACTATTTAACTTAAGATATGATTGTCATCTCATCTTGACCCCAACATGATTGTTGTAGGGCATGATCTCAGCTTTAATTTTAGAACTATAAGTCCTTGATAGGATCCATAGAACTCAAGTTATGAGCCAGACAAGTTACAAGTCATCTAAGGCATGTGAATTTGGAGCTTGAAAGTTACCCAACTTGCATGACACTTTCTCCCTATAAGGATGATTCCTATGAACTTTTGGTCAACATGAATGTTGTTCCTTATTCTCTTAGCTTTCTAAAGAGTACTAGAAGTCCATGATTGGATGTATAGAACTCAAGTTATGGCTTTGACAAGTCAAGGGTATTTCGGGTATTTGGACATTACAGGTCATTTTGAATCATAAGTCAATTTCACCATCTTGCAAGCCTAAAATTGATTTTTGTTCAACATGAAAGTTGCTCAAAATGATGTTTTTAGCTTGGCCAAGTATCAAGAGTCCATTGATATGGATTATATCAAGCATTGGTTGAAGAAAATTCACATAAAGGCCATTTTAATGAATTAAAAGGTGAAAATTCAAAACAATTGGTAATTGAATGATTTCAAGCCAAATTTGTACTCATTTTGATTGGAAATGATATTCTAAACACTTTGGCATTATTATAATATTCATTTGGGGCTTGGTTCATGGTGTTCCAATTTGTGACTTCATGAATAAGCTACATATCCCAAAATCATACCATTAAGCTCCAAACCAATTTTCACAAGCCAAAGTCCAAACCTTACCTTAGGATCCAAGCCTAAGGAGTACTTAAGTGATCTACTCCAAACCAAAAGAAAAAAAATCCTCACAATTTTCATTTTTCATTTTCAAGAACTCTCTCACTCTCTCAATTCTCTCAATTTTCTTCATTCTCCAAACCCTCACCCATAGCTCCTTGTCATTGGATCCATTGATTTTTCATTGAAATCAATGGAATCTTGAGCATAAACCTCCACTCATCATCATTATCGGATCAAGATTCATAATCAATTTTCGTGCAAATTGAAGTTGGATATTGGAGTGTAAGTTGGAAGTGTAACACCCTTCTAAACCCCACGGAAAATATATGCATAATCAGAGTAAAATTAACATGCATCCAAATAAAAAGGGCGTCACACAAAACTTGCACCACATCAAAACAATCTGTCATGCTCATTAATATTTCAATAAATAATCATGCTTTACAAAATTTCAGTTTGCATGCAGCAGCGGATTCATTAATGAAAATCCTTTAAAAGAAACATTTACTTTCATCATATAAAATCAACATCTCTGGGCACTAAGGCCAACATCTCATTATCCCAATTACTCCAAATATGAAAACATAACTTAGGTTACATAATGTAATCCTAAAACATAAGCAATCGATCCCCGTGTTACACTACCAGAGCATGACTCGACCCACAATTAATTACTAAACCGCTACACACGTAGCGACCTCGAACTACAAGCAGAACTTCATAAAGGCCTCCAACAACCTAATCTGCAATGCCTCATAGAGCATTATAAAACAGCAGAAGGGTGAGAAATATTACCATAATAATCAAAGCATAAAATCATGTATATATAGGTATCATATAATTAACTCCCTATTTCTCACCACAATTCAACTCATAGTCATTTACATCATCACTTATATATATATATATATATACAACATGAATATTCACCAAACATTTCACATCATGCATACATCCACAATTCCACAATCTTAACATTCACACGTAAGCATCTCTTCATGCAAGCTTCATAAGTATTCAACAAACATATCATCATTCACACATAAGCATCCCTTCATGCATATGTCATATATTAATGTGACTCAACAACTCAATGCAACTCATGCAATGCGGTACCGACTCTCGTTATCTTTTTTCGGTTTTCACTCTAAACCGGGTCCACCCTTCTAGACCGATAACTCGTTATCATTTTTCGGTTTTTACTTTAAACCGGGTCCACCCTTCTAGACCGATAACAACCAAGCCCGTCCCCTAGGCTTCAAACCCACCCTTCTAGGTTTGGGACAAGCCACTAGTTTCCACGAAACTAACAGACATTGCCTCTTGACTGAATGATGCATGTACAATCAACCAATCACAATAAATGCACTTAAGACCGTTCCCGCGTCTTAATCCCATGCATTCGAATAATTCACCCCTTCGAGAATTTCATCATGATTGCACATACAACATATATCAAACATTTATCAATGTATTCATTTCACACATCATCATATTCAACAACAATGCACACATATCACATATGTTCCCATGCATTCACACAACATTCGCATACATATTTCCCAATCATCCAAACCCATCATAATCACAAGCATACTTCATATATCCATGACATTTATGCTATTACCACATCATCAAACAATGCACATATATCCATGATATATTCCCATGCATTTCTCACAATTATTAACGATGCACACATATCCACGATATGTTCCCATGCATCTCTCACAATTATTAACGATGCACACATATCCACGATATGTTCCCATGCATCTCATACATTTATTAACATACATACAATATGCATTTACAACATCTATCAAGCAATGCACGCATATCCATCATTATGCTCTCATGCATTCTTCATGTATTTTAACATACAATCGCATATAAACAATATGCATCCACAACACATTTTTCATAGTATGTTTATTCTTTATCTCATGCCATCTCATATAAGGTATACACATCACAATACCAATCATACAATTATAAGTTATGCACACATATATCCACAATGTTCTCATGCATACTTATTACATAATTGTACACAACAATCAAACATTCACAAACTCATCAATTAATACACACATAATCATCATTATGTTCTCATGTATTTTAACCAATTACAATTAATCATTCATATCACAACTCTAGGATTCACGCCCGAAGGCTACCCACAGCACATGTTATCATAAGAGTTCACATACTCATTCATAACATAGAAGTATTAACCTATGCGAATCAACCAAACAATCACCATTGGATAACACAGCAAAGAAGATATACTGCCACATTCGCCTTCATTCGCCTGGCGAACCCTCGCAGCGAACCTTCGCCTGGCCTTCGCCTGGCGAACTCTCTCAGCAAACATTCGCTAGGCTTCGCCTGGCGAGACCTCCCAGCGAGCCCAAGTCAGTAGCTACTGACTTCATTCGCCACCATTCGCCAGCACCTTCGCTGGGCGAACCTTCGCTATCCACCTTCGCTTGGCGAACTCGCCAGCGAAGTCCACTGGGATTTAATTATAATTATTCGCCAACATTCGCTAGGCTTCGCCTGGCGAAGCTTCGCCTTCGCTCGCCTGGCGAGAGCCAGCGAACCTGCGCAGAACAGAATTTCATTCTGCCTCTTCTTCATCAATCCATCATCAACCCTCTCTTACACATCCAAACCAGTACAAACAACATCAATACATGTTACCCGACTATTCTACGGCATTATTGCTCAGTTTCAACCGATTAAATCATCATTCTACTGATTAATCCAACATTTGCCCTAATTGGAAAGTGATGAAAAACATCCACAAACCCAAACCCAACATACATAATAGCATACAATGATTAAATAGCAATGTTTCTCACCCTTACCTCGATTAATCGGAGCTTTGATGTTGGTTCTTGATGATCCTCCAAGTTTTCCCTTTTTCCTCTTCATTTCTCCTCTTCTTCTTTCTTTCTCTTTTCTTTCTTTCTTTCTATCTTTCTCTTTCTCTCCAATCCCCTTTTTATATCCTTTTATTTCTTTTCTTTTCTTTTCTCTCTATCATTTTCTTTCCATTCTATTTCCTTCTCAATTCTCTACTACAAATTCCAATTAATAGAAATTAATTCCAACATTAATAAAAATCCCACTAAATCAATTAATTACTATAATTAATTATTTAATGAAATTTGGGCTGTTACAACTCTCCTCCACTTTAGGAATTTTCGTCCTCGAAAATGTTACCTGATCCAAACAACTCTGGATACGACTCTCGCATTCCAATTCTTCCAAATCCAATTCTCCCATAACTACTTCCACCAAAGGAATCTCTATACTTCGAAGTTGTTTCTTATCAACAACTAGAACTAGCCACGCCTCCGAAGTCAAATTCTCTCTCACTTGTACACTATCCACCTGGATCAATGTACCTCTTCAACTTAGACATACGAACACCTCATGCAATCCTCTCAAGCGACAGCAGTAAAACAGTCTAACATGTTATCCGCCTCACGCTTCCGTTGCGCTACTCTGATACAGATCAACAAAACACAGGGTGCTCACGAGACTTCAAGCTCGACCAACACCAATTACTACCATAACTCTCAAAACACGGCCTTACTTGGATTCTTTGATCGCTTCCATCGTCCCTTGCACGGTCTTTGATCCGAGTACAACACTCCCGTTGGACATGCAACAACACAAAGGAGTCATACCCTCTTACCCAACGAACTTCATACGATGTTGTTTCCGATACGAATTGGCAACAGTTATTGTAGGCAACTCTGTCAACGACAATTAACTACCCTTAGATCCATCTTGGTCCAACACACAAGCTCT
Organism: Lathyrus sativus; assembly: GCA_963859935.3. Lineage (NCBI taxonomy): Eukaryota > Viridiplantae > Streptophyta > Magnoliopsida > Fabales > Fabaceae > Lathyrus > Lathyrus sativus. Next base: position 142,155,661 of record OZ012739.1, on the reverse strand, counting down.
CAACGAGTCCTCTTCATACTGGATAGTTTTCTTTGTTTGTCCATGCCATTCACGGACGCTAGTCAGAGTTCATCTTCAACATGGCACCCAACCGCTTTCGTAATCTTTCCCATAATCTTAACGAAAAACTCGAGTTCCCATCTAACAGAATGATTCATCTTCACTGGTAGGCAACGAGTTACTCTTGTTAATCCATTCTTAACTGTCCACATCGGATCATACTTCCTCAAATTCATCAGAAAACCCAGCACAAGCCCATGGGAATACTATCCCATCCCACTCGAAATACTCAACAGTTGTATCAGATCCACCCATCTCTAATGTCCATACTTCAATTCCCAGCAAGTCTAATCAACATATACAAACTCAATCAATTCCTTCTCCATCTATGGCTATCCAAAACTATTTCTCAAATTCGGTCGCATCTTCCTAGTACCCGCACGGATACTCCATCTTTCTCGATGTACTTCTCCCTGAGTACTCTTATCCAACTCACACTATTCAGAATACACACTTCATCACGACATCTCACAATACCATTTTCCTTAATCCGAAAATAAGCCCTCTGACTTTTATCCATTAATTCAATTAATCTATCAACTCAACTCAGAATTTCCGATTTCCTCGAACCTCATCAGAATACCAAAAGTCAATTTCAACATCCAAGGCTCAACTCCATAAGAAGTCTCTTCACAGGCCGAACTCATATCTGAATTTGCTTAATTGGTTCTAACTTCCTTACCATCTTCATTAGTGTATACCAAATTTCCCGATTCGATATCTTAGCTACCACTTGGTCTCATCCGAATGGTAATTTAACCAAAACCATACTCCTTCAGGAGTTCCAATTACTTCTCTGTCTCATATTTGACTCTCTCTCAAATAAAACAAATACCTTAAGGTCAGTAACCATCTCAAATCTCAACTAAACAATTGAGGCTTCCAAACTCTGGTACAAACACACAACAGCAACCCACTCCAAATTACTTGTCAGATAATCCCTCTCTGTACTTTATATTGCCTTCAAGCATAACCAAAACTCATTAATGTTGTACTTAACACATCTCTTAATCATATCAACAAAGTATCTCAAAACACAACGACAATCCTGTCGGACTTGGCAAAACCAATACGCGAACTGTTGACAGCTTTCTCAAAACTCTTTGAACTTTCTTCACAGTAGTACATCACTGCCTCTTCCCCAATACTAATAACTCAAGTTCCCAACGCTCAACATGAACCCCTATACTCTCCGAACATATCCAAACACCATCGGTTACATAACCATTGACTCTCTCAATCAAGTGTGGAAAATCATTATATCAAACGGACACTCAGCTGCGAACTCATGATGATAACACAAACCGCACTCTCCGCGCTTACCATAACATCCAAACATTTTTCGCCAATAAATACTTAATTCCATGTCACTACTTTCCCATCACATAGAGCACTGTAATATCTTCCAACGCTTCTAATCTTGCGTCATTCCGAATTACGGTTTTCCGTTACGACAAAATCACGGAAACAACCCTTCCACACTTAAAGGTCAACCAATACCTCTCCAACTCTTGAAATGCTTAAGGGTCCGATTATACCAACCATGTATTCCATATCTCATTTCCTTTAGTAATCACGAGAAGTCATTATCCACCCTTATACTTGACTCCACAATCTGCTGCCGTAGCACACACACCAGACATAATTCTCAACACTACTCAATCAATCTTAATTCCTTGGCCACTCAAACAAACGTATAATATGGAGCTTCCAATATCTGATTATCCTCCGCAACTAAGTCGATCACAACTCAACTTCACGTCTTGGCTGTTTAACCCTTATCTTGTCAGGATAATTCTCAGACTACCACAATCAAACGGTAGACCGACAACTCCTCCACTTCCATCAATACTCAATATTTCCATCGAAATCAAACATCTCATCTCTGTCCTACACCGACTCATCAAAACAACTCTCAAGTGCTCGGCTTTACTCAAGACGATTCACTGCACCACGCCATCTAAGCTTGCAAGACACATCTATCCCATCCAACACAATCCCAACTACTATCAACAAGAGATTAAGGGTGATCAGTTCCTCAATTTGTCGATAGACAGCCGAAACCATAATGGGGCATAGACTATCTTTACCAAACCACAAGAGTGTTAACCACCCACTGAGCTACAACTTCTACACCTGCAGCATCTTGGAGAAGCACAACTTCTCCCCCACTTAGATCATTCCCACTTCTCTAGACAAGGTTAAGCAACAACATGTATCGACAGTGTTTTCACACACATGTCGCATACAAGGGAACAAATAACATTAGACAACTTGGCCGGACGGACCGACCTGCTCTGATACCACTAATGTAACACCCTTCTAAACCCCACGGAAAATATATGCATAATCAGAGTAAAATTAACATGCATCCAAATAAAAAGGGCGTCACACAAAACTTGCACCACATCAAAACAATCTGTCATGCTCATTAATATTTCAATAAATAATCATGCTTTACAAAATTTCAGTTTGCATGCAGCAGCGGATTCATTAATGAAAATCCTTTAAAAGAAACATTTACTTTCATCATATAAAATCAACATCTCTGGGCACTAAGGCCAACATCTCATTATCCCAATTACTCCAAATATGAAAACATAACTTAGGTTACATAATGTAATCCTAAAACATAAGCAATCGATCCCCGTGTTACACTACCAGAGCATGACTCGACCCACAATTAATTACTAAACCGCTACACACGTAGCGACCTCGAACTACAAGCAGAACTTCATAAAGGCCTCCAACAACCTAATCTGCAATGCCTCATAGAGCATTATAAAACAGCAGAAGGGTGAGAAATATTACCATAATAATCAAAGCATAAAATCATGTATATATAGGTATCATATAATTAACTCCCTATTTCTCACCACAATTCAACTCATAGTCATTTACATCATCACTTATATATATATATATATATATATATATATATATATATATATATATATATATACAACATGAATATTCACCAAACATTTCACATCATGCATACATCCACAATTCCACAATCTTAACATTCACATGTAAGCATCTCTTCATGCAAGCTTCATAAGTATTCAACAAACATATCATCATTCACACATAAGCATCCCTTCATGCATATGTCATATATTAATGTGACTCAACAACTCAATGCAACTCATGCAATGCGGTACCGACTCTCGTTATCTTTTTTCGGTTTTCACTCTAAACCGGGTCCACCCTTCTAGACCGATAACTCGTTATCATTTTTCGGTTTTTACTTTAAACCGGGTCCACCCTTCTAGACCGATAACAACCAAGCCCGTCCCCTAGGCTTCAAACCCACCCTTCTAGGTTTGGGACAAGCCACTAGTTTCCACGAAACTAACAGACATTGCCTCTTGACTGAATGATGCATGTACAATCAACCAATCACAATAAATGCACTTAAGACCGTTCCCGCGTCTTAATCCCATGCATTCGAATAATTCACCCCTTCGAGAATTTCATCATGATTGCACATACAACATATATCAAACATTTATCAATGTATTCATTTCACACATCATCATATTCAACAACAATGCACACATATCACATATGTTCCCATGCATTCACACAACATTCGCATACATATTTCCCAATCATCCAAACCCATCATAATCACAAGCATACTTCATATATCCATGACATTTATGCTATTACCACATCATCAAACAATGCACATATATCCATGATATATTCCCATGCATTTCTCACAATTATTAACGATGCACACATATCCACGATATGTTCCCATGCATCTCTCACAATTATTAACGATGCACACATATCCACGATATGTTCCCATGCATCTCATACATTTATTAACATACATACAATATGCATTTACAACATCTATCAAGCAATGCACGCATATCCATCATTATGCTCTCATGCATTCTTCATGTATTTTAACATACAATCGCATATAAACAATATGCATCCACAACACATTTTTCATAGTATGTTTATTCTTTATCTCATGCCATCTCATATAAGGTATACACATCACAATACCAATCATACAATTATAAGTTATGCACACATATATCCACAATGTTCTCATGCATACTTATTACATAATTGTACACAACAATCAAACATTCACAAACTCATCAATTAATACACACATAATCATCATTATGTTCTCATGTATTTTAACCAATTACAATTAATCATTCATATCACAACTCTAGGATTCACGCCCGAAGGCTACCCACAGCACATGTTATCATAAGAGTTCACATACTCATTCATAACATAGAAGTATTAACCTATGCGAATCAACCAAACAATCACCATTGGATAACACAGCAAAGAAGATATACTGCCACATTCGCCTTCATTCGCCTGGCGAACCCTCGCAGCGAACCTTCGCCTGGCCTTCGCCTGGCGAACTCTCTCAGCAAACATTCGCTAGGCTTCGCCTGGCGAGACCTCCCAGCGAGCCCAAGTCAGTAGCTACTGACTTCATTCGCCACCATTCGCCAGCACCTTCGCTGGGCGAACCTTCGCTATCCACCTTCGCTTGGCGAACTCGCCAGCGAAGTCCACTGGGATTTAATTATAATTATTCGCCAACATTCGCTAGGCTTCGCCTGGCGAAGCTTCGCCTTCGCTCGCCTGGCGAGAGCCAGCGAACCTGCGCAGAACATAATTTCATTCTGCCTCTTCTTCATCAATCCATCATCAACCCTCTCTTACACATCCAAACCAGTACAAACAACATCAATACATGTTACCCGACTATTCTACGGCATTATTGCTCAGTTTCAACCGATTAAATCATCATTCTACTGATTAATCCAACATTTGCCCTAATTGGAAAGTGATGAAAAACATCCACAAACCCAAACCCAACATACATAATAGCATACAATGATTAAATAGCAATGTTTCTCACCCTTACCTCGATTAATCGGAGCTTTGATGTTGGTTCTTGATGATCCTCCAAGTTTTCCCTTTTTCCTCTTCATTTCTCCTCTTCTTCTTTCTTTCTCTTTTCTTTCTTTCTTTCTATCTTTCTCTTTCTCTCCAATCCCCTTTTTATATCCTTTTATTTCTTTTCTTTTCTTTTCTCTCTATCATTTTCTTTCCATTCTATTTCCTTCTCAATTCTCTACTACAAATTCCAATTAATAGAAATTAATTCCAACATTAATAAAAATCCCACTAAATCAATTAATTACTATAATTAATTATTTAATGAAATTTGGGCTGTTACAGGAAGCACTTATTCAGAGCAATTCGGATTCGAAGTGTTCGATCTTCATCTTCTTGCATTGTGGATCTTGAAGTTTTCCATATAATCTTGTTCGGATCTTTGCAAATTCACTTGATCAACGATCACCGGATCAAATCTCCGATCCGTAGGTTGGTTTTCCGATTTAATTTAACCATTTGATTGTTGTTTTTTAATGGCAATAAAATTCTGTTTTGTGTGCTGTTTGATTTTAATTCATATAAAATAGAAAAAATGCTTAGAAAAATATTAGAAAATTCTGGGATGATCCTTATCATGTCTATGATCTTTTTGCGCAATTGGATTTTAGTTTCGTTTAATTTTCAATTTGATTTCGTTTTTCTCCTTTAGTTGGATAATAAAATGTCAAAAACTGCATAGTTTCTTGCCGATTTTTGTGTGAAGTGGCTGGTGGAGCTTGGATTGGAGTTTTTCCTTCCTTTTTGTTAGCTTTGTGTAGCTTAGGAAATTAGGGCTTTAGGAGAGAGCTTTAGAAATAGATATTTCTTCAAGTAATGGTTGGTTTTGTTCCCATTCCATTCTCATCCTATGATTCAAAGTCCTCATGTTAAAGTCCCATCTCTCCTTTGGAGGGATGTGTGACATTTACAATGAGTAGAACTTTTGAGGATGCCTTTCTCTGATGACGGGTTGAGTGTCAGATAGGATTCCTTTGGTTTACTGTTTGCTTCCCATTATCAAACAATCATCTTATTGATTCTCTTCATTCTTGGTGGAGCCTATTGAAGATTGAAGCTTGAAGATGGAGTACCTTTCATTCTCTTGAGGAGGATAGACTTGAAGAGCAGTTACAGACTGAGGACTGAACTGCTGTCAAAGGATTGCTTTGCTGTGAAGCTGTGGAAGCTGTTGATCTGCTTTTTTTTTCCTGTCTGTTTGCTTTCTGTGCAAATGTATTGATGTGACTTGTTTGATTTGCTTGATGCATTAGAATAAGTTCATGTTTAGATTGTGTTAAGCTAGGAGCATGATTGCACTAGAGGTTGAGTTGCTCCCTCTGCTTGTATTGTTACTGATTGGCTTTGCTTGCGGGTATTCGGTAGAGCTCTGCTCCCTTGCCTGTGTGGTTTGTGATTTGCTTGATGGCATTTTATTTTCCTTTACGATTGCAGTTATTCATATCTGGCTTGAGGTCGAGACGAGCTTGTGGAGGCTGATGCCCCACACACATTTCCTCCCTCACTTGCATTGCATGCATTTTACAGTCGTTTACTGTTTACTGTTTAAGCTGATGCTTTATCTGTTTCTGTTTATCATTGACATGATCCCCTAGGAATCTCACTTCCTTTGATAAGGAAGTGATGATTAGAACTTTAGGTTGAAACCTATGCATGATAACTTCAAGGAGTTCCCTGTTTCAAACTTCAACCATAGGATGAATCCTTGGCATGACAACATTAGGACTTGATAGTCTCCCCGTATTTGTCCCTCTCTCTTCTCATCTCAAAATAATAGTAAAAAATGTAATAAAGGTCAGTTAGTATAAGCGTGATACGAGCCTTAAGCTAATTGGGTAATGATAATTGAGCGGCCTCCTCTCAATCGTCTAGAATGTTTAGTATACGTCCTTTGGACGATATGCGACGCATTCGTTCTCAGGTCATAGTCTCTAGTGTTGTACAAACTACAGACAACTAAACAACAGTTCTTCCGTAAAAGACAGAAAATAAACTTCAAACCTTTTTGCCCCGTGGGCCCATAATTCAAAGGAATCTTTTCTGAAGAAAAGAGTGTCGTTAACTCCCAGTTCTACCGCAAACGGTAACGCTTAAGTCTCCAAGGGTCGAGCTGCGTACGCCAAACTGCTGGAACTGTTTGTTAACCCTACTCGAAAAAACAGATGAATCTGAATTGCTGTAATCCGTATTATCCTGAACTACGTAAGCTCTGATCTCTCATACCTGTTGAGAGTACGTAGGCACAATACTGATGTGTTGGCGAGCAACCTTCCCCGTAACCCGTACTTAGTCGAACTACGTTGACTCTGATTTCTCATTCTCCGATGAGAATACGTAGGCATAAAGCGCGACGCTTTGCCGAGTCATTTTCTTTTCTTTTTTAAACCAGCCTTGATAGGTAGATAAATAAAACCAACCCGTCAGATAAACACAACAAGTGTGGATCCCATCGAGTACGATGGACGTGAGGGGTGCTAATACCTTCCCCTTGCGTAACCGACTCCCGAACCCAGACAATGGTTGCGATGACCTTGTCTTATACCTTTTCGTCAGGTTTTTCCCGATCCTTTCCTTTCCTGTTCTGAGGGATAAATAACGAAAGGTGGCGACTCTTCTGTTTTGCCGGCACCTTATTTTCGCGAAAGCGACAATGAGTAGCGATCGGACGGTGCACGCTCGTCTTCTTCCATGGACTCGTCGGAACAGCTCCGGCCAGCCTCTCCTCCGTCATGTTCGTCGGACATCCAACAACAACAACAACTTCCACAAAACTCAACCGTTTCGCATGAAATTTACGTCGAAATTAAACTACTTCTCGCGAGGATTCCAAATCCATCAACAAAAATCATTAATAATGCAAGATCAAAGAGAAACGAAGCAAACAAAGTTTGGTACCAAAAACTCAAATTCATCAAAACCTCTCCAAATTAATTTTAAACTCAACCTTATGTCATGGAGGTTATAGATCAAGCAAAAACTAAGCAAAATCATGCCAAAACAGTCCATACAACATCTCACAAGTTTGGAGCTCCAAATTTTAAATGTCATAAACATCAACAATTATCATCCAGAAATGATCTACATGCTTCAAGGAGTGCAAAGAAACAAAAATGGCAAAGAATCATCAAGTATTAAGAGAGATATGTTGAAATTCAAGTACCTAGTGGAGAACTTCCACTGAGCCTTTAATCCTTGATGAAGCTTCGCAAAACTCTCCAGAATCGTTCAATGATCTTCAATAAAGCTTTCTCAATTCACAATTTGGCTTGAAACGATCTAGATCTGAGAATTCACTTTTTGAGTTTTCTTCACTTTTTCAAGCTTGTTCTTGATCAATTCTGCTCCAATTTTGAAAACTGATGATTTGTGAAGGTTGGAAATGTTATATACAATGGATATTGATCAAGAGAAAGCCCAATCCTTGCCTCTAAGCCCAAAATGAATTTTCAAAATTTCACCACTTTTTGCTCTTGAGTGTACACGAAAATGGCAATGTTTTGGCTCCAAAATGGTTCAATTCAACTACTAGCAGCATGTGGAGTGTGAATGGCTGGGATTTGATCCTTGTATCTGATCCAATGGCTATTTTTGATTATGTAACTTCATGGTGAAGTAGTCTAAATGACAACTCCTAAAACTTGGCATATGCTCAAAATTCTGCCAATGCCAATGTGCTTATAATGTGATTTCCATTCAAAAAATGTACTCACATGACATGTTTTGGTCCTCTAACTCAAAAAGTCAATTTTCCCTCCTTAATCCATTTGAAAAATTCCCTTTTTTAGGCCATTTTAAGTGACTTTTTGCTACAAGCCAAACCAATCCCAAATGATCACTTGGTTGCACTTAAAATCATGTTTTGAGCAAGTTCCATGTTGAACAAATCTCCATTTGAAGAGTGCAAGTTGGAGATTTTGACCTATGATTGAAAATGACCTATAATCTCACTTTCCCAAAATACCCCTGACTTGTAAACCTCATAACTTGAGTTCTACAAATCATATGGAAGACTTCTAGTACAATTTAGAAATCTAAGATCATGAGGAACAACTTTCATGTTGGCCAAAAATTCAGTTGAAACCTCCTTCTAGGTCAAAAATAGCTTTGAAGTCAGATGATTTTCACAGACAAATTTCAGAAGCATCTGAGGACTTGTAACTTGTCTGGACCATAACTTGAGTTCTATAAATCCCCTTGAGGACTTCTAGTACTCAAATTAAAGGTATTGAGATGTTCTACAAGTTTCATGTTGGCCAAAGATCCATTTGAAACTTGTATCTTGACTTATGTGTCCTTGAAGTTAGACACTAAACAGGGGATTTTACACTGAAACCCTAATTTAGCAACTTCCCACACTCTTGAATCTTCTTGATTTGATCTTGGCACAACACACAAGTGTCTTATCACATCATTTCATGAACTCCATGACCTAAAAGTAGGCCTTGATACTCTTCAATTGCACAGTTGACCTAGGATTAACCCAGATGAAACCCTAATTGCTTGCACCTCAACTATGGCTCTTGCACTTGACACAATGGCTTGATTAAACTCTTCCATGGCCCTCTAGGCATTCTATGAGCTCCCTACACATCCTCTTCTCACATTCAACACTTCACAACCCTCTGATGGTCTTCAGTTGATCCTCAAGTTAGGAGAAGATTCACACTCAAACATCTAAACCCTTAGGCACTCAAACCACCTTCTGATGACTTTGATAACTCCTCAATCTTGAATGAGACCTCTTGCTAGGATTCTCTTGAGAAGAAACACATTTGATCCCCTGCTATATGAATGATAACATGATATGCAAATGATATAATTATGCAAATGTTAATGCAATGAAACATAAACCAGGTAAGAAAAGGTTGGGCAAATTTTGGGGTGCAACAGCTGCCCCTATTCAAACGGCTTGGACCCGACTGGGTGAAGAGCGAACGACCTTCAAACAATTGAGGTAGAAGACGGTTGAATACCAAGAAACCCGGAAATTTGCCAACCGCAGAAATACACAGCAAAAATTGCTTTGGGAACAACATTCGTTGTGCTGAACCCAGTTGTTACAGTAACAACTGATCAATCATCTGATAAAAGTTGGGATTTCAACATTAACCCCCTGCGTGATGCCACAGGTATCGAATCAACTTTGCAAGGAACAACTACGTCCACAACTGGACTAATCTTCGTCAACACGAGGAAAGACTCCATCACCACGGGTGCAATTTCGTCCATAACCGGAATAACAATCTCTGTCAATCACAGGTAATGACTCCGTCAACACGGATACAATCGTTGTTAACTTTACTGGGGACAACTCCGTCGATCACGGATAATAACTCCATCCACATGGGTAACAATCACTGTCAACACAGGTAACACTTCCATCAACACGGGCAATAATCGTTGTCAACACAGGTGCAATCTCTGTCAGCCACAGGTAACCATCTATGTCAACACTGGCGCAAACTCTGTCCAGTACATGTAACAATCTTTGTCAACACTGGGAAGAATTCCGTCAACACGGACAACAATCACTGTCAACACAGGTACAATTCCGTCAACACGGATAACAATCACCGTCAGCATGGGTATGATCCGTCAATACGGATAACAATCACCGTCAGCACGGGTACAATCTCTGTCAACACAGGCGCAATCTCTGTCCATCACAGGTACAATTCCGTCAACATGGAGAACAATCACCGTAGGCACGGGTAAACATCACTATCAACACAGGTACAATTCCGTCAACACGGAAAACAATCACCGTCAACACGGGTACTATTCTGTCAACACGGATAACAAACTCTGTCCATCACAGGTAACAATTTGAAGAATACTTTGCTGGAGACTACGAGAAACTTAACCAAACAACTCTGTGGGGAAATCACTAGTAACAACTCCGGAAATTTAAGGCATGAAATCTTCTAATGTTGACGTAACAACAACCTGAGGAGAGAAACTTAACCAAGCAACTCTATTAGGGGATGAACGTTATCATCACCTATCTCACGCTAAGAATCTGAATATCTAGAGATCCTTCTGAGCAAGAATCCCACTCCTCTATAGGGAACAACACCTGAAACCGAAGAGGTAACCGACCTGGCTTATGTTTCAAAATGCGTATGTTTGACAATGGTGTAATGCTCCATACGGCATGGAAATGCTACGCGTTTGAGTGAATGCAAATATGATGATATATGCAAAATGCAAAGATGCCAAGAGGCGCTGCAGCAAAATAAATGCTGAAGACAAGACCCAATTCGCTGGGGATGAACGGGTATCACAGACATATTCCAACAAAATAAATGCTGGAACGGTGCAACCGACTCCGCTGGGGATAACCATCCTGTCGGGGAATGGCTCACAAGCTTGAAATTACGAACTCTGATGAGGATGTTCATCCTGTCGGAGGAAAAACAACCTGCTGGGGAGAAGGAGAAACAATCCTGCGTGGGGATAATCCTTCTGAACCAAAGACGACTTGGTTATACTGCGGAAGTTACTCATGTTGGGCATGGAGTGTGCACATACTCGCTGCGGGGAATTCACTTTCTATTGGGGACATCCAAATCCACTGAGGAAACTCTTTTGGCAACTTTCCTGGGGAATACTCTTCTGGGGAGGACAAACCACATCCAGTAAAGGTAATTGCTCTCTCCAATCTCCTGAGATAAGATGTGACCTCCATCTGCTGAGGAGTGATACAATCACTAGGTCACGGGACTCTAGCTGGGGAACATAAATTCCTTGACTGTTTGTTCCAAAGGTGAGAACCCTGCAAAACACAAACGAGACAAAAACAAATCTATACAACAAGATCTATTTTGGTTAGTATCTGTGACGTTCATTCAGTTAATTTGAAGTTTTAGCAATTATTGGCAAGGGCCAGCAAGTTTATGCACATGCAAGTTTATCAAAAACATCGGCGTTTTTCACAAACAAAACAGTAAAGAACAAGCATCAAGTACTGGATAACATGCTTTATTGATAACATGCCTGTAAATATGCAAAATTTTGTACACTGGATGCAACTCCTGAAAAGAGGAAGTCACACACAAACAAAATACAAATATACAGAAATACAAAGAAAATTTGTATACATGTCGGCAACGTGGTACAGACGAACACCATGAGCTGATCCTCCTATGACTCGCCTGACTCTGACACTTTCCTGATACTCGATCTTCGGAAGAGATTGTTTTGGATATACGACCCTCAGGTACTCCCAAACCACTAAGCAATGCAGTATCAAACTCGGACCGCAGTCATTTGCTTTTTCAAATCCCTAACTTTTGCGTGAACCGCCCTTTGCGGGTTTTCAATTCACCGGGATACCCTTTTTTGTCGAAGTTGCCCTTTTTAGGTTTTCAACTTCGCGGGTGTACATTTTTTCAATTTTATCCCTAACTTTTGCCCGAACCTTTTATTTCCTTCTTTATGGTTCGCCGGGATGCCCCATTTTTTCCTGGACTTTCTTTTTCTGTCCAGCGGGTCTCTTTAAGCAAAGTATTTTTTAACTGCGTCCGAATTCACAGGGGATGTGAAATCCTCACCATCCATGGTGGACAACAGTAAGGCTCCTCCAGAGAAAACCTTTCTAACGACATACGGACCTTCATAATTGGGAGTCCATTTGCCCCTGTGATCTGATTGTGGTGGGAGAATCTTTTTCAGCACAAGATCGCCCGTCTGAAAGCTTCGAGGGCACACCTTCTTATCATAAGCTTTCTTCATCCGGCTCTGATACAGCCGACCATATGCTAGAGAAGCCAGTCTCTTCTCATCCATTAAACTGAGCTGATTCAATCTATCTTTCACCCATTCTGCCTCATCAAGTTGGACATCACGTAAAACCCTCAGAGAAGGAATCTCAACCTCCAATGGTAGGACAGCCTCCATACCATACACAAGTGAAAAAGGAGTTGCCCCGGTTGATGTGCGTACTGTCGTACGATAATCGTGCAGAGCAAAAGGAAACATCTCATGCCAGTCCTTGTAGGTCACAACCATCTTCTGAACGATGTTCTTTATGTTTTTATTGGCCGCTTCAACAGCGCCATTCATCTTGGGCCGATAAGGAGAAGAGTTGTGATGTTCAATTTTGAAATTCTGGCACAATTCCTTCATCATCTTGTTATTCAAATTTGAACCGTTGTCAGTGATAATCCGCTCCGGGATTTCATATCTGCAGATAATATCTTTCTTGATAAATCTGGCCACCACCTGCTTGGTAACATTAGCATACGATGCCGCTTCAACCCATTTGGTGAAGTAATCAATAGCTACCAAGATAAAACGATGTTCGTTGGATGCCGTGGGCTCAATTTTTCCAATCACATCAATTCCCCACATGGAAAAAGGCCAAGGCGACGACATAACGTTCAGAGGGCTCGGAGGCACATGAATTTTGTTCGCATAAATCTAGCATTTATGACACTTCTTTGCAAATTTGAAACAATCTATTTCCATTGTTAGCCAGTAATACCCTGCTCTTAATAGCTTTCTCGTCATTGCATGTCCGCCGGCATGCGTGCCAAATGTACCCTCGTGGATTTCTTCCATTAGCAACCTAGCCTCTTTCTCGTCCACACACCGCAACAACACCAAGTCGTGGTTTCTCTTATACAAAACCACATCCAGATTCAGATAGAAATTTCCAGCCAATCTCCTAAGAGTCTTCTGATCACGACTGGATGCCTCAGCCGGATACTCTTGGGTCTTCAGGAAATTCTGGATATCATAATACCACGGTTTACCATCAGAAGCGTCCTCAATGGCGAATATGAAGGCGGGCCTATCAAGGTGAGAAATAACTATCCTGGGAGCCTCATTCCAGAAGTTAACTTTATACATCGAAGACAAAGTCGCGAGAGCGTCTGCCATCTGATTTTCTGCTCATGGTACATGGTGCAATTCCACCTTGTCAAAGAAAGGCAACAACCTTCTTGCATAATTCATATAAGGTATCAGATTGGGCTGACGAGTCTCCCACTCTCCCTTGATCTGGTTCACAACTAAAGCAGAATCTCCGTACACATCAAGATTTTTAATTCTCAGATCAATAGCTTCTTCGAGCCCCAAAATGCACGCTTCATATTCGGCCTCATTGTTGGTAACTAGAAAGGTCAATCTAGCAGTAAATAGGATGTGCGACCCATGGGGAGTAGTAATGATTGCACCTATTCCACTTCCATATGAATTGACGGCACCATCAAATATCAATTGCCATTTGGAACCCAGCTCTGGACCTTCATCCGGCAACGGTTCCTCACAGTCCTTCATTTTTAAGTACATGATATCCTCGTCAGGAAAATCAAAACTCATCGACTGGTAATTATCTACTGGCTGCTCAGCTAGGTATTCTGACATAACACTACCTTTAATAGCCTTTTAAGAAACATATTGGATATCATATTCCGTCAATACCATCTGCCAACGGGCAATCCTTCGGGAAAGTGCTTGCTTTTCAAACACGTATTTGATCGGATCCATCTTTGAAATTAGCACGGTTGTATGGTTTATCATGTATTGCCTCAAACGTTTGGCAGCCCAGGCTAGCGCACAACACGTCTTTTCGAGCATTGAGTAATGAGACTCACAGTCTGTGAACTTTTTACTCAAGTAGTAAATAGCATGCTCTTTACGTCCAGTCTCGTCATGTTGACCGAGAACACAACCCATACTTTTCTCAAGAACCGTCAAATACATAATCAATGGTCTCCCGGCTACTGGGGGTATCAATATTGGAGGTTCCTGCAAATATTCTTTTATTTTTTCAAACGCCTTTTGACAACCTTCATTCCAGGTCACAACCTGATCTTTTTTTCAATAACTTGAATAACGGCTCGCACGTGGCCGTTAGATGAGATATGAACCGGCCAATGTAGTTCAATCTCCCTAAAAAGCCACAAACTTCTTTTTCTGTTTTCGGCATAGGCATTTCTTGTATGGCTTTTATTTTAGCAGGATCAACCTCAATTCCTTTTTCGCTTACAATAAACCCCAATAGCTTACCTGATCTCACCCCGAAGGTGCACTTGTTAGGATTCAGTCTCAGCCTGAATTTCCTAAGCCTCTTGAACAATTTCAGAAGATTGACCAGATGCTCTTCCTCCATCCGGAATTTGGAAATCATATCGTCAACATAGACTTCGATCTCTTTATGCATCATGTCATGAAAGAGTGTCGTCATAGCTCGCTGATATGTTGCCCCGGCGTTCTTCAAACCAAAGGGCATCACTTTATAGCAAAACGTTCCCCACAGGGGTAATAAAAGTTGTTTTCTCCATATCATCTGGCGCCATCTTTATCTGATTATAGCCCAAAAAGCCGTCCATGAAGGAAAACACAGAGAATTGAGCGGTGTTGTCGACCAGCACATCAATATGAGGAAGCGGAAAGTCGTCTTTTGGGCTCGCCTTATTCAAATCTTGATAGTCCATGCACATCCGCACCTTACCATCTTTCTTTGGTACAGGTACTATATTAGCGACCCATGAGGGATAAGTTGTAACAGCCAGGAAACCGGCATCCCACTGTTTCTGAACTTCCTCCTTAATTTTCACAGCCATATCTGGTCGAGTTCTTCTGAGTTTTTGTTTAACCGGCGGACATTCTTCGCGCAATGGCAGACGGTGAACCACCATATCAGTATCCAACCCAGGCATGTCTTTGTAAGACCAAGCAAAGATATCACTGTACTCCCGCAGCATCTCTATAAGCCTTTGCTTGATATCACTTTGCAGTGCAGCCCCTATCCGGATATTCCTGACAACCTCTTCAGACCCCACGTTGATAATTTCAATTTCCTCCTGATGAGGCATAATGATTCTCTCTTCTTGTTTCAAAAGTCGAGTCAGCTCTTCTGATAAGTCACTATCCTCAACAATCTCTTCTTCTGCTTGAAATATCGGGTGCTCGAAGTCGAAACGAATCATAGGAAGTTCGTGATCGGTGTCGTGATCGGTGTCGTCTGAAATATGAATCCTGCAATGAGAATGGTTAAATGTTTTAAATAATGCAAACAAAGCACATAACCACGTTGCCATTTTATTGTTAAAACAAAAGCAGGAAAAACAAGGATCACAAAATTTGTTTGAGAAAAACGCCTTTATTAATGATTAAACAAAGTACACACATAAGCAGGTAGCCCTAAAAACAAAATCATTATGCCCCGGGTAGGACACAGGATTATACAATAATTGAGAAAACAAGTCATTACTGTTTTGTAGTCACTGGAACAAGTTCCTGGATAGACCAGTTGCACAGATTCTGTCCTGGCATGCCGGCTTGATCCAAGAGTCCATATCGCAGTCACTATCTTCGTCTTCAGCATTGGAAACAACATTAATTGTTTCATAATAGACCCCACCTGGAGTAATCACCACTGGTCCTTTGAACTTTGGCACGCCTGATGCGGAGGACGACGATGTCGGGCGATACCCCAATCCAAACTTGTCCATCTTGACAGGAATTTCCAAGACTTGGCCCCATCCTTTGGTTGCTCCAGCCTGAACCACTGCCTGAGCGTCTTTGTACAAAGACATGGCCACCTCTGGCCCTTTGCTAGGAACATGAGACTTGTCCTTGATCTGCAACCCCTCGAAAGCTTAGCATGGCGTCTCATGAATCTCCCCATCCACTTCGGCGTACTTGAATGACGAAAGATGACTAACCAGAATGTCCTCCTCTCCGCAAATAGTAACAACACTGTCACCAACCATGTACTTAAGCTTTTGATGTAGCGTGGACGTCACAGCCCCTACAGAATGTATCCATGGTCGCCCAAGTAGACAGCTGTAAGCGGGATGTATATCCATGATATAGAACACAGTGTCAAACACTTCCGGCCCGACCTGGAGCGACAATGTTATGGATCCAAACACCGACCTTCTGGTCCCATCAAAAGCCCTCACGACCAAGTCACTTGGCGTGCATATGATTCCTCGGACATCTAGCTTCATCATAGACTTCTTCGGTAACACATTCAAAGATGATCCGGTGTCTACAAGAACATGCGACATAACAGTGCCTCGACACTCCACTGAAATGTGCAAAGCCATATTATGATCCCGACCTCTAGGCGTCAAATCAAAGTCAGTAAATCCCAGGCTGTGGCCAGCATTCACATGCGCCAGTACCCCCTCAAGCTGATTGACAGTTACTTCCTGAGGTACAAAAGATGTGTCCAAGATTTTCAACAATGCATTCCGATGGGCCTCGGAACAAAGCAACAAGGATAGTATTGAAATTTTGGAGGGCGTCTGCTGCAAGTGCTCCACAATCTTATAGTCGCTTTTGCGAATCAACCTCATAAACTCTTCTACATCCTTGACCGATGTTTCTTTCTCTTTTCACTGGGAAGGTCCTTCTTCATTCACTTTGGCTTTGCCTCTAGCAATCCTCTCAGCCTCAACTTCGGGTGAAGTGAAGATTCTACCACTTCGGGTCATACCTCCCGCTTCAACAAGACTACCCACTGCCCCTGCTGGCTGGATATCCACATTAATCTTCTCCCCGTTGCAAAAAGCTTCCAACCCATAATTCCATGGAATGGCTTTCGTACTCTCATAAGGAACAGGACATACTTTCGTTATTGTGATAGTTGGCCGCTTGGTGGGTGCTGATATCGTAATAGTCTTTCGTGGAATTGTAATTGTCGTGACCTCACCCTGCTTTTCACAGTTTACCTCACCAGGTTTCTCAACAGCAGTGCGGTCAAACTGCAAGGTTCCCTCATCAATCATGGCCTGAATACCTCTCTTCAAATCAATACAGCCCTCTGGTCGGGTCCAACAATCCAAACAATACTCATCACATCCGAGAAGACCCCTCCTTTCAACAATCTGCTTTTAACATAGCTCAAAGGTGTCTTCAGATCATGTACGTCCATAACCAAATCCAAATCCTCCTCTGTCAAAACAGCATTCGCTCCATGATTCGGCATTGGTTTCTGTACAATGTTGGGACCATCATTACTGAAGTTGATGACTTTACTATCAATCAAATCTTGGACCTTGTGTTTAAAAGCATGAAAACTCTCAATATCATGTCCGGGTGCCCCGGAATGAAATTCACACTACTTACTAGTATCATACCCGTAAGGAAGCGCTCTTGTGGGTGGGTCCAACGTTCTCTTCTCAACCAGATTCAAACTTAACAGCGTCTGAAGCAATTCTGCATACGTTGACGGAGGTGTATCAAATACCCTCTTCGGCTTCCCATTCTGGATCCTTCTCTGAGCAGGATTATACCTTTGTTGTTGCTGCTGCTGTTGTTGTTGTTGTTGTCGTTGTTGAGGTATAGGGATCGTCACACTAACAACATGTTGTTGAATATACTGATTCCGACCTCTACCTTGTCCTCGACCACCATACACGGCACTGGCGTCTCCTTGCCTTTTACCACCAAAGACCTTTTTTGCACCTCCATCTGAGGTCGATTCACCGGCTTGAATCTTACCAATTTTGATGTCGTTTTCAATCCGTTCTCCCATGAGTATCATGTCAGAGAAACTACCCATCGAGCAATTGAGCAATTTATCATAATACATCCCAGAGAATGTTCCAACAAAAATATCAATCAATTCCCTTTCAACCATAGGGGGTGGACTCTTACCGCCAGATCACGCCAACGCTGAGAATACTCCTTGAAACTTTCCCCGTTCTTCTGTGAAAGACTTTGAAGCTGAACCCTATTTGGTGCAAGGTCACTATTGTATTGGTAGTGTTTGACGAAAGCATCATCCAATTCTTTCCAACTTCCGACCTGTGCAGGCTCTAGTCCTATGTGCCATTCCAGCGATGGTCCTGACAAACTATCTTGGAAAAAATGCATAAGCATCTTCTCATCATCAGAGTACATAGACATCCTTCGGTAATATAAACGCACATGAACCTGTGGGCATGTATCCCCTTTATATTTATCGAAAGTGGGAGCTTTGAACTTCAATGGCACTCTCAGCCCAGGAACTAGCCCCATGGTAGCCATGTCCAATCCTGCAGAATTTTGATTGGCTATACCTCTCATCTGTTCCTCCAGCATTTTAATCCTCCGATCACTATCAGTGGGTCCCTCAAAACCCATGCCTTGCCCAGAAAAGGCATCTTCCTGACGATCTCTATTCCAATACGGACCCTCATTACCATATCCGCCATAAGCAGCATTACGACCATGACCATGACCACTTTAGAAGAACCTGGGGTCATACCTCAGATTGCCCAGCTCTTGATTAGCAGTCACTGTCCCAAAACCAGTATTGAAAGGACCATCCCAGCACCAGTGGTATTCACATTGCCAAAACCAGCATTGCCGTAGCCATTATTACCAAAACCTTAATTGTTATCACCAAACCCTCCGTTGCCGAAGCCCTGATTATTGAACCATCATTGCCATCCCGATTGCCAAAGCCAAGACCCTGATTATGGTCACCGAACCCAGTATTGATACCAACATTCCTGTTGATTTCCATGTCCCCATTAACATTATCAGCATTTCTGTTACCAGCGTTGCCGTTGCCGTTGCCAGTACCAGTTTCACCAGCATTTGGTATCACTTCCTCCCTGCGAGGAGTCTCAACATGAGCAGAGTTGTATTCAGTATTACCAGCCGCTCGCGCCAGCAACGGTTGCACCAGAGTTTGAAGATGTTCCTGGCCTTTAGCCACAGCCTCCATAGTCTGCATGAATTGGGCCAACCTATCCCGGATCTCCTGCATCTCGGACTGTACTTGATCCATGATCTTCTTACTGTTGCTTCTTGTAGCTTACCGGTGAATTCTCTGTTCGTCAATCTTGAAACAACCTGTAAGACGCAGGAGATAAGATTCAAGCTTAAAAATGTACCTGCCATGCAATATGAATATGCAAATGCACACGTGTAAATATGTAACAGGTTAATTCCCCCCCCCCCCCCCCCCCGATTCTAGTTCCAGAGAAGAAGCCATAACGACAATGGAGTCCCAAGTAAGCAAGCGCAGAATCAGAAACCTCATACATAAACAAATGCCAAGAGGCAGAGTACAAAGGTACAACTGAAAAAAAACCTCGGCCAACAAGCCTGGCGATGGTCAAAATACAAGTACAAATAACAAGAGCAAAGTAAAGATAAATCAGGCCAAATGGCGTGCTCTGACATCTTCCAATATCCTCAACGTCTCCGAATGACCTAGTCTGGAGATTAGCTCCTGTATCAGTAATGCATGCCGCTCAACAGTGGATCTCAGCTTTTTGGCGTCCTCTTCACAGGCTCCCCTGCCAGAACACTCATCAACCCTGCATCTCTTGGAGCCAGCCTTCAATTCACCACCCCTAGTCTCTTTGACCATGTTGCTCACTCTAGACTCAGCGTCATGTCTAAGAGATACCTCTTCAGCAATCTTCGCATCCTTAGCACTAAGCTGCTCCTCTAACTGGGAAATCTGAAGCTTCAACTCATCTTCACGCTCCTTCCGCTTGGTAAGCGTGGCATTCCACAAAGATTCCCATCTGGAAAGTCGAGAATAAGCCTTGTTCATAAGTTCTTTCTTAGTAGCAAGCACACTACTAACACCATTCAAGGCTACTCCCACCTTTTCTCTCTTGCTGGAATCTTCAGTCAAATCTGAACCCAACCTATTAATCATCTCAGTCTGCTTCTTCACAGTGAAGGTTGCCTCATTCTTCTCATGCCTAAGCTGAAAAATCTCCTTCTCTAGCTCTTCATTTGCTCTTTGCAACTCTTCCTTCTCAGCCAGCAGCTTGTTATACTTCTCAATCTCTACTGAAGCAGGTTCCTCGATCACCGGAAGATACAAAGGCTCTGTAGCAGGATATGGCATCAAAGAAGTCCTAACTCTCTCATGGATCCAGAGCTGATAAGGATTATAAGCTCGACTGTCACTCTTACCAAGCAATGCCTTTCCTCTTCTGTGAATATTACCCCAAGCACGCCTCAATCTGAGCAAAACATCTCCGGCTAATAAACCCGTGAGATACAGAGATTCCTGTACCTCATCTTCAACCGGGGAGTCCCTCAAAGCATAGCCAAATTGTCTCACAAGCAGAGAAGGGTTATAGTTAATACAACCTTTCCGTCCAATCAAAGGAACGTTCGGAAAGCCACTGCAACTATATATAATATTCACTCCGAGCAGGTTCCGATCAAACCAAACAATGTTCTCATCACACAATCCCATCAATCTGGAAGACCAATCCAAAGTACCAATAGTATCAACAAAAGGTCCCTTCTTAGGAAGATGTCCCTGAAACCACCGAGATAGAAGAGGTACACAACAAGAAACATTCTTTCCCCGACGCTTCTCATTCTTATAGTGAATAGAATGATAAACGTCACCCAAGAGAGTAGGCACCGGATTCTTCGAGGCAAGAATAAAGAAAGCATCTGAGTCAACAAAATCAGGCAAGTTAGGGAACAAGACAATCCCATAAATGCAAACATCCAGAATAGCACTGAAAGCAATCTAACATCCATCCTTCGCACACTGCATAGCCTTCTCAACCAAGCAAGAAAGATGAAAACCATAAGCTCCATTCAGCTTGACCAAACCTCCAGGGAACTCAGAAACATCTAAACTGACAATCTCAGCAAGCTTAGCCAACCCAGGCTCAGTATCCTCATGAACAAAAGGCATCTGATCTAACACAGGAACTCCCAGCATATCAGAATACTCCTCCAAAGTAGGAGCCAAAATAAAATCAGGGAACAAGAAACATCTCAACTAAGGCTCATAAAACTGCATCAAGGTGTACAATCCAGTCGTCTCAAACACAGAAGGTCTGCACAACAAACTGAGCAGTTTCCCATAAGACTCTCTGAACTCAGCCCTCACTCTCTAATCTGTTAAAGCAACCAACTGCAATAAGGAACTAATATCTGGAGACGGCAACCTGTAAGCAACTGTCTTCTTCATGGACTCCATGTCTGGCAAGAAGAACACTAGAATCTGAGGGAAAAAACACATCTGCAACATAAATACACGTTAATGAAATGCAAACATGAAAATGCAGATGCATATGCAACAGGGGATCAAGTGTGATAATGAAGAATTGTGTTGTGCTATACTGCCACTTGAGAACCATCAGATCTTCTCCTCAAACCAAACCAACCACAAAAGAACCCTCACAACCAATTCTCACTGACAGAGACAAACCAGGTAGTCTGAGGCCAGAGTTTTCCTGCAAAAAGACCCACATACCCTCTCACAGGTATGTACTTAACTCGCAGACGAGGTACGGCATCCTATGCGGTCATCAGCGTCACAGACTTTCAAGAGCGATGATACGATACCCAGAAGGTATGGCATCATCATCCCTTGAAGAGGCCTCACTTAGCCGAATCCCAAATGATAGGTTCCCAGAGTCGACAACCCTCAAATCCAACAACCTGTCGAGCCCAAAGGGCCAGGCAAGATGCCATCAAAGAGAGTCTCGTATGAGTGTAAATTTCGTAGCTAGCTGGTGCAAGCAAAGCAAGCAGGCTAACTACTACTCTCTACTTCTAAGTCTATATGCACTCAAGCCCAGGTCCGGCTTATCTCTCAAACTAACCCTCTACCCACAGCACAACAACCATAATATACAGTACTGAAAGTAAAGACAGAAAAATAAATACACACAAAACCCCAGACAGGAAAACAAGCGCTAGGATTGACTTGCATAGGGAACCACTAAGAGTCCCCAGCAGAGTCGCCAGCTGTCGCTACTGCGAAAATCGGCGCCGGCTATGACAGAAGAGTCCCCACCGTGCGTTATTTATCCCACAGGAGGGAAATGAAACGCTCAGAGTAAACCTAACGCAACGAGGGAAAGGAATGGTCATCGCAACCAAATCCTGGATTCGGGAGTCGGTTACGCAAGGGGAAGGTATTAGCACCCCTCACGTCCGTCGTACTCGACGGGATCCGCGCTTGTTTTCTATCTAAGGGTGTGTTATTCTATCTACTCTAAAGGTCTGGATTAAAAAAAGAAAAGAAAATGACTCGGCAAAGTATCACACTTTATGCCTACGTATTCCCGTATGGAACGAGAAATCAGAGTCAACGTAGTTCACCTAACTACGGGTTAAGGGGGAAGGTTGCTCGCCGAGATATCGCATCTCGTGCCTACGTACTTCCATACGGCATGAAAGATCAGAGCAAACGTAGTTTGGGCTACGGAAGACACAAGCTTGTCTGACAGTTTTTTATCTCCTTCTGAAAAGGGTTTCTTGATTAAAGGTCCAAGAGGACAAAAACAGAGTTTGAATATTTGTTTGAGTTTTTTTACGAAAGAACTATTTTCTAGGATATTTGCAATCTCAGTCGCACTAGAGACTATGACCCGGGAGTGAACGCTTCGTATGTCACCCAAAGGGTACCACACTAACATCCAGATTACTGGAGAGAGACCCTCAACCAACCTTTTCCCAGATAGCTTAAGGCTCGTAACGCACGACTTCAATTAACCTTATTACTGTGTTTTTTGAATTTGTTTTGAGAGGAGGAGAGAGACACCCTAAAACTATGGTTGAAAGGGGAATCTACCTACAGTTATCATGCATGGGTCAAAACCTAATGTCTGTCATAATTCCCTCTTGCACAGAGGAAATCAGATATCCTAGGGGAAACAGCAAAAGAAAGCAAACAGTAAACAGTAGAATGCATGCTATGCAACAGTACCAGTGAGGCAAGAGAGAAAACACTAGGCAAGAGGAGACAAGCTCCACCTCAAACCTAAGGATAATCAACACAAGAAAAAAGACAATACAGAGAAATATAAAAGATACAGAGGAGGCAACCCATGCAGCAGCAACAAACTCCTACAGCAGACAGCAACAGCAAGCTCTAAACAGCACAGTTGAAAAGACATCAAAGTTGACAGCAAGACTTCATCTTCAAGCTAGCTTCTATCTTCAAGCTCTATCAAACTTCATCTCAACACCTAAAACAGAACCTAAAGTTGTTATAAAATTCTAACAGAAATCCTAAGGGAACATAAATATCTACCCTAAAACATACTAAAAAATCAAAGCCAGATTCAACACCAATTGGAAGAACAAAATTCTACAAAACAGATGGTCAAATATGCAAAACAATGGACATTAGCACAAAAGAAAAATCGTAACTAATTCAAATTAAATCCTAAAAATGTAAAACCAGTTTCTAAAACTTCCTAAGACATTCAGGAATCATGGGAAAAAAATTCGTAATTTTTTGATCAATTTTACTATTTTTAAACAATTAAAAGCAAACAGGCAATAAAACAGAAAAAAAAATAAGAGAAAATAAAGAAAGTGAAAGGAGAGGGTGTAATCAGCAGGAATTTCATGTTGTAATTCTGCTTGGGTATGAAGGGAGGGGGTGCGTATAGCACATTAAACCAAGGCCCACATGCATAATGCACATAATCAGTTAATCAGAATTAAAAGAAAAAAAACGCCACACGGTGGGAATCGAACTGAGGTTCCCTGGGTTAATATAGTGTTGCACTTCACTTGGCATTTCCACTGCGTTTCGCGAGGGACACGTGGTGCGCTACGTGCGCTTCGATGCGCGAAAGATGTCAACAATGAGTAGCAATCGGATGGTGCACGCTCGTCTTCTTCCTTGGACTCACCGGAATAGCTCTGGCCGGCCTCTCCTCCGTCATGTTCGCCGGACATCCAACAACAACAACAACTTCCACAAAACTCAACCGTTTTGCATGAAATTTACGTCAAAAATCAACTACTTCTCGCGAGGATTCCAAATCCATCAACAAAAATCATTAATAATGCAAGATCAAAGAGAAACGAAGCAGATAAAGTTTGGTACCAAAAACTCAAATTCATCAAAACCTCTCCAAATTAATTTTAAACTCAACCTTATGTCATGGAGGTTATAGATCAAGCAAAAACTA
This sequence comes from Lathyrus sativus, assembly GCA_963859935.3. NCBI lineage: Eukaryota > Viridiplantae > Streptophyta > Magnoliopsida > Fabales > Fabaceae > Lathyrus > Lathyrus sativus. Next base: position 142,130,774 of record OZ012739.1, on the reverse strand, counting down.
AGCAAAATCATGCCAAAACAGTCCATACAACATCTCACAAGTTTGGAGCTCCAAATTTCGAATGTCATAAACATAAACAATTATCACCCAGAAATGATCTACATGCTTCAAGGAGTGCAAAGAAACAAAAATGGCAAAGAATCATCAAGTATTAAGAGAGATATGTTGAAATTCAAGTACCTAGTGGAGAACTTCCACTGAGCCTTTAATCCTTGATGAAGCTTCGCAAAACTCTCCAGAATTGTTCAATGATCTTCAATAAAGCTTTCTCAATTCACAATTTGGCTTGAAACGATCTAGATCTGAGAATTCACTTTTTGAGTTTTCTTCACTTTTTCAAGCTTGTTCTTGATCAATTCTGCTCCAATTTCGAAAACTGATGATTTGTGAAGGTTGGAAATGTTATATACAATGGATATTGATCAAGAGAAAGCCCAATCCTTGCCTCTAAGCCCAAAATGAATTTTCAAAATTTCACCACTTTTTGCTCTTGAGTGTACACGAAAATGGCAATGTTTTGGCTCCAAAATGGTTCAATTCAACTACTAGCAGCATGTGGAGTGTGAATGGCTGGGATTTGATCCTTGTATCTGATCCAATGGCTATTTTTGATTATGTAACTTCATGGTGAAGTAATCTAAATGACAACTCCCAAAACTTGGCCTATGCTCAAAATTCTGCCAATGCCGATGTGCTTAGAATGTGATTTCCATTCAAAAAATGTACTCACATGACATGTTTTGGTCCTCTAACTCAAAAAGTCAATTTTCCCTCCTTAATCCATTTGAAAAATTCCCTTTTTTAGGCCATTTTAAGTAACTTTTTGCTACAAGCCAAACCAATCCCAAATGATCACTTGGTTGCACTTAAAATCATGTTTTGAGCAAGTTCTATGTTTAACAAATCTCCATTTGAAGAGTGCAAGTTGGAGATTTTGACCTATGATTGAAAATGACCTATAATCTCACTTTCCCAAAATACCCCTGACTTGTAAACCTCATAACTTGAGTTCTACAAATCAGATGGAAGACTTATAGTACAATTTAGAAAGCTAAAATAATGAGGAACAACTTTCATGTTGGCCAAAAATTCAGGTGAAACATCCTTCTAGGTCAAACATAGCTTTGAAGTCAGATGATTTTCACAGACAAATTTCAGAAGCATCTGAGGACTTGCAACTTGTCTGGACCATAACTTGAGTTCTATAAATCCCCTTGAGGACTTCTAGTACTCAAATTAAAGGTATTGAGATGCTCTACAAGTTTCATGTTGGCCAAATATCCATTTGAAACTTGTATCTTGACTTATGTGTCCTTGAAGTTAGGCACTAAACAGGGGATTTTACACTGAAACCCTAATTTAGCAACTTCCCACACTCTTGAATCTTCTTGATTTGATCTTGGCACAACACCACAAATGTCTTATCACATCATTTCATGAACTCCATGACCTAAAAGTAGGCCTTGATACTCTTCAATTGCACAGTTGACCTAGGATTAACCCAAATGAAACCCTAATTGCTTGCACCTCAACTGTGGCTCTTGCACTTGACACAATGGCTTGATTAAACTCTCCCATGGCCCTCTAGGCATTCTATGAGCTCCCTACACATCCTCTTCTCACATTCAACACTTCACAACCCTCTGATGGTCTTCAGTTGATCCTCAAGTTAGGAGAAGATTCACACTCAAACATCTAAACCCTTAGGCATTCAAACCACCTTCTGATGACTTTGATAACTCCTCAATCTTAAATGAGACCTCTTGCTAGGATTATCTTGAGAAGAAACACATTTGATCCCCTACTATATGAATGATAACATGATATGCAAATGATATAACTATGCAAATGTTAATGCAATGAAACATAAACCAGGTAAGAAAAGGTTGGGCAAATTTTGGGGTGCAACAAGAACACATCGCACAGCATCCCGTGGAAGATTATCAGCCACTCAAGTTTGAGTTCCCTGATGAGGATGTGATGTACATTCAACGAATGAAGCCAGGACCTGGCCCTGAAGAAGGACATGAGCCTGGATCCCGATGGGAAATGATGTTTGATGGAGCGTCAAACAAAAATGGACATGGTGTTGGAGCTGTTTTGAAAAATCCAACCGGAGGGTATACTGCTGTCACAACCCGACTTTGTTTCTCTTGTACTAACAACGTAGCTGAGTACGAAGCCTGCATCTTAGGATTGGAGGATGCCCTTGATCTCCGCATCAAAATCCTGGAAGTGATCGGTGACTCAGATTTGGTGATCTATCAGCTTAAAGAGGAGTGGGAGACCTGAGACGAAAAGTTGATCCCTTACAAAACTCACATTCTAGAGATGGCCGAATACTTTGATGAAATCACCTTTAAACATATGCCAACAGCAGAAAATCAACCGCTGATGCTTTAGCCATGATGGCATCAATGTGGAAGGTCCAGCTTGTTAACAAGGCGCCTCTGATCCGCATTGAAAGAAGGACAGTACCAGCATACGTTATGGCAATAGAAGAAGAGTCTGATGAGAAACCTTGGTTCTACGACATCAAGAACTTCCTTCAAAATCAGGAATATCCGGCTGACGCATCTAGAATTGACAAAACGGCCATACGAAGGTTGTCATCTAAGTTTTTCATCATCAATGGCATCTTATACAAGAGAAACCACGACATGGTTCTACTCCAATGTGTCGATGAGAAAGAAGCAAGTCTCTTGATGACTGAAGTACATGAAGGAACATTTGGTACCCATGCCAGTGGCCATGCCATGGCTAAAAAGATCTTAAGAGCCGGCTATTTCTAGTTGACTTTAGAGACAGACTGCATCCTTTTCGCTCGAAAGTGCCACAAATGCCAAGTCTATGCGGACAAAGTGCATGTTCCTCCACACCCTCTCAATGTGATGACATCGCCATGGCCATTTGCAATGTGGGGCATAGACATGATTGGGGAAATAGAGCCGAAGGCTTCCAACGGCCATCATTTCGTCCTTGTTGCAGTTGATTACTTCACCAAATGGGTAGAAGCAACGCCGTATGCAAACGTAACAAAGCAAGTGGTCGCCCGCTTCATCAAGAAAAAAATCATCTCCCGGTATGGTATCCCTGACCAAATCTTCACCGACAATGGTTCGAATCTGAAAACAAAACAATGAAGGAACTTTGTGATGACTTCAAGATCAAGCATCACAATTCGTCTCCGTACAAGCCCAAGATGAATGGCGCTGTCGAAGCTGCAAACAAAAATATCAAAAAGATAATACAAAAGATGGTTGTAACTTACAAGAATTGGCATGAGATGTTACCATTTGCTCTACATGGGTACAGAACATCAGTGCGAACTTCAACAGGGGCAACTCCCTTTTCCTTGGTCTATGGGATGAATGTCGTACTACCCATCAAAGTCAAGACACCTTCTCTAAAAATCTTGTTGGAAGCCAAGCTTGAAGAAGACGAGTGGATAAAATAAAGGTTTGATTCATTGAACCTCGTTGATGAGAAAAGGATGACGGCCATGTGTCATAGCCAGATCTATCAACAAAGGATGATAAGAGCGTTCGACAAGAAGAACATGCGCGACAAGTGGATGCCCAACTATGATGGACCTTTCATTGTAAAGACCGTCTTCTCCGGAGGATCTCTAATTCTTGAGACATGGATGGTGAACAACTCAAGCACCCTATCAACTCAGATGCAGTGAGAAAGTACTACGCCTAAATGGAAAGCCTAGAAAGGTGGATCAATACTTCAGCAAGGCAGAAGCCTGAAGAGCAAAAGCCGACAAATGCAGGGGCAAGGTTTTGTCCAAAGGGTTAAAAGAAAATCAATAATTATCATTTTTTCCAGAAGCAACGAAGTGCGTGGACTGCTAGTTAGTAGGATTGGATCATCGTAGGATTCTGTAACCCTTTTTGTTTGCCATTTTTCAAATGTATTTATTCTCGAGACTTTACCCTTTGTAAAATTCTCGTCTATTAATGAAATCAGGTTTTGGACCAATCGTTGTTATGATCTTCTATTTTTGTTATGCAATTTCACTTATTTGTTAATAAAGATTTTTTCGAAAAGCAAAGTGTTTTGAAAAACTTAAATTTTTGTCTTAAAGAAAAACGGATTTAGAAAAGCATGTTGAAAAGCTCTAGAGGTAATCTATTGGTGTTACACTACTCTCAGAACCGTAAACGTTTGTTGTCTCCGACAAAAAAAAAACTGGTTGTTACTAGAATCCCCAGCGAAGCCTTTGCTTTCCCCAGTCGAGTCTCGGGGATCTAGTGGTTACTAGCATCCCCGGTGCGTCTGGTCTTGTTTCTAGTCTTTTCTTGAAGATCCCGTTCGAACTCTTCGTTATAGGAGGTTCCTCATTTTGCTTATCCCCAGCGAGGATCGTGTCTCTGGTCTTTTGCTTCCCCGGTGGAGATTTGCTTTCTTCCCCAGTGGAGTGTGTTCCCTTTTCCCCTAGTGAATATTTGTCTTCCCCGGTGGAATTTGTGTTCCTGTGTGAAAGATCCCCTTAGATTATCATCATTAGTCATTGTTTTTGTCGTTCTTTTTCTTTTGCTCGTGTGTCAGTATTTGCTTGCATCTCAAGCATCATACAATATCATTTAGAATTCATGGCATTTTAGCATTTGTCCTTTTGCATAACATCGGATCTAAGGGACAAAATTTCTGGTTTGCTATATTTAAATACCTTTCACTACGATTCTATGAGGATTGTCATCTCTCATTGCCATCTAGTGGATATTTAAATAGAGGAAACTGTTGCACCCCAAATTTTGACCCTTAGATCTTCATCATCATTCTAGGATGATATTCATTTGATTATCTAACCTTAACCTATTTCAAGATTGTCTTTATCAAGATACAAGTGAATTAGGGTTCCATACAGTGAAAAATCGAGGTTTCGATGGTTTGACCAGTCAATGCCTTGGATTGATTCTCCATGAAACAAGTCTCTACATCATCAAAGATACAATATTGATCAAGTATGAGTCTAATTTGAAGTTGTCACCCAAAGATCAAGAACAGTGCAGTTCAGGATCCCCGATTAAGGTTTCTGATCAGGAAAAGTCAACTGTAGTTTAACTTTTGATTTAAAAGGTGTTCCAATGATGGAATCCTGGCCCATAAAGCTCATATGGATTAGTGAATTCTACCCAAGGAGTTTCAAGACCTCAAAAGACCCAGAACATCAACAGTTGATTAGGTAGTTATCAATCGATCGTTTCGTTTGACTGAAAAGTCAACTCTTTGACCATAAGGAATTTGAACTCAAAGTTTGAAAAAAATATGTTCCTAATACCATATTACACCTATCCATAAAGTTTCATGACCATTGGATCAAGGATAGAGGAGTAATCAAAACAGTCGGGAATTAGGGTTTTGAAAGGGGCAAGACCATAACTTCCTAACCACACATCCAAATGAGATGGTTCAAAGCTTGTTGGAAAGGTATTGGCAAGCCCTATAAAAGTGTAAAACTGGACTATGGGCAAAAAATGCATAGCTTTAGAGTTATAGTCAAAATCATCACAAGAGGGAGAAAACACTTAAAAAAATTCTAAGATATTGCCATTTTCAGACATGTTTTCAGCCAACTTTGAGGGGTTTTTTGACCTAGTTCCACTTGGAATCTGACACTTAAGTAAACATAAAAGTTGTAGAGCTCTATGAGGGCTTTCCAAAAAGTACTATAACTCCTCCATAGCCATTATGAGCTGAGAGTTTCGAATTGAGCAAGTTGGGCCTGAGCACTAGTTTGTCAACTTGCCAAAACACAACATAGACTTGGTTTCCAACCATGTACTTCATTTCTAACCATGAGAAAGAAGTTGATGTGATGTGTTAGAGGGAGGATTGAATCAAATCTGAGGTGAATCAAAGCAAAGACAAGAATCTAGCCAAAAGCTATTTGTTTATTATAAAAAGTACAAAAGTGTACATGAGAGAGAAGGTTGGTTTTGCTAGTTTTCTTTAGCACCTCTGCAACCCTGCATACCAGCTCAAATGCAGCTGTTTAATGAGGTCAATAACTGATGGAAGTGATCTCAAACCAGCAGATGAAATTGATCATTTGAAATGTTAAGGTTTCATTCCATTATTTCAAATACACCAGAGCTATCAAAAACACAAGAAACACATAGCTCTCCTTCCCACCCTTTTTGCTTGTAAGTGAAGAAATTCTCAAAAACCACCAAAAGTGTCCCTTTGCATTTTTCCACCAGCTCCATTTATAAACATTCCACCACCTTAAAAACCATCCACACAAACCTAAAATCATTATTAGAAGGTGTCCTAACCTTTGTTTCCATCAAAAACACCATAAATCTAAAATTCAACTTCTCACTCACTTAAGTTTGACTTTTATGCATAATATGGAACAACTCACTACTTAAATCAATTTCCATTACTTTGACACTTGGAACACCTTCCATCTATATCATACTAACTTTCCATAACCTCAAACAACAACTGGAAGTTCATTGGCTCAAATTGTCCTAAAGGTTTCCTTGTTTCTTCAAGAAGAAGGAATCACAAGTTTGCATCAAAGGAAGGAGACTTGGCAGCTAGCTTATTGTGGGAAGTCTACAAGAGGTATGTAATTCTAAACTCTTCATGTATATGCATCATGTGTGGATTGGTGAGTTATGACTCATAAGAAGAATGTCATTGATTTTTTGTCTTGATTGTGTTGGTTGACATTGTCATGATTAGTTGCTGCTAGAATGTTTATGTATGCTAGGGTTAGGATGAGGTAGTGATTGTCTTTAGAGTTAGGGCTGCTGTTTGTTTGATGGTTATGTTGAGATAATTCATATGAGATGTTGATGATCAACATAGTCATGGTTGTATCTATGCTGTCTTAAACAGTCTTGAAGCTTATATTGGTCAACTCATATGCATTGCTGTTAAAACTTGTGTGTTGTTGCTAGCATGAAGTTTGTTGAGTGTTATTTGAAACATTGACTTATGTCAAGCCTACTAATGTAAGACATGCTCTTGTCAAGATTGCAAGTTGTTCTGTTAATGTTTGTGTTAAAAACTTTGTTGAAAGAACTGCATATTCTGGTTGGAATGTACAAGTACTGATGAAGTATATGATACATTGTTTGTCAAATTTGTTATGTTAAAAGTGCATTGGTTTTGTTAAGAGCCATCTTGAGTTTAGGTTTATCAACTCCTCTAGGCTGTCAGCATGTTTGATTGGTTGTTCAGGTATTATTCAATGTGCTTGTTGTTGCCTCTGTTGAAATGATTCACATGAAAGCTGCTGAAGCATATGATGATCAGCATTGTCAGGCTTATGTTCATTGCTGCCAAAACCTATTTCTCATACTAAACTTGTTAATGAAATGGCAGCTGCCCCATCATGTAGGTTTTGATTAGTTTGAGTGATTTGGACTTTGTAATTTACAACTTTACTGTCAAATTTATTTTGAATTGGAGTTTGTCAACTCATGGTTCATTGCTGTTTTAAAACTTATTTTTCATACTAAAAGTTGGTTTGTGTTTGTTTTGACAATTGGTAACTGATTTTAAAAATAATGTTTGAATTAGTGTTTGACAAGTTGGCATTGTAATGGCCAAATTGTTATTGTCATGAGAGTTTTGGCATTGACTGTTGTCATCAACTTTCTATACATGATTGGCATTGTTATTTTGAGTTCATGTTCATTGCTGGAAAATTTATTTCTTGTACTAAAACATGTTTAGCAACAACTGTTCTATCATGTATGAATGGAACAATTTGTTGGATAAGTTTGAATGTTTCCAACTCATGATGTCCTACTTTGAGTTTGAATGTTGAGTCTGCAATTGTTATGCTTGGGTTTGTTAGGTTGGCTTGTCCAATCCATATTTGTTTGCATTAAGTTAGTAACTGTCAATAGAGCAAGACATTGGATTGCTACTTATTTTCTTGTATATTGTAATACCAAGGCTTGTTGTTTTTAAACCAAAACAATTTTGTTCTATGCTTTGATCTTGTTTTATAAGTAGATGTTGAAGTTATGTCTTTATAAAGTCATAATGTTTAGAATTCATCAAAAAACATTGTTGAAACACCACAAACCTAACTGCTGCCAGATTTGGTTCCTTATGTTGGATTTGGTTTATTGTTGTCTTTAGGGTTAAGGTTGTTGTTGGTTTCGTATTTATATCCAATGTTGAGATGATTCACTTGAGGTGATCAACCTAGTTGTATCTGTGCTATCTTAAACTATTTTTGAGGTTGCAACCTCTCTTTAGAAGTATGCACTGTTTTGCCATGGCCAACCTGTTAAAGCATTATCATGGTTATGATTAGAATTTTTTTTTTGGTTCTGTCAAGAGTTTTTGTTGGTTTGAGTTTGATAATTCACATGGTTGACATTTCTGCTCTTCTTGCTTTTACTTGTGTAAATTAATAACTGTCAGTAGGTTTAATTTAGACTAATTGAACATTGTTATGTTTTTGAACTTACAATCATGCTGTTAGACTTTGCTGATTTAAGTTTGCTCCATCTATACCATTTACTTTGCCATTAATTGATGGTTGCTTCTTGTTAAAATTGAAGGAGTATGGCTGTCATTTCTACGTATTGATGTTTGTAAGGTATATTAGCTTCATTTCTTGTAAAATTCTCAGTTATCTTGTGGCGCAACTGTGAAAAACACCCGGCGGAAAAACAGAAGAGTCGCCACTGTTCGTTATTTATCCCAAAAGAGGGAAAGAAAATAATCAGAGAAAATCTACGAAAAAGGGAAAAGACAAGGTCATCGCAACCAAATCTTGGGTTCGGGAGTCGGTTACGCAAAGGGAAGGTATTAGCATCCCTCACGTCTGTTGTACTCAACGGGATCCACGCTTGTTGTCTAATCAAAGGGTGTGTTTATCTATCTAAGCTACAGGCTCACAGGGCAAAAGGAAAGAAAAGAGACTCGATAGATCATCGCCGCTCTATGTTTACGTATTCCCTCGTGCTATGGGAAAGTCGGAGTCAACGTAGTTCGGAAAACTACGGGTGAAGAGGGGAAGGTTGCTCGCCAAGACATCACTGTCTTGTGCCTACGTATCCTCGTCTGGTACGAGAAATTTGAGCAAACGTAGTTCGGGCTGACACAACCACGGATCGGTTCAAGCGTTTTAACCGAGTAGGGTTAAACCTTCGTTCTAGCAGTTAGGGACGATGCCTATTTGCGGTAGAACCAAGACATAACAACACTCTCTGAAAATGGTTTTCAATTAATCCCAAAGGAAAATGTTTGATGTTTTGTTTGTGTTTTTTTAGTGATATGAGTTAGTTTGATTTGTGATTTACGTTGCACTAAACACTATGACATAGGAACGAATGCGTCGCATATCGCCCCCAAACGGGACGTACACTAAACACTCTAGACAAGCGAGAGGAGACCCCTCGCTCATCATTCCCCATGTGCTTAAGGCTCATAGCATACAACATTCATTGTATTTATTAGATGAGTTAGAATGTGTTTTGAGATGAGAAGAGAGACGCACGGAAGGTCTAAGGGAAACTCGGCCCTAACGTTGTCATGCAAAATGGACCTAAAGTTGGGATTGAAAGGGGAAAATCTACCCTAATGTTAGCATGATTCGATTGAACATCTAATGTCTCTCCTACTCCCATCCTAGACGGAAGGACTAGGAATCCTAAGGGATCATGGCAAAAGACCAAGAAAAACAAAGCAATTCAATCACAAGTAGAAAGAAATGAAAGATGAAATGCAAACATGAGATGAAGTGGGTGGAAAAAAGTGTGGGACAACAGCCACCACAATCACATCTCAACCAAGCAATTCTTCAAACTCAAGCAAAGCAAAAGATGAAGACTCATCACTTTGAACAACATCCATAAAAGTATGCATTCAAGTGGCAATCGAACACGCGTGTCGAAGAAATCATGATTAAACAATCAAGAACAACAACACAATATCCAAAACATCTCACTCAAATGCATCATACTAATCCATGAAGATTCAAAGTGAAATGATACCCAAAACAAGCTCAACAACAACAAACATGACATTCTGGTTCAGTGTTAATCGGTTAACACTATGGTTAACCGATTAACCAGTTAAAAATGTTTGAAAATTTGAAAATTCGCACTAGTTAATCGATTAACCAGTTTACATTGCAACTGGTTAACCGATTAACACTGTACCAGAAGCAGAAAATCAGCAACTCAAAAGCACTTTTATCAATTGATCCAATGTGCAATAATTCCAATGATCATATAATTAATTATGCACGAAATTAAACCAAAAAACAGTGATTCAATCAACATGTAAACACATTCAAACATCAAGATCACAATTCACATACATCAAAATCAACAAAATCAATCAAAAATAAAGATCAACATGATGATTATGCAAATAAGCTCAAATAGCATCGGATCTAGAATTCCAACCTACAAAGCGAAAATTTGATTTAGTAATTGTTGATTCAACTTCAATTGAGCAGATCCAAGCAAGAAACCCAGAGATTCTTCAAGATCCAAGTAATTTCTTGCTATAGAAGTGAAGATCCGCCAAAATTAAGCAAAACCGATCCAAATAAGCTCCTCTAGATCAACTTCCATGTTCAGATCCACACTATCACGAAAATTGAATGGAGAATTTGAGATGATAAGGATGAAGGTTTAACTCAAGAATTCAATGATCCCAATGGAGAATCAAAGAATTCAAGGTGAGATCTCTAATGGAGTTTTGAAGTGAAAAAGTTGAGAGAAAATTGAGAGAATGAGAGTGAATTCTAAAAAATGAAATGAAATTATGAGGATTGTGTGTGTGAGGTTTGGAGCAAATCATTTAAATATTCTCTTAGTTAGGATCCAAATGTGGTTTGGAGTGTGGTTTGTGAAAATTGGAATGGGATTAGGAATGAGAATTTGGAGGGAATTTGAATTGATTTGAAAATTAACCAAAATTCAAAGTGGTTCTAGATCCTTCTTCTGGTGTAAAATCAATTCACAAGTGATCAAAATTGGACCCCAAAGTGGTTGCCTTTGAAAATTCACATGCAGAGGCAAAATTTTCCTTGGTTAATCGGTTAACCATTTGGGTTAATCGATTAACACCCTTAAAAATTCAAATCTGTCCTGATTTTGCATTGGTTAATCAGTTAACCATTTGGTTAATCGATTAACAACTTAAAAATTTGAATTTTGGCGCCTTTTGGAGGGAAAAGTGCACATTTGTCCGTTTTGAGTCCTATTAATCCTCTGAAACATGCTCTTGAATAACAAATCTGTGAGAATGCTCGAGATAGCCTGAGTATTACCTTTTGAGCTGAAAATATCCTGTAAAATAAAAATAGAATCGGCCACTCGATCGCCGGGTAAAATAAATGTCGGAGCCTCTGATGCTCGTCGTCTAGTCTCTTGCACTAAAAGGAAACCTGAGCCGCAGAAATGCCTAGATCCCATGCCTCAAGAACAAATGCTATGATATGCAAAAATGAAAAATGCAGAGAAACAAAAGCTAGTTAAGGTTAAAACAGAAGGGCAAATTTCGGGGTGCTACAGCTGCCGCTATTCAATTGACTTGGATCTGAAGGGGAAAAGCATCAGCTTTCAAACATTCAAGGTAGAAGGCGATTGAATACCAAAAGAACCCAGAAATTTGCAACCTGCGGGGATGCAAAACAGTGAATACCAAACAAAAGTTGGAATGCGACACGCTGAGGATAACAGTTTAAAATGAAACATCAGATACCAACCAAAAGTTGGGATAGCAGTCAAAAGATACCAACCAAAAGTTGGGATACAACGAGAATGCCAACCAAAAGTAACCTTCTGGGGACAAAACTTGAATCAAGAACCTGCAGGACGTACAATCAATAGACTTACGACCTGAGGAAAAGAAAAAACTCTGATGGGAAAAGAGTAGACTATCCAGACAACTCTGCACGGGATAAACATCCATCAAAAGATAATAATCGAACAATACTATCCAAAAGATGGGGTGTTACTCTCCGAGGAAAAAAACCAAACACTACCAACCAAGAGTTGGAATCACCACAACACCTACCGAAGTTGAACCCAAGCTATCAACCAAAAGTTGAAATCACCAGATGGGACACAACCAACCACAAGCTACCAACCAAAAGTCGGAATCACTACAGATCCACAAGGGATAACCTCCAACCCAAAATCTGAAGGACAAGGTTACTAACCAAAAGTTAGAATCACCAGAACACTGACCAAAAGCGAACTCTGCGGGAAAAAGTACCAACCCCCAATAGTTGAAAACTACTAATAAAAATTGGAATCATCCACCCAAAACAAAGACTACCAACAAAAAGTTGGAATCTTCAACCAGAAAACGAAGATTACCAACCAAGAATTGGAACAACATCAACAAGACGACCAAACTGGATAATACCAACCAAAAGTTGGAATCAAACAAAACTACCAACCAAAAGTTGGAATAACTCCCACAAACCGAAGATTACCAACCAAAAGTTGGAATAAAATCAACAAACCTCACCAACCAAAAGTTGGAATAACAACTCCTGTCAAGTCACCAATTACCAACCAAAAGTTGGGATAACGACTCCGTTGAGGAATAGAGAAGGACTACCAACCAAAAGTGGGGATAACAACTCCGCTGAGGAATAGAGAAGGACTACAAACCAAAAGTTGGGATAAACATACCACCACCGAAGGACTACCAACCAAAAGTTGGAATAACAAATCCAGGAAAGGAAGACTACCACCCAAAAGCTGGGATAACGTCCAACAAGCGACAGACCACCAACCAAAAGTTAGAATAACGACTGTAGGGGATAAAATCCAACCAAAAGTTGGGAAACAAGGCTACTAACCAAAAGTTAGGATTGTCAGGAAAAGATCATCATCGACCAAAAGTTGGAACACAAGCTACTAACCAAAAGTTAGGATCGCTAGGAAAAATCCTCATCAACCAAAAGTCGGAACAAAAGCTACTAACCAAATGTTAGGATCGCTGGGTACGCTGAACAATGCTGACTCCACCACAGAAGACTACCAACCAAAAGTTGGGATGATCATCACGAACTACCAACCAAAAGTTGGAATAAAAGGCTACTAACCAAAAGTTAGGATTGCTAGGAAACGCTAAACGAGAGCGAACTGACCACAACAAAAGTTACCAACCAAAAGTTGGAAAATCCGACTTTGCTGAAGAAAACGAGGATTACCAACCAAAAGTTGGAATAACATCCAAACGCCAATAGGTCACCAACCAAAAGTTGAAATGAAGCAAAGATTACCAACCAAGAGTTGGAATAAAGACTCTACGAAAGGGAACCCGAAACTACTAACCAAAAGTTGGGATAACACAACCCAAGAATTACCAACCAAAAGATGGAATACACACTGTAGAAGTACCAACCCAAAGTTGGAATAACGAATACCATAATTCAGACTACACTGGTGAATACCAACCAAAAGTTGTGATAACACACCCGAGAATTAGCAGGCAACAGAATCAACCGACTCGCAATTTGCACCAAAAACCCCAATAGGAAAGGAGAAGTTTAAACAAACGACTATGTCAAGGAACATCAGTTCACCAAACAACTCTGTTGGGTAAAAAACACATCTGAACAACAGGCTCGACCAAGGAAGAAGGCGCTTACAAGCGACTCACCTAGGGAGAAAGACGATGTTTAACCAAACGACTCAGCTGAAGAAAGAAGACGTTTAACCAAACGACAAGCTGGGAAGAATCCGATAAAATGACCAACCCAAAGATCCACACCAACAGAGAGAGCACGCAAATCTCCTGAATCAAACAACCTCTGGCACCAAACCTGTCTTATGCTTCAGATGCATATGTTCGAAAATGGCGTAATGCTCCATACGAAATGGAAATGCTACACATTTAGAAGGATGCTATGCAAACATGCAAAGGAGCCACTCCTGCAAAATAAATGCTGGAGAGAAGCGACCAACTCCACTAGGGAAGAAATTAAATTCCGCTGAGGGAAACATCCCTGATGACCCAACATAATAAACTCTTCTGGGGGACAAAAGACTTGGCTAGGGAAATGCCCTGGATGGCCCTCCTTGAAAAACTTCACCTTGTTGGGAAAACACCAAACAACCTCCTCGGTGACCAATCAAGAACCACGTTGAAAGCTCTACTCTGCTTGGAAAGAAATTCCACCCTGCTGGGGACGCACCAGTAACAACTCGCCCTGCTGAGGAATATCAGAGACCTCTACTGAGGACCCCACTCTGCTGAGGAATGGGTTATGCTTCCATTTGAACACTTTCCCTGTCGAGGGAATCAGCACTAAATTCTGCTCGAGGAAGAAAATCCTGAATATCGATATTACTGGAAAGACATCAGAACGTCGAATCCATTGGGGAAAGGGCGTCAAAGACGCGGCCTTTGTTGGAGAATAATACTAGATTGCAATCTACCTTGCCGCCGAGGGAATATCCTTTCACCTTACTCTGGTAGGAACATGCTGAGAACAAATCCACCCTGCTGGGGATTATTGTAGGGAGACAAAACCTCGTTCTGCAGGAGACATACCACACACCTCCATTGGTGACAGTACTTCTGATCCACTGGGAATGATTGTGCCAAGTATGGTTGGGCTTTTGGTTTTCTATGGAAGGTCAGGAACGACCGATATTGGGAAATGCTTTTTCCGACTTCCTGACATTCGTTTGGAACTTGAAGGTCGACTAAACCTGCTTGAGTAACTCTGCTAAGCTCTGAAAATATGGGGACGAACAGTTCCTTCGTTTTCAATTTTGCTCCAACTTGTGGGATCTCTGTAAAAACTTCCTCACGAGAAGACTTCAAATTTCTGTACCCTGATGATTTGACATGAATGGCTTCATCACTTTGAACCTTGAAGAGGTGTTGGCTTCTGGATAAGGATATCTTTTGGGCTCTTAGGGTGGCCTGCCCTAGCCTTGCAACGACCTTGCCCCTGACTGACTGATTTATGGAGCAGTACCCCTAGCTAATCTTCGAGAGGTTTAATAAATCTCGACCTAATTGCCCCAGATCAATTAACTTTAAGATGGATGACTCCCATGATATGATCATTTGATATAGCTTGCCCCAATTCAACGGAGTATTCAGGCGTTCTGCATTCTATCATGATCAAACTTTCCACTGTGGAAACTCTCCTGATTTCAAGTGCTTACTCGCAAGTAAAACAAATTGTTCTGCATAAAAGATATATTAATGCAATGCATATGACAGTTTTGAAATCCAAGTCTGTTCACTGGAAAAAGTTGTGACATATAGTGAACGAATCACTTATCTGAATGTCAACCTTAATACCAAAATGGTAAGGGGAATCCTTTTAGGAGTTAGTTTCGATGAGATCTTTACCAAAGTATGCTTTCGAAACAACCCTGCTTCAATTAGGACTTTTGAAGGTTATAACGTGGACAGGTTCACGGTTTGAAAGAAAGGATATAAGGCTCATAGTTTATTTTAACCTACCCATTCTCCTTGATGTTCTCCAATCCTACATTCAGCTAATTCAACCCAAGCTCTCACCTTTCAAAGGTTGAATGACAGTGGTGATGGTTTAGGAAACCACAAGTTTCTTTGGGGTGACAGTCACTCGCTCTTTGTCTTTGGTGCCTGGAGTCATACAATTTATTTTTCTCGAGGATTTTTCCTTTGTAATCCCTTTCGCATTTATGCTTTTTGTTCTTTTACTTGTTTTCTCTCTAACTTTTGCCTAAACTGACTCTTTTGGGTTTCTTTTGATTTTGAAGTCCAGTGGGATACCCTCGTTTTTGCCTAAGTCGCTTGTTTTCAAGATTCGACTTAGCGGGCTTCTTCTTTTCTTTTTCTTTTTTTATCAATCGTGTGACACTGGCTTGTCTTGATTTCTCCGAAACGGTTTATGACTGCCTCATTCCTTTCAATGAGAGATAACCACTGTGAGTCTTTTAGGCTCGACCTCTACAGGTGTGATTAATCCTCGAACGGGAACACTCCTTTTGTGATTTAGCCGCTTAGTCAAATTAACTGACACCTACCCTGCCCCAGGTTAAGATTGAGGGTTTTTCCGTTTTTCAGAAAGAAACTCCTACTACTAGGCTCAAAGGGGTTGACAAGGGATTATCATCCTTATATCTCCGGTGTTTAGGAATTTGAAACAATGCATGTACATCATCAGCAGGTTTCATTCAAAAGCATATAATCAGAAGCTTGCGTGTCTTCCAACTTCGTCATCCTCCCCCAGATTCCGCTTAAACAAGCGTTTGACATCAATAAAACATTGAGTGAACACAAATGGATTTAATCAAAAACCTGCATATTCATTTCATTATCATTATTAATCGAAAACAAAAAAGTATTACAAATTAAATTTGCACTTAAATAGAAAATAAACTACAAATGCAAAGTAATGACATGATAAAAAAGATTTCCAGCTTTTGGGAACCGGGCTTTCAAATCTTGACTTGCTGCTGAATCAGCCACCTTTAGAATTGCTCGTCTAAGTCAATCTGACACTCTTCTGAACCTCTGCCATAGGTAAATTCTTCCACAACATTAACCGCTGACCCCACATGGCTGGACGAAGGAGAATTGTTGATCTGGATACCCTGAGGGGTGATTGAGAACCTATTGGAGTCCAGGAGAGTCTGAGTCTTGCTTTTAAGCACCTTACAGACCTCGGTTGAATGCCCCTGTGCCCCAGCATGGTACTCACAACGGGCGTTGACATTAAAACCTGGCGGATACGGAGGAATATGTGGATTAATCCTTTTTGGCACTATCAAACCACCTTTGATCAGATTTGGAAATATGTGACTGTATGACATCGGCAACCGAGTGAAATGCCTCTTTGGCTTCTTTGGTCTTTGTCAGGCGTGCTGATGCGGCTGATGACGGTACGACCGTCGACTTTGGAGAGGAAATGATATCTAATACACAGACCTAAAAGATTGTTGACTTTGAACTGTTGAAACATCTGGAGATTGAGTTTGAAGTATCGGGGACTCCCTTTGTTCAGGTACTTTCATCTTCAGGCTTGGCCTAGGAACAGGAAACAGCTGTGGGCATGGAGATTCTGAGATTATAGATTGCAAGACATACTCCTGACCTGATGCAGCTTCAAGGGAGAGAATAGGAACATCCACTTCTTTTGCAATGAATGGGATAGGACCACCTGGTACGCTTACGCCGCTCGGCGCGAATTCTACTGCCTCTGAATCAATTAAGTCCTGAACTTTGTGCTTAAAAGCTTTGTAGTTCTTGACATCATGCCCCGGTGCCCCATAATGGAAATTACAATGGGCACTTACATTATAGTCTGGTGGTGGCTCACCAATAAATGGAGCCAGAGTCCAAAGTTCAACCAATCGAAGTTGAAGCAAGAGTTGCAACAACTGAGCATACGACATAGGGATCTGGTTGAAGATTCTGTCGGGCTGCTTCGGCCTTTGAGCATACCTCCTAGTCTTAATATTGTCTCGGGAAACAGGAGGTAGCTGCTGACGGGGAAATTTTGGAATCTCAGGTTGTGCAGAAGATCTTTGAGGCACACTACGCCTTGGGAGAGGTTCCACAGGTAAAGGTGGGGAAACCATCTCTGCTGCAGCTTCAGGCATAAGACCACCTTCCTTTCTTAACACGTTTCTTATCACTTCTGTAATCAGGCCCATCTGAGTCTTCAGTTGATGAACCTCCTCCCTAAGCATCTTCTGATCCAGCCATAAGGCTTGCATATCCACCACGAATTGTCCCATCTGGCTTCGGACTTCCCTCAACTCTGCTTGAATCTCATCCATAGCCAACTTCTATCTTCTCTACAAGCTGATCGTCTGAAATTCTGAAGAAAAATCGAATCAAGATAACAAACCCAGCCTCGAACACCTGCTATGCAAATGAAATGCAAATGCCATGTTCGACTATTTCCAAGGAACCTGTCTGCTCTGATTCATGTTTTACACAGACGAACCACAAGAAAAAGATTTAATGCTCAACAGCGAGTCTCAAAGTTAAGATCCTTAGAAATACAAGAACATGTATGTCAAAATGCTAACATGTTATGATGATGCGGATGCAAAGACATGGGATCAAGGCTCCCACAAAGCTTTGAATAATTGTTGTGCTACTTAACTGAGTTGAACCAGAATTTCACTTCGGCGAGAAAATACCAGAACAAACAGAATACCACTGCACTGAGATACACACCCCTAATATCCAAGATCAAAAGTTCACACTGACGAGAAAACTGGGTTGGTTGAAGGCCTATTTTCTTACAAAATCCATCCCCTCTCACATGTGGGTTCTAGTCTTGGAAAGTACGAAATCCTATGCAGGTCATCAATGTCACAGACTTTCAAGAAACAATGATACGTTCACCATTTGTGGTTTGCCATCATAGTCAAACGAAGTGGCCTAACTTAGCTAACTTCCCAATGAATGGTCTCCAGAGTCGTTAGTCTTTCTAAGTCAATACTCCCTCAACTACACCAGACGCGCAGGATAGAGTATCTCCAAAGAAAAACCTCGTATGGACATGAATTTCGCACGAGCTATTGCATGGCCAAACGCCACACAAGCTTTCGATACTCTCCACACTAATCCTATGTGTATACTCAAGCCTGGGTATTGGGCTTATCTCTCAATGGAACAACCCATCCCACAGAACATCAGCAGCATAATATGATAAAAAAAATGCAAATGCAATAATATACAACATATAATGTATATAAAGTAAAATAATTGTACAAATCTAAACAACCAAAGACGCACAACAGACAAGAGCTAGGATTAACTCGCATAGGGAACCATCGCATTCCCCAGCAGAATCGCCAGCTAGCGCAACTGCGAAAAACACCCGGCGTAAAAACAAAAGAGTCGCCATTGTTCGTTATTTATCCCAAAGAGAAGGTAAGGAAACGATTAGGGAAAACCTACGAAAAAGGGAAAAGACAAGGTCATCGTAACCAAATCTTGGGTTCGGGAGTCGGTTACGCAAGGGGAAGGTATTAGCACACGGGATCCACGCTTGTTGTCAAATCAAAGGGTGTGTTTATCTATCTAAGCTACAGGCTCACAGGGGTAAAGGAAAGAAAAGAGACTCGATAGAGCATCGCCGCTCTATGTATATGTATTCCCTCGTGCAATGGGAAAGTCAGAGTCAACATAGTTCAGAAAACTACGGGAGAAGGGAGGAAGGTTTCTCACCAACACATCACCGTCTTGTGCCTACGTATCCTCGTCTAGTACGAGAAATTAGAGCAAACATAGTTCAGGCTGACACGACCACGGATCGGTTCAAGCGTTTTAACCGAGTAGGGTTAAACCTTTGTTCTAGCAGTTAGGGACGATGCCTGTTTGCGGTAGAACCAAGACATAACAACACTCTTTCTGAAAATGGTTTTCAATTAATCCCGAAGGAAAAAGTTTGATGTTTTGTTTGTGTTTTTTAGTGAAGTGAGTTAGTTTGATTTGTGATTCACGTTTCACTAAAGACTATGACATAGGAACGAATGCGTTGCATATCGCCCCCAAATGGGACGTACAATAAACACTCTAGACAAGCGAGAGGAGACCCCTCACTCATCATTCCCCATGTGCTTAAGGCTCGTAGCATACAACATTCATTGTATTTATTAGATGAGTTAGAATGTGTTTTGAGATGAGAAGAGAGACGCACGGAAGGTCTAAGGGAAACTCGGCCCTAACGTTGTCATGCAAAATGGACCTAAAGTTGGGATTGAAAGGGGAAAATCTACCCTAATATTAGCATGCTTGGATTGAACACCTAATGTCTCTCCTACTCCCATCCTAGACGGAAGGACTAGGAATCCTAAGGGATCATGGCAAAAGACCAAGAAAACACAAAGAAATTCAATCACAAGTAGAAAGAAATGAAAGACGAAATGCAAACATGAAATGCTACCTTCTATCATCAAAGAAAAGTGGGAGGAAAAAAGTGTGGGACAACAGCCATCACAACCACATCTCAACCAAGAAATTATTCAAACTCAAGCAAAGCAAAAGATGAAGACTCATCACTTTAAACAACATCCATAAAATTATGCATTCAAGTGGAAATCGAACACACGTTTCGAAGAAATCATGATTAAACAATCAAGAACAGCAACACAATAACCAAAAAATCTCACTCAAATGCATCATACTGATCCATGAAGATTTAAAGTGAAATGATACCCAAAACAAGCTCAACAACAGCAAACATGACATTCTGGTTCAGTGTTAATCGGTTAACACTATGGTTAACCAATTAACTAGTTAAAAATGTTTGAAATTTTGAAAATTCGCACTGGTTAATCGATTAACCAGTTTACACTGCAACTGGTTAACTGATTAACACTGTACCAGAAGAAGAAAATCAGCAACTCAAAAGCACTTTTATCAATTAATCCAATGTGCAATCATTCCAATGATCATATAATTAATTATCCACGAAATTAAACCAGAAAACAGTGATCCAATCAACATGTAAACACATTCAAACATTAAGGTCACAATTCACATACATCAAAATCAACAAAATCAATAAAAAATGAAGATCAACATGATGATTATGCAAATAAGCTCAAAATAGCATCGGATCTAGAATTTCAACCTACAAAGCGGAGATTTGCTTTGATAATTGTTGATTCAACTTCAATTGGGCATATCCAAGCAAGAAACCCAAAGATTCTTCAAGATCCAAGTAATTTCTTGCTATAGAAGTGAAGATCCACCAAAATTAAGCAAAACCGATCCAAATAAGCTCCTCTAGATCAACTTCCATGTTCAGATCCACACTATCACGAAAATTGAATGGAGAATTAGAGATGATAAGGATGAAGGTTTAGCTCTAGAATTCAATGATTCCAATGGAGAATCAAAGAATTCAAGGTGAGCTCTAATGGAGTTTTGGAGTGAAAAAGTTGAGAGAAAATTGAGAGAATGAGAGTGAATTCTGAAAAATGAAATGAAATTATGAGGATTGTGTGTGTGAGGTTTGGAGCAAATAATTTAAATATTCTCTTGGTTAGGATCCAAATGTGGTTTGGAGTGTGGTTTGTGAAAATTGGAATGGGATTAGGAATGGGAATTTGAATTGATTTGAAAATTAACCAAAATTCAAAGTGGTTCTAGATCCTTCTTCTGGTGTAAAATCAATTCACAAGTGATCAAAATTGGACCCCAAAGTGGTTGCCTTTGAAAATTCACGTGCAGAGGCAAAATTTTCCTTAGTTAATCGGCTAACCATTTGGGTTAATCGATTAACACCCTTAAAAATTCAAACTTGTCCTGATTTTGCATTGGTTAATCGGTTAACCATTTGGTTAATCGATTAACACCTTAAAAATTTGAATTTCGGCACCTTTTGGAGGGAAAAGTGTACATTTGTCCGTTTTAAGCCCTATTAATCCTCTGAAACTTGCTCTTGAATAACAAATCTGTGAGAATGCTCGAGATAGCCTGAGTATTGCCTTCTGAGCTGAAAATATCCTGCAAAATAAAAATAAAATCGGGCACTCGATCGCCGGGAAAAATAAATGTCGGAGCCTCTGATGCTCGTCGTCTAGTCTCTTGCACTAAAAAGAAACCTGAGCCGCGGAAATGCCTAGATCCCATGCCTCAAGAACAAATGCTATGATATGCAAAAATTCAAAATGCAGAGAAACAAAAGCTAGTTAAGGTTATAACAGAAGGGCAAATTTTGGGGCACTACAGCTACCCCTATTCAATCGACTTGGACCTGAAGGGGAAAAGCATCAGCTTTCAAACATTCAAGGTAGAAGGCAATTGAATACCAAAAGAACTCGGAAATTTGCAACCTGCGGTGATGCAAAACAATGAATACCAACCAAAAGATGGAATGCGACACGCTGAGGATAACAGTCCAAAATGAAACATCAGATACCAACCAAAAGTTGGGATAGCAGCCAAAGGATACCAACCAAAAGTTGGGATACAACGAGAATGCCGACCAAAAGTAACCTCCTGGGGACAAAACTTGAATCAAGAACCTGCAGGACGTACAATCAACAGACTTACGACCTGAGGAAAATAAAAAACTCCGCTGGGAAAAGAGTAGACTATCCAGACAACTCTGCGCGGGATAAACATCCATCAAAAGATAATAATCGAACAATACCATCCAAAAGATGGGGTAAAGGTTACTCTCCGAGGGCAAAAACCAAACACTACCAACCAAGAGTTAGAATCACCACAACACCGACCGAAGTTGAACCCAAGCTATCAACCAAAATTTGAAATCACCAGATGGGACACAATCGACCACAAGCTACCAACCAAAAGTCGGAATCACTACAGATCCACAAGGGATAACCTCCAACCCAAAAGCTGAAGGACAAGGTTACTAACCAAAAGTTAGAATCACCAGAACGCTGACCAAAGGTGAACTCTACGGGAAAAAAGTACCAACCCCCAATAGTTGAAAACTACCAATAAAAATTGGAATCATCCACCCAAAACAATGACTACCAACCAAAAGTTGGAATCTTCAACCAGAAAACGAAGATTACCAACCAAGAGTTGGAACAATATCAACAAGACGACCAAACTGGATAATACCAACCAAACGTTGGGATCAGACTCCATAAGAGAAACCAAGGACTACCAACCAAAAGTTGGAATCAAACAAAACTACCAACCAAAAGTTGGAATTGAAGTAAAGGTTACCAACCAAAAAGTTGGAATAACTCCCGCAAACCGAAGATTACCAACCAAAAGTTGGAATAAAATCAACAAACCTCACCAACAAAAAGTTAGAATAACAACTCCTGTCAAGTCACTAATTACCAACCAAAAGTTGGGATAATGACTCTGCTGAGGAATAGAGAAGGACTACCAACCAAAACTTGGGATAAACATACCACCACCAAAAGACTACCAACCAAAAGTTGGAATAACAAATCCAGGAAAGGAAGATTACCACCCAAAAGCTGGGATAACGTCCAACAAGCGACACACTACCAACCAAAAGTTGGAATAACGACTATAGGGGATAAAATCCAACCAAAAGTTGGGAAACAAGGATCTAACCAAAAGTTAGGATCGCTAGGAAAAGATCATCATCAACTAAAAGTTGGAACACAAGCTACTAACCAAAAGTTAGGATCGCTTGGAAAAATCCGCATCGACCAAAAGTCGGAACAAAAGCTACTAACCAAATGTTAGGATCGTTGGGTACGCTGAACAATGCTGACTCCACCATAGAAGACTACCAACCAAAAGTTGGGATGATCATCACGAACTACCAACCAAAAGTTGGAATAAAAGGCTACTAACCAAAAGTTAGGATTGCTAGGAAACGCTAAACGAGAGCGAACTGACCACAACAAAAGTTACCAATCAAAAGTTGGAAAATCCGACTTTGCTGAAGAAAACGAGGATTACCAACCAAAAGTTGGAATAACATCCAAACGCCAATAGGTCACCAACCAAAAGTTGAAATGAAGCAAAGATTACCAACCAAGAGTTGGAATAAAGACTCTACGAAAGGGAACCCGAAACTACTAACCAAAAGTTGGGATAACACAACCCAAGAATTACCAACCAAAAGATGGAATACACACTGTAGAAGTACCAACCCAAAGTTGGAATAACGAATACCATAATTCAGACTACACTGGTGAATACCAACCAAAAGTTGTGATAACACACCCGAGAATTAGCAGGCAACAGAATCAACCGACTCGCAATTTGCACCAAAAACCCCAATAGGAAAGGAGAAGTTTAAACAAACGACTCTGTCAAGGAACATCAGTTCACCAAACAACTCTGCTGGGGAAAAGAGACACCTGAACAACAGGCTTGACAAAGGAAGAAGGCACTTACAAGTGACTCACCTGGGGAGAACGACGACGTTTAACCAAATGACTCAGCTGAAGAAACAAGACGTTTAACCAAACGACAAGCTGGGAAGAATCCGATAAAATGACCAACCCAAAGATCCACACCAACAGGGAGAACACACAAATCTCCTGAATCAAACAACCTCTGGCACAAAACCTGGCTTATGCTTCAGATGTATATGTTTGAAAATGGCGTAATGCTCCATACGAAATGGAAATGCTACATGTAACACCCATTTTAATTATTTAGTCTTTTTGGTGTTATTTTATTTTGGTGTGTCCTTATGTGGGGGTGTGTCTGAGAGTGTTGGTGGGTACCCTTAAGTTATGGGGATTATTTAATAACTATGGAGTTTAATATTAATATAATATGATTAATGGTGGTGATAATTTAATAATAATAATAATTATTATTATTATTATTATTATTATTATTGTTATTATTATTATTATTATTATTATTATTATTATTTGTATTATTATTATTTGTATTATTAGTGGATGGAACAAGTAAAATAAGGAATTAGAGATATACGAAGGTTTTTGGGGTAGAAGAGAGTTAGAACACGATAAAACCAGTTTAGAGGAAGGAGAGAAGAAAAACAAGGAAGGAAGAGAGATAAGGCTAGGGCTGTCAAATTCTTCAGAGTTCTTCGTCAATCTGAGCATCTAATCGAGGTAAGGGAGAGAAACTGATTGGGATTGGTATTTTACATGAATTGGGTAGAGGTGATTCCTTAACCCCATAGTGATTTGATGAACAAGATGAATATATTGTTATGTTTATGATTGTTGCTTCTATTGATGAATTTGTGCATATATTGTTGTGATTTTGGTGAGTTTCTGCGTAACGTAGCAGAGTTGTGATTTTGGTGGGGTTCTGTGTGACTTCTGTGGTTTTGGTAATGACCATGAGTTTTGGTTCTGGAGAGAAAATTTGAGGGACAATTGATTAGAGTTGTGTATAATAGTTGTAGTAATAATAGGTAGAAGATAGATGAAGAATGATAGGCTTGGAATTAATCAAAGTGCATTTTGGACAGTGAGGGTTTTGAGTATCACAGATGCTCGCTAGCAGGTTCGCTAGGCGAGCAGGTAGCGAGCACTCGCTAGGCGAGCTAGGTAGCGAACACTTCCAGTAGCCATTGTCTTCCTTCGCTAGCATATTCGCTAAGCGAGCAGGTAGCGAATGTTCGCTAGAGCTTCGCTAAGCGAGCAGGGTGGCGAGCATGACAGAACTTGTTTTATTTTGTGGTTCCATCCAACGTTGATGTTTTGTAGGATCCCTTTGGTCATGATGGGTATAAGGATGATGTTCGGTGGTGAAGAGTGTATACTGGGTGTTAGAATATGAATTCCCATGATATTTGATTTAATTGATATGATTAATTGGTGTTATATATATATGAGGTTGGTGATGTGATCAGGAGGATCCTGTGCACTTAGTATGCTTGAATTTATTGGTTGTGTATGGTAATGTGATCAGTAGGATCGTGTGCACGTAGCATGCTTGAGTTATTTGTTGTGTAGTTGGTGTCGTGCATATCATGATGTTTTGGTGGGATGAAATCATTGCTCAGAAGGAGTGTATGCGATCATCCGTACTCCTTTGTGGAGAATGGTGGGGATAGATCATTTCCAAGGAGGGGTGTATGTGATCTATCCGGGGTTCGATTGAATGAACCAATGAGTCGGTACCGCATGCATGGTGTTGAGTTGCATATTTGCATTATTGGGTGTTGTATTTGATGATTGGACAATAGGTCATGATTGATGTTGGTGGGGTGATGATTTGTATATTTATTGCCTTTTATTCATGTATCTTATAACCGATAATTTTGATCATGTTTTCTCACCCCTTTGTTGTTGTTGTTGTGGTCTGTGCTTCTTCGGAAGTACAGATAATCCAGGTACTTAGCTAGCTTGGATAATGGTGTGCGAATCAAGTCTTAGGATGCTCTTATACGTAGCACGGGACTTGGGCGTTTATTTGTTTTTATGTTGAACTTGTTTTATTCCTGTGACGTATCATATGTTGGTGAATTTTATTAATGATTGAGTTCATGTATTTGGCGGATGGCCGAAAATGTTGAGTTAAGGATTATTTCCGCTGCTTTAATGTGAAAACATCTAATGAAGTGTTTTGTTGAATTTTATGAATATGATATCCCACTTTTGGGGGAGGAACTCTGATGTTTATTTGAAATAATTGTATTTTATTTAATTTTGGGAAGTGAGGTGTTACAATTGGTATCAGAGCAGGTCGGTCCGTCCGGCCAGTGTAGTAGTTGAGTCTGTCCTTAGGATAGAGATTGTATACCTTTTAACCTGGTGTTGTTATTGTTAAGCAGTATGGCAGGAAGGAATGATGTTGCTTTGGTTGCTGCTATGTAAGCGATGGCGCAGGTGGTTGCTAATCAGAACCAAGCTGCGGGTGCGTAATTCCGAGATTTGGCACAGTTTCGGAGTAACAAGCCACCGACGTTTGAAGGAGGAATTTTGGACCCTGAAGCTGCACATAAGTGGCTGAAGGCAATTGAGAAAATTTCCAGGACGATGGGTTGTAGTGATGAGCAAAAAGTGAAGTTTGGTACTCACATGCTGGAAGGTGAAGCCAAGGCTTGGTGGGATAACAGTCGCCAGATATTGGAGACTGCTGGAACTGCAATTACTTGGGATGTGGTTCGAACTGGTTTTCTGGAAAAGTATTTTCCGGAAGATATACAAAGTGCTAAGGAGATAGAGTTCCTGGAGCTGAAGCAGGGTAATCTGACTGTAGCAGAGTATGCTGCTAAGTTTGAAGAGCTAGTGTAGTATTGTCCTCATTACAATACTGAGGTGGAAATGACTTCCAAGTGTTTGAAGTTTGAGAATGGGCTGCATCCGGAAGTCAAGCTGGGGATCGCTTGTCAGAAGATCAGGAATTATCCGGAGCTGGTAAGCAGAAGCTGGATTTATGATAGTGATAACCGGGCCAGGATTGCACATTATAAGGTTGTGAATGACCGTAAAGGTAAGCAGAGATTTAGTGGTACTCCTTACAGTGTTCCTGCTGATAAGGGAATACATAAGGCTGCTACTAATAAGAAGTCTAGAGAAGGGAAGACATCTGCTGATTTGAAATGTTTCCGGTGTGGTGGCGCGGGTCATCGTGCTAATGAGTGTCCTAATGAGGTGAAGAAGTGTTTCAAGTGTGGTAAGCCAGGCCATGTGATAGCGGATTGTAGGGCCACAATGCCTACCTGTTATAACTGTGGCGAGAAAGGTCATATCAGTATGCATTGTGAGAAGTCGAAGAAGTCTCAGGCCAGCGGTAAAGTGTTTGTTGTGGTAGGAACTCAATCGGCCAGCGAGGAGCATTCTATTAAAGGTACTTGTTTTATCAATAATATTCCTTTGACTGCTATGACTGACATGGGTGCAACCCACTCGTTCATTTTGTTGAGTGTGTGAAGAGAGTAGGATTGGTGTCGTCTACTCTTGAGCGACAGATGACTATTGAAACTCCCTCTATTGGTTAAGTGACTACTTCTTTGGTGTGTTTGAAGTGTCCACTGACTGTTTTCGATAGAGACTTTGGGGTAGACCTGATTTAACTGCCACTTGGTAATTTAGATGTTATTCTGGGTATGAATTGGTTGGAGTTCAACCGAGTCTACATCGATTATTTTCAGAAGGTGTTGTTGTTCCTTACTCCAGAAGAGGAAGCGTTGGTGAATTCCTTGTCTAATAAGGAATTGAGGACCTTGTTGGAGGACGAAGCTAAAATGTTTGCTTTATTTGCATCATTATCTGTTGACAGCAAGACGTCAATGAAAGAGTTGGCGGTGGTGAATGAATTTCCCGAAGTGTTCCCTGATGATATTACAGAATTACCTCCGACGAGAGAAGTTGAATTTAGCATTGATCTTGTTCCTGGTACGAGACCTATATCTATGGCACCGTACAGGATATCGACAGTGGAATTGGCCGAATTGAAATCTCAGATTGGAGAATTGTTGGATAGGAAGTTTATCAGACTGAGTGTGTCGCCATGGGGAGCTCCAGTATTGTTGGTAAGGAAGAAGGATGGTAGTATGCGTCTGTGCATCAATTACTGTCAGTTGAATAAAGTGACCATTAAGAATAAATATCCTCTTCCAAGGATTTATGATTTGATGGATCAATTGGTGGGAGCTTGTGTGTTCAGCAAAATTGACTTAAGATCGGGTTACCATCAGATTAGAGTGAAAGAAGGTGATATTCAGAAGACGACGTTTAGAACCAGATATGAACATTACGAATATGTTGTAATGCCTTTTGGAGTGACTAATGCGCCAGGAGTATTGATGGAGTATATGAACCGAATCTTCCATCCTTATTTGGATCAGTTTATTGTTGTGTTTATTGACGATATACTGATTTATTCTAAGTCTGATGAAGAGCATTCAGGATATTTAAGAATTCCTTTGCAGGTGTTGAAAGATAATAAGTTGTTTGCTAAACTATCAAAGTGTGAATTCTGGTTGAAGACAGTGAGTTTCTTGGGGCATGTAATATCCGGTGATGGTGTAGCGGTGGACCCATAGAAAGTGAGTGCAGTGTTGCAGTGGGAACCGCCGAAGACAACGACGGAGATTAGAAGCTTTTTGGGTTTGGTAGGATATTACTGAAGGTTTATTGAGGGGTTTTCTAATTTGGCGTTGCCACTGACTCAATTGACGAGAAAGGATCAAGTTTTTGTGTGGGATGCTGCTTGTGAAGAAAGCTTTGAAGAACTGAAGAAGAAGTTGACTACGACACCGGTGTTAGTGTTGCCGACTCCGAGTGAACCTTTTGTGGTGTACTGTGATGCGTCTAAGATGGGATTAGACGGAGTTCTTATGCAGAATGGTAAGGTAGTGGCATATGCTTCACGACAATTGAGGGTGCATGAAAGGAATTATCCTACTCATGACCTTGAATTGGCTGCGATAGTTTTCGTGTTAAAAATCTGGAGGCACTATTTGTATGGTTCGAGATTTGAGGTGTTCAGTGACCATAAAAGTTTGAAGTATCTGTTCGATCAGAAAGAGCTACATATGAGACAGAGAAGATGGTTGGAATTCTTAAAGGATTACGATTTCAGTTTGAGTTATCATCCAGGAAAGGCGAATGTAGTAGCCGATGCTTTGAGCAGAAAAACGATCCATATGTCGGCTTTGATGGCGAAGGAAATGGAACTAATGGAGCAGTTCAGAGATTTGAGCATGATTTGTAAGACAACGGCAGATGGTGTGATGTTGGGTAAGTTGCAACTAAACAACAATTTCTTGGATATAATTAGAGAAAACCAAAAGCTAGATGTGAAGTTAGTGGATTTGATGCCTGGAGTAGGAAGTGACTCCGATAGTGATTTTGAGTTGGATAGTACAGGTGTGTTGAGATTCAGAGGCAGGATTTGTGTGCCGGATAATGATGAACTGAAAAAGTCAATTCTGAGTGAAGGACATCGTAGTAGTTTGAGTATCCATCCGGGAGCTACGAAGATGTACCATGATTTAAAGAAGTTATTTTGGTGGTCCGGTATGAAAAGAGATATAGCTCAATTTGTTTACGCCTGTTTGATATGTCAGAAGTCGAAAGTGGAACATCAGAGACCTTCTGGATTTATGCAACCGTTGGAAGTTCCGGTTTGGAAATGGGATTGTATAACCATGGATTTTGTTACGGGTTTTCCGAATACGGCGAGAGGATTTGATGCTATTTGGGTAATTGTGGATCGACTTACGAAGTCTTCACATTTTGTACCGATTAATATCAGTTTTTCGTTGGTGAAGCTGGCAGAGATTTATATTCGGGTAATTGTGAAGCTGCATGGTGTTCCGTCGAGTATCGTGTTGGATAGAGATCTGAGGCTTACTTCAGAATTTTGGAGGAGTTTACAGGAAGCTTTGGGTACTAAGTTGAAGTTGAGTTCAGCTTACCATCCGCAAACCGATGGTCAATCGGAGAAGACTATTCAGTCGCTGGAGGATTTGCTAAGAGCTTGTGTGTTGGAAAAGGGTGGTGCGTGGGATACTCATTTACCGTTGATCGAGTTCACGTACAACAATAGTTACCATTCTAGTATCGGGATGGCGCCGTTTGAAGCTTTATATGGTAGAAGATGCATAACTCCTCTGTGTTGGTATGAAACAGGTGAGAATGTGGTATTGGGACCAGAAATTATGCAGCAAACTACTGAGACAATTCAGATGATCTGTGAGAAGATGAAAGCGTCTCAGAGTAGGCAGAAAAGTTATCATGATAACCGAAGAAAAGAACTGGAATTCAGTGAAGGTGATCACGTGTTCCTAAGAGTTAACCCAGTAACTGGTGTGGGTCGTGCGTTGAAGTCTAAGAAGCTGGATCCTAAGTTTATTGGACCATATCAGATTTTGCAGAGAGTTGATGTTGTGGCTTATAGGGTGGCGTTGCCGCCTGAATTGTCGAATTTGCATGACGTGTTTCATGTGTCGCAACTTTGAAAGTATGTCTCGGATCCATCTCATGTGATTCAGAGAGATGAAGTTCAAGTCCGGGAGAATCTTACTGTTGAGACGATGCCGTTAAGGGTCGACGATCGTAAAATGAAACAACTCCGAGGGAAGGAGATACCTTTGGTGAAAGTAGCGCGGGGAGGTGCTGCAGGAGGCAGTGTGACCTGGGAATTTGAAAGCAGGATGCGGGAAGCATATCCGGAGTTGTTTCCATCAGTTAATTTTAGAGGGCGAAAATAATTAAAGTGGGGGAGAGTTGTAACACCCATTTTAATTATTTAGTCTTTTTGGTGTTATTTTATTTTGGTGTGTCCTTATGTGGGTGTGTGTCTGAGAGTGTTGGTGGGTACCCTTAAGTTATGGGGATTATTTAATAACTATAGAGTTTAATATTAATATAATATAATTAATGGTGGTGATAATTTAATAATTAATAGTAATATTATTATTATTATTATTATTATTATTATTATTATTGTTGTTGTTATTATTATTATTATTATTATTCTTATTATTATTATTTGTATTATTATTATTTGTATTATTAGTGGATGGAACAAGTAAAATAAGGAATTAGAGATATAAGAAGTTTTTTGGGGTAGAAGAGAGTTAGAACACGATAAGACCAGTTTAGAGGAAGGAGAGAAGAAGAACAAGGAAGGAAGAGAGACAAGGCTAGGGCTGTCAAATTCTTCAGAGTTCTTTGTCAATCTGAGCATCTAATCGAGGTAAGGGGGAGAAACTGACTGGGATTGGTATTTTACATGAATTGGGTAGAGGGGATTCCTTAACCCCATAGGGATTTGATGAACAAGATGAGTATATTGTTATGTTTATGATTGTTGCTGCTATTGATGAATTTGTGCATATATTATTGTGATTTTGGTGAGTTTCTGCGTAACGTAGCAGAGTTGTGATTTTGGTGGGGTTCTGTGTGACTTCTGTGGTTTTGGTAATGACCATGAGTTTTGGTTCTGGAGAGAAAATTTGAGGGACAATTGATTAGAGTTGTGTATAATAGTTGTAGTAATAATAGGTAGAAGATAGATGAAGAATGATAGGCTTGAAATTAATCAAAGTGACATTTTGGACAGTGAGGGTTTTGAGTATCGCAGACGCTCGCTAGCAGGTAGCGAGCACTTGCTAGGGACTCGCTAGGCGAGCTAGGTAGCGAACACTTCCAGTATCCACTGTCTGCCTTCTCTAGCATATTCGCTAAGTGAGCAGGTAGCAAACGTTCGCTAGAGCTTCGCTAAGCGAGGAGGGTTGCGAGCGTGACAGAACTTGTTTTAGTTTGTGCTTCCATCCAATGTTGATGTTTTGTAGGATCCCTTTGGTCATTATGGGTATAGAGATGATGTTTTGTGGTGAAGAGTGTATACTGGGTGTTAGAATATGAATTCCCATGATATTTGATTTAATTGATATGATTAATTGGTGTTATATATATATATATATATATATATATATATATATATATATATATATATATATATATATATATATATATATATATATATATATATATATATATATATATGAGGTATGGTAATGTGATCAGGAGGATCGTGTGCACTTAGTATGCTTGAATTTATTGGTTGTGTATGGTAATGTCATCAGTAGGATCGTGTGCACGTATCGTGCTTGAGTTATTTGTTGTGTAGTTGGTGTCGTGCATATCATGATGTTTTGGTGGGATGAAATCGTTGCTCAGGAGGAGTATATGCGATCATCCGTACTCCTTTGTGGAGAATGGTGGGGATAGATCATTTCCAAGGAGGGGTGTATGTGATCTATCCGGGGTTCGATTGAATGAACCAATGAGTCGGTACCGCATGCATGGTGTTGAGTTGCATATTTGCATTATTGGGTGTTGTATTTGATGATTGGACAGTAGGTCATGATTGATGTTGGTGGGGTGATGATTTGTATATTTATTGCCTTTTATTCATGTATCTTATTCGATAATTTTGATCATGTTTTCTCACCCCTTTGTTGTTGTTGTGGTATGTGCTTCTTCGGAAGTACAGATAATTTAGGTACTTCGCTAGCTTGGATAGTGGTGTGCGAATCGAGTCTTAGGATGCTCTGATACGTAGCACGGGACTTGGGCGTTTATTTATTTTTATGTTGAACTTGTTTTATTCCTGTGACGTATCATATGTTGGTGAATTTTATTAATGATTGAGTTCATGTATTTGGCGGATGGCCGAAAATGTTGAGTTAAGGATTATTTCCGCTGCTTTAATGTAAAAACATCTAATGAAGTGTTTTGTTAAATTTTATGAATGTGACATCCCACTTTTGGGGGAGGAACTCTGATGTTTATTTGAAATAAGTATATTTTATTTAATTTTGGGAAGTGGGGTGTTACACTATGCATTTAGGAGGATGCTATACAAACATGCAAAGGAGCCACTCCAGAAAAATAAATGCTGGAGAGAAGCGACCAACTCCACTAGGGAAGAAATTAAATTCCACTGAGGGAAACATCCCTGATGACCCAACAGAATAAACTCTTCTGGGGGACAAAAGACTTGGATAGGGAAATGCCCTGGATGGCCCTCCTTGAAAAACTTCACCTTGTTGGGAAAACACCAAACAACCTCCTCAGTGACCAATCAAGAACCACCTTGAAAGTTCTACTCTGCTTGGAAAGAAATTCCACTCTGCTGGGGACGCACCGGTAACAACCCGCCCTGCTGAGGAATATAAGAGACCTCTACTGAGGACCCCACTCTACTGAGGAATGAGTTATGCTTCCATTTGAACACTTTCCCTGTCGAGGGAATCAACACTAAATTCTGCTCGAGAAAGAAAATCCTGAATACCGATAATACTGGAAAGACACCAGAACGTCGAACCCATTGAGGAAAGGGCGTCAAATACGTGGCCTTTGCTGGAGAATAATACTGGATTGAAATCTACCTTGCCGCCGAGGGAATATCCTTCCACCTTACTCTGCTAGGAACATGCTGAGAACAAATCCACCCTGCTGAGGATTATTGTAGGGAGACAAAACCTCGTTCTGTAGGAGACACACCACACACCTCCGCTGGTGACAGTACTTCTGATCCACTGGGAATGATTGTACCAAGTATGGTTGGGCTTTTGGTTTTCTGTGGAAGGTCAGGTACGATCGGTATTAGGAAATGCTTTGTCCGACTTCCTGACATTCGTTTGGAACTTGAAGGTCGACTAAACCTGCTTGAGTAAATCTGCTAAGCTCTGAAAATATGGGGATGAACAGTTCCTTCGTTTTCAATTTTTACCCAACCTGTGGGATCTCTGTAAAAACTTCCTCATGAGAAGACTTGAAATTTCTATACCCTGATGATTTGAAATGAATGGCTTCAGCACTTTGAACCTCGAAGAGGTGTTGGCTTCTGGATAAGGATATCTTTTGGGATCTTAGGGTGGCCTGCCCCAGCCTTGCAATGACCTTGCCCCTGACTGACTGATTTATGGAGCAGTACCCCTTGCTAATCTTCGAGAGGTTTAATAAATCTCGACCTGATTTCCCCAGAGCAATTAACTTTAAGATGGATGACTCCCATGATATGATCATTTGATATAGCTTTCCCTGGTTCAACGGAGTATTCAGGCGTTTTGCATTCTATCATGATCCAAATTTCCACTGTGGAAACTCTCCTGATGTCAAGTGCTTACTCGCAAGTAAAACAAATTGTTCTGCACAAAAGATATATTAATGCAATGCATATGACAGTTTTGAAATCCAAGTCTGTTCACTGGAAAACATTATGACATATAGTGAACGAATCACTTATCTGAATGTCAACCTTAATACCAAAATGGTAAAGGGAATCTTTTTAAGAGTTAGTTTCGATGTGATCTTTATCGAAGTATGCTTTCGAAACAATCCTGCTTCAATTAGGACTTTTGAAGGTTGTAACGTGGTCAGGTTCACGGTTTGAAAGAAAGGATATAAGGCTCAAAGTTTATTTTAACCCACCCATTCTCCTTAATGTTCTCCAATCCTACATTAAGCTAATTCAACCCAAGCGCTCACCTTTCAAAGGTTGAATGACATGAGTGATGGTTTAGGAAACCACAAGTTTCTTTGGGGTGAGAGTCACTCGCTTTTCGTCTTTGGTGCCTGGAGTCACACAATTTGTTTTTCTCAAGGATTTTTCCTTTGTAATCCCTTTCGCTTTTATGCTTTTCGTTATTTTACTTGTTTTCTCCCTAACTTTTGCCTGGACTGCCTCTTTTGGGTTTCTTTTGATTTTGAAGTCCAGTGGGATACCCTCGTTTTTGCCTAGCTCTCTTGTTTTCAAGATTCGACTTAGCGGGCTTCTTCTTTTCTTTTTCTTTTTTATCAATTGTGTGACACTGGCTTGTCTTGATTTCTCCGAAACGGTTTGTGACTGCCTCATTCCTTGCAATGAGAGATAACCACTGTGAGTATTTTAGGCTCGACCTCTACAGGTGTGATTTATCCTCGAACGTGAACAATCCTTTTGCGATTTGGCCGCTTAGTCAAATTAACTGACACCTACCCTGCCCCAGGTTAAGATTGAGGGTTTTTCCGTTTTTCAGAAAGAAACTCCTACTACTAGGCTCAAAGGGGTTGACAAGGGATTATCATCCTTATATCTCCGGTGTTTAGGAATTTGAAACAATGCATGTACATCATCAGCAGGTTTCATTCAAAAGCATACAATCAGAAGCTTGCGCGTCTTCCAACTTCGTCATCCTCCCCCAGATTCCGCTTAAACAAGCGTTTGACATCAATAAAACATTGAGTGAACACAAATGGATTTAATCAAAAACCTGCATATTCATTTCATTATCATTATCAATCGAAAACAAACAAGTTTTACAAATGAAATTCGCACTTAAACAGAAAAGAAACTACAAATGCAAAGGAATGACATGATAAAAAAGAT
This sequence comes from Lathyrus sativus, assembly GCA_963859935.3. Lineage (NCBI taxonomy): Eukaryota > Viridiplantae > Streptophyta > Magnoliopsida > Fabales > Fabaceae > Lathyrus > Lathyrus sativus. The sequence continues at coordinate 142,095,551 of OZ012739.1, read as the reverse complement.
TTCCAGCTTCTAGGAACTGGGCTTTCAAATCTTGACTTGTTACTGAATCAGCCACCTTCAGAATTTCTTGTCTAAGTCAATCTGACACTCTTCTGAACCTCTTCCATAGGTAAATTCTTCCATAATATTAACCGCTGACCCCACATGGTTGGACGAAGGAGAATTGTTGATCTGGATACCCTGAGGGGTGATTGAGAACCTATTGGAGTCTAGGAGAGTCTGAATCTTGCTTTTAAGCACCTTACAGTCCTCGGTTGAATGCCCCTGTGCCCCAACATGGTACTCACAACGGGCGTTGACATTAAAACCTGGCGGATACAGAGGAATCTGTGGATTAATCCTTTTTGGCACTATCAAACCACCTTTGATCAGATCTGGCAACCAAGTGAAATGCCTCTTTGGCTTCTTCGATCTTTGTCGGGCGTGCTGACGCGGCTGATGACGGTACGACCGCTGACTCTGGAGAGGAAATGATATCTAATACACAGACCCAAAAGATTGTTGACTTTGAACCGTTGAAACATCTAGAGATTGAGTCTGAAGTATCGGAGACTCCCTTTGTTCAGGTACTTTCATCCTCAGGCTTGGCCTAGGAACAGGCAACAGCTGTGGGCATGGAGATTCTGAGATGACAGATTGCAAGACATACTCCTGACCTGATACAGCTTCAAGGGAGAGAATAGGAGCATCCACCTCTTTTGCAATGAATGGGATAGGACCATTTGGTACACTTACGCCGCCCGACGCGAATTCAATTTCCTCTGAATCAATTAAGTCCTGAACTTTGTGCTTAAAAGCTTTGCAGTTCTCGACATCATGCCTCAGTGCCCCAGAATGGAAATCACAATGGGCACTTGCATCATAGCCTGGTGGTGGCTCACCAATAAATGGAGCCAGAGTCCGAAGTTCAACCAATCGAAGTTGAAGCAAGAGTTACAACAACTAAGCATAAGTCATAGGGATTTGGTTGAAGATTCGGTCGGGCTGCTTCGGCCTCTGAGCATACCTCCTAGTCTTAATATTGTCTCGGGAAACATGAGGTAGCTGTCGACAGGGAAATTTTGGAATCTCAGGTTGTGCAGAAGATCTTTGAGGCACACTACGCCTTAGGAGAGGTTCCACAGGTAAAGGTGGGGCAACCATCTCTGCTGCAGCTTCAGGCATAAGACCACCTTCCTTTCTTAACATGTTTCTTATCACTTCTATGATCAGGCCCATCTGAGTCTTTAGTTGATGAACCTCCTCCCTAAGCATCTTCTGATCCAACCATAAGGCTTGCATATCCACCACGAATTGTCCCATCTAGCTTCGGACTTCCCTCAACTCTGCTTGAATCTGATCCATAGCCAACTTCTATCTTTTCTACAAGCTGATCGTCTGAAATTCTGAAGAAAAACTGGATCAAGATAACAAACCCATCCTCGAACACCTGTTATGAAAATGAAATGCAAATGCCATGTTCGACTATTTCCAAGGAACCTGTCTGCTCTGATTCATGTTTTACACAGACGAACCATAAGAAAAAGATTTAATGCTCAACAGCGAGTCTCAAAGTTAAGATCCTTGGAAATACAAGAACATGTATGTCAAAATGGTAACATGCTATGATGACGCGGATGCAAAGACATGGGATCAAGGCTCCCACAAAGCTTTGAATAATTGTTGTGCTGCTTGACTGAGTTGAACCAGAATTCCGCTTCGGCGAGAAAATACCAGAACAAACAGAATACCATTGCACTGAGATACACACCCCCAATATCCAAGATCAAAAGTTCACACTGACGAGAAAACCAGGTTGGTTGAAGCCCAATTTTCCTGCAAAACCCATCCCCTCTCACATGTGGGTTCTAGTCTTGGAAGGTACGACATCCTATGCAGGTCATCAGTGTCACAGACTTTCGAGAAACGATGATACGTTCACCATTTCTGGTTTGGCATCATAGTCAAGTGAAGCGGCCTCACTTAGCTAACTTCCCAATGAACGGTCTCCAGAGTCGTTAGTCTTTCTAAGTCAATACTCTCTCAACTACACCAGACGAGCAGGATAGAGTATCTCCAAAGAAAAACCTCGTCTGGACGTGAATTTTGCACGAGCTATTGCATGACCTAATGCCACACAAGCTTCCGCTACTCTCCACACTAATCCTATGTGTATACTTAAGCCTGGGTATTGGGCTTATCTCTCAATGGAACAATCCACCCCACAGCACAGCAGCAACATAATATGATAAAAAATGCAAATGCAATAATATACAACAGATAATGTACATAAAGCAAAATAATTGTACAAAAGTAAACACCCAAAGACGCACAACAGACAAGCGCTAGGATTGACTCACATAGGGAACCATCGCATTCCCCAGCAGAATCGCCAGCTGGCGCAACTGCGGAAAACACTCGGCGGAAAAACAGAAGAGTCGCCATCGTTCATTATTTATCCCAAAGAGAGGGAAAGGAAACAATCAGAGAAAACCTACGAAAAAGGGAAAAGACAAGGTCATCGCAACCAAATCTTGGGTTCGGGAGCCAGTTACGCAAGGGGAAGGTATTAGCACCCCTCACGTCCGTTATACTCAACGGGATCCACACTTGTTGTCTAATCAAAGGGTATGTTTATCTATCTAAGCTACAGGCTCACAGAGCAAAAGGAAAGAAAAGAGACTCGATAGAGCATCGCCGCTCTATGCCTATGTATTCCCTCGTGCAATGGGAAAGTCAGAGTCAACGTAGTTCAGAAAACTACAGGTGAAGGGGGGAAGGTTGCTCACCAAGACATCACCGTCATGTGCCTACGTATCCTTGTCTAGTACGAGAAATTAGAGCAAACGTAGTTCAGGCTGACACGACCACGGATCGGTTAAAGCGTTTTAACCGAGTAGGGTTAAACCTTCGTTCTAGCAGTTAGGGACGATGTCTGTTTGCAGTAGAACCAAAACTTAACAACACTCTTTCTGAAAATGGTTTTCAATTAATCCCGAAGGAAAAAGTTTGATGTTTTGTTTGTGTTTTTTATTGAAGTGAGTTAGTTTGATTTGTGATTCACGTTGCACTAAAGACTATGACATAGGAACGAATGCTCGTATATCGCCCCCAAACGGGACGTATACTAAACACTCTAGATAAGCGAGAGGAGACCCCTCGCTCATCATTCCCCAAGTGCTTAAGGCTCGTAGCGTACAACATTCATCATATTTATTAGATAAGTTAGAATGTGTTTTGAGATGAGAAGAGAGACGCACGGAAAGTCTAAGGGAAACTCGGCCCTAACGTTGTCATGCAATATGGATCTAAAGTTGGGATTGAAAGGGGAAAATCTAACCTAATGTTAGCATGCTTGGATTGAATACCTAATGTCTCTCCTACTCCCATCCTAAACGAAAGGACTAGGAATCCTAAGGGATCATGGCAAAAGACCAAGAATACACAAAGTAATTCAATCACAAGTAGAAAGAAAGGAAATATGAAATGCAAACATGAAATGATACCTTCAATCATCAAAGAAAAGTGGGAGGAAAAACGTGTGGGACAGCAGCCACCACAAGCACATCTCAACCAAGCAATTCTTCAAACTCAAGCAAAGCAAAATATGAAGACTCATCACTTTGAACAACATCCATAAAAGTATGCATTCAAGTGGAAATCGAACACGCGTGTCGAAGAAATCATGATTAAACAATCAAGAACAACAACACAATATCCAAAACATCTCACTCAAATGCATCATACTAATCCATGAAGATTCAAAGTGGAATGATACCCAAAACAAGCTCAACAACAGCAAACATGACATTCTGGTTCAGTGTTAATCAGTTAACATTATGGTTAACCGATTAACCAGTTAAAAATGTTTGAAAATTTGAAAATTCGCACTAGTTAATTGATTAACCAGTTTACACTACAACTGGTTAACCGATTAACACTGTACCAGAAGCAGAAAATCAGCAACTCAAAAGCACTTTTATCAATTGATCCAATGTGCAATCATTCCAATGATCATATAATCAATTATGCACGAAATTAAACCAGAAAAAATGATCCAATCAACATGTAAACACATTCAAACATCAAGATGACAATTCACATACATCAAAATCAACAAAATCAATAAAAAATGAAGATCAACATGATGTTTATGCAAATAAGCTCAAAATAGCATCAGATCTAGAATTCCAACCTACAAAGTGGAGATTTGCTTTGGTAATTGTTGATTCAACTTCAATTGAGCATATCCAAGCAAGAAACCCAGAGATTCTTCAAGATCCAAGTAATTTCTTGTTGTAGAAGTGAAGATCCATGAAAATTAAGCAAAACCGATCCAAATAAGCTCCTCTATATCAACTTCCAAGTTCATATCCATACTAGCACGAAAATTGAATGGAGAATTGGAGATGATAAGGATGAAGGATGAAGGTTTAGCTCTAGAATTCAATGACTCCAATGGAGAACCAAAGAATTCAAGGTGAGAGCTCTAATGGAGTTTTGGAGTGAAAAATTTGAGAGAAAATTGAGAGAATGAGAGTGAATTCTAAAAAATGAAGTGAAATTATGAGGATTGTGTGTGTGAGGTTTGGAGAAAATCATTTAAATATGATCTTGGTTAGGATCCAAATGTGGTTTGGAGTGTGGTTTGTGAAAATTGGAATGGGATTAGGAATGGGAATTTGGAGGGAATTTGAATTGATTTGAAAATTAACAAAAATTCAAAGTGGTTCTAGATCCTTCTTCTGGTGTAAAATCAATTCACAAGTGATCAAAATTGGACCCCAAAGTGGCTGCCTTTAAAAATTCACGTGCAGAGGCAAAATTTGCCTTGGTTAATCGGTTAACCATTTGGGTTAATCAATTAACACCCTTAAAAATTCAAATTTGTCCTGATTTAGCATTGGTTAATCGATTAACACCTTAAAATTTTGACTTTTGGCGCCTTTTGGAGGGAAAAGTGCACATTTGTCCGTTTTGAGCCCTGTTAATCCTCTGAAAACTTGCCCTTAAATATCAAATATGTGAGAGTGCTCGAGATAGCCTGAGTATTGCCTTCTGAGCTGAAAATATCCTGCAGAATAAAAATAAAATCGGCCACTCGATCGCCCAGCAAAATAAATGTCGAAGCCTCTGATGCTCGTCATCTAGTCTCTTGCACTAAAAGGAAACTTGAGCCGCGGAAATGCCTAGATCCCATGCCTCAAGAACAAAAGCCAGTTATGATTAAAACAGAAGGTCAAATTTCGGGGTGCTACAGCTTGTAGAGTTCATGTCTTAGTAGATGCCTAGGTCATTTGAATTTGTTTGTTTATGTTTGTGGCCATGTGAGTACTGCTTTGGCTCTGTCAAGAGTTGTCCTTGAGTTTGAGTTTGATAACTCACTTTAACAGACAATAAGGCAAGATCTTTGGGCTGCTATTGGTTGTGGTGTATTATAGTAACAAGTTTTGATGATTGTTCCTGTTCTAAGCAATTTATCACTGTTTGATTAGTGTCACAATTTTTTTTGTCTAAAGGTTACTATTGGATCTATATCTTTGTAAAAAACATATTGGTTGGAATTCAACATTGTTGAAATACCACTACGGCCTAGATCATTTGAACATTGGATTGGCATGTTTGATACTTTAAAAGCATAATGCCTTGATCTGTTGCTTGCTTTCTGTTTTGAAAAATGATTAAAACTCTAATACCTTCAAAGTCCATCTTTGAGACCATTGTAGCTGGTGTGTATGAAGTTTGACCCATGGCTCTTAATGATTTGGTTGCTGTCATAGAATGATTAATGTTGTTGAATTGTAAAGTTCATAAAAACACAAATTTCATCATTTGCAACTCACCTACCTTTTTTTGCTCTAATTTTGTTTTGAATAAAATTGTTGTTAAAACTCAGTAAACATCATATTTACAACATGCTCAGACCCTTACTTGCTCTAGATACATCTGTTTTGGTCTTTTGAGTTGCAAAATGCATTTCAAAACTCACAATTGCATGATCATTAGAGTTTTATGGTGTGTGCATTATTTCATAAAATGGATAGCACCATCTTACTCCTCATGAAAAATCAAGTGAGTTTGACTCAAGTTTCATAAAACTTGATTAAGATTTGAGAAAATTGGATTGAAATCGTTTTGGAGTTTTTTTCATTTGAGCTTGCCTTGAGAGTTGCCCAGAAATTGCGCCTTTTTGGTATATATTCAACTGGGGTGGCTTGATACAATGGATGTATCGCCACCCTAGTGGTTATTGCCTTGCCATAAGAACATGCCATGCCCAATGACCCGAGCTCGACCCTCAGCGAGGGAGTTTTTACTCATTTTTATGATTTTTCATATTTTTTATATTTCTTTTTCTCTTCCCATCTAGCATAACTTTCTCAATTTTAATCATTTTTTAATGATTCTTTTTGCTAAAATTTCATCTTATTGTATACTTTCATAAAATGATTAAAGAATTCTAAAAATCCCATTTTAGAAACACTTTACATTAAGGAAAGGTGTGATTCATTTTAGGGTTTTCACCCTCCTATCTCTCATCCTTCATTTCAACTTTTGATTTTACTCCCTTTTGAGTTTAAGTTGAAATTGATATAGGATTGGCTTGTTAGCTTCCTTGTATGCTTGAATTTGGATTTTAAAACTTTTGCTTGTAAGCATCTAAATGATTCATTTCTTGAACTTTTGGAATCCACATGAAGTTCTAAACCTTTTGTTTACTTTGTTGTGACTTTGTTTGGTTGTCTATGGTTGATTGTCATCAAATGTATGTTGTTTACTTGTGTAGTTACATATATAATCCTTTAACCTGAAAATTACTCATATTTGTTAAGATATCCTTACATCTTTGCCAAGATATATCCCATCTTTGTTAAGATTTGTCATTGGTTTTCACCTCTTATTTTGAGCTTTGTAAAAACTTCACTATAGATATTGTGATATCTTGGTATTTACATTGGTGGTAACCATTTTCCTTGCTCATAATTTTTGCTTAATATTGTTATATGCTTGCATGATTCTTGGTTGTAACCATATCTATTGTATTCATCATGTTTGAACGGTTTTACTTTATTAAGTCATTTCCCCAAGTGATGGAACTCCTTAGTTCTCATCCAAGTTGCCTCATTTCTTCCCTTCCAAAGGAGAGTCTTTCTATTAATCCTTGAGGTCATAGAAAGATCATAACACTCCCCTCAACTTTGTTAAGTCATCTTGAACTTAGTTAAGTTATAACCCGTAACCATTAGACTTTTGCTTTTAGTATAAAAGACTTACCCCTTGTTAGGAATACCTTTCAACTAGAACTTTAAGATTGAGTTTGTTAACTCTATGTAAGAATTATGGTGATAATTACTCACTCCCCTCTTGACTTTTGTAAAAGTCAATTTCTTGAGTGTTCAATATAGACCTAGAGAGTTTGGTTAAACTCTATACAAGCATGGTTATGTTTGCCCCCCTTTGAACCTTGATCATGATCAAGTGTTCATCTATCCTCAATGAGGTGAACTACGGTTGCTCTGATTCTATCCTAGTTAGGATACGTAGGCAGAGGATGCAATATCTTTGCGAGCAAACTTAGAAACTATCCTTAGGTCTTTACCTTTACCCCAAACCCTATCCCAAGCCATAGCAAACATCTAGCAAATTTAGCATACAAACATACAAAAGGTTCCTGTAGAGTACTACAAATGTTTAGGATGTGAAATACCTACCCTAGGCATAACCAACCCCCGATCCCCGATCTCTTAGCGTTATTGTTACATCGCACAAAAGGTATTTCTTTCTTTAACCTTTCCTTTGGATAAATTAAAGTCCGGATGTGAATTTAATGAATTAAGATTCAAGTTAATCAATAGCTTGGTATCACGATTCTCACCGCAACGGAAATGGCGACTTCACTGGGGACTTTTTAAACTTGATGGTTTAGCCTATTTTGTTTGTTTTGCATGCTATATTTATAAATATTTTCTTAACATGTATGTTTGTAAATGTATATGTTGGATATTGGGTTCCTTGAGAGGTAAGATAAATCCTAACCCAGATTTGAGTGACACATGAGATATGATTGTGGTATGATCAATAGTTGGGCTATTGGGAGTAGTCCTAATATGTCTAACATATGATGTAATCATGCTCAGTGGAGACTCTTTGAGATAGTTAGTAATGCATGAGTAGTCGTGTATTCACTAATTGTTTCAATATGAGTCTGTGAAGCTGAGGACTTTTAGTGACACTTTTACCCCACTCGGCTTTTTTAGGACGTAGCGTGGAAACTGTTAGGGAATAGTCCCTCAATAGTTGTCACGTAATGCTACACTTAGACGAGTTTATCTTGAGAATATTGTTGACTCACGTGAGTAGTCGTGTTAGTTGGAAATATCCGAAGGATTTACTATGACTCTGGAAACTTTGATAGAACCAGTTCGGCAGGTACAAAATAACTCATAGTACAAATCCTTGGGGATGGGTAGACCTTTTAACTCCATTCTTTGACCTTGAGCCTAGGGAGCCTTGTGTGTGCATGTGCATTATAAATGTGAATATTTGCCTTTGTACGCATACTTGCTTTTGTGTGGTGTACGCATCATCTCATCGTATCATCATGAGCATTTCATATTGCGACTAGGTTTAAAAAAACTCAATTGATCTCTTTGTGTGTAAAATCCTAGATATATCATGGATATTGGAATAAGAAACACTAAGAGATACAGTTTCAAGAAGCCCGATACCTCTGAGTTGAGAAAGTTATGAACTATGGTGTCAGAGGACTTTGGAAAGAGATATGGGAAGATCCTAAGTGTAACACCCCACTCTGCCCCATATGCGTATAATAAAACACATACGGAAATATTATATAAAAGTACATCAGAGTTCTCAAAACAAGTAGGATGTCACACTAAGTCACTTCATTTTTCATAATTAAACCAATGATATCTAGCTTTAAATTAAACAGCGGAATAAGGTCAATTGTTTAAACATAATCTCCACCACAAGGTGATCATACATCCTTAACCCAACAAATAAAAGATACGTAATAATTAATCAAGAAAATAAGCAAAATATAACGTAATCCCGTCATCCCATGTTACGTATCAGAGCAACTCCTGGGACTCGATCAAATAGCAACACACTCCAACCACTACTCAGGTATCTGGTCATCTGCACTCCCCAAGGAGCACAGACGCAACAAACAGAAAAGGGGTGAGAACTACATTCAATAAATAAATGGTGAAATACATATGCTAAGGAGTAGTTACACACCACACATATAATCATACACATACAATGCACATACACGTGCCACCTCAACCACTCGGCATCAATAACCCATACTCAAATACAAAGATGCAATGTGACTCACTGACTCGACACAATGCATGTGATACCAACACAATCACATATGATTCACCCTAGAACCCGATTCCCGTTGGAATCCAGATAAGTCAAAGAGAAGGATGAAGACGACTGTGAACTATTAGAGGAGTTGGCCAGATTGTTAAATCAGTAAGAAAAGGTTATTCAACCACATCAAGAAGAGGTTGAAATCATTAATTTAGGTATCGAGGATGCAAAGAAAGAGGTCAGAGTTGGGGCTGCCTTGGAAGATAGTGTCAAGAAAAGGTTGATTGAGATGCTACGAGAGTATGTTGACATTTTTGCTTGGTCTTACCAGGACATGCCTGGGCTTAATACAGATATTGTGGTGCATCATTTTCCTCTCAAAGAAGGTTTTCCTTTAGTCAAACAGAAACTTAGAAGAACTCGACCAGATATGGCTTCTAAGATCAAAGAAGAGGTTCAAAAATAGTTGGATTCCGTTTTTCTTGCCGTTACCAGTTATCCTCCATGGGTTGCTAACATTGTGCATGTATCTAAGAAAAATGGTAATGTAAGGATGTGCGTTGATTACAGAGATTTGAATAGAGCTAGCCCGAAAGATGATTTCTCGCTCCCTCACATTGATGTATTAGTAGACAATACCGCTCAATTCTCGGTATTTTCCTTCATGGATGGCTTCTCTGGGTATAATCAAATCAAAATGGCCCCAGAAGACATAGAGAAAACAATGTTCATAACTCTGTGGGGAACTTTCTGTTATAAGGTAATGCCTTTTGGATTGAAGAATGATGGGGCAACTTATCAGCGGGCCATGGTGACTCTCTTCCACTATATGATTTACAAAGAAATTGAGGTCTATGTCGATGACATGATTGTAAAATCCCAGACTGAGGAGGAACATCTAGTTAATCTACACAAGTTATTTAAAAGGTTGAGAAAGTTCAAATTGAGATTGAATCTGAACAAGTGCATTTTCGGAGTAGGGTCTGGTAAACTACTGGGCTTTATTGTTAGTTAACGAGGTATCGAAGTTGATCCTACCAAGGTAAAATAAATACAAGAGATGCCTGAACCGAGAACAGAAAAACAAGTCTGCGGTTTCTTAGGAAGGTTGAACTATATCGCCAGGTTCATTTCTCATCTTACAGCTACGTGTGAACCAATATTCAAACTATTCAGAAAAGATAAAGCTATCAGATGGGATGAAAACTGTCAGAAGGAATTTGAAAGAATAAAAGAATATTTATAGGAGCCACCAATCCTCGTGCCTCTAGTAGCAGGACGACCATTGATAATGTACCTGACGGTTCTCGAGAATTCAATGGGGTGTGTGCTTGGACAACACGACAAGACAGGTAGGAAAGAACACGCCATCAATTACCTGAGTAAGAAATTTACTAACTGCGAGTCGAGATACTCAATGTTAGAAAAGACATGTTGTGCATTGGCATGGGCGGCCAAACGCTTAAGGCAATATATGTTAACTCACACGAACCTGTTGATATCAAAGATGGATCTGATCAAGTATGTGTTTGAGAAGCAAGCTCTTAGTAGGAGAATTACACGTTGGCAGATGGTTTTGACAGAGTATGACATCCAATATGTTTCTCAGAAAGCCATCAAGGGAAGTACTCTTTCGAAATATCTTTCTCAACAACCGATTGAGGATTACCAGCTAATGAAGTTCGAGTTTCCTGAAAAAGATATTATGTACCTGAAAGCCAAGAATTGTGATTAGCCATTGCCAGGCAAAGGACCTGAAATTAGATCCTAATGGGGATTCATATTTGATGGAGCTGCTAATGCATATGGTAATGGAGTAGGAGCAATTATAGTCACGCCGAAGGGTTCTCATATCCCTTTCACCACTAGAGTGGCCTTTGATTGTACCAACAATGAAGCAGAATATGAAACGTGTATCATGGGATTAGAAGAGGCTATTGATCTAAGAATCAAAAATCTTGATGTGTATGGTGATTTAGCTTTGGTGATAAATCAGATAAAAGTAGAATGGGAAACTCGTCAGACCAACTTGGTACCTTGTAAAGAATACGCCAAAAGGTTGTTGCCTTTCTTTGATAGAGTTGAGTTTCATCATGTACCCTGGGCTGAGAAATAAATGGCAGATGCATTGGCAACATTGGCGTCCATGTGTCACACCCTCATTTTCACCTTTAGCCTTTATACCCTATATCGTTCTATTGCATATCGAGCATGTGGGTTCATAAGGTATAGATTGGGTCGATTTGTCATTTTCCATTTCAAATGAGATAACTTGTCTATCCTTGACTACATGGAAGAAAAGGTTCATCGCCTAAGGTTTGACCTAAGTTGTAAAATCTATTCATGAAGATTACTTCAAGAAGAAGTTACTTGGAAAATATTAGGATATTCAAGATAAATATTAATAATGAACATGAAATGCAAGGCCAAATTCAAGTTTTCTTCATCCAATTTTGTTTCAAATTCTTGATCAAGTGGAGTCCAAATTTGAAAAGCATGAGTCAAGATCACAAGTCCATAATTCAAGACTTCATCCATTTCAAGTTTAATGGTTCTAGGGAAATCCATCATGACTTCATGAATTAGAGGCAAGAATATTACAAAGAGAAATTTTATGACATTACAAGAATGTCATTTGTTGCAAGATTTCCAACTCTAAGTAATGTTTAGAAATTAATTTATTTCTAATCTTCATTCAAGTCTCTAATCAAATTCATGTTATGGTAATGCCACACCAAGTCCACATTGTGTTTACAAACATCCAAGAAATATGAAAGAATTAAATCAACATTGGAATGCAAGTTCTTGCATATTGAAATATTCAAATTCTTGGTCTTAAATCAAAATTCCACTTTATGCAAACGTAGAAGAAAATAAATGTGACACACGAATTGATGAAAGAGATTTTTATTGATGATAAAGTGACCCATAAATGGGTAATTTTACATAAGGATACAATTCCTAAAAGAGGTAATTGAAAAAAATATAACAAAAAGCACAGTGGCAATGTGAAAAAAATTGGATTTCCATTGAGTTCCAATTCTGCTATGATCCATATGGCCTTGAAGCTTCTTGTACCTTGCCTCTGAGGAAAGTGGATGGATTGATCTTCCCCATGTGTAGTTCTCTTTATTCTGATGATGAGCTCACAGACTTTTCGCAGACCTCAGTCTTTTCTTTTTTAGGTCCCTAACTTTTGCCTAGACTGCCCTTTTGAGTTTTCAGTCTACCGGGATACCCATTTTTGCCTAAGTTTCCCCTAAGGGTTTTCAACTTATCGGGTATTATTATTTTTTCATTTTTAACCCTAATTTTTGCCTGGACTTTTCCTTTTAATGTCCACCGGGTTTGCTCTCAAGCGTACTATTTTTTGACTGCGTCTGCGTTAACAGGGGATGACAGATCTTCGCCGTCCATGTTGGATAATATCAAGGCCCCTCTGGAGAAAACCTTCTTTACAACATATGGACCCTCATAGTTAGGTATCCATTTTCCCCTTGGGTCTGTGTGGATTGGCAGAATCTTTCTCAATACCAAGTCTCCCACTTCGAAATCTCGAGGGCGAACTTTCTTGTCAAACGCCCTTTTCAACCGCTTTTGGTAAAGCTGGCCATGGCAGATGGCTGCCATGCATTTTTCATCAATGAGATTAAGTTGATCAAATCTCGCCTGCACCCATTCTACTTCGTCAAGCTTGACATTAGTCAGAATTCTCAGGGAAGGGATTTCTACCTCAACAGGGAGTACCGCATCCATGCCATACACAAGAGAAAATGGAGTTGCCCTAGTAGAAGTGCGCACTGAAGTGTGATAGCCATGCAAAGCAAATGGTAACATTTCATGCTAATCTTTATATGTTTTCACCATTTTCTGAACAATCTTCTTGATGTTTTTGTTCGCTGCTTCAACGGCGCCATTCATCTTCGGGCGATATGGTGATGAGTTATGATGCTCAATCTTGAAATTTTCACACAATTCCTTCATCATCTTGTTATTGAGGTTTGAACCATTGTCAGTAATGATTTTGTTTGGGACCCCATAACGCAAATGATTTCCTTTTTGATGAAGCGAGTGACCACTTGTTTGGTGACATTGGCATAAGATGCTGCTTCCACCCATTTAGTAAAGTAGTCAATGGCCACTAAGATGAAATGATGACCGTTTGAAGCAGTTGGCTCGATGCGTCTGATCACATATATGCCCCACATGGCGAAAGGCCAAGGCGACGTCAAGACATTCAGAGGAACTGGCGGCACATGTATCTTATCTGCATAGATTTGACATTTGTGGCATGTTTGCACGTGACGATATCAATCAGTTTCCATCGTCAACCAGTAATAACCAGCTCTCAAAATCTTCTTAACCATCGTGTGCCCACTAAAATGTGTACCAAAAGAACCTTCTTGGATTTCGTTTATGATCCGGTCGGCTTCGTGTCTATCCACGCATCTGAGCAAGACCGAGTCATAGTTTCGCTTGTAAAGAACATCCCCACTTAAGAAGAATTTGGACGAAAGCCTTCTTAAATACTTCTTGTCTGTGATGGAAACGTTTTCTGGATACTCTTGCTTTTCTAGATATCTTTTGATATCATAGAACCAAGGTTGATCATCGGTTGTTAACTCTGCTTCCAGACAGTGAGCAGGCTCATCAAGATGTTCAATACGGATAGAGGGTGCCTCATTCTTCCACTTAACCTTGAACATGGATGACAACGTGGCAAGAGCGTCTGCCAATTGATTGCTTTCTCTAGGAATGTGATTGAAAGTAATCTCATCAAAGTATGGGATTAACTTCAAAACATGATCTCGATACGGCACTAATTTATTGTCACGTGCTTCCCACTCTCCTCTGACTTGATTGATGACTAGAGCTGAGTCCCCATACACCTCTAGAATCTTGATTTTGTGATCAATTGCGACTCCAATTCTGAAGATACATGCTTCATATTCTGCCATATTTTGGTGCATTCGAAACATAATCTTGCGGTGAATGGAATATGGACACCGGTAGGAGAGGTGAGGATTGCCCCTATCCCATTGCCTTGAGCATTTGCGGCACCATCGAACACGAGCGTCCATCGCGATCCTGGTTTGGGTCCTTCATCTGGGCCTGATGTTTCGAAGTCTCTGACAAACATGATATCTTCATTAGGGAAGTCAAAACGCATGGGCTGGTAATCTTCCAAGGGTTGGTGGGCAAGATATTCAGATAACACACTCCCTTTGATAGCTTTTTGTGAGACGTACTGGATGTCATATTCTATCAGTACCATTTGCCAACGGGCTACTCGTCCGGTGAGAGCAGGCTTCTCGAAGATGTACTTGACTGGATCCATCTTTGATATCAGCAATGTGGTATGGGTCAACATATACTGCCTTAAGCATTTGGCAGCCCATGCGAGTGCACAACAGGTCTTCTCCAACACTGAGTATCTCGTTTCACAGTCAGTAAACTTTTTGCTTAGGTAGTAGATAGCATGCTCCTTTCTACCTGTTTCGTCATGCTGCCCTAACACACATCCCATGGATCCTTCCAGAACGGTCAAGTACATGATGAGAGGTCTTCCTGGCACGGGAGGCATCAAAATCGGTGGCTCTTGCAGATATTCTTTTATCTTCTCAAATGCCTTTTGGCAATTATTATTCCACACGATTGCTTGATCTTTGCGAAGCAGCTTGAATATTGGCTCACAGGTGGCTGTTAGGTGAGATATGAATCTGGCAATGTAGTTTAATCTTCCTAAGAAACCACGAACCTCCTTTTCGGTTCTTGGAGCTGGCATATCTTGGATAGCTTTTACTTTGTCAGGATTAACTTCAATCCCTTTTTGGCTCACGATAAAACCTAGCAATTTACCAGATCTTACCCCAAAGGTACATTTATTCGGATTGAGCCTTAGCCTAAACTTTCTTAGCCTAGTAAACAACTTTTCCAAGTGGATGAGATGTTCCTCTTCAGTTTGGGACTTTGCGATCATATCGTCTACATAGTATTCAATCTCTTTATGTATCATGTCATGAAAGAGAGTCACCATCGCTCGTTGATATGTCGCGCCAGCGTTCTTCAGACCAAATGGCATAACCTTATAGCAGATGGTTCCCCAAGGGGTAATGAAGGTAGTCTTCTCCATATCCTATGGAGCCATTTTAATCTGGTTGTATCTGGAGAAACCATCCATGAAAGAGAACACAGAGAATTGGGTCGTATTATCCACTAACACATCAATATGTGGCAACGGAAAATCATCTTTTGGGCTGGCTCTATTTAGGTCTCTGTAGTCAATGCACATCCGCACCTTACCTCCTTTTTTAGGCACAGGTACAATGTTGGCGACCCATTTAGGGTATTTTGATACTGCCAAGAATCCGGCATCAAGCTGCTTTTGTACTTCTTCCTTCATCTTAAGGGCCATGTCAGGTCGAGTTTGTCTCATCTTCTGCTTTACAGGCGGACAATCTTCCTTGAACGGAAATTTGTGCACCACGATGTCTGAATCCAATCCGGACATGTCTTGGTATGACCAAGCAAACACATATGCATACGCGCGTAGAAGCTCGATCAGTCTTCTCTTCACACACTCTTCTAGGGCAGCGCCTACCTTGACCTCTTTCTTATCCTCTTTGGTTCCAAGATTGACAACTTCCAATGACTCTTGATGCGGCTGAATGATCTTTGATTCTTACTTCAATAGTTTGGCCAACTCCTCGAGGAGTTCACAATCTTCCTCAAAATCTTCGTCAGTGTGGTAGATTGGATTATCAAAGTCATATGGAATCGTAGCAGTATCGTTATCAATGGAATCCGGGGTAGATCTACATGATTGGTGATTTTATGCTTTATTTTGTGAAGATGAAAAAGAAAAATGCAAAAAAACATTGCCATTTATTTATGCAAAAATAAAAAAGAAAGACAGGGAACACAATTGAATGCAAAAGGTTCATTTCATTCATGATAAATATTAATTGAAAATATGGGGGGCCCTACAAAATAATCCTTATGCCTTGGGCAGAGCATAGGATTTGAAAGCAAAACAAGGAAAATTACTCTTCGACAAGGGTGACTTCCGGTATCTCCGTAACAGTCCAATTGTTGAGTTGTTGATTCGGTGCCCTTGGGTACACCATGCAGACTTCCTTTAGTGCATTGTCTTTAGCTTCCATGACGGCCACCTGATCATCCACCATATGTCCACCACTAACAAAGGCAAGTGGAGGAATGAACCCTTTGTCCTTATCAACGGTTGTCTTCTGCTGAACTTTATGGTTGCCAAGGTAACCCAAACCAGTTCTGTTTTTGTTGATGGGTAGCTCCAACACTCTTCCCCAACCTTCAGGGTGACCGGCCTCAATTACGGTCCTTGTGTCCTTCCAAGTAACCATGGGGGATCCTGACCTTTCTGATTTCTTCTCCTCCTTCTTAGCAGGGATCATTTCCACACTTATTACATCAAATGCTTGAAAAGGGGTCTCATGAACTTCCCCTTCCACTTCCACATAGCGAAATGAAGACAGATGACTTACTAGCATATCCTCTTCTCCCTCAATGACTACAAACTGATTATTAACCATGAACTTTAGTCTTTTGTGAAGAGTGGATGTTACAACACCAGCCGCATGAATCCAAGGACGGCCTAGCAAACAACTGTAAGCAGGATAGATATCCATCACATAGAATGTGATATTGAAAGGGTGAGGTCCTATTTTGATGGGGAGATCAACTTCCCCTATCACGGTCCTTCTTGCCCCATCAAAAGCTTTCACTATCACAGAACTGGGTTTCATCATCAATCCTTCAATGGTCAGCTTGGCCAACGATTTCTTTGGTAAAACATTTAAGGATGATCCAGTATCTACCAATACTCTCGACAAAACAACATCAACACATTCGATGGAGATGTGCAAAGCTTTATTATGGTTCTTCCCCTCGGGGGGCAACTCTCCATCATTAAAGCTCAGAATATGTGCGGAGGCAATATTCGACACCACTCCTTCAAATTGCACAACAGATATTTCTTGGGGAACATGAGCAGTCTTCAAGAACTTGATCAATGACTCCTGATGGGCAGGGGAGCACATTAGCAATGACAACATGGAAATCTTTGAAGGTGTTTGGTTGAGCTGGTCCACCACCTTATAATCACTTTTTCGGATGATTCGCAAGAATTCTTCGACATCTTCATTGGAATTTCTTTTTTGAGTAGAAGTCTTCCCCTGCTCAATTGTTGGCTGCCTCTCACTTGTAGCGTTTGGTGGTAGTACGGGCGCAAAAATCCTCCCACTTCTAGTTATTCCAACGGTCCCAACCATGTTCTCTACAGAACTATCAACTTTCACAGCATCCTCTTCCACCTTCTGCCCATTGATGTAAACAGTTGGCTCATACTTCCAAGGGGCAGCCTTGGTGCTCTCGAAAGGGAAAGGAGCAGGTGTGCATATCACTAATGGAGCGAGTGAAGGCGGGGACAGTGGAATCTCTACTTGATCATACGGTATTTGCAATGGTTCACGAACTTGATGGTATGGGGTATGAACAGAATGCCAATCATAATCACATGGGATTTCCAAGGGCGCACGAGGCTGATCACATGGAGTTGTTAGCAGTGCAACATCATACGGGATTTGTAGTGGAACTTGGACAGGATACCAATCTTCATCACATGGAATTGTCAACGGCACATGGGGTTTCTCATACGAAATTGTCAATGGTACATGATTCTGACCATACGGATTGTTCAACAGTTCTTCATCATAAGTAAGTTCCATCGGATCATAGGGAATATCAAGAGTGGCCACTTCTTCAACATTTGACACATGTTCTATCAATATGACACCTTGATCTAACAAATTTTGGATGCCCATCTTCAATTCATGACAGTTTTGGGGATCTTTCAAACAGTGTTGGCAATCCTCGGTACATCCTGGGACAATATTCTTCATTAATAATTGTTCTTTAACAACAGCAAAGGGGGTCTTCATTTTATCAACTTCTGACACCAATTTCTCTCCTCTAGATTCTTCAATCATGTTTGTAGCATGGTTTGGCATTGGATTATTAGTCACATTGGGAGTATTTTTCGTGAAATTGATGGCCTTTGAATCAATGAGATCTTGCACCACGTACTTCAAAGCTTTGCAGTTTTCAATATTATGTCCAGGAGCCCCAGAATGGAACTCGCAACGGGCATTTGCATCATAGCCAGGAGGTAAGACAGCAGGAGGAGCTTTCATTTCTCTCAACTGTACTAAGGAACCCTTAAGCAAAAGTGGAAGCATCTTAGCATATGTTGTCGGAATGGGATCGAATCTTTTCTCAGGTATCCTTTGTCTTGGCGGACCCTGATAATAGCCTTGACGTTGTTGTTGGTAGGGAGCTTGAACAGCCGGTTGACTTGCAGGTATAGAGAGAGGTTGATTTGGAGTAACAGCGGCCACATGATGATAAGAGCCTTGGTATGCTCTGGCTTTCCCCTTATCCATCAAGGCAGCGCTCGTTTCGCCTTCTCTTTTCCTTGCAAAACCTTGGTAGGGCTTCTTAGATCCACCGGAAACTCCATCAGCATTCTGAATCTTTCTAATCTTTATCATGTTCTCAATTCTTTCACCTGCCATAACTAAATCTGAGAATACAGTAGATGTGCATCCCGCCAAGCGTTCTAGGAGAGGACCTTGAAGAGTCCCTATGAACATATCGGTCAATTCTCTTTCAAGAAGAGGAGGCTGGACTCTAGCAGCTAATTCCCTCCACATTTGGGCATAGTCCTTGAACACTTCACCAGATTTCTGGGTCAAGCCTTGGAGTTGTGTGCGATTAGGCGCCATGTCAGAATTGTATTGGTAGTGCTTCAGAAATGCCTCGGCTAACTCTTTCTATGTCTTGATATGCGTACCTTCTAACTGCATGTACCATTCAAGGGAAGCTCCACTAAGGCTATCTTGAAAGAAATGCATTAGTAGTTTTTCATCATCAGAGTAGGCAGCCATCTTCCTATAATAAGATCGGATGTGAGTTCGGGGACAGCTTGTCCCTTTGTATTTTTCAAAGTTGGGAACTTTGAACTTGAGTGGAATCTTAACACCAGGCACCAAACACATATCCGCGACATCTAACCCAAAAGTGCTTGGGCCTTGTAGTCCTTTGACCGTCTCTTGCAATGCGAGTACCTTCTTTTCCAAGTCAGTAGTTGGTATCCCAGAAGCGTCTACGACCAAGTTGTCGTGAGGGTTGTAGAAACCTTCGTGATCATCAAAGTGGATTGTAGGGGTAGCCGCACCACTACCAGGAGTAGGGATTGCGCCTGCGCCAGCAGGAGTAGGGACCGTGCCACCAGGAACGGGAATTGCATTTGTAGGAGTAGGAATAACATTGTCAGGGGTGGGGTTTGAGCCCACAGTGGTAGGAATTGGAGCGTTGGTAGTGTTTCTCTCCATAGCTTGTCTCATTTCTTCTTGTCCTCTGGCCATAGCCTAGATGACTTCAATCAACTAGCCCATCTGAGTCTTCATGTGGGTCATCTCCTCCCTGAAAGCGGCTTGAGTATGCTCAATTTGATCCATTAGTAATCTTTGCTTGCCACGAGTGTAGTAGGGATGTCGGGAAGTCAGCTTGTTTACTGCGAATGGAGGTCAAGTTTTTGTAAGTTTTGGTTTTGTTTTTATGAAATGCGATATGATGCGTATGGAATGTATATGAACAATGTTATGCGCAAAGCTCTTAGTAACCTTGTTAGTTATTGTTAAGAATATAAATATTTTCCATTGAAATTAATCAGAAGAGACATAATAGAACAGAAACTCTCATTTCATTAAGGCTTGAAGCCAAGTTCAAATACAAAATACAAAAGGTACACTTCTTAAACAAATTACAAATCGACTCTAAATGTGACTCCTTGGGCTCTGCGAACCGCCTTTAAATCTGTAACAAGCTCTCCCATTGTTTCCTTGCAAAACTTCACAAAGTCGAACACAGGGACAAGAGTGTTTTCAGGAGTCATCACTTGATCGGCTACCTTCAATTTTTCAGGGATCTGCTGAAGCACAAAGTTGGAGAATCCCGCCAAGTTTACGAATCTGTTCTTCCACTCCTCATAGAGGATTTGGAGATCATGGATGATGTCATCTCCCTGAAATACTGCAGCTTCTGCCTGACAACAACTTTCTTCCCAATAGTGGCAGCTATCCTTCAGCTCCAGATATAGCTCATCATATATTCCATCTTTCAGTCTTCGGATTTCTTCGATAGCTCTACCCAACTGGTATTCCGCTTGTACGAAGTCTCGCTGCGCATTCTCCTTTTCCAATAGCTCACGAGCTAATTGATCTTCGCAGCCTTTCATAATGCCTCCCAACTTGTGAATCTGAGCTTCAAATTTTTCCCTTTCATCTTTCTTCATCTGGGTAGCTATTCTTACATCATTTTTTAAGTCTCTGACCTTTCACCACACTTGGTCCAATTTTTCATTTTGGTGATCCAAGTCGGCATTGGCGTTTTTGAGAGCTCCACCAACCCATTATTTCTTTCCTTTCTCTTCCCTAGCTCTTTTCTTGCTATCCTCGAACTTTTCCTTCAACTCTTTGCTTTTGTCATCCCAAGCTTCACTTTTCTGCTTAGTCTCGTTGAGTCGAATTCGAAGCTGAGTGTTCTCATCTTCAAGTTCTTGGATTTTAGCCTTAAGTTTCTCCATATCTTTGGGTAAGATAGGCTCGGGCTCAGGATTCGATGGGAAAACAGATGCATCAAAGACAAAAGGTAATCTGACCTTTTTCACTCTCTCTTTCACCCATTTGACATAAGGTTCACGAGCAAGGATGTTCTTCCGCCCATTGTCTGGATTGCTTCTTTGTATGTTTACCCATGCTCTTCTTGCCCTTCGTACAAATGGATCACTTGGATCGGCCGTATTGACAAGGAACGACACCAAATCTTCTTCTTTAGGAGGGCCGTCCATGGAGTGTCCAAACTGTCTCTTGAGTAACACCGGGTTGTAATTGATGCAACCTCGCGTCCCCACAAGAGGCACGTTGGGAAATTCTCCACAAGAAAAGATAATATCTTTGGTTTCCCATTCCCTCTTGTACCATGTGATGGAACTAGCGGTGAGTGAAGCGAATCTTTGAGGCCATGAGAGTTCCTTGGAAGCAAAAGGACCTTTTTCGGGCATGTGGGTCCTTAGCCACTTATGCAGGAGCGGGCGCAACAAAGGAACATTCCACCTCCTTTTGTATGTCTTGTATGGAGTGTGTGGTAGAAGTCACCTAAGAGGAAGGGCATAGGGTTCTTGGTCAAGAAGATTTCCATAGCTACTTGGTCCACAAAATTTTCCCCATTTGGAAACATCACAATTCCATAGACCAAGAGTGCCAGAATTGAACCACATATTTCCCATTTCTCTTCCTTGGCATACTTCCATGCTTGTTCTTCCAAGAATTTCCTCGAGAAACCCCTAGCTCCTTTGGGTGCCCAATTGGCTATCACATCTGATGTGGGAATCCCTAAGGCAGAAGCCACTTTCTTCAAAGTGAACTCTTCTTCGAGCTTGGGAAAAGGATTGCGATCTTTGATGGAGAGGTTCAAAATATTCTCAAATTCTTCCAAAGTAGGAGCTATCTGAAAATCGGCGAAGGTGAAACAACGGAGGGAAGTGTCATAGTACTGAGCCAAGGCTGTGAGAGCTTCAAACTCTATCTTCTCTGTCAACAGATCCAAAATTCTCCCATAAGAAGAGTGAAATTTGTTGTGCTTGATGGGAGTGATCTTGACACTTAGCGCTTTCAAACTGTCAATTGAAGGATCTTTGTATTTGAAAGTGAAAGTACTCTTTCTGTCGGTCTTCTTGTTTAGCTTCATTGTTCCTAAATTCACATTCATCATGACTGCTTCTGAAAAATGCTTATATCTGCAACAAGAACAAGACACTAAGAGCTTTGTTTTTATGAAGCATGTATGTATGAATGGATGTAGAATTCGAGCACATTGGTTCATAAGTCCATGGTATGGATATGGTCGATACTGACTGTTTTATGAAAAGGTTCTCACAAGGTGTGATCTATGGTTTAAAAGGGATCCCAAAGTCATGGATTCACATGACTGTTCATCATACATGACATGAATATGTCGGAGAATGACTCCATCACATGAATCTCTTTTGGGTGAGGTCCTCGTATCGACCCACATGAGAAGAACTTCTCGGGGACCCATACTACGAGACACATCGACATTGGGTTCTAGACAAGGATTTCAGAGTCATGGACTTTCTTGACTATTTGTTACGTATGTCAGTCATTGCCAGGCAACAACTCCATCAAGAAAGTCTCTTCCGAACGAGGTCTTCGCATTGATCCACACGAGAAGAGCTTCTCGAGGACCCATACTACGCGACCATCAATCTTAGTTGGCCAAAAGTTTAGGGTTCTAAAAGGTCCTTAGAGTAATGGATTCTCAAGAGCTTGACGGTTCTCATCACTCTCAAAAGAATTTACTCTAAGCGAGGTTCTCGTATCGACTATCACAAGATGAGCATCTCGGAAGCCCATACTACTCAACCTCTCCTATCTCAATTTTAACACTCTAGACTCGGGTATAGAGTCTTTCCCT
The DNA here is from genome assembly GCA_963859935.3 of Lathyrus sativus. Taxonomy (NCBI): domain Eukaryota; kingdom Viridiplantae; phylum Streptophyta; class Magnoliopsida; order Fabales; family Fabaceae; genus Lathyrus; species Lathyrus sativus. The sequence goes on along the minus strand of OZ012739.1, from coordinate 142,072,637 downwards.
CAAGTTTGCCACCAAAGTTTCCAATCCATACCAAGAACCAATGAAACCAAACACGGTGAGATACAATTGAAAAAAACAAGGAAAGTGATAAACAAGCAAAAAGGAAAGAAACCAAACATGCAAAAACAACCTAGGTTAGGCTTGACTCGCTTAGGAAAATATCCCCAGCAGAGTCGGCAGCTGTCGCTACGCGAAAAATGACACAGAGTCGCCACCGAATTTTATTTATCCCAAGGAGGGAAAGGGAAATAGCGATAAAACCTTTGGTAAAAGAGCATGGTCATCGCAACCAAGTCTTAGGGTTCGGGAGTCGGTTATGCGAGGGGAAGGTGTTAGCACCCCCTCGCATCCATCGTACTCGATGGGAACCTTCTAGGTTGTTTAGCGTGAATGGGTGTTTTTATTAAGAGTTTGCTTGCTTAAGGAAAAGAGGGGTTGGTTTATTTATTTTAATGCTCGCCAAGGATTGTGGCCCTTGTGCCTATGTATCCTCACTTAAAAGAAGTGAAGAATCAGAGCTCCGTAGTTCGGAGGCTTATGAAATAGTTGTTTGTTGGTTGATTTTATACCTCAAAAAAGGGTTTCCGATTGATGCCCTAAGGCGAAAAATAGTTTGATGAGTTGATGTTATTTTTAGGTTTTTTGAAGATAAACGGTTCTTGATTAGGATTACACAAAAGGATTTTGGATAGAGATGAATGTTTCGAATTGCCAAGTCGAGCGCCTTGTATCCAAAACATTCGGAACGAGTGTAGGAGGATTCCATTCTCATTCCTTCTCCACCACCTTAAAATCCATGGTGTGCAACCCTAACCATATATTTATTGTATTTTGGGTTTTTTATGAGAAAAAAGATCACTTGATGTTGGATCAAGGTTTATTGTTTGTAAATATATATTTGAAGCGATACGGACAAGGTCGATGGCGATGCGCAAGGCAATCGACTTACAAGGTTAAAAATGGCTTGATAAAATCGAGAGTTTGTTTTTGAAAATGGTTTTTGGAATCAACAGTCAACAGGGAAAAAAGCAATACTCACACTAAAATCGTACAAACATATGGGATTAGTCGGCTAAAAAAAACCGAGACATGCAAAAAAAAAACGGCGAACTCCTTGAAAAAAATTTTTTAAGGTAAAAACAGCAAAAAAAAATAAACAAACTGATCAGTTCGCGCCGCGAACTGAGAAAAGTGAACAATCTGTTTTTTGCATGTTTGCGCCACGAACTGGGAGAGTTTTCATTCTGATTTTTGCATGTTCGCGCCGTGACCTGAAGCGAAAAATGTAATATTTTGCTGTTTTTTTGCTGTCTTTTGTGGTTTTCTTTCCTTTCTATAGGTTTTTAAAAATGACTTCTTGGTTCCCTTACAACCTTACATGATATACTCAGTACAACAACACATAAAAGAGGAAGTAAAATGAACATAAAATCAAAAAGTAAAGAGAGAAAGGTTTGAAATGGATACCCAAGAGCTTTCTATCTTTCTTGCAAGTCCTCCACTGATTTTTGTTAGAGGTGCTCTCCACTCTTCACTCTATGTTGTGAAGGTTCTGTTTCTCAATGGTCCTCTTGTGCTTCCATGTCACTCTCTTTTTTCTGGTTTTTCTTCCTTTCTATTTTTCTGGTTTTTAAGGTTTCTCTTGCTCTCTCTATTTTCTGGTTTTTGCAATGTGTGTGTATGTTGAATGTGTGAAGAGTGATCTCCTTTTGTTTACAGCCCCCTCCTTCTTATCTCTCCACTCTAGGGTTTTCTCTTCTCCCCACATATCAGATTTTTTCATGGGGTAATGTCTCTTACCACCTTTCCTCATGTCACTCTCTTTCTTTCCATTTCCATGCAAGAGGCTATGCTGCATTTTTGCTGTTGCACTTTGCCTATGATGTTTTTTCTGCAGCACTTTGTGCCTTGCACCCATTTTGTTGGCTTGTGCTTGGACAGCTCCTCTTGGTCAATGCTACTACTTCTTGACAACATTTTCAAAATCTGATATTTAGATGTATTATCACATGCTATTCTCTTGATTTTGTGACATGAGGTAATTTGCCACCTCTTGCATGGGGCTGTTTTGCCCATGATTAAACATGCATATTCTTGGTCTTAAAACATTCCAATGTTGATTTAATTCTTGCATATTTCTTGGATGTTTGTAAACACAATGTGGACTTGGTGTGGCATTACCATAACATGAATTTGATTAGAGACTTGAATGAAGATTAGAAATAAATTAATTTCTAAACATTACTTAGAGTTGGAAATCTTGCAACAAATGGCATTCTTGTAATGTCATAAAATTTCTCTTTGTAATATTCTTGCCTCTAATTCATGAATTCGTGATGGATTTCCCTAGAACCATTAAACTTGAAATGGATGAAGTCTTGAATTATGGACTTGTGATCTTGACTCATGCTTTTCAAATTTGGACTCCACTTGATCAAGAATTTGAAACAAAATTGGATGAAGCAAACTTGAATTTGGCCTTGCATTTCATGTTCATTATGAAGATTTACCTTGAATATCCTAATATTTTCCAAGTAACTTCTTCTTGAAGTAATCTTCATGAATAGATTTTCCAACTTAGGTCAAACCTTAGGTGATGAACCTTTTCTTCCATATAGTCCAAGATAGACAAGTTATCTCATTTGAAATGGAAAATGACAAATCGACCCAATCTATACCTTATGAACCCATATGCTCGATATGCAAAAAAAAATACTACGTTTCTCGCAGTCTTTTACATGCGACAAAACTTTGTTTTGGGTATCTTCGATCAATTTGGACGCTTGATGCCTATGTGGCCAAGAACTGAATGGTCACCATACTTAAAGAATGTCATCTCCGCCGTTGTGCCTGTGAGGTCATATGATGTTCCAATACCCTATACAAGTCTCCTCTACCTTTTGCAGGAGGATGGTTATTGCCCTTAACTTACCTTTTGTGGGTCTTTTCGAAATATCCCTGCCTTGCCTTTCGCAACAGATTCAACTTACCTTTAATAAGACCTCTCGTACCTTTTGTACAGGTTCTTGTCAGCTTACCTTACGTAAGTATTCTGTCTACCTTTTGTAGAAGGAACATTTTCTCCTAACCTTTTGTTCAAGAATATTTTTTTATTTTTGCAAAAGAAAATACGATCATCCTCTCCCGAGGGAGTTTCCTATCTACCTTTTGTAGAAGGAATATTTCTCCTAACCTTTTGTTCAGGAATCCTCTCTACCTTTTGTAGAAGGAATATTTCTCCTAACCTTTTGTTCACGAATCCTCTCTACCTTTTGTAGAAGGAACATTTTCTCCTAACCTTTTGTTCTGGAGTCCTTTCTGCGGTGACAGAAGGAAATACGATCGTATTCTCCCAAGGGAGTCTCCTCTACATAATGTAGAAGGAGTTATTTTGTCTTCAAAACCTTTTGTTTTGGAGTCCTCTCTACCTTTTGTAGAAGGAAACATTTTCTCCAAAGCTTTTGTTCGGGAGTCCTCCTTGCCTTTTGTAAGAGGAAAACCATTTTTCTAGAGTCCTCTCTACTTTTCGTAGAAGGAATATCTCATTGTTATTTCTAGAGTCCTCTCTACCTTTCGTAGAAGGAATATCTCATTGTTATTTCTAGATTCCTTTCTCCCTTTCGTGGAAGGAATATCTCACATTTCTATTTCTTGAGTCCTCTCTATCTTTTATAGAAGGAATATCTCTTGGCCAATTATGTTTCCATATTACGAGGTGCCTCCTCTTCCGGCTGGCAAAGCACTCATGTTCATTCCGCATTGCATCTCAAGCATATCATCATATCCCTCATACCCCTTCTTCAATAACAAGTCACCTTTTTTCAAGCCATCTCATTGACTGTCTACCTTCACCCCATACCTCTCCAGTTGAAAATCCCGGGTATTCTAGTATTTAATTCTCTTCTACCAAGAATGTTCGAGCACCTTAACCCTCCAGACATTCAGGTCCAAGAGGATTAAATAGGGGCAGTTGTCACACCCTCATTTTCACCTTTAGCCTTTATACCCTACATCGTTCTATTGCATATCGAGCATGTGGGTTCATAAGGTATAGATTGGGTCGATTTGTCATTTTCCATTTCAAATGAGATAAATTGTCTATCTTGGACTACATGGAAGAAAAGGTTCATTGTAACACCCCGTTCCCAAAATAAAATAAAACAATCAAATAAAACACATATCAGAGTTTCTCTCCCAAACGGGATGCCACAATACACATCAAAATTTCCACAAATATTTTTTTCAAATAATTTAACTGAATTTTCCAATAAAATTGCAGCGGAAAAAGATATGGTCTGTCATAACACAAATATCATATACACGCATCGTCCATATCCATCATCATCATCATATGTACAACATTGGCTATCTGCCCAAAATACATAACATCATTAAACATCACCACACATCTACAAAAGTCAGATACGCCACAAGGGCACACATATCAACATCAACAGTAAAACTCCCCAAAACGCCCCGGTGTTACGTATCAGAGCAGTCCTACGGAGACACCACAATCCAACTAGCTAAACACCTGGATTGTCTGTACTTCCGAAGAAGCACAGACCACAACAGCAACAAAGGGGTGAGAATTACGATCAAATAATAATGGCATAATAGTACATGAAATAAAAGGCAGAAATCAATAATAATACTATTTCATATACATATCATCCGGACTCACGGTCCCACCATCAACCATAATATACAATCACGCAACAAATGCACTCACACAACTCTTAACATACGGTACCGACTCACAATCACGATGGGCACCAGGCCATCAACCCTCCTCACAGGAGCACATATCAACGATGGGCACTTGGCCATCAACCCTCCACTCAGGGAGCACACCACACTGATGGGCAACTGGCCATCAACCCTCCATAATGGGAGCACCACAACAATACCGATGGACACCTGGTCATCACCCTCCACAACGGGAGCACATCTCCAATGGACACCTTGCCATCACCCTCCACTACGGGAGCACCTCATCAACATCGATGGACACATGGCCATCACCCTCCTCACCGGGAGCACAACACATTAACATCGATGGACACATGGCCATCACCCTCCTCACCGGGAGCACACCAACAATACTGATAGTCACTGGGCCATCACCCTCCACAACGGGAGCACAACAATTAATGTCGATGGACAACTGGCCATCACCCTCCTCACCGGGAGCACACAACGATATTCACACGCATCAACATCTAGCGCACCAAGTGCACACCGATCCTATTGATCCACCCCTCACACAACATATACACGACGCACAAGGCGTACCGATCTCACGGATCCATTCACATTATAAAATACATACATAACAAGCATACACAGTGCGTCGATCCCACAGATCCGCTCACCACACAACTTATCACATACAATGCACACAAGGCATGTCGGTCCTACTGACCCAAGTACATCACATAACAACACACAATTGCAACGCATAATAAGCGTATCGATCCTCACGGATCCACTCACCACAACACACCAACAAAATGCACTCAAGGCGCCACGATCATACTGATCCTCACCTCTCACACACAGCACACACACGGTGCACACATCTCACGTACACATCCACAGCGGTTCATACTTAACGCATAATTCAACGATTATGCCACTTGCGATAAACACCGGCCAAACAGCCCTACAACCACCAACATACAGTCGCCTTAGCTCTCCAGCAAGCTCATCATCAAACATACCCACCAAGGGTTCAAGTCCACAAAGGAACAACACAAAAACAGCAGCAAAAACACAAACTGCTATCGGGCTCGCTGGCACATTCGCCTGGCGAAGCCCCGCAGCGAACACTCGCTGCCATTCGCCTGGCAAAACCTCTGGCGAAGCCAGACAGAAGCTTCTGCCAGTAATCGCTGGCTAGTTCTCCCGGCGAAGCCTGGCGAAGGCTTACCCCTCATTCGCCCAGCGAATACCTGCGTATTCAGAAAAATTCTGCGCACCAGAATCGTCATCCACTCCCGATTCCGCCCGATTAATTCAAAACTCGCAACTAACAACATACTACAACTGAGCTACGGGTCTATTCCCGATTCTATCCGACTAATCATCAACTCGGCTCTCAAAACCAACTTCCGGATCAACTTCGAACTTGACCGGAAATCCCAAAACCCATCCAACAACCATCAAATTCAGCATGCAATAATTCCACCATAATACTAAGGATTCATAACAGAAATTAGTAACTAGCAACAACAACAAAATCATCATCCACATGAAATAATCTCATACTTGGGGTTAGGGATTCCCCTTCTACCAACATTCATGTAAATACCTATTTTAACCGTTTAATCTCCCCCCCTCTTACCTCAAATTCGTGTTGATGATGAAAGAGCTTCACAATTCTCAGCCTTGATGATCTTGTTGCTTCAGCTCCAATTCTTGCTCACTCTTTTTTTTTTCACAAGCGTGCGTGTGATCTTCCTTTCACCATGTTCTTCTTCCCCCTTTCTTTTCAATTGCCAATAATGCCCTCAATTCCAATAATTCCCGTATTAATTCAAATAACTCATTTTAATCCAAATAATGATATTCCTCACAATTTCTTTTTATTTCAAAAAGTCCAATTGATAATAAACTTTGTTCCAGTAATATTATTAATATGATTTATAATTAATAATAATATTAATATTAGTAACACTCTACTAATTATCATATTATCATCATTATTAAGCATATTTCGAATATTATGGAACTTGCTCCACAACCCAAAAATCCACGCAAGCACGTACTAAGAATGAAAATAACGCCGAAAATGAAATTAATTAAAATGGGCGTTACAACTCTCCCCCACTTTAATTATTTTCGTCCTCGAAAATACCTGATGGAAACAGCTCTGGATACGCTTCCCGCATTCTGCTTTCCAGTTCCCAGGTCACACTGCCACCTACAGCACCTCCCCAAGCCACTCTCACCAACGGTATCTCTTTTCCTCTGAGTCGCTTCATCTTGCGATCCTCGATCCTCAACGGTAATGTCTCCACAGTTAGATTCTCTCTAACTTGGACTTCATCCCTCTGAATCCGTGAGAGGGATCGTGTACATACTTCCAAAGTTGTAACACATGAAACACGTCGTGCAAGTTTGAAAGCTCCGGCGGCAACGCCACCCTATAAGCCACAACACCAATCCTCTGCAAAATCTGATACGGTCCGATAAACTTCAGATCCAACTTCTTGGACTTCAAGGCACGTCCAACACCCGTCACTGGGTTAACCCTCAAGAATACATGGTCACCCTCACTGAATTCCAACTCTTTCCTGCGGTTATCATAATAACTCTTTTGCCGATCCTGAGATGCTTTCATCTTTTCATGGATCATCTGCACTGTCTCAGTAGTCTGATGTACCAACTCTGGTCCCAAAACCACACTTTCACCCGACTCATACCAACACAAAAGAGTCATGCACCTCCTACCATAAAGAGCCTCAAATGGTGCCATCCCGATACTGGAATGGTAACTGTTGTTGTACGTGAACTCTACCAAAGGCAAATGAGTATCCCACGTACCATCTTTCTCCAACACACAAGCTCGCAACAAATTCTCCAAAGTCTGAATAGTTCGCTCCGACTGCCCATCCGTCTGCGGATGATAAGCTGAACTCAGCTTCAATTCAGTACCCAAAGCCTCTTGTAAACTCTTCCAAAATACATAAGTGAACCTCAGATCTCTATCCGACACAATTCTCAATGGTATACCGTGCAGCTTCACAATTACCCGAATATAAATTTATGCCAGCTTCTCCAACGGAAAGCTAATACTGATCGGTACAAAGTGTGTAGACTTCGTAAGCCGATCCACAATCACCCAAATGGCGTCAAATCCTCCCGCCGTATTCGGCAAACCTGTAACAAGGTCCATAGCAATACAATCCCACCTCCAAACTGGAATCTCTAACGGTTGCATCATCCCAGAAGGTCTCTGATGCTCCACCTTCGACTTCTGACAAACCAAACAAGCATAGACATATCGAGCAATATCCTTATTCATGCCCGACCACCAAAATAACTTTTTCAAATCCTGATACATCTTCGTAGCTCCTGGATGAACACTCAGGCTACTACGATGTCCTTCGTCCAAAATCGACTTCTTCAACTCATCATTATCCGGCATGCAAATTCTTCCCCGAAACCTCAACACACCCGCATTATCCCACTTGAAATCACTACCGGAGTCACTTTCGGCCTCTCGCATCAAATCCACAAGTTTCACATCCAATTTCTGATGTTCTCTAATCATGTCCAAGAAATCATTCTTCATTTGCAATTTACCCAACGTCACACCATCCGATGTAAACTCACAAACCATGCTCAAATCCCGAAACTGCTCAATAAGCTTCATCTCTTTTGCCATCAATGCCGACATATGAATTGTCTTTCTGCTCAACGCATCTGCAACCGCATTCACTTTCCCTAGGTGATAACTCAAACTAAAATCATAATCTTTCAAGAATTCCAACCATCTCCTCTGCCGCATATTCAGCTCCTTCTGATCAAACAAATATTTCAAACTCTTGTGATCACTGAATACCTCAAACCTCGAACCATATAAATAATGTCACCAAATCTTCAACCCAAAAACTACCGCAGCCAATTCAAGGTCATGAGTAGGATAGTTACGCTCATGCACCCTCAATTGCCGCGAAGCATAGGCTACCACTTTTCCATTCTGCATAAGAACTCCGCCCAATCCCATTTTGGACGCATAACAATATACCACAAAAGGTTCACACGGATTCGGTAACACCAACACCGGCGCTGAAGTCAATCTCTTTTTCAGCTCCTCAAAACTCTCTTCACAAGCAGCATCCCACACAAACACTTGATCTTTCCTTGTCAACTGATTCAACGGCAAAGCCAATCTAAAAAAGCCTTCAATGAATCTTCGGTAATATCCTGCTAAGCCCAAAAAGCTTCTAACCTCTGTTACCGTCTTCGGCGGTTCCCACTGTAACACCGCACTCACCTTAGATGGATCCACAGAAACACCATCACCAGAAATAACATGCCCCAGAAAACTCACCGTCTTCAACCAGAACTCACACTTCAATAACTTAGCAAACAACTTGTTATCCTTCAACACTTGCAAAGCAATCCTTAAATGTTCCGCATGCTCTTCCTCAGACTTAGAATAAATCAGGATATCATCAATGAATACGACAATAAACTGATCTAAATAAGAATGGAAGATACGGTTCATATATTCCATAAACACACCCGGCGCATTAGACACTCCGAAAGGCATTACTGCATACTCGTAATGTCCATATTGAGTCCTAAACGCCGTCTTCTGAATATCACCTTCTCTCACTTTTATCTGATGATAACCCGACCTCAAGTCAATCTTACTAAACACACGAGCTCCCATTAGCTGATCCATCAAATCATCAATCCTTGGAAGAGGATATTTATTCTTGATGGTCACTTTGTTCAACTGACGGTAATCGATACACAACCGCATGCTACCGTCCTTCTTCTTCACTAACAACACTGGATCTCCCCACGACGACACGCTTGGTCTAATAAACTTTCTATCTAGCAACTCTCCAATCTGAGTCTTCAACTCGGCTAGCTCCACCGCCGACATCCTGTACGGCGCCATAGAAATAGGCCTCGTACCAGGAATAAGATCAATGCTAAACTCAACCTCTCTCTTCGGAGGCAACTCAGTAATATCATCCGGGAACACCTCCGGAAACTCATTCACCACATCTAACTCATCCAACAATTCCTTGTTGTCAACCGACAGTGATGCAAATAAAGCAAACACCCGCGCTTCATCTTCCAACAAGGTTCTCAATTCCTTACCAGACAAGGAATCTGCCAACGCTTCCTCTTCAGGAGTCAAAAATAATAACACTTTCCGAAAACAATTGATGTATACTCGGTTGAACTCCAACCAGTTCATACCAAGTATAACATCCAAACCACCAAGTGGCAAACAGATCAAATCCACACCGAAGTCTCGGCCAAAGATAGTCAGTGGACACTTCAAACACACAAGTGAAGTGGTCACTAAACCAATCGAGGGAGTTTCAATAGTCATCCGCCGCTCAAGAGTAGTCGGCACCAAACTTAACCTCTTCACACAATCAACAGAGATAAACGAGTGGGTTGCACTCGTATCAATCATAGCAGTCAAAGGAATGTTATTGATAAAACAAGTACCTCTAATCGAACATTCTCCATCTTCCGCTTGAGTTCCCACAACTGCAAATACTTTACCCGCCACTTGAGGCGCTTGAGCCCTCCTCGACTTCTCACAATGAGTACTAATGTAGCCCTTCTCACCATAGTTATAACAAGTAGGCATATTAGTCCTACAATCCGCCATCACATGGCCCGGCTTCCCACACTTGAAGCACTTTTTCGCATCAGGAGGACAATCATTGGCACGATGACCCATGCCACCGCACCGGAAACACTTCGTACCAGTCAACGCCCTACCCTCTCAAGGCTTCCTATCAACAGCACCCTTGAACTTCCCCTTACCAGTCGGAACACTGTAAGGAGTACCACCAAACCTTTGTTTACCCTTACGATCACTTGCCGCCTTGTAGTGTGCGATCCTCGCACAGTTATCATTATCATAGATACGACTCCTACTCACCAACTCAGTATAGCTCCTGATTTTCTAACATGCGACCCCCATCTTGATCTTTGGCCTCAGCCCATTCTCAAATTTCAGACACTTTGAAGTCATAGCTTCCTCAGTATTGTAATGAGGACAATATTGAGCCAGCTCCTCAAACTTAGCCGCGTACTCAGCTACCGACATACCGCCCTGTTTCAATTCCAAAAATTCCACCTCTTTAGCACTTCTGACATCTTCTGGAAAATACTTCTCCAGAAATCCAGACCGAACCACCTCCCAAGTAATCGGAGTCCCCGAAGCTTCCATCCTCTGACGACAATTATCCCACCAAGCCTCGGCCTCCCCCTCGAGCATGTGAGTACCGAACCTCACCTTCTGCTCGTCACTGCACCCCATGGTTCTAAAGATCTTCTCTATTACCTTTAGCCATTTCTGTGCAGCTACCGGATCCAGAATTCCACCTTCAAACTTTGGTGGCTTGTTGCTCTGGAACTGCGTCAGGTCTCTAAACTGAGCTCCCGTAGCCAGATTCTGGTTGGCCACCACTTGTGCCATAGCCTGCATCGCCGCAGCCAACGCTGCGTCATTTCTCCCAGCCATACTGCTCAACAACAACAATCCAGGTTAACAGAAACAAGCAACCCTATCCTAATGACAGACTCAACACAATACACTGGCCAGACGGACCGACCTGCTCTGATACCAACTTGTAACACCCCATTCCCAAAATAAAACAAAACAATCAAATAAAACACATATTAGAGTTTCTCTCCCAAACGGGATGCCACAATACACATCAAAATTTCCACAAATATTTTTTCAAATAATTTAACTGAATTTTCCAATGAAATTGCAACGAAAAAAGATATGGTATGTCATAACACAAATATCATATACACACATCATCCATATCCATCATCATCATCATATGTACAACATTGGCTATCTGCCCAAAATACATAACATCATCAAACATCACCACACATCTAGAAAAGTCAGATACGCCACAGGGGCACACATATCAACATCAACAGTAAAACTCCCCAAAACGCCCCGGTGTTACGTATCAGAGCAGTCCTACGGAGACACCACGATCCAACTAGCTAAACACCTGGATTGTCTATACTTCCGAAGAAGCACAGACCACAACAACAACAACAAAGGGGTGAGAATTACGATCAAATAATAATGGCAGAATAGTACATGAAATAAAAGGCAGAAATAAATAATAATACTATTTCATATACATATCATCCGGACTCACGGTCCCACCATCAACCACAATATACAATCACGCAACAAATGCACTCACACAACTCTTAACATACGGTACCGACTCATAATCACGATGGGCACCGGGCCATCAACCCTCCTCACAGGAGCACATATCAACGATGGGCACTTGGCCATCAACCCTCCACTCAGGGAGCAAACCACACTGATGGGCAACTGGCCATCAACCCTCCATAATGGGAGCACCACAACAATACCGATGGACACCTGGCCATGACCCTCCACAACGGGAGCACATCTCCGATGGACACCTGGCCATCACCCTCCACAACGGGAGCACATCTCCAATGGACACCTGGACATCACCCTCCACTACGGGAGCACCTCATCAACATCGATAGACACATGGCCATCACCCTCCTCACCGGGAGCACAACACATTAACGTCGATGGACACATGGCAATCACCCTCCTCACCGGGAGCACACCAACAATACCGATGGTCACTGGGCCATCACCCTCTACAACGGGAGCACAACAATTAATGTCGATGGACAACTGGCCATCACCCTCCTCACCGGGAGCACACAACGATATTCACACGCATCAACATCTAGTGTACCAAGTGCACACCGATCCTATTGATCCACCCCTCACACAACGTATACACGACGCACAAGGCGTACCGATCTCACGGATCCATTCACATCATAAAATACATACATAACAAGCACACATAGTGCGTCGATCCTACGGATCCGCTCACCACACAACTTATCACATACAATGCACACAAGGCATGTCGGTCCTACTGACCCAAATACATCACATAACCGCACACAATTGCAACGCATAATAAGCGTATCGATCCTCACGGATCCACTCACCACAACACACCAACAAAATGCACTCAAGGCGCCACGATCATACTGATCCTCACCTCTCACACACAGCACACACACGGTGCACACATCTCACATACACATCCACATCGGTTCATACTTAACGTATAATTCAATGATTATGCCACTTGCGATAAACGCCAGCCAAATAGACCTACAACCACCAACATACACTCGCCTTAGCTCTCCAGTAAGCTCATCATCAAACATGCCCACCAAGGGTTCAAGTCCACAAAGGAACAACACAAAATTAGCAGCGAAAACACAAACTGCTGTCGGGCTAGCTGGCACATTCGCCCGACGAAGCCCCGCAGCGAACACTCGCTGCCATTCGCCTGGCGAAACCTCTGGCGAAGCCAGACAGAAGCTTCTGCCAGCACTCGCTAGCTAGTTCGCCCGGCGAAGCCTGGCAAAGGCTCGCCCCTCATTCGCCCAGCGAATACCTGTGTACTCAGAAAAGTTCTGCGCACCAGAATCGTCATCCACTCCCGATTCCGCCCAATTAAATTGAAACTCGCAACTAACAACATACTACAACTGAGCTACGGGTCTATTCCCGATTCTATCCGACTAATCATCAACTCAGCTCTCAAAACCAACTTCCGGCTCAACTTCGAACTTGACCGGAAATCCCAAAACTCATCCAACAACCATCAAATTCAGCATGCAATAATTCCACCATAATACCAAGGATTCATAACATAAATTAGTAACTAGCAACAACAACAAAATCATCATCCACATGCAATAATCTCATACTTGGGGTTAGGGATTCCCCTTCTACCAACATTCATGTAAATACCTATTTTAACCGTTTAATCCTCCCCCCCCCCCTTACCTCAAATTCGTGTTGATGATGAAAGAGCTTCACAATTCTCAGCCTTGATGATCTTGTTGCTTCAGCTCCAATTCTTGCTCACTCTTTTTTTTCACAAGCGTGTGTGTGATCTTCCTTTCATCGTGTTCTTCTTCCCTCTTTCTTTTCAATTGCCAATAATGCCCTCAATTCCAATAATTCCCTTATTAATCCAAATAACTCATTTTAATCCAAATAATGATATTCCTCACAATTTCTTTTTATTTCAAAAAGTCCAATTAATAATAAACTTTGTTCCAATAATATTATTAATATGATTTATAATTAATAATAATATTAATATTAGTAACACTCTACTAATTATCATATTATCATCATTATTAACCATATTTCGAATATTATGGAACTTGCTCCACAACCTAAAAATCCACGCAAGCACGTACTAAGAATGAAAATAACGCCGAAAATGAAATTAATTAAAATGGGCGTTACATTCATCACCTAAGGTTTGATCTAAGTTGGAAAATCTATTCATGAAGATTACTTCAAGAAGAAGTTACTTGGAAAATATTAGGATATTCAAGATAAATATTCATAATGAGCATGAAATGCAAGGCCAAATTCAAGTTTGCTTCATCCAATTTTGTTTCAAATTCTTGATCAAGTGGAGTCCAAATTTGAAAAGCATGAGTCAAGATCACAAGTCCATAAATCAAGACTTCATCCATTTCAAGTTTAATGGTTCTAGGGAAATCCATCACGAATTCATGAATTAGAGGCAAGAATATTACAAAGAGAAATTTTATGACATTACAAGAATGCCATTTGTTGCAAGATTTCCAACTCTAAGTAATGTTTAGAAATTAATTTATTTCTAATCTTCATTCAAGTCTCTAATCAAATTCATGTTATGGTAATGCCACACCAAGTCCACATTGTGTTTACAAACATCCAAGAAATATGCAAGAATTAAATCAACATTGGAATGTTTTAAGACCAAGAATATGCATGTTTAATCATGGGCAAAACAGCCCCATGCAAGAGGTGGCAAATTACCTCATGTCACAAAATCTACATGTCACAAAATCAAGAGAATAGCATGTGATAATACATCTAAATATCAGATTTTGAAAATGCTGTCAAGAAGTAGTAGCATTGACCAAGAGGAGTTGTCCAAGCACAAGCCAACAAAATGGGTGCAAGGCACAAAGTGCTGCAGAAAAAACAGCATAGGCAAAGTGCAACAGCAAAAATGCAGCATAGCCTCTTGCATGGAAATGGAAAGAAAGAGAGTGACATGAGGAAAGGTGGTAAGAGACATTACCCCATGAAAAAATCTGATATGTGGGGAGAAGAGAAAACCCTAGAATGGAGAGATAAGAAGGAGGGGGATGTAAACAAAAGGAGATCACTCTTCACACATTCAACATACACACACATTGCAAAAACCAGAAAATAGAGAGAGCAAGAGAAACCTTAAAAACCAGAAAAATAGAAAGGAAGAAAAACCAGAAGAAAAAAAAGAATGACATAAAAGCACAAGAGGACCATTGAGAAACAGAACCTTCACAACATAGAGTGAAGAGTGGAGAGCACCTCTAACAAAAATCAGTGGAGGACTTGCAAGAAAGATAGAAAGCTCTTGGGTATTCATTTCAAACCTTTCTCTCTTTACTTTTTGCTTTTATGTTCATTTTACTTCCTCTTTTATGTGTTGTTGTACTGAGTATATCATGTAAGGTTTTAAGGGGACCAAGAAGTCATTTTTAAAAAACGATAGAAAGGAAAGAAAGCCACAAAAGACAGCAAAAAAACAGCAAAATATTACATTTTTCACTTCAGGTCGCGGCGCGAACATGCAAAAATCAGAATGAAAACTCTCCCAGTTTGCGGCGCGAACACCCTTCGCGTGAACATGCACAAAACAGATTGTTCACTTTTCTCAGTTCGCGGCGCGAACTGATCAGTTTGTTTATTTTTTTGCTGTTTTTACCTTAAAAAAATTTTTTCAAGGAGTTCGCCGTTTTTTTTTAGCCGACTAACCCCATATGTTTGTACGATTTTAGTGTGAATATTGTTTTTTTCCTTGTTGACTTTTGATTCCAAAAACCATTTTCAAAAACAAACTCTCGATTTTATCGAGCCATTTTTAACCTTGTAAGTCGATTGCCTTGCGCATCGCCATCGACCTTGTCCGTATCGCTTCAAATATATATTTACAAACAACAAACCTTGATCCAACATCAAGTGATCTTTATTTCTCATAAAAAACCCAAAATACAATAAATATATGGTTAGGGTTGCACACCATGGATTTTAAGGTGGTGGAGAAGGAATGAGAATGGAATCCTGCTACACTCGTTCCGAATGTTTTGGATACAAGGCGCTCGACTTGGCAATTCGAAACATTCATCTCTATCCAAAATCCTTTTGTGTAATCCTAATCAAGAACCGTTTATCTTCAAAAAACCTAAAAATAACATCAACTCATCAAACTATTTTTCGCCTTAGGGCATCAATCGAAAACCCTTTTTCGAGGTATAAAATCAACCAACAAACAACTATTTCATAAGCCTCCGAACTACAGAGCTCTGATTCTTCACTTCTTTTAAGTGAGGATACGTAGGCACAAGGGCCACAATCCTTGGCGAGCATTAAAATAAATAAACCAACCCCTCTTTTCCTTAAGCAAGAAAACTCTTAATAAAAACACCCATTCACACTAAACAACCTAGAAGGTTCCCATCGAGTACGATGGATGCGAGGGGGTGCTAACACCTTCCCCTCGCATAACCGACTCCCGAACCCTAAGACTTGGTTGCGATGACCATGCTCTTTTACCAAAGGTTTTATCGCTATTTCCCTTTCCCTCCTTGGGATAAATAAAATCCGGTGGCGACTCTGTGTCATTTTTCATGTAGCGACACCATGTATAAGGTGAATTGGTGGAATGACGTACCTGTAATCTGAATCATGCGTCTCGAAAGACCTTCTCGTGTATTTGCAATAGAAAAGGTGGAAGATGGTAAACCGTGGTTCTATGATATCAAATGTTTCCTAAAAAATCAAGAGTACCCATCCGGGGCATGCAGTAAAGATAAAAAAGACTATGAGGAGATTGGCTGGTAATTTCTTTTTGAATAAAGATGACATATTGTATAAGAGGAACTTCGACATGGTCTTGTTACAATGTATTGATAAAGGCGAAGCGGACCAGTTAATGGAAGAAGTTCACGAAGGTTCCTTTGGTACCCATGCCAGCGGACATGCCATTGGCTAGAAAGTTGTTAAGAGCAGGGTATTACTGGATGACCATGAAATCAGACTGTTTCAAGTATGCAAGAAAATGTTATAAATGCCAGATTTATGCAGACAAAATGCATATGCCACAAGCTCCTCTTAATGTGTTATCATCCCCATGACCTTTTTCTATGTGGGGTATTGACATGATTGAAAAGATTGAACCAACTGCCTCCAACGGACATCGCTTCATATTGGTTGCCATTGACTATTTCACTAAGTGGGTCGAAGCGGCTTCGTTTGCCAATGTCACAAAACAAGTAGTTTCCCAATTCATAAAAATGGAAATCATTTGTCGTTATGGAATTCCTGAACGAATCATTACGGATAACAGTACTAATTTAAATAATAAGATGATGAAAGAGTTATGCCAGAGTTTCAAGATCGAACATCACAATTCTTCTCCCTATCGCCTGAAGATGAATGGTGCTATTGAGGCAGCTAATAAGAACATCAAAAAGATTGTGCAAAAGATGGTTGTGACATACAAAGACTGGCATGGGATGTTGTCGTTTGCCTTGCATGGATATCGCACCTCGGTGTGTACATCAACATGGGCAACCACTTTCTCACTCGTGTATGGTATAGAAGCAGTCTTACCTTTAGAAGTTAAGATTCCTTCCTTGAGGTTATTAACATATGGGAAGCTTGATGAAGCTGAATGCGTATAGACTAGATTGAATCAATTGAACCTCATTGAAGAGAAGAGACTGGCAGTCGTTTCTCATGGACGGCTATATCAGGGTAGGATGAAGAAGGCATTTGATCAGAAAGTGCGTCCTCGGTGTTTCCAGACAGGTGACTTGGTCTTAAAAAGAATCCTCCTTCCTCAGACAGATCACAGGGGCAAGTGGAAACCAAACTACGAAGGGTCATATGTGGTAAGAAAGATTTTCTCTGGTGGAGCCTTATTACTCTCAACTATGGATGACGAAGACTTTACGTCCCCTGTGAACGCAGACGCAATCAAAAAAATACTTCGCATAAAAGAGACTCGCTGGACAATAAAAAGAAAAGTCCAGGCAAAAATAGGGGATCCCGTCGAACCACAAAAAGAAAAGGTTCGGGCAAAAATTAGGGATAAAAGAGAAAGAATAAATCCGCAAAGTTGAAAACCCGAAAAGGCAACTTTGGCAAAAATGGGTATCCCGGTGGATTGAAAACCCGAAAGGGCGATCCAGGCAAAAGTTAGGGATTTGAAAGCGAGAGGCTGCGGTCTGCGATCTCATCTCAACAGCATCGAATTCTAATGGATGAGAATCATTCTAATCTTCCTTCTCAGAAAGTGAAAGTATATGAGAGCGTCAAAGACATACGAGTCATAGCCGAATCTGATCTTGATGGAAATTTGTCTCCCCATTGCCAACCGGCGTATTTTTCTTTTTATTTTTGAAATTACCTCTTTCTAGGAATTGCTCCCAGTTGTATATGCCTATTTACGGGCCAAATTCAATCAATAAAATTTCAGTTTACCTAAATTTCCATCCTATTTTATTTTTACTGTTTTGTTTGCAAAAACGTCCAATATTTATGATAAACATTGCATATGAAAATATGGAAACCTTACGCACACTAGGTGAAAATAAATATTTTTGCTCTAAAGGTTGAGTGATCTAAATGGTAAGTACTGTAACAGCCCAATTTTTAATAATTAGTTATTTCTATTAATTAATTTATTTGTTGGGATTATTTTAATTATTTGAATTATTGGATGATTATTATTTTATTTGTGGAATTAATGTGTTAATATGTTATGTTTGCATATTATACTATTTTATCGTTTGGAGTTTTGGGAAATTAAGTTGGAGAGAATTTTAGATATTTCTCAATTAATGATAAAATGAGATATTTTGTGAGGAAATGAATTGGTAGATATTTTGAGAGAAGAAAATATAATAGAGAGAAATAAAACATATATATATATATATATATATATATATATATATATATATATATATATATATATATATATATATATATATATATATATATATATATATATATATATATATATATATATATATATATATATATATATATATATATATATATATATATATATATATATATATATATATATATATATATATATATATATATATATATATATATATATATATATATATATATATATATATATATATATATATATATATATATATATATATATATATATATATATATATATATATATATATATATATATATATATATATATATATATATATATATATATATATATATATATATATATATATATATATATATATATATATATATATATATATATATATATATATATATATATATATATATATATATATATATATATATATATATATATATATATATATATATATATATATATATATATATATATATATATATATATATATATATATATATATATATATATATATATATATATATATATATATATATATATATATATATATATATATATATATAAGAGATATAAGTGGAATAGAGGAAAGAAAAGAAAAGGATGGAAATAGAAAGAAGAGAAAAGGAAGAGAAAGAAAGAGGAAGAAGAGAGAAGAGGAGAATAGAGGAAAAAGCTTGGATAGCTCAAGATCAACCCTTAGGAGTCAATTTAATCGGGTAAGGATGTGAAATCTTATTATTCTATGTATGTGTGTGTTTGGATTGTTTAGATATTTTCCGTCTTTTCCCATTCTAGGTCAGAAATGGTTTAATCGGTAGGAATTGATGATTTAACGGTTAGAATCCAGAATTAATGGTGCAGTTTAGTCGAGGAATGTTAGGCTAAGACTACTGGAACTTGTTGGAATTGAATCGGGTGATTTCGGGAGTTTTTGAGATTTTTGGACTACGCAGACGCTCGCTAGCATGTTCGCTAGGCGAGCAGGGGGAGTGAGTGTTCGCTAAGCGAGCTGGTAGCGAGCTTCCAACGAATCTCCCCAGACTTGGGCAGAATGGAAATGACCCTTATTCGCTGTGGCGAGAGATGTGGCGAGTTACTCGCTAGGCGAGGCTCCAGCGAGCCAGTAGCGAATCCTTCCAGTAGCTTCTGTTTGTTTTCGCAAGCTTGTTCGCTAGGCTAACCAGTAGCGAGTGTTCGCCACGGGCTCGCTAAGAGAGGGGTGTAGCGAGCGTGGCAGCATTCTTATTTCTTGTTGTGTTTCCATCCAATGTTGATTGTTTGGCTCGATTGTGATCGATCTTTCTGAATGCATAGTTGTATGATGTGATATGTTATGTTGTGGGTAGTCGTATGGCGTGAATCCTAGATTGTGGAATCGAATGTGAAATGTGGCCTTTTGGCAAATATATGCATTGTTTAAATTGATTAAAAGTGTATGATGATTGTGATGGAGTTCGTTGTCGTTTGACACGATAATGTGAATGCATATTGATTGTATGCGATTGTATGGGAAGAATTCATGAATATGTATTTGTGATTGAATCTATTTGATTCTTATGTACTACTTGATGAATATAGTGATGATACTAAAAGTATGAATACTTTGATGAATGTGTTGTGTGTGCAATCATGTTATAATTCTTGTGTGATGAATTATTTGAGTATGCATGGGTTTAAGATGCGAGAACGGTCTTAAGTGCATATGATGGTTGATTGCATACGCATCATTTGTTGTCAAGAGGCAATGCTTGCTAGTTTCGTGGAGACTAGTGACTTTTCCCAAACCTAGAAGGGTAGGTTTGAAAGCTTAGAGGACAGGCTTTTGTTTGTTATCGGTCTAGAGGACGGACCCGGTTTAAATGTAAAAACCGAAAAATGATAACAAGTGTTGGTACCACATGGCATGAGTTGCATTGAGTCTCATGGCATAGATAATTGTTGTATAAGGTAAGCATATGTGTATGAATTGTTGAATTGTAGGTTGTGAATGTGTAATTGTAAATGATATTGACTGATGAATTGATGAATAAACAGGATTGTATATGTTTATATGAATTGTAGTGAATTAAACATAATGTGCATGTTTATATGGATTGATTGAAATTGTGGAAGTGTGCATGATGTTATGCTTGGATTATATATATATATATATATATATATATATATATATATATATATATATATATATATATATATATATATATATATATATATATATATATATATATATATATATTGTTGCGGTGGAAATAGGATCACAAACTATTAATGAGTTTGAATCGCAATTCAATTCACAACCGCTCTTTGATTTATCCGAAGGAAAAGGTCAAAAGAGGGAAAACCTATTTTGCATCGTAAACACAATGCGGGGAAAGATCTAGGGTTCGGGGGTTGGTTAAATTTAGGGAAGGTATTAGCACCCTAAACTTCTGTAGTACTCTACAGGAACCTTTTGTTCAGATGTTTACTATTTGCTTTATTTATTTGCTTAAGGTATATGTACAAAGGGATTAAAAGTGAGAAAAGAGACCTAAGGGGTTAATTCTAAGTTTACTCGGCAAGACGTCGCATCTTGTGCCTACGTATCCTTACGGGAATGGAATCAGAGTAATCGTAGTTCCCCTCAAAAGGGAGGTTAGAGACTTCTTGACTGTGGTCAAGGTCTCAAGGGGAATAAACGCATCTTAAGGACACGCTTACGTGGAGTGTAGAAACTCCAATATCTATGTTGTAAATTGTTAAGTGAATTAGGGTTAGGTTAGGGATTCCGCGGCGGGAAACCCTAAAATGAGTGCGGCGACCCTTTTGGCATAACACTAGGATAAATGCAATTTTGCCCACGGCGGGACACCTAGGCTAAACAGGGTTTGATCCATTAAAGGGGTAAGGCTATTGACTCGGCGGCCAAAAGGCTGGACCTAATCCTTCGGAAGGATAAAACTGTAAAAAAAATGTGAAAATATGACAAATCATTATATGGAGGAATAATTAAGGTACAAAAATAAGAAAAATAATAAAGGCAGAGGGTATAAAGAAACAAAGAAACATTTCTGAAAACATGAAGAATATGAAAATATGTAATGACACTTAGAATGAAGTGAGGGAGGAAAATAGTGTGGGGCTGTGGCCACCACAAGCACATCTCAACCTCAAGCATGCAAATGAAATGCAGGAATAAAGAAAATAAAAGGTACACAAAATGACACGGCAAACATAAGGAGTTCCTTACGAAAAGGTTTTAATTTTTTAATATTTTAATTATGTAAAAAAATGTTTTAATTTTTTTAATATTTTAATTATATATATAAAAAGGTTTTAATTTTAAAATGGAATTACTTAGTTAAAAAAAATTTAAGTTTAAATTATAAAAAAAATGTTAAGTTTAAATTATATATAAAAAAAATGTTTTTGGGAGCAAAAAGGTTTTTTTGGAAAAAAATGTTTACGGGAACAAAAAAAAGGCTTTTTTTTTGGAAAAAAATGTTTACGGGAACAAAAAAGGTTTTTTTTTTGGGAAAAAAATGTTTACGGGAACAAAAAAGGTTTTTTTTTGGAAAAAAAAATGTTTACGGGAACAAAAAAGGTTTTTTTTTGGGAAAAAAATGTTTACGGGAACAAAAAAGGTTTTTTTTTGGGAAAAAAATGTTTACGGGAACAAAAAAGGTTTTTTTTGGAAAAAAATGTTTACGGGAACAAAAAAGGTTTTTTTTGGGAAAAAATGTTTTAGTTTTAATAAAAAAAAGTTTTGATTTTGAAAAAGGTTTTGATAAAAAAAAAATAACAATAGAATTGTAAATGCAAACAGACAATTAATGGACATGCAAACAATCCTATACGACACAATCATGGTTCATACAGATCAAAATCTACGGATCTAAACAACAATGAAGGTTAACATGGCAAGGATGCAAATAAATATGAAAAATGTAAAAGATTTAGTAATTTAACGGACCTAAACACATTAACATGGCAAAATATGCACATAAACATGAAAAAGCAAAAGGTTTAGTAATTTAACCTACGAAGCGGAGGTTTGCTTCGGTAAATGTGAAAAAGGTTTGAATAAGGGAACACTGGAGAGCTCCAATCCTTCTAACGAGTTGTGGGAACGACCGCCTTTCTTCTCTGGGGATCTCCTTTGTTTCTCCCTTTCTCTCTCCTCTTTTCTGAAGAAAACCTTCTGACCTCTCTTAGGTTTTTTTTTCATTCTCTCCTGTTTTCCAACAAGGCAACACATGTATATATAGGGAACAAATTAGGGTTAACACCAAATTGTCAATAATGTCCCTAAAGCCCATTTTAAAGCCCAAACTAAATAATTAGTTAAGAAAAAATAAAATTTAAATAATTTAAAATAATTAAAATAAACTTAAAATAAAAACTAATAATCCTATTGATTCCTAAAATAAAAAATATTATAAAAGGAACAAAATTTTTCAATATTTTTTTATTTTATGATTTTTTGGATATTTTTATGAATAATTTAGAAAAAAGTGAAAAAAATAATATTTTAAAAAATGATTTAATTAAAATACGAAAATAATAATTAAATAATAATAAAAAACTATTTTTGTTATTTTTTTAATGAAAGATAGAAAAATTTAGAGTAAAAATAATAAAGAACAAAAAAAGTGAAAAAGGTGAGATTTAATTTTTAAAATAGTTAGAAAAAAAAAAGATTTAATTTTAAAAAAGAATTTAGAGGAAAAAAGATTTAATTTTAAAAAGAAGTTAGAAAAAAAATTTAGTTTTAAAAAGGTTAGAAAAAAAATATTTAATTTTAAAAAAGTTAGAAAAAAAGATTTAATTTTAAAAAGTTAGAAAAAAAAGATTTAAAGTTAGAAAACAAGATTTAGCTTTAAAAATAGTTAGAAAAAAAGATTTAATTTTAAAAAAGATAGAAAAAGATTTAACTTTAAAGAGGAGTTAGAAAAAGATTTAAAAAAAAGTTAAAAAAAAGATTTAATTTTAAAAAGAAGTTAGATTTTTATTTTTTAAAAAAATATTAGAATTTGATTAAAAAATGTGTTAGAAATTAATTTAAAAAAAGGTTATAAAAAATTTACTCTTGAAGAAAAGAAAAAAAAAAAAAGTTAAATTTTAATCTAAATCCTAAAAGTTAGTAAGAAGAGCTTTAAATAAATAAACTAAATAGAAAAAAAAAAAAGTTAATAAAAAATATTAGTGAAGTTATAAAAAAAATTTAATTAAATTATTATTAGTTAAAAAAAACAAGATCTAAAAAAAAAAGGTTAATTTATTAGGTTAATAAGAATTTAAAATAAAAATAAAAAAGAAAGGGTAAAATTTGGGGTATTACAGTTGCCCCTATTTAAATAGCTACACCAGATGATTTGAGTGACGGAGACTCAAGGAATCATGGTGGAGGGATTTAAATATAGATAACCGAAAATTTTGCCCTTATATGCGGCGATATGCAATGCTATGGACAAAGCGAGAACAGATTAATGCAGATGATGCCGTGAATATGATGTGATGCGTATGCTGGAATGATGAATGCGAAAATGCTGACGAATACGACGACACAGATGCTACGAGAAGAACACACTGGGGAAAACGACGCGCTGAGACACAGTACAACACTGGGGAATTCTAAAAATGATGGTCAACTGGTGCGAACACGACCAATTGTTATTTTGGGAATGAGATTCTCAAATGGAGATGACACCTGTGAGACGGCCTCCACTGGGGAATCTAAAAATAAAACTGGATCATGTACGATTGCAAGATCGATCACAGAATGCATGGAGCATTGAGCAAAGAATAACATCCAAGCTTCTGTAACCTATCCCTCGTGACAGGATCAAACGGACTTTTCGGGAATCCGTAGCAAATATACAGGGTGAAAAGAACCGGTTGTATGCCAAAATAAATGGACTTTGAGTGGGAAATGCCCTGATAAGCTTCTCGAGGGAGAACTGTCACTTATCGTTGGAAGGGACTTATGTGCCAAAATGGATAAGCACTCAAATAAAGAGGCTGCTGCTTATCTGATAAATAAATCTTCTCGCATTTAAGGTCGGCGCCTGGAATACGATTCTGATTCTTCTCTTACTGAAGGATAAATAAACTTCTTCATGCTTCAAGATTATGTTCTCCTGAACATGAAAAGGGTAAACTGAACTTCCTCATACTTCAGAATCGTGCTCTCCTGAATATGAAACTGGATGACTGAATATACTCATATTTCAGAATCGTGCTCTCCTGAATATGAAACTGGATGACTGAATTTACTCATATTTCAGAATCGTGCTCTCCTGAATATGATTTGGTTGTAAATGAATTTTTCCATACTTCAGAATCGTGCTCTCCTGAATATGAAACTGGATAATCAAACTTCCTCATAACTCAGAATCGTGCTCTCCTGAATATGATTCGGCTCCTGAAATTTCTTCATTCTTCAGAATCATGCTCTCCTGAAAAACGGCCAACTGAACTTCCTCATAACTCAGAATCGTGCTCTCCTGAATATGATTTCGTTCCTTCTTTTACTAAAGGATAAATGAACTTCTTCATAACTCAGAATCGTGCTCTTCTGAATATGATTTCGCTCAAACCTTCTCGTAACTCAAGATCGTGCTCTCCTGAATACGAATTGGTTCGTACCTCAAGACGGCAGATAAATGGAAGCCCAACTGCTCCATGGAGATGGCCATTTGCTGCGAGTCGTAACGAGGATATGATCGACTTCTTAGGTGAGAAATGTCGTATGCTGATGCTGTAAGATGTAAAGTGTAAAGGGTTGTAACATGTAGGATTGTAAAGTGTTTTACTGATAGATTTTCCAGGCGTGAACTGGCGTGTATCTGTAAAGGATTGTAGTTGATTTTCTTGAAAGATAGTGCAAAATAAATGCACGTCCGGGTACGGTGATAAACTTCTCAAGCGAGATAGTCGCGTATCTGTCATGGTATGGTGAAAATCTTAGATGGTGCAAAATAAATGCACGTCCGGTTGGGCTTGACGACCGACAAGACTGAGATTCAATCTAGGATCGAGCTAGAAAGAAGACTGGTAATCAAGACTCCATCGAGGGAATGAACTCGAAGGGTAGATATCTTATCCTGGCGAGGAAAGATAGCTGAAGTAACCGTCATCCACGAGGATCGAGCTCCGTGGGGAAACTGGAAACACATATGTATTTTATGCTTAGGGCTGACAATCTATTTGGAGAGAATGGACGAACCCAGTTACTCGGCGGTAATAACCAAATGATGGAGAGACACAATGAACCTGTGAATGCTAACGCATATGTTGATGCATATGTTAATGTGAATGTATGTTAATGTCTATGTATGTAACTATGCAAGATGTTATGAAATGAGTATGTTGAGTATGTAATGAATATGTAATGAATATGTAATGAATATGTAATGAAATAGGCATGTGATGCTTATGCCCTTGCGTATGCTGACGAAACAGACTAGAGACAGGACGAGAGACGAAATAAACATCTCGACGGAGATACCCTGCGTTCTCTGCAACCAATACGTCAATCATGGGTAAGAAGGATCAATGGTGGAACCAACTCTAGTTTTAAAGTTCTGAATTTTCTGGGGAGAAGGTAATCTGCTTGGGTGCATAGTACCACGTCTTCGCATGGGGAGAAGAAAACCTGAGGGACACTTTCGAGTTACCCAAGAAAAAATTGTCAGCTTATAGTCTCTCTGGGGACTGTGATGAGGCAATAGCTTGGGAGCCTGTTGCAACACTGAGATTTACTGGGGTATGAAGGCCGCTGTGAGTAAAATCCATCGGGTGCATGAAAAATTTGTGAAATCCCATGGTTTTGATCTTGCAGGACCTTATAGTAGCCGCCATTTGTTTCTTCAAAAACATGGTGCCCCAGGATACTTGCGTTGCGAGGTAGGGTCATCTCAAGAGGATTTTATAGAGAACACCGAGTCCGGTTGCCCCATTGTTCTCAAACTCTTTGAGAGATTTGTCAGGTCTCGACGTAACTGGCACAAATTAATCGTGTTACGACGAAATGTTTGGGAAATAGCTCTTAAGAATGTCAGACTCGCGTTGGTAAGCGAATTGGGAAACTGCCTGCCCCTGTTCAGCAGGATCTTCAAGTTCCACGGGTTATGTTCATATGTAAATCTCTAAGATATCAAGCAAAGTTGTCATGCCTGAAATGCCTATCCTGAGCTTGTCAATGTACACATATATTTGTCTTGAATTTTTGTTTTGAAAAAAAGATATCGCAACAACTTGTGACCGAAATCACTAGTCAGGATATAAGTTTTAATTATAATGCCATCATGAATTTTTTCTGAGCATAGCTCGTAGGAGTCAGGAAACGTGATCTTGTCAAGTATGCTTTCAACCGAAGTCCTACTTCAATTAGGTCTTTTAAAGGTTGTATCGTGGCTCAGTTCACGGTTTAAGAAACAAAAGGATAAAGGCTCAAAGTTATATTTGTACCCACCCATTCTTCGTGATGTTCTCCAATCCTAATTCAGTTAACCGGATACGAACGCTCATATCTCAAGCGGATTTGCTATGGTCGAGAACTTATCAAGGCTTTGGACATGGCAGTCGCTCACCTATTACACGATCTTGTTCTTTACTAGGGACTATTTATTGTACCCTCTTGTTTTGCTTTTATTCCCTAACTTTTGCCTGGACAACGTCTTTTGATCTGACTTTGGAGTCCAGCGGGATGCCCCAGTTTTGCCTAAGTCTCCTTCATAGGTTTTTGACTTAGCGGGCTCTTATTTTTTTGAATATTCCTTTATGCACAAGTTGTGTAAATCTTTTGAAAGGCTCGTGACTGCCCCACTCCTTAGGTAACCGAGGGATAGTCATTGTATTGGACTTCTTAAGATGCTAAGGATAAATTCTCGAAGGTTTGCTCTTCCTTTTTGAGGATCTAAGCGCTCGATCGGTTTAACTGAAACCTACCCTGCCCCAGGTTAGGATGAAGGTTCTTAAAAAGAAAGAAAAACTCCTACTTCAAGGTTCAAAGGGTTGACTAGGGATTAACATCCTTATATCTCCAGTGTTTGGGATTTGAAACAATGCCTT
Organism: Lathyrus sativus; assembly: GCA_963859935.3. Taxonomy (NCBI): domain Eukaryota; kingdom Viridiplantae; phylum Streptophyta; class Magnoliopsida; order Fabales; family Fabaceae; genus Lathyrus; species Lathyrus sativus. The sequence continues at coordinate 142,044,792 of OZ012739.1, read as the reverse complement.
ACATCATCAGCGGGTTTCAATCGAAAGCATACGACAAGAAATCTGACGTTTTGGGTTCGTCATCCTCCCCCCAATTCTCCATCAGAACAAGAGATCGGGTAAAGTTGGCATTATAATTTATGAAAACGTTTTTGAATGAGTGAAGCGAATGGATTTATTCAAGACAAACATATGTGTTGCATCAAAGATAAACAAGTTCGTGCATGCTAAATATGCTTAATCAAAGAGAAATGCATATAAATAAACAAATGAACTGTCGGAAAAATCCTTCTAAATGTTTATGAAATCTTGCATTCAAGAGTAATAGTTTCCTTTGGCGGAGCCTCAATGGAAAGGACGTCTGGTTCATGATCACTGTGAGTCGTCATGGCTTACCCCAGTTATGCTGGTCACATCTTCAACAGTTTTCAGTCGTTGCTTCAAAATAAATTTCCCAGATCCTTTGTTGATCCCGGTCATATCACCTTGAGGGTTACTGAAATGAAGCGGGCTAGGCCTTTGAATAATGACTGGATTCGGCTGATAGGCGTAGCATGCTTTGCCGAATTTGCACTTGACGAGTGAGGAACCCCGAAAGGAGTCTCGATCTTCAGCTGAGCATCGCCAAAAGACAACTTCTTCGTTTCTAGCAAATTTCTGACAACTTTCTTAAGAGCATAGCAATTCTCTAGATCATGGCCGGGCGCACCCTCATGAAATAAACAATGAGCGGTAGCGTTGTAACTTGCAGGTAATGGATTAGGTGGAGGATTAGGAGGCGGACCCAAAGCCCGAGTAGTGATGAGACCTTGCTTGACCAAAGAGGGACACAACTCGGTAAAAGTCATCGGGATCGGCGGACAAGGTTTATACGTTCTTCTGTTTGGCATATTCTGGCGAGGAGCCGGACTCTTTGGCTGTTGAGGAGCAGGAGTATTGGGTGCCTGTAGGTAGTTGACAGGAGGCGGCTAAACAGGAGGTTGTTGCATAGGTTGATACATGGGAACCTGTTGATTGAAAGAAGGTGTAATAGCTGCCACATAGGGTTGTTGAGCATATTGGACCGGGTACCCTTGAGGTTGAGCATAACCTTGCAGATGCCGATAAAAGCGTTCCCTTGGTTTACCAGAGGATATAGCATTAGTCTCACTCTCCTTCTTTTTCTGGGAGCTATAAGGAGGTTTCTTCGGCTGATCCTTAGAAGCGCCATGATTATTTGTCATTTTACCACTCTTCATACCCAATTCAATCTTGACACCCACAACAACGATGTCGGAGAAATTTGAAGTCACACTACCCACCATTCTCTCGTAAAATTCTGGACGGACTGTGTCGACAAACCAATCAGCTGACTCTTTCTCGGTCAAAGGAGGTTCTACCTGCGAAGCAGTTTCTCTCCACCTTTGAGCATACTCTTTGAATGACTCAGAATTCTTTTGTGACATACTCAGCAACTGTCTTCTGTCAGGAGCCAGATCCATATTGTACTTGTAGTGTTTGATGAAAGCGTCAGATAAATCTTGAAAGCTCTTAACGCGGGATTGGTCCAAAGTTAAATACCACTTGGAAGAAGCACCCTTCAAACTGTCTTGGAAGCAATGAATCATCAGTTTATCATTCTCGACATGGGCAGCCATTTTGCGATAATACATGATCAAATGACTCTTAGGACAGGTGGCACCTTCATAACGATCGAAGTTCGGAGTTTTGAACTTCGGGGGAATAACCAAACCTGAGACCAAACAAACATCCCTTGCAGCAGTCCCAAAAATTTGATCACCCTCTACCTTTTTCAATCTCTGGACGATAGTGTTTACTTCCTCACGAAGCTTATCATGTTTCTCATAACCCTCAACATTCTCATCAAGATTATCAAAAACTGTCTCATTGGAGTACGGTTGCGCACGAGTGTGTACAACAGGTGGTGCAAAGATAGGAGCCCCCCTAGAAACTTCAGAAAACAAAGGCACGGCTTGCTGAACAGGTTGATTAATCGGAACAGTGGCTTGAGGAGGCACAAAACCGGGAGCAAGACCATAAGGTGGGTCCCTTGCTACGGTCACACTTGGTGAAGGGTCCACAGTAACGCCGGTAATCTCAGAAACAACAGTGGGCTGGGTATCCATCTTAGCATTCATGATATGTAACAATTCCATCATTCGCCCCATACCCCCTCGAAGGTCTTCAAGTTCATTGCTAAGGCGATCAATCTCTTTTGCCTGATCCTCCATTCTTTTCCGAGTTTGAGCTCTGGTGTTGTATTGGTGCCGAGAACTCAGGGTGACGAAACTGGAAGGTGAGAGAACCGAGTGTGAGAAATCGGGAGACACATGTAATGCAAAAGTATGATGCTAAAATGTGAATGTAAATGAAGATTTCATGGAATTCAAAACATTTACGAATGTCGTGGGGTACCAAAGAAATCTTTTTCTTGTCTTTTCATTTTTATATATTTTTTTTTATTATTTATGGTATCCCGCGATATCCATAAATGGTGTTTGAACTCCATGAAATACAATGCGATGAGATGCTTAATGGATGCAATGCATGAAAACACACAAAGTCCTAGGTTAAAGGCTTGCATGAGGTTCAAAGGCAAGTACCCTCCCCTGAAGTTAGATGGTTCATCCTGTCCTACAAAAGTAACCGGGTTCTAAGGGATCTCAATATCATTGATCCTTCACAAGGGTGGTTGTTCAGAAGGCAACTTACTTGCCAACCAAAACCCTCCAAGTTTAAGATCTCAATGAGCGTAGTATCGAGTGTCAACCAACTTCAGTCTGCACCAAAGCCGGTTACCTCACTACTTTCTAAAGGCCAAGATGAGTTAACTAGGGTTCTACAAGTCAGTTAGTGCATTGACAACATATGGCAGCCTCAATATTATCCTCAACTTGACTTAAGGAATATAAGCACCAACCAAGAAGTCGCACTAACCATGGCCACCAGATCAACCGTATCGATATACGTCGTACAGTTTCCTTGGTCTATTGCCATTTACCTAAGGTATACTAGATCCGGGTGTAGGACTCATCTCACAGCACAAGGAACAGTCCCACAATCAAAGCACAAATATATACATGCAAATGAATAATAACACAGATAGTAATAAATATGAACAAGTTAGGGATAACCCTCAAAAGTTTAGGTCTCCCCAGTGAAGTCGCCATTTTCTGTTGCGGTGGAAATAGGATCACAAACTATTAATGAGTTTGAATCGCAATTCAATTCACAACCGCTCTTTGATTTATCCGAAGGAAAAGGTCAAAAGAGGGAAAACCTATTTTGCATCGTAAACACAATGCGGGGAAAGATCTAGGGTTCGGGGGTTGGTTAAATTTAGGGAAGGTATTAGCACCCTAAACTTCTGTAGTACTCTACAGGAACCTTTTGTTCAGATGTTTACTATTTGCTTTATTTATTTGCTTAAGGTATATGTACAAAGGGATTAAAAGTGAGAAAAGAGACCTAAGGGGTTAATTCTAAGTTTACTCGGCAAGACGTCGCATCTTGTGCCTACGTATCCTTACGGGAATGGAATCAGAGTAATCGTAGTTCCCCTCAAAAGGGAGGTTAGAGACTTCTTGACTGTGGTCAAGGTCTCAAGGGGAATAAACGCATCTTAAGGACACGCTTACGTGGAGTGTAGAAACTCCAATATCTATGTTGTAAATTGTTAAGTGAATTAGGGTTAGGTTAGGGATTCCGCGGCGGGAAACCCTAAAATGAGTGCGGCGACCCTTTTGGCATAACACTAGGATAAATGCAATTTTGCCCACGGCGGGACACCTAGGCTAAACAGGGTTTGATCCATTAAAGGGGTAAGGCTATTGACTCGGCGGCCAAAAGGCTGGACCTAATCCTTCGGAAGGATAAAACTGTAAAAAAAATGTGAAAATATGACAAATCATTATATGGAGGAATAATTAAGGTACAAAAATAAGAAAAGTAATAAAGGCAGAGGGTATAAAGAAACAAAGAAACATTTCTGAAAACATGAAGAATATGAAAATATGTAATGACACTTAGAATGAAGTGAGGGAGGAAAATAGTGTGGGGCTGTGGCCACCACAAGCACATCTCAACCTCAAGCATGCAAATGAAATGCAGGAATAAAGAAAATAAAAGGTACACAAAATGACACGGCAAACATAAGGAGTTCCTTACGAAAAGGTTTTAATTTTTTAATATTTTAATTATGTAAAAAAATGTTTTAATTTTTTTAATATTTTAATTATATATATAAAAAGGTTTTAATTTTAAAATGGAATTACTTAGTTAAAAAAAATTTAAGTTTAAATTATAAAAAAAATGTTAAGTTTAA